>CM060925.1:204597450-205952450 GCA_030737875.1 Allium sativum | reverse complement strand
GCAGTTCTGGAACATATGATGAAGTTCTACCACCCACAATGATGAAATCTATCTTTTTACCATCCATAAATGCATTTCCAAGTTTCATATCACGTGAATGAAGACGCTCACAGCTCTCTTTAGAGAGACTTGAAGCAATTTGCAAGGAATGGATTTGACTAGGAACATCGACTACAGTAGTGCCAGACCTTACATACTTAAACATTGACTGCTGCCACCCAAAATTCCCAATGCTGCTCCTCGCTGCTTCATTTGCTTTGGATCCATCCAGTTCAACTGCGTTCTCCAAACTATCTTCATTCCTCTCCAAATCCCCATCACTGATGGCTTGACTGCCATCTTGATTAGACTCGTTATTACCGTAGGCCATCAAGTTGTCTTCATTCCCCACTTCATGGGTTTCTACTCTAACAACTGGATCGTCATTCAAGACAATTTTCAGATCATCCTCTGCATCGGGAAGGCCAATGTCTATGGCCTCGTCTTCCAATTTTTCGGCTTCAACATCTCTCTCCTCCTTACTATTTTTCTTCTCATCTTCCTTACCATAAATCTCCTTCAATAAAATCCACGATTCTTTTGCGGATTTTTCTCCAGTAATATGGTCGAAAGCTTCTTCATCAATGTTCTCACTCATTGCAGCTTGTGCACAACGATCTTTCCATCTCAACTTTGTGAATGCCTCACTCTCTTTCTCCGTCATATTTTTGACATCTTTTGGCCATTCGTAGCCATTCTCAACGATCTCCCAAAGCCCTTTGGAGATCAATTCTTTTTTCTTTTTATCACTCCATTCTTCGAAATTTGCTTTTGTGAGAACAAACGACGAGAAAAATAGCATTGTCATAGTTTCAACCTGGCTCTGATACCAATTGTTGGAATTTAAGAGGAGGAGGATACTTAATTTTCTTGCAATACTTCTTACAATATTTCTTGCATTACTTGCATTTCATTTCTTACAACAAAATATGACAACCCTTATATAGTAAACTAGACACACCCTTACACATACCAATAGACACCGATTGATTAGTAGACACAACACTAAACGAAGTGACATGACACTTAACTAAGGAACACTTCATATAAATAGACACACAAACTTCTAAATGACTCTTAACCATAAAGACATAACACTTGACTCAAATGACACAACAAACTACGAGACACAATAAATTGGGTTTATTTTCCTACAATTTTTTCCATTGTTTGGTTTCTAAAACTCCTTATCAATATTGGTCGTAGTTACCACTAAACGTAAGAGAAGCATAAGAAAAGAAACGCCAAAATCGATACAAAGCACCTTTAGATTTCTAGATCTAGCAATAAAATGAAATCCCAATTCGTCCTTGAGCAACTTTTTGTTACCCAACTTCATTGTAGTTAACCACCGAGAGCCACGAAAATGAAAGAATTCTCTCACCCTTTACCATAAATAATTAGTGAGCGGAGTGAGAGAATTATCCAAGCATAAACAATTCTTCTTTTAGAAGACAGTTCAATTCTCCGAAAATATTACACATACATACATACTCTCGTACACACACAAATATATATATATATATATATATATATAATTTTTAGATATTCTAGTTCTAAAAAATATTATATTTAATTTTTATATAGTTTTGATGTATTGATATATATTTATTGTGAATTAGTCAATGTGTCATAAATAAACAATATAAAATAATTAAATAGTAAAATATCAAAAAAAAAGTATTTTTTATTTTTTTAAAATTAAGAATGATGTTTTAAGGATTGTGAAATTTTAAAAAAACCTAAGTGAAAATATATTTTTAATTATTTAAATATGTATCAGCTGACTTTTAATTTAAAATTTTAAAAATGAAAAAACAAATTAAAAAAATCTATTTTTTACTGAAAGATTCTGAGATGATAATCTAATTTTAGAAAATATAAAATTGAATTTCCTAAACATATTATTTTATAGGCATTTATTGTCTTTTATACGAATCGAAAAATGGTAAAGAAATATTTACTAATGATAGAAAGATTATTTTCGAGTATTTAAGTTCATAGTTAATATAAGATTATATTTTAGTAGGATAGCATTAGTTTTAGGACATCCTGTGAGACTGGACAGTATTATTGAAGAAATATCTCAAATACCCTATGCTAGAGTATTAATTGAGGTTGACATTGTTGTAACTGTTGTGATTAATCCGATTCAGGACCACTCGAATCCGATATCTAAACCACAATGCGCTAGCGGAAGACTAGATCGTTGTTAGACTTACAAAAACAACCAAAGCAATAACTCTAGCCACAAACAAAGATCAACCAATCACGAACAATGCAAATCTCAATCACAAGCAAGAAACTAATGAAAAAGTAGCAAAAATAAATAACACAAGGATTTATAGTGGTTCCACTAACATCTTGTTAGTGTACATCCACTTTGGAGAGAGTATTTTATTACCACGATGAAAAGAATACAAGAGATTGTTCAAATAATCACTCTATTTCAATATAGAAAAGAGTTTGAGGAGAATAGAATTGAAGAATTGGAATTAGGTTATAAACCCTAATTCTCCCTTGAGAATAAACCCTTGATCCCAAATCAAGTCTTCAAGCTCCCCTAATTCACTTCAGCCAATTACCCAAATTGCCCCTGAATTAGTCACAAATCAGTTTGCTAATCTTCAGCCCGAAAAAAGCCCAAAACCCGATCAGACTTCTGTCGAACCTCCTGACAGATGTCTGTCATCTTCCAGATATTCATTGGGCAAATGTACTCAGCACAGACGTCTGCCAAGGGTACGACAGACGTCTGTCTGAGCTCTCGGAAAACCAATTCCCTGCAGTCAGACGTATGTCATACCCTATGACAGACGTCTGTCGCTCCAAACCACTGAAAACTACACCTTCCAGCTCATATCTCCTCCATACGAGCTCCGATTTGCGAACGGTCACCTCCGACTCGAAACTATCTTTGTCCTATTCAATCCAACACATATAGTATCGCATATCACAACTTCACCTCGATACTACAACCATCTCAACTCCAAACTCCAATGCACCTTGCACTTCCTTCTAACTTCGACTAAGCAACTTGAATGTTTCCCCAATGAGCTCCGGCATAGCCACCGCCCATTGCACTACACCAACGAGTTCAGGCAAAGTCCCCACCCGCCAATGTAGTGTTGAAAACATTCAAACCAAAAACCGTCCCACCAAAAGACAATGTACTTGTGAGTGTAACAAGTACTTACCATGAAGATAGATTTCCAATCTCTCACCGCAATTCCTTTTACATCAAACACAAAATCACTCTCTCCACCTCGTGCCACCCCGTGGCACCTAGCAACTCAACACGTGAATTAAGTTCGAGCAATGCTCGAACTTCCCATATGGCAATGCCTTCGTAAACACATCCGCCGCATTATCCTTTGTGTGCACTTTTCGAAGGTATACTATCTTACCCTTATCCATGGCTACAAGAAATGACTCCCTCACCTCAATATGCTTGGTCCGTGAGCTAAACGCCAAATTCTCCACCAAATTCATAGCACTTTGGCTATCACATCGAACATCAACACTCTCATGTTAGACACCCAAATCTCACAACAATCGCTTCAAGTAGAGTGCCTCCTTGGCTGCTTCCACAGCGGCAATCAACTCCGCCTCCGTAGTGGATAAAGCAACTACGGTTTGCAATCGCGATCTCCAACTAATGGTTGTCCCGCCAAGTGTGAAGACATACCCGGAAGTTGATTTCCTCCGATCCCTATCACCGCGTAGTCCGAGTCACAGTAACCAACCAACTTGCAACTCCTATCTTCACTTCCGCCAAAGACAAGTCCATGAGATGTTGTGCCTTTCAAGTATCTCATAATAGCCTTCATGGCTTCCCAATGCGATTTCCCCGGATTAGCCATATACCGACTAACCACCCCGATGACATTTGCAATATTGGGCCTTGTACACACCATTGCGTACATCAAACTACCAACTGCACTTGCATATGGCACCTTTGCCATATAAGCCTTGTTTTTATCCCCGATAGGTGATCCCATATCCAAAAGCTTCATATGCAAAGGTAAAGGTGTATTTAACGCCTTTGCATCCTCCATGCTAAACTGGCAAAACACTTTCTTAATGTATTCCTTTTGAGTCAATCTTAACTCAAAACGCTTTCGGTCCCTTTTAATTTCCATTCCCAAGATTTTTCTTGCTTCTCCAAGATCTTTCATTTCGAATTCCGATTTCAAAAGCATCTTCAACTTGTTGATTTCATTTTGATCCTTGGAAGCAATGAGCATATCATCCACATACAAGAGTAAATACACCCAACGATCATTTCCCAACCACTTGAAATATACCCAAGCATCCTTGATGCTTCGATGGAAGCCACTTTCAAGCATGAAATGATCAAATCTCTTATACCATTGTCTAGGCGATTGCTTTAACCCATATAGTGATTTCTTCAACTTCCAAACCAATTTAGACTTACCATCTACAACAAACCCTTCTGGTTGCTCCATGTAGATGTCTTCATCCAAGTCTCCATGCAAGAAGGCGGTTTTCACATCAAGTTGCTCCAACTCCAAGTCATGGATAGAAAATATGGCTAGTAAAACCCGGATAGATGTATGACGAACCACCGGTGCAAAAATTTCATCATACTCCTTTCCTTTCCTTTGTGAGAACCCCTTTGCCACTAACCTTGCTTTGTATCTTCCATCATCCTTCACCTAGTAAATCCATTTGCACCCTATAGCATGGTTTCCTTGAAGAAGTGGAACCAACTCCCAAGTTCGGTTCTTCATAAGCGATTGCATCTCTTCCTCCATGGCGCAAATCCACTTCGAGCTCACTCTCGACTCCATGACGTCATCAAGGTCCATCGCCTCATCTTGGACTACATTGAGAGAATAGTCCAAATGATCACAAAAGCTAAGGTAGTTCCAATCACCATATCTTTCGGGTGGCCTTATTGCACGTCGACCAACCCAGTAGCAATACTATCACACAAACCCCTTTCGGCTCCACCTTGAGTCGAAACTTCTCTAGTATCATGTAGATCACCAACATCACTAGAGGAACCATGTGGACTATGTTATGTTTCATCAACCACTTGAATCCCACGAGCTTCTTCAACTCTACTACACTTGGATGGAATGTGGGAATGAATTCCTTCTCCTTTGATTCACCATAAACCAAATCCGGAACATCCGTTGAGCTCTCATTCACCTTGAATAAAGTCGACTCATCAAGAGTGACATGACGTGAATTAACAACCTTCTTGGTTTCCAGATTCCAAATCCGATAGCCTTTCACGTCATCCGTGAAACCAAGCAAGACCCTTTGGAATGCTCTAGCTCCAAGCTTATCATTCCTCGGATCATGCACATAAACCGGGCTACCAAACACATGAAGATATCTCAAGTCAACACTCTTCCCTTTCCACACTTCCACCGGAATTTTGTTACCAATGGCCGAGCATGGAATTCAATTTACAATATGCACCGCGATTGACAAAGCTTCGGCCCAAAATCCCTTAGACAAACCCGATGTCAATCTCAAGCATCGAGTTTTCTCAAGTAGAGTTCGGTTCATTCTCTCCGCTACTCCATTAGATTGCGGATCTCCCGGTGTAGTAAAATGTCTCCGGATTCCGTGATGCTTACAATACTCCAAGAATTCACGCGAGACATATTCACCTCCATTTTCGGTTCTTAACACCTTCAAAGTCTTACCACTCTCATTCTCAACAAGAGCCTTCCACACTTTGAACTTAGAAAACGCCTCTGACTTGGCCCCCATTACATACACCCATACCTTTCGAGATAAATCATCAATGAAAGAAATATAATTCTTTGCTCCTCCCAAAGAAGCAACCGGTGCCGGTCCCCAAACATCCGAATGAACATACTCAAGAACCTCCTTTGAGTCATGCTTTCCTTCATTGAATGATACCCTTGTTTGCTTTCCCATGACACATTCCTCGCAAAACTCTAGTTTGTTGAAACTCTCACCCCCGATCATCTCCCGCTTCCGAAGAATATCCAAACTCCTCTCCGAGACATGACCTAATCTCAAATGCCACAACCGTGTCGCATCCAAGTCACGAGAACTATCAACACCCACACAAGTCTCAACTCCTACATTCACACCTTGAAGCAAATATATACCATGAGTCCTAGCACCTTTCATAACCACAAGTGCCCCCTTCGAAACCCTCAAGCAATCCTTCTCGATAGTGATCTTGCATGCTAGAGAATCCAATTGCCCCAAAGATATAAGCTACTTCCTAAGTCCCGGAACATAGCTAAATTTGGTGAGCATGCGAACAACTCCATCAAACATCCTTATTTGCACGGAGCCACTACCCATCGACTTGCAAACAACACCATTTCCCATAACAGTTGCATTTCCTTCTTTGACATCAAAGGATGAAAAACAATTTCTATTTGGCGTCATATGATACGACGCACCCGAATCGAGTACCCATTCGTTACCCGAAACACCCGTTGCTACCGCCGTCAACACATTCTCATCTATCTCACCATTCCCACTCTCCACCGCCATGGATGAAGAAGCTACTTCCTTCTTATCTTTTTCTGGACATTCATTTTTCCAATGTCCCAGTTTTTTTACAAATAAAGCACTTGCCATTTTTCTCTTTCGATTTACCTCTTCCACTGGGTTTTCTTGATTTAGAACACCCCCGGTTTCCTTTCTTCACATTCTTTTCTTTCTCCACAAACAACCCGTGACTATTACTAGCTCCACTACTACCCTCACTAATATCCTTCATTTAATCTCTCAACTCCTCACTAAGAAGACCCGTCTTGACATCATCTAGAGTCAAGGTATCCCGGCCATAGATCAAACTATTTGAGAAACCCGTATAACGGTCCAACACCAAACACAATAATATCATCGCCTTTTGCTCTTCCACAGTCTTCAAATCAACGACCTTCATCTTCATGAACAAGTCATCAAAGACATTCAAATGTGCCTCAAGCGAATTACCCTCCTTCATCTTGAAGGTGAAAAACGTTCGCAACAAGATCAAATAATTAGTGAGCGACTTCTTCATATAAAGTTCTTCCAACTTGTCCCAAATACCTTTAGCGGTAGTCTCACCACTAATTTCGGAGATCGCATTCTCCCCCATAGCAAGTTGAAGAGTAGTCTAAGCCCATTCCTCCATCTCCTCTCTCTCAACATCCGAGATATCACTTGGCAATAAGTGAGTACCAAATACTACTCGGTGCACCCGATTCCGCCTAAGAACCGATTTCATTTTCCATTGCCACTTATCAAAGTCATTATCACCATTCCACTTGTCAATAACCAATTGAGAACCCGACGCCACATACGAACCCTGTACATAAGGCGCCACACTATTCGGACCTCCGGTTGAAGGACTTACCGAGCTACTATCCGTCTCCGGCATTTTCACAAACACTTAACAAGCACCAAAACAGCTCTGATACAAACTATTGTAACCGTTGTGATTAATCCGATTCAAGACCACTTGAATCCGATATCTAAACCACAATGCGCTAGCGGAAGACTAGATCGTTGTTAGATTTTCAAAAACAACCAAAGCAATAACTCTAGCCACAAACAAAGATCAACCAATCACGAACAATGCAAATCTCAATCACAAGCAAGAAACTAATGACAAAGTAGCAAAAATAAATCACACAAGGATTTATAGTGGTTCCACTAACATCTTGTTAGTGTACATCCACTTTGCAGAGAGTATTTTATTACCACGATTAAAAGAATATAAGAGATTGATCCAATAATCACTTTATTTCAATATAGAAAAGAGTTTGAGGAGAACAAAATTGAAGAATTGGAATTAGGTTATAAACCCTAATTCTCCCTTGAGAATAAACTCTTGATCCCAAATCAAGTCTTCAAGCTCCCCTAATTCACTTCAGAAAATAGCTTATATAGAGGTTGGCCAATTATCCAAATTACCCCCGAATTAGTCACAAATCAGTTTGCTAATCTTCAGCCCGAAAATAGCCCAAAACCCGATCAGACGTCTATCGAACCTCCTGATAGACGTCTGTCATCTTCCAGATATTCACTGGGTAAATGTACTCAGCACAGACGTCTGCCAAGGGAATGACAGATGTCTGTCTGAGCTCTCGGGAAACCAATTCCCTGCTGTTAGATGTCTGTCTGAGTCTCGGGAAACCAATTCCCTGTAGTCGGACGTCTGTCATACCCTATGACAGACGTCTGTCGCTCCAGACCACTGAAAACTGCACCTTCCAGCTCATATCTCCTCCATACAAGCTCCGATTTGCGAACGGTCACCTCCGACTCGAAGTTATCTTTGTCCTCTTCAATCCAACACATATAGTATCGCATATCACAACAGACATAGAATTCAAATTCCGTGAAAGGTTTCCCATTTAGTTTATAATGGAGAGGTTATATGGCAAAAAGCGCAATATGAATGGGTACCGTTGACATGCTCAAATTGTAGGATTTTTGGACATTCAAATGATTTTGTAAGTCTGATAAGGTATGGGTTACTAAAAAGTGCATGAAAACAGATGATGTAATTGATTTAGATGTAACAGTGGAAAGTCAAGATAAGATTAATAGTGACGGTAGTAAGGATCATGCTGCTCATAATAGAAATTTAAATACCGATGATAATGATAAGTTTATGCAAGATGTAATTGATTCAAAAGGCCTATCAGAAAATAATACTACTGTAGATAGTGCTAGTGGTTCTAAGGTTAAATTCTAGAAGCAATCAAAGAGTTCATTAATTTATAAAAATGAGAATCAGTCATATGTAGATCAAGGTTTAAATCAGAAGTGTGCTAATACTACTAATTATTCAGTTGTGTATATAGATGCTAAAGAGCATTTGCAGGGAATAGGTGTACATGCTAATGTTGGTATTAGTGGAATAAGGAAAATTTATTTGAAAAAAAAATGATGAAGGCATGATTGATTTAGAGGATTCCAAGATATTGCATATTAATGAGGAAGACAGTTTAAATGATTTTCTTTTTGAAGAATCTGATAGTTCTTCTTACAGCTTTAGGAGTAAGAAAGATAAACACAAAAATAAATATAAAAGAAGCAATATGGTTATAAATCGGGAACCATTGGTAGAAACAAACCCGGAATGGGTTAAGCTTGTTTCACAATTTCAGACAAGATCAAAGTCGAACGAGGCTAAGGAAGATGGTAATTATCCTGGTGGGGTGAAGAATGGTGAAATTACTAAAAAGTAGGATTATTGTCTAGCTGTCGACTTTGTTTGGAGAAGTTTTATGGCCTTGAAGTTTTCAGTTCATCTTCTTTGATGGTTTTTTATGTTTCTTTGCTTGGTTAGAGGTGGGTTTGGAGATTTCTTCTATATATTTAAAAGTTGGATTTTGGTCTGTTTCTAGTTTAGTTCTGGTAGCTTTCTTGGGATTTGTCTTGTTCAAGATATCTAGTGCTTCTGCATCTGATGTGAATTTGTAGATTCACTGCATGGTATGATTTTCTATTTGGATAGCTTCTGAACATTCTGGGAATACTTTGAATGTTTTTTTGCGTGGATCAATTATATTGAAGTTGCGGTCTTCTTGGTTATTTATTCTCGAGACTTAGGCTTCTGTTGTTGGAGTTTAATTGGGCTTTGTAGGCTTAAATTTCTTCGATGTGCTATTTTTCTTTGGGCCTTATATCAGTGGTCTTTTATTTGGGACTTTTTGTGCCTGTATGTTAATTAGTGTGTTTTGGATCTGTTTTTCCTTTGGTTTTGAGTTGGTTTTCTTGTTGTTCGGTATTCGTTGCTTTAGTTGTTGTATTTTATTCCATCTCAAAATGTTTGTACTTTTTATTTTTGTAATATAAGAACTCTCTTTTGTTAAAAATAATAATATATAAGAATATATTAGAAAATTATTAAACCAATTTTATGTAATATATTTACATACATATGCTTAGATATAAGTTGTGCAAATGTGTTTAAGTATGTGCGGGTGTGTGTGTTATGTGTGTATTATTTAAGATAATATTAAAATAAAATATTTTTAAGAATCAGTGAAATAATTTTAATCATTTAATACAAATTAAGAAGGGCTTATCGGTCGCTTACGAGTTTAACTAAGTTAATTTGCCCATTGAACTAAAATCATTTGTATGGTTGATAGTTAAACTGTTACTACCAAGTTTAACACCCAAGACTGGTGAAAGAGTATTGAAGCATCATGGGCATTGAAAGAGTGTTTCGAACACTACACCATATCAGCAATTTCGTAACTCCCCAATGCGGACGCTTTGCAATGGCTTTGGTCCATTGCTAACTTGCAATAACTTTGGTCCGTTGCAAAGCTCTTTAGAGTTATGCTTAGTGTGTTTTATTTTCCGCAACGGCCTCAGACCGTTCTAAAGGTAGTGGACATTCCATATATCCCCCGTTCTCAAATATTACACTATCGTTATTCACAAAACACGCGTCTCTAGAAAAACTAAACTCTAGTCTTCAATTTTTTTAATCCAACTTCCAAATCTAAGATCTATTTTTCATCCAGTTTCCAGATCTAATGTAACAACATGCATTTTACGTACCGGAGGATCGTTAAATATTTTATTTTATTCCCAGAGTGTTGGATCATTCTCATAATTTGGTATGTTGTTTATGGGGATATGAGACATGTCCATAATTTTTACCAATTTTATTTGTTAGCATTTTTCCCTTATTAGTTTTGTTCAGGGCATAACTTCTGACTGGAATCGAATCAGGTGCTGAGATCGATTTCTGAAAAGGAAATGGTCTTGCCAATTAGTGGGCTATTTTAGTGCTACAAAATTTTCTATTCAGGTTTTGTGAGCCATTTATGGGTTGATTTGAGGAGGCCAATTAGTGGGCTAGTTGGAGGCTATAAATAGGGTTAGAGGCATAGAGGATAGTTAACTTTCTTCATTCTCTCATTTGGTTGAGCTCGTGATCCTCCTTGCTCTATCAAATACAACTTTCCACCATTAAAATTCTAGATCTGCATGCAAAGATTGAAGATCTACATCAAGCATAACTAGATCTACATCAACTAATTGGGAATTTCGTTAAATCAAGGAGTTTGAAGATAATTCTTCACTATCCAAATCGAAGATTTAGTGTTTTCTTGTTGTTTTGAGGATTTAGTGAGTGATAAGCATCTCTCACACGGATTCAATCAAGTATATGGGTTATTTGATCATATTTTCATCACTTTAAGTTGTTTTCACCTAGATCTACATCATGGTAAGTATATTTTCATTTGAATCACCATAGGATCAAATCTAGCAACTTAAAACTGGTAATTCTTATGATAATTCATATTATTATGCAAGTTAGATCCATCGTTTTATTTTATGCATTGATTTATCATGATTTTTGGTGAACTTTATTTGATTATTGATGAATAATTGTTATTTTAATGTTGTTGATAATTTCATAAAGTGTTTATGGTTGAATTGGATAATTTAAATGAATTGGTTGCATCAATGTGGTCGTCTGGTGATGATTTGGTCAAGATTTGAGGTAGATTGGTCAGATTTGGAGTCGGGTCATTTTTGGATGGGTCGCTCGAAATTGGGTCACTGGCTTATGCTCCAAGAATTGAAGGTCGAGTCGTTAAAGAGCTTCGGGTCGTTGGGGTCAGGTTGCTGTCACAAGGTCGGGTAGTTGGGGTATTGGGTCATGGCTTGTGACTCAAGAAATGGTGATAACATGACATAGTTGGGTCGGGTCGTTCGTATTCAAGTCGTCCAAGCTTAGGTCATTAGTATTCGGGTCGTTCGAACTCGATTGGGCTTGGGTCATTGCAAGTTTTAGGTCGTTGAAGCTTGGTCAGGTTGCCTGGAGAGTTAGGTCGTTGAAGCTTGGTCAGGTCGCTTAGAGAATTAGGTCATTGGAGCTTGGTCGGGTCGCCCGGAGAGTTGGGTTTTTCAACGACCTGACTATTGGGTGGAAAATGACTCGACTATATTGGACAAATAGTGATGATATTTTTGGCTCGGGAAGGAATGTGGCTTCAAGGTGAGTTCAAGGAAGAATGTCGAAGTGTTGTGAAATGTTAGTTCATCGATGAAATGCAACGAATGTTGTGGATAATGGTTGCTCGAGAAGGGGCTTGAGCTTATGAATGGTCATTAAGTTGGATGGCTGGAGATATTGACGGCTGAGAGATTATCGTTGTCGTAGGTTCTAGTGGACTCAAAACATGTGTATAATAGGGATGCCTAAAAGACTAGAAGTGAATGGTCGAGCACCCTAGGTATCTCGATGGGCCTAGATACATTTCGTCATAATGGAGTTCTTCTACAACCGGGGCTTACCATTAGCCATTGACGGTCGATGGCATGGTGTTTAGCTGGTCATACGATTAACGATTGTTTCAAAACAGGATTGGCGGTGATAGTAAGAGTCGTGGATGATGATGATTGTTTTACTTATATTGTCTTGTGTTAATTATTCGGCGTCGAAGGAGATATCTCTTGGGAGCTTGTCTGATGTTGGTTTAGGCCTTCGAGAATTGTACTTGGGAGGTGTCGATATCGATTAGGATGGCCCACGCTTGATAACTGATTGCCATGAATGTACTGTTGTTTTCAAATGCTTGTTTGTAAAGGCTATCACTGTCGGATGTGGGGAAGACAGGCTTGGGTTCTTCTCTGGTGTTTTCGTAGATTGGTTGGTAAATCTACCTATTCTCATATAATTTAATGATGATGTTAGACAACTATTTTATCGCTCATTAAGGCTGTTGTCTGACTCAAGGTTTTATGTTTCCTCTTATTACCTTGGGCTATTCATCAAATCGTGGGTGTGTAGACTGAGTAGCAGGTTACAGGTAGTGGAGTTTAGAGAGGCGAGGATGTGGAGCGATGATGAGCAGGAGGTTTGCATATTAGTTTCTCTATTATACATATTGGATGTTTCCGCTGTTATGATTGGTGTTTACTCTGAGTGTTTTTATGAGGCAAATTTGTACAAACACTTATATTGTAATCCAAAGATGTATAGATATTCTTTTTAGTTGTTATGGAAGTTCAAGTTTCTGCTCAAATATGCTCCCCTATTATAGCATGTTGTATATGTTCTACTATATTTTATCCTTACACTCTGAGTTATATGACAGGTTCCATTTGTTTTATCTTACCTTGATGATTGTCCATGGCTGCCTGGCACACCTTTCAGCGCATTATTTCTCTTGTTTAGTGCAGGAGTTATGGGCGGTCGTCACAGTTGGTATCAGGACTCTGGTTATCGATTTTAGCCAAAGTTTTAAGAATAATAACGTATGAGAGACGTACTTGTAGATTTCTGGTGGATGCATATATATATATATATATATATATATATATATATATATATATTAGTGTATAGTATAATAGCGCTTGAACTCTATAGCAGTTTTTCTCGTAAGTGGCTAATCATTATATATTATAGATTTAGAATGAGTCGTCGACCATCAAGGCACATCACTAGGGAGGAGACTGCTCCTGGAGAGGGAAATGGAAGTATACCAAACTACCCAGCTATGTTCAAGGCCATGATGTCAACGATCATGAGGAGGGTACCCTCTCAAGAGGCAGCTGCGGTATATGTAGGGGTTCAGGTGCAAGTACCCAAGGTTGTGAATTTCGCGAAGCTGTGCAAGAACTTCACATCTCTGGGAGGAAAGCCGTTCAAGGGGACATAGCCGACTAAAGAGGTTCATAGGTGGTTAGATGTTTGTGTACGAATTTTTGGAAACTTGGGTATAGATGATGCAACGAAGAGGAAGCTTGCATCAAGACAATTGCAGGGCAGAGCCATGGATTGATGGAACTCTGTTAGAGTTCCACTTGAGACTCCATAGGCTGAGATTACATGGAATCAGTTCTGAGTCAAGTTTAAGACAAAGTTTATCTCTGCTGCTCGAAATTCTGTTTTGTTCAAGAAGTTTGTGGAGTTGAAGCAGAATGGTCGACTCGTGTTGGGGTATGTTTCTGATTTTGAGGCCTTATCCAAGTATGCTCGTTTATATATTGACTCCCCTTATCAAAAGAACGAGAAGTTTGTTATGGGTTTGGATACTTATATTGGGAGGCCATTGGTTCATCATATGGGTGACGCGTATGAGAAAATGGTGGAAAAAGCTGTGAGGCATGAAAGCTTGTTTCCTAAAGAAGAAACTATTATTGTTGCGACCAAGGAAGCTTTAAAACCACAGCAGGGTGGTAATAACAAAAAGAGAAAGCTGCAGCAACAGAAAGGAAATGATGGTCAGAAGAAGCAAAAGGGTGAAGTGGCTTGCTTTTACTGCTGGCAGAAGGGCCATTATTCTAAGGACTGTAAAAATCCAAAAGCTGAAAAGAAGTGCTTCAAGTGTGGAAATCCAGGGCATGACAAGAAAGATTGTCCAGAACAAGCCAAGGGGAAGCAGGTTGTGAAGGTGTATGCATTGGGAGCTGTGCCATCGTCTTCAAGGGATCCTACTGCAGAGGAGAAAGGGAAGGGTGTCATCGTTCAAGGTACTCTTCCAGTTAAAGGTGTTTCAGTTCGTGTTCTGTTCGATACTGGAGCATCGCATTCATTTATTTGTAATGATCTTGTGTGTCGCTTGGTTTTGGAACCTGATATTTGTAATAGTCCTTTAGTTGTGACTAATCCAGTTGGGGGTTCGTCTAGCCTTTGTATGCTTTTTCGTGGTCTTGTATTATCGAGTCTTGGTTGTTCTTTTGTGTACGATTGCTTTGTTTTGAACTTCGCTGGGTTTGGGATCATCTTGGGCATGGATTGGCTCAAGAGGTTTGCGGCAAGAGTGAATTGTGAGAAGCTTGAGGTGAGAGTCGGGGATGTGGAAGGGCGAAAGCTCTTGATTCGATGTAAGCCCGAAGATGGTGTCTTCATGTGCTTTTTATATTCGCTTGTGATTCTACAGGAAGACTTGTCGTCGACGCTGATCGCAAGTGAGTTTCAGGATGTCTTTGACAAGGTCAAAGGGTTGCCGCCGCATCGTGAGATTGAGTTCAGAATCGATTTGGTCAAGGGTGCTAGACCTATTATTATGCCTCTTAGGAGGATGATGCCTAAGGAACAGCGAGAGTTAAAGGTGCAAGTTCGGGACCTTCTAGGAAAATGATTCATTCGAAGGAGTGTATCTGAATGGGGTGCACCAATTGTGTTCGCAACAAGGCTGATGGATCCTTGAGATTGCATATGGACTATCGGGAGTTGAATAAGGTGACCAATAAGAACAAGTACCCCTTATCGAGGATCGAAGACCTGTTTGATCAGCTTCATGAAGCCAAAGTGTTTTCCTAGATGGATTTGGCAACAGGATTCCACCAGTTGAGGATGGAAAAGGATAGTGTGTCAAAGACTGCTTTTAAGACACCATCCGGTTTCTTCAAATGGTTGATGATACCATTTGGGTTAACTAACGCACCAACGTACTTTGTGGATCTTATGAATAGGTTTTGCAGAGATCAATTGAACAAGTTCGTGGTTGTGTTCGTGGATGATATTCTGGTTTACTCTCGAAGAAGAACATAAGACGTACTTGCGAGTTGTTATGGAAATCTTGCGAAAGCATCAGCCGAAGGCTAAGTTTTTGAAGTGTCACTTTTGGAAGAGCGAAGTGAGCTTCTTGGGCCATGTAGTTTCTGGAAATGGAATAGCGGTTGACTCCGCTAAAGTGGCAGCAATCCAGGACTGGAGTAGACCTAAGAATGTGACAGACGTGGGAACCTTCCTTGGATTGGCAGGTTATTACCGACGGGTTATCTAGGATTTCTCCAAGATAGTTGCACCACTAACAGAATTGACAAAGAAGAACCAAGTGTTCACATAAGATGCAAAGTGTGAGCAAGCTTTCAGAATCATGAAAGAGAGACTAACGAGTGCTCCTGTTTTGATGATTCCAAGTGGGAATGAAGAGATGGTGGTATACATTGATGCATGTGGTACTGGACTAGGAGCAGTACTAATGCAAAAAGATAGAGTTGTGACTTACGCAAGTCGACAGCTGAAGCCGCACAAGAGGAATTATCCAACTTATGATTTGGAGTTGGCACGATCGTGTTTTCTATGAAGATGTGGAGACATTACCTGTTGGGGGTTCGGTTCGAGTTGTTCACGAATCACGGTCGTTGAAGTATCTTTTCTCCCAAAAGGATTTGAATCTTCGGCAGCAGAGATGGTTAGGGTTTCTGGCAACATATAATTGTGGTATAGCCTATACTCCTGGTAAATGTGAAGTAGTGGTCGATGCGTTAAGCTGGAGACACGCAAGTTTGGGAGCAATATTTTCGCAGTGGAAGAGCCTCGAGTTCTTGTTATGATTTGATTTCAGACCATGGTGTGGGTTGGAACCTGAAATGTTGGCAAGCTTATCAATAAGACCTACTCTCATCGAAAGGATTAGCGTGAGCCAAAAGAGAAATGCAAAGCTTGTCGAGATTATCCAAAAGTTGGAACCAGAGGATAAAGGGTTCGATGTCGATTGAGAAGGTTGGCTTCGAAAACAAGGACGACTTGCTGTTCCTATTATCGACAGATTGAGAGATGAGGTTCTGAGGGAATGTCCTCACTCAAAGTTGATGATTCGTCCGGGTGAGATGCATCAGGACATGAAGTAATCTTACTACGGGGAAGGGATGTAAAAGGATATTGGAAAGCTTATTTCCAAGTGCATGAACTGTCAGTTGGTGAAAGCTGAACAGAAGAAGCCAAGTGGATTGCTTTGGCCATTGGAAGTTCCTACGGGGAAGTAGGAGAAGATATCGATGGATTTTATCGATGGACTACCCAAAACCGGGGAAGGAAATGAAGGAATTTGGGTCATCGTGGATCGCTTGACCAAAAGTGCAATGTTTGTTCCTATCAGATCGACCAGGACATCATCGAAGTTGGCTGAGCTTTATATGAATTGGATAGTTCGATTCCATGATATCCCGAAGAGCATAGTGAGTGTTACGTCTCGCTTTTTTATCGGTTTGTATTTGAATATTTAAATCAGTTTAAATATTGAATTCATAATATAACTGGATTTATATAATAACTAAAACGAAGTTGAATGTATAAAAATATATATTAAATATAATCGAGCCCGTAATATCGCGGTAGTTCGTAATTTAATGTTCTGAACTTCAACTGAGTGTATAGGATCCGTTATTAGTCAGATTTTTTCGAAACAAGAAATGTTGGAATCAGTTGATCTGTATTTTTCTAAAGGAAGTGAGAAATTGAGATTCGAGATTATATATTGCAAGATATGTCCAAATCAAATATTCAGAAAAGCAGCGACATATTCGTTTATGGCCATAATAGTTATTTGAATATATTTAAATATCGGTTTTGAATTTGGACAAGGTTCTTTTGAGACGTAGTGATAATTTAGTTTTTAGAATTTTACTGTAATTTTTAATTAATTAAATAAGCAACTTTTTATTTGGAGTATTTGGCACCCTATATCAATAATTTGGGGTTTCACAATATGAGTTAACCTACTGATATTATTATATTTTTGGGATCGTGACACCTCGTTGAGCACAACTGTACTTTTATTTCTATCCGTACATAAGTATAATTTTAGGAACACAGTGGCTACATACTGGGTGGCGAGACACACACATCTTTATTGTATGTATAACTAAAAGAAATATAAACTACAAAAGCTATACTATTCAAATGTCGACAGGATCTTGTCAAAAAGATTAAAGGAGTACATGAACGTAGATTTTTACTTATGATAGGAAAATATACATAACCATCTACTCCTGATACTTCATATTACACTAAACCCACACGTCAGACATCTCGCCCATGCCTAATAACACAGCAAGTAGGGAATGCCTATATATGATAAACGCATTTTATTTCAACACCTATCCTATCCTCTACTCGAAGACTTCAAGGCTAAGTCTCTCCTTTCATCGAACACAGAACTGTGTTTTCCAATCAAGTTTCTAATCATAGCCACCCTGTAGGACAAACACAACTATGTATTTTGCTATTAAAGACGTAAGCACCTCCTGCTACTTCATAACTAAGTAACCAGCTATACAAATATGTGGCAAGGCTACCTAAGCTATAACTTATATTATAATATACATAACATACATATAAAGGACAGTATACCCAGATTACTTAACATCTGAAGTATGGTATCTACGAAATTTAAGGGAGGCAATTTCTGAGGGAGTATGGATTAACGTTTACTTGGCAGCGAAGGATTTTTACATATACAAATAGACCTTCTACTCACTTCTTTCTCACTGGATCTGAAAAGCGAAAACCACAAGTAACAAAATCAAAACGAAAGCTTCAGAACTTATAAATACAACGTTTATATAAGCTAAAGAGGGTTCGAAACATTTTTACAACACTATCATTTTTCTAGCGAGTTCCATGATTGGCATCTGCTCGTGATTTGATGAGTTTGAGTGAGTTCAGTATGGATTCGGGTTTTGGGTATTATAGTTGAAGTCTGCCTGAGGGGTGCGCAAGTGTAAACGGATGAGGGTTGTTGGATGAGTGTGGTGACGTAGGTGGAGGTGACAGTTGCAGCTATCTGCAACATGATCATGGAAGGGAGGTGCATGGCACAGACATGAAGGAACGTGACCGAGGTGCTTTTAAGGATCAAATGAAAGTCTACAACATGGAGTGACGTCAGTATACAAATGCATGGGAAGAATCACGTTGGACAGTATGTGCGTGCCATAGTGTGAGTATACCTTTGTTTGGAGAAATACTGTCGCTAGTTGGTGCTTCCAGGGGACTAACGCCTGGAAATCTCGAGCAAGCAGTACCTGGGCGGTATGGAGCTTGCGGTTTGATGAGGAAAGAAAATGGTACCCAAGCGGGTAGGGAATATTGGTGTGGACAGAACTGGTAAGGCCCATAGAGAAAAGAAAAGGGAAGACACATGAAGTTGAAAATAAAAGAAAAGAAAGGTCATGAGGGAACAATCAAAGAAGAAGGCAAGTTGCGTGTGTATAATTGTGTAAGTGAAGTGTAAGTATGAGAATGCATGAATAGGGAAACAAGTGAGTGCAGCAAGAAGAGTTGAGGAGTGTAACAACCCGAATTTCAATAACATGTTGAAATAAGAAATCAAGGCAGAATTAAATTTTAAAACAAGAATCAGGGAAAAGTGTTGCGCCAATGCGTTCGTCTCGGAATTCTACATGAAATCGAGTCCGAGTTTTCGAAAAACGGAGTCCGTATGAGGGAGATATGATCCTCCGAAGTTTCAGGAATTTTCAGAATCGAAAACAGCTCGAAATTCGAATTCAAACCCCAGCGCAGACTGGGCGGGAATTTTCCCGTCCAGGACCAGGTTGACCTGGGAGTCGACACTATAGTCGACCTCCCAGGGGCTAGGTCGACTCTATGGTCGACCTGGTGCCAAAACCCGGTTTTGAGCCTGGGTTCACTCTGATGTATCTAGACTCGTTTCGTGACCAGATTCTTGACTCTAAACCTATATAAACACCCACCTAGCCCCATTGTCTCTACGCCAATTCTCTCTAGCCTTATGCTGCTCAAATTGTAGTTATAATTAAAATAAAAAAGGGACTACTTCTTCTCCATCAAGACTACGCATAGAGATTTGCAAATTAGGGGTTTTCAATTAGAACACGATTAATCAAATAGAGATTCAACATCAACTTCTGCTTTCTAATTCTCGATCCGTGCACAGTAAGTTCTAGTTACTTTTAGATTTAAATATTTAATTATGATATGGCCAGGGAATAAAGTGGAATTGGATTTAAGTATGTTTATCGATTCTGATCTATTTCTGTTGCTCCTTGAATCTTGAGTTTTGAGACTTGTCTATCTTCATGATCATGTCAAGTTTATGATCTATTCAGCAGTTTTCTTGATTCGTAATGATGTTATCATCAAGTTGTAATCTTTATGCCTATCATGATTATTTATGTTGTTTTCTCTTTGATATTGTTTTTTATTGCAACTTCTACCTCCCCCTATTTATTTTCTTTTGATGAACCTAGGTCAATTTCGGACCTAGACCTAAACCGCGATTTACGTGCGATTGAATACGGGGGAAATATTGGGATATTGCCTAGTTGGATATATGTGTTTGGAAGGATTGAAGGCATAACATAAAAATGGGATATTTGGGTATATTCATTATAATGGTAATTGCAAGAATGAGGATTGGCATATGTAATTTGACATGGATCTTGATATATGTAATTTGGCTAGAACTTGATATGTGTAAATTGGCATAAACTTGGCATACATGTAAAACGGCATGAATTGAACATATGTAAATTTGGTATGAATTGGGCATAACTGACATGTAATCTAGAACTTGGGCATATGTTAATTATGTAAAATTTGGAGTTGAAACATATTTGATAATTTATGGCTTGGTAGATGTTTAATATGAACGCGCCTAAGTTGGGTTTTGGGTAGTTGGCATGTATTGTAAATAAAAGGCTATAACTTGGCATAACCTTATAGTGAATTAAGGTAATAATTTGGGAATACGTTTTGGGGCAAAAACGTGAATTATGAACTTGATAATTGGCATATAACTGGAAATACGAACGTGGTTGAAACATGAACATGAATATGAATACGAACGTGAAAATGGCTAACTCGAGGTTGGGTTGAGTTTGCAGTGTAATTCTGCCTGGAACCGCCCAGCATATCCAGTGACTGCAAATAATAAGATCCAATGTAAGAAGTTAGTCATATCGTGCTTAAACCCGAGGTTAGACTGAGTTGTGGTGTAATTCCGCCCGGAACCGCCCGGCATATCCAGTGACTGCAACAACAGGTCTAATGTGAGTGGTTGATGCATTAATAATTAATTATTGCCAATAAACAGACATGCTAAGAATGGAAAGGTTAAGTAAACTAAGAACTCTTAACCAACATAACTTTTAATAAGACCAATGGGTGGGTTAAGTAATATGACTAGGCTAATGATACTTAACCAATTTGACACGCTGATTTGGTGGGATTAAGTCATGAACTGCTCGAATATACTTAACCAATTTGACATGATGATTTGGTGGGGTTAAGTCATGAACCGCTTGAATATACTTAACCAATTTGACATGATGATTTGGTGGGGTTAAGTCATGAACTGCTCGAATATACTTAACCAATTTGACACGATGATTTGGTGGGGTTAAGTCATGAACCGCTCGAATATACTTAACCAATTTGACACGATGATTTGGTAGGGTTAAGTCATGAACCGCTTGAATATACTTAACCAACTTGACACATGATTCGTAGGGCTAAGTCATGAAATTGAATGACAACACTTAGCCAATTTGACATGACACGTAGGCGGGTTAAGTCACGAACTTGAATGACAACACTTAACCAACTTGACATGCTAGACTGATAAGGATTAAGTCACGAATTTAAACGACAACACTTAACCTATTGGACGGAAACCCTAGTTACGCGCTCCATTTCAGCAGTAACCCACTAGATGTATCATGGTACCCTGGAACTAGGCAGGGTGGGGCACGATTACTGGGCTGATTATAAGCGACCAGAACGGCGGTTGAGTTGGTGCGCCAGGGTAGGTTCAGGTGGACTATGGTCGTGCACGTAGTTCGGAGTTGTAAAAGCAGGCATTGGGCATCAGTAGGTTTACGCTGTGCATGCTTGATTCATGTCGGTGGTTGGCACCCTAGGGCTTGATACACCCTATGGTGGACCTAGCACAGGTAACTACATTCGTGATAGGGCCGTATGACACAGACACGTGACGAGCTAGAACTTGTAGGGAGCCGATCGATTAATAGATCGTTTCGTGGGACCTAGTAATGGGTCATTTCATAACACTGGGCAAGGGATCATTTTATAGTCAACACATGACACGGGTTGGGATACTAGTACAGGTGGTACAGAGCAAATAGATATCATAGAAATATTTTAATGGTGAAACAGAGAAATCTTGCGATGCTTGATAGAAATCTTGCGAAATTATACTTAGTTTATCTTGAATGGGAACCTTGCGATGTTATACTTGACAAAAATCATATGATTTTATCCTTAGTTAACGTGCCTGTTACTTATCTTGTCATCATGCTTTTGTTTACTTTCAGTTTATTCATGCCATGTTATCTTTACCTGTTTTTATGCTGAAAGTCACTAGGACTTACTCAGTCTTTATGACTGACCCGTTTTGTTTCGCCTCTTTCTCTTCCGTTCCCCCCCCAGGTTTGCAGGGTGGGAATACAACTTAGTTCGGATGTTACCAAGCTCCCAGGCTCTGGCTTGGATCTCTCTTGGCTATGGCTTGCTTTGCTTTATTAGGGAATATCACAATTTATTTTTATGCTTCTTTGTTTTGAGCAAGACAGATATTTTAGCCATGAAATTGGGTATTGGAAGTTGATGGGCTTTTTTTGTAAACAATTATATTTAATAAATGATTTGAAGTACTTCTACTTTACCTTTCGCTGTTTTATATATGTCTGTCTTGTAATATTTCTGTTCCAGTACCCATAATGCTCCATTGAAGTTAAGGCATTCCCTTTGTGAGTGACCTTAACGGATGTGGGGTGTTACATTTGGTATCAGAGCAGAAGGTTACCAGACTGGGCAAAATCTTTTAAAAACCTTCTGAAATTATTTTCAAAATGTTTACAAAGAAGCATTTTTCTAAAGAAAGTTTTGTTTTACGAAAGGCATATTCCTCAAAGCCATATGCATTATCTTTTGATTCTCTCTTTGAATCTCTTCTTTCTCTCTTTTCACCATAGTTTTGTAGGTGTACGACACATGTCGGAGGGCAAAGGAGTGCCCAACCTCCATCTGTAGCCGCAGTAGTTCCATCTGCGACTAATCTTATTTCAAGCTTTATAGGGTTGTAGTGTGAGGGAGGTAGCTTTCGAGAAACCGGGCAACAAACCATACAAGGATAGTAAGAACGAGGATAAAGAACACAAGCCTAAGGACGAGAAACTTGTTGATATAGCTTAATCCACGAAGGAGGAAAAAGGTGAAAGGGAAGAGGCCAAGTGAGAGAATAATAAAACCCATGACAAGAGAGGGTATCGTTAGTATGGTAAAAAGGGACAGGTAGTTAAGTATTATAGGACAAGGACAAGGGAAAAGGACAAGATCGTCGAGAGGGCAATTGTATGCTCTCACTACTAGCATACCTAAGAGAGGTAGTAACGTTTCTGTTAAAGGTTTAGCTTTTCTTTTCTATCATCCCGTTAGAACTTTGTTTTTGTACATCGCATCCTTTTAATTCTGCTTCGATAGTTGAGTCTCTGCACCTTAGTACTAGCATAGTAAAGGATCCCATTTTTGTCTCAAATCCTATTGGGGAATCGGCTCATTTATTCATGACTTGTTTTGACTTGACAATGTCTATGCTAAGTGTTGAATTTAGAAGAAATGCTTATGTTTTTGGGCTATGGGTTGATTCTAGGGATGGAGTGGTTATCCAGAAATGGTACCATTCTCAAGTATGAAAAGAGGGTAGTTAGACTCTTGACTTGCCTCGGTAATGCCCTCGAAGTCTAGTGTAACCCGTAGGGTTCTGCCATGCTTAGTTACCTAGAATCTCTTGATACATTTATTGATCCGCTCTAGTAGCGTTCGCCACTAAGGCAGATGGTTCATTTCGCTTATGCATGAGTTATAGAAAATCACCTTAGTAAGTACATTTGGCAACATAGTTGACATCTGTTTATTTTCAAGAGATAGTCATTCTGCGTGGAATACCTTATAGTGAGTAAATGAGATCCAGGATTCACTAGTGAATTTTGGAGAGTTTGAATGAAACCATGAATACACAGCTAAGTTTGAGCCTAGTGTACTAGAAAAAGAATAAGTGAAAGTGGAACGAGAGGCGATAGTGAAATGAGTTCCAACTCATATTTTGGAAATAGGAATTAAGAAGCTGCGAAATTGTGAAGTTAAAGACAGTCAAAGCATACTGGAGTTAAGCTCAAGGAAATGCGACTTAGAAGATTGAAGACTAGATACGCGCATCATATCTCTTTCTAAGAGTATATCCTTGATCCCTCTTTTCCTGTAGAGCTTACCTGCATGCTATCTTTTAAGTATATCCTCTTGGTCCTATTCTCAATCCTATTTCTATTGCAAACCCCATAGGGAGTTTGACTCATCTGCTAGTAATACATGTTGGGGCTTGAAGGTGTTCGTTGGGTTGACTAAATTTTTTGGGTTTTATAGAATATGGGTTAGGGATTTCTTGTGACCTAAAAGGAGTCCATCATGCTTAGTTTCCTAGAAACATATATATTGGTTGGATTGAGAAATTCTTTGGGTATCAGTCTGATGTTGATTTCGGTCTTCGGGGCTGGTGCTTAGGGAGTTCTTCTCCCAATCAGTATATATGTGACGTAGATTTGCAGTTTTGACATTGCTTAATGGGCACAAAGTTTTTACTCGCTTCTATCATTCAACTATATCTTTTGGTAGGAACAATTGGGTGAAAACATGTGTTTGAGACATGTTATGATTGATGGTTGCAAGTGGTTGCAAGTGGCTCGTGGATGCATATACACACACATTAGGCACTAAATGGGCTCAGTCACCTTTCATATTGCATATGCATGAGTGTTTATACTTGTTTATAGATGAAATTGAATGTGTTATCATGTGGATGTTGCATATGGATGGATGTTTGTGCACACATATAGTGTTTATGTGAATAGGACTATTTGCATACATGTTGGACTCATGGCACTAAACATATTTTGCATTAAGAAGATCAATCAGGCCTGATCATTTGCATTAGATAAGGAACATATACACACACTTCTTGCATATGTTCATGCATCATTAGAAATCTTTTAAGGACAATGATTGCTTGTGGATGATGTTTTGAGTAGATGGATGATTGGATGGTAGGACATATTCTTCTTAACCTGAAGATTTCGGGGACGAAATCCTTTAAGGAGGGGAGAATGTAACAACCCGAATTTCAGTAACATGTTGGAACAAGAAATCAAGGCAGAATTAAATTTTAAAATAAGAATCAAGGGAAACATTGCGCCATTGCGTTCGTCTCGGAATTCTGCATGAAATCGAGTTCGAGTTTTCGAAAAACGGAGTCCGTATGAGGGAGATATGACCCTCCGAAGTTTCAGGAATTTTCAGAATCGAAAACAGCTCGAAATTCGAATTCGAACCCTAGCGCAGACTAGGCGGGAATTTTCCCGCCCAGGACCAGGTCGACCTGGGGGTCGACACTATGGTCGACCTCCCAGGGGCCTGGTCGACCCTATGGTCGACCTGGTGCCAAAACCTAGTTTTGAGCCTGGGTTAATTCTGATGTATCTAGACTCGTTTCGTGACCAGATTATTGACTCTAAACCTATATAAATGCCCTCCTCGCTCTATTATCTCTACACCAATTCTCTCTAGCCTTATGCTGCTCAAATTCTAGTTATAATTAAAAGAAAAAAATGGACTACTTCTTCTCTATCAAGACGCATAGAGATTTGCAAATTGGGGGTTTTCAATTAGAACACGATTAATCAAATAGAGATTCAACATCAACTTCTGCTTTCTAATTCTCGATCCGCGCACTGTAAGTTCTAGTTACTTTTAGATTTAAATATTTAATTATGATATGGCCATGGAATAAAGTGGAATTGGATTTAAGTATGTTTATCAATTCCGATCTATTTCTGTTGCTCCTTGAATCTTGAGTTTTGAGACTTGTCTATCTGCATGATCATGTCAAGTTTATGATCTATTCAGCAGTTTTCTTGATTCGTAATGATGTTATCATCAAGTTGTAATCTTTATGCCTATCATGATGATTTATGTTGTTTTCTCTCTGATCTAGTTTTTATTGCAACTTCTACCTCCCCCTATTTATTTTCTTTTGATGAACCTATGTCAATTTCGGACCTAGACCTAAACCGCGATTTACGTGCGATTGAATACGGGGGAAATATTGGGATATTGCCTAGTTGGATAAATGTGTTTGGAAGGATCGAAGGCATAACATAAAAATTGGATATTTGGGTATAGTCATTATAATGGTAATTGCAAGAATGGGGATTGGCATATGTAATTTGGCAGGAACTTGACATGTGTAAATTGGCATAAACTTGGCATACATGTAAAATGGCATGAATTGAACATATGTAAATTTGGTATGAATTGGGCATATGTAAAACTGACATGTAATCTAGAACTTGGGCATATGTTAATTATGTAAAATTTGGAGTTGAAACATATTTGATAATTTATGGCTTGGTAGAGGTTTAATATGAACGCTCCTAAGTTGGGTTTTGGGTAGTTGGCATGTATTGTAAATAAAAGGCTATAACTTGGCATAACCTTATAGTGATATAAGGTAATAATTTGGGAATACGTTTTGGGGGCAAAAACATGAATTATGAACTTGATAATTGGCATATAAATGGAAATACGAACATGGTTGAAACATGAACATGAATATGAATACGAACGTGAACATGGCTAACTCGAGGTTGGGTTGAGTTTGCAGTGTAATTCTGCCTGGAACCGCCCGACATATCCAGCGACTGCAAATTATATGATCCAATGTGAGAAGTTAGTCATATCGTGCTTAAACCCAAGGTTAGACTGAGTTGTGGTGTAATTCCGCCCGGAACCGCCTGGCATATCTAGTGACCGCAACAACAGGTCTAATGTGAGTGGTTGATGCATTAATAATTAATTAATGCCAATAAACAGACATGCTAAGAATGGAAAGGTTAAGTAAACTAAAAACGCTTAACCAACAAACTGTTAATCAGACCAATGGGTGGGTTAAGTAATATGACTACGCTAATGATACTTAACCAATTTGACATGATGATTTGGTGGGGTTAAGTCATGAACCGCTCGAATATACTTAACCAATTTGACATGATGATTTGGTAGGGTTAAGTCATGAACCACTTGAATATACTTAACCAATTTGACACGATGATTTGGTGGGGTTAAGTCATGAACCGCTCGAGTATACTTAACCAATTTGACATGATGATTTGGTGGGGTTAAGTCATCAACCGCTCGAATATACTTAACCAATTTGACACGATGATTTGGTAGGGTTAAGTCATGAACCGCTTAAATATACTTAACCAACTTGACACATGATTTGTAGGGCCAAATCATGAACTTGAATGACAACACTTAAGCCAATTTGACATGACACGTAGGCGAGTTCAGTCACGAACTTGAATGACAACACTTAAACAACTTGACATGCTAGACTGATAAGGATTAAGTCACGAATTTAAATGACAACACTTAACCTATTGGATGGAAACCCTAGTTACTCGCTCCATTTCAGCAGTAACCCACTAGATGTATCATGGTACCCTGGAACTAGGCATGGTAGGGCATGATTACTGGGCTGATTGTAAGCGACCAGAACGACGACTGAGTTGGTGCGCCAGTGTAGGTTCAGGCGGATTATGGTCGTGCACGTAGTCCGGAGTTGAAAAAGCAGGTATTGGGCATCAATAGGTTTACACTGCGCATGCTTGATTCGTGTCGGTGGTTGGCACCCTAGGGCTTGATACACCCTATGATGGACCTAGCACAGGTAACTACATTCGTGATAGGGCCGTATGACATAGACACATGACGAGCTAGAACTTATAGGGAGCCGATCGATTAATAGATCGTTTCGTGGGACCTAGTAATGGGCCATTTCATGACATTGGAAAAGGGATCATTTTATAGTCAACACATGACACTGTTTGGGATACTAGTACGGGTGGTGCAGAGCAAATAGATATCATAGAAATATTTTAATGGTGAAGCAGAGAAATCTTGCGTTGCTTGATAGAAATCTTGCGAAATTATACTTAGTTTATCTTGAATGGGAACCTTGCGATGTTACACTTGACAAAAATCATATGATGTTATCCTTAGTTATCGTGCCTGTAGCTTATCTTGTCATTATGCTTGTGTTTACTTTCAGTTTATTCATGCCATGTTATCTTTACCTGTTTTTATGCTGAAAGTCACTAGGACTTACTCAGTCTTTATGAATGACCCGTTTTGTTTCGCCTCTTTCTCTTCCGTTCCCCCCCAAGTTCGTAGGGTAGGAATACAACTTAGTTCGGATGTTACCAAGCTCCTAGGCTCTTTCATGTACGACTTGAATCTCTCTTGGCTATGGCTTGCTTTGCTTTATTAGGGAATATCACAATTTATTTTATGCTTCTTTATTTTGAGCAAGACAGATATTTTAGCCATGAAATTGGGTATTGGAAGTTGATGGGCTTTTGCTGTGAACAATTGTATTTAATAAATGATTTGAAGTACTTCTACTTTACCTTCCGTTGTTTTATATATGTCTGTCTTGTAATATTTCTGTTGCAGTACCCATAATGCTCCATTGAGGATAAGGCATTCCCTTTGTGAGTGACCTTAACGGATGTGGGGTCTTACAAGGAGGGTGATATACAATAGCATACACATGCGTGTATGGGTTCAATGTTCAATACTTGATGGCGTAATATACAAAATTGTATTGAGGGATTTTGGAAAAGAACGTGAAGAACTGGACATTGCAAAAGGGACATTGTGGAGTTCAGTGCAGACAATTTCATTTTTGTAAGGAGATGGGGGGAACAGCGTGGCTCCTGTGTACACAGCGGTGAAGGTATAAGGATACATTGTTTTCTTGGGTGTACAGACTGACTAGTAAAAAAAGTCGTTCGTAACATTGGAGCCATATGCAATAACGCTATGCAATGAAGCTGTTCTGGAGAAGATGGATGCTCGTTGAATTTTTAGCAAAAGAAAGCACTGGATTCAGATCTATCGACTGACACAAATCGTCATTAAACGGTTAACGCACAAAGGTGAGTAAACTCACTAACTCTGATCATTTTTATAATATTATAATCGTTATTTAATATTGATAAATAGTGGTTAAATAATGCATGATGGTTGTTTGGATGAAGTGCTGATGAATTGGTTGAAATAATCATATTTGTTGTTTTCATATATTGCATTAGCTGATGTGATAGATAATTTGTTATTTATTGTTGTTTGTTGGGGATATGGGGTTACACTGGCTTTGAAATAACTGGTATTTAAATACCATAAATTATATTTGGTGGGGACGCAAATGAATTTGGGATTTTAGGAAAGGAAAAATCTATTTTTTTAAATGGAAATTGAATTGGAATATAATAGCTTGTTTTATTTATACAAGAACGAACATTTTGGTTTATAAACGGGGTTTACAAATAAGATAAAATAATAATTATTAAATAATTTGGAAGTGGAAATTTAAGAATGAAAAATAAAAGAGAAGTGGTAAGAAAGCGATAGTTTTTATTATGTTCGAAATGGGAATAAAATAAATCCAAATAGATCTATAATTTCAATTCGATTGTATCGAATTGTGTATAAATAATCTATTATTATAAATTGTATAGTATATAATTAAGAAATTGATAGGACAGTAAATATTTGGTTTTAAACCAATAAATTATAATAGAATATGAAATCAATATTTAGTTATAAACTTGATATTGCTTTAATAAGAATCTGACTTAGAAACAGAGTTTATCAAATGAAATGGGAATATGGTAGCGTATTGCATTAGTTATAAAGGGAAATATGGCAGCGTATTGTAGTAGTTATAAAGGGTAATATAGCTGCGTATTGTATTAGTTATAAAGGAAATTATGGCAGCGTATTGCAATAGTTATAGAGGAGAATATAACAGCGTATTGCATTAGTTATAAAAGAAAATATGGCAGCGTATTGCAGTAGTTATAAAGGGGAATACAACAACGTATTGCATTTGTTATAAAGGGAAATAAAGGAAAGTTTATAAAAATATGGGAAACTAGAAAGTTAGTATTAAATAAAAGGGCCAGTATTTGTGTGACGTTTGGTTGTACATTCGAATGGATGTTTGTTTTTACTTCAATAGTTAAATAACCGACTATCGAAGTGTTTTGACCATCGTTGTCAATATGGAGAGACTGATTGGATATATTATCTGCAAACCACTCCATATAGGCATAGGCATTGAAAATTAGATTATGCTGAAGATAATTGAAGATGGAGTGAAATGGAAGGGTCGTTTTGTTCCAGAGTGGTGCTTTCTGTTTGTCCAGTCCCAGGAAAACTTGTATGGACGAGTGTCTGACAGAGTATACCTAATAAATCATGTATTATTGATCTCTAAAAGGTATTACGTATGGTGGCGGAGGAATTCGTTCCTCTTAGCTTTTTATACCCGTGATATTTTTTGAAATCGATTAGTGAATTGATGGGTTTGACGATGTGGCATTCAAAGTATATGGTGGCCAGATGTTCTGAAATGATAGACGTAGCCTCTAGCCTCACAACCAGGAAATGACAGAAATCAGGCAGGGCAGCATGGCTAGTTGGGTCATACCCAAGCAGGGTGTATTGTCATTGATCTAGAAAAAATTCACATTTGTTCTTCTTTTCGATTCTGTATCTTCGGATTACGGTTGGATGGCCAACAACTGTGGGTGGCAATATATTCGATACATTCAAGCTAAATGAGTGGTGGTCACGTGAGGCCGGGTTGCAAGACGTTCTTGTTGAACCCCATTGTATACCCTCTAGAGTACACTAATCGTAAGGTGATCCTATACCTTGTCTGTTGGAATCCAATCTCTAATAAGTGTCCTGCGGTTTTTGATTTTATCTATATATGTGGAGCGTGAGATGCAAGCGTTCTGCTATTTGGTTATTTACTTGATTAAACATTATTGTAATATCACAAGAGATATCAAAATATTTTGGGTTATAGTAAGGTAAAAACCGTCCATGTTTATGTGTGGGTTGGTCTTACTATTATCCTTTTGTTTCAAAAGGATTTTCAAAGTTAAATCGTATGGTTGGAATTTACTCACACCACGGACCCAGAGTTTATTTTGTTGTTTTCACTAAACTCTTAAGTGCCCAAATTTGTATGGGCAGTCAAGTGTTTCAGGCTTTTACAGATACACTTGGAGGAGCTCAAAGCAGAAGGCTTCACCGTTAGTATTTAGAGATTATTTCCGCTATGATATGATGTATTGTACTCTGATAATGGTATGTGTATACAATACAATTTTGTATTTCAAAATTATGTTATACATTATATTTATTTCGTTCCGTTGTGAGATTTGTGTTTACTCCGATTTTGTTCAGTGATGTTCTTCTTACTCTTCTATTCAATTAGTTCTATCTTTTCTATCCAATCCTCTAATTTTTTTTCTATTAATGATCTGAATTTCCGTGCACTTTGGGTTGAATGTGTAGGATATTAGTCAGCTCAAATTGGTATGGATTTTCGAGCCATTACAGTTGGTATCAGAGCCAGGTTAACTTATTACCTTGGCACTATGGCGTAACTCAATAGAGATGGAGTTAGTAATACTCTAGATTGAGTATGAGTGTATATATATGAGCGCGTATTTGTAAATTAATATAAAAACTATTTTATATTGTGTTTACTGGTCAGTCGAGTGGTTTATGAATTCTGGTTGAAACAGTAATGCAAACTGTGTCGATAGGTGTTTCTAAACTCTTGAACAGAGTAATTTGACACAGTATGTTTTGAAAAAAAGGGTAAACAAAATAATTTTACCCAAATTATATTTTGATATAAAAAGGAGTATATATCTTGAGATTATTATAGTGTTGATCGTTATTATGACCAAATAAGATTTATAATTGAGTTGGTTATATAAATAACCAATCGAAATATTATATAAGTAAAATATACAAAATAAAATGAACTAAATCTGAATTTAAAACCAGAATTGGAATTAAAACTCTGGAAACCTGGAAAAGAGTTGGAAATAATATTTGGATTAAATATATGAGAATTTTAAAATCCTGGGAGATTTGAAATTTTTTTCCAAGTGCTGTGGAAGATATTTTGAGGAAATTTTCAAATGTAAGTGTTTAAATGTGAGTTTTGAAAATGATATAGTATTGAACTCACTTCGATGGCTGGAAAATAAATTCCGATGGTGATCCGGACATCATCGGTGTTCATTTTCGAGTTGCTAGGTGACGATTACTACCAAAGATTTTGTTTCGAATTATTATGAGGAAACAAATTGTTAGAAATTCAAATGTTTGAATTATATATGATTTCAAATTGATTTGAAATAAATCCTAGGAATTTGAATTCTGAAATAAAGATTAAACTTATGGAGTTAAATGGTAAAAGTAGAACTTAAACTAAGATAAACAAAATTTGGACTGAATTTGGAACAATCTAGAATGGAAATTGGAAATTCGAGTTGTTAAAATGAATTGATTCTTAGTGAATAAGAATTGAATTTTGAATTTGGAGATGAAGATAACTGATTTGAGAAATAAAGCAGTAAATGGAATTGGAGTTGAAATAGAAATTTGGCTTAGTAAAAACGAAAGATTGTTTTGAGAATGGATTGATGGGAGATCAACAAAGGATGCTTGGATATATGCTAAAGTGATAGCAAATTGCAGAGATAGAATTGAATGCCTAACAAAAGGGAGAAGTTTGCATTATATTCGGGTATGAGTTTTATAAGTCTGTTTGGCAAGCCGTTTGGCTGTTTGATTTTCTGTTGGATTGGAGAATGCCCAAAGAGGCAAGTTGTAGTAGTACCGAATGAGCCATGCAGAGGAGATGCTGACGAAAATTTAAATTGATAGGAATTTTTCAAAATTTCCAAAAGTATTCGTTAATGAGAAGGAATTAATATTTTAATTAGAATTAATCAGTTCTGTTGAAACTGAATTTAAGAAATTAAATACAAGATTTTAACCTGGTTATAATATGAATTGTAGCATTTTCCCTACCTTAGTTGTAACACCCCACCTCCGCTAGGGTCACTCTTTCGGGGGCACTAGCTTCTGGGGGGCGTTAGAACTGGGTAAGCATGCATAATGGTATATCAAGGCAGAACAAGAACATAAATATATATGTAAAGCAGAGTAAATAACAGCGGAAGATTTTCAAACCATTTCAAATCAAGTCTAGTACATCATAAAGTCATCTGCCAAAATAAACATGTCTAGTACAACATAAACAGAAATACTGAAATACATAGTGCTATCCCCAAAATAAAGATGATAAACCATAGCGAGCTCAATGTCCAGACATACATGAGCTATCCAGCGAACAAGCAAGCGATCCAAGCTAAGCACCACTGTTCCCTCGCTGAGAACCTGGGGGGGGGGGGGAAACGGAAGAAAAGAAGCGAAAGAAAACAGGTCAGTCAAAAAGACTGGTAAGCCCTACTACGATCAGTCTATAAACTAATAGAGCTAACATCATGATGGAAACTGAGATGAACATACTGGCAATAGATAAAGGTGTCATCACATAAAGAAGATTAAGCTTTGCACCCCAGTGTACTAGCAAACTAACATAACAGGTGTTGATCCCTCAGCCCAAACTTTGGCCCAATTGCATGAGGTGACCTTAATACAAGGCCCAGCCCAACGGTCTAGTCGATCGGCTCCCTATAAACCTAACACGTCAAGTGTTGGTGTCCATACGGCCCACATATGGTTGTAGTCAGACTGTGCTGGGTCCACCTTCAGGTGTATCAAGCCCTCGGGTGTCAACCCCAGACACCCAAGCAATAATGCACAGTCTAAACCTACTGGTACCCGTGCCTCGAGTTTGTCCAACACCGGACTACGTGCACGTCCGTAGCCCGCCTGGACCCGCACTGCTGTACCACTCAGTCGTCGCTTTGGTCGCTTACATCAGTCCAGTAATCGTGCCCCGCCCTAGCCTAGCCTCTAGGGTTGTGAATGATACCAAACTGGGATTACTGCTGGAACAGACCACGTTGCTAGGGTTTTCTAAGAGGGTTAAGTGTGGTTTAACCCCTCACTAATCATGGATTAAACTAGTTAAGTGTAACCAACAGTTCACCACTTAACCCCATTTAATCCCTCGTATCCCCAAAATTGGTTAAGTATTAGTGGGCCATGACTTAACCCTAATCATGAGGCATTAATTAATTTAATTGTGCCTTAACCTCTCACATTAGACTTTGTTGCGGTTACTAGTTAAGCTGGGCGGGTCCGGGTAGCTTTACACCACAACTTGGTCTAACCTCGGGTCCAAGGTACACATGACCAACTTCTCACATTGGGTCCTATTGTTTGTAGCAACTAGTTAAGCCGGTCGGTTTCGGGTAGGTTTACGCTACAAACTCAACCCAACCTCGAGTTGGCCACACTTATGTTTTCTAAGTGTCATGTCCAAAACATAATTACAAGTTTAACAAATACTTGGGTAGACCTAACTTAATAGGTAAATTCCCAAGGGGTAGACCTAACTTAATAGGTAAATTCCCAATCTTATATTTTTATGTATTTTAAGTTTTACCCAAACCCCCCAACGTCATTCTATCGCTTACATATTCGTCATAACGCATAAAGGATAGAAAGAGGGAACTTGGCACAATATACATGATAAATCTTACATATCATAATAAACATGCATAACATGTTAGACTTGCATAACTTAGTGTAGTAAACTTGCATAAACATGCATAACTTGTTAAACTTGCAAATCATGGCATAGTGAACTCGCATAAGCATGCATAACTTATTAAACATGCATAACATAGCATAGTGAACTCGCATAAGCATGCATAACTTATTAAACATGCATAACATAGCATAGTGAACTCGCATAAGCATGCATAACTTATTAAACATGCATAACATAGCATAGTGAACTTGCATAAGCATGCATAACTTATTAAACATGCATAACATAGCATAGTGAACTCGCATAAGCATGCATAACTTATTAAACATGCATAAATCCCAACTTTCATCACATATTAACTTTAGAGTTTCTAAAATGAAGGTAAGAGGGCTTACAAATATTATGAAGACACAAATCTACTAATAAAGATTGAGAAGCCCTTTATGCAAGCATATAAAAACCCAAAACAAAGCTCCAATTAACAAAAATCCCAAAAACTCTAGCTTAGCCAATAAAGCTTGCAACTTGATGATGTATGCAAGCTAATGATCATTCATACAACTTAGAAATGCTTGTATGAACATCAAAATCTTCATAGGAATGATTTATGAAGAGGTTGGAGGCTAGGGTTTTTAGGTGGAGGCCATTTGAGAAATCAATTTGACATAGTTTGGTTGCTAGAATGAATAATGGGGTTTTATGGTAGGATTAGGGGCTTATTTATAGAAGATTAGAGTGTTTTTAGCCCTAGGATTAACCCTAGGTTAGTTTAGGTCCGTCAGATTTCGGAATTCTCTAGAACCAAGCCACAAGACCAGACCAAAACCCAAAATGGTGCGCCAGGCAAAACTGCCCGGCCACCCTGTGTCGACAGGGCTGTCTACAGGGCTGTCGACACCCTGGGGACCCTGTCGACATGCCTGTCGACATGGGGGTCCTGGCGGGAATTTTCCCGCCTGACGCCAGTTAGCCCTAATCCTTGTTTTTAATTTAAAATTTAAATCTGTTTTTAACATAGAAGTTTCTGAAAACTTCAATGGGCCTTAACTAGGTCATACGGACTCCGATTTTCGAAAACTCGGACTCTATTTCGCGTATTTTTCCGAGACGAACGCAATGGCATAGCCCGTTTCCCTTGATTCAGATTTTAGAATTAAATTCTGCCTCGATTTATGTTATAACGGGTTATTGAAAATACGGGTTGTTACATTCTCCCCTCCTTAAAGGATTTCGTCCCCGAAATCTCCAAGTTAGGAAGAACGTATCCTACCATCCAATCATCCATCTACTCAAAGCATCATCCACGAGCAATCATTGTCCTTAAAATATTCTAAATGCTGTATGAACATATGCAAAAGTGTGTGTATATGTACTTATCTAATGCAAAGATCAATGCAAAATATGTTAGTGAAATGTATCCATATGTATGCAAATCCCTAACATAATGTATAATATCTACATGCGTGCTCAATCATATATCCATATGCAACATCCATGTGATGGCATACAAATTTCATCCAAGAGTAAGCATAAACACTCATGCACATGCAATATGAGGAGTGTGTGAGCCGATCTAGTGCCTAATGTGTATCATGCATCCACGAGTAACCACTTGCAAACACTTGCAACCACTTGCAACCATCAAACATAACATGTCTCAAACACATGTTTCATCCAAAGGGTTTCTACCTAAGATTCTCATGACAAGATTAGCACGATAACTAGATAAACATGGATAGCAAAGAGGAAGATATGCTAACAAAGGAAAGAGATTGAGAGTGTACCCTCAAAAAGGAATGGATAAAGCCCACGCATCTTCTCCTCGGTTTCCCAAGTTGCGTCTTCTTCGGCTTCACCCCATTGAACCTTCACCAACTTGACCTCTCGATTCCTTAGCTTCTTGGTCTCCGTCCCCAAGATACGAATCGGAGCTCTCCTCAAAGTAGCTTCTTTTTCCACTTCCACATCTTCCAGAACACTTGGCTCAACAACCTCTGCTGACTTATGCAAACACTTCCGGAGATGCGAAACATGAAAAACATTATGCACTCCAGCTAGCTTCTCGGGCAATTCCACTCTATAGACCATCTGCCCGATCCTCTCTACAACTGGAAACGGTCCAACGAACCTTGGTGCTAACTTCCCTACTGCTCCAAACCGAACCACATTCCGCAAAGGAGAAACCTTCACGAAAACCATATCCCCAACATCAAACTCCAAATCAGTCCTTCGCCTATCAGCATAAGACTTCTGTCTGTCTTGGGCCGCCTTCATCCGTCTTCTAATCAACTCGACCTTCTCGGATGTATCTCTAATCATGTCAGGTCCAAGTATAAGCTTATCTGTAGTCTCCCACCAACATGTAGGTGACTTGCACGGTCTCCCATATAAAGCCTCAAATGGTGCCATCCCTATGCTTGCCTGATAACTGTTATTATATGCAAACTCAACAAGAGGAAGATGGTCTTCCCAAGTACCACCAAAATCCAGAATGCAAAGCCTCAACAAGTCCTCAAGTACCCTATTCACCCTTTCTGTTTGGCCGTCCGTTTGTGGGTGATAAGCCGTACTTAGGTTCAACCTCGTGCCCATAGCTTCCTGCAAACTGTTCCAGAACTGACTAGTAAAGATGGGGTCTCGGTCACTGACTATGCTGGAAGGGACTCCATGTAGTCGTACTATCTCACGAAGATATACTGATGCTAGTCCAGATGCGGTCCTTTTGCTCTTCACCGGAATGAAATGAGCACTCTTCGTAAGCCTATCCACAATGACCCATATGCTTGTATTTCCTTTCCTTGACCTTGGAAGCCCATCAATAAAGTCCATAGAAATACTCTCCCACTTCCATAGCGGGACCTCTAGAGGATGCAATAGCCCACCGGGCTTCTTCGACTCGGCTTTAACTTGCTGGCAAATAATACATCTAGAGACAAACTCTGCCACATCCTTCTTCATTCCAGGCCAGAAGAAAATGCGCTTCATATCCTTATACATCTTATCTCCACCCGGATGTATAGTCAACTTGGAGCGATGTGCTTCATCAAGAACTTTCCTCACCAAGTCTTCTACCATCGGAACACAAAGCCTTCCGTCTCTCCTCAGCCAACCCTTATCATCTATAGAATATCGAGCAAGGTGACTAGATGTCTCCCCTCGAATCAGCTTATCCATGATCTCAATTATCTGAGGGTCTTCCTTCTGCGAAGCCCCAACTTGTTCTAGAAGGGTAGGCCTGAGCTCAAGAGATGCTAAAGAACCGGTCATCGACTCAACTGTCAAAGAAAAATCAAAGGTTGCCAAGAACTCTAAATTCTTCATCTCAACAAATAGAGGACTTAGTGTCAACCTTTTTCTACTCAACGCATCCGCTACAACATTCCCCTTGCCAGGGGTATAGGCTATATCAAAATCATAGGACGCCAAGAATTCCATCCATCTTTGCTGCCTCAAGTTCAGATCCTTCTGCGAAAAGAGATACTTCAAAGACTTATGATCAGTATACAGCTCAAATCTCTCTCCCAGAAGATAATGGCGCCAAGCCTTGAGTGCATATACTATCGCTGCCAGCTCTAGATCATGGGTGGGATAATTCTTCTCATGCACCTTAAGTTGCCTACCACCAAAACATATAACTCTGCCCTCTTGCATCAGAACAGCGCCCAATCCCGTGCCACAAGCATCATTGTATACGGTAAACATCTTACCACCATCGGGTAAAGCTAGAACTGGTGCTGAGGTAAGGGCTCTCTTGAGCCTCTGAAAAGCAAGCTCACAGTCCATATCCCAAGCAAAAACTAAGTTCTTCTTCGTCAACTTAGTAAGAGGAGCGGATATCTTCGCGAAGTCCTTGATGAACTTCCGGTAAAAACCCGCAAGACCTAGAAAACTTCTCACCTCGGTTGCATTCCTTGGAGTCTTCCAATCCTGAACTGCAACCACCTTAGCGGGATCCACCGCTAAGCCTTTCTTGGATACGATATGCCCAAGGAATCTAACTTCCCTTCTCCAAAAGTGACACTTGGAGAACTTGGCCTTTAACTGATGCGCTCTAAGCATATCCATCACCTCTACAAGATGCCTCGCGTGCTCTTCTTCATCCTTGGAGAAGATCAGAATATCATCCACAAAGACCACGACAAACTTGTTCAAGAACTCCCGAAACACCCTACTCATCAAGTCCACGAAATACGCAGGTGCATTCGTCAAACCGAATGGCATAACAAGCCATTCAAAGAATCCATCTGGAGTTCTGAATGCAGTCTTGTCTATACTATCTTCAGCCACTATGAGCTGATGAAATCCAGTAGCAAGATCAAGCTGAGAGAAAACAGAAGCACCAACAAGCTGGTCAAAGAGATCATCGATCCTCGGTAACGGGTGTCTGTTCTTCTTAGTCAGCTTATTCAATTCTCTATAGTCCACACAGAGTCGAAGAGAACCATCTGCCTTAGTAGCAAACACCACAGGCGCTCCCCATTCGGATATACTTCGTCTGATGAAGTTCTTCTCAAGTAACTCCTTTACTTGCTTGCTGAGCTCCCGTCTCTCACGCGGAGCCATGTGCCGAACGGGCAAAGAAACAGGCTTAGCATTATCCACCAGATAAATGCGAAAATCAATCTCTCGTTTAGGGGGCAACCCCTTAACTTCTTCAAAAACATCTGGATAATCTCGGACCACCCTTACAGACTGAAGGGCTTCCTCTGACGAGTCGAGAGATTCAAGATAGCACAACATGACGGGATCCTTCGGATTGCATGAAATCTCTAAGGTGTTGCCAAGGCGAGTCACAAGCCTCACAACCCTATGCTCACAATCAAGAATGGCTCCATATCTGGACAGCCAATCCATGCCCAATATCAATCTGTATCCCCTGAAACCAAGAACATACGCACTACACAAGAACTCTACACTGAGTATAGAGATCCTCAGATCCTCACATATCATAGATAGATGAGCAGAACCCCCAATGGGATTCGAAACACAAACGGGATCATCCACTAAGCTAGTACTAAGGTGCAAACTATCAACAAGATCAGATGAAATAAAGCTATGTGATGCACCAGAATCAAACAAGGTACGAACTGGAAGATCGGAAACATAAACAAGGTTCTCAACAGAAACACTACCTCGATCGGGAACTGGAGCGGTATCGAGAGCATGAACTTGCCCTCCTGAAGGTCCAGCCTGTCCTTTCTTCTTCGGGCATTCCTTGCTGAAGTGTCCAGTCTCACCACAGGAAAAACATCCACCACTAAGCTTCCTTTTCTTCTTCCTACAATCCTTAGCAAAGTGTCCAGGCGCACCACAGTAATTGCACTTTCCCTTGCCTTTGTTGTTGTTTCCCTTCTTGTTCTTGCTCTGATTCCCCTGACTGCTTCGACCACCTTGATTGCCTTTACCTTGAGAATCAGTCTTCTTTGCTTGAGTATCACTCGACTTGACCTCTTTCTTTCCATCTCCCTGAAGTAGAGCCATATCGACCAAACTCTCAAAAGTAGCCCCATGCGGAATATGTGACATCGCCAAACCCTGCAGCGGCTCATTCAACCCTCTAGCAAATCGAAGAGCCTTCTTCTCAGGAGTGTTCACCATATCCAAACCAAAACGGGCCAGCTGATTAAACTTGTTCACATACTCCTTGACAGACATATCACCTTGCTTTAATGCAATGAACTTCTCCATCTGTAAATTTTCCTCAGCAGAAGATAGAAACTTGGCCACAAATCTAGCCCTCAAATCGGCCCAAGTCTCGACAGGCCTCGTCCCATTGGTGACCTCCCACCAATAGGCTGCTTCGTCCTTCAAAAGCCACACTGTCAATAAGATCTTCCTTTCGTCATCAATCCGAAAGATAGCAAATAAGTCCTCAGTGTCTTTCAACCAATTCCTAGCTTCAACAAAAGATTCCGTGCCTAGGAAATTCTTGCCTCCCATTGCCTTGAAGTCTTTACAAACCTTCGTGAACTCAACCTGAGGATGCTGAGGGGGAGGAGGAGGAAGAGGAGCCTCAGCAACTGGAGGAGGAGGAACATTAGCAACGGGAGGAGGAACAGGAACCACCGGAGGAGGGACATTAGGGGGAGGATTCTCAACTACAGGAGGAGGAGTGGGAGTAGGGTTTGCGGGGCCGGCTGCTGCCCTAGCTTCTAGAAGCCTCCTATACCAGAGTGGTACGTTTACTCCATCGGGGATGGCAAGATCCTCAGCCATACTGAAACGAAGGATAAGATAATATTAGGTCAAGGGAACGAAGGATAACGCTAATGGCTTTTTGGGGAATAGCCTTTTTAAAATACTAGACTTTTCTTTGGAAAATACTTTATACTTGTTTTGAAAATAGTTTTTCAAAAGTCTTTTAAAAACTTTTTATTCTTTCTTGTAAACCTGGCTCTGATACCAAATTTGTAACAACCCACCTCCGCTAGGGTCACTCTTTCGGGGGCACTAGCTTCTGGGGGGCGTTAGAACTGGGTAAGCATGCATAATGGTATATCAAGGCAGAACAAGAACATAAATATATATGTAAAGCAGAGTAAATAACAGCGGAAGATTTTCAAACCATTTCAAATCAAGTCTAGTACATCATAAAGTCATCTGCCAAAATAAACATGTCTAGTACAACATAAACAGAAATACTGAAATACATAGTGTTATCCCCAAAATAAAGATGATAAACCATAGCGAGCTCAATGTCCAGACATACATGAGCTATCCAGCGAACAAGCAAGCGATCCAAGCTAAGCACCACTGTTCCCTCGCTGAGAACCTGGGGGGGGGGGGGGGGACGGAAGAAAAGAAGCGAAAGAAAACAGGTCAGTCAAAAAGACTGGTAAGCCCTACTACGATCAGTCTATAAACTAATAGAGCTAACATCATGATGGAAACTGAGATGAACATACTGGCAATAGATAAAGGTGTCATCACATAAAGAAGATTAAGCTTTTCACCCCAGTGTACTAGCAAACTAACATAACAGGTGTTGATCCCTCAGCCCAAACTTTGGCCCAATTGCATGAGGTGACCTTAATACAAGGCCCAGCCCAACGGTCTAGTCGATCGGCTCCCTATAAACCTAACACGTCAAGTGTTGGTGTCCATACGGCCCACATATGGTTGTAGTCAGACTGTGCTGGGTCCACCTTCGGGTGTATCAAGCCCTCGGGTGTCAACCCCAGACACCCAAGCAATAATGCACAGTCTAAACCTACTGGTACCCGTGCCTCGAGTTTGTCCAACACCGGACTACGTGCACGTCCGTAGCCCGCCTGGACCCGCACTGCTGTACCACTCAGCCGTCGCTTTGGTCCCTTACATCAGTCCAGTAATCGTGCCCCGCCCTAGCCTAGCCTCTAGGGTTGTGAATGATACCAAACTGGGATTACTGCTGGAACAGACCACGTTGCTAGGGTTTTCTAAGAGGGTTAAGTGTGGTTTAACCCCTCACTAATCATGGATTAAACTAGTTAAGTGTAACCAACAGTTCACCACTTAACCTCATTTAATCCCTCGTATCCCCAAAATTGGTTAAGTATTAGTGGGCCATGACTTAACCCTAATCATGAGGCATTAATTAATTTAATTGTGCCTTAACCTCTCACATTAGACTTTGTTGCGGTTACTAGTTAAGCCGGGCGGGTCCGGGTAGCTTTACACCACAACTTGGTCTAACCTCGGGTCCAAGGTACACATGACCAACTTCTCACATTGGGTCCTATTGTTTGTAGCAACTAGTTAAGCCGGTCGGTTCCGGGTAGGTTTACGCTACAAACTCAACCCAACCTCGAGTTGGCCACACTTATGTTTTCTAAGTGTCATGTCCAAAACATAATTACAAGTTTAACAAATACTTGGGTAGACCTAACTTAATAGGTAAATTCCCAAGGGGTAGACCTAACTTAATAGGTAAATTCCCAATCTTATATTTTTATGTATTTTAAGTTTTACCCAAACCCCCCAACGTCATTCTATCGCTTACATATTCGTCATAACGCATAAAGGATAGAAAGAGGGAACTTGGCACAATATACATGATAAATCTTACATATCATAATAAACATGCATAACATGTTAGACTTGCATAACTTAGTGTAGTAAACTTGCATAAACATGCATAACTTGTTAAACTTGCAAATCATGGCATAGTGAACTCGCATAAGCATGCATAACTTATTAAACATGCATAACATAGCATAGTGAACTCGCATAAGCATGCATAACTTATTAAACATGCATAACATAGCATAGTGAACTCGCATAAGCATGCATAACTTATTAAACATAGCATAGTGAACTTGCATAAGCATGCATAACTTATTAAACATGCATAACATAGCATAGTGAACTTGCATAAGCATGCATAACTTATTAAACATGCATAACATAGCATAGTGAACTCGCATAAGCATGCATAACTTATTAAACATGCATAAATCCCAACTTTCATCACATATTAACTTTAGAGTTTCTAAAATGAAGGTAAGAGGGCTTACAAATATTATGAAGACACAAATCTACTAATAAAGATTGAGAAGCCCTTTATGCAAGCATATAAAAACCCAAAACAAAGCTCCAATTAACAAAAATCCCAAAAACTCTAGCTTAGCCAATAAAGCTTGCAACTTGATGATGTATGCAAGCTAATGATCATTCATACAACTTAGAAATGCTTGTATGAACATCAAAATCTTCATAGGAATGATTTATGAAGAGGTTGGAGGCTAGGGTTTTTAGGTGGAGGCCATTTGAGAAATCAATTTGACATAGTTTGGTTGCTAGAATGAATAATGGGGTTTTAGGGTAGGATTAGGGGCTTATTTATAGAAGATTAGAGTGTTTTTAGCCCTAGGATTAACCCTAGGTTAGTTTAGGTCCGTCAGATTTCGGAATTCTCTAGAACCAAGCCACAAGACCAGACCAAAACCCAAAATGGTGCGCCAGGCAAAACTGCCCGGCCACCCTGTGTCGACAGGGCTGTCGACACCCTGGGGACCCTGTCGACATGGGGGTCCTGGCGGGAATTTTCCCGCCTGACGCCAGTTAGCCCTAATCCTTGTTTTTAATTTAAAATTTAAATCTGTTTTCAACATAGAAGTTTCTGAAAACTTCAATGGGCCTTAACTGGGTCATACGGACTCCGATTTTCGAAAACTCGGACTCTATTTCGCGTATTTTTCCGAGACGAACGCAATGGCATAGCCCGTTTCCCTTGATTCAGATTTTAGAATTAAATTCTGCCTCGATTTATGTTATAACGGGTTATTGAAAATACGGGTTGTTACATTAGTAATTTCGGGGACGAAATTCTTTTAAGGGGGAAGGAATGTAACGTCCCGCATTTTTATCGGTTGGTATTTGAATATTTAAAACCAGTTTAAATATTGAATTCATAATTTAAGTGGATTTATATATTAACTAAAACTAAGTAGAACATATAAAAATATATATTAAATATAATCGAGCCCGTAATATCGCGGCAGTTCGTAATTTAACGTTCTGAACTTCAACTGAGTGTACAGGATCCGTTATTAGTCGGAATTCTTCGAAACAAGAAACGTTGGAATCTGCTGATCTGTATTTTTCTAACAGAAGTGAGAAATCGAGATTCCAGATTATATATTGCAAGATATGTCCAAATCAAATATTCAGAAAAGCAGCGGCATATTCGTTTATGGCCATAAAAGTTATTTGAACATATTTAAATATCGGTTTCGAATTTGGACAAGGTTCTTTTGAGACATAGTGATAATTTAATTTTTGGAATTTTACTGTAATTTTTAATTAATTAAATAAGCAACTATTTATTTGGAGTATTTGGCACCTTATATCAATAATTTGGGGTTTCACAATAATTGGGGTTTCACAATTTGGGGTTGCATCAATGTGGTCTTTTGCTGATGATTTGGTCAAGATTAGAGGTAGATCGGTCGTGTTGTATATAACTGTGTTGTATAGACAATTATATGATTTTCGTTTGATGATAACAACCAAATATAAATTATTATATGTGTGTTTGTAATTGTACTGTTTCATATACTACACAACAGACATGAATATAATATTTCTATTTAAATAAAATACAACCGTACAGAAATTTAAATATTCACAGTATTTTATTTGAATAGAATATTTTATTTCAATATCAAACAGTACAAATTTTATACTCCACTATTTGTACATCTCTGTATTACATTACATGTCATATCAGATTTCATATACACAGCTCCTCACTACAGAATCACTCTGTCACTCATTTCATATATACTTTCTTTCACTGTTTCATTCGTTCTGTTATACAAACACATTGACACTTATACATTTACTGACACCGCTTCATTCACTGTCTTCAGTCTTCACAGCTCTCTGTCAGTCCAGTCATCATCTGCATACCAGTCACAATGAAACACACACACACACAGAGTACACTGCAATTGAATTTAAACTAAATATATGCGAATATAAATTTTGTTTTTAAAAAATTATTTGCCTAAAAATTTCAGTGTGTTTCTCATCATTTTTCATGACTTGATCTAATATAATTCTTGTACCCACTGATCAGCCTCGACATAACCATACTGATTCGCTGATCAGAACCAGCATTAAACTCAACTGATTCTGACCAACCCCAACACGGTGCAGTCAGTCTGCTGATGATATGCACATATATACACTTATACAAAATGTCAAAAAGCATGGTCAAAATTGACACAAGACAGGTCAAAGTCCAAGAAGAAAGGGAAAATGGCAGGGTCAAGCATGATGCAACCAACGTAATATTCAAGTCAGCTTGGCAGCATAATCATGACAAAAATGTGGTGCAACTCCAAGGTACAAATAAATGCAAGTGATACATGAAACAACAATGGCCAGTATATATTATGTTCAAACAAGAAGATCAACACAGACAACACGCGTGATGGGTGCAGCAATGAAGACACAATGTAGAGTACACGTTGAAGCCCATGGCAAAGCAATCAAAAGGGTTCAACATGTAAAAGTGGCAGTTTATACATGAGTGTTCATTGTGCAAATATGTACACAGTCAGCATATATGAATGAGCAATTCAGCATGACAAAAGACAGGCACATACAAGTACTCGTCCACATATACACATGGTGAATTATACAAAGAGGTGGACAGGGCACAGTCAAGTTCAAGCTTTCAAGTGCAGCATAAAGCTAGACAAGGCACAGCCAAGATCAAAGCAACCAAACAGTTAAAGTATGGTAACGAAAGAGCTACACCATTATGCAATGATCAACTCATAACAATGGAGCATGAAAGTTCAGATGATCAAGTTGTTAAAGAATTTCAACATGGCAATGGACAAACAAGGGAGAAATTTTTGAGTACTCATATACATGGCAATATATATATTCACATATATTATTGCACATAAATTAGACTGCATATAAATGGTTGAACATGTGAGTATACACATGGCATAACATTGTTTTCTTGGATTTGGTTTTAACAGGCAAGAAATTTTTGTCAAGATTTTATGACATTCCAAAAACCAGATAAGGCAAAGACAAGTGTGCAAATATATATTTGGCAGGAAATACATGACAGTGGTCAACAAAACTGGAGCACTCAAGAATATGGTAAATGGATTTCCATTCAAAACAAATCAGTGAGCAAAAAATATGGAAAGGAAATTCATTTTGGTTTCCAGATATGGCTTGTTACAATTCTAGTTTTTCTATCTGCATTTGTGGAAAGAAGTTAATGGTGCAATCAAATTTTTTTTTTGGCAAATCAGCAATGCATTCGAACAGAGCAAAAATGAATTCCCAGAAACTCATATATTGAATTTTTGGCAAAGTGTTGTTTTCAGTATCAATCAGAAAATGGACAAAGTATTTTTTAGGCAAGTAATCACTTTGTTTTTACGAATCAGTGAAATGTGTTTTTGGCAAGGAATTCAAATTTTCAGCAATTCATTCTTGGAAATTCAATCAATTTTTCCATAATTAATTTGGTATGATTTCGGCATGAACACATTTGTTTTTTAAAGGAAAAAATCACTTTATTTGTTTCCCGAAATTGGAACAATCACTGTGAATAGTTTGTGGCAAGTTTTATCCAGTATTCACAAACAATTTTGGGCAAGAATTATTCAAAGTTATTTCCAGAAAATCATCATGGAATGCAAGGCTAAATTAGTCATGACGTCAATCTTGCAAAGGGGGCAAATTTATCCAGATTGTTCAAAGGGACAGAAACAAGTCTGGATCCAATTTGTTATGGCAATATATTCAAATTCAATTCAAAGCCGAGGAAACTAAAAAAGGAAACCATAGATCAACCAAGTCAATTTTATTGATATCAGAGAACTTAGTTAGGGTTTCTAGACCCTATAAAATCACCACATCATCATTGGCATGAAAAGGCATTGAAAACAAAACATCACAATTTCAAGCAGAGATTAAAAATTCAGATTCACTCACAAGTTTCGATCAGGAGAATTTCCCCAAATCAGTGAAGTAAGGAATCAGTCGACATCATCAAGATGAAGCAATCAGAGAACCACGACAATCAATCCATCGAGCAATCGATTTCGATCTAGTGGAAGTTTGGAAAACCCTAGCTTTTGAACGCTGCATCCATTTTTGTTTCTCTGAGGAAAAGGAGAACGGGCAGAACTAAGGTGATTTGCAATGGAAATAAAGTGGCCGACCTATTTTAATCTTGGCTAAGTCTTTGTTCTCATTTTGTAAAGACTAGGGTTTTTTATTTATTGTTTTTTGTTAGTTTAATTTTATTTGAAAACTGCTGTATTTGTTTTTCTAGTTTTGTCTGTAAAAACTAGGAATCCAGTCATGGTGTTGACTGGCAGTTTACTAGAGTCTGTAAAAACTAGGGTTACTAGTTACGGGGTCGTAACTAGGGGAATTCTGATTTAGGGGATCAGATCTGTCTAGGGTTTTGAGCATAGGGTTAGTATAGGAGCAGGGAGTGCGAGTTTATAGTGTCTGTAAGCGGGATCTGTTATTAACTCATAGTGGAAACCTTAGGAATGCAGCAGTAGGCAGGATTTTGCCGAAGCTGGGTATCTCTGTGTGTTATTTCCTTTCTACTGCATTTTGTGTTCTGTTTATTACTTAATATCCTATCATATTTTTAACTCAACGATAAACTGTGAAAAACCCTATTCACCCCCTCTAGGGTTATTCTAGATCCAACAAGTGGTATCAGAGCAGGTAGTATGTTTAACTATAGAGTAATGGTGATCCCTAGTTGTCAGTCCATAGAGAGTCAGTCCAGTCATATTCCATTTATTTTTAATGGTACAAATTTTTTGAATTGGAAATCAGAAATGAGATCCTATTTAAAATATGTTGATATTAAATGTTGGAATAGTGTTATAAATGGGTATGATATTATAAATAGGGTTGATATTGATTTTAATTTATGCGCTACTCATATTTTATATTCTTGTATTGTTGATGTACAATATGGCCTTATTTCCCATTGTTTAACTACGCAGGAAATCTGGCAGACTCTCAACGCGTTGTATGGAAAGACTGACAACTGCTCAAAACCCCAGAAAGTCAATTCAACTTCAGATTTGTGCTTAACTGGTTGTACAAATGGAAATTCAGTTGGAGACTCAACAAGAAATGTTTCTCATAAAGATGTAATTCATCGTTTCAATAGTTTAACTAAATCTATTGAGAATCTAAATTCTAAAAATAAACTACTGAAATCCGAGAAGCTTGAGTTTATCTGCAAAAATAATCTTTTGGAATCAAAACTCAAAATCATTAAGAAGTCTTCAAATTCTAATTGCAAATATTGTTTAAATTTGAAAAAAGATCTTGTTCATCAAAATAAAAATATTCTGAAATTTGAAAATGAAATCCTGATTTTAAAAGAGAACAAGTTAGAGCTTGAAAGCACAAACAATTGTTTGCAAAAAAGAATTTGAAAATTTTAAGACGACTGAATATTCCAAAAATAATTTTGCTGAATTTTTTTTTGTTGAAAACCGAGTCTATTCTGAATGAGCTAGAAATTGAGATTGAAAAACTCAAGAAATATGAATTTTAAAGTCGAAAACATTTTGAATTTGAAATTGCTGAATCCCAAACCAAAATTAAATTACTTGAATCTGAAAATTTAGTTTTGAAACAATATGATGCTGAAAGGACGATCACTGATAACCACTGTTCAGATTTAATAAAAGAAAACAGTGATCTTAAATTCAAAGTTCAACGACTAGAGTCAACTTTGACTAAATTTTCTAATAGCGAAAAATCTTTGAATATGTTTTTGAAAAACCAATTTTCAATTGATAATAAACGAGGACTTGGTTTTAAGAAGAATAATTCTTTTGGAAGGAATTCCATTGATTTTAAAAATCCTTCAAACTGCTTCAAGATGAGTCATTCTGAAAATTTGAATTTTTAAAATTCCAGAAGGTTTTTGAATCACAAACGAGACAAGAATTGGTTTAATAACAAACCAGTTGAACAGTTGTGGACCCCAAAAAGAAATAAAATGATTTTTGGAAAAACTAAACTAATTTGGGTTCCAAAGGGTACTCTGGTTGATTCTAACGATTTGTTATACAAACAGATTTGGGTACCAAAAGATGTGAACAAAATTGTGAGAGGTTTTACTACTTTTGTTAGACCACTCAATCCACTTAACAGTAAGGTACCAAAGGAGACTGAGGAACGGGAAAGCTAAAGAAAAATTGGATACAAACTGCTACATATCGCAAAATCATTCACAGTTCCTTAGCCACATCTGTTGAGTTAGAGATTCATTTGCTTACATCGATTTCAGGTATAACCCCTAAACCCATCTTTTTAAATATTCTCAGTTTTTATATTTTTCTTTGTTTATTCCTCGTTCTACTCTTCTGTTTATGTTCATTATCTCTTCTGTTTTTGGTTTGTCACTATCATATCATTGTAACTTCTTTTGGGCTTCGTTAACTTCCTATTGTAGAATTCATATTTTTCTGGAAATTCGCTTCATTTGTGTAAAACTCTGATGTTTTATTAATCATTTCCAGATTTTGAATTGATTCTTGTAAATATCTGCAATTGATTTGAAGTTTGTTTTCTGATTTTCTGAATTCATAACAGTGTTGATGTATTCTAGTCATATCTTGAATATTGTTAATTTGAATTCTAAATTTTTTGAAGATCTAAAAGCTTAATGGAATTTCACACACTTCTGCAGTTTTGAGTTTCTTCTAGTTCAGTTTAGAAAAGCTTGAAATATTATACTCATTGCAGCACAGTACTACTTATCAGTCATGACAATTTCATTGATTTTTATATTGTCTCTGATACTCTTGAACCATTGCATACATCTTGAATTTCACCTTTATTCATGATTATTATGGTTGAAATTTGTTTGTTTTAAATCATTTGAAATTTTTGATATTTTGAATATCACACGCCTCTTAATCCTGAAATTATCATATTGTGTGAGTGATTCATTATATCTCAAACTTGACATTGATTCAAGTGATTTCAAATAAATTATTTTTATTTTTTTGGATCATGAATATCTCTCAAGCCTGTTGTAAATGATCTGAAATTACTCTTGTATTTGTCAGAGTTACCTGTGAAAAATTTGGTCCTTGAAATTTATTGGTATTTCATGGTTATTTGACTTGAATATCTATTTGCTTAGAATCATTTGAAATTATTGATTTATTGAATCTTACACTTATCTTGAATCAAAAATTATTAATCTAGTGCAATCGATTCATTGAATCCTGATACCTTCATATTCCATCAAATGATTTCAAATAAACGGTGTTTTTAATCTTGGATCATGAATCATCCTTTTTATGACCAACAGAAATTTATTTGAAACATCTTCTTGACAAGTCTGCATTGAATCTGATTTTTGTGCTGCTCAGATATTGTTCTTGAAAATATTTTTCGACTACTGGTTTTAGTATCAAATATATACCATGCTCTGATAGATGAAATTGATTTTCTTGATTTTTTTTAACATTGTCTTCTTAGGCTTTGTGATTAAGATTCTGTTGTCTGAGATATCTTTGTTCGTATCCACTATCCAGTATCATTTTTAAAATCCTCATGTATAAAGACATCAAGTGGTATCAGTTTTGAAGTGATGAATATATTTTTTGTATATATTTTAATCTTTCTTGTCATGTATAGCTCTTCATATTCCTCTTGTAATTAATTTTCAATTTTAAAGTTATTTATTGATTATTCATTCAGAAATCGAAATCAATATCCAAATTGAATTGTATTTATAATTCATCAAAATTATTATTAGATTTTGAAGTTGTGATGAATTGTGACTGCAGTATATTTCACAACAAGTGGAGATTTTTTTTCATGATGTTGATCATTTATTATAATATCTTTGAATTGGCAATTATTTCACGACCATCTTCATTATCTTTCATCTTTCTACCATCCATCGTTTTTTATATTAATGTAGAGAGTTTAATATTCTTTAAAAAAAATCATCTTGAATAAACAGTGAAAATATTTGTGATGGGATTGTGGTTATGTTATTACTCAGAATTAGAGATAATTGAAAATTCTCATTAATCTGTACAGTTGATCATATTTCATAGTATGATTAATTTAGAAATTTATTTCACAAACCATTTCTGTACCTATCACATTTCTGTCGTCCATATTGGTTTTTTATATACTGAGGAGTTTTTCTATTTGAACTGAAAATGATAAATATAAATATAATTAATACATAAGTGTTTCTCTAACCTCATTTAAAAATCCAAGCTCTGATCATGCATGGTTATGAGAAAACTTATGATGTAAGCTGCAATTGACCTCATTTAAAAATCGAAGCTCTGGTTATGCGTGGTTAGTGTGCTCTTAAATAAAAATAAAAAGAAAAAGGAATAAAATGCTAAATAAACTTTTAAATGAAATTCTACTTGGTGTTTAAAAACCAGCCTATCATTCCATCTTTCTAATTTGTGCAATGTGTTAATATTTTATGAAGTATTATGATTTGTTGATTGATAGTTATTGGAATTTGAGATTATTTGATTTTGTCACTTAAGTTGAAATTATAATTATAGTCCAAATCCATCACTGTTTTTGTGCTCAATTTTATAAAATTCTTTTGGAAATAATTGGAAAATATTCATATTTTGAACTCTCTTCATTATATATGAATTTCATTGTAAATCCGTCATTCTCTACAATGTGTAATATGCCACTAGTTCTCAGTTTATTATGATTTTTTTTGACTGATTGAGATTTATGATGACTAATCTTCCTCTTATGCTAATATTGTATTTGTTATTCATTTTTCATTTATATTTCAAATTCTATTTCCTTTCGATGATAACAAAAGGGGGAGAATGGGTTGAGATTTTGATTTATGAGTGAATACTTTATAAATATTTTAATTTTGAAAATTTTCAATTCTTTCACTCATGCACACTTCTAAGGGGAGATTCTGTTGTGGGGGGAGCATTCAAATAGGGGGATTAATATATTTCAAACACATTTATGCTCAAAATATTATATTTGTTTGTCATAATTAAAAGGAGGAGATTGTTGTATATAACAGTGTTGTATACACAATTATATGATTTTTGTTTGATGATAACAACCAAATATATATTATTATATATGTGTTTGTAATTGTACTGTTTCATATACTACACAACATACATGAATATAATATTTCTATTTAAGTAAAATACAACTGTACAAAAAATTTAAATATTCACAATATTTTATTTGAATAGAATATTTATTTCAATACCAAACAGTACAAATTTTATACTCCACTATTTGTACATCTCTGTATTACAGTTCATGTCATATCAGATTTCATATACACAGCTCCTCACTACAGAATCACTCTGTCACTCATTTCATATATACTTTCTTTCACTGTTTCATACATTCTTTTATACAGACACATTGACACTTATACATTTACTAACACTGCTTCATTCACTGTCTTCAATCTTCATTGCTCTCTGTCAGTCCAATCATCGTCTGCTTACCTGTCACAATGAAACACACACAGAGTACACTACAATAGAATTTAAACTGAATATATGTAAATATAAATTTTGTTTTTAAAAATTTATTTGCCTTAGAATTTCTGTGTGTTTCTCATCATCTTTCATGACTTGATATGATATATTTCTTGTACCCACTGATTAGCCTCGACATAACCATACTAGTTTGCTGATCAGAACCAGCATTAAACTCAGCTGATCCTGACCAACCCCAACACAGTACAGTCAGTCTGCTGATGATATGCACATATACAAACTTATACAAAATGTCAAAAAACATGGTCAAAATTGACACAAGACAGGTCAAAGTCCAAGAAGAAAGGGAAAATGGCAGGGTCAAGCATGATGCAACCAACAGAATATTTAAGTCAGCTTGGCAGCATAATCATGATAAAAATGTGGTGCAGCTCCAAGGTACAAAGAAATGCAAGTGATACATGAAACAACAATGGTCAGTATATATATATGTTCAAACATGAATATCAACACAGACAACACATGTGATGGGTGCAGCAATGAAGAAACAATGTAGAGTACACGTTCAAGCCCATGTCAAAGCAATCAAAAGGGTTCAACATGTACAAGGTGGCAGTTTATACATGAGTGTTCATTGTGCAAATATGTACACAGTCAGCATATATGAATGAGTAATTCAACATGACAAAAGACAGGCACATACAAGTACTCGACAACATATACACATAGTAAATTATACAAACAGGTGGACAGGGCACAATCAAGTTCATGCTTTCAAGTGCAGTGTAAAGCTAGACAGGGCACAATCAAGATCAAAGTAAGCAAAAAGTTAAAGTATGGTAATGAAAGTGCTACAACATTATGCAATGATCAACTCATAGCAATGGAGCATGCAAGTTCAGATGATCAAGTTGTTAAAGAATTGCAACATGGCAATGGATAAACAAGGGAGAAATTTTCGAATACTCATATACATGGCAATATATATATATATATATTCACATATATTATTGCACATAAATTAGACTGCAAATAATTGGTTGAACATGTGAGTATACACATGGCGTAACATTGTTTTCTTGGGTTTGGTTTTAACAGGGAAGAAATTTTTGTCAAGATTTTATGACATTCCAAAAACCAGATCAGGCAGACAAGTGTGCAAATACATATTTGGCAAGAAATACATAGCAGGAAATACATGACAGTGGTCAACAAAACTGGAGCATTCAAGAATATGGTAAATGGATTTCCTTTCAAAACAAATTAGTGAGCAACAAATATGGCAAGGAAATTCATTTTGGTTTCCAGATTTGGCTTGTTACAATACCAGTTATTCTATCTGCATTTGTGGAAAGAAGTTAATGGTGCAATCATTTTTTTGGCAAATCAGCAATGCATTCGAACAGATCAAAAATGAATTTCTAGAAAATCATATATTGAATTTTTGGCGAAGTGTTGTTTTCAGTATCAATCAGAAAATGGACAAAGTATTTTTTTTAGGCAAGTAATCACTTTGATTTTACAAATCAGCGAAATGTGTTTTTGGTAAGGCTTTCAAATTTTCAGCAATTCATTTTTGGCAAATTCAATCAATTTTTCCAGAATTAATTTGGTATGATTTCGGCATGAAAACATTTGTTTTTAAAGGCAAAAATCACTTTATTTGTTTGCAAAAATTGGAACAATCACTGTGAATAGTTTGTGGCAAGTTTTATCTAGTATTCACAAACAATTTTGGGCAAGAATTATTCAAAGTTATTTCCAGAAAATCATCATGGAATGCAAGGCTAAATTAGTCATGACGTCAATCTTGCAAAAGGGGTAAATTTATCCAGATTCGTTCAAGGGACAGAAACAAGTCTGGATCCAATTTGTTATGGCAATATATTCAAATTCAATTCAAAGCCGAGGAAACTAAAAAAGGAAACCATAAATCAACCAAGTCATTTTTATTGATATCAGAGAACTTAGTTAGGGTTTCTAGACCCTATAAAATCACCACATCATCACTGGCATGAAAAGGCATCGAAAACAAAACATCACAATTTCAAGCAGAGATTAAAAATTCAGATTCACTCATAAGTTTTTGATCAGGAGAATTTCCCCAAACCAGTGAAGCAAGGAATCAATCGACATCATCAAGTTGAAGAAATCAGAGAACCACGACAATCAATCCATCGAGTAATTGATTTCGATCTAGAGGAAGTTTGGAAAACCCTAGCTTTTGAATGCCGCAACTATTTTTATTTCCCAGAGAAAAAGGAGAACGGGCAGAACTGAAGTGATTTGCAATGGAAATAAAGTGCCCGACCTACTTTAATCTTGGCTAAGTCTTTGTTCTCATTTTGTAAAGACTAGGGTTTTTAATTTATTGTTTTTTGTTGTTTTAATTTTATTTGAAAGCTGTTGTATTTGTTTTTCTAGTTTTGTCTGTAAAAATTAGGAATCTAGTCAGGGTGTTGACTGGAAGTTTATTAGAGTCTGTAAAACCTAGGGTTACTGGTTATGGGGTCGTAACTAGGGGACATCCGGTCAAGCGGATTAGACCAGTCTAGGGTTTTGAGCATAGGGTTAGCATAGGAGCAGGGAGTGCGAGTTTATGGTGTCTGCAAGCGGGATCTGTTATAAAGATTTAATTCATTGTTTAAGTAGTTTAACTGAATCTGTTGAGAATCTAAAATCTAAAAATAAACTTCTGAAATATGAGAAGCTTGAGTTGATCTGCAAAAATAATCTTTTGGAATCAAAACTCAAAATCATTAAGAAGTCTTCAAATTCTAATTGCAAAAATTGTTTAAATTTGAAAAATGATCTTGTTCATCAAAATAAAAATACTCAAAAATTTGAAAATGAAATCCTGATTTTAAAAGAGACCAAGATAGAGCTTGAAAGCACAAACAATTGTTTGCAAAAAGAATTTGAAAATTTTAAGACGACTGAATATTCCAAAATATTTTTGCTGAAAAACAAAATTTGTTGAAAACTGAGTCTATTCTGAATGAGCTGGAAATTGAGATTGAAAAACTCAAGAAATTTGAATTTGAAAGTCAAAAACATTTTGAATTTGAAATTGCTGAATCCCAAGCTAAAATTAAATTACTTGAATCTGAAAATTTGGTTTTGAAACAATATGATGCTGAAAGGAAGATCACTGATAACCACTGTTCGGATTTAATAAAAGAAAACAGTGATCTTATATTCAAAATTCAATGACTAGAGTCAACTTTGACTAAATTTTCTAATAGTGAAAAATCTTTGAATATGTTGTTGAAAAAACAATTTTCAGTTGAGAATAAACGAGGCCTTGGTTTTGGGAAGAATAATGTTTTTGGAAGATGGAATTCCATTGATTTTAAAAATCCTTAAAACTGCTTCAAGATGGGTCATTCTGAAAATTTGAATTTTGAAAATTCTAGAAGGTTTATGAATCACAAACGAGACAAGAATTGGTTTAATAACAAACCAATCGAACAGTTATGGACCCCAAAAAGAAATAAAATGATTTTTGGAAAAACTAAACGAATTTGGGTTCCAAAGGGTACTCTGGTTGATTCTAACGGATTGTTATACAAACATATTTGGGTACCAAAAGATGTGAGCAAAACTGTGAGTGGTTTTACTACTTTTGTTAGACCACTCAATCCTCTTAACAGTTAGGTACCAAAGGATGCTGAGGAACGAGAAAGCTAAAGAAAAATTGGATTCAAACTACTACATATCGCAGAATCATTCACAGTTCCTTAGCCACAATTGTTGAGTTAGAGATTCATTTGCTTACATCGATTTCAGGTATAACCTTTAAACTCATCTTTGTAAATATTCTCAGTTTTTATCTTTTTCTTTGTTTATTCCTCCTTCTACCCCTTCTGTTTATTTTCACTATCTCTTCTTTTTTTGGTTTGTCACTGTCATATCATTGTAACTTCTTTTGGGCTTCGTTAACTTCCAATTGTAGAATTCATATTTTTCAGGAAATTCGCTTCATTTGTGTAAAACTCTGATGTTTTTTAATCATTTCCAGATTTTGAATTGATTCTTGTAAATATCTGCAATTGATTTGAAGTTTGTTTTCTGATTTTATGAATTCATAACAGTGTTGATGTATTCTAGTCATATCTTGAACATTGTTAATTTGAATTCTAAATTTTTTGAAGATCTGAAAGTTTAATGGAATTTCACACACTTCTGCATTTTTGAGTTTCTTCTAATTCAGTTTAGAAAAGCTTGAAATATTATACTCATTACAACACACTACTACTTATCAGTTGTGATAATTTCATTGATTTTTAGATTGGCTTAGATATTCTTGAACCATTGCATACATCTTGAATTTCATTTTATTCATGATTATTATGGTTGAAATTTGTTTGTTTGAAATCATCTGAAGTTCTTGATATTTTGAATATCACACGCCTCTTAATCCTAAAGTTATCATCTTGTGTGAGTGATTCATTATATCTCAAATGTGACATTGATTCAAGTGATTTCAAATAAATTATTTTTAAATATTTTGGATCATGAATATCTGTCAAGCCTGATGTAAATGATCTGAAATTACTCTTGTACCTGTCAGAGATACCTGTGAAAAGTTTCGTTGAAAAATTTGTCCTTGAAATTTATTGGTATTTCATGGTTATTTGACTTGAATATCTGTTTGCTTAAAATCATTTGAAATTATCAATTTACTGAATTTCACACATATCTTGAATCAAAAATTAATAATCTGGTGTGATTGATTCATTAAATCCTGATATCTTCATATTCCATCAAATGATTTCAAATAAACGGCGTTTTTAATCTTGGATCATGAATCATCCTTTTTGTGACAAACAGAAATATATTGAAACATCTTCTTGACAAGTCTGCATTGAATCTGATTTTTGTGCTACTCAGATATTGTTCTTGAAAATATTTTTTGACTGCTTGTTTTGGTATCAAATATATACCATGCTCTGATAGATGAAATTAATTTGCATGATTTGTCAACCATGTCTGCTTAGGCTTTATAATTAAGATTCTATTGTCTGAGATATCTTTGTTCGTCTCCAGTATCATTTTTAAAATCCTCATGTATAGAGACATCAAGTGGTATCAGTTTAGATGTGATGAATATTTTTTTTTGTATATATTTTAATCCCTCTTGTCATGTATAGCTCTTCATATTCCTCTTGTAATTGATTTTCAATTTTAAAGTTATTTATTGATTGTTCATTCTGAAATTGAAATCAATATCCAAATTGAATATATTTATAATTCATCAAAATTATTATTAGATTTTGAAATTGTGATGAATTATGACTGTAGTATATTTCACAACAAGAAGAGACTTTTTCATGATGGTTGAACATTTATTATAATATCTTTGAATTGGCAATTATTTCACGACCATCTTCATTATCTTTCATCTTTCTACCATCCTTCGTTTTTTTATATTAATGTGGAGAGTTTAATATTATTTTAAAAAAATCATCTTGAATGAACAGTGAAAATATTTGTGATGGAATTACGGTTATGTTATTGTTCAGAATTAGCGATAATTGAAAATTTTCAATGATCTGTACAGTTGAGCATATTTCATAATATGATTAATTTAGAAATTTATTTCACAAACCTTTTTGTACCTATCACATTTCTGTCCTCCATATTGGTTTTATATACTGAGGAGTTTTTCTATTTGAACTGAAAATGATAAACATAAATATAATTAATACTTAAGTGTTTCTCTAACCTCATTTAAAAATCCAAGCTCTGGTCATGCATGGTTATGAGAAAACTTATGATTAAAGCTGCAACCGACCTCATTTAAAAATCCAAGATCTGGTTATGCGTGGTCAATGCGCTCTTAAATAAAAAGAAAAAGGAATAAAATGCTAAATAAACTTTTATATGAAATTCTCCTTGGTGTTTAAAAACCAGCCTATCAGTCCATCTTTCTAATTTGTGAAATGTGTTAGTATTTTATGAAGTATTATGATTTGTTGATTGATAGCTATTGGAATTTGAGATTATTTGATTTTGTCACTTAAGTTGTAATTATAATTATATTCCAATTCCATCACTGTTTTTGTGCTCAATTTTATAAAATTCTTTTGGAAATTATTGGATAATATTCATGTTTTGAAATCTCTCCATTATATATGAATTTCATCATAAATCCGTCATTCTCTACAATGTGAAATATGCCACTAGTTCTCAGTTCATTATGATTTTTGTTTGACTTATTGAGATTTATGATGACCGATCTTCCTCTTATGCTGATATTGTATTTGTTAGTCACTTTTCATCTATATTTCAAATTTATATCCTTTTGATGATAACAAAAGGGGGAGAATGGGTTGAGATTTTGATTTGTGAGTGAATACTTTATAACTATTTAATTTTTAAAATTCCAATTAAATTTTCAATTCTTTCACTCATGCACACTTCTAGGGGGAGATTCTGTTGGAGGGGGAGCATTCATATAGGGGGAGTAATATATTTCAAACACATTTGTGCTCAAAATCTTATATTTGTTTGTCATAATCAAAAGGGGGAGATTTGTGTATATAACAGTGTTGTATACACAATTATATGGTTTTTGTTTGACGATGACAACCAAATATTATTATATATGTGTTTGTAATTGTACTGTTTCATATACTACACAACAGACATGAATATAACATTTCTATTTAAATAAAATACAACTGTATAGAAATTTAAATATTTACAGTATTTTATTTGAATAGAATATTTATTTCAATATCAAACAGTACAAATTTTATACTCCACTATTTGTATATCTCTGTATTGCATTTCATGTCATATCAGATTTCATATACACAGCTTCTCACTACAGAATCACTCTGTCACTCATTTCATATATACTTTCTTTCACTATTTCATACATTTTGTTATACAGACACATTGACACTTATACATTTACTAACACTGCTTCATTCACTGTCTTCAGTCTTCACAGCTCCCTGTCAGTCCAGTCATCATCTGCTTACCTGTCACAATGAAACACACACACAATACACTGCAGTAGAATTTAAACTGAATATATGCTAATATAAATTTGTTTTTAAAATTTTATTTGCCTTATAATTTCGGTGTGTTTCCCATCAACTTTCATGACTTGATCTGATATATTTCTTGTACACATTGATCAGCCTCGACATAACCATACTGGTTTTTTGATCAGAACCAGCATTAAACTCAGTTGATGCGGACCACTCCCAACACAGTACAGTCAGTATGTTGATGATATGCACATATATACACTTATACAAAATTTTAAAAATCATGGTCAAAATTGACACAAGACGGGTCAAAGTCCAAGAAGAAAGTGAAAATGGCAGGGTCAAGCATGGTGCAACCAACATAATATTCAAGTCAGCTTGGTAGCATAATCATGACAAAAATGTGGTGCAGCTCCAAGGTACAAAGAAATGCAAGTGATACATGAAATAAAAATGGTCAGTATACATGTATGTTCAAACATGAAGATCAACACAGACAACACTTGTGATGGGTGCAGCAATGAAGACCCAATGTAGAGTACACATTCAAGCCCATAACAAAGCAATCAAAAGGGTTCAACATGTACAAGGTTGCAGTTTATACATGAGTGTTCATTATGCAGATATGTACACAGTCAACATATATGAATGAGCAATTCAGCATGACAAAAGACAGGCACATACAAGTACTCGACAACATATACACATGGTGAATTATACAAACAGGTGGACAGGGCACAGTCAAGTTCAAGCTTCCAAGTGCAATATAAAGCTAGATAGGGCACACTCAAGATCAAAGCAAGCAAACAGTTAAAGTATGGTAATGAAAGAGCTACAACATTATGCAATGATCAACTCATAGCAATGGAGCATGCAAGTTCAGAAAATCAATTTGTTAAAGAATTACAACATGGCAATGGATAAACATGGGAGAAATTTTCGAGTACTTATATACATGGATATATATATATATATATATTCACATATATTAATGCACATAAATTAGACTGCAAATAAATGGTTGAACATGTGAGTACACACATGGCATAACATTGTTTTCTTGGATTTGGTTTTAACAGGCAAGAAATTTTTGTCAAGATTTTATGACATTCCAAAAACCAGTTCAGGCAAAGACAAGTGTGCAAATATATATTTGGGAGGAAATACATGGCAGGAAATACATGTCAGTAGTCAACAAAACTGGAGCATTCAAGAATATGGTAAATGGATTTCCATTCAAAACAAATCAGTGAGCAACAAATAGGGCAAGGAAATTCAATTCGATTTCCAGATATGGCATGTTACAATTCCAGTTATTTTATCTGCATTTGTGGAAAGAAGTTAATGGTGCAATCCATTTTTTTTGGCAAATTAGCAATGCATTCGAACAGAGCAAAAACGAATTTCCAGAAAATCATATATTGAATTTTTGGCAAAGTGTTGTTTTCAGTATCAATCAAAAAATGGACAACGTATTTTTTAGGCAAGTAATCACTTTGTTTTTACAAATCAGCGAAATGTGTTTTTGGCAAGGCATTCAAATTTTCAGCAATTCATTTTTGGCAAATCCAATCAATTTTTCCAGAATTAATTTGGTATGATTTCGACATGAAAAAATTTGTTTTTTAAAGGCAAAAATCACTTTATTTGTTTCCAAAAGTTGGAACAATCACTGTGAATAGTTTGTGGCAAGTTTTATCCAGTATTCACAAACAATTTTGGGCAAGAATTATTCAAAGTAATTTCAAGAAAATCATCATGGAATGCACGACTCAATTAGTCATGGTGTCAATCTTGCAAAGGGGGCAAATTTATCCAGATTCGTTCAAAGGGACAGAAACAAGTCTGGATCCATTTTGTTATGGCAATATATTCAAATTCAATTCAAAGCCGAGGAAACTAAAAAAGGAAACTACAGATCAACCATGTCATTTTTATTGAAATCAGAGAATTTAGTTAGGGTTTCTAGACCCTATAAAATCTCCACATCATCACTGGCATGAAAAGGCATCAAAAACAAAACATCACAATTTCAAGCAGAGATTAAAAATTCAGATTCACTCACAAATTTTCGATCAGGAGAATTTCCCCAAATCAGTGAAGCAAGGAATCGATCGACATCATCAAGTTGAAGCAATCAGAGAACCGCAATAATCAATCCATCGAGCAATCAATTTCGATCTAGAGGAAGTTTGGAAAACCCTAGCTTTTGAGCGCTGCAACCATTTTTGTTTCTCAGAGAAAAAGGAGAACAGGCAGAATAAAGTGATTTGCAATGGAAATAAAGTGGCCAGCCTACTTTAATCTTGGCTAAGTCTTTGTTCTCATTTTGTAAAGACTAGGTTTTTTATATTTATTGTTTTTTCTTGTTTTAATTTTATTTGAAAACTGTTGTATTTGTTTTTATAGTTTTGTTTGTAAAAACTACGAATCCAGTCAGAGTGTTGACTGGCAGTTTACTAGAGTCTGTAACAACTAAGGTTATTGATTACGGGCGTAACTATGGGAAATCTGATCTAGGGAATTAGATCAGTCTAGCATTTTGAGCATAGGATTAGTACAGGAGTAGGGAGTGTGAGTTTATATTGTCTGTAAGCGGGATATGTTATTAACCCCTAGTAGAAACCTTAGGAATGCAGCAGTAGGCAGGATTTTGCCGAAGCTGGGTATCTCTGTGTGTTATTTCCTTTCTGCTTTTTATTTCTGTTGTATTCTGTGGTCTGCTTATTATTTAATATCCTATCAGATTTTTAACTCAGCAAAAAACTGTGAAAAACCCTATTCACCCCCTTTAGGGTTATTCAGGATCCAACAAGTGGTATCAAAGCAGGTATTCTGTTTAACTCTAGAGTAATGGTGATCCCTAGTTGTCAGTCTATAGAGAGTCAGTCCAGTCATATTCCATCTATTTTTTAATGGTACAGATTTTTTAAATTGGAAATCAGAAATGAAATCCTATTTAAAATCTGTTGATAATAAATGTTGGAATAGTGTTATAAATAGGTACGATATTGTAAATAGGGTTGATATTGAATTTAATTTACGCGCTACTCATATTTTGTATTCTTGTATTTATGATGTACAATATAGCCTTATTCCCATTGTTTAACTGTGCAGGAAATCTGGCAGACTCTCAACGCGTTGTATGGAAAGACTGACAACTGCTCAAAACCCTAGAAAGTCAATTCAGCTTCAGATTTGTGCTTAACTGGTTGTACAGATGGAAATTCAGTTGGATACTCAACAAGAAATGTTTCTTATAAAGATTTAATTCATCGTTTGAATAGTTTAACTAAATCTGTTGAGAATCTAAAATCTAAAAATAAACTTCTGAAATCTGAGAAGCTTGAGTTGATCTGCAAAAATAATCTTTTGGAATCAAAACTCAAAATCGTTAAGAAGTCTTCAAATTCTAATTGCAAAAATTGTTTAAATTTGAAAAATGATCTTGTTCATCAAAATAAAAATATTCAGAAATTTGAAAATGAAATCCTGATTTTAAAAGAGAACAAGATTTGAAAGCACAAACAATTATTTGCAAAAAGAATTTGAAAATTTTAAGACGACTGAATATTCCAAAAACATTTTTGTTGAAAAACAAAATTTGTTGAAAACTGAGTCTACTCTGAATGAGCTAGAAATTGAGATTTAAAAACTCAAGAAATTTGAATTTCAAAGTCAAAAACATTTTGAATTTGAAATTGATGAATCCCAAACCAAAATTAAATTACTTGAATCTAAAAATTGGGCTTTGAAACAATGTGATGTTGAAAGGAAGATCACTGATAACCGTTGGTCGGATTTAATAAAAAAAAAAACAGTGATCTCCAATTCAAAATTCAACGACTAGAGTCAACTTTGACTAAATTTTCTAATAGTGAAAAATCTTTGAATATGTTGTTGAAAAACCAATTTTCAGTTGAGAATAAACGAGGCCTTGGTTTTGGGAAGAATAATGTTTTTGGAAGACAGAATTCCATTGATTTTAAAAATCCTTCAAACTGCTTCAAGATGGGTCATTTTGAAAATTTGAATTTTGAAAATTCTAGAAGGTTTTTGAATCACAAACGAGAGAAGAATTGGTTTAATAACAAACCAGTTGAACAGTTATGGACCCTAAAAAAGAAATAAACTGATTTTTGGAAAAACTAAACGAATTTAGGTTCCAAAGGGTACTATGTTAGATTCAAATGGATTTTTATACAAATAGATTTGGATACCAAATGATGTGAACAAAATTGTGAGTGGTTTTACTACTTTTATTAGACCACTTGTAACACCCCACGTCCATTGATGTTACTCTCAAAGGGAATGCATTAACTTTCATGGAGTATTATTGGTGTATAGAACAGAATATAACAAGATAGATACATATATTGATACTTGAAAATTTTAAAACAACTTTTATTGCAACGGAGAAATAGTTTGATTACAACAACATCATAAACCAACAGTAAAGCCAAGTACACTTAGTATCCATCTTGACAAATTGTTTTCTAAGTACATAAAGTAAAAAAGCATAACCCCAACATAAGTAGCCATAAAAGAGATGAGCTGAACTTTACTTTCAGCAATCCAAGCACTTCCAAAAGAGAGAGAAAGATCCAAATCAAGCTCTACTGACACCAGTCCCACCCTGAGAACCTGGGGGGGGGGGGGGAGGGAAAAAAGAGGCGAAAACAAAGGGGGTCAGACACAAAGTCTGGCGAGTCCAATAACTTTAACAATATAATCATAATGGTAGTTTCGTGTACCCCTGGTTGTCTTCATCCGTGCCGCCTGCCCCTATCTCCACTAGTTGTACCCACTACCCCCATGCAATCGGCTCCCTAACTCGTAGATACCCGTGCTGGTCCCACGGTGGGGTGTATCACTCCCCAAAGTGGCAACCCGATACCACTAAAGATGCACGGCTTATATCTACACGATGCAACAACGTCTTACCTACCAGGCCGGGCCCACGCACGCACATGACCCCGTTGGACTTGCGTTGCCACCGTTAACCCATTTGACATTTTACAATCAAACCCAGTAAGTGTGTCCCGTCCTCGATCTAACTCGAGCTCACAAAGATATATGGGTTACCAGTTTGAAAAGGGTCCCCCAAACTTGACAAAAGCTTTCCACCTATGCTTGGTCCCCACTAAGATTTCCACTTAACCACTTCTTATTCATGTCTTCTTACATGTTTCAATTTGGTTAAGTGTTTCTAATCGTATTTCACATGTCACCCATGTCACCCACTTAAACCCCATGTCCCACCACATGTTTATCTTGGTTAAGTGTTACTTAATTCATTATAACCGTAACCTTGTAATACCTCCCACGTTAGACTACCGTTTGCGGTTGCTGGATTAGCCGGGCGGGTCCGGGAAGTCTTATACCGCAAACGAGTCTAACCTCGTGTCTTTACAATTGTTACGCATTTAATTTATGCCTTGACCTCTCACATTAGACTACCATTTGTGGTTGCTGGATTTGCCGGGCGGGTCCGGGCAGTCTTACACCACAAACGAGTCTAACCTCGTGTCTTAGGCGTTTATCATTACACATAATTATTTCACCCCAATATGAATTAAATATCCCTATTCAAATTGTTAATAATTTCCAAATTAACTATGTCCATAATTGTCACCTAAATTATGTCCATACTTTTTAGGTATATAAATTATACCAATTAATGTCTTAATTTAATTATATGGCTTTAAAACTATTTTATGCCAATTCACAATCTTCATAAATAATATTTTCCCATTGCCCCACGCTATTCATATGTTCTAATATGAAATATGTTAGACTCGCAAATAGTCGAACTTATAAAAAGAAAGGAAACATCACAACTTGCATAACTCATAAAATAGATCTAACTTGCAAATAAGAATTATAACATAAATTTGCATAGCGAATAACTTGCATAGGAAATGGACATATAGAACATAAATTTGCATAAACTACCATGGATCTAAATATAGATCTAAACATGAAATTGTGAACTTGCATATATTAATTATGGGTCTCACCTAAACTTGCATATGTAAATATAATTTTCACCTAAAAATGTGAATATAGTTTTAACCTAAACTTGCATATGGATTCCTGCAACTTGCATATGAATTTAACACATGTTTTGGCATATAAACTAGCATATGTATATACTTGATTCACATATAAACTTGTGTATAATTCACATGTAGACTTGCGTAAGATTCACATTCAAACTAGCATACGATTTAACATCCCAAACTTGCATAAGATTCACATATGAACTAACATATGTAAAAATGGACTTGCATAAGATTCACATACAAACTAGCATATGATTAAACATCCCAAACTTGCATAAGATTCACATACAAACTAGCATATGATTCAACATCCCAAATTTGCATAAGATTCACATACAAACTAGCATATGATTTACATCCCAAACTTGCATATAAAATGAGTCAAGTTAAACATATGCGATTGGACATATGAAATAGATCTACTAATATAAGTTAACAAAACTGTCATATGTTCACCAACAAACGATAACAAAGTTAAACAACATCACATGATTCAACAGACATGTTCTCATAATCAAATTATAAATCATCATAATTAATTTATTAATTATTTTTTGAAAGAAATTGTACTCACAAAGACATGTTAGAGAAGAGAATAATTCGTTCGTCTTTTGTATTAGAATTCTGATTTGCCATTCCCTAAGCTTTAGGAAGAAGAACTACTCTAGCAGCAGCATGGTGGCCAAGGGACTAATTTCGTGTAGGTTTAGGGTTTGAGTCTATGCGTGCTTATATAGAAGTTTAAATCAACCTAAGCCGTTAGATTATCGTAGGAGCAATCCCAACCGTCCAGACTAGATAGAATTATCTAGAATTGCCGCCTCTGCCCTAGTGACTCAGCAACAGGTCAGGTAAGACTCAACAATAAGTCAGAATCTTCTGATTTCGGATCTGCCCCGGGGGGTTGGTCGACCCCCTAGTCGACCTGTATAGGGCAGGTCGACCCCCCTAGTCGACCTGGACTTGGGCGGGAGAAATCCTGCCCATCTCACTTCCCTGTTTGATGTAACGACCCGTATTTTCTACCTATTTTATTTGGTTATTTTAAATATTTTATTTATTTAAAATATTGGTTCGAATTTAATTAATCGAATTTAAAGATATATTTGGATTTTTTTTAAATAAATAATAGAATAATATTTTAATTTCCAGAATAAATTGGAAAATGTGGAATTGGCAATATAATTTGACCGGGCAATTTAAAATGGTCAAATAGTGGTTATATTGGAAAATAGCGACGATTTCGACTCGAAACGAAGTTTGAATATATATAATTATAATTTAATTAAATAACGAGCTGCAGCGGCGCGGTAGTTCGCGTTTTGGCGTTTTGAACTTCAAGGAGTCGTACCGGGTTCAAAATAAGTCGTATTTCCTCGAAACAAGAAATGTCGGGACCGATTTGGTGATATCTTTCCAGTGGCAGAGAAAAATCGAGTTTTCATCATGTAGATTTTGTTTTATGTCCAAATCAAATTCTTAGAAAAACAGCGCCAGAATTCCCTTTATATATATAGCGCTGCGTTTATATAAAATAAGGGTTTTAAAACATTTGATTATCGATTTTGCGTGAAATTCAACCTGTGACATTTTTCCTTGGTAATGTGTCAAATTCTGGTCGTGTATGACCAATCGCGGTATTTAATTTATTTTATATTGAAGTATTTTAAAATTAATTTATTTTAATTCAAATTGGCCAGTTCAAAAGGGACATTTTTCAAACGACCTCTGTTTCTGACGAAACAAATTTTGTTGGGACCGTAACAGTAAATTATTGCTAGATTTTCAAACGGTGCATCAATCGGTGTTATTCTGTGAGCGTGGCAAAATAAAATGCAAATTAAATCGATCATATTGGACGTGTACGAACGCTATTTGAGAAAACGGACACGGAATTCGACAAAACAAGTTTCGTTTGGATCGTATCGTCAAAATATACTATGACGTCCAGTCACGTCTCGAACGGGGTTCGTATGTGAGCGCAACAGCGAATAAACGATGTTCAAAAACGTGATAGACACGAAATAAAATATCGTTAGTCAACATCGCTCGTCACGTCAACATAAATTATATTATTTCCTCACTATATAAACACTCTCCATCACAATTTTCCAGCCATCACCATCCTCAGCCATGTAAATTTGCAAACAAGTCCAGTTTTACAAAGTCAATTAATTCTCTCGTTTGGTGAAGAATTTAGGGGGGGTTCCAAAGGGGAAGTCGTAGATCGGGGGAGTATCTACCTACTGGAGAAAGTTAGGGTGGAATGGTGGTCGGAGGTGGCCGGAAATCGCGAAGAACGGTTGAAAATGATTTTCGTTTTTAGCTAAAATTAAAGAGATGTGTTTGAGTTGGAGGGACGGGACCTTGGGGCTTTTGTAGAGGGGAGATCAAGCTTCGTTTTGGCTGTGGTCTCAGGTCTTACAAAGGTCTGAGGAGAGAGAAATTGGTAGTTGATCGGGGAGGCTTATTTTTGGGTTCGGTTTTGGCCATTTTTCCGGGGATGGGGGCGGAGATGGGATCGCGGTCTGAGGGGAACTCGATGGGGGGTGGTCTGGCACGTCGAACTGAGGTGGTCCGGTCGACCCTAATGGTCTGTGGTGGCTGAATGTTTGAGTTAAACGGAGCACGGTGGGACCGAGTTTCTGGCGGCCTGGGTTCGACTGGGTGGTCCAGTTTCAGGGGGCGAAGCGGCTTTGACCTGCGAAGCCAGTGGCGGGGTTCCGGTGGCCTGGAAGCTAACGACGGCGGCGCAGTTGGTGGTTGAAGGTTGGACGTGGTGTACGTGTTTGATTAATGAAGAAGAAGGTCGGGCCTAAGAAGGGTTTGAAAGGGAAAACGCGTTCTTTCCTTTCTCTGGTGCTGACGTGGCCGGTTGACCAAATAAAGAGTAATTAAGTTTTTAATTATTAATTTATTTAATTCGTTAATAACTGTATATTTATCCAAACTTTAAACCATCGTATCTCACTCATACGATAACGAAATTTAACGAAACTGGATCTGTTGGGATCGCTGGGACGAGACCTATCCGATGGCACTGACTAGGAGTCAATCTGATGCTGTTGAAAATTTAGCTAATTTTGAACGGTCGTCCCAAATTAAAAGCAACAAACGTGTCAACCGTCGATCAGAATAAACTCTGGTGAGTTAATTCTCACACCTTCTGGAATCCTGTGATGTGGTACATTCACAGTAAAATATATTTTGCAGTTAAAAGTTTAAATTGGTTGATTGGATGCGATGGATGCAATTGGTTGTTATTGTCTGATTGGTTGCAGTTGTTTATTTATTTTATTCGTATATTTTTATCAACTGACATCTGTGATGCAGAGAAGTACAGGTTGGAGGGATCCGACCGGATTCCTCAAATAAACTGTATATTTGTTTATTGTGCTTATATATGAGTTGTTCACCCTGATTGACACTAAAACTTGGTTGTATGGTTGATTAAATATTCACCCGTGATGTGTTAAAATCAACTGACTGTGTTGATTTGGTAATTGACAGTGAATGTCTAAGAATGTGTTGTTTCTGACGTCAGTTGACTGTTCGGGAAATTAACGCAGTTTTAAAGTTATAAATTATTTTAAAACTGAATTGAAGTTTTTCAGTGATTTTGTATAGATAATTAAATTTGGAGTTTATAAATAAATAATTTAATCAAGTTTATAAAAGAATTATTTAAATGGTTTGCGTAGCCAAACCGTGTGATGGAAACAAATCATAAAGCAGGAAAATCCAAGGTATTTACCTACGGGTTTGGTAAAGGGAATTAATTATTTTTAGAACAATTAAATGATGTTTCCAAATTTGCTTAGTTATTTAAGTAATATAAGAAGGCGAAATGACAAATGAAATCAGTTAACTGCTAACTGATGTGTACAGTCGATAAAACCGACCGTTTGGGTAAATTGGACAATTGAAGGAAAAATTGATTTAATTATTCTGAATATTCGTTAAAGTTTAACGAATAATGTAAAATATTAGTTAATCCTCGGAAAACTATAAATTGAGGAAATAATTGAATTGTTTAGAGTAAATAAAGTGATCTTTATTTGTTAAGCCTTTTCAAATGATAATTATACTATTTTTGGTAAGTAAACAAGTTAACTATCTTAATATAGTTAATAGTAAAGTTAATTACTATTGTTCAGTTAATAGTAAATAAAGTGATGGTTTGTAATTGGAATTCAAGTAGAAGTGATTAGAAGACAATAAGTGGTCGAAAGAACGATAATAGTTTTATAAAAAGGGATTTATAACTCAAGTTTTCAAAACGAGATTTGTAAACGGGAATTGATTTCGGAATGTGGGTTTTTCATTTAAACCCAAGGGTACTAGTGAAATAATGTTCCAAGTTTAAAAGTGGCGTTTATTGAAGAATTACTTAATTAAAGGACTTAAGTAAAGAGAGTATAGAAAGAATTTTTTAAATACAACGAAAGGGTTATAAAACCAGATTTGAAACAAGATAGTAAACGAGATTTGAATATCGATGGTTAAGTGACGAAATAATATAATTCTGAGGTAAGAACGGATTGATCAAGGTCTGAGAGGTAACTAAAATACCCCAATTTGGTTGGCTTCACTATTATCGAGGAACGGTATTAGTTTGACGTGAGTGAAGGTGATGAATTGGTTTATCTGATACAAGAAATATCAAACTCTGATGCAAGATTTGTAAATTTAATAATATTGCAATATCAGTTTCAAAAGAAGTAAGAATAGTGATTTCAATTATATTAAACATTTGTTATTCAACTAGAATTGATCGAATATAGTTAGAGTTAGTCAAACCATTGTTATTCAGGAAAAAGTTTCCATCGCGTACGATTGCTAGCGTAATTCGCAGGGCTGCAGATAGCCTACGGCGGTCGGATGTTTTCTGAGGGGATCAGGCGTAACCATTGTGATCGCTGCGATCTAGAGTCGAGCAAATGGAGTTAAGTCGAGTATTAGTTAATAGGAGTAATCAAGTCAAGTTTGTCGAGTTAAATAAGTTGAGTTAGTCAAGTTAGAGTTAATCAATCAAAGTAAATTAGTTAAAGTTAGTCAAAAGGGAATTTGGTTAAATATATTTTAAAAGAGGTCGAGTTGTGCCAAGTACTGAATCAGAAAAATCATTGTGTTTACACTATTGTTATTTGATAGTTAAATCACCGACTATCAAACCAGACCAATACGATTGTTGGTTCGGAAAGTCCGGGATCAAATTATATTCGAAAACCATTCCGACCAGCAAATACGTGAAGATGGTAATTGAAGATGGAGCAAGCGAAGACCGTGGATCTTCATAAGCGAAAGGACTACTCGTCAAATTTCTCTGGCCTGCAGCCAGAGTTATTTTGATTTGTGATTCTGTCGTGGTTGAAATCCACGGGTTGCAAGGATTTCTCGCTACCGATCCATGGGGTGATTCCTATATGAAATGTGGAAGGAGGGTGCCTTCGGTTCATCCTGTTCCTGGATGACTTGTATGGACTGATGTCTGACAAAGTATTTCCAAAGGAATTACATGCGTTGATTTCTCCAAACGTACGATAGTTGATGGCGGAGAAATGGTTATTCTCTAGCCAAATAAACTAGAGTATTATTGTGGATGTCAATCAAGTGTGATCTGGTGGATCTGACGATGTGGCATTTAAAGTGAATGGTGGCAGATGTTGGAAGAGAATTCTAGCCTCAAGCCTCATCAACCGGGAAATGACAAAAATTGGGCAGGCAGCATGGCTATGTGGGTCGCTCCCATTAGGATGTATGATCACCTATCTAGAGAAATTCCTATTGCTTCTTTATCTATTCGATGCTGACCCTATTCTGGTGGCGGTTGCTGATACCAACCGTCGGTGATATACATTCGATACACTCAAGCGAAATGAGTGGTCGGTCATGTGAGGGCCGGGTTGCAAGACGTTCTTGTTGAACCCAGTGTATTCGCCTCTAGAGATACACTATCGGCAGGTGGACCCATACCTTGTCAAGGATGGAATCCAATATCCAATAAGCGCCCGCAGTTTTCGATTGTATACTATATATGGGGAGCGTGAGATGCAAGCGTTCCTCTAGATTGATATTTATTTGTATTTAGACATTATGATAATATCAGAGAAAGATATTGATTTCAAAGATGGTTTGGGTTATAATAAGGTAAAAACCGTCCGTGTTTATGTGTGGGCTGGTCTTACTATTATCCTTTGATTTCAGAAAGGATTTTGCAAAATTAAACAAGTGTGCGTTCTGTGAATTTATCACTGAAAGTATTCCAGACTGACCCGGTGTGTTTTGTTTTAAATCAAATGTGCTCGGGTCAGACCGAGTATGTTCCAGGTTAGGTTTCGCTTGGAATTTCAGGATCTGGAAGCAAGAGGCTTCACCGCCAGTTATATAAAGTTATTATTCCGCTGTGTTTGACATATGTGTACTTTGATGATTGGTATATATATATATACAGTTTTTGTATAAGGAGATTTGATATTATATTTTATTCGTTCCGCTGTGAGATTCTGATGTGTTCTACTTTCTTCTATTCTAATATTTCTTTCTTTCTATCCTCACCCTCTAAATTCTTTCTCATGACAATCTGGGGGTTCGATACTTGGGTTTTTGGCAAGTAATACGGGGTTATGTATTATTGTCGAGAACTCGAGCGTCGAGCTTTTTCCCCGGGTCGTTACAGTGGTATCAGAGCTATTGGTTTAGAGATATCCTTGGCTCTGTGGTGTGACTCAATAGAGATGGGGTTAGCAATACCCTAGATTGAGTTTGAATAGATATATGAGAGCGCGTATTTGTAATTTGATTATAAAATTATTTTTGAAATTATTTTTTCCCAATTTATTTTATAATATAATAAAAGTAATGATTATTATATTAGGGGCAATCATTTTGATTTGTTAATGCTGATTGTGTGATATGTTTGAATGGCGTGCTCGATCTCATGGATAAACCTAAACATGAATCTATTTGGTTGAAAACCAATGTGGAATAAATAAGTTAGATAATCAATCCAGATGAATAACTTTGAATGGATAATTAAGGAAATAAACGAAGTGATTATAAATAATTATAATCTCGTGTGGATTAAATTGTGTGTATAATATGAATGATATGGATGTTTTGAACATAATTGACATGTGTTTGATGACTAATGAATTCGTGTGAGTTGAGAAACAGGTGTAGAGGTGCTAGTTCAGATTTAAAATCCAGCCAGAGAAATTCTGGAGTTAATCAAATCCAGTTCGAATCGAGCTGCATAATAATTGAGACAGCTCAAGTATATACTATCGCTTATCGCGTAATAACGCTTGCAAAAGGTACGCTTACGCAAATATGAAATTTTTGGTTTTCTTTGGGGTTTTGAGTTTGAATTTTGATTTTCCGACCATGAGAGTCGATGTATATTTATTTCTTGAACTTGCGATTTTGCAGATGACCTCCGTACAGGGGAGACTACGCCGAAATTTTTCGAGAATTTAAGGAGTTAGAAATTTTTGGGAAATTATTTTATTTGAAATAAATTGGTTTTAAAACCAATTGGGTCGGTTTGAAAATAAATTCGAATTTTAAAAAATTAATTCCTTTTGAAAAGATAATAAGTGACGACATTCTTCTACCATAGCAATTTCGAGGACGAAATTATTTTAAGGGGGAAGGAATGTAGCGACCCGTATTTTCTACCTATTTTATTTGGTTATTTTAAATATTTTATTTATTTAAAGTATTGGTTCGAATTTAATTAATCGAATTTAAAGATATATTTGGATTTTTTTTAAATAAATAATACAATAATATTTTAATTTCCAGAATAAATTGGAAAATGTGGAATTGGCAATATAATTTGACTGGGCAATTTAAAATGGTCAATAGTGGTTATATTGGAAAATAGCGATGATTTCGACTCGAAACGAAGTTTGAATATATATAATTATAATTTAATTAAATAACGAGCTGCAGCAGCGCGGCAGTTCGCGTTTTGGCGTTTTGAACTTCAAGGAGTCGTACCGGGTTCAAAATAAGTCGGATTTCCTCGAAACAAGAAACGTCGGGACCGATTTGGCGATATCTTTCCAGTGGCAGAGAAAAATCGAGTTTTCATCGTATATATTTTGTTTTATGTCCAAATCAAATTCTCAGAAAAACAGCGCCAGAATTCCCTTTATATATATATATATATATATATATATATATATATATAGCGCTGCGTTTATATAAAATAAGGGTTTTAAAACATTTGAGTATTGATTTTGCGTGAAATTCAACCTGTGATATTTTTCCTTAGTAATGTGTCAAATTCTGGTCGTGTATAACCAATCGCGGTATTTAATTTATTTTATATTGAAGTATTTTAAAATTACTTTATTTTAATTCAAATTGGCCAGTTCAAAAGGGACATTTTTCAAACGACCTCTGTTTCCGACGAAACAAATTTTGTTGGGACCGTAACAGTAAATTATTGCTAGATTTTCAAACGGCGCGTCAATCGGTGTTATTCTGTGAGCGTGGCAAAATAAAATGCAAATTAAATCGATCAAATTGGACGTGTACGAATGCTATTTGAGCAAACGGACACGGAATTCGACGAAACAAGTTTCGTTAGGACCGTATCGTCAAAATATACTATGACGTCCAGTCGCATCTCGAACGTGGTTCGTATGTGAGCGCAGCAGCGAATAAACGATGTTCGAAAACGCGATAGACACGAAATAAAATATCGTTAGTCAATATCGCTTGTCACGTCAACATAAATTATATTATTTCCTGACTATATAAACACTCTCCATCACAATTTTCCAGCCATCACCATCCTCAGCCATGTAAATTTGCAAATAAGTCCAGTTTTACAAAATCAATTAATTCTCTCGTTTGGTGAAGAATTTAGGGGGGGTTCCAAAGGGGAAGTCGTAGATCGGGGGAGTATCTACCTACTGGAGAAAGTTGGGGTGGAATGGTGGTCGGAGGTGGTCGGAAATCGCGAAGAACGGTGGAAAATGATTTTCGTTTTTAGCTAAAATCAAGGAGATGTGGTTGATTTGGGGGGATGGGACCTTAGGGCTTTTGTAGAGGGGAGATCAAGCTTCGTTTTGGCTATGGTCTCAGGTCTTACAAAGGTCTGAGGAGGGAGAAATTGGTAGATGATCGGGGAGGCTTATTTTTGGGTTCGGTTTTGAAGACACGAACGGTTTTGGCCATTTTTCCGGCGATGGGGGTGGAGATGGGATCGTGGTCTGGGGGGACTCGATGGGGGGTGGTCTGGTGCGTCGAATTGAGGTGGTCCGGTCGACCCTAATGGTCTGTGGTGGCTGAATGTTTGAGTTGAACGGAGCACAGTGGGACCGAGTTTCTGGCGGCCTGGGTTCGATTGGGGGGGGTCCAGTTTCAGGGGGCGAAGCGGCTTTGACCTGCGAAGCCAGTGGCAGTGTTCCGGTGGCATGGAAGCTAACGACGGCGGCGCAGTTGGTGGTTGAAGGTTGGACGTGGTGTACGTGTTTGATTAATGAAGAAGAAGGTCGGGCCTGAGAAGGGTTTGAAAGGGAAAACGCGTTCTTTCCTTTCTCTGGTGCTGACGTGGCAGGTTGACCAGGTAAAGAGTAATTAAGTTTTTAATTATTAATTTATTTAATTCGTTAATAACTGTATATTTATCCAAACTTTAAACCATCATATCTCACTCATACGATAACGAAATTTAACGAAACTGGATCCGTTGGGATCGCAGGGACGAGACCTATCCGATGTGACTAACTAGGAGTCAATCTGACGCTGTTGAAAATTCAGCTAATTTTGAATGGTTGTCCCAAATTAAAAGCAACAAACGCGTCAACCGTCGATCAGAATAAACTCTGGTGAGTTAATTCTCACACCTTCTGGAATTCTGTGATGTGGTACATTCACAGTAAAATATATTTTGCAGTTAACAATTTAAATTGGTTGATTGGATGCGATGGATGCAATTGGTTGTTATTGTATGATTGGTTGCAGTTGTTTATTTATTTTATTCGTATATTTTTATTAACTGACATCTGTGATGCAAAGAAGTACAGGTTGGAGGGATCCGACCGGATTCCTCAAATAAACTGTATATTTGTTTGTTGTGCTTATATATGAGTTGTTCACCCTGACTGACACCAAAACTTGGTTGTATGGTTGAATAAATATTCACCCGTGATGTGTTAAAATCAACTGACCGTGTTGATTTGGTAATTGACAGTGAATGTCTAAGAATGTGTTGTTTCTGACGTCAGTTGACTGTTCGGGAAATTAACGTAGTTTTAAAGTTATAAATTATTTTAAAACTGAATTGATGTTTTTCAGTGATTTTGTATAGATAATTAAATTAGGAGTTTATAAATAAACAATTTAATCAAGTTTATAAAAGAATTATTTAAATGGTTTGCGTAGCCAAACCGTGTGATGGAAACAAGTTATAAAGCAGGAAAATCCAAGGTATTTACCTACGGGTTTGGTAAAGGGAATTAATTATTTTAGAACAATTAAATGATGTTTCCAAATTTGCTTAGTTATTTAAGTAATATAAGAAGGGGAAATGACAAATGAAATCAGTTAACTGCTAACTGATGTGTACAGTCGATAAAACCAACCGTTTGGGTAAATTGGACAATTGAAGGAAAAATTGATTTAATTATTCTGAATATTCGTTAAAGTTTCACGAATAATGTAAAATATTAGTTAATCCTCGGATAACTATAAATTAAGGAAATAATTGAATTGTTTAGAGTAAATAAAGTGATCTTTATTTGTTAAGCCTTTTCAAATGATAATTATACTATTTTTGGTAAGTAAACAAGTTAACTATCTTAATATAGTTAATAGTAAAGTTAATTACTATTGTTCAGTTAATAGTAGTTAAAGTGATGGGTTGTAATTGGAATTCAAGTAGAAGTGATTAGAAGACAATAAGTGGTTGAAAGAACGATAAGAGTTTTATAAAAAGGGACTTATAACTCAAGTTTTCAAAACGAGATTTGTAAACGGGAATTGATTTTGGAATGTGGGTTTTTCATTTAAACCCAAGGGTATTAGTGAAATAATGTTCCAAGTTTAAATGTGGCGTTTATTGAAGAATTACTTAATTAAAGGAATTAAGTAAAGAGAGTATCGAACGAAATTTTCAAATACAAGGAAAGGGTTATAAAACCAGATTTGAACAAGATGGTAAACGAGATTTGAATATCGATGGTTAAGTGATGAACTAATATTATTCTGAGGTAAGAGCGGGTCGATCAAGGTCTGAGAGGTAACTAAAATACCCCAACTTGTTTGGCTTCACTATTTTCGAGGAACGGTATTAGTTTGACGTGAGTGAAGGTGATGAATTGGTTTATCTGATACAAGAAATATCAAACTCTGATGCAAGATTTGTAAATTTAATAATATTGCAATATCAGTTTCAAAAGAAGTAAGAATAGTGATTTCAGTTATATTAAACATTTGTTATTCAACTAGAATTGATCGAATATATTTAGAGTTAGTCAAACCATAGTTATTCAGGAAAAATTTTCCATCGCGTACGACTGCTAGCGTAATTCGCAGGGCTGCAGATATCCTACGGCGGTCGGATGTTTCCTGAGGGAATCAGGCGTAACCATTGTGATCGCTGCGATCTAGAGTCGAGCGAATGGAGTTAAGTCGAGTATTAGTTAATAGGAGTAATCAAGTCAAGTTTGTCGAGTTAAATAAGTCGAGTTAGTCAAGTTAGAGTTAATCAATCAAAGTAAATCAGTTAAAAGTTAGTCAAAAGGGAATTTGGTTAAATATATTTTAAAAGAGGTCGAGTTGTGCCAAGTACTGAATCAGAAAAATCATTGTGTTCACACTATTGTTATTTGATAGTTAAATCACCGACTATCAAACCAGACCAATACGATTGTTGGTTCGGAAAGTCCGGGATCGAATTATATTCAAAAACCATTCCGACCAGCAAATACGTGAAGATGGTAATTGAAGATGGAGCAAGTGAAGACCGTGGATCTTCATAAGCGGAAGGACTACTCGTCAAATTTCTCTGGCCTGCGGCCAGAGTTATTTTGATTTGTGATTCTGTCGTGGTTGAAATCCACGGGTTGCAAGGATTTCTCGCTACCGATCCATGGGGTGATTCCTATATGAAATGCGGTAGGAGGGTGCCTTCGGTTCATCCTGTTCCTGGATGACTTGTATGGACGGATGTCAGACAGAGTATTTCCAAAGGAATTACATGCGTTGATTTCTCCAAACGTACGATAGTTGATGGCGGAGAAATGGTTATTCTCTAGCCAAATAAACTAGAGTATTTTTGTGGACGTCAATCAAGTGTGATCTGGCGGATCTGACGATGTGGCATTCAGAGTGAATGGTGGGCAGATGTTGAAAGAGAATTCTAGCCTCAAGCCTCATCAACCGGGAAATGACAAAAATCGGGTAGGCAGCATGGCTATGTGGGTCGCTCCCATTAGGATGTATGATCACCTATCTAGAGAAATTCCTATTGCTTCTTTATCTATTTGATGCTGACCCTATTCGGGTGGCGGTTGCTGATCCCAACCGTCGGTGATATACATTCGATACACTCAAGCGAAATGAGTGGTCGGTCATGTGAGGGACGGGTTGCAAGACGTTCTTGTTGAATCTAGTGTATTCGCCTCTAGAGATACACTATCGGCTGGTGGACCCATACCTTGTCAAGGTTGGAATCCAATATCCAATAAGCGCCCGCGGTTTTCGATTGTATACTATATATCGGGAGCATGAGATGCAAGCGTTCCTCTAGATTGATATTTATTTTTATTTAGACATTATGATAATATCAGAGAAAGATATTGATTTCAAAGATGGTTTGGGTTATAGTAAGGTAAAAACCGTCCGTGTTTATGTGTGGGCTAGTCTTACTATTATCCTTTGATTTCAGAAAGGATTTTCCAAAATTAAACAAGTGTGTGTTCTGTGAATTTATCACTGAAAGTATTCCAGACTGACCCGGTGTATTTTGCTTTAAATCAAATGTGCTCGGGTCAGACCAAGTATGTTCCAGGTTAGGTTTCGCTTGGAATTTCAAGAGCTGGAAGTAGGTGGCTTCACCGCCAGTTATATAATGTTATTGTTCCGCTGTATTTGACATATGTGTACTCCGATGATTGGTATGTATATACAGTTTTTGTATAAGGAGATTTGATATTATATTTTATTCGTTCCGCTGTGAGATTCTGATGCGTTCTTCTTCTTTCTTCTATTCTAATATTTCTTTCTTTCTATCCTCACCCTCTAAATTCTTTCTCATGACAATCTGGGGGTTCGATACTTGGGTTTTTGGCAAGTAATACGGGGTTATGTATTATTGTCGAGAACTCGAGCATCGAGCTTTTTCCCCGGGTCGTTACATTTGAATTTTGAATTTTTATTCTAAACTGTTTTAATTTATATAAAATTCCTAAAACTTCCGAGGGCCATAACTTCCTCATACGAAGTCCGATTTACGAAAACTTGGATCTATTCCAAGTAGAATTTCGAGACGAACGCAATGGCGTAACCCATTTCCCTTAATTCTCACATTAACAATTAAGTATTCTTAAAATTGTTAATTTTAATATTTAAAATTACGGTGTGTTACATTCTCCCCTTCTTAAAGGATTTCGCCCCTGAAATCTCCAAGTTAAGGAGAATGTATATCCTGACATCCAATCATCCATCTACTCAACCATCAAACACAGGCACCCATTGTCCTTAAAAGATTTCTAATACCATATGAACATTTGAAAAAAGTGTGTGTATATGTCCCTTATCCAATGCAAAATCAGGCGGTCCACTGATTCAGTTGACCTCCTTAATGCAAATCATGATAGTGCCATGCGTCCATTATGCATGCAAAAGAATCCTAACGATACATATTACTTCTACATGTGTGCACAACCATTCATCAAAATGCAGCATCCATATGATAACACAACCATTATACATCCATTAATTTAAATATGCACACACATTTATATGCAATATGAAAGTGACTGAGCCGATTTAGTGCCTAATGTGTGTGTATATGCATCCATGAGCAACCACTAGCAACCATTTACAACCACTCGCAGCCATCAATCATAACATGTTTTATATAAATGTTTACATCCATTGGTTTCTACCTAAGGATAAAGAATAGGACCGAGGAGATATACTTAAAAGATAGATATAAGCATAAATAAACTTATGGAAAAAGAGATCAAGGAGGTACCCTCAAAAAGAAAAGGGTAGGCTACGTGTATTTTTCTCTCAGTTTCCCAAGTCGCGTTTTCCTCAGCGTCACTCCATTGAACTTTAACAAGCTTGACTTCACGGTTGCATAGCTTTTTGACTTCCATTCCCAAGATACGAGTTGGAACTCTTCTCACAGTCGCTTCTCGTTCCACTTCTACTTCCTCTAGTACACTTGGCTCCACCACTTCCGCAGACTCATGTAAGCACTTCCGTAGTTGAGAAACATGAAAAACATTATGAACTCCAGCCAGTCTTTCGGGTAGCTCTACTCTGTAAGCCATCGTCCCAATCCTTTCAGTTATAGGAAATGGTCCTACAAATCTTGGTGCTAGCATTCCTACGGACCTAAAGCAAATGACATTCCTCAAAGGAGATACTTTAAGGAACACCCTATTTCCAACCTCAAACTCAAGGTCGGTCCTTCTTTTGTCTGCGTAGGACTTCTATCTATATTGTGCAGCCTTCATCCATCTTCTTATCAAGTCCACCTTTTCTGAGGTTTCTCTAATCATGTCTAGCCCAAGTACGAGCTTGTCTGTAGACTCCCACCAACAAGTTGGTGATCGACAAGGTCTTCATATAAAGCTTCCGAGGGCGCCATTCCTATGGTGGCTTGGTAGCTATTGTTGTAAGTGAATTCCACCAAAGGAAGATGATCCTCCCATGTCCCTCCAAAGTCAAGAATGCACAATCTCAAGAGGTCTTCCAAAACTCTGCTCACCCTTTACGTCTGACCATCGGTTTGGGGGTGATAGGCCGTGCTTAAGCATAATTTTGTGCCTACAGCCTCTTGTAAACTCTTCCAAAACTCGCTCGTAAAGATAGGATTTCGATCACTCACTATGCTGGAGGGTATCCCACGGAGTTGAACTATCTCTTTAAGATAAATGGATGTTAGGGACGAGGCAGTCCTTCTACTCTTAACATGTATAAAGTGAGCACTTTTAGTGAGCCGGTTCACTATTACCCAAATACTGGTATTGCCCCGTCTTGACCTAGGTAACCCTACAACAAAGTCCATCGAAATGCTATCCCACTTCCTACTATGGGACCTCCAGAGGATGGAGCAGACCACCAGGCTTCTTCTGCTTCGCTTTTACTTGCTGGCATATCATCACTTAGCGATGAACTCAGTTACATCCCTCTTCATGCCATTCCAAAAGAAAACCCTTTTAATATCTTTATACATCTTGTCCCCGCCTGGGTGTATGGTCATCTTAGAATGGTGTGCTTCTTCGAGAAATGTCTTCACTAGATCCCTTGCTTGTGGGACGCATAACCTTCCGTCTCGTCTCAACCAACCCTTATCATTGATGGATTATCTATTGAGGTGACTAGAAGTCTCACCCCTAACTAGCTTATCCATCAAATCTACTAGCTAAGGGTCTTCTTGTTGCGCGCTTCCTATTGATTCCAAAAGAGTAGGCCGCACCTCTAGCGATGCTAACAGACCAGTTACAATTTCAGAGGAGGGTCTAAAGTTAAAGTTTGCTATATACTCCAAGCCTTGCCTTTCTACAAAGAGAGGACTCAAGGTACTCAAGGCGTCTGCTACCACATTGCCCTTGTCAGGGGTATACGAAATCTCAAAATCATACGAGGCCAAAAATTCCATCCACCTTTGTTGTCTTAAGTTAAGATCTTTCTATGAGAAAAGGTACTTTAATGATTTATGGTCAGTAAACAATTCAAACCTTTCTCCTAGTAGGTAATGACGCCATGACTTTGGAGCGAAAACAATGGCAGCTAGCTCCAAATCGTGAGTTGGGTAGTTCTTCTCATGTACTTTCAATTGGCTTCCCCCATAACAAACTACCTTGCCTTCTTGCATCAAGACATCGCCCAACCCTGTACCGCATGCGTCTGTGTATACGGTAAACATTTTGCTCCCATCAGGCAATGTCAGAACATGGGTTGTTGTTAGAGCCCTTTTCAAACGTTGGAAAGCAATATCGTAATCCAAATCTCAAGCGAAAGTTAGGCTCTTCTTTGTCGATCTTGTGAGTGGGGCTGAGATTTTTGCAAAGTCTTTAATGAATTTTCGATAAAAGGCCGCTAGCCCGAGGAAGCTTCAGACTTCGGTTGCATTCCGTGGAACCTTCCAATCTTGCACCGCAACTACTTTTGCGGGGTCCACAACTAACCCCTCTTTGGACACCACATGTCTAAGATATCTCACTTCTTCTCTCTAGAAATGGCATTTGGAGAATTTGGCTTTCAGCTGATGTGCACGAAGAGTATCCATGACTTCCCTTAAATGCAAAGCATGCTCTTCTTCATTCTTCGAGGAAATCAAAATGTCGTCTACGATGACCACTACAAACTTATTAAGGAACTCCCTGAACACCCTGCTCATCAAGTCAACGAAGTAAGCGGGTGTGTTTGTCAAGCCGAAAGGCATGATAAGCCATTCGAAGAAACCATCCGGGGTTCTGAATGCGGTCTTATCAATGCTGTCTTCAGCCACTCTTAGCCGATGAAACCCGGTAGCCAGATCTAGTTGGGAGAAAACCGACGCACCTACAAGCTGATCAAACAAGTTGTCTAATCTTGGAAGTGGGTGTCTGTTTATCTTGTTTAGCTCCCTATAATCAACGCATAGGTGGAGTGAACCATCCGCTTTGGTTGCGAATACTACTGGAGCACCCCATTCAGAAATACTCCGCCTTATAAACCCTTTTCCGAGCAACTCTTTGACTTACTTTCTGAGCTCTTTTCTCTCCCTTGGAGCCCTGTGTCTAACGGGTAGAGCTACGGGTTTTGCATTATCAACACGGTATATGCGGAAGTCTATCTCCCGCTTCGGAGGTAAGCCCTTCACCTTTTCAAATACATCTGAGTATTAACGGACTACTCTAACCGACTGCAAGTTTTCAACAGAGGCATCAAGAGATTCTAGGTAGCTAAGCATAACAGAATGTACGGGATTACAAGAGATTTCGAGAGTGTTGCCGAGGCGAGTCATAAGTCTAACCGCTCTCTTTTCACAATCGAGGATGGCATCATTACTGGATAACCAATCCATGCCTAGAATCAACCCATAGCCCGTGAAGCCAAGAACGAAGGCGTTGCATTCAAACTCAATGCTCAAGATAGACACTCTCAAATCCCGACAAATCATTGAAAGATGAGCCGTACCACCAATAGGATTTGAGACTACTATGGGATCCGTAACTAGACTAGTATTTAGGTGTAGTGTTTCAACTAACGAAGCAGATACAAACGAGTGTGAAGCGCTAGAATCAAACAATGTACGAACATGATGATCAAACAAAAAAACCAAACTTTCAACAGAAATGTTTTTATCTCTCTCCTGTCCTGGTGCCATGAGAGTGTGAACCTGCCCTCTTGCTTGCCCTAGTGCCATGAGAGCCTGAACCTGACCTCCAGAAGTAGACCCTGTCCTCTCCCTTGTCTTCTCGGGAAGTCTTTAATCAGATGTCCTGCCTCACTAAAATTGAATCAGCTAGTCTTCTTCGTCTTCCTGCAGTCCTTGCTCAGTTGGCCTGGTGTTCCACAATTAATGCACCTTTTCTTTCCTTTGCTGTTGTTACCCTTACCACCTTTCTTAGGTTACTGCTGTGACTTCTTTTGATCCCCTTTCTTTTCTGGTGCGTTATTAGCATTAGCGCCTTCCCCTCTTCATGCATAAGCGCCATGTCAACCAGTTTCTCAAAGGTAGCCTCCATAGGAATGTGGGTCATAGCTAACCCATGTAGCAGCTCATTCAAACCTTTAACGAATCTCAGGGTCTTCTTTTCAGGTGTGTTCACCAAGTCTAAGCCAAATCTTGCCAACTGATTGAACATGTTGACATACTCCTTTACTGATAAATTCCCCTGCTTCAATGCCAAGAACCTTTCCATGTATAAATCCTCTTCTGCTCATGAGAGAAATTTCATCTCGAACCTATGTCTGAAATCCATCCATGTCTCTACTAGACGCTCTCTATTCGTGACCTCCCACCAAAACGAGGCTTCGTCCTTCATTAACCAAGCAACTAATTGGACCTTCCTTCCATATTCTATCTCGAAGATACCAAACAAATCTTCCACCTCCTTAAGCCAACTTCAAGCTTCTACAAACGTCTCTGATCCGTGAAAAGGTTTTCCGCCTATTGCTCGAAAGTCTTTGCATATCTTCGAAAAAGTATCAACGCGGGGAGGGGGAGGGGAAGCGGCTGCAGCTGGGGGAGGAGGGATGTCTGCTGGCCTACGGCGGTGGCCCTAGCCTCCAGATACCTTCTGAACCAGGTTGGTATCGGTATTCCCTCGGGTATCTCGGGTAACCCAGACACGCTGAAAAGAAAAAGGAAGAGATTCAAAACGGAGAATAGAAAGAAAGATATATGGCTCTTGGGGTTATGTTTTTAAAACAAACTTTCCTCTTGAAAATACTCTCCTTAAAACATACTTTTGAAAGTATTTCTTCATAAATTGCTTTTTAAAAATAGTTTTTCAAAATCACTTATCTGTTCTTGTAACCTTCAGCTTTGATACCACGTGTAACACCACACGTCCATTAATGTCACTCTCAAAGGGAATGCATTAACATTCATGGAGTATTATTGGTGTATAGAACAGAATATAACAAGACAAATACATATATTGATACTTGAAAATTTTAAAACAACTTTTATTGCAGCGGAGAAATAGTTTGATTACAACAACATCATAAACCAACAGTAAAGCCAAGTACACTTAGTATCCATCTTGACAAATTGTTTTCTGAGTACATAAAGTAAAAAGCATAACCCCAACATAAGTAGCCATAAAAGAGATGAGCTGAACTTTACTTTCAGTAATCCAAGCACTTCCAAAAGAGAGAGAAAGATCCAAATCAAGCTCCACTAACACTAGTCCCACCCTGAGAACCTGGGGGGGAGGGGGAAGGAAGAAAAGAGGTGAAAACAAAGGGGGTCAGACAAAAAGTCTGGCGAGTCCAATAACTTTAACAATACAATTATTAAAGTAATTAGGATAAGACATAAACTGGTATAACAAAGAATGACTGTGAAACAAGTGGGCAAGACAAAACAACAAGACGAATATTCTGGCGTTAATCTCTCTCCTAATCACTATAGGATAATTACTATACTGCACCATTACTAGTCACCCTAAAAGTTGACCCCGCCTACTAACATAATAATCGTAATGGTAGTTTGGTGTACCCCTAGCTGTCTTCATAGGTGCCGCCTGCCCTATCTCCACTAGTTGTACCCACTATCCCCCATGCGATCGACTCCCTAACTCGTAGATACCCATGTTGGTCCCACAGTGGGGTGCATCACTACCCAAAGTGGCAACCCGATACCACTAAAGATGCACGGCTTATATCTACACGATGCAACAACGTCTTACCTACCATCACGGACTTACTCATGCACATGACCCCGTTGGACTTGCGTTGCCACTGTTAACCCGTTTTGACCTCTTATAATCAAACCCAGTAAGCGTGTCCCGTCCTCAATCTAACTCGAGCTCACAAAGATACTTAATGGGTTACTGGTTTGAAAAGGGTCCCCCAAACTTGACACAAGCTTTCCACCTATGCTTGGTCCCCATTAATATTTCCACTTAACCCCTTCTTATTCATGTCTTCTTACATGTTTCAATTTGGTTAAGTGTTTCTAATCGTATTTCACGTGTCACCCACGTCACCCACTTAAGCCCCATGTCCCACCACATGTTTATCTTGGTTAAGTGTTACTTAATTCATTATAACTGTAACCTTGTAAGACCTACCACATTAGACTACCGTTTGCGGTTACTTGATTTGCCGGGTGGGTCCGGGCAATCTTATACCGCAAACGAGTCTAACCTCGTGTCTTTACAATTGTTACACATTTAATTTATGCCTTCGACCTCTCACATTAGACTTCCGTTTGTGGTTGCTAGATTTGCCGGGCGGGTCTGGGCAGTCTTACACCACAAACGAGTCTAACCTTGTGTCTTAGAAGTTTATTATTACACATAATTATTTCACCCCCAATATGAATTAATTATCCCTATTCAAATTGTCAATAATTTCCAAATTAACTATGTCCATAATTGTCACCTAAATTATGTCCATACCTTTTAGGTATATAAATCATACCAATTGATGTCTCAATTTAATTATATGCTTTTAAAGCTATTTTACGCCAATTCATAATTTTCATAATTAATATTTTCCTATTGGCCCCACGTTATTCGTACGTTCTAATATGAAATATGTTAGACTCGCAAATAGTCTAACTTCCAAATAAGAACTATAACATAAATTTGCATAGCGAATAACTTGCATAGGCAATGGACATATAGAACATAAATTTGCATAAACTACCGTGGATCTAAATATAGATCTAAACATGAAATTGTGAACTTGCATATATGAATTATGGGTCTCACCTAAACTTGCAAAAGTGAATATAATTTTCACCTAAAAATGTGAATATAGTTTTCACCTAAACTTGCATATGGATTCTTACAACTTGCATATGAATTTATCACATGTTTTTGCATATAAACTAGCATATGTGTATACTTGATTCACATATAAACTTGTATACAATTCACATACAGACTTGCATAAGATTCACATTCAAACTAGCATACGATTTAACATCCCAAACTTGCATAAGATTCACATACGAACTAGCATATGTAAAAACGAACTTGCATAAGATTCACATACAAACTAGCATATGATTAAATATCCCAAACTTGCATAAGATTCATATACAAACTAGCATATGATTCAACATCCCAAACTTGCATAAGATTCACATATAAACTAGCATATGATTCACATCCCAAACTTGCATATAAAATGAATCAAGTTAAACATATGTGCTTGGACATATGAAATAGATGTACTAACATAAGTTAACAAAACTGTCATATGTTCACCAACAAACGATAACAAAGTTAAACAACATCGCATGATTCAACAAACATGTTCTCATAATCCAATTATAACTCATCATAATTAATTTATTAATTATATTGTGAAAGAAATTGTACTCACAAAGACAGGTTAGAGAAGAGAACAATTCTTTCGTCTTTTGTATTAGAATTCTGATTTGCCAATCCCTAAGCTTTAGGAAGAAGAACTACTCTAGCAGCAGCATGTTGGCCAAGGGACTAATTTCGTTTAGGTTTAGGGTTTGAGTCTATACGTGCTTATATAGAAGTTTAAATCAACCTAAGCCATTAGATTATCATAGGAGCAATCCCATCCGTCCAGACTAAATAGAGTAATCTATAATTGCCACCTCTGCCCTAATGACTCAGCAACAGGTCAGGTAAGACTCAGCAACAAGTCAGAATCATCTGATTTTAGATCTGCCCCTGGGGGTAGGTCGACCCCTTGGTCGACCTGGCTTTGGGCGGGAGAAATCCCGCCCATCCCGCTTCCCTGTTTGAATTTTGAATTTTTATTCTGAACTGCTTTAATTTATATAAAATTCCTGAAACTTCCAAGGGCTATAACTTCCTCATACGAAGTCCAATTTACGAAAACTTGGACTCTATTCCAAGCAGAATTTCGAGACCAATGCAATGGCGTAACCCATTTCCCTTAATTATCAATTTAACAATTAAGTATTCCTAAAATTGTTAATTTTAATATTTAAAATTATGGGGTGTTACACCACTCAATCCTCTTAACAGTTAGGTACCAAAGGAGGCTGAGGAATGGGATAGCTAAAGAAAAATTGGATTCAAACTGCTACATATTGCAGAATCATTCACAGTTCCTTAGCCACATCTGTTGAGTTAGAGATTCATTTGCTTACATCGATTTCAGGTATAACCTCTAAACTCATCTTTGTAAATATTCTCAGTTTTTATCTTTTCTTTGTTTATTCCTCCCTCTACCCCTTCTATTTATTTTCATTATCTCTTCTATTTTAGGTTTTTCACTGTTATATCATTGTAACTTCTTTTGGGCTTCGTTAACTTCCAATTGTAGAATTCATATTTTTCTAGAAATTCGCTTCATTTGTGTAAAACTCTGATGTTTTTAATCATTTCCAGATTTTGAATTGGTTCTTGTAAGTATCCGCAATTGATTTGAAGTTTGTTTTCTGATTTTTTGAATTCATAACAGTGTTGATGTATTCTAGTCATATCTTGATCATTGTTAATTTGAATTCCAAATTTTTTGAAAATCTGAAAGTTTAATGGAATTTCACATACTTCTACAGTTTTGAGTTTCTTCTAATTCAGTTTAGAAAAGCTTGAAATATTATACTCATTACAGCACACTACTACTTATCAGTCGTGATAATTTCATTGATTTTTAGATTGGGATAGATAATCTTGAACCATTGCATACATCTTGAATTTCACCTTTATTCATGATTATTATGGTTGAAATTTGTTTGTTTGAAATCATCTGAAATTCTTGATATTTTGAATATCCCACACCTCTTAATCCTGAAATTATCATCTTGTGTGTGTGATTCATTATATCTCAAACTTGACATTGATTCAAGTGATTTCAAATAAATTATTTTAAAATTTTTTGGATCATGAATATCTCTCAAGCCTGATGTAAATGATCTAAAATTACTCTTGTACTTGTCAGAGATACCCATGAAAAATTTCATTGAAAAATTTGGTCCTTGAAATTTATTGGTATTTCATGGTTATTTGACTTGAATATCTATTTGCTTAAAACCATTTCAAATTATCGATTTATTGAATCTCACATATATCATGAATTAAAAAACAATAATATGGTGTGATCGATTCATTGAATCATGATATCTTCATATTCCATCAAATGATTTCAAGTAAATGGTGTTTTTAATCTTGGATCATGAATCATCCTTTTTGTGACCAACAGAAATATATTTGAAACATCTTCTTGACAAGTCTGCCTTGAATCTGATTTTTGTGCTGCTCAGATATTGTTCTTGAAAATATTTTTTGACTGCTTCTTTTGGTATCAAATATATACCATGCTCTAATAGGTGAAATTAATTTATTTGATTTGTTAACCATGTCTGCTTAGGCTTTGTGATTAAGATTCTGTTGTCTGAGGTAACTTTGTTTGTCTCTAGTATCATTTTTAAAATCCTCATGTGTAGAGACATCAAGTGGTATCAGTTTAGAAGTGATGCATATTTTTTGCATATATTTTAATCTTTCTTGTCATGTTTAGCTCTTCATATTTCTCTTGTAATTGATTTTCAATTTTAAAGTTATTTATTGATTATTCATTCAGAAATTGAAGTCAAAATCCAAATTGAACTATACTTATAATTCATCAAAATTATTATTAGATTTTGAAATTGTAATGAATTGTGACTGTAGTATATTTCACAACAAGAGGAGATTTTTTTCATGATGGTTGAACATTTATTATAATATCTTGGAATTGGAAATTATTTCATGACCATATTCATTATCTTTCATCTTTCTACCATCCGTCGTTTTTGTATATTAACGTGGAGAGTTTAATATTCTTTAGAAAAAAATCTTCTTGAATAAACAGTGAAAATATTTGTGATGGGATTATGGTTATGTTATTATTCAGAATTAGTGATAATTGAAAATTTTCAATGATCTGTGCAGTTGATTATATTTCATAATATGATTAATTTAGAAATTTACTTCACAAACCATTTCTGTACCTATCACATTTCTGTCATCCATACTGGTTTTATATACTGAGGAGTTTTTCTATTTGAACTGAAAATGATATATATAAATATAATTAATACATAAGTGTTTCTCTAACCTCATTTCAAAATCCAAGCTCTGATCATGCATGGTTATGAGAAAACTTATGATTTAAGCTGCAATTGACCTCATTTAAAAATTGAAGCTCTGGTTATGCGTGGTTAGTGTGCTCCTAAATAAAAAGAAAAAGGAATAAAATGTTAAATAAACTTTTATATGAAATTCTACTTTGTGTTTAAAAACCAGCCTATCAATCCATCTTTCTAATTTGTGTAATGTGTTAATATTTTATGAAGTATTATGATTTGTTGATTGATAGCTATTGTAATTTGAGATTATTTGATTTTGTCACTTAGGTTGAAATTATAATTATAGTCCAAATCCATCACTGTTTTTGTGCTCAATTTTATAAAATTCTTTTGGAAATAATTGGAATATATTCATATTTTGAACTCTCTCCATTATATGTGAATTTCATCGTAAATCCGTCATTCTCTACAATGTGAAATATGCCACTAGTTCTCAGTTCATTTCGATTTTTGTTTGACTGATTGAGATTTATGATGACCGATCTTCCTCTTATGCTGACATTGTATTTGTTTGTCATTTTTCATCTACATTTCAAATTCTATATCCTTTTGATGATAACAAAAGGGGGAGATTCTGTGTAGGGGGGGCAATCAAATAGGGGGAGTAATATATTTCAAATACATTTATGCTCAAAATCTTATATTTGTTTGTCATAATCAAAAGGGGGAGATTGTTGTATATAACAGTGTTGTATACACAATTATATGATTTTTGTTTGATGATAACAACCAAATATATATTATTATATATGTGTTTGTAATTGTACTGTTTCATATACTACACAATAGACATGAATATAATATTTCTATTAAAATAAAATACAACTGTATAGAAATTTAAATATTCACATTATTTTATTTGAATAGAATATTTATTTCAATATCAAATATTACAAATTTTATACTCCACTATTTGTACATCTCTGTATCACATTTCATGTCATATCAGATTTCATATACACAGCTCCTCACTATAGAATCACATTTCGTATATACTTTCTTTCACTGTTTCATACGTTCTGTTATACAGACACATTGACACTTATACATTTACTGACACTTCTTCATTCACTGTCTTCAGTCTTCATAGCTCTCTATCAGTCCAGTCATCATCTACTTACCTGTCACAATGAAACACACACAGTACACTGCAATAGAATTTAAACTGAATATATGCGAATATAAATTTTGGTTTTAAAAATTTATTTGCCATAGAATTTCAGTATGTTTCTCATCATCATTCATGACTTGATCTGATATATTTCTTGTACCCACTGATTAGCCTTGACATAACCATACTGGTTTGTTGATCAGAACTAGCATTAAACTCAGCTGATTCTGACTAGCCCCAACACAGTACAGTCAGTCTGCTGATGATATGCACATATATACACTTATGCAAAATGTCAAAAAGCATGGTCAAAATTGACACAAGACAGGTCAAAGTCCAAGAAGAAAGTGAAAATGGTAGGGTCAAGCATGGTGCAACAAACATAATATTCAAGTCAGATTGGCAGCATAATTATGACAAAAATGTGGTGCAGCTCCAAGGTACAAAGAAATGCAAGTGATACATGAAACAACAATGGTCAGTATACATGTATGTTCAAACATGAATATCAACACAGACAACACATGTCATGGGTGCAACAATGAAGACACAATGTAGAGTACACGTTCAAGCCCATGGCAAAGCAATCAAAAGAGTTCAACATGTACGAGGTGGTAGTTTATACATTGAGTGTTCATTGTGCAAATATGTACACAGTTAGCATATATGAATGAGCAATTCAGCATGACAAAAGACAGGCACATACAATTACTTGACAACCTATACACATGGTGAATTATACAAACAAGTGGACATGGCACAGTCAAGTTCAAGATTTCAAGTGCAGTGTAAAGCTAGATTGGGCACAGTCAAGATCAAAGCAAGCAAACAGTTAAATTATGGTAATGAAAGAGCTACAGCATTATGCAATGATCAACTCATAGCAATGGAGCATGCAAGTTCATATGATCAAGTTGTTAAAGAATTGCAACATGGCAATGAATAAACAGGGGAGAAATTTTCGAGTACTCATATACATGGCAATATATATATATATATATATTCACATATATTATTGCACATAAATTAGACTGCAAACAAATTGTAATGACCCGCATTTTCTGCGATATATAATTAATTTATTTAATTATATAATTGGTGATTTAGAGAAGTTAATGATCGATTAATTAAATAATGTTGAATATTTAATAAATAATTATAATATAATAATATATTATAATGTCGAAATAGTCGGAAATAGTGAAATTCACAATATCGTGTGAATTGAATAGCATACGAGATTTGGTGGAGTTTCGATTCGGAATATAATAACGATTATATTGAATCGACGACAGTTGAACGTATAGTTTATAATATATTTATAAACGAGCTCGAAATGGCGCTGCAGTTCGCTATTTGGCGATTTGAACTTCAACTGAATGTACAGGATTCGTTTTAAGCCGGATTTCTTTGAAACAAGAAACGTGTGGAGCTGGTGGAGTATATCTTTCTAGTGGAAGAGAAAAATCGGGATTTCGTCGGGTAGATTTTGATGTATGTCCAAATAAAATTTCAGAAAAGTCGCTGTAGAATTCCTTTATAATTTGCGACGCTTTATATACGTTATAAAAGGATTTTCGATATGAATCGAATATCGATTTAATCAGAATCTGAAATATAACTGTATATTCTGATATGATATTCTGGGGCTGTACGATATCATATGTGAAGATAGACGATAATATTTAATTTTGAATATTTAATTTAATTTAATTTAAATATATTTATATATTTAAATGGGTCATCCAGAGCTTTAAAAATAGCCACTTTTGCAAACGAAGTCGGAATTCGACGAAACTAGTTTTGTTGGATCCGCAGTGTTGAATTATTGTTAGATTTCCAGTTTCGTGGTTTTTAGAGTCACTGTGTGGCCGTACGGATTTTTAGAGTGAGAAACAGTCAGTATTTTGACAGTTAAAAATACGCTGTGTGAGCATACGGAGTCGGAATTCGACGAAACCAGTTTCGTTGGGACCGTAATGTCGAACTGTAGCTGTATGTACAGTTTGGTGATTTTTGGGTATCGTGGGTGATCGTAGGGATTTTTAGAAGACGAATTAACAAGAGAATATTCCGAGAATATTCCCTACCTCAAAATATCTAGATATTTTCCAACTCTATAAATACCAAACTAAATTCCTAAGACCTAAAATCATTTCATTTTGGTCAACGGGTTCATTTTTTCGCCGTTGTCTATTTTTCCTCTCACAGTAAAATCCAACGAAAAGAAAAAATCCAAATCAAAGCAAATACAAATCTATAAATTACAATGGATATATGTATGGATTGCTTGAGAGTTCCTCTTCGAATTGATACTACTTTGGTAGGTTGCGATGGCAGCTTTCTGGTTCGGGGTTTTTGCTGCGTGAGTTAGGGTTTAGGTTTGTGGGATTTGTGATCGTTCGTTGTCGAAATCAATGGCATCTTCGAGTTCGCAAGAGAGAACCGCACCTAGAGTGCTGAAATGGGTGGATTCGGTTGATGAAAATGTCGATCGACATTTACTGGTTGCGCAGTACTGTAGCGCGTCGGATCCTGCCAGAGGAGTGCGAGTTTCAGGTTTGTGTGTTGGGAGGAGTGATGATTCGAAGAGAGAAAGTTTGGTGAGTGCGGTTTTGAATTCAGTAAAGGGAAGGAGGAAGGAAATGGGATTGAAGGACGGTAGTTGGGATGTTTTCCTGGAGCGTATAATATGATTTGGGGAAGAAGGTCGGTTGGGCTTTGTAGAAGGAGAATGGGCCAGAGAGAAGTGGGCTTTAAATTTAAAAAAAAGGAAGTGGATTTAAATTCAAAAGAGGATGTGGGTTTTAAATTAAATGAGAGGAAGTGGACTTTAATTTAAAGAGAAGGGGGTTTTAATTTAAAAGAGAAGGAAGTGGGTTTTGGTTCAAAGGAGGATGGGCTTTAGTTCAAAGGAAGTTTTGGGCCGGGAATTCAAGGTAAAGGCCCGTGTAGAAAATAAACCATGTATTTTAATTTAAAATAATATCTATAACTTGTATAAGCCATAACTTATTCGTACGTGATCGAAACTCAGCGAAACAAGATCCGACAGGATCGTATGGACGGGAGCAACACAATGGGACTGACCCCGAGTCAATCCGAGCTCGTTACAATTTATGGAGAAATAAATTGTTCGACTGAATCAATGAACGCAAACCGATATTTATCGGTTAACGCGCAAAAGTGAGTAAATCTCACTAACTTTGTTCAGTTTATATTTGTATAAACTGTACTTTATTTTTAATGATTGATTGCTGTGTATTGGACTGTTAAATTGGACTGTTAAATAGATTTGATTGAAAACGTAGATATAGTTATATATAGAAAACCGTCAATCAAATATGGATTCTTATTATCAGTATATTTCATGTTGGGATGAAATTGATGTATATTATACTGTGTAACATCTGTGGATGCAGGGAAACAGGTTGGAGGAATCCAACTGGATTCCTCAACAGTTATTTTACTGTGATTTATATAGTGTGATATATAATCTGTTGGCGATTATATGTGTTTGAACGATATTGAACATCGTGATTTGATATGATTGGATACCATAACATACCGGAATGTAGATAAGGGAATTTTCAAAGTGATATTGAAAATAGAATATTTATAAAATGGGATATGTATAAATAAGAGATATTTATAAAGTGGAATATTTATAAATAAGAAATGTTTATAAATTGGGATATTTATAAATAGGAGATATTCAAAAAGGAAATAATTTCAAACCATTTTCGTTTTGAATGGAAAGGCCTGTGTGGCGGGTTTGGGGATTTTCCCGATGCTCCCGATACAAAGGAGGTTATGGCGAATTTTCCCGGGAATTTAAGGAGTTAGAATATTTCAAGAATAAATTTGAAAAGGGAATATTTGTAAACCATTTACAAATAGAATTGAAAAGGAAACATTATAAAAAGGAAATCATTTTTAAAGTATAGAACCGTTATTTAAAAGTAAATCTTTTCAAATGAATAAAACGTTGTTAAAAAGGAAATCTTTATAAAGTGAATAGTTAATCGAATATGGTATTCGAAAGGAGAAATCGAATATAGACATTCGAAAGGAGTTAATCGAATATGGTATTCGAAGTTATTTAATCGAATATGGTATTCGAAGATAGTTAATCGAATATGGTATTCGAAGTTAGTTAATCGAATATGGTATTCGGAGTTAGTTAATCGAATATGGTATTCGGAGTTAGTTAATCGAATATGGTATTCGAAGTTAGTTAATCGAATATGGTATTCGGAGTTAGTTAATCGAATATGGTATTCGGAGTTAGTTAATCGAATATGGTATTCGAAGTTAGTTAATCGAATATGGTATTCGAAGATAGTTAATCGAATATGGTATTCGAAAGGAGAAATCGAATATAGACATTCGAAAGGAGTTAATCGAATATGGTATTCGAAGTTAGTTAATCGAATATGGTATTCGAAGGAGTTAATCGAATATGGCATTCGAAGTTAGTTAATCGAATATGGTATTCGAAGTTAGTTGACCGAATATGGTATTCGAAGTTAGTTAATCGAATATGGTAGTCGAAGAGTTAATCGAATATAGTTTATTCGAATAAAGGAAAAAGAGTTAATCGAATATAGTTTATTCGAATAAAGGAAAAAGAGTTAATCGAATATAGTTTATTCGAATAAAGGAAAAAGAGTTAATCGAATATAGTTTATTCGAATAAAGGAAAAAGAGTTAATCGAATATAGTTTATTCGAATAAAGGAAAAAGAGTTAATTGAATATAGTTTATTCGAATAAAGGAAAAAGGAGTTAATCGAATATAGTTTATTCGAATAGAGTAAAGGAGTTAATCGAATATAGTTTATTCGAATAGAGTTAGAGGAGTTATCGAATATAGTTTATTCGACAGGAGTTAAGTGAATTAGTTAAGCTAAACTAAGTGAATTAGTTAAGTGAATTGGTTAAGTTAACCAAAGTGAATTAGTCGAGTTAATCAAAGTGATTAGTTCAGTTAATCGAGATAAGTAAATCAAGTTAAGTTCGTCGAGTTAAATAAATCGATGTTAGTTCCATCGAAATGAGTTATCGATGGTAGTTTCATCGAAGGGAGTTATCGATTATAGTTTAATCGAAGTGAGATTTTTAAATATGAGATATTTGAAAGGAAGAGTTATTCGAAAGGAGATTTTCGAATATAGTTTATTCGAAAGTAAGATTTTTAAATATGAGATATTTGAAAAGGAAGAAGTTAATCGAATATAGGTTATTCGAAGAAGAGTTAATCAAATAGAGATTTCTCGAAGAGAGTTAATCGGCAAATTCGATTATATCGAATTCGGGAAAGTACTTATACTTTCCAGTGTTTAAATATAGATTTATTTATTTATAAATAAATAAGTGTTAGGTTAATTATTCACTAATAAGAATAGAAGTTATAATTAAAGTTAGATAATTCGAAAGTAAGGATTATAACGTTATCGTTATAACCAATGTTTTAAATATAGAAATGGATTAGTAAAATCAAATTCGAGAAAGGCGTAAGGAAGTTGTTAAAGATTAAAGATAAACTTTGACCATTTCGAAGTTATAACGTTGTTCAGTTAAGGTCTGAGAGGTAATTATACCCCAACTTGAGTTAATTCCTTCTTAACTATGAAATGGTAAGGTTTGATCGTAAAGGAGTTTTGGAAATGTTTTCCAAACGAGAATCAGAAATGTTTTCTGATAAAAGAAAATAAGAATTTAGAATATAGGGAAATAGGAGATAAGTAAATAAATGAACTAAAGGGATTTATGTTAAATGATGTTTGTTCGATATAATTTCCATTTGGAAATAATATCGTTGTTTGCACACTTGTTTTTCTTTGATAGTTAACTCACCGACTATCGAAGTTTTGACCATTTTAACGTTGTTAATATGGAGAGACCGGTTGGATTATTATCCATAGAACCACTCTGTATTGGCATAAGCGTCGCGAATCATATATGCCAAAGATAATTAAAGACGGAGTAAAATGCAAGGGCTATCCTGTTTACAGAATAGTGCCTTCGGTTTGTCCAGTCCCAGGACAACTTGTATGGACGAAGGTCTGACAGAGTATATCCAATGGATCGCGTAAGTTGATCTGTTCAAACGTATTCACGTTTGGTGGCGGAGGAATTCGTTTCTCTAAGCTGTATACCCGTGTTATTTTTGGATAAGTCAATTTGTGATTCGGCGGGTATGACGATGTGACAATTCTAAGTGAATGAAGATGAATGTCTGACAGAGTATTTCCAGAAAGGTCACGAACCTTGATTTCTTCAACCATACCAAGAGTGGAAGCGGAGAAGGAAACTTCTTTTAGCTGACACGTAATGTATGGTTGTAAACGTCAAATTAGTGATTCTGATGGATCTGACGATGTGACATTTGAAGTGAATCTGATGTGATGATAAAGCGTAGCTTCTAGCCTCATCATCCGGTAAATGACAGAAATCGGGCAGGTAGCATGGCTAAGTCGGTCGCACCGAAGTAGGGTGTATAATCACCTATCTAGAGAATATTCATTTGTTTCTTAAATCTATCAATGCTGTCCCATATATATATACGGGAACGGTTGCTGATCCCAACCGTTGGTGATGTACATTCGATACACTCAAGCGAAATGAGTGGTCGGTCATGTGTGGCTGAGTTACAAGATGTTCTTGTTGAACTCCAGTGTATCGTTCCTAGAGTACACTGATCAGAAGGTGGTTCCATACCTTGTCATAGTTGGAAATCCATTATCCAATACGTGTTTGCGATTTTGATTGTATACTATATATGTAGAACGTGAGATGAAAGCGTTTCTGCTAGTTGATATCTATTTGTATATAGACATTATTATAATATCAAAAGGTTTTTGATATAAAGATATTTTGGATTCTCATAAGGGAAAAACCCGTTCCGTTCTGCGGCGTGGTCTTATGAGGTATCGTTTACTTGTTCATATACCTGTTTAAACTGTTTTACTCACACCAGTCCCATGACTGACCCGGAGTTTACTTTGTTGTTTTCCCTAAACTCTTGGGTGCCTAATTTTGTACGGGCAATCAAGTAGTCAGGATTTTACAGATATACATGAAGGGCTGGAGCAGGAGGCTTCAGGATCATATAGCTATAGTTATTTCCGCTGTGTTGTAAGTGCTGTACTCTGATAAGTGCTATTGTATACATAACTGTTATATTTCAAAGTTATGTTATCTATTATATGTTATTCGTTCCGCTGTGAGGTTCGTGTTACTCTGATGTTGTGTTCTTCTTCTTCTATTCTAAGTTTCTATCTTATCTATTCTCACCTTCTAATTTCTTTCATTAATTACCGGGATTTTTCGATGTTTTGGTTATCGACGTCGGGCTTACATCGATAACCAAAGCCGCTCAAAATCCGGGTCGTTACAGTTGGTATCAGAGCTTAAGTTAAGAATTACTTGGCTCTGTGGCGTGACTCGGTAGAGATAGGGTTAGTAATACCCTAGATTGAGTTTGAGTGTATATATACGAGTGCGTATTTGTATTTGATATAAAAATGGTTTTATATTGTGTAAATTCATTGGCTGCGTTGTTTATGAGTTCTGGTCGATCAGTTTGATCCACTGTATCGGTAGGAGTAAATAAACACTTGAATACGATGGACCGACACAGTATGGATATGTGATATACTATCATATATAGGATATATTTGTTGTTATTATAATCGAGTAAGATTATAAATTAAATGGTTAAGTATATAACCAATCAGAATCATATAAGTAAAGTATATGAAATAAGATGAATTAAATATGAATTTAAATCAGATTTGTAATTAAAATAAGGAAATTTTAAGTTCTTGGGAGATTTTGAAATGTTTTCAAAGTGGATGTATTTAGTAAGGGTTTTGAAATGATATAGTAATGAAATCACTTGGGTCGCTGGAAAATAATTCCGATGATGACTGCGCAGTATCATTGGTGTGATTTTCGAGTTCTAAGTGGTGGATTACTACCAGAGATTTTGATTTGAATTGTTTTGAGAAAACAAGGTGTTTAGAAATTCAAATGTTTTGAATTGTTATTGTGATTTCAAATTAATTTGAAATGAACCCAGGAATTTGAAATTTGAAATTTAAATTTAACTTATGAAGTTAAATGGATTTAAAGGGTGAAAGTGAATAATAAATTTGAATTTAACCTTGACTAAGTTAAATGAAAATGGAATTGATTAGAGAATAATCTGGAAATGGGATTAAGTTGATGAGTTAAGAATTTGAAATTTGATATTGGGGTTCGAATAAAATTCGGTTTGGATTTGAGGATATGAACTGATTGGAATTTGATTGAGACAACACTGGTATATGCTGAGTTGATAGCATATGGAAGTGGTAAGGATATAATGATATACCCAACAAAAAGGTACAAGTTTATATTTTATATGAGTTTGGAATTTGTGAGCCGAATTGGCAAGCCGTTTGGCGTTTTGATTTTCTTTTGGGTTGAAGAAGGCCCAGAGAGGCGAGTTGGAGTTTGAGCTATTGACCAGTACAAAGGAGACGCTGGCGAAATTTTCCGAAAGTTTAAAGTGTTAGAAAATTTTCAAAATTTTTGAAAATTTTAGTTGGTCGGAAGGAATTAATTTTTGAATCGATATTAGTTGGTTCAGTTGAAACCAGAGATAAGGGTTAAACAAATCTTAGGAATTCCAATAAATAGGGTCGTCCTCTAACTTAGCAATTTCGAGGACGAAATTTTTTTAAGTGGGGAAGAATGTAATGACCCGCATTTTCTGCGATATATAATTAATTTATTTAATTATATAATTGGTGATTTAGAGAAGTTAATGATCGATTAATTAAATAATGTTGAATATTTAATAAATAATTATAATATAATAATATATTATAATGTCGAAATAGTCGGAAATAGTGAAATTCACAATATCGTGTGAATTGAATAGCATACGAGATTTGGTGGAGTTTCGATTCGGAATATAATAACGATTATATTGAATCGACGACAGTTGAACGTATAGTTTATAATATATTTATAAACGAGCTCGAAATGGCGCTGCAGTTCGCTATTTGGCGATTTGAACTTCAACTGAATGTACAGGATTCGTTTTAAGCCGGATTTCTATGAAACAAGAAACGTGTGGAGCTGGTGGAGTATATCTTTCTAGTGGAAGAGAAAAATCGGGATTTCGTCGGGTAGATTTTGATGTATGTCCAAATAAAATTTCAGAAAAGTCGCTGTAGAATTCCTTTATAATTTGCGACGTTTTATATACGTTATAAAAGGATTTTCGATATGAATCGAATATCGATTTAATCAGAATCTGAAATATAACTGTATATTCTGATATGATATTCTGGGGCTGTACGATATCATATGTGAAGATAGACGATAATATTTAATTTTGAATATTTAATTTAATTTAATTTAAATATATTTATATATTTAAATGGGTCATCCAGAGCTTTAAAAATAGCCACTTTTGCAAACGAAGTCGGAATTCGACGAAACTAGTTTTGTTGGATCCGCAGTGTTGAATTATTGTTAGATTTCCAGTTTCGTGGTTTTTAGAGTCACTGTGTGGCCGTACGGATTTTTAGAGTGAGAAACAGTCAGTATTTTGACAGTTAAAAATACGCTGTGTGAGCATACGGAGTCGGAATTCGACGAAACCAGTTTCGTTGGGACCGTAATGTCGAACTGTAGCTGTATGTACAGTTTGGTGATTTTTGGGTATCGTGGGTGATCGTAGGGATTTTTAGAAGACGAATTAACAAGAGAATATTCCGAGAATATTCCCTACCTCAAAATATCTAGATATTTTCCAACTCTATAAATACCAAACTAAATTCCTAAGACCTAAAATCATTTCATTTTGGTCAACGGGTTCATTTTTTCGCCGTTGTCTATTTTTCCTCTCACAGTAAAATCCAACGAAAAGAAAAAATCCAAATCAAAGCAAATACAAATCTATAAATTACAATGGATATATGTATGGATTGCTTGAGAGTTCCTCTTCGAATTGATACTACTTTGGTAGGTTGCGATGGCAGCTTTCTGGTTCGGGGTTTTTGCTGCGTGAGTTAGGGTTTAGGTTTGTGGGATTTGTGATCGTTCGTTGTCGAAATCAATGGCATCTTCGAGTTCGCAAGAGAGAACCGCACCTAGAGTGCTGAAATGGGTGGATTCGGTTGATGAAAATGTCGATCGACATTTACTGGTTGCGCAGTACTGTAGCGCGTCGGATCCTGCCAGAGGAGTGCGAGTTTCAGGTTTGTGTGTTGGGAGGAGTGATGATTCGAAGAGAGAAAGTTTGGTGAGTGCGGTTTTGAATTCAGTAAAGGGAAGGAGGAAGGAAATGGGATTGAAGGACGGTAGTTGGGATGTTTTCCTGGAGCGTATAATATGATTTGGGGAAGAAGGTCGGTTGGGCTTTGTAGAAGGAGAATGGGCCAGAGAGAAGTGGGCTTTAAATTTAAAAAAAGGAAGTGGATTTAAATTCAAAAGAGGATGTGGGTTTTAAATTAAATGAGAGGAAGTGGACTTTAATTTAAAGAGAAGGGGGTTTTAATTTAAAAGAGAAGGAAGTGGGTTTTGGTTCAAAGGAGGATGGGCTTTAGTTCAAAGGAAGTTTTGGGCCGGGAATTCAAGGTAAAGGCCCGTGTAGAAAATAAACCATGTATTTTAATTTAAAATAATATCTATAACTTGTATAAGCCATAACTTATTCGTACGTGATCGAAACTCAGCGAAACAAGATCCGACAGGATCGTATGGACGGGAGCAACACAATGGGACTGACCCCGAGTCAATCCGAGCTCGTTACAATTTATGGAGAAATAAATTGTTCGACTGAATCAATGAACGCAAACCGATATTTATCGGTTAACGCGCAAAAGTGAGTAAATCTCACTAACTTTGTTCAGTTTATATTTGTATAAACTGTACTTTATTTTTAATGATTGATTGCTGTGTATTGGACTGTTAAATTGGACTGTTAAATAGATTTGATTGAAAACGTAGATATAGTTATATATAGAAAACCGTCAATCAAATATGGATTCTGATTATCAGTATATTTCATGTTGGGATGAAATTGATGTATATTATACTGTGTAACATCTGTGGATGCAGGGAAACAGGTTGGAGGAATCCAACTGGATTCCTCAACAGTTATTTTACTGTGATTTATATAGTGTGATATATAATGTGATATATAATCTGTTGGCGATTATATGTGTTTGAACGATATTGAACATCGTGATTTGATATGATTGGATACCATAACATACCGGAATGTAGATAAGGGAATTTTCAAAGTGATATCGAAAATAGAATATTTATAAAATGGGATATGTATAAATAAGAGATATTTATAAAGTGGAATATTTATAAATAAGAAATGTTTATAAATTGGGATATTTATAAATAGGAGATATTCAAAAAGGAAATAATTTCAAACCATTTTCGTTTTGAATGGAAAGGCCTGTGTGGCGGGTTTGGGGATTTTCCCGATGCTCCCGATACAAAGGAGGTTATGGCGAATTTTCCCGGGAATTTAAGGAGTTAGAATATTTCAAGAATAAATTTGAAAAGGGAATATTTGTAAACCATTTACAAATAGAATTGAAAAGGAAACATTATAAAAAGGAAATCATTTTTAAAGTATAGAACCGTTATTTAAAAGTAAATCTTTTCAAATGAATAAAACGTTGTTAAAAAGGAAATCTTTATAAAGTGAATAGTTAATCGAATATGGTATTCGAAAGGAGAAATCGAATATAGACATTCGAAAGGAGTTAATCGAATATGGTATTCGAAGTTATTTAATCGAATATGGTATTCGAAGATAGTTAATCGAATATGGTATTCGAAGTTAGTTAATCGAATATGGTATTCGGAGTTAGTTAATCGAATATGGTATTCGGAGTTAGTTAATCGAATATGGTATTCGAAGTTAGTTAATCGAATATGGTATTCGGAGTTAGTTAATCGAATATGGTATTCGGAGTTAGTTAATCGAATATGGTATTCGAAGTTAGTTAATCGAATATGGTATTCGAAGATAGTTAATCGAATATGGTATTCGAAAGGAGAAATCGAATATAGACATTCGAAAGGAGTTAATCGAATATGGTATTCGAAGTTAGTTAATCGAATATGGTATTCGAAGGAGTTAATCGAATATGGCATTCGAAGTTAGTTAATCGAATATGGTATTCGAAGTTAGTTGACCGAATATGGTATTCGAAGTTAGTTAATCGAATATGGTAGTCGAAGAGTTAATCGAATATAGTTTATTCGAATAAAGGAAAAAGAGTTAATCGAATATAGTTTATTCGAATAAAGGAAAAAGAGTTAATCGAATATAGTTTATTCGAATAAAGGAAAAAGAGTTAATCGAATATAGTTTATTCGAATAAAGGAAAAAGAGTTAATCGAATATAGTTTATTCGAATAAAGGAAAAAGAGTTAATCGAATATAGTTTATTCGAATAAAGGAAAAAGGAGTTAATCGAATATAGTTTATTCGAATAGAGTAAAGGAGTTAATCGAATATAGTTTATTCGAATAGAGTTAGAGGAGTTATCGAATATAGTTTATTCGACAGGAGTTAAGTGAATTAGTTAAGCTAAACTAAGTGAATTAGTTAAGTGAATTGGTTAAGTTAACCAAAGTGAATTAGTCGAGTTAATCAAAGTGATTAGTTCAGTTAATCGAGATAAGTAAATCAAGTTAAGTTCGTCGAGTTAAATAAATCGATGTTAGTTCCATCGAAATGAGTTATCGATGGTAGTTTCATCGAAGGGAGTTATCGATTATAGTTTAATCGAAGTGAGATTTTTAAATATGAGATATTTGAAAGGAAGAGTTATTCGAAAGGAGATTTTCGAATATAGTTTATTCGAAAGTAAGATTTTTAAATATGAGATATTTGAAAAGGAAGAAGTTAATCGAATATAGGTTATTCGAAGAAGAGTTAATCAAATAGAGATTTCTCGAAGAGAGTTAATCGGCAAATTCGATTATATCGAATTCGGGAAAGTACTTATACTTTCCAGTGTTTAAATATAGATTTATTTATTTATAAATAAATAAGTGTTAGGTTAATTATTCACTAATAAGAATAGAAGTTATAATTAAAGTTAGATAATTCGAAAGTAAGGATTATAACGTTATCGTTATAACCAATGTTTTAAATATAGAAATGGATTAGTAAAATCAAATTCGAGAAAGGCGTAAGGAAGTTGTTAAAGATTAAAGATAAACTTTGACCATTTCGAAGTTATAACGTTGTTCAGTTAAGGTCTGAGAGGTAATTATACCCCAACTTGAGTTAATTCCTTCTTAACTATGAAATGGTAAGGTTTGATCGTAAAGGAGTTTTGGAAATGTTTTCCAAACGAGAATCAGAAATGTTTTCTGATAAAAGAAAATAAGAATTTAGAATATAGGGAAATAGGAGATAAGTAAATAAATGAACTAAAGGGATTTATGTTAAATGATGTTTGTTCGATATAATTTCCATTTGGAAATAATATCGTTGTTTGCACACTTGTTTTTCTTTGATAGTTAACTCACCGACTATCGAAGTTTTGACCATTTTAACGTTGTTAATATGGAGAGACCGGTTGGATTATTATCCATAGAACCACTCTGTATTGGCATAAGCGTCGCGAATCATATATGCCAAAGATAATTAAAGACGGAGTAAAATGCAAGGGCTATCCTGTTTACAGAATAGTGCCTTCGGTTTGTCCAGTCCCAGGACAACTTGTATGGACGAAGGTCTGACAGAGTATATCCAATGGATCGCGTAAGTTGATCTGTTCAAACGTATTCACGTTTGGTGGCGGAGGAATTCGTTTCTCTAAGCTGTATACCCGTGTTATTTTTGGATAAGTCAATTTGTGATTCGGCGGGTATGACGATGTGACAATTCTAAGTGAATGAAGATGAATGTCTGACAGAGTATTTCCAGAAAGGTCACGAACCTTGATTTCTTCAACCATACCAAGAGTGGAAGCGGAGAAGGAAACTTCTTTTAGCTGACACGTAATGTATGGTTGTAAACGTCAAATTAGTGATTCTGATGGATCTGACGATGTGACATTTGAAGTGAATCTGATGTGATGATAAAGCGTAGCTTCTAGCCTCATCATCCGGTAAATGACAGAAATCGGGCAGGTAGCATGGCTAAGTCGGTCGCACCGAAGTAGGGTGTATAATCACCTATCTAGAGAATATTCATTTGTTTCTTAAATCTATCAATGCTGTCCCATATATATATACGGGAACGGTTGCTGATCCCAACCGTTGGTGATGTACATTCGATACACTCAAGCGAAATGAGTGGTCGGTCATGTGTGGCTGAGTTACAAGATGTTCTTGTTGAACTCCAGTGTATCGTTCCTAGAGTACACTGATCAGAAGGTGGTTCCATACCTTGTCATAGTTGGAAATCCATTATCCAATACGTGTTTGCGATTTTGATTGTATACTATATATGTAGAACGTGAGATGAAAGCGTTTCTGCTAGTTGATATCTATTTGTATATAGACATTATTATAATATCAAAAGGTTTTTGATATAAAGATATTTTGGATTCTCATAAGGGAAAAACCCGTTCCGTTCTGCGGCGTGGTCTTATGAGGTATCGTTTACTTGTTCATATACCTGTTTAAACTGTTTTACTCACACCAGTCCCATGACTGACCCGGAGTTTACTTTGTTGTTTTCCCTAAACTCTTGGGTGCCTAATTTTGTACGGGCAGTCAAGTAGTCAGGATTTTACAGATATACATGAAGGGCTGGAGCAGGAGGCTTCAGGATCATATAGCTATAGTTATTTCCGCTGTGTTGTAAGTGCTGTACTCTGATAAGTGCTATTGTATACATAACTGTTATATTTCAAAGTTATGTTATCTATTATATGTTATTCGTTCCGCTGTGAGGTTCGTGTTACTCTGATGTTGTGTTCTTCTTCTTCTATTCTAAGTTTCTATCTTATCTATTCTCACCTTCTAATTTCTTTCATTAATTACCGGGATTTTTCGATGTTTTGTTATCGACGTCGGGCTTACGTCGATAACCAAAGCCGCTCAAAATCCGGGTCGTTACACAAATGGTTGAACATGTTAGTATACACATGGCATAACATTGTTTTCTTGAATTTGATTTTAACAGGCAAGCAATTTTTGTCAAGATTTTATGACATTCCAAAAACCAGATCAGGCAAAGACAAGTGTGCAAATATATATTTAGCAAGAAATACATGGCAGGAAATACATGACAATGGTCAACAAAACTGTAGCATTCAAGAATATGGTAAATGGATTTCCATTCAAAAAAAATCAGTGAGCAACAAATATGGCAAGGAAATTCATTTCGGTTTCCAGATATGGCTTGTTACAATTCCAATTATTCTATCTGCATTTGTGGAAAGAAGTTAATGGTGCAATCAATTTTTTTGGCAAATCAGCAATGCATTCGAACAAAACAAAAATGAATTTCTAGAAAATCATATATTGAATTTTTGGCAAAGTGTTGTTTTCAGTATCAATCAAAAAATGGACAAAGTATTTTTTTTGGCAAGTAATCACTTTGTTTTTACAAATCGGCGAAATGTGTTTTTGGCAAAGCATTTAAATTTTCAGCAATTCATATTTGGAAAATTCAATCAATTTTTCCAGAATTAATTTGGTATGATTTCGGCATGAAAACATTTGGTTTTTAAAGGCAAAAATCACTTTATTTGTTTCCAGAAATTGGAACAATCAATGTGAATAGTTTGTGGCAAGTTTTATCCAGTATTCACAAACAATTTTGGGCAAGATTTATTCAAAGTAATTTCCAGTAAATCATCATGGAATGCACGGCTAAATTAGTCATGATGTCAATCTTGCAAAGGGTCAAATTTATCCAGATTCGTTCAAAGGGACGGAAACAAGTCTGGATCCATTTTGTTATGGCAACATATTCAAATTCAATTCAAAGCCGAGGAAACTAAAAAATGAAACCGTATATCAACCAAGTCATTTTTATTGAAATCAGAGAATTTAGTTAGGGTTTTTAAACCCTATAAAATCACCACATCATCACTGGCATGAAAAGGCATCGAAAACAAAACATCACAATTTCAAGCAGAGATTAAAAATTCAGATTCACTCACTAGTTTTTGATCAGGAGAATTTCCCCAAATCAGTGAAGCAAGGAATCGATCGACATCATCAAGTTGAATCAATCATAGAACCACGACAAACAATCCATCGAGCAATCGATTTCGATCTAGAGGAAGTTTGGAAAACCCTAGCTTTTGAATGCCGCAACCATTTTTATTTCTCAGAGAAAAAGGAGAACGGGCAGAACTGAAGTGATTTGCAATGGAAATAAAGTGCCTGGCCTACTTTAATCTTGGCTAAGTCTTTGTTTTCATTTTGTAAAGACTAGGGTTTTTTATTTATTGTTTTTTGTTGTTTTAATTTTATTTGAAAACTGTTGTATTTGTTTTTCTCGTTTTGTCTGTAAAAACTAGGAATCCAGTCAGGGTGTTGACTGGCAGTTTACTAGAGTCTATACAAACTAGGGTTACTGGTTATGGGGGATCATAACCAGGGGAAGTCTGATCTAGGGGATTAGATCAGTCTAGGGTTTTGAGCGTAGGGTTAGTACAAGAGCAGGGAGTGCGAGTTTATAGCGTCTATAAGCGGGATCTGTTATTAACTTCTAGTGGAAACCTTAGGAATGCAGCAGTAGGCAGGATTTTTCCAAAGCTGGATATCTCTGTGTATTATTTCCTTTCTGCTTTTTATTTCTGCTGTATTCTATGATCTGTTTATTATTTAATATCCTGTCATATTTTTAACTCAGCGAAAAACTGTGAAAAACCCTTTTCACCCCCTCTAGGTTTATTCTAGATCCAATAGGTCGGACTGGAGTTATATCGTTTTTTGGATGGGTCGCTCGATGTTGGGTCGCTAGCTTGTGCTCCAAGAAATGAAGTTCATGTCATTAAAGAACTTCGGGTCGTTGGAGTCAGGTCGCTGGCACAAGGTCGAGTCGTGGGGCGTTGGGTCATGGCTTGTGACTCAAGAAATGGTGATAACATGACATAGTTGGGTCGCGTTGTTCGTGTTCAGGTCGTTCACGCTTGGGTCGTTCATATTCGAGTCGTTCAAACTCTAGAATTTCTGGGTCGTTGTAGCTTGGTCAGGTTGCTTGGAGAGTTAGGTCGTTGAAGCTTGGTAAAGTTGCCTAGAGAGGTTGGTCGTTGGAGCTTGGTCGGGTCGCATGGAGAGTTGAGTCATTCAACGACCTGGATATTGGGCAGAAAATGACCCGATCATATTGGCAAACTAATGTTGATATTTTTTTCTCGAGATACGCGGCTTCGACGTGAGTTCAAGGAAGAATATCGAAGTGTTGTGAAATGTTCATTAATCGATGAAATGCAATGAATGTGAGGACGAATCAAAGATCTTGAGTTGTGGATGATGGTTGCTTGAGAAGGGGCTTGAGCTTATGAATGGTCGTCAGGTTGTATGGCCAGAGATACTGAAGGCCGAGAGATTATCGTTGTCGTAGGTTCTAGTGGACTCAAACAGGGGTATAATTGGGATGCCTAAAAAACTAGAAGTGACTGGTCGAGTACCCTGGGAAGCTCGATGGGCCTAGATACATTTTGTCGTATGGCGTATGGATTTCTTCTAGAATCGAGGTTTACCATTAGCCCTTGGCAGTCGATGGCGAGATGCTTAGTTAGTCATACGATTAACGATGTTTTCAAAGAAGGATTGGCGGTGATAGCTAGAGTCATGGATGATAATTGTTTTTCTTGTGCCATCTTGTGTAGATTATTCGACGTCGAAGGAGATATCTCTTGGGTGCTTGTCGGATGTTGGTTTAGGCCTTTGAGGCTTGTGCTTGGGAACTATCGATATCGATTAGGATGGTCTACGCTTAATACTGATTGCAATGAATGTACCGTTGTTTTCAGATGCTTGTTTGTAAAGGCTATCACTGTCGGATGTGGGGAAGACGGGCTTGGGTTCTTCCTTGGTGTTTTGGTAGATTGGTTGGTTAAATTTCCTACTGGGTTTTTTTTACTATAAGGGTTTATATACCTTATACAATTAATTTCTAGGACACATCCGTTAAATAAATTTTTTTCCAAGACATTTATTACTGAAATTATTTGTACACGACACGTCCTCTTTTCGCCATTTTACAATGACACGTCTCTATTCATTTCGTGTTTCCGCCATTTTTCATTCAAAAATTTGAAAAAAATTGCAAATTAGGTTTTACTCAAAATCGATCCATTTCCCTTAAATTTTGCTATGACGCATTTTATTACCATACTCTGATCGATTTGTGGATTTTTATTGAATCTTATTCTAATCGTTTTTTTTACTTAATCTAGGGTTTACTTTGGATCTTCTTATCAACTACAACATTGTTTGGTAGACGACAGCATCTTCTTCTATCGATTAGTAGACGAGTAAGTTTTCTAATACCTACGATTTACTATATTTTAAGTTTATGTTTACGTTTTGTAATATGTTGTGGTTTAAGTGATTAAAAATATATTCAATTATATATTTTTATTTTATATTATGCAACTTGTTCTTATGTTGAATGATTATTTGGTTATATGGCCTTCTGAAATTTATGCCGTGTTATATTCAATAATTATTTGATTACTTCGCTTTTTCTACAGCAAAGGTCTGAAAAGATAATTGTATTTATATTTTCATGTAAAGACAATATTTTAACTTTGTTGTATGTAATAAATTTAATAGGTTGATGTTGTTTAAGTATGTATGTTATATAACATATTTTTTTTTTTGGAATAAACTAGTAAATAATTGCACATTGCTTTCACTGTTAATGAGACGACACGAACTTCCCCGTGAAGGAAAGCACGGTTAGAATTGAGGACAGGACAAATTAGAACGCAAACAGAAGAACATTTCATTGTTATTACAACAATTCCATCAGATACAAGAATATACAGAGTATAAATGAATAAATTACATTCGATAAATATCAGAGATTACAATAAATTACACAGCAGCGGAAAAATATACAAAATACAACTGAAGGTGATACACGGATACAGAGCTTTCCGAGCATCGTTCCAGCTGTTAATCAGGACCCTGTGATTATAAATCTGCAAAACCAAAACTACTAGCTGCCCGTGTGGAAAATAGGGGCACCCAGAGTTTAGGTTAAAACAATAAACTCCAGGTCAGTCATGTGACTGGTGTGAGAACTAAAACAGTTATTTAAAACTTTACTTTAAAGATAGTAATTCAAGGGACCACGCCGTATAACACGGAATGGGTTTCCTCCCAAGAATACTAGTGCATATAACAAAACAACGCAATGCTTTTTGGAAAAATGAAGCTATTATAAGACCCAGGTCCCATCACACAATGCAACACAAGCAGGAGGATAGGGTTTTCCCTTATAATAGCCAAATAATGCTTGATACGTTTAAAACAAATCATTTGATACTATCATAGGTGTATAGTGTCAAAACATTTTCAATCATAAATATCAATCATAGACGGCATGGGTACCATATATCATGTCGCCATACTAGTTCTACAATTAAAACCGCAATATCACGTATTGGAAATTGGATTTCCATCATGAGTCGAGGCAAGGGGCAAGCTCCTCTCCGCGTTCGAGACACTCTAGCAAATGTCCCAGGACCCCACTTTGATCCTTGGAATCGGCTGGGCCGGTCCTCTCTTACTTTTGAGGATTGGCAATTCCTGAACACACGTTTCCTGGTCCTTACAGACCTATATCCGAGGCGCCTCGCATTCCAACAACCACACAGGTGAAAAGTATATAAATGTCAGGGCTGGTAGGTCACTGACACCACCCTAGCTAGAAAGAAACGTCGTGCTCTCCCAGCGGTCCGTCTCCCGTTTTTGACTCATACCGAGGTGTGAGGCTCGCGAATTCACGCTATACACAAAGCTACGCCACACAGGCCGTTCTTTGATCATCAACCACAAGACTTTGCTTTTCAACAGAAGCCTTGATCAATTGCCACTTACGCATGCCACATTGGCAATTCACTCCATGCGACTGATGTCCATCGATATACAACCTCTGAGCTCATACGTCTCAGAGAAGGGCGTTAAGCAAGAGAATAAATTCTCCACCGCCAAACAGATGTATATTTAATAGAGATCAATCAACACAGAATAAAATCCAATGTCAGACACACAATCCATTTACAAGTTCGTTCTGGGTCTGAACGAAACCGGAGGCACTTTCCTCGCATATCCATCCATCTCCAAGTACGTCTGGACGATCACCAACTGATTCCCTCATCCTGGGTGTACAGCCCAATCAAGATCATCAGTAATCACCCAAACGATGTGAAGACTTCTGGTCTTCAACCACCGTCTTCATCTTCGACATCTCGTCGAATCGGTTATTCAGAATGGGTATAAACCCGACCTTTCTGAATAACCCACGTATATAATAAACAAACGTTACACAAACACAACAAACGCCTCATTCCAATTCAGAACATTCTTTTATTCACAAAATCACATTCTTAGGGAAAGGTTCCCATTAATTTTATCCAAGATAAATTCTTCTAAATTTATTCTTTAATCTTCCTATGGATATCATTTCAAACTAGTCGGGATTAACGAACCACACCGAAGTAATTATTTATTTTATTTCCCAATCCCAACCTATATATCCCATGGAGAAAACTGGTAATACTCCATATCTAACACCACAGTATTATCGGTAAAATTAAATACCATTTCACGTTCAAATCTAATTAAAGATTTAACTATCGCATTGGAGAAAAACTGGTGTTACTCCATTCTCGATCACCTTTCAGATTGATAATTTAAATTATCAATTCACTTTTTGATCTAATTAAAGATTCATTAAAACTCCACTTAGTTTTAATCTCTTCAAAAATCAACATCTTGCCTTTAACTGGGTTAAAGAACCAATGTCATCTAAAACCCGATTAACAATAAACCCAAATCACATTTGATATTACCTACAAGGCTCTGAATAGAAAATATACCGGCTTACATTCAATATCAAATTCTGAAACCAACAAATATCGTATTGGAAATAACGATATAAAATATATCTTTCAAATTCCCATAACAATATCTGTATAGTCACGAAATCCAACATCGAAATATTCCGAAGATAATTTCGATTCAACTCCAGTCCAATCCATGTATTGGGAATATTGATTATTTTTAAAATCACTTTCAAATTCAATTTATTTGTTTCAAAAATAAATTGATTTTAATTCTAGTTCAGAACTAGTTCATTTTGATAAAAATCTATTTTTACCCTTTCAAATGTGGAAATTTTCAGCCCAATTTTTCCCAAATCATTTCTTATGATTTTACACAAATTGTAGATATTTTTAATAATTTTATCAAGGCCCGTACAGTCGATTTCCATCAACGGCCATCGAACTGCACTTACATCGACCTTTTTCGAATTTGATTTGGACATAACTCCAAATCCAACCGTTAGATTTCAAATTTCTAATATTCATTGGAAAGCTCTTTTCGATACGAACCCAACGGTTCCGGTTTTAGGAGAATCCGACGGTCGGATCTCCCGTAATGTCCGTTTGAAATAAATGGTCGAAATTCACGAACTGTCGCGGCGCGGCGCGTTCTATTCAGGCCTTTATATAATATATATATATATATATATATATATATATTATATATTTCGTCGATTTCCTTTTAAAACGAATTTTATAAATAGTTTTGAATTCGTTTCAAAAACAATTTCAACATTTATTTCAAATTCAAATCAAAATTGAATTTCCTATTTCAAATCCTTTTTACATTCATTTCTATTTGATTTCAATTCAAATCTATTTTAATTCGATTCGAATTCATTTTCTTTTCAATTCAATTCGATTCGAATTCGTTTTCTATTCGATTCTAATTCAAATTCGTTTTCTATTCGATTCAATTCAAATTGGTTTTCTATTCTATTCAATTCAAATTGGTTTTCTATTCGATTCTAATTCAATTCATTTTCTAATCAAATCAAATTCGTTTTCTATTCGATTCAATTCAAATTCGTTTCAAAATATTCGATTTCGAAATCACTTTTCAATATTCATTTTAAAATGAATAAAATCGATATAAATATCGTTCACGTCAAAATGGCGTCAATCTAATCAACACGGCTTCATATATTTCTATTTTCAAATATTCTATTTCAAATATTTCTATTTCAAATATTTCCCTTTCAAATATTTCTTTTTCAAATATTTCCCTTTCAAATATTTCTATTTCAAATATTTCCCTTTTTCAAATATTTCTTTTTCAAATATTTCCCTTTCAAATATTTCTTTTTCAAATATTTCCCTTTTCAAATTGGAATGAGGCCCAAACAATCACCATATAATGTTAATTATATGGATTTTCATACATCACACGTATATAATAGCATTGAAAAATAATCAACCATCAACCAAAGTGCACTACACTGTATAAGCATCATATATAGATATCTAACGCTTATAACAGCCTGTCAATCAATCGATCGACATATTTAATCAATCAGGATGAGTGAGCTTCAAATTTCATCCCAACACCCATGTGGGGTTTCAAACAATCAAACACAGATTTTATTTGTGCAGTTGGGCGATGTGTAAAATTTATCGACCCAATCAATGTCCTTCAAATAGGTGTACATAAACCAACCATCCGGTTTGTAAATGAATATTTTATTCTATTCACTTCACGTTAAAAATTATATTTTTAATAATAAAACATTTTATTTTAACATATGAATCTTTATTCAGTTCATTTATCAATTAAAATGATATCTTTATTTTTCTAACTTATTTTAGAAAATTTCGGCGGCATAACGACACGATACTAGAAATGGCACGAGGCCTAGCCTTATCCCTGGTCTAGTGAAGGCCCACGCCATTCACACATCAATCAAATCAATTTCATTTCACCAAACAATTCAATTCAAACCAAATAATCTAACCAACTACACAACCAAACAATTAAACAAACAAGCCATCCATGGTCTGTGGATGACGGGTGTCGGGTGCTACTAAACACCGTCTGCATCCTAGTATATACATATATATAACTAGAAAAAGAAATTGAAGAGTGAGAAATTCTCACCGATAGCTATCCCAACTTCCACGACTCTTCCTATGAAGCAATCTTCGTCGTCAACGCATCTTTGTCATCTTCGTTGCCCGTATTCTCTATATATGTAAAAATCGAATTTTTACTTTGTTATTCAATATATAAAAAGCGAATTTTTACTTTGTTATTCAATATATAAAAATCGAATTTTTACTTTCGCGCTATATGGATAAAATTCCTATTTTCACACCGCTAATATATAGATAAAAATTCTATTTTTACATCGTTATTATATAAAAAAGATTTCGCCTTTTCAAAAATATAGATTTCACCTTTTCAAAAATATAGATTTCGCCTTTTCAAAAATATAGATTTCGCTTTTTCAAAAATATCATTATAAAGATCACATTTTTATTTTGCTACACATATAAAGATGATATTTTTACTATCTTACCTATATAAAAATTATATTTTTCTCGAAGTAAAAATCATATTTTCACTTCACTACTCATCTCAAAATATCGTCTTTTCATATCTAAAAATATCGTCTTTTCATATTTAAAAATATCGTCTTTTCATATCTAAAAATATCGTCTTTTCTATTTTAAAAATATCGTCTTTTCTATTTTAAAAATATAATCAAAAATCAAGCTAATTTCATTTCAAAAAGAATGTTAATTTCATTTCAAAACTATGCTAAATTAGTAAATTAACTAAACTAATTACATTAAATGAATTGCTAATGGTAAATAGTTAAACTAATTATAGGTTTAGAATTTTAAACCTTCTTCATCTTCTCTGTAAAAGGACTGAACCCCTCTTCGAACAATTCCAGGTTGTCATCGAGATCCATACGCGAGCTAGGGCTCGCCGTTGACTTCAGAAGAAGAGGGAGAGGAGCGGGATGGTCGGGGTGGCACGCTGAGGTGGCGCAGGCGGAGGGGCGAGGCTGCGTTTGGGCGCTGCTGGGTTTAAATGGGGGGTCTCGTTCGTGATGGAGGTGGAGTTGAAGAAGGGGAGGCGGAGCTGTGGCAGGCGGTGGATCGGAGGGTGCAGGGGCTTGGGGTGCGGCGGCCTTCAAATCGAAGAGGAGAGGGACAGTCGCGAGGGGAAGAGGGAGATCGGAAGTGGGAGGGCGATGCAGCTCCGCCACCTGCGGCGGCGCGTGGTCATCGGGGAGGGGCGGCGGCTCCTCTCCCCTTCGTCTTTTTTTTTTATATTAATCGTTCGATTGAAAATGAACGAAAGCAGAGGGGCCAGAGAGAAGTTAAGGGGAGGAAAGAGAATTTTTTTCTTTTATTATTTTTTTATTATTTTAATTTCAAAATGTTGACTTTTACATACGACCTCTAAACGAGGCCCACCGCCTGTCGCCCATAGCTAATTACCCCCATTCCGAACACAATGGGATATGTATCGTAAGCTGATTTGATCGTTTCGATCAGTTTCCGTTGAAATCAACATATAACTCTATATATTGAATTTGAACGTGTATTTCAATTTACCAGGGTCACATACTAACTAGAAAAATTCCAGAAAAATATTTCCTAGCTTCGTATTGACGATACGGTCCTAACAAAACTAGTTTTGTCGAATTCTGAGACTGTTGGAAAAATGGCCATTTTCCAGTCGATTAAAATCAACTGAAACTGGTCAAACGCGTTTTCCTTTTCCATGCTCACGTATTGATTCGAAAAATTATGAAATTTGGAATCTAGCAATAATTTGACATCACGGACCCAACAAAAGTGGTTTCGTCGAAATCCGAGGTCGTTTGCAAAATGTCTATTTTTAAGGGCCTGAATTCCATAGCGACTATTCAGAATTTTCAACTGGACATATCTTTTGATCCCTGCTATGAAATTTTGATTTTTCAGATTCGTTGGAAAGATATTCTCAATTAGATCCTATTGTTTTTGGTTTCACTAAAATCAGGATTGTTTTGCACCCAGTACATTCAATTGAAGTTTGAAATCGAATTATCGAACTACCGCGCCATTTTCAATTCCTTTTATAATTATATATATTCTAACGACGACGTATATAATATATACGTTCGAATTATATTCAAAATAAATTTCTCGTCGATACTATTTAAAATAATCCATTTTAAATGTTCAAAATTCGCTAAAATTGCCAAAATAAAAATTTTAAACTGGCCCAGATTTTCCGGGTTATTACAATCTCCCCCACTTAAAACTTTTCGTCCCCGAAAAGGAACAAAGTCGAAAGTGGTTTGATTAATCAACTCTACGTTCGATCTGGCTTCCATTCTCCAACTTTTCAGTGTTTGAGAATTTTCAAATTTTCAATAATTTGGTTAACAACCTAAATTTTCGAACAATTTCGCCATAACCTCCCCTGCACCGGGAGCCACAGGAAAATCCCGAAATTGCCATATAGGCCTTCTGATCTCAAAAAGAAAAAGAAAAAGCCAAGCGGCTAGCCAATAGGCTCATAAAATCATCATCACCCAAACAAAACAGTAAATTATATAGTAAACATGTACCTATTTGTCGGGAAAACAAATTTTATTCTCTGGCTCTAGCCTCCTTGCTATGACCTGTTCAATGTAAGTACATGTATATGCAAGCAAATGCGACCAATTTTCAATACAGTTCAATATTTGATTCAATTAGGCATAATGGTTCAAAATTATCAAACAAATAAACAAACAACACAAACATCAATCAATTAGTGAATTAGAGTTTCAAATTCATAATTTTGATACATATACAGAAAATCATGTTTTTGATGCCAAATCACAACAATAAATCTATGTATATAAGTTTTGGTTCTCACACCAGTCTAATGGAAATATATAGATATCACACCTTCGAAACACGAACATAAATATTGGTGATGGCGTGTCATCATCAGAATCATGTCCGGGCGACTAGAATGTGATTCTATATCTATCTAATATATTAAAACTTCGAATATACGTTCATGACGCGTATATGCAAAATCTTTATATATTGGATTGTCCAAATCTATATAAATAAATATTCAAATACGTTTAAAACGATTTAAATTTTCAAAACAAAATTGTTTTCATTTAAAAAATATACTCTTCACACTCGTTCCAGGATACTACTGATCCTATCTCTAACGAGTCATTCTAATTGGATTTTACTAATCCAATATCTGATGAATTCTTTCGTATGGTTCTAATGTGTCTTGTTCTCGAGCTCTGTAAACCAAAGCTCTGATACCAAACTGAGACGACCCGAACTTCCCCGTGAAGGAAAGCACAGATAGAATTAAGGACAGGACAAATTAGAACGCAAACAGAAGAACATTTCATTGTTATTACAACAATTCCATCAGATACAAGAATATACATAGTATAAATGAATAAATTACATTCGATAAATATCAGAGATTACAATAAATTACACAGCAGCGGAAAAATATACAAAATACAACTGAAGGTGATACACGGATACAGAGCTTTCCGAGCATCGTTCCAGATGTTAATCAGGACCCTGTGAATATAAATCTGCAAAACCAAAACTACTAGCTGCCCATGTGGAAAATAGGGGCACCCAGAGTTTAGGTTAAAACAATAAACTCCAGGTCAGTCATGTGACTGGTGTGAGAACTAAAACAGTTATTTAAAACTTTACTTTAAAGATAGTAATTCAAGGGACCACGCCGTATAACACGGAACGGGTTTCCTCCCAAGAATACTAGTGCATATAACAAAACAACGCAATGCTTTTTCGAAAAATGAAGCTATTATAAGACCCAGGTCCCATCACACAATGCAACGCAAGCCGGAGGATAGGGCTTTCCCTTATAATAGCCAAATAATGCTTGATACGTTTAAAACAAATCATTTGATACTATCATAGGTGTATAGTGTCAAAACATTTTCAATCATAAATATCAATCATAGACGGCATGGGTACCATATATCATGTCGCCATACTAGTTCTACAATTAAAACCGCAATATCACGTATTGGAAATTGGATTTCCATCATGAGTCGAGGCAAGGGGCAAGCTCCTCTCCGCGTTCGAGACACTCTAGCAAATGTCCCAGGACCCCACTTTGATCCTTGGAATCGGCTGGGCCGGTCCTCTCTTACTTTTGAGGATTGGCAATTCCTGAACACACGTTTCCTGGTCCTTACAGACCTATATCCGAGGCGCCTCGCATTCCAACAACCACACAGGTGAAAAGTATATAAATGTCAGGGCTGGTAGGTCACTGACACCACCCTAGCTAGAAAGAAACGTCGTGCTCTCCCAGCGGTCCGTCTCCCGTTTTTGACTCATACCGAGGTGTGAGGCTCGCGAATTCACGCTATACACAAAGCTACGCCACACAGGCCGTGTTTTGATCATCAACCACAAGACTTTGCTTTTCAACAGAAGCCTTGATCAATTGCCACTTACGCATGCCACATTGGCAATTCACTCCATGCGACTGATGTCCATCGATATACAACCTCTGAGCTCATACGTCTCAGAGAAGGGCGTTAAGCAAGAGAATAAATTCTCCACCGCCAAACAGATGTATATTTAATAGAGATCAATCAATACAGAATAAAATCCAATGTCAGACACACAATCCATTTACAAGTTCGTTCTGGGTCTGAACGAAACCGGAGGCACTTTCCTCGCATATCCATCCATCTCCAAGTACGTCTGGACGATCACCAACTGATTCCCTTATCCTGGGTGTACAGCCCAATCAAGATCATCAGTAATCACCCAAACGATGTGAAGACTTCTGGTCTTCAACCACCGTCTTCATCTTCGACATCTCGTCGAATCGGTTATTCAGAATGGGTATAAACCCGGCCTTTCTGAATAACCCACGTATATAATAAACGAACGTTACACAAACACAACAAACGCCTCATTCCAATTCAGAACATTCTTTTATTCACAAAATCACATTCTTAGGGAAAGGTTCCCATTAATTTTATCCAAGATAAATTCTTCTAAATTTATTCTTTAATCTTCCTATGGATATCATTTCAAACTAGTCGGGATTAACGAACCACACCGAAGTAATTATTTATTTTATTTCCCAATCCCAACCTATATATCCCATGGAGAAAACTGGTAATACTCCATATCTAACACCACAGTATTATCGGTAAAATTAAATACCATTTCACGTTCAAATCTAATTAAAGATTTAACTATCGCATTGGAGAAAAACTGGTGTTACTCCATTCTCGATCACCTTTCAGATTGATAATTTAAATTATCAATTCACTTTTTGATCTAATTAAAGATTCATTAAAACTCCACTTAGTTTTAATCTCTTCAAAAATCAACATCTTGCCTTTAACTGGGTTAAAGAACCAATGTCATCTAAAACCCGATTAACAATAAACCCAAATCACATTTGATATTACCTACAAGGCTCTGAATAGAAAATATACCGGCTTACATTCAATATCAAATTCTGAAACCAACAAATATCGTATTGGAAATAACGATATAAAATATATCTTTCAAATTCCCATAACAATATCTGTATAGTCACGAAATCCAACATCGAAATATTCCGAAGATAATTTCGATTCAACTCCAGTCCAATCCATGTATTGGGAATATTGATTATTTTTAAAATCACTTTCAAATTCAATTTATTTGTTTCAAAAATAAATTGATTTTAATTCTAGTTCAGAACTAGTTCATTTTGATAAAAATCTATTTTTGCCCTTTCAAATGTGGAAATTTTCAGCCCAATTTTTCCCAAATCATTTCTTATGATTTTACACAAATTGTAGATATTTTTAATAATTTTATCAAGGCCCGTACAGTCGATTTCCATCAACGGCCATCGAACTGCACTTACAGCGACCTTTTTCGAATTTGATTTGGACATAACTCCAAATCCAACCGTTAGATTTTAAATTTCTAATATTCATTGGAAAGCTCTTTTCGATACGAACCCAGCGGTTCCGGTTTTAGGAGAATCCGACGGTCGGATCTCCCGTAATGTCCGTTTGAAATAAATGGTCGAAATTCACGAACTGCCGCGGCGCGGCGCGTTCTATTCAGGCCATTATATAATATATATATATATATATATATATATATATATATATATATATATATATATATATTTCGTCGATTTCCTTTTAAAACGAATTTTATAAATAGTTTTGAATTCGTTTCAAAAACAATTTCAACCTTTATTTCAAATTCAAATCAAAATTGAATTTCCTATTTCAAATCCTTTTTACATTCATTTCTATTTGATTTCAATTCAAATCTATTTTAATTCGATTCGAATTCATTTTCTTTTCAATTCAATTCGATTCGAATTCGTTTTCTATTCGATTCTAATTCAAATTCGTTTTCTATTCGATTCAATTCAAATTGGTTTTCTATTCTATTCAATTCAAATTTGTTTTCTATTCGATTCTAATTCAATTCATTTTCTAATCAAATCAAATTCGTTTTCTATTCGATTCAATTCAAATTCATTTCAAAATATTCGATTTCGAAATCACTTTTCAATATTCATTTTAAAATGAATAAAATCGATATAAATATCGTTCACGTCAAAATGGCGTCAATCTAATCAACACGACTTCATATATTTCTATTTTCAAATATTCTATTTCAAATATTTCCCTTTCAAATATTTCTTTTTCAAATATTTCCCTTTCAAATATTTCTATTTCAAATATTTCCCTTTTTCAAATATTTCTTTTTCAAATATTTCCCTTTCAAATATTTCTTTTTCAAATATTTCCCTTTTCAAATTGGAATGAGGCCCAAACAATCACCATATAATGTTAATTATATGGATTTTCATACATCACACGTATATAATAACATTGAAAAATAATCAACCATCAACCAAAGTGCACTACACTGTATAAGCATCATATATAGATATCTAACGCTTATAACAGCCTGTCAATCAATCGATCGACATATTTAATCAATCAGGATGAGTGAGCTTCAAATTTCATCCCAACACCCATGTGGGGTTTCAAACAATCAAACACAGATTTTATTTGTGCAGTTGGGCGATGTGTAAAATTTATCGACCCAATCAATGTCCTTCAAATAGGTGTACATAAACCAACCGTCCGGTTTGTAAATGAATATTTTATTCTATTCACTTCACGTTAAAAATTATATTTTTAATAATAAAACATTTTATTTTAACATATGAATCTTTATTCAGTTCATTTATCAATTAAAATGATATCTTTATTTTTCTAACTTATTTTAGAAAATTTCGGCGGCATAACGACACGATACTAGAAATGGCACGAGGCCTAGCCTTATCCCTGGTCTAGTGAAGGCCCACGCCATTCACACATCAATCAAATCAATTTCATTTCACCAAACAATTCAATTCAAACCAAATAATCTAACCAACTACACAACCAAACAATTAAACAAACAAGCCATCCATGGTCTGTGGATGACGGGTGTCGGGTGCTACTAAACACCGTCTGCATCCTAGTATATACATATATATAACTAGAAAAAGAAATTGAAGAGTGAGAAATTCTCACCGATAGCTATCCCAACTTCCACGACTCTTCCTATGAAGCAATCTTCGTCGTCAACGCATCTTTGTCATCTTCGTTGCCCGTATTCTCTATATATGTAAAAATCGAATTTTTACTTTGTTATTCAATATATAAAAAGCGAATTTTTACTTTGTTATTCAATATATAAAAATCGAATTTTTACTTTCGCGCTATATGGATAAAATTCCTATTTTCACACCGCTAATATATAGATAAAAATTCTATTTTTACATCGTTATTATATAAAAAAGATTTCGCCTTTTCAAAAATATAGATTTCACCTTTTCAAAAATATAGATTTCGCCTTTTCAAAAATATAGATTTCGCTTTTTCAAAAATATCATTATAAAGATCACATTTTTATTTTGCTACACATATAAAGATGATATTTTTACTATCTTACCTATATAAAAATTATATTTTTCTCGAAGTAAAAATCATATTTTCACTTCACTACTCATCTCAAAATATCGTCTTTTCATATCTAAAAATATCGTCTTTTCATATTTAAAAATATCGTCTTTTCATATCTAAAAATATCGTCTTTTCTATTTTAAAAATATCGTCTTTTCTATTTTAAAAATATAATAAAAAATCAAGCTAATTTCATTTCAAAAAGAATGTTAATTTCATTTCAAAACTATGCTAAATTAGTAAATTAACTAAACTAATTACATTAAATGAATTGCTAATGGTAAATAGTTAAACTAATTATAGGTTTAGAATTTTAAACCTTCTTCATCTTCTCTGTAAAAGGACTGAACCCCTCTTCGAACAATTCCAGGTTGTCATCGAGATCCATACGCGAGCTAGGGCTCGCCGTTGACTTCAGAAGAAGAGGGAGAGGAGCGGGATGGTCGGGGTGGCACGCTGAGGTGGCGCAGGCGGAGGGGCGAGGCTGCGTTTGGGCGCTGCTGGGTTTAAATGGGGGGTCTCGTTCGTGATGGAGGTGGAGTTGAAGAAGGGGAGGCGGAGCTGTGGCAGGCGGTGGATCGGAGGGTGCAGGGGCTTGGGGTGCGGCGGCCTTCAAATCGAAGAGGAGAGGGACAGTCGCGAGGGGAAGAGGGAGATCGGAAGTGGGAGGGCGATGCAGCTCCGCCACCTGCGGCGGCGCGTGGTCATCGGGGAGGGGCGGCGGCTCCTCTCCCCTTCGTCTTTTTTTTTTTATATTAATCGTTCGATTGAAAATGAACGAAAGCAGAGGGGCCAGAGAGAAGTTAAGGGGAGGAAAGAGAATTTTTTTTCTTTTATTATTTTTTTATTATTTTAATTTCAAAATGTTGACTTTTACATACGACCTCTAAACGAGGCCCACCGCCTGTCGCCCATAGCTAATTACCCCCATTCCGAACACAATGGGATATGTATCGTAAGCTGATTTGATCGTTTCGATCAGTTTCCGTTGAAATCAACATATAACTCTATATATTGAATTTGAACGTGTATTTCAATTTACCAGGGTCACATACTAACTAGAAAAATTCCAGAAAAATATTTCCTAGCTTCGTATTGACGATACGGTCCTAACAAAACTAGTTTTGTCGAATTCTGAGACTGTTGGAAAAATGGCCATTTTCCAGTCGATTAAAATCAACTGAAACTGGTCAAACGCGTTTTCCTTTTCCATGCTCACGTATTGATTCGAAAAATTATGAAATTTGGAATCTAGCAATAATTTGACATCACGGACCCAACAAAAGTGGTTTCGTCGAAATCCGAGGTCGTTTGCAAAATGTCTATTTTTAAGGGCCTGAATTCCATAGCGACTATTCAGAATTTTCAACTGGACATATCTTTTGATCCCTGCTATGAAATTTTGATTTTTCAGATTCGTTGGAAAGATATTCTCAATTAGATCCTATTGTTTTTGGTTTCACTAAAATCAGGATTGTTTTGCACCCAGTACATTCAATTGAAGTTTGAAATCGAATTATCGAACTACCGCGCCATTTTCAATTCCTTTTATAATTATATATATTCTAACGACGACGTATATAATATATACGTTCGAATTATATTCAAAATAAATTTCTCGTCGATACTATTTAAAATAATCCATTTTAAATGTTCAAAATTCGCTAAAATTGCCAAAATAAAAATTTTAAACTGGCCCAGATTTTCCGGGTTATTACAATCTCCCCCACTTAAAACTTTTCGTCCCCGAAAAGGAACAAAGTCGAAAGTGGTTTGATTAATCAACTCTACGTTCGATCTGGCTTCCATTCTCCAACTTTTCAGTGTTTGAGAATTTTCAAATTTTCAATAATTTGGTTAACAACCTAAATTTTCGAACAATTTCGCCATAACCTCCCCTGCACCGGGAGCCACAGGAAAATCCCGAAATTGCCATATAGGCCTTCTGATCTCAAAAAGAAAAAGAAAAAGCCAAGCGGCTAGCCAATAGGCTCATAAAATCATCATCACCCAAACAAAACAGTAAATTATATAGTAAACATGTACCTATTTGTCGGGAAAACAAATTTTATTCTCTGGCTCTAGCCTCCTTGCTATGACCTGTTCAATGTAAGTACATGTATATGCAAGCAAATGCGACCAATTTTCAATACAGTTCAATATTTGATTCAATTAGGCATAATGGTTCAAAATTATCAAACAAATAAACAAACAACACAAACATCAATCAATTAGTGAATTAGAGTTTCAAATTCATAATTTTGATACATATACAGAAAATCATGTTTTTGATGCCAAATCACAACAATAAATCTATGTATATAAGTTTTGGTTCTCACACCAGTCTAATGGAAATATATAGATATCACACCTTCGAAACACGAACATAAATATTGGTGATGGCGTGTCATCATCAGAATCATGTCCGGGCGACTAGAATGTGATTCTATATCTATCTAATATATTAAAACTTCGAATATACGTTCATGACGCGTATATGCAAAATCTTTATATATTGGATTGTCCAAATCTATATAAATAAATATTCAAATACGTTTAAAACGATTTAAATTTTCAAAACAAAATTGTTTTCATTTAAAAAATATACTCTTCACACTCGTTCCAGGATACTACTGATCCTATCTCTAACGAGTCATTCTAATTGGATTTTACTAATCCAATATCTGATGAATTCTTTCGTATGGTTCTAATGTGTCTTGTTCTCGAGCTCTGTAAACCAAAGCTCTGATACCAAACTGAGACGACCCGAACTTCCCCGTGAAGGAAAGCACAGATAGAATTAAGGACAGGACAAATTAGAACGCAAACAGAAGAACATTTCATTGTTATTACAACAATTCCATCAGATACAAGAATATACATAGTATAAATGAATAAATTACATTCGATAAATATCAGAGATTACAATAAATTACACAGCAGCGGAAAAATATACAAAATACAACTGAAGGTGATACACGGATACAGAGCTTTCCGAGCATCGTTCCAGATGTTAATCAGGACCCTGTGAATATAAATCTGCAAAACCAAAACTACTAGCTGCCCATGTGGAAAATAGGGGCACCCAGAGTTTAGGTTAAAACAATAAACTCCAGGTCAGTCATGTGACTGGTGTGAGAACTAAAACAGTTATTTAAAACTTTACTTTAAAGATAGTAATTCAAGGGACCACGCCGTATAACACGGAACGGGTTTCCTCCCAAGAATACTAGTGCATATAACAAAACAACGCAATGCTTTTTCGAAAAATGAAGCTATTATAAGACCCAAGTCCCATCACACAATGCAACGCAAGCCGGAGGATAGGGCTTTCCCTTATAATAGCCAAATAATGCTTGATACGTTTAAAACAAATCATTTGATACTATCATAGGTGTATAGTGTCAAAACATTTTCAATCATAAATATCAATCATAGACGGCATGGGTACCATATATCATGTCGCCATACTAGTTCTACAATTAAAACCGCAATATCACGTATTGGAAATTGGATTTCCATCATGAGTCGAGGCAAGGGGCAAGCTCCTCTCCGCGTTCGAGACACTCTAGCAAATGTCCCAGGACCCCACTTTGATCCTTGGAATCGGCTGGGCCGGTCCTCTCTTACTTTTGAGGATTGGCAATTCCTGAACACACGTTTCCTGGTCCTTACAGACCTATATCCGAGGCGCCTCGCATTCCAACAACCACACAGGTGAAAAGTATATAAATGTCAGGGCTGGTAGGTCACTGACACCACCCTAGCTAGAAAGAAACGTCGTGCTCTCCCAGCGGTCCGTCTCCCGTTTTTGACTCATACCGAGGTGTGAGGCTCGCGAATTCACGCTATACACAAAGCTACGCCACACAGGCCGTGTTTTGATCATCAACCACAAGACTTTGCTTTTCAACAGAAGCCTTGATCAATTGCCACTTACGCATGCCACATTGGCAATTCACTCCATGCGACTGATGTCCATCGATATACAACCTCTGAGCTCATACGTCTCAGAGAAGGGCGTTAAGCAAGAGAATAAATTCTCCACCGCCAAACAGATGTATATTTAATAGAGATCAATCAACACAGAATAAAATCCAATGTCAGACACACAATCCATTTACAAGTTCGTTCTGGGTCTGAACGAAACCGGAGGCACTTTCCTCGCATATCCATCCATCTCCAAGTACGTCTGGACGATCACCAACTGATTCCCTCATCCTGGGTGTACAGCCCAATCAAGATCATCAGTAATCACCCAAACGATGTGAAGACTTCTGGTCTTCAACCACCGTCTTCATCTTCGACATCTCGTCGAATCGGTTATTCAGAATGGGTATAAACCCGGCCTTTCTGAATAACCCACGTATATAATAAACGAACGTTACACAAACACAACAAACGCCTCATTCCAATTCAGAACATTCTTTTATTCACAAAATCACATTCTTAGGGAAAGGTTCCCATTAATTTTATCCAAGATAAATTCTTCTAAATTTATTCTTTAATCTTCCTATGGATATCATTTCAAACTAGTCGGGATTAACGAACCACACCGAAGTAATTATTTATTTTATTTCCCAATCCCAACCTATATATCCCATGGAGAAAACTGGTAATACTCCATATCTAACACCACAGTATTATCGGTAAAATTAAATACCATTTCACGTTCAAATCTAATTAAAGATTTAACTATCGCATTGGAGAAAAACTGGTGTTACTCCATTCTCGATCACCTTTCAGATTGATAATTTAAATTATCAATTCACTTTTTGATCTAATTAAAGATTCATTAAAACTCCACTTAGTTTTAATCTCTTCAAAAATCAACATCTTGCCTTTAACTGGGTTAAAGAACCAATGTCATCTAAAACCCGATTAACAATAAACCCAAATCACATTTGATATTACCTACAAGGCTCTGAATAGAAAATATACCGGCTTACATTCAATATCAAATTCTGAAACCAACAAATATCGTATTGGAAATAACGATATAAAATATATCTTTCAAATTCCCATAACAATATCTGTATAGTCACGAAATCCAACATCGAAATATTCCGAAGATAATTTCGATTCAACTCCAGTCCAATCCATGTATTGGGAATATTGATTATTTTTAAAATCACTTTCAAATTCAATTTATTTGTTTCAAAAATAAATTGATTTTAATTCTAGTTCAGAACTAGTTCATTTTGATAAAAATCTATTTTTGCCCTTTCAAATGTGGAAATTTTCAGCCCAATTTTTCCCAAATCATTTCTTATGATTTTACACAAATTGTAGATATTTTTAATAATTTTATCAAGGCCCGTACAGTCGATTTCCATCAACGGCCATCGAACTGCACTTACAGCGACCTTTTTCGAATTTGATTTGGACATAACTCCAAATCCAACCGTTAGATTTTAAATTTCTAATATTCATTGGAAAGCTCTTTTCGATACGAACCCAGCGGTTCCGGTTTTAGGAGAATCCGACGGTCGGATCTCCCGTAATGTCCGTTTGAAATAAATGGTCGAAATTCACGAACTGCCGCGGCGCGGCGCGTTCTATTCAGGCCATTATATAATATATATATATATATATATATATATATATATATATATATATATTTCGTCGATTTCCTTTTAAAACGAATTTTATAAATAGTTTTGAATTCGTTTCAAAAACAATTTCAACCTTTATTTCAAATTCAAATCAAAATTGAATTTCCTATTTCAAATCCTTTTTACATTCATTTCTATTTGATTTCAATTCAAATCTATTTTAATTCGATTCGAATTCATTTTCTTTTCAATTCAATTCGATTCGAATTCGTTTTCTATTCGATTCTAATTCAAATTCGTTTTCTATTCGATTCAATTCAAATTGGTTTTCTATTCTATTCAATTCAAATTTGTTTTCTATTCGATTCTAATTCAATTCATTTTCTAATCAAATCAAATTCGTTTTCTATTCGATTCAATTCAAATTCATTTCAAAATATTCGATTTCGAAATCACTTTTCAATATTCATTTTAAAATGAATAAAATCGATATAAATATCGTTCACGTCAAAATGGCGTCAATCTAATCAACACGACTTCATATATTTCTATTTTCAAATATTCTATTTCAAATATTTCCCTTTCAAATATTTCTTTTTCAAATATTTCCCTTTCAAATATTTCTATTTCAAATATTTCCCTTTTTCAAATATTTCTTTTTCAAATATTTCCCTTTCAAATATTTCTTTTTCAAATATTTCCCTTTTCAAATTGGAATGAGGCCCAAACAATCACCATATAATGTTAATTATATGGATTTTCATACATCACACGTATATAATAACATTGAAAAATAATCAACCATCAACCAAAGTGCACTACACTGTATAAGCATCATATATAGATATCTAACGCTTATAACAGCCTGTCAATCAATCGATCGACATATTTAATCAATCAGGATGAGTAAGCTTCAAATTTCATTCCAACACCCATGTGGGGTTTCAAACAATCAAACACAGATTTTATTTGTGCAGTTGGGCGATGTGTAAAATTTATCGACCCAATCAATGTCCTTCAAATAGGTGTACATAAACCAACCGTCCGGTTTGTAAATGAATATTTTATTCTATTCACTTCACGTTAAAAATTATATTTTTAATAATAAAACATTTTATTTTAACATATGAATCTTTATTCAGTTCATTTATCAATTAAAATGATATCTTTATTTTTCTAACTTATTTTAGAAAATTTCGGCGGCATAACGACACGATACTAGAAATGGCACGAGGCCTAGCCTTATCCCTGGTCTAGTGAAGGCCCACGCCATTCACACATCAATCAAATCAATTTCATTTCACCAAACAATTCAATTCAAACCAAATAATCTAACCAACTACACAACCAAACAATTAAACAAACAAGCCATCCATGGTCTGTGGATGACGGGTGTCGGGTGCTACTAAACACCGTCTGCATCCTAGTATATACATATATATAACTAGAAAAAGAAATTGAAGAGTGAGAAATTCTCACCGATAGCTATCCCAACTTCCACGACTCTTCCTATGAAGCAATCTTCGTCGTCAACGCATCTTTGTCATCTTCGTTGCCCGTATTCTCTATATATGTAAAAATCGAATTTTTACTTTGTTATTCAATATATAAAAAGCGAATTTTTACTTTGTTATTCAATATATAAAAATCGAATTTTTACTTTCGCGCTATATGGATAAAATTCCTATTTTCACACCGCTAATATATAGATAAAAATTCTATTTTTACATCGTTATTATATAAAAAAGATTTCGCCTTTTCAAAAATATAGATTTCACCTTTTCAAAAATATAGATTTCGCCTTTTCAAAAATATAGATTTCGCTTTTTCAAAAATATCATTATAAAGATCACATTTTTATTTTGCTACACATATAAAGATGATATTTTTACTATCTTACCTATATAAAAATTATATTTTTCTCGAAGTAAAAATCATATTTTCACTTCACTACTCATCTCAAAATATCGTCTTTTCATATCTAAAAATATCGTCTTTTCATATTTAAAAATATCGTCTTTTCATATCTAAAAATATCGTCTTTTCTATTTTAAAAATATCGTCTTTTCTATTTTAAAAATATAATAAAAAATCAAGCTAATTTCATTTCAAAAAGAATGTTAATTTCATTTCAAAACTATGCTAAATTAGTAAATTAACTAAACTAATTACATTAAATGAATTGCTAATGGTAAATAGTTAAACTAATTATAGGTTTAGAATTTTAAACCTTCTTCATCTTCTCTGTAAAAGGACTGAACCCCTCTTCGAACAATTCCAGGTTGTCATCGAGATCCATACGCGAGCTAGGGCTCGCCGTTGACTTCAGAAGAAGAGGGAGAGGAGCGGGATGGTCGGGGTGGCACGCTGAGGTGGCGCAGGCGGAGGGGCGAGGCTGCGTTTGGGCGCTGCTGGGTTTAAATGGGGGGTCTCGTTCGTGATGGAGGTGGAGTTGAAGAAGGGGAGGCGGAGCTGTGGCAGGCGGTGGATCGGAGGGTGCAGGGGCTTGGGGTGCGGCGGCCTTCAAATCGAAGAGGAGAGGGACAGTCGCGAGGGGAAGAGGGAGATCGGAAGTGGGAGGGCGATGCAGCTCCGCCACCTGCGGCGGCGCGTGGTCATCGGGGAGGGGCGGCGGCTCCTCTCCCCTTCGTCTTTTTTTTTTTTATATTAATCGTTCGATTGAAAATGAACGAAAGCAGAGGGGCCAGAGAGAAGTTAAGGGGAGGAAAGAGAATTTTTTTTCTTTTATTATTTTTTTATTATTTTAATTTCAAAATGTTGACTTTTACATACGACCTCTAAACGAGGCCCACCGCCTGTCGCCCATAGCTAATTACCCCCATTCCGAACACAATGGGATATGTATCGTAAGCTGATTTGATCGTTTCGATCAGTTTCCGTTGAAATCAACATATAACTCTATATATTGAATTTGAACGTGTATTTCAATTTACCAGGGTCACATACTAACTAGAAAAATTCCAGAAAAATATTTCCTAGCTTCGTATTGACGATACGGTCCTAACAAAACTAGTTTCGTCGAATTCTGAGACTGTTGGAAAAATGGCCATTTTCCAGTCAATTAAAATCAACTGAAACTGGTCAAACGCGTTTTACTTTGCCACGCTCACGTATTGATTCGAAAAATTATGAAATTTGGAATCTAGCAATAATTTGACATCACGGACCCAACAAAAGTGGTTTCGTCGAAATCCGAGGTCGTTTGTAAAATGTCTATTTTTAAGGGCCTGAATTCCATAGCGACTATTCAGAATTTTCAACTGGACATATCTTTTGATCCCTGCTATGAAATTTTGATTTTTCAGATTCGTTGGAAAGATATTCTCAATTAGATCCTATTGTTTTTGGTTTCACTAAAATCAGGATTGTTTTGCACCCAGTACATTCAATTGAAGTTTGAAATCGAATTATCGAACTACCGCGCCATTTTCAATTCCTTTTATAATTATATATATTCTAACGACGACGTATATAATATATACGTTCGAATTATATTCAAAATAAATTTCTCGTCGATACTATTTAAAATAATCCATTTTAAATGTTCAAAATTCGCTAAAATTGCCAAAATAAAAATTTTAAACTGGCCCAGATTTTCCGGGTTATTACAATCTCCCCCACTTAAAACTTTTCGTCACCGAAAAGGAACAAAGTCGAAAGTGGTTTGATTAATCAACTCTACGTTCGATCTGGCTTCCATTCTCCAACTTTTCAGTGTTTGAGAATTTTCAAATTTTCAATAATTTGGTTAACAACCTAAATTTTCGAACAATTTCGCCATAACCTCCCCTGCACCGGGAGCCACAGGAAAATCCCGAAATTGCCATATAGGCCTTCTGATCTCAAAAAGAAAAAGAAAAAGCCAAGCGGCTAGCCAATAGGCTCATAAAATCATCATCACCCAAACAAAACAGTAAATTATATAGTAAACATGTACCTATTTGTCGGGAAAACAAATTTTATTCTCTGGCTCTAGCCTCCTTGCTATGACCTGTTCAATGTAAGTACATGTATATGCAAGCAAATGCGACCAATTTTCAATACAGTTCAATATTTGATTCAATTAGGCATAATGGTTCAAAATTATCAAACAAATAAACAAACAACACAAACATCAATCAATTAGTGAATTAGAGTTTCAAATTCATAATTTTGATACATATACAGAAAATCATGTTTTTGATGCCAAATCACAACAATAAATCTATGTATATAAGTTTTGGTTCTCACACCAGTCTAATGGAAATATATAGATATCACACCTTCGAAACACGAACATAAATATTGGTGATGGCGTGTCATCATTAGAATCATGTCCGGGCGACTAGAATGTGATTCTATATCTATCTAATATATTAAAACTTCGAATATACGTTCATGACGCGTATATGCAAAATCTTTATATATTGGATTGTCCAAATCTATATAAATAAATATTCAAATACGTTTAAAACGATTTAAATTTTCAAAACAAAATTGTTTTCATTTAAAAAATATACTCTTCACACTCGTTCCAGGATACTACTGATCCTATCTCTAACGAGTCATTCTAATTGGATTTTACTAATCCAATATCTGATGAATTCTTTCGTATGGTTCTAATGTGTCTTGTTCTCGAGCTCTGTAAACCAAAGCTCTGATACCAAACTGAGACGACCCGAACTTCCCCGTGAAGGAAAGCACAGATAGAATTGAGGACAGGACAAATTAGAACGCAAACAGAAGAACATTTCATTGTTATTACAACAATTCCATCAGATACAAGAATATACATAGTATAAATGAATAAATTACATTCGATAAATATCAGAGATTACAATAAATTACACAGCAGCGGAAAAATATACAAAATACAACTGAAGGTGATACACGGATACAGAGCTTTCCGAGCATCGTTCCAGATGTTAATCAGGACCCTGTGAATATAAATCTGCAAAACCAAAACTACTAGCTGCCCATGTGGAAAATAGGGGCACCCAGAGTTTAGGTTAAAACAATAAACTCCAGGTCAGTCATGTGACTGGTGTGAGAACTAAAACAGTTATTTAAAACTTTACTTTAAAGATAGTAATTCAAGGGACCACGCCGTATAACACGGAACGGGTTTCCTCCCAAGAATACTAGTGCATATAACAAAACAACGCAATGCTTTTTGGAAAAATGAAGCTATTATAAGACCCAGGTCCCATCACACAATGCAAGGCAAGCCGGAGGATAGGGCTTTCCCTTATAATAGCCAAATAATGCTTGATACGTTTAAAACAAATCATTTGATACTATCATAGGTGTATAGTGTCAAAACATTTTCAATCATAAATATCAATCATAGACGGCATGGGTACCATATATCATGTCGCCATACTAGTTCTACAATTAAAACCGCAATATCACGTATTGGAAATTGGATTTCCATCATGAGTCGAGGCAAGGGGCAAGCTCCTCTCCGCGTTCGAGACACTCTAGCAAATGTCCCAGGACCCCACTTTGATCCTTGGAATCGGCTGGGCCGGTCCTCTCTTACTTTTGAGGATTGGCAATTCCTGAACACACGTTTCCTGGTCCTTACAGACCTATATCTGAGGCGCCTCGCATTCCAACAACCACACAGGTGAAAAGTATATAAATGTCAGGGCTGGTAGGTCACTGACACCACCCTAGCTAGAAAGAAACGTCGTGCTCTCCCAGCGGTCCGTCTCCCGTTTTTGACTCATACCGAGGTGTGAGGCTCGCGAATTCACGCTATACAAAAAGCTACGCCACACAGGCCGTGCTTTGATCATCAACCACAAGACTTTGCTTTTCAACAGAAGCCTTGATCAATTGCCACTTACGCATGCCACATTGGCAATTCACTCCACGCAACTGATGTCCATCGATATACAACCTCTGAGCTCATACGTCTCAGAGAAGGGCGTTAAGCAAGAGAATAAATTCTCCGCCGCCAAACAGATGTATATTTAATAGAGATCAATCAACACAGAATAAAATCCAATGTCAGACACACAATAAAATCCAATGTCAGACACACAATCCATTTACAAGTTCGTTCTGGGTCTTAACGAAACCGGAGGCACTTTCCTCGCATATCCATCCATCTCCAAGTACGTCTGGACGATCACCAACTGATTCCCTCATCCTGGGTGTACAGCCCAATCAAGATCATCAGTAATCACCCAAACGATGTGAAGACTTCTGGTCTTCAACCACCGTCTTCATCTTCGACATCTCGTCGAATCGGTTATTCATAAAGGGTATAAACCCGGCCTTTCTGAATAACCCACGTATATAATAAACGAACGTTACACAAACACAACAAATGCCTCATTCCAATTCAGAATATTCTTTTATTCACAAAATCACATTCTTAGGGAAAGGTTCCCATTAATTTTATCCAAGATAAATTCTTCTAAATTTATTCTTTAATCTTCCTATGGATATCATTTCAAACTAGTCGGGATTAACGAACCACACCGAAGTAATTATTTATTTTATTTCCCAATCCCAACCTACATATCCCATGGAGAAAACTGGTAATACTCCATATCTAACACCACCGTATTATCGGTAAAATTAAATACCATTTCACGTTCAAATCTAATTAAAGATTTAACTATCGCATTGGAGCAAAACTGGTGGTACTCCATTCTCGATCACCTTTCAGATTTGATAATTTAAATTATCAATTCACTTTTTGATCTAATTAAAGATTCATTAAAACTCCACTTAGTTTTTATCTCTTCAAAAATCAACATCTTGCCTTTAACTGGGTTAAAGAACCAATGTCATCTAAAACCCGATTAACAATAAACCCAAATCACATTTGATATTACCTACAAGGCTCTGAATAGAAAATATACCGGCTTACATTCAATATCAAATTCTGAAACCAACAAATATCGTATTGGAAATAACGATATAAAATATATCTTTCAAATTCCCATAACAATATCTGTATAGTCACGAAATCCAACATCGAAATATTCCGAAGATAATTTCGATTCAACTCCAGTCCAATCCATGTATTGGGAATATTGATTATTTTTAAAATCACTTTCAAATTCAATTTATTTGTTTCAAAATAAAATGATTTTAATTCTAGTTCAGAACTAGTTCATTTCGATAAAAATCTATTTTTACCCTTTCAAATGTGGAAATTTTCAGCCCAATTTTTCCCAAATCATTTCTTATGATTCTACACAAATTGTAGATATTTGTAATAATTTTATCAAGGCCCGTACAGTCGATTTCCATCAACGGCCATCGAACTGCACTTACAGCGACCTTTTTCAAATTTGATTTGGACATAACTCCAAATCCAACCGTTAGATTTCAAATTTCTAATATTCATTGGAAAGCTCTTTTCGATACGAACCCAACGGTTCCGGGTTTAGGTGAATCCGACGGTCGGATCTCCCGTAATGTCCATTTGAAATAAATGGTCGAAATTCACGAACTGCCGCGGCGCGTTCTATTCAGGCCATTATATATATATAATATATATATATATATATATATATATATATATTATATATTTCGTCGATTTCCTTTTAAAACGAATTATATAAATAGTTTTGAATTCGTTTCAAAAACAATTTCAACCTTTATTTCAAATTTAAATCAAAATTGAATTTCCTATTTTAAATCCTTTTTACTTTCATTTCTATTTGATTTCAATTCAAATCTATTTTAATTCGATTCGAATTCATTTTCTTTTCAATTCAATTCGATTCGAATTCGTTTTCTATTCGATTCTAATTCAAATTCGTTTTCTATTCGATTCAATTCAAATTCGTTTTCTATTCAATTCAGGTCAAATTGGTTTTCTATTCGATTCTAATTCAATTCGTTTTCTAATCAAATCAAATTCGTTTTCTATTCGATTCAATTCAAATTCATTTCAAAATATTCGATTTCGAAATCACTTTTCAATATTCATTTTAAAGTGAATAAAATCGATATAAATATCATTCACGTCAAAATGGCGTCAATCTAATCAACACGGCTTCATATATTTCTATTTTCAAATATTCTATTTCAAATATTTCTATTTCAAATATTTCCCTTTCAAATATTTCTTTTTCAAATATTTCCCTTTCAAATATTTCTATTTCAAATATTTCCCTTTTTCAAATATTTCTTTTTCAAATATTTCCCTTTCAAATATTTCTTTTTCAAATATTTCCCTTTTCAAATTGGAATGAGGCCCAAACAATCACCATATAATGTTAATTATATGGATTTTCATACATCACACGTATATAATAGCATTGAAAAATAATCAACCATCAACCAAAGTGCACTACACTGTATAAGCATCATATATAGATATCTAACGCTTATAACAGCCTATCAATCAATCGATCGACATATTTAATCAATCAAGATGAGTGAGCTTCAAATTTCATCCCAACACCTGTGTGGGGTTTCAAACAATCAAACACAGATTTTATTTGTGCAGTTGGGCGATGTGTAAAATTTATCGACCCAATCAATGTCCTTCAAATAGGTGTACATAAACCAACCGTCCGGTTTGTAAATGAATATTTTATTCTATTCACTTCACGTTAAAAATTATATTTTTAACAATAAAACATTTTATTTTAACATATGAATCTTTATTCAGTTCATTTATCAATTAAAATGATATCTTTATTTTTCTAACTTATTTTAGAAAATTTCGGCGGCATAACGGCACGATACTAGAAACGGGACGAGGCCTAGCCTTATCCCTGGTCTAGTGAAGGCCCATGCCATACACACATCAATCAAATCAATTTCATTTCACCAAACAATTCAATTCAAACCAACTAATCTAACCAACTACACAACCAAACAATTAAACAAACAAGCCATCCATGGTCTGTGGATGACGGGTGTCGGGTGCTACTAAACACCGTCTGCATCCTAGTATATATATAACTAGAAAAAGAAATTGAAGAGTGAGAAATTCTCACCGATAGTTATCCCAACTTCCACGACTCTTCCTATGAAGCAATCTTCGTTGTCATCGCATCTTTGTCATCTTCGTTGCCCGTATTCTCTACATATGTAAAAATCGAATTTTTACTTTGTTATTCAATATATAAAAATCGAATTTTTACTTTGTTATTCAATATATAAAAATCGAATTTTTACTTTCGCGCTATATGGATAAAATTCCTATTTTCACACCGCTACTATATAGATAAAAATTCTATTTTTACATCGTTATTATATAAAAAAGATTTCGCCTTTTCAAAAATATAGATTTCGCCTTTTCAAAAATATAGATTTCGCCTTTTCAAAAATATAGATTTCGCTTTTTCAAAAATATCATTATAAAGATCACATTTTTATTTTGCTACACATATAATGATGATATTTTTACTATCTTACCTATATAAAAATTATATTTTTCTCGAAGTAAAAATCATATTTTCACTTCACTACTCATCTCAAAATATCGTCTTTTCATATCTAAAAATATCGTCTTTTCTATTTTAAAAATATCGTCTTTTCTATTTTAAAAATATCGTCTTTTCTATTTTAAAAATATCGTCTTTTCTATTTTAAAAATATAATCAAAAATCAAGCTAATTTCATTTCAAAAAGAATGTTAATTTCATTTCAAAACTATGCTAAATTAGTAAATTAACTAAACTAATTACATTAAATGAATTGCTAATGGTAAATAGTTAAACTAATTAAAGGTTTAGAATTTTAAACCTTCTTCATCTTCTCTGTAAAAGGACTGAACCCCTCTTCGAACAATTCCAGGTTGTCATCGAGATCCATACGCGGGCTAGGGCTCGCCGTTGACTTCAGAAGAAGAGGGAGAGGAGCGGGATGGTCGGGGTGGCGCGCTGAGGTGGCGCAGGCGGAGGGGCGAGGCTGCGTTTGGGCGCTGCTGGGTTTAAATGGGGGGTCTCGTTCGTGATGGAGGTTGAGCTGAAGAAGGGGAGGCGGAGCTGTGGCAGGCGGTGGATCGGAGGGCGCAGGGGCTTGGGGTGCGGCGGCCTTCAAATCGAAGAGGAGAGGGACAGTTGCGAGGGGAAGAGGGAGATCGGAAGAGGGAGGGCGGTGCAGCTCCGCCACCTGCGGCGACGCGTGGTCATCGGGGAGGGGCGGCGGCTCCTCTCCGCTTCGTCGTCTTCTTTTTTTTTTTTTATTAATCGTTCGATTGAAAATGAACGAAAGCAGGGGGGCCAGAGAGAAGTTAAGGGGAGGAAAGAGAATTTTTTTCTTTTATTATTTTATTATTATTTTAATTTCAAAATGTTGACTTTTACATACGACCTCTAAACGAGGCCCACCGTCTGTCGTTCATAGCTAATTACCCCCATTCCGAACACAATGGGATATGTATCGTAAGCTGATTTGATCGTTTCGATCAGTTTCCGTTGAAATCAACATATAACTCTATATATTGAATTTGAACGCGCATTTCAATTTACCAGGGTCACATACTAACTAGAAAAATTCCAGAAAAATATTTCCTAGCTTCGTATTGACGATACGGTCCTAACAAAACTAGTTTCGTCGAATTCTGAGACCGTTGGAAAAATGGCCATTTTCCAGTCGATTAAAATCAACTACAACTGGTCAAACGCGTTTTCCTTTGCCACGCTCACGTATTGATTCGAAAAATTATGAAATCTGGAATCTAGCAATAATTTGACATCACGGACCCAACAAAAGTGGTTTCATTGAAATCCGAGGTCGTTTGCAAAATGTCTATTTTTAAGGGCCTGAATTCCATAACGACTATTCCGAATTTTCAACTGGACATATCTTTTGATCCCCGCTTTGAAATTTTGATTTTTCGGATTCGTTGGAAAAATATTCTCAATTAGATCCTATTGTTTTTGGTTTCACTAAAATCTGGATTGTTTTGCACCCGGTACATTCAATTGAAGTTTGAAATCGAATTATCGAACTACCGCGCCATTTTCAATTCCTTATTAATTATATATAATTATATATATTCTAACGACGACGTATATAATATATACGTTCGAATTATATTCAAAATAAATTTCTCGTCGATACTATTTAAAATAATCCATTTTAAATGTTCAAAATTCGCTAAAATTGCCAAAATAAAAATTTTAAACTGGCCCAGATTTTCCGGGTTATTACAGTTAAATTATTATATTATGTAGTTTACAGGATGAAAAAGATAAATATTATTATCTTTTTAATTTATATTTTTCTAATAACAATAATGAAATAATAATTGTTATGATTTACAGTTATCTTTTAGACAAATACCGGGTAATTTTTATCATTCAATAAACTGTGTTTTGTAATACTTAGGATTTACTGTTTGTTGCTGATATTGCTTGAAAAAAATTCTTGAATTGCTAACTGTATGTACGTGTTTACTAACATATAAGTATACTTTTAATGCAGGATAAAATATAAAACCGATAAAAACCTCTAAATTGTTAAAAAACAAGCACTATGCATTTTTTTTCAAAGAAGAAGGACATTAGTGCATAAATTTCAGACCTATATCAGGTCCATACTGTGAAGAGCATAACCAATCAAGATTGTTATCAATAACTCCATTGGTAAATTTTTATTTATCTATATTTTTTTATCATAATTATAATACGTATATCTTTATTATATTATATTTCAATCATGTCAATTTTCTATTATTTATCATATGTACCTCTGTTTTAATAAAAAGATAAATATTCTTATCTTTTTCAAAAAGTATGAGCATGGTGTAATAAAAATATTTTAAAAACATTATTATTTATATATTAGACCTTATTTAAAAGAAATTTAACAAAAAATATTACATGAAAGATTCAAATTTAACACACTAGTCAAAAAAGATAAATAGACTTAACTTTGTAAGTTTTTACATAATAATTATACAAGTTATATTAATAGTTATACTAATTTATAAAATATATATGTTTGAGAATCTTGTTTTAACTGCTGATTATGTAGGAAAATAATTTATAATTTTTTTAAAATGAAATCATTAAAAGTAAAAGCTTGAACATATAATATCATTGTACTAGTTTAAGCTCATACACTAAGTGACAACAAATAGTTTTAGAAATAAAAGAAATATAACATAGTATTTGTTTTAAAACACAAAACTATTAAAATTTGTAAATAATTTGGATTTACTGAATTCAATTTCTCTCATGTTAATCGTTACCAAAATAGGAAAATTCTGAGTCAGCAAACAATATATCACCTACTGGAACAGAAGATAACAATGTAGAAAATTTTGATGATAAAAGGACAAACACACAAGAAAATGATGAAGAATCTGCTGATACATATGAAGCCAATAAGTATGAAATTCAACAAATACCGAAGAAGTCAATAAAAAATCAATATTCATGGGGTACAGATCTAATTACATGATGTTTTCAAAATAATGAAAACAATTAAGAAAGAAAAAAAATCCTCTCTGCTAATACAAAAAGGTACTTGGAAAAAACACCTTTCAATCACTTTTTCAATGTTTTCTCGAAGATTCTATATCAAGGCAAGATTTGAGAAAGAGTCCAGCAAATTTGGATGACATAATAACCTCTTATGATACCACAAAACAAGCTTTCCGAATTGGTAACAAATTGATTAAACTGAAAACAGAAGAAGTTACCCTTATATTTGGAATGCCAATGGATAAAGAGGATTTATTTCCAATACCTACATCAAATAATGCTACAGCAATGGAAAATTTCTTAGATTTTTAGACAAATAACTTTGAAGAAGAAGACATTATAAGTCGAAAATCAGTGACAAAAAGATTGAATAAAATGATAGAAAACAAAGATGGTAGCGTTGATTTAGTAAAGTTATTATTTCTGCTATTGATCATAACATTCTTGTTTCCGAACAATCAATGCTACTTGCAGTGGGGATTTCTTTCTACGATCCTTAATTTGAAAAAATTTAGTTCTATTTCTTGGCCAAGAGCAATATGTGAGAATGTTTGCAAAATGTTTAGAAACATCACATTGATCTAGGAAACACACCTGGTTGCACTATGGTTTTACTTGTAAGATTTCTTACACTTATCTAATATTTCATTATTACAAAAGTATAAATGTATATATCTTTTTATTACAGTGTTAGTTTTGTGAGAAGACAAAAGTAATACAAGAAAAAGAAAATCTTAAGAAAAATTTCCCAAGGATGATAAAGTGGGACTTGTCTAACTTGAAGGACATTGATCTTACAGCAATTGACAGTAATAAGGTATAATTGTATTACTTCACTATTTATTTTATTTAAAAGATATATGTTTTTATCTTTTCAAGTTTAGAAGGCACATTAATGATTAAACCAATAGCTGCTTACAGAATACATAATATTAGTAATAAGACTTCTGAAATAGGTTAAAATCATGATAGTATAGTAGACATAAAACAAAACTAAGTTCAGTATGTCAATAGATCATTTACGTTAAAATATAAATACATTTATCTTTTTAAACTATTCAATCAAATATATTTATAACATTGAATTTATTGTAGAAATATTTACTTTCATTACAAAAACATTAAGTACCTTGATAATTTACAGCACTTGACAGCAATAAGGTATAAATGTATTACTTTACTATTTATTTTATTTAAAAGATATATGTTTTTATCTTTCCAAGTTTAGAAGGAATATTAATGATTAAATAAATAGTTGCTTACACAATACATAATATTAGTAATAAGACTTCTGAAATAAGTTATAATCGTGCTAGTATAATAGACAAAAAACAAATTAAGTTCAATGTGCCAATATATCATTTACCTTAAAATATAAATAACTTTATCTTTTTAAACTATACAATCAAATATATATAAAATTGAATTGATTGTAGGATTACTTAATGATATGTAACAATATTTAATTACAAATACCATTCATGCAGATTCCGAAAGAAATTCAAATATAACTTCAGAGGAGAAAAAGTTTCTTTCAAAAAAAATTAATACATCCACTCCTAGAAGATGAATGACCAAAGAAAAGGAAATTGTCTGAAAATGCAGAATTAGAAAGGATGAAAGAGTTAGGGACAAAAGTCAGATTTTTAAGTGATGAGACGATTAGTGTAGTAAAACAACTGGATGATGAGAAGATTTTAAGACAAAAGTCTGACCAAAGACCCAAAGAAATTGAAATGATACTTCAAAAAGTGAAAACTTTTGAATAGAAAAATGTGGCCAATACTACTGAACCTGAAAAACATTTCAAACAAGGAAAAATAGTTGGTATGGTACATATAAAATGTTCTACTAATTTTCCTTGTTTTGATTTGTTTGAAACCCAAGATTTAGTTATAGATAATAAAGAAAGTTCAAAATCTGAAGATATCGAAGAATTTATTGAAGAACATGCTGTTGAAATTCCTGTTTGTGTTGAAGATGTCATTATTAAAGAACCAAAAAAGGAAGAATCACAAAAATATTGAAAAATGCCCACTCCTGAAGCATCTTACAGACAAACAGCAATAAGATGTCAAAGGGTTTTTCAAGGTTGTTGGAGATAACAAGTAAGTACTGAAACATTACTTTTTTCCAAAACAACCTATATAGTTCGGCTGAATTTTTTAATTATTACTTTGTTATGATACATTGTGTGGTATTACATTACCATAAGTAAGGTGTTGATTAAAGTATTGTTTTAAATATCACTATCAACTCTTAGTTTACTCAACACTAATTAGTAAATAATTAATTACACAACATCTGCCGTAGTTGGCTTTTATGTAGTGATTAATGTTAACAAATGATTGAAATTATCAAAGTTTAGGTTTTTCTTATATGCTATGGTTTAGGAGATTAAAAAGATATTCAACTTTATCTTTTTATTTTAAATTATGCAACTACTTCTTTTGTTGAATAATTATTTCGTTATATGGCTTTCTAAAATATATGATATGTTATTTTCAAAAGTAATATTTCAATAATTAAAAAATTTCAGCATTAAAATTTATAAAAGGTAAATGCGTTTATCTTTTCATATTTTACTTAATTATTCAATGATTTTTTCGTCATATTGCTATTTTAGTAATTATGTTTACATACAAAAAACTTATTTACATATTATATATGTATTAACAAAAGTTATAATAAATGCAAACATCTTATTTTTCAGCGATGAAACATTTAGTTGTGATGATGAAAACAACATCACCATAATAAAAGACATGATAGAGGATCTCCTATATGAATAGAATACTTTTGGTCAAGTAAGAATAAAAATTCAAAACATTCCTTTAGTTTAAATTGTGTACTTTACCCATATTATTTTTCAAATGTAGATAATTGATTGGTTTTGGTTTCGGAAAGCAAAGCAACTAGATCAAAGCAATAGTATTGTGTACATTAGCACAACAACGACAATAAGTGAGTTATATTCTCAAATTAACTTATTTTATTACAAAATACATTTTCTAAACCATTTTTTTAATAGATAAGTGCATCCAATGAAAAATGAAAAAATATATTGAAAAAAAAGTTCAACCCTTTTATCAAAAAATTACTTTTAGATCCGTTATGTATCAACGTCGTATTCCCAGTACATGGAAATGACCACTGGAGCCTCCTTGAACTAGATGCCGTAGAGTGCACTTGGAAACACTACGACTCACTATACTTAACCACAAGATCTAAATCCGGCAGAAGTGGACATACAAAATTTGTAATTAATGTGGTAAATAAATATTCTCAAAAATTATATTTCATATAGTTGTTTATATTTATTCTAACAAACACTGGCTTTTTTGCAGAAAACAGCAGTGAATAACCTAAATGACGAGCTAAAACAAGAAGGTCACAAAACAATTATTAAAAGAAGACATGGCTTGTGAATGTTGATTGTGCTCAACAAGCCAATGGGTAATTATACAAGTAGATAATAATGTAATATACAATTTCATGACACACATTAAAATAAAGAAGAAACATAGTACAATTCATTATTATAACAAAAAAAGATAATATGCTTTATCTTTAGATGCAAAGTACTAAATTTCATAATTTTAGGTATGATTGAAGAATTTATGTTATGATGTTCATGAAAAAAATTGTGCATGGAATGGAGAGTACATCAAATATTATTGCTGAAGAAGCTACCGCATTCAGAGCAAAGATAACTGCAGATATTCTCAGTGATGAACCATACTATTGGACGATTGAAATTTTTTGCAGCTCTGGTCCAACTCTTAAAAATGTTTGAACTAACACAAAAATACAGAATTTGTAATAATTGATTCTAACAATTAGATATTACAATTGGTGATTAATTTGTAAGAGATTATACCAATATTTCAATAATTGGTACTGCTTAACTTTGTAGACAGTAAATTTGACAATGCTTATGAACATGATGATTTTTTACTTTTACTTAATTTGTCATTCAATACATTTTTCTACTACTATGTTTAAAAAGATAAAACCTTTTATCTTTTGTTTATCATTTGTACATCACTAGTAATATGCATTTTAATTCCATTTTTTTACACATCAAACAAATGTAATATGGGCAACTTTTCCTAGATAAGAAGAAGCTTTAATATTTGTCCAAACACATGGAAACGCTAATATTTTTTGCTTCCAAGATCATTTGATTGGACAATGAAGGTTCCTAGTTTCTACATATGAGGAGTTTTGGAGAAGTTACAAGAGCATGAATCCTAAGCTACGCCACCATTACGAGATTATTCAAGTTGGACTGCCTTGCCACTTGTACTATGATCTGGAGTTCAACAAAAATATTAATGGTATAAAAATTGGCGATGAAATGGTAAATACTTTGATTTCCATCACATTCAAAACTCTGAATGACCATTTAAAGAAACCAATGGCGACAATCATCCCTTACCCCTGATTTCCTCCTCTTCTTCCGCTGCCATACTTACCTCCTATCAGCCGCTTAACCCTCCACCCAAACCGATCCCTCCTTCACCAGATCCACCGCCACTACAACAAAATTTGTTATTTATAACGCCATTTAATAACGATTTAGTCTGAATTGTTATTATTAACAATAATTTTATGCTTTTTAGGTCAATTTTGTTTCACAATTGTTGTAACGATCCGAGTGTCTTGTAAAATTTTGGTCTCCCTCCAAAACCATTTTCTTTCCCTCCTGCCACAAATTATTTTCTGTTTTCCATCTCAAGAACATTTCGTCTCCCACAAAAAATAGACTTTGCTCTCCCTCAAAAACCACAACTTGCTTCTTTTGTGAGAAGTCCAACTTCGCTCTCTCATTCTGAAGAGTCTGCATCGGATTGTCTTCCATATCCCCGCATCTGAAGAAAATGTGTTGGAACCCTAATTTTGATTTCGATTCTGGTAAGCACAACTATGAATAAAATTATTACAGAAGAAAATATATTATTTTCTTTAATTTCAATTCTGAAGAGTCCGCTTCGATGTTGCACGTGTTTGGAACGCCAGGTTCTGATATTTCTAGAGTATTGCCACTAGGCTCGTATTCCATATAGGTGCTCTGGAAAATGGTCTCTGAGCGATGAGTGATATTTTAGAAAAACATTGAAATTGATAAGTCTGTCAGCATCATCGTTAGTACTCAAATCTCATACTTATGATGATATTTCAGGTGGTTAAGATTTCCAAAACGCATTTTAAGAGATGTATAGGCATTGGGGGTCTGTTGGTGGTGTTGTATGCATCAAGCAGTGTGATCTAAACAAAATTTGTGCGCTATAAGTCTTCGTATAATTGGTTCCAGATTTTAGTTTCTGTTACTTTTGATTATGTACATTGTTATTCTAGATTTCTAACTATTGTATAACCGAATCAATGATTCTGCTCCATTATAGAACACATGCCAGTATAACATATAAATCTTTGTAACTGTGAATATTGTTTTTGCATTCTTCAAAGAGGTGTAGAGATTAAGATAATGGAATATGTCAAAGGGAAATCATTTAAGATAATGAGCTCCATTAACGAAAATTGGTGGACATTCTTATTGATAAGGACAACGAACAATTGTTTTTGTTCCATCGATAAAGCGATGCTTATCATAATTTTTCCATTTGGAAGGATTTTTTGGATTTTTGTTGGTTTACTTCCTTCCCGAACCCCCTCCCTTTCCCTCCTCCCCCATTCCATCCTACCCAACACACACAAAAAAAAACATAGACCGAATGTGACATTGATTTAACGTGCAGAAGCAACTTCATTGATGCTAATACACTTTTAAAATCTTCACTGATGCTGGTAGTTGACCTAGTTGCACCCCCCCTCTGTAATATCACGTGCAGAAGCAACTTAATTAGCATGTCGCTCATTTATTTCAGTTGCATTTTGTAATGACCCGCAAATCCGTACTATCTGGGTCGACTAATAACACCACAAGTCCAACCCAAATTGCACAGAAATACGAAGATGAGAAATAGAAAGAAAGAAATATTAGAATAGAAGAAAACGAAGATCACAAACTCACAGCGGAACGAATATTATATATTATATAACATAATTTTTTTGAAATACAAATCAGTAAATTTATATACATACCATCATCAGAGCACAACAGTTATTCCTGGAACAGTTATAAACACCTGTTTCCAGATACCACATAGTACCCAATGAAAATATGATAGTCTATAGCTAACTGGTGAAGCCTCCTGCTTCCAGCTCTTCCGAGTGAATCTGAAAAATCCCGATTGCTTGACTGCCCGTACAAATTTGGGCACCCAAGAGTTTAGGGAAAACAAACAAAATAAACTCTGGGTCAGTCATGGGACTTGCGTGAGTAAACTCCAATCATTTGTTTAACTTTAAAAATCCTTTCGAAGAAAAAGATGATAGTAAGACCAGCCCACACATAAACATAGACAGTTTTTACCTTACTATAAACCAAAACACTTTGATACAAAAATCCAGTGATATTATAATAATGTCTAATCAAATAAATAGAATCTAGCGGAACGCTTGCATCTCACGCTCCAAATATAATATAAAATCAAAAACCGCAAGGCGCTATTTGGAGATTGGATTTCCAATATGACAAGGTATGGAACCACCGTCCGATAGTGTATCTCTAGAGAGGAACACACAAGGTTCAACAATAACGTCTTCCAACCCGGCCCACACATGACCGACCACTCATTTCGCTTGAGTGTATCGAATGTATATCACCAACGGTTGGGATCAGCAACCGTTTCCCTGAATGGGACATCATCGAATAGAATAAGGAATTAAATGAATATCTAGATAGGTGATAATACACCCTAATGGGAGCGACCCACATAGCCATGCTGCCTGCCCGATTTTTGTCATTTCCTGGTTGTTGAGGCCTGAGGCTACGCTTACTTGCCATTCATTTACAGCACAATTACTTTGAATGCCACATTGTCAGATCCGTTAATCATTAATTGATTTGCACAAATATTCTGGATGTTATGCTAAGGGAATAAATCCGTTGCAACCATATGTATTTATGCAAACCAACCCATTCGATCATTGGAAATACTTTGTCAGACATTCGTCCATATACACTCGTTCTGGGATTGAACGAAACCGAAGGCACAATTTCTAATAATAGAAAAGTCATTGCACTTCACTTCGTCTTCGATTATCTTCATATAATCTGATTCGCAACGCTACTGCCAATACAGAGTGGTCCTTTGGATAATAATCCAACCGGTCTCTCCATATTGACAACGATGGTCAAAATTTCGATAGTCTGTGATTTAACTATCGAATAAAAACAAATGTACATTCAACATGTCAAACAAATCACTGGGATCTTTAATTAATATTTCATTAATTAGATCTCTTCTCCATTTCCTTATCAATATTTGTCAACCAAATATTTTCGATAATCATCTTGGCCTCTTACGCCATTTGGAAAACGTTTCCAAATATCAACCCCTTTTATTTTCTATATTTAGAAAATATCTCTATTTGCAATTGAAAACAATTTTAATCACTTATCTCTTTCCCGACTACTCTAATTATACTCAGGAAATATTTACTTTTATATTTCCAAAATTTCCACCACTTGGGTTAAAACGAATGCTGAGTAAAACATCGTCACTACAACCCAAAATATTTGATTCAACTAACTATTATTCAACACTTCTCTTCGAGATTGGATCTTGCTATTTATCAGTTAAAAACAAAATCAATCAAGTTGGGGTAAAATTACCTCTCAGACCTTGACTGAAAACATCATTAACTTCAAAATAGACAAAACCACTTACCCCGAATAATCAACATTATAAAAACCAATTATTCATTTTTAAATATATATATGTTTCTCTTTCTATTACCAGCCTATCGATTTCCTTTTTGTTTATAATATTCTATTTTAAATTCATTTCCTTATCAAATTCAATATATATTGATATATTGATTTCTAACTATCAAATTTTTCTTAAAAATATTCTAACTCCTTAAATTCCCGGAAAAAATCGCCATAACCTCCTTTGTACCGGGAGCATCGGGATATTTCAAATAGCCTCCCATGGCCCTCACCAATCCAAAATAAAAATAAAAAGCCAAGCCGCTTGCAGATACGGCGCATAAAATCTCATATACGAATTTAAACATGTACCTTTTTGTCGGGCACATAAATTAAAATCTTCATATACTTCATCCTATACCAGTCTAACACATGCTCACCTGTTTCAATTCAATTCAACTCAATCCAATCCAGTTTCGCTCATTTATTCTTTAGTTAGCTATTTTGCATATTCCACTTCTTTGTTTGAACATAACATGTTCTAACAAAATATTTAACTTTCTCATAACCAAACTGAATTTCAATTTCAATTCTAGTTTCCTTTTCGATTTCGAATATAAATTTTCAAATCGAATTCACTTATTCAAAGCCCAATATCAATTCAAAATCTCATTAACTAATTACTATTCAAATTAGTTAATTCTATTCAATATCATAAATCTGATTTCTGTTTCAAAAATCAATTCATTCCTCCACTTGAGTTCACATATAATTTACAACTCAAAATCTGAAATTTTCTAAATAGAAATTCGGATTTCATTCGCTTAAAATCCTTTTATAAAATTAAATAAACCGTTATGGTTTTTAAATGGTTATGGCGCTGTTTTTCTGAAAATTTGATTTTGACATAACTCAAAATCTATACGATGAAATCTAGATTTTTCTCTTTCATTAGAAAACTACTATTCAACCGGTCCCGATGATTCTTGTTTCAAAGAATTCCGACTTCTATTGAGTTATGTATACTCAATTAAAGTTCGAATCGCCGATTTACGAACTGCAGCGCTGCGGCGAGTTCATTTTTAATTATATTTAATTTATAAATGTTTTAAACTTAGTTTATATGTAAATTCAACTCCATTCTGATATATTTTTAATATATATCAAAATCAAAAATTTTAATTCAACATAACATTTTCAATTATCTATAATTGTCAATTTCTCCTTACTCAGTAATATATTTATTTATACTTCGATTTTCTATGTTCAAATTCCATTTGAATTCTATTTGAATTCTATATTCAAATTACATTGAATTTCTATATTCAAATTCTATTTCAAATCTCTTATTCAAATTCTATTTGAATTTCCCTAATTCAAATTCTATACTCACATTTCGTTTAAATTTCTATATTCAACTTCTATTTGAAAATTCTATTTTTAAATTCCTACTTGAATCCTGTACTCAAATTCCAATTCAACTCTATTTGAATTCTATATTTAAACTCCATTTCACTTCTATTGTCAAATTCTATATTTTAATTTCATTTGAACTTTCTTTATTCAAATCCATTTGAATTCCTTTGAATTCAAATTCTATTTGAATTCCTTTAAATTCAAATTCTATTTCAGTTCCTTTGAATTCAAATTCTATTTCAATTCGTTTGAATTCAAATTCTATTTCAATTCCTTTTTAAATTTTATATTCATTCTTAAACAAGTCTCGATTTCAATTTCTTTTGAAATCGACATTTCTTCTTTTGGAAAATAGATTTCCCTTTTCAATTTCACACTCGTATTTTTATTTCTGAATTATCCAATGATAATTCTTTTCACTTCATTTATAAACTTCGTTTATAAAAGAACTATTTATAAACTTCGTTTATAAAGGAACTACTTGTTTTATTTTTCAAAACAAGTTTATATCTCAAATCTTTTTTAAAAATTCAAATTCTATTTTTCTAAAATAGAATTTCCCTTTTAAATCTAAAATACCCCTTTCAGGGTATGTTTATAAATTAACACTTAGGCCCAGTGATATTTAAACACCAAACAACCAATTATTTATTTCAGGTTTTCTTACACATCATATGTGACAGTATATATGCAAACCAATAAACAAACAGTTAATATATTTTTGAGGAATCCAGTCGGATTCCTCCAACCTGTTTTTCCTGCATCCACAGACGTTAGTCAACATAGTAATACCCATCCTGCTTCGAGGCAGGATATCGCGGTATGAAGGTCATCCACTATCATAGCATGGGGCGTATAGGGTAATCATCCGCTAATGATACCGCGGGCATCCGCCAATGATACTACGGGAATCCAACCACCAAACCAATATATATAATAGTCACCCTAAATAACTAATATATTTAAAAAAACCAGAAAGCATTCAAACAAGCAACAACAATTATTTTTACAAATATAAATAATTCTAAAGAAAAAGGTGAGTGAGATTTACTCACTGGATTTTCATTGCCGAATGTCCAGTTTAATTTGCATATCGTCGCAACTACGAAATCCACTCGACTTGGTTCATGATTTCGCTTTGACTCCGTCTACGTTTTATATTGTATTATTAGTTAACAGGGTTATATATATATATATATATATATATATATATACACGCCTAACTAATGAACTTAAGCACAAATTGATCTAAATAAATTATCTTAATTTATTTTCTTGATTCCTTTCTTGTTGCAAAATAGTTTCGAGATTCAGTATCATGTACAAAGCTTGTTCCCTTAGCTGGAATGACATGAACCTTCCTTCACTCCTTCCTTGAACTCGATTGCTCCCCCAAATGCCCAATCGAGATGCCGGATATCATGGAACAGTAGTACCACCAAAACTTCAACTCCAGTTCGCAATTTTCAGTAATCAAACTCCCCTATTATCCACTGTCGCAACCCATTTTGACCCCCTTCCACACCATAACATTCGTCAGCCTTAACTCCTTTTCTAATTCCCGACCTGCTCCTCTCGCCAATCACCCCTCATCACCGAAATCCCTGTAGCACCACTTCGACTTCAAATTCACGGCTTCAGCAACCCCCTTATAGGCCCCGACATCCGTTCAGACTGGATCCACTCATATCAGAAAATCCCATCGCCAAGCCCAAATCGATGTCCCATCCTTCTCTTGAACCGCGATGTTTGCTTCGAGCTCGATCACGATCTCGATCCGAACACTTGAACCCAAAATTGGAACCCTAGTCTCGCGATGCTCATCATGCCTCTGAATCGATTCAAGCAGTCGACGTCGAAGAGGATTGCGTCTGATTCGAAGGGTGCAAACGTAAGGCTAAAGCACAGATTTTAGGAACTCGGCGATTTAAAACTACCGCGATTTCATCAATTTAGGATTTCGTTTTGATTTTGCTGAGGATCAAAAATGAATTGAATAGGAAAGAGTGTCACGTTTTATAAATGGTAAATACTTCAGCATGAAGGAATTACATGTGCGTATGGTACAAATGGAAGTACATTAAATTAAATACGATTTGATTTTTTATTAATTTGATTTGATTTAAAAAGATTTTTTTATTATTCTTTTTAAATAGATACTGATTTGATTCTTCGATTCGATTTCGATCTTATCCATTATAAATGTCTCGGGGTCCATTCATTTAAACCATGAACCGCTATTTTAACGTAACCACTGTTATTTCAACAGTGTAACACTTTTCTGAACTAACTGAATATATTTTGATATTCAATTTGAACGTAAATATAAATAACCAAAATAAATTAATATAATCTAATTTAAATTCCTTGAAAATAAATTATTATTATTATCATTTAAATTCAAATAAAAATTCATATAAATCATTTTGACTTCATTTTAAATTGAATTACTTAAGATCCTCGTATTACGATAATTATATCGATAATTCAATATAAAAATCGATTTATATTATCAGCTCAATATTTAAAACCATATTAAAATAAATCGACCAAAAATCCGGGTTGTTACATTCTTCCCCCCTTAAAATAATTTCATCCTCGAAATTGCTAAGGTAGGAAAAATGGTACCAATCCATTACTTTTCAAAATCTCACCTATGTTGAAACTGAACTCCTCATATTTCAAAAATTTAATTCCACCAAAATTTTTGGTCTTCCTTCATTTAATTCGAATGCTCTACGATCAATCCATTTATATCTAATATATATATTCCATTAAACCTATTCAAATTGAATCTAGTCGATTGATTCACTTCAATCCATCTAACAAGCTTAAGTTAAATTCCAATTCCAGAGTCCAAATCCCAGGGTTTTCGTTTCAAATCCTTTTGAAATCACTTAAACATGTACTTATATTTATAATCTTTTCAAATTCAAAACATTTTAATTTTCCAACTAAACTTGTTTTCTTTCAAACAAATTCCGATCAAAACTTTTCTAAGGTAGCAATCCATCACTTAGAAACTCGAAAATGAACACTGATGATATCGCGACCATCATCAGAATTATTTCCCAGCCACCGAAGTGAGTTCAGTGCTTTAACCCTTTTAGAATCCATTCAAAAATGATTTTTATTCAAAATTTCTTCAAATATAAAGCTATATTGTACTAATATAATTCAGAAAATATTTTCAAACTTCCTAGGATTTAAATTCCAAATTCTGGTTTGAATTCAATTTCAATTCATTTCATTTGTATATGTTATTCATATACAAATTTTATTTTGGTTATATATAACCATTCCAATTTTTATAATCAAATTTGATTATAACTATAACAATAAACACATCCAATAATTTCAGAAAATTATTTGTTTTACATCAAAATAGAATTCTTGGGTAAAATTATTTCATTCACCCACTAAAAACAATATTGTGTCAATTTCTCTGTTCAAGTGTTTAGAAATTCCTATCGACTTTGTGGCGTCCTACGATTCGATCAGAATTCATAATCCACTCAACAGACTACCCAACACAATATAAAACAAATTTTTATATCCATTAACAAGTACGCTCTCTCGTATATATATACACTCAACTCATTCTAGGGTACAACTGACCCTATCTCTAATGAGCACATCCCACCAAAGCCTAGGTATTCTCTCAACCTAAGCTCTGATACCAACTGTAACGACCCGCAAATCTATACTATCTGAGTCGACTAATAACACCACAAGTCCAACCCAAATTGCACAGAAATACGAATCATTATTCAAAAGAAGTTAGAGGATTAGAAATAGAAAGAAAGAAATATTAGAATAGAAGAAAAGGAAGGTCACAAACTCACAGCGGAACGAATAAAATATATTATATAACATAATTTTTTTGAAATACAAATCAGTAACTTTATATACATACCATCATCAGAGCACAACAGTTATTCCTGGAACAATTATAAACACCTGTTTCCAGATACCACATAGTACCCAGCGAAAATATGATAGTCTATAGCTAACTGGTGAAGCCTCCTGCTTCCAGCTCTTCCGAGTGAATCTGAAAAATCCCAACTACTTGACTGCCCGTACAAATTTGGGCACCCAAGAGTTTAGGGAAAACAAACAAAATAAACTCTGGGTCAGTCATGGGACTGGTGTGAGTAAACTCCAATCATTTGTTTAACTTTAAAAATCCTTTCGAAGAAAAAGATGATAGTAAGACCAGCCCACACATAAACATGGACGGTTTTTACCTTACTATAAACCAAAACACTTTGATACAAAAATCCAGTGATATTATAATAATGTCTAATCAAATAAATAGAATCTAGCGGAACGCTTGCATCTCACGCTACAAATATAATATAAAATCAAAAACCGCAGGGCGCTTATTGAAGATTGGATTTCCAACATAACAATGTATGGAACCACCTTCCGATAGTGTATCTCTAGAGAGGAATACACTGGGTTCAACAAGAACGTCTTGCAACTCGGCCCACACATGACCGACTACTCATTTCGCTTGAGTGTATTGAATGTATATCACCAACGGTTGGGATCAACAACCGTTTCCCCGAATGGGACAACATCGAATAGAATAAGGAATTAAATGAATCTCTAGATAGGTGATTGTTACAACCCATATTTTGATAACGTGTTATAACCATAAATCTAGGCAAAATTAAATTTTAAAATAAGAACCAAGGGAAATGGGTTGCGCCATTGCGTTCGTCTCGGAATTCTACACAAAATAGAGTCCGAGTTTTCGAATAATCGGAGTCCGTATGACCAAGTTATGGCTCCCCAAAGTTTCAGAAATTTTCAGAGTTCAAAACAGTTCGAGTTCGAGTTCAAATTCGAATTTCAAAACCCAGACAGACTGGGCGGGAAATTTCCCGCCCAGCACCCCAGGTCGACTGGGGAGTCGACACCCCCAGGACCAGGTCGACTGCGCAGTCGACTTGACCTGGTACCCGAACCTGGTTTGGGCCTGGTTGCTCCTGCTTGACCCTGTTGGCTTGTTTGAGGGCCTATGACGATTTTTGGCGATTCAGATCGATTCTAGGGTTTATCCTATGGACTAAACTAGTTGTTGCAACTATGAAAACACCCTAAGACCTAGGCTAATCCACAACAAATCTTTCTAACACCATTATGCTGCTAAGTCTCCTCTTGAACCATGGCCGCCGCCTCCAACTTGAAGCTTAAACATTCAAACTAGATCCAAATCGAAGGCCAATGTTTCTATAACAATTCAAGGGAATATATCAACATCTCAACAACGATCCTACGACAATTTCTGTTCTTAGTTCTCAAAAACCACAATCTGTAAGCCCCAGTTACTCTTAGATCTAAACTCTAAACTTAATATGGACATGTGTAAATTGAAGTTGAACATAAACATGATAACAACTTGAGACCTACTCTTGTATATCTTTGATCTATGACTATTCCTTTTTGATCTATTATTTTAGATCTACTCTTGTTCACCCTAGATCTATTCACCTTAAACCTAGTACCGTTCATATTGAACCTTGATTTGTGGAATACAGATACGAACTTGATTTAGGGGCATGTTCATGTCATAACCTAAACCCTATCATTATTTTAACATGCCTGCGATGTTGTGATGTTGAAACTATTGCTTGTCACAAGTTTAGGATTATCATCTTATGTCATTTATTGCTATGTTTATCACCCTATTTCATATGCCAGTGATGTTATGATCATATCTCAAGTTACGCCATGCTTGCCTTGAAATCACCTTTGCCACTTTATACCCATCCTTGTTATGTTATTCCCTAGTTACATCTATTGCCTTGATTCGAATTCACGAGCGTTGGGGATGCGATTTGGGTAGTTTAGGAAAACCTGAATTTAGTATGAACTTGAAAACATGAATATCGTTATAACTTGAGCTTGGATAGGAACATGAACTTGACATGAAATTATACTTGAAAATATGAATTTGGGACATGACACTTAGATAACTTGAACGTGGCCAACTCGAGGTTGGGTTGAGTTTGCAGTATAAATATGCCCGAAACGGCCCGGCGAATCCAGTAACTGCAAACAATAGGACCCAATGTGAGTAGTTGGTCATATCGCACTCCAAACCCGAGGTTAGACTAGGTTATGGTGTAAAACTGCCCGGACCCGCCCGGCACATCCAGTAACCATAACCAAGTCTAATGTGAGAGGTTAGGGGTGCATTAAGTAAATTAATGCCACTGGATAGGGTTAAGTCATGGTTCACTTGAATATACTTAACCAATTTGACATGTTGATTTGATAGGATTAAGTCATGAACCGCTTGAACACACTTAACCAACCTGACACATGATTCGTAGGACTAAGTCTTGAACTAGAACGACACACTTAGTCAATTTGACATGACACGTAGATGGGGTTAAGTCTCGATTTTAAATGACAACTTAACCTGCTGAACGAAACCCTAGTTACGCGGTCCTTTTCAGCAGTAACCCACTAGATGTATCACGGTACCCTGGGACTAGGCAGGGTGGGGCACGATTGCTGGGCTGATTGTAAGCGACCTGAATGATGGCTGAGTTGGTGCTCCATTGTAGGTTCAGGCGGACTAGGGTCGTGCACTTAGTCCGGAGTTGAAAAAGCAGGCATTGGGCATCAGTAGGATTATCTGTGCATTCTTGATTCGTGTCGGTGGTTGGCACCCTAGGGCTTGATACACCCTATGGTGGACCTAGAACAGGTGACTACATTCGTGATAGGGCCGTATGACACAGACACACGACGAGCTTGACTTGTAGGGAGCCGATCGATTAGATCATACCATTGGACCCCGAATTGGGCCACTTCACGATATTGGGCCAAGGGATTATTTCTTGATTTATAGTTGACACGGGATTAGTATACCAATATAGTTGGTATGGCGAACCTTGAATACGCAATGTTAGACTTGAGTTATCTTGTTAGCTTAGTTATCATGTCAGACTTATCATCATTCCTATGTTTAATTCCAGTTTATTCATGTCTTGTTACCTTTACTAGTTTCCATGCTGATAGTCACTAGGGCTTACCACTCTTTTTGACTGACCCGTTTTCTTTCGCCTCTTTGTCTTTCGTTTCCCCACAGGTTCTCAGGGAGGAAACTCTAGCTCTTAGCTTGGACTTTGCTTGCTTTCTGATAGCTCATGTACGGTTTGGTCTTGAGCTATGCTATGGCTGCATTCATGCACTTTTTGGGGAATAATATTTTACTTATGTTGTTTTAAGTACTTTGCTTCTTTAGAACTTGATGTAATGAAATAATGACTTGGCATTTTGATGTAAGAGGTTTTGACTCTATTTTTCAGTAATGAGATTTGGTTTTAAAGTTTATATCTGCTGCTTTATATACTCTATTTTATCTATGTTCTGTCTTGTGTTATCTCTGTGCCTGTTTACTAGATAATACCCCTCCAAATCTAGGGCATTCCCTTTGTGAGTGACCCTAGCGGCGGTGGGGTGTTAAATTTTGGTATCAGAGCAGAAGGTTACCAGACTGGGCAAAAGTTTTTAAAACCTTCTGAAACTATTTTCAAAACTGTTGATAAAGAAGCATTTTTCAAGAAAAGTTTTATTTTTAAGAAAAGGCTATTCCCCAAAAGCCATTAGCACTTTCCTTTGTTTCCTCGTTTGAATCTTTTTCCTTTTCACTTTTTAGCATGTCTGATCTTAACCATCCCGAGGGAGTACCCATACCTGGCTGGTTCCAAAGATACTTGGAAGCTAGGGACAACGGCGCGGGCCCGGCGGATATCCCTCCTCCTCCTCCCCCGGTGGCCACGGTTCCTCCTCCTCCTCCTCTGGGTACCGCCTTCGCCAAAATATGCAAGGACTTTATAGGAATGGGCAGCAAGAACTTCGTTGGAACTGAAACCTTCGTTGAGGCGCGAAACTGGCTAAAAGAGACTGAAGACTTGTTTGTTATTTTCGATATGGAGGATCATAGGAAAGTTCAGTTGGCAGCATGGTTGTTGAAAGAGGAAGCTGCATTTTGGTGGGAAGTCACCAACGCTACCAGGCCAATTGAGACTTAGGCAGACTTTAGAGAGAGGTTTGGGCTTAAGTTTTTATCATCCGCAGAAGCGAGTCTTCAGATGGAGAGGTTCCTGGCACTCAAGCAAGGGGACATGTCAGTTAGGGAATACGTGAATAAGTTTAATCAGCTTGCTCGGTTTGGTTTGGACTTAGTCAACACGGCTGAGAAGAAGGCTCTACACTTTGCTCGAGGATTGAGCATGCCACTCCACACTATGGCCATGACTCATGTACCAATGGGGGCGACCTTTGAAAGCTTGGTGATTATGGCCCTACTTCATGAAGAAGATGAGAATGGCAAGAAGAAGGTCAAGGCGAATGAGTGTCAAGACAAGAAGGTAGACTCCGAGAAAGGAGGAAAGAACAGCAACAACAAGAATGACAAGTCACGTGAGAAAAGAAAATGCAACTTCTGTGGTATTGACGGGCATATTGTCCAGGACTGTAGGAAGAAGAAGATGAAGATAGGAGCATGTTTTCAATGTGGTGAAACTGGACACATCAGCAAGAACTGCCCTAGGAAGCAAGGGCAAGCCCCGCAAGAAGGACCTTCTAGGGGTACATCTTTAACTTCTTTTCCCTAGATACTCTGTTTTATCTTGTATATCCTTTCGATCCTGTCTTGAGAACCTCAGGTAGAATCCTATGAATGTAAACATGTATTTGAAATATGTTATGCTTGATGTTTGCGAATGGTTGCAAGTGGTTGCAAGTGATTGCTCGTGGTTGCATAACACACATTAGACACTAGATTGGCTTAGACACATTTTCATATTGCATATGCATGAGTGTTTATACTTATTTATGGATGAAATTGAATGTGTTATCATATGTATGTTGCATATGGATGAATGTTTGTGCACACATATAGTGCTTATGTGAATAGGATTATTTGCATACATGTTGGATTCATGACACTAAACATATTTTGCATTAGAAAGATCAATCAGGCCTGATCATTTGCATTAGTTAAGGAACATATACATACACTTTCTGCATATGTTCATACAACATTAGAAATCTCTTAAGGACAATGTTTGCCTGTGGATGATGTTTTGAGTAGATGGATGATGGATGGTAGGATACGTTCTTCCTAACTTAGAGATTTCGGGGACGAAATCCTTTAAGAAGAGGAGAATGTAACAACCCGTATTTTGACGTGTTATAACCATAAATCTAGGCAGAATTAAATTTTAAAATAAGAACCAAGGGAAACGGGTTACGCCATTGCGTTCGTCTCGGAATTCTACATAAAATAGAGTCCGAGTTTTCGAAAATCGGAGTCCGTATGACCAAGTTATGGCTCCCCAAAGTTTCAGCAATTTTCAAAGTTCAAAACAGTTCGAGTTCGAGTTCAAATTTGAATTTCAAAACCCAGACAGACTGGGCGGGAAATTTCCCGCCCAGCACCCCAGGTCGACTGGGGAGTCGACACCCCCAGGACCAGGTCGACTGCGCAGTCGACTTGGGTGTCGACCTGGTCCCCGAACCTAGTTTGGGCCTGGTTGCTCCTGCTTGACCCTGTTGGCTTGTTTGAGGGCCTGTGACGATTTTTGGTGGTTCAGATCGATTCTAGGGTTTATCCTATGGGCTAAACTAGTTGTTGCAACTATGAAAAACACCCTAAGACCTAGGCTAATCCACCACAAATCTTTCTAACACCATTATGCTGCTAAGTCTCCTCTTGAACCATGGCCGCCGTCTCCAACTTGAAGCTTAAACATTCAAACTAGATCCAAATCGAAGGCCAACGTTTCTACAACAATTAAAGGGAATAGATCAACATCTCAACAACGATCCTACGACAATTTCTATTCTTAGTTCTCAAAAACCACGATCTGTAAGCCCCAGTTACTCTTAGATCTAAACTCTAAACTTAATATGGACATGTGTAAATTGAAGTTGAACATAAACATGATAACAACTTGAGACCTACTCTTGTATATCTTTGATCTATGACTATTCCTTTTTGATCTATTATTTTAGATCTACTCTTGTTCACCCTAGATCTATTCACCTTGAACCTAGTACCGTTCATATTGAACCTTGATTTGTGGAATACTGATACGAACTTGATTTAGGGGCATGTTCATGTCATAACCTAAACCCTGTCATTATTTTAACATGCCTGCGATGTTGTGATGTTGAAACTATTGCTAGTCACAAGTTTAGGATTATCATCTTATGTCATTTATTGCTATGTTTACCACCCTATTTCATATGCCAGTGATGTTATGATCATATCTCAAGTTACGCCATGCTTGCCTTGAAATCACCTTTGCCACTTTATACCCATCCTTGTTATGTTATTCCCTAGTTACATCTATTGCCTTGATTCGAATTCACGAGCGTTGGGGATGCGATTTGGGTAGTTTACGAAAACCTGAATTTAGAATGAACTTGAAAACATGAATATCGTTATAACTTGAGCTTGGATAGGAACATGAACTTGATATTAAATTATACTTGAAAATATAAATTTGGGACATGACACTTAGATAACTTGAACGTGGCCAACTCGAGGTTGGGTTGAGTTTGCAGTATAAATCTTCCCGGAACCGCCCGGCGAATCCAGTAACTGCAAAAAATAGGACCCAATGTGAGTAGTTGGTCATATCGCACTCGAAACCCGAGGTTAGACTAGGTTATGGTGTAAAACTGCCCGGACCCGCCCGGTACATCCAGTAACCATAACCAAGTCTAATGTGAGAGGTTAGGGGTGCATTAAGTAAATTAATGCCACTGGATAGGGTTAAGTCATGGATCACTTGAATATACTTAACCAATTTAACACGTTGATTTGATAGGGTTAAGTCATGAACCGCTTGAACACACTTAACCAACCTGACACATGATTCGTAGGACTAAGTCTTGAACTAGAACGACACACTTAGTCAATTTGACATGACACATAGATGGGGTTAAGTCTCGATTTTAAATGACAACTTAACCCGCTGAACGAAACCCTAGTTACAGGGTCCTTTTCAGCAGTAACCCACTAGATGTATCACGGTACCCTGGGACTAGGCAGGGTGGGGCACGGTTGCTGGGCTGATTGTAAGCGACCAGAACGACGGCTGAGTTGGTGCGCCATTGTAGGTTCAGGCGGACTAGGGTCGTGCACTTAGTCCGGAGTTGAAAAAGCAGGCATTGGGCATCAGTAGGATTATCTGTGCATTCTTGATTCGTGTCGGTGGTTGGCACCCTAGGGCTTGATACACCCTATGGTGGACCTAGCACAGGTGACTACATTCGTGATAGGGCCGTATGACACAAACACACGACGAGCTAGACTTGTAGGGAGCCGATCGATTAGATCATACCGTTGGACCCCGAATTGGGTCACTTCACGATATTGGGCCAAGGGATTATTTCTTGATTTATAGTTGACACGAGATTAGTATACCAGTATAGTTGGTATGGCGAACCTTGAATACGCAATGTTAGACTTGAGTTATCTTGTTAGCTTAGTTATCATGTCAGACTTATCATCATTCCTATGTTTAATTCCAGTTTATTCATGTCTTGTTAACTTTACTAGTTTCCATGCTGATAGTCACTAGGGCTTACCACTCTTTTTGACTGACCCGTTTTCTTTCACCTCTTTGTCTTTCGTTTCCCCCTCAGGTTCTCAAGGTGGAAACTCTAGCTCTTAGCTTGGACTTTGCTTGCTTTCTGACAGCTCATGTACGGTTTGGTCTTGAGCTATGCTATGGCTGCACTCATGCACTTTTTGGGGAATAATATTTTACTTATGTTGTTTTAAGTACTTTGCTTCTTTAGAACTTGAAGTAATGAAATAATGACTTGGCATTTTGATGTAAGAGGTTTTGACTCTATTTTTCAGTAATGAGATTTGGTTTTAAACTTTATATCCGCTGCTTTATATACTCTATTTTATCTATGTTCTGTCTTGTGTTATCTCTATGCCTGTTTACTAGATAATACCCCTCCAAAACTAGGGCATTCCCTTTGTGAGTGACCCTAGCGGAGGTGGGGTGTTACAGTGATAATACACCCTAATGGGAGCGACCCACATAGCCATGCTGCCTGGCCGATTTTTGTCATTTCCTGGTTGTTGAGGCCTGAGGCTACGCTTACTTGCCATTCATTTATAGCACAATTACTTTGAATGCCACATTGTCAGATCCGTTAATCATTAATTGATTTGCACAAATATTCTGGATTTTATGCTAAGGGAATAAATCCGTTACAACCACATATATTTATGCAAACCAACCCATTCGATCATTGGAAATACTTTGTCAGACATTCGTCCATATACACTCGTTCTGGGATTGAACGAAACCGAAGGCATAATTTCTATTAATAGAAAAGACCTTGCACTTCACTCCGTCTTCGATTATCTTCATATAATCTAATTCGCAATGCTACTGGCAATACAGAGTGGTTCTTTGGATAATAATCCAACCGGTCTCTCTATATTGACAACGATGGTCAAAATTTCGATAGTCTATGATTTAACTATCGAATAAAAACAAGTGTACATTCAACATATCAAACAAATCACTGGGCTCTTTAATTAATATTTCATTAATTAAATCTCTTCTCCATTTCCTTATCAATATTTGTTAACCAAATATTTTCGACAATCATCTTGGCCTCTTACGCCATTTGGAAAACGTTTCCAAATATCAACCCCTTTTATTTTATATATTTAGAAAATATCTCTATTTGCAATTGCAAACAATTTCAATCACTTATCTCTTTCCCGACTACTCTAATTATACTCAGGAAATATTTACTTTTATATTTCCAAAATTTCCACCACTTGGGTTAAAATGAATGCTGAGTAAAACATCGTCACAACAATCCAAAATATTTGATTTAACTAACTATTATTCAACACTTCTCTTCGAGATTGGATCTTGCTATTTATCAATTAAAAACGAAATCAATCAAGTTGAGGTAAAATTACCTCTCAGACCTTGACTGAAAACATCATTAACTTCAAAACAGACAAAACCACTTACCCCGAATAATCAACATTATAAAAACCAATTATTCATTTTTAAACGTATATATGTTTCTCTTTCTATTACCAGCCTATCGATTTCCTTTTTGTTTATAATATTCTATTTTAAATTCATTTCCTTATCAAATTCAATATATATTGATATATTGATTTCTAACTATCAATTTTTTCTTAAAAATATTCTACCTCCTTAAATTCCCAGAAAAATTCGCCATAACCTCCTTTGTACCGGGAGCATCGAGATATTTCAAATAGCTTCCCATGGCCCTCACCAATCCAAAAGAAAAAGAAAAAGCCAAGCGGCTTGCCGATACGACGCATAAAATCTCATATATGAATTTAAACATGTACCTTTTTGTCGGGCACGTAAATTAAAATCTTCATATACTTCATCCTATACCTGTCTAACACATGCTCACCTGTTTCAATTCAATTCAACTCAATCCAATCCAGTTTCGTTCATTTATTCTTTAGTTAGCTATTTTTCATATTCCACTTCTTTGTTTGAACATAACATGTTCTAACAAAATATTTAACTTGCTCATAACCAAATTGAATTTCAATTTCAATTCTAGTTTCCTTTTCGATTTCGAATATAATTTTTCAAGTCGAATTCACTTATTCAAAGCCCAATATCAATTCAAAATCTCATTAACTAAATACTATTCAAATTAGTTAATTCTATTCAATATCAAAAATCTGATTTCTGTTTCAAAAATCAATTCATTCCTCCACTTGAGTTCACATTTAATTTACAACTCAAAATCTGAAATTTTCTAAATAGAAATTCGGATTTCATTCGCTTAAAATCCTTTTATAAAATTAAATAAACCGTTATGGTTTTTAAATGGTTAAGGCGCTGTTTTTCTGAAAATTTGATTTTGACATAACTCAAAATCTATACGACGAAATCTAGATTTTTCTCTTTCATTAGAAAACTACTATTCAACCGGTCCCGATGATTCTTGTTTCAAAGAATTCCGACTTCTATTGAGTTATGTATACTCAATTGAAGTTCGAATCGCCGATTTACGAACTGCAGCGCTGCGGCGAGTTCATTTTTAATTATATTTAATTTATAAATGTTTTAAACTTCGTTTATATGTAAATTCAACTCCATTCTGATGTATTTTTAATATATATCAAAATCAAAAATTTTAATTCAACATAACATTTTCAATTATCTATAATTGTCAATTTCTCCTTACTCAGTAATATATTTATTTATACTTCGATTTTCTATATTCAAATTCCATTTGAATTCTATTTGAATTCTATATTCAAATTACATTGAATTTCTATATTCAAATTCTATTTCAAATCTCTTATTCAAATTCTATTTGAATTTCCCTTATTCAAATTCTATACTCACATTTCGTTTAAATTTCTATATTCAACTTCTATTTGAAAATTCTATTTTTAAATTCCTACTTGAATCCTGTACTCAAATTCCAATTCAACTCTATTTGAATTCTATATTTAAACTCCATTTCACTTCTATTGTCAAATTCTATATTTTAATTTCATTTGAACTTTCTTTATTCAAATCCATTTGAATTCCTTTGAATTCAAATTCTATTTGAATTCCTTTAAATTCAAATTCTATTTCAATTCCTTTGAATTCAAATTCTATTTCAATTCGTTTGAATTCAAATTCTATTTCAATTCCTTTTTAAATTTTATATTCATTCTTAAACAAGTCTCGATTTCAATTTCTCCTTACTCGGTAATATTTTTTTATACTTCAATATTCTATATTCAAATTCCATTTGAATTCTATTTGAATTCTATATTCAAATTACATTTGAATTTCTATATTCAAATTCTATTTCAAATCTCTTATTCAAATTCTATTTGAATTTCCCTTGTTCAAATTCTATACTCACATTTCGTTTAAATTTCTATATTCAACTTCTATTTGAAAATTCTATTTTTAAATTCCTACTTGAATCCTATACTCAAATTCCAATTCAACTCTATTTGAATTCTATATTTAAACTCCATTTCACTTCTATTTTCAAATTCTATATTTTAATTTCATTTGAACTTTCTTTATTCAAATCCATTTGAATTCCTTTTAATTCAAATTCTATTTGAATTCCTTTAAATTTAAATTCTATTTCAATTCCTTTGAATTCAAATTTTATTTCAATTCATTTGAATTCAAATTCTATTTCAATTCCTTTTAAATTTTATATTCATTCTTAAACAAGTCTCGATTTCAATTTCTTTTGAAATCGATATTTCTACTTTTGGAAAATAGATTTCCCTATTCAATTTCACACTCGTATTTTTATTTCTGAATTATCCAATGATACTTCTTTTCACTTCATTTATAAACTTCGTTTATAAAAGAACTATTTATAAACTTCGTTTATAAAGGAACTACTTGTTTTATTTTTCAAAATAAGTTTATATCTCAAATCTTTTTTTAAAATTCAAATTCTATTTTTGTAAAATAGAATTTCCCTTTTAAATCTCAAATACCCCTTTCAGGGTATTTTTATAAATTAACACTTAGGCCCAGTGATATTTAAACACCAAACAACCAATTATTTATTTCAAGTTTTCTAACACATCATATATGACAGTATATATGCAAACCAATAAACAAACAGATAATATATTTTTGAGGAATCCAGTCGGATTCCTCCAACCTGTTTTCCCTGCATCCACAGACGTTAGTCAACATAGTAATACCCATCCCGCTTCAAGGCAGGATATCGCGGTATGAAGGTCATCCACTATCATAGCGTGGGGCGTATAAGGTAATCATCCGCTAATGGTAGCGCGGGCATCCGCTAATGATACTGCGGGAATCCAACCACCAAACCAATATATATAACCATCACCCTAAATAACTAATAGATTTAAAACAACTAGAAAGCATTCAAACAAGCAACAAAAATTATTTTTACGAATAAAAATAATTCTAAAGAAAAAGGCGAGTGAGATTTACTCACCGGATTTTCATTGCCGAATGTCCAGTTTAATTTGCATATCGTCGCAACTACGAAATCCACTCGACTTGGTTCATGATTTCTCTTTGACTCCGTCTACATTTTATATTGTATTTTTAGTTAACATGGTTATATATACGCCTAACTAATGAACTTAAGCACAAATTGATCTAAATAAATTACCTTAATTTATTTTCTTGATTCCTTTCTTGTTGCAAAATAGTTTCGAGATTCCTTATCATGTACAAAGCTTGTTCCCTTAGCTGGAATGACTTGAACCTTCCTTCACTCCTTCCTTGAACTCGGTTGCTCCCCCAAATGCCCAATCGAGATGTCGGATATCATGGAACAGTCGTACCACCAAAACTTCCACTCCAGTTCGCAATTTTCAGTAATCGGACTCCCCTATTATCCACTGTCGCAACCCATTTTGACCCCCTTCCACACCATAACATTCGTCGTCCTTAACTCCATCTCTAATTCCCGACCTGCTCCTCTCGCCAATCACCCCTCATCACTGAAATACCTGTAGCAACACTTCGACTTCAAATTCACGGCTTCAGCAACCCCCTAACAGGCCCCGACATCCGTTCAGACTGGATCCACTCATATCAGAAAATCCCAACGCCAAGCCCAAATCGATGTCCCGTCCTTCTCTTGAACCGCAATGTTTGCTTCGAGCTCGATCTCGATCTGAACGCTTGAACCCAAAATTGGAAATCTAGTCTCGCGATGCTCATCATGCCTCTGAATCGATTCAAGAAGTCGACGCCGAAGAGGATCGCGTCTGATTCGAAGGGTGCAAACGTGAGGCTAAAGCACAGATTTTAGGAACTCCGCGATTTAAAACTACCGTGATTTCATCAATTTAGGATTTCGTTTTGATTTTGCTGAGGGCCAAAAATGAATTGAATAGGAAGGAGTGTCGCGTTTTATAGATGGTAAATACTTCAGCATGAAGGAATTACATGTGCGTATGGTACAAATGGAAGTACATCAAATTAAATACGATTTGATTTTTTTATTAATTTGATTTGATTTAAAAAGATTTTTTTATTATTCTTTTTAAATAGATACCGATTTGATTCTTTGATTCGATTTCGATCTTATCCATTATAAATATCTCGAGGTCCATTCATTTAAACCATGAACCACTATTTTAATGTAACCACTGTTATTTCAACAGTGTAACACTATTCTAAACTAACTAAATATATTTTGATATTCAATTTGAACGTAAATATAAATAACCAAAATAAATTAATATAATCTAATTTAAATTCCTTGAAAATAAATTATTATTATTATCGTTTAAATTCAAATAAAAATTCATACAAATCATTTTGGCTTAATTTTAAATTGAATTACTTAAGATCCTCATATTACGATAATTATATCGATAATTCAATATAAAAATCGATTTATATTATCATCTCAATATTTAAAACCATATTAAATATTAAAATAAATTGACCAAAAATCGGGTCGTTACACATTTCTGGTAAGCGCATCCATTTCTAAAACATGTTTGCTGCTCGTTTCATTGTGGGATACGCTTGTATTCTTCAACTGTTGACTGGCAGCATCAATAATGTCCACACACTACTGGAGAAGTAGCTCCATCCTACAATGCTTTGCTACAGAAAAATTTGAACCATCTTTAAGGTCATGCTGAGCTTGCATCTAGAACACTTCTCGTTTTCTCTTTGCGTAGGACGCAACACTTTCAACCGAAGATATATAATCATCCAAAAATACCTTGTTCACTGTAGCAGTTTCTGCTAATTTACAAGGTATACCATAAACCAATTATTTCTGTCGATGCATGTGGCTAGATACTAGATTTTTCACATCAACTATAAGTTTCTCAGCTTCAGATCTTGATTGCTCCTCATATGCTTTCCGCAAATCAGCATTGCTAGCTTCTTGATTTTCATGTACCAGATTTGAATGGTTTTGAAATGTTTTTGACTCTTCACTCAACTTGTCAAGAAATCCAGTGATGAAGGAGTACATTTATTTCGCATGCCCTATAATTGAATCAAATTTCTTTCTAATTTCTTTGATGAAATTTGCAACCTCTCCTCTATGAGTAGATAATGTACTCTCCAACTCCTTTAAGACTACATCAACCTCTCCTTCTCCCACAGCTAACAGATAAAGGAGAGAAGAGCAGTTTCAATGGCTATAGATGAAATCTCATCAAGGCCAACTTTAGAGGTAGACCTGTCAAGTGCACTGCATTTTGAATTCATTCAATATATGCGATATATACAAAGCCTTTGATGATGTACCTTCTTCTTCAGTTCTAAGAAGGCCTTGTCATGGAAAGAAAGTGATGAGTGCATTACAAGAAAAGTTAGTTTTAATTGCAAATTTCTATAGCGTTTTTAGTACTAGTGCTATCCTTGGTTCAGTTAAGCAAATAGAATCATTCGAAAAAAGTCGTTCTTGCTATCACCAAATTTTTGCGCGCGAAAGCTTAAATGTTATTTTGGTAGCCGCTACTTTTCCTTTTTTCATTCCGCCTCAAATCAAAATGAAGTAAACCTAGAATAATTTTTCCTTCCTTTCTCTTCTTTCTTCAAAGAAATATTCTTCCTCTGCCTTCACACTAAGCATTCCTGTTATTCTCATACAAGATTTAACATTCCTTTCTTCTCATACATATTATTCTTAAGAAAATTATATGTCAATTGGCAACACCATTGTTTTCACTAAGAATTATGGTGAGAGTAGCAACAATCATTGATTTGGTGAGTAGGCGGTTGATTTTGGGTGATGGTTGATTTAATGGTGACCACGATTGATTTTGGGGACTTATGTGGATTTTGGGGTAGCATCCATGATTGTATGTAACCCATGATTCTTATCTTATCTTCTTTTCGTTATGTTGTTTTTACTTTGTATTTTTGTTTCTTTATTTTTTAACTGTGCATCATGTCTGATTAAACTGAACTGAAAGTCGGTACATCATTGAATTTATCTGTTATCCAATTAATCTTCCAATTTTTATTTACCAAATGGACATCGTAAATTTGAAATTTTATAAATTACCTATCATTACCCAAATTTCTGCTTTGTTATCAAACATACATAACATCATCTGATGACTTACACTTTGAATATAAATATTGAACAAAATTAAGCTAGGGCAGTTGTGTAATTTTTCTAAAATAAGTACATGTTATTCATTTGTGTAGAATAATGGATCATGCATTCTCTGAGGATGTGTAGACAACCTTAATTGTTGCTACATGACTGGAATCTTCCAATATGGGATAAAAAGTAGTGAATTAATGACAGGGTTAGTACTCATGGTACGTTAGTATGAATTTACCGGTGATTGTCATGCAAATAAACAGTTAGAGCAACATGTTTATTCAGAATTCCAAGCTGTTGGTTTGATTTGGTTAAACTAAACAGGCACGTTTAAAAAAGAAAAGGAAAAAAAATAATTAAACTTTTCAATATGCTAACCTGAGTTGGCCCAAGCTTTGGCTTATTTAATAGAAGCTTGTTGTTGTGAAGAATGGACCACAAAATCATTGGGAGTAACTATAACTGCAGCAGGTGCTATGATGAGTTATTAATTGCGCATTAGTTTACACAAGAACTTAGGTTAGAATAATTGCAGTTGAGTGCGGGTGAGTTGCAGGTCAATGATCACAAGAACTTGGGCCGGAGCTATCAAGCTTCATAACAAGAGCTTGTGTTCACTGATCAAGCATATGAAGGAGACTGAGGCTGATGTTACACAATATCCTACTTATGCTTCTGCCTTTGATGTATGATAGTTATTCAATGAAGCTTGAGCTTCTGAACCATATAATCTTTGATTGAAATTATGGAGAAGACCAAGGCATTGTGTGGAGTTTTTGTGATGAATTGATTAGATTTTTTTCAAATGCATGTATTACTTTATAGTCTAGACAAGTTCATCAATGATTCTTTGAAATCATTTTATGAAGAAAAATTAAAGGCCTTTGGAGCTTTGACAGTGCATTTGTATAAACATTTCTGCATATATCAAAACTTACAGTCCGAGAAATGCTTTCATTTGCTGATAAGCTCCAACTACCTAATATAATATCAATGGAGAAGAGAGATGAGTATGTGGGAGTTGGAAATCAGGCGAGAATGAACAGAGTATTTGTGAAATGAGAAAAAGTAATCAAAGATCAAAAGATGTACAAGAGTTGTAATCTGATTGTAAAATGTAATAATCTCTGAAACTAATGGTACACAGTCTTTTAAATAGATTTACATAAGTATTAGGATACGCCAAATGTAATAGCCCAACACAGATTGTGTTAAAGGCTAAAATACGGAGCCGACATTTCATTTAACTCCCCCCCGAAACCTAACTAGGGTTTCATGAAGAAAGCAAAACAAATGACGACTCCACTATATCAGAACGACGATTGATGAAGAATCTGCTCGTCAGGCCTCCATGACAGGTAGATCCAGTCAATCTTGAGCTTTTGAGCTTGAGATTGATCGCGATTTGCTGAGAGAGGATAAATTGGAACTTCAATGAATTTATACTTCGAGTTCGTTGAAAACCTAGCTGAACGAGTAGAATCTGACATCAATTGAACTCTGAAACACTGATCTGAGAAGAGGACGTCAGCAATCAGGGACAAAAATAATTCTTCTGGATCTTTGCGATGGATCAACAGCTTCAACATTCAACTCCTCTTTCAACTTTATGAAATTAGGTTTGGACAAGGGTTTTGTAAGGACGTCTGTTTTTTGCCCCACCGAAGGTATATATCCAATTTTTAATTTGTTTTTGATAACTTGCTCTCTGATAAAGTAAAGATCTATCTTTATATGCTCGGTTTTTGAGTGTAAAACTGGATTTGATGATAAGGAAATTGCACTCACATTATCACACCAAATAGTGGGTTGTTTAACTGTGACTTGTAATTCATTCAGAAGTGATTCAATCCAAATAATTTCTGCATAAGCATTAGCAACACTTCTGAATTCTGCTTCAGTACTAGACCTTGACACTGTATTTTGTTTCTTAGCACACCATGAGACTGGATTCTTTCCTAAATAAATACAGTAACCTAAAGTTGATTTCCTATCATCACTGTCTGTACCCCAGTCTGCATCAGCATATGCATTAACGTTTAATGTATTGCTGGATTTAAAAATTAATCCATGATCAATAGTTCCTTTGAGATATTTGAGAATACGCTTAACAGCATTCCAATGTGTGTCCAAAGGGTCTTGCATGTACTGACTGACCTTGTTAACACTATAAGCTATGTCAGGTCTAGTTATTGTAGCATATTGGAGAGCCCCCACAACACTGTATAACTTTCCATTCTGGAAATGTTCTCCTTTATGTTTTGATAAATGAACATTGGTGATTATTGGTGTAGTAAGAGGATTAGCCTTGTCCATTTTTGCTCTAAGAAGAATCTCTGATATATATTTCTTTCGACTGAGACATATCTCTGAATTTGATGATCTTTTGACTTCTACACCCAGAAAATAATTCAATTCTCCCAAGTCCTTAATAGAAAATTTTGAATTCAACATTTTTGTGATAGCTTTAATTTCAGAATAATCGTTACCTTTAATGATAAAATCATCAACATAAATCAATATATAGGTTGCAACAGAATTAGAAATTTTAAAAAAGATTGAGTTATCAGATTTGGCAGATTTATAGCCATGATTGACAAGTGTAGCTTTCAACTTATCAAACCAAACCCTAGGAGCTTGTTTAAGTCCATAAATGGCTTTGTTGAGTTTGCACACTAAGTTTTTGTTGGACTATTGAACAAAACCTTGAGGCTGCTCCATATAAACTTCTTCCTGTAACACACCATTAAGAAAGGCATTATTAACATCAAGTTGTTTGATGTTCCAATTTCTAAATAAAGCAATGGTTAATATTATTCTTATTGATGTTGGTTTCACAACAGGTGAGAATGTTTCTAAGAAACCAAACCCATACTGTTGTGAATACCCTTTTGCAACAAGTCTTGCTTTATATTTAGAAATTGAACCATCTGGATTTTTCTTCAACTTATAAACCCATCTGCAACCAATTATATTTCTATTTTCTGGTTTATCAACCAGAGTCCAAGTTCTTTTGTTTATTAAAGCATTATATTCATCTTGCATTGCTGCATGCCATTTGTCACTTTGTGCTGCTTCATTAAAGGAAAATGGTTCATCAGAAATGATAGCAGTATTGTAAATTTTTGGTTTATAAATACCACACTTTGCTCTAGTAAGCATATGATGTGATTCACAGCATCTCTATTAGTAACTGGATTATCATCACTTGCTGTGTTTTCTTCAGGCTGATCAACATTAGTATGACTGACTTCTTCTTCTTGTGTTTGTTGATCTGCAACATTTCCATCATCATTTCTGGAGAAGGATTGCTCTTGACCTGGCCTGCTAGAAGACACTGTGTGTTGAGAGGAAGAGAACTTCTCTTGACCTGGTCTACTAGAAGACACTGTGTGTTGAGAGCTTGAACAGTTGTCATGTTTCTTTTGATGTACAGGTACCAAAAACTCAACCTCATCAGGTAAATTAACAATAACCTGTCTTGTACTTGTAGATTTTTCATTTGTATCTGCACTTGATTTGCAGAAAGGATAAACTTGTTCATTGAATCTAACATGCCTAGAAATGTAAATCTTTCCTTTGCTATCCATGCACTTATACCCTTTTTGTTTATTACAGTACCCTAAAAAGGTACAAGGAGTTGATCTAAAATCTAATTTATGATTGTTATAGGGTCTAAGATAAGGAAAGCATTGACAACCAAAGACTTTTAAATGCTCATAATCTGGTTTAACCTTAGTTAACACTTCCTGAGGACACTTGAATTCTAAAACCTTTGTAGGCATTAAATTAATCAAGTGAATAACTGTATTAAAAGCATCAGGCCAATATTTAAATGGCATAGAGGCTTGAGCTAGCAAGGTTAAACCTATTTCTACAATATGTCTATGCTTCCTTTCAATAATTCCATTTTGCTCTGAAGTATAAGGATATGTAGTTCTATGATTGATACCCTTTTTCTCAAAAAATTCTTTTAAGGGCAGAAATTCCCTTCCACCATCAGTCTGAAAATTAACAACTTTATTTTCAGTAATGTTTTCAACCTTGTTAATGAATTGAATCACAACATTACTGGTTTCAGATTTTGATTTAATCATATAGATCCAAACAAATCTAGAATAGGCATCAATAAATGATATGTAATATTTGAAACCATAGTTAGAACTGTTTGGAGCAGGACCCCATAAATCAGTTGCTATTAATTCAAGTGGCTTAGTGTAACATGTTTGTGAATCTGGAAATGCAAGTTTATGACTCTTTCCCAATTGACATGCTGAACAAATATAAGAGTCTGGAATTTTACTAATAGATATATTGTTGCTATTCGTAATATGCTTCACAATTTTTATGCTAGGATGTCCCAATTTACAATGCAACATATCAAATTCTTTATAACATTCATGATTATTCATAAAAGACATTAAACACTTATTTCTACTAGAATCAGAATTTTCAGAATTACAGATATTAAATTTGTATAAACCCTTATCCTCTTTACCCTGCAAAATAATTTCTTGTGTTAGAATGTCCTTGACTATGCAGGCATTTGGGTAGAATTCAAAATAAATATTGTTATCTTTAGCAAATTGGGAAACACTCATTAAGTTTTTCTTGATTGATGGAACTCTCAATAAATTTTTTAAAAATAATTGTTTAGTTCCACCAATACTTGCATTTCCAGTGTGTGTAATATGTGCAGTTTTACCATTACCAACAATAAGATTTTGTGTACCTTTGTACTCTATGTTTCCTAAATTCAATTTGCTCAAATTGTTGGTGACATGATTTGTTGCACCTGAATCTGGGTACCAGCAATCATCAGCCAAATCATCATTGGAGGAACTTTCAGTGTTGTTAACTTCTGAAATTTGGGCTTTTCCATCTTTTGACACATTCACCATATTTGCACTTGCATTACTGTTCTGCTGAGGGGGTGTGTAGTTAGTGTTAAATCTGTGATAACATTTGCTTGCAGTATGACCCATTTTATCACAAATTTGACATCTAACCCTATTGTTATTATTATTGCTTCTTCCTCCCCTTCTACCTCTGCCTAACCAACCTCCTCTCTGATTATTAAATTGATTTCTTTATGCTCCTTTTTCTTGATTTTTTCCATGACCAAAAGTAGTGTAATTAACAGAGAAATCAGAATTGATATTCTTTTTATGTTCTATCCTACCTTCATGTGACAACAAAGTAGAATAGACATATTGCAAAGAAGGTGTTGGATCCATAGGCAGAATGATAGCTGTAACAGCTTCATATTCATCATCTAAACCACTGACAATAGCAATTACCTGTTCTGACTCAGGTATTTTTTGGCCTGCTGAATTCAGTTGATCACAAATATTCTTGACTTTTAGCAAATACTCATTCATAGATGACTCACCTTTTCTGATACTGTGTAACAGTCTTCTTAATGCATCAATCTTGCAGAAGACTGTGTAAAGAAATTTCTTTCTACAGTAACCCAAATTTCTTGGGCAGTTTTAACCCCAATAAGTTGAGGTAAAATTGCAGATCCAATAGAGGACATAATCCATGCACAGACCAGTCCATCTTGCCTTTGATGAATGGTAAACTCAGGATTGGGAACCAACTTGTCTTTAGAATCTCTTATGAATTTTGGTGGAATTATTTTTGTTCCTAAAATATAATCTTCCAATCCATATGCTCTAATGGCTGTTTCCACCTGTAATTTCCATAACAGGTAATTGGTTTCATCGAGTTGAATGGATATCAATTGGCTTTGAGCCTTGATGATGGACTTCATCAATTCTTGAACAGGATCAGTTGGAACTGGAGGAACAACTCTGTTGGTGGAGACTTGAGGGCTAGAATCTGTTTCAACCATGATGAAGAACTCGAAATACACACGATACGATTTTGATTTCTAGAAGCTTTCTTGAATTGAGATGCAATTAGGAATTCACACAACTGTGTACTGAAGCAACACTGAGTGTCTGATGATGAAACACAAGTCGAAAAATTCTGAATAACAATTCTGATGGACACTCTATGATGGCTCTGAGCAGTTGTGAGGTTTTCTTGATTGATCTTGATCGGTTTCTTGAAATAAAATCATACACTAGCAACACAACTTTGTGTATAAATCAAGATGCAGCCACTACTATGTAGGCAAGGCACTTTATTTGTATATAAAGCAACAACCCTCAAGTGACAAGAAAAATCGATGAGGGGTAGATCCAAATGATGAAATTTTCCTGATGGATCTTCAATTGATCAACACTTTTGATGATCTAATAATCTCAGATGAAGACTGAGATTTCGAATGGCTCTGATACCAAGTTGGAAATCAGGCGAGAATGAACAGAGTATTTGTGAAATGAGAAAAGTATTCAAAGATCAAAAGATGTACAAGAGTTGTAATCTGATTGTAAAATGTAATAATCTCTGAAACTAACGGTACACAGTCTTTTAAATAAATTTACATAAGTATTGGGCTAAGCCTAATATAACAGCCCAACACAGATTGTGTTAAAGGCTAAAAGACGGAGCCGACATTTCATTTAATTATGGGCAAGCTTATATTTAGGTTAGGTTTGATAAATTGTGCTGATTTCATAGTTAGTGATGCAAAAGTCTGTGGTATTAGCGGAGGCAAAAAGAAGCTGTTGGAAAAATGATTCATTTTTCTAAAGATGAATTATTTAAAAATTGAATAAATGTGTGAATGGCTCGGGCCTGAGCTTTGGCTTGGTAAACACTTATATTTTTAGCCAAAAATACCATGTATTTTGAACCAGTCTTTTATTTGACTTGGTAAATTCAAATCCATTTTTTTAGATCTGAATCGACTCCTCCACAATTATATTATCACGTTTCCTCAAGAAAAATGTAATACATTTTTTTTATTTTTTTTCATCACTTCTTCCTCTACCATTAAAAATTCCTCAAAATAAAATTAGAACGAGCAGTTAAATTCTATTTGAAAGTGCAAATCTGCACTGATTTGTTGTGCAAGCGAATCAGTTATTACTTGTAGAGGCTGTTTTATCCTAGAGGCGGCGGCGAGAGTACGAACTGGTTTTGCACCACCGACCAGATCGCCGAATCGTCTTCAAGAGAGCGACCTGGTCCGTGACTCAGTCATTGTTTCCCAACAATTTGAAGACGATTCAGCGATGGCTTTGATTTGTGTAATCGGTATTTAATTACTTCAGGGTTCTCCGAAAACTTACTCTACAGAAGAAATTATGGTAAAACAAAATATAGGGTTTTCATCTTCTCCCTCAATTGCTTTCCTCCGCTTCTCTTAATTATCTCCAGTTTGAACGAGCCATAAAGAACTAGACCCGGTCCACTAGGCTGCTGATTTCGGAATCGAAGGATTCGTTTGACAATCAGCTAAAGATTCAGAAGCTGAAAGATACGATATTTGCGGTGAATGAGCAGCTGACGAAGACGAAGAAGCAGGGGGCATTTTCAAGTTTAATTGCTGCGAAATCCATACCTAGAAGTTTGTTGAACTTGACCGCCTTTCATTCTATTTTTATTCTGATATTGAACCTTTGGCTCGCTGATAAGAAACCATGGGCTGATATGCAATCTTCTGATTAGAAATAGATGTTTGAAGTTGAAAGTATGGATGGTACATTCGATGGTATACCTTCCAAAGAGCATAATTACGTCCTCCAATATGTAACTGCTAGCGCAAAGTACACAAAGCTTAGATTAGAAGAATCCAAAGCCACTAAGCAGGCATTTCAGCAGGTAGCAGTCAGTTTGGATGATGACACGTTAAGTTTGTCCAAGGAAGGTTACAGAGACATTTTAAATCTGGTAGATAATTTTACTGCATTCAATCAACGTTTGAAATATCACCATTATAGGCAGTGGTGGAAGTATGCTTTTAAAGTTTTAATCGACAATAAAAAGAAGGTGAGGACCAAATTGGGTTCACTTAAAAAGAGGTGGAGAATCATTTTCAAGGGGTCCATATGTGAAGTCGGACCCCTCAGGTCCAGCTTGGATGTGCTTTTGGCACTTCAGCGGAAGGAGAAGATTTTTGGAAAGGTTTGGGAAAACTTTCGATTGGTCCCTGAAGGCGAACTTGGTTCCTCCTTGCAATTTAATGTCCGGTATGGTTTTAATATTTATCGCTCATTTTGCTTCATGCAACTTTTGAAGTATGATAATTTGTACAGTAATGTGCTTTATTGATACCGGGTAAAATGATCGTGAATGCTGAAGCACAAACACATGATTAACTTATGTTAGTCTCTGAGTTTGTATATTTTTCTATAAGAAAAATATAAATTTTCAAGCATATTCACATCTCAAGCAATAGTAAGCCTCCACAGCCGGTCAGTTGAGAATAGAATGGGAATCCACAAGGAAACCATAAAGGACAACAACAACCAACCAAAAAGAATGATTCTGGACAGTTGCTTCCATATTACAACTGTGGAAAACCAGGTCATATGGCACGACAATGTCGGAACAGGCTAAGCCCTGCACCGCAGGCAAACCTGTCTGAGAAGCCTTTAACGGCTACGACTAATGAGATTCACCTTGTTGGTGGATCAGAAGGTTGATGTGTAGACATTGGTGTTTCTCGCCATGTTTGTTATGATCGTGATATACTCACAATATACACGGCTGCTGATGATCAGAAAGTGTGTTGTGAGATTCTCGCACCACTTAAGCTGTAGAGACTGGTAATATGAAAATAAAACATATGATTGGAAAGACATTGATTCTTAAAGATGTGATGCATTTGATATGTTTGAAACATTCAAAATTGAAATCAAGCAAATAGGAAAATTAAGAGACTACATAGTGATAGAGGAACAGAATATGAATCAAATTCTATTCTGGATTTTTTATGTGATATATTGTACATAAGAGAACTGCACCATTTTCACCTGAAATGGAAGGTAAAGCTAAAAAAAATAAAAAAAAATAGGACCTTTACCGAATTAGTAATTGTCATTTTATTAAATTTTGGTGCAGCAAAACATCAGTGGGGGATATTTTATAGACTGTATATTATGTTCTGAATAGAATCCCCAAATCTAAGAATAAAATTTCGTCTTATGAAATTTTAGAGAAATATAAATCCAATATGTCATACTTTAGAACTTGGGGTTGTTTAGCATATGTTCGCATTCCAGACCCTAAGAGAATAAAATCAGCAAGTAGAGCATATGAATCTGTATTTATAGGCTATGCTATTAATAGCAAAGCATACCGATTTTATGACCTAAATGCACATAATATAATTGAATCAAATGATGTCGATTTTTATAAAACAAAATTTCTTTTTAAATTAAGAAATAGTGGGGGCACATCAAGTATGCCTATTAGTACAGAACTTAATAAAAGTTCTGAAACTGAACCTAAAAGAAGTAAAAGAGCAAGAACCGCAAAAGATTTTGGTTCGGACTTTTGTGCTTCTTCTATAGAGGAGGATCTCTTAAACCTCCAAGAGGCCTTATCCTTTTTAGATGTCGATTTTTGGCAAAAGGCTATAAATGATGAGATGGATTCTCTGGAATCCAATAAGACTTGGCATTTAGTAGATTTATTCTCTGGTTGTAAATCTATAGGTTGTAAATGGGTGCTTAAAAAGAAATTAAAACATGATGGCACTATTGATAAATATAAAGCACAATTGGTAGCTAAAGGTTTTAAGCAAAAAGAAAATATAGATTTCTTCGACATTTTCTTACCTGTAACTAGAATTACATCCATTCGAGTATTAATCTCACTTGCATCCATTCATAATTTACTAATACACCAAACGGATGTTAAAACCGCTTTTTTAAACGGTGAATTAGACGAAGAAATTTACATGGACCAGCCTGAAGGATTTGTAGTACATGGTCAAGAACATAAAGTATGCAAATTAGATAAATCATTATATGGTTTAAAACAAGCACCTAAACAATGACATGAAAAATTTGATAACTTTAATCATTTCACATAGTTTTAAAGTTAATGAAAGTGACAAATGCATTTATTACAAATCTGAGAATGACATTTGCACTATTATATGCCTTTATGTAGATGACCTACTCATCTTTGGGTCAAACATTCATGCCATAAACTCAGTCAAATCCTTATTAAATGCCAATTTTTTATATGAAAAGATGTAGGTGAGGTGAGTGTAATCCTTGGTATTAAGATTACTGGGTAAAAAGGGGATTTTCTTTGGATCAATCTCATTAAAATGAGAATACTCTAAAGAAATACAATTATTTTGACTGTAAACCTGCATATACACCAAATGGTCTCAGTGTAAAGTTATTTAAGAACACTGATGAAGGTGTAAGACAGTCTGATTTTGCGAGCATCATTGGCAGCCTTCGGTATGCCACTGAATGTACTAGACCCGACATTGACTATGTCGTGGGATTATTATGCAGATTTACCAGTAGACCCAGTATAGAGTACTGACATGCTATTGAAAGGGTCATGAGATACCTTAAACGAACCATGAACCTTGGATTACATTATGAAAAGTTTTAAGCTGTACTTGAACGATATTCCGATGCTGACTGGAATATTTTATCTGATGATACTATTGCGACCAGTGGCTATATATTTAGCATTGCTGGAAGAAATGTTTCTTGGAAATCTAAGAAACAAAATATCTTGACTCAGTATACTATAGTGACTGAGATAAGAGCACTAGCCACAGCTAGTGAAGAAGCAGAGAACTAAAGAAATCTGCTAGTTGAGATACCTATACGGGAAAGATAGACACCAGTGGTGTAATCGATTGTGATAGTTCCGCGGCTATTACAAAAAGTATAGAACCGTTATAACAACGTTAGAAAACGACGTCGTAAGTACAATACTGTAAAAGAACATCACATATATAGTGATGAAAGATTTGACGACTATTGAAAGAAAAACAGAATCGATAATACAACGGTAAGAAATGACAGTCGTATGCACAGTATTGTTAGATGACATCACATATGAAGTGATGATAATTTGGCAGATCCTTTGACGAAAGGACTGACCAGAAAGAAAGTCCTTAATAATTCTAAAAGAATGGGACTATTGCCCTGAGATTGTGGAATCACGCGCAATGGTAACCCGACCTAAATGACTGGAGATCCCAAGAAATAGGTTCAATGGGTAAAAACAAGTTGTGTAGTGATAGAAGTAGAACATGCTATTTAATAAACTAAGAAACATGTATTCCTGAAGTGATTAGAGGATGAGTTAATAGAAACTCTTAATGAGATCTATACTCTATTTGGAGTGGAGTACCTACCTTCAGGAGTACTCTTGATAGACTCACCTGTGTGAATGTGGAAATGTGGCCGTTTCCTATGGAGTTTTGGGCAGAACTTCTAGAGCATTCACTAAACTGGGATAGACGTGCATGGCCATAAACGCACGGGCTTATTTGATTGCACTATAGAAAAGGTTGTGTGTGGTTTGATGTCAGGAATATAGTTCAAGACTACGTGTCACTCTAGTAAAAACTGAATCTTACTCACTATGCAAAGGTTCAAGTCGGATGACACCTTTGTTTATGCACAGTCTTATGTTTTTAGAAACTGCTCGATAATATTTTAAACATTCAAGTGGGGGATTGTTGGAAAAATGATTCATTTTTCTAAAGATGAATTATTTAAAAATTGAATAAATGTGTGAATGGCTCGGGCCTGAGCTTTGGCTTGGTAAACACTTATATTTTTAGCTAAAAATACCATGTATTTTGAACCAGTCTTTTATTTGACTTGGTAAATTCAGATCCATATTTTTAGATCTGAATCGACTCCTCCACAATTATATTATCACGTTTCCTCAAGAAAAATGTAATACATTTTTTTATTTTTTTTCATCACTTCTTCTTCCTCTACCATTAAAAATTCCTTAAAATAAAATTAGAATGAGCAGTTAAATTCTATTTGAAAGTGCAAATCTGCACTGATTTGTTGTGCAAGCGAATCAGTTATTACTTATAGAGGTTGTTTTATCCTAGAGGCGGCGGCAAGAGTACGAACTGGTTTTGCACCACCGACCAGATCGCCGAATCGTCTTCAAGAGAGCGACCTGGTCCGCGACTCAGCCATTGTTTCCCAACAGAAGCGGTTGTCACTAGCTTGTGAATTAATCGAAAGCCCATTAGTCATTTTAGCAGATGATCCTACAACTGGTCTTGACGAATTTTAGGAAGAAAGGGTTATGAAAACCTATAGACTATTTGCTTAAGATGGAAATACCACTATATGTTCTATACATCAACCTAGAGGTTCTATATACAGTTTATTTGATGATATAGTGTTGTTATCAGAAGATTCAGTAGTTTACATGGGTCTTGCAAAAGATTAACCTCTGACATACTTTGCAAATTTCGGGTACCATTGCCCAGATCATGAGAACCCTACTGATTTTTCAGCTAATGTTATATCTACTGATTATAGTTCTGCAGAAAGTGTACACTCTTCTCGAAAGAGGATCGATAAATTGTTGAAGCATTTTATAGGGAAGCTTCAATTATACAGTGTGTAAAACCCATAATTTCATCTACATAATCTAGAGTTTCCCTAAAAAATAATAAAAGATCTTTGGCTAAGAAGAGAGGCAGTTGGTGGAGGCTATTTCGCTTACACTTGAAACAAGCATGGATGCAGGCTTTTCGAAATGAGCCATGTTCGATTCCGTGCTTTATCCTATGTCTGATCTCTATCCTTCTTTTTATAGGTTTGCAAAATTTTATGGTATTGTGACCATCAAGTTATTTGCCACTTCAGTAATGGGTTTCATTATTGGATCTATGATTCCCACAATCGAAGCGACAATGTATGTAGAGCCCTCTCTTATGACTGTTTCCATTGTCTTTGGAGGTTACTATGTCAATGCTGAAAATAGCCTTGTTATTTTTAGATGGATGAATAAAACCAATAAATTCCTTAAAAAGGAACAAGAAGAAGCTAACAAATATTATCTCATTTTAATAGGTGTACATTCAGGTATGGCATTGTTGGAGAAGTTTTTTTAAGGGTCCTTTGCGATTGAACCATCATGCACAAAAATTTGCACTTGTTATGGATTATTCTCACTGATTTGGTTTTTATGCGTTATGCTTAGATTTGCGTTGTAGCTTTTATATTCATAAACTATTGCTAAGCTATGTACTGTTGTTCTTACGTACAACCAGATTAAGATATGAATGTTGGAATTAAAGAGGAGGAGGATATTTAAATTTTCTTGCAATGCTTCTTACAATATTTCTTGCATTACTTGCATTTCTTACAACAAAATATGACAACCCTTATATAGTAGACTAGACACACACTTACACATACCAATAGACACCAATTGATTAATAGACACAACATCAAACGAAGCGACATGACACTTATACTAATAGACACAACAAATTACGAGACACAATAAATTGGATTTATTTTCCAACATCCCCCCTTAAACCCAGTTCTTCAATCGTTTTGACTTTTTTTTTTCTTCAAACTTCAAAGAACTTCCGGAAACATCTCGGTTTCGATTTTATATCTCACATGTTTCGGCAGAATTAAGAAATTATCCAAACTTTTTTTTTCTTTTCTTCTTTTCCATCAGAAAGATCTTCGATGTAGTTCGTATTACAGTCATAAATCTCTTTTTTTCCGACCTTTGGCTGCCACTCCGCCGTCCATAAATTGATGCAAGAAGTTGTACCTGAGAACAATCACGAAAATGCATTGAACGGAATGAGAACATGGCAATATCATTAATGACTATCTGGTTGAGTCTTAGATTCATTTGCTCCAAGTCAGCACCTCGATTGATCATACGCTGCTGGTGCTTTTCAGCTATTAACTCTTTGTGATGCTTCCTTTTCTCATTTACGCCCATGTCATCCTTACAGACTGCGTAGAGTACTAAAACATCATTTTTCATATCCTTTTTACATAAAACAAATGTTGGCAAATTATCCACTACTTGATTTGCTGCAGGTGGTGTGCCTCTTATCAAACTATCATATTCGTCAAATTGCCCGTAGAGAATCTTGAATTCATTTGCGTTAACGAAATCAGCTTCTTCTTTTTCTCCCTCATTCTCAGCTTGGGTCGCGCCAACATCATCTAGAATTATCATTTGTTCAGTTGACTCTTCTAGTTTTGTTTCCTCGTTGATAGCTTCCTCTTCTTTTTCATTCTCTGCTAAAGTCACCTTATCAACATGATCTGCAATGATCGTTTGTACTAACTCCTCATTGGATTCTTGATTGTCAACAGCTTCCTCCTGCTCGACTCTATTCAGAGCCAAATAATCAGTCTTGTCTTCCAATTTTTCGGCTTCAACATCTCTCTCATCCTCACTATTTTTCTTCTCATCTTCCTTACCATAAATCTCCTTCAATAAAATCCACGATTCTTTTGCGGATTTTTCTCCTATAATATGGTCGAAAGCTTCTTAATCAATGTTCTCACTCATTGCAGCTTGTGCACAACGATCTTTCCATCTCAACTTGGTGAATGTCTCACTCTCTTTCTTCGTCATATTTTTGACGTCTTTTGGCCACTCATAGCCATTTTCAACGATCTCCCAAAGCCCTTTAGAGATCAATTCTTTTTTCTTTTTATCACTCCATTCTTCGAAATTTTCTTTTGTGAGAACGAACGACGAGAAAAATAGCATTGCCATAGTTTCAACCTGGCGCTCTGATACCAATTGTTGGAATTAAAGAGGAGGAGGATATTTAAATTTTCTAGCAATACTTCTTACAATATTTCTTGCATTACTTGCATTTCTTACAACAAAATATGACAACCCTTATATAGTAGACTAGACACACCCTTACACATACCAATAGACACCAATTGATTAATAGACACAACATTAAATGAAGCGACATGACACTTAAACTAATAGACACAACAAATTACGAGACACAATAAATTGGGTTTATTTTCCAACAATGAATCCTTTATTCAACACCTTTTCACCTCGCAACAGGAAAGAACAAATAATAAAAGGGTTTCATCTTCAAAACAATACTGCTTAAAGTTACTAGTGTGAACACTGTACAAATATCTCAATTTACACTCGTTTAATTTAGGATTTCAATTGGGACAGAAACTGAGACATGAGTTGGACCATGTGTAAAAACTCTCATGCGTCATTTTCATTATGTTCATATGCATTAAACAAAAACAAAAAGTGATTTGGACTATCTAAAAAGAATAAGAATCAAAATACAATTATTCACAAAGTAGCCTATTCATGGGAATTGCTAGTTTGTGTGGCTCGGTTTATGGGTCATAATTTTGAACATTGATGTAAACCCAGTGAAATTGTAATGCTAACTTGGATACCTTGATATGAAGTATCAGTTTAGAATCAGGGGATAGTATGGTTTAGGCTTAAACTGCTAGTTTTTATGCAGTGCTTTTGTCGTGATAGTGTCATTAAACTGTGACATGCTTTCTTGTTTTTGCCTTTTATTAAGACCTTTTATCTATTTATTGCTAGTTTTTATGCAGTGCTTTTGTGATGATAAAACCTTTTGTCTGTGAATACGGTGATTTTCCATGCCTTTGGATATGATTAGCGCCTTAGGATATGATTAGCCATTTGTACATTTGGAACATATTTGGAAGTTCAATGGTGTAAGCATCAACACCATCATAGTAGTATAACCACCTGCATAATCTACAGACTGAATGACTGATTAATTCCATTTGGGTACTAAATACTCTGCATGACTGGTGGAAGTTTGACCTCAGGTAGTCACTTTATGATTGTTTTGAAAGCTTTAAAGTTTTTCATTCATTGTTTTTTACATAATGGTAAGATTTTTCAACAAATTGTAGCTAAGCTGCTGAATGGAAGTACAACCTTGTCTTTCATTTTAATTCATTATTATGTTGGCTATGGGACCTTTGCCGCTGCTTTTGCTAGCTTGCCAAATCAAGCTAAAGCCATGGTGAACGTTAACATGGTTGTAGATGCACATAATATGTTACAGGTAAATAATCATGATAAAATTAGCGCAGGTAAATATCATATGAAAAACCTACTAACGAATAGCATGTATTACCATTTTGTTAGCTACAGGAAACTGGACCTAATCCAAATGGTATGATACTAGGCTGGATCATGGCTGCTTTATATGAGTGGTCGCCTACCTCAAATTCATCTGAACGTATGTACATTTCTCTTCTTCTTCCTAACAGTAGACATTCTGTGTTATTCTGTAGTGAAATAATCTTGTTTGCTACAACTTATCAGATCAAGCGAGGGAACGTTGAGGGATTGAATCCTCTAATGCTTATATTTGCTCTCATTGCAAATGCTTCTTATGTTACCAGGTACATACTCTCTTTCACAATCATCTCACGTTAATTTTGCGCTTATTTTAACAAAAAACACAGTATATGTTATACCATTTTTTTATTTTAATGCAGCATTCTTGTAAGGAGCTAGCGTTGAATGGTACATGATAAAAGCCAATGCACCATGGTTGCAAGATGCCATTGTTTGTGTGCTACTAGATCTATTTGTATCCTTTATGCACTACATGCTACATATATTTTTTTACTCATTTTGTATATCTTTCGTTCTCATTCGTATTCCATTGTTGTTGCCTTAATCAAAGTCTTAAAGATAATACTCCAGTTTGCATGCTACAAACTCCAAAAAAGAAGGGACAACAAGGACAATGAACAAGAGGATGATCACGTGTATTCGGACAAGGTTCTTATATGAAGGCCATGGCTTTTCAAGTCATACACACAAAATATTGTGTATATAAGCAGATTTTGTTTCAGTAATCTGTACAGCTAGGGAATAAATGTTGTGCAACGACTTGGCAAATGAAAATTATAATAAAACTGCAAATACATGGAGGAAGACTGCAGATGACCTTGTTGTTATTAAGGTAAGCACAATTTGAGATCCAAGGATGTTCCAAATAATCGTTGTATAATCTTGTCTTAACCAGTAATATAGAAAGTACCATTACGCAATATGTATGTATGTACACACACACATATATATATATACACACACACACACACACACTCTTCCTGTAACGAATGGATAACGCAGGATACAAATATGGTGCAGCAAATGCAACAGAAGCCGTGAACAATGGATGCGCTTTTTGCAGGTATGAAATAGGAAACGACGATAATGATATTTTCATCTCAGCCGCAGCCATTCCGAGACAACAACAGACAGCAATTCAATGGCAAACAACAACTACAACAACCGACCCGAAGTGATAGTTTTAGAAAGGAGGCTTTTTCTGGGCATCGCTTTGTAGCATTAGTAACAACTATTCGAGATGAAAATGACAGCTCCCATCTCTGCTTCATATGTTGAGTTTGAACTGCCTTCTTTGCAAGAATTGGTTTGAGCTAGAATAGCTAGTTGCCTCCTCTATTCTTCATGCTACCTTGGGCTTTTTTTCTTCACTGTGCATGTTTTTCTAGAAGTAGGACGGTGAAGAGGAGTGTAAGTTCCCTGGCTCTTCTTTTGATTTTGTTATGTCTGGTGTAGCTAACTTAGATCATTAATCTTGACTTCCGATAGTGTTATATGCATGGAATAAAAATTAAAATAATAGTTAGTCTGCCATAACCAAACCGATTCAAACTTAACCGTTCAAATAGGAAATTCTAAGTGTGGTTTGGTTGGTTTATTTGATTACAAAATCATCAAAGTTATGAATTTATATGATATATTGAAGCAATCGATTCAGTGCTCATCCTAAAATATCACAGCTATATCTCCAGCAAAATAATTAGCAAAACAAAGTCAGTTCACCATTTCAAGGCAATACCCAATAACTTTCATTTGAACTTTATTTTGCTGCATTTATATATCAGTATATAGTTAGGGGCTACGATAAAAGGAAAAAGTATACAAATACAAAAGTTAGGACAGTGAGTATATCTTGAAATTTCAAGTTTTTTTTTTTTTTTTTTTTTTTTTTTTTTTTTTTGCACATGGAGAAAACTAATACACAATCTAGATATAAAAGTTAAGACATCCTTAATATGTGGATGAACCATAGTGTTTTACCATGAAAATGTGGATTTGATGAGAATTGTGTATAGCTTGTAACTGGTTAAATATGCTTTCAGATCATATATGGATGTACACGCAGTGATAATGCAATTGTGCAACAGTGATGGTCTTCGACTTGTGCATTTAGACAGTGAATGTGTGGAGTAGAGATCGGATGAGTAGCATGGCTACGGAAGTTTGATGGAGGAGAGCGGTTGGTTGGGGTTTTATTGTAGACTTTAAATTTGAACTATGTTTTAATTTTTGTTAACTTAAATTGACATCAATATGAAATTGAAAACATATGTATTGAACTTACTTTTTGTTAGTTGATCATTTGTCTTGCTATCATGAATATGTGTTACATTTGTTGAGAATTATAATTTTTTAGGTCATATACTGCTTTTGAAAGTGTTGTGAAGATTAATTCAATTGCTATTATCGTAATATATTGAAAAGCGTTATAAAAGATAATGTAATATGGGAGCTATATAGTGTTATAGCACGATAAACCCGCTATTGAATTAATATTTTATAGCAGTTATACACCGTTATAGAAATTCGTTATTTTCATGAAGAATAACATGTTTTATAGCGACAATAGCGAGCTATTATCCTTACATATCATAGCGGCATATAGCCGCTATAAAATCATATCCTTTTATAGCAGTAGTTTCTGTGTTATAATTATTCAACTGTTTTTTATAACATGTTGATATACAACGCTTTTCGGGCAGCTATAATATTATTTAATAGCGGCTATATGCCACTATAAAAGACTATTTATATTGTAGTGCGCCTAACCCTCCATCCAAACCGACCCCTCCTTCACCAGGTCCACCGCCTAACCATCCACCCAAACCAATCCCTCTATCACCAGATCCACCACCTCCTCCTCTCCCCCCGGCAGCATCCCAGATCCACTTCTGAAGGTTAAGTGTTCAGAGCTTTTTGCCACCAAGCCGAAGAATGCGGGATCTTTCTCTGCTGATGATATTTCTCTGCAATTCGATGAAGAGATCCTGGTTATAACAGAGGACATAGTTCAAGCTGGAGTTCATCAATGGCAAGGTTTTCTGGTTGGATTTTTCCTGGACTCACCTATAGCCTACTTTGCTGTTGTCAACACTTTGAGAAAGCGATGGAATCCACAAGGTAATATTGATTTCTAATCGGACGGAAGCATTTTCTTCTTTCAATTTGAGTCGCTTGCAGATAGAACTAGGGTTCTTGAAATAGATCCACTCATAATTTATAACAAATTATTTATTGTGAAGCCTTGGGAACCTAGTTTGAGCAATATTGCAAACAATGTCAGAGTGGTTCCAGTTTGGATTAAAATGTATAATATCCCATTAGTTGCATGGTCTGAACGTGGGATTAGTTGTTTAGCTACTAGGATAGGGAAATTTTTGTGTATGGATACCAACACTGAAAGCATACAAAGACTGGAATACGCCAAGTACATGGTAGAAGTAACATCTGAAGCGGCCCTCCCTGATTCCTTTCCGGTGCGTAATTTAGATGGTTTGGTGCAGATAGTTAAAGTCCACTATATCTGGAAACCTGATTTATGCCTATACTGCAAAGTGTTCGGTCACAAAACTGAAAATTGTTAAAACAGTAAAGGAAAAACTGAGGATAAAACATGCAATGTAGCTGGAGAAAATATACAAAACCAAAATAAAGGTGAAAGCAAGACCGGGTCTAAGAAAACCCATGGTGTCAAAAATGTTGCCGTGTCTTCAGCGAGAACTTCTGTAGCTGCGCCTTCAGCGAGAACTTCTGTTCCCCTCAAGAAGAATTATTGGACCACTGTAGTGAAGAAGAAGAAGGCATTTAAATATGTACCAAGTAGAAAAGAGAAAGGAAAACAGGTCATAGTTGATTTGTCACCAAAACAGAGGAAAGATGAAGTAGCTGAGGGTATTGGTACTTCGAACCTGTAACGACCCAAATTTTTAATTCGAATATTTAATTTATTTTATTATTTTAAATATTTTATTTGGAATATTAATGGATTTTTGATATTTAAATCGTTTATTAAAACAAAGTTTTAACGTTAAATTTATATATAATATAAATCAAGCTCGAAATGGCGTGGTAGTTCGTAATATTGAATTTTGAACTTCAATTGAATATACAGGATCCAATATAAGTCGGATTTCTGTGAAACAAGAAACGTTTGGATCTTGTTGATGATGATTTTCTAGTGGAAGAGAAAATTTGGGATTTTAGTTTTTAATTTGTTAGTTATATCCAATTCAAATTTTTAAAATAGTCGCTATGGAATTATTTATAAATAATAGCGATTTATTTAATAATTAAATTCGATTTAAAAGGGGTTTTTGACCATAACTCGAGATAACGATCAAATGAAGCCACGAAACAAATTCCGTTGAATTCGTATTGACGTTTAGAGTCAGGATAAATATATTGTTTGTTATTTTTGAAGACTGGGTATTTTTGGTATCTAAAATATCATTGTTTTACGCGTAAAACTGAATAACGGATACGCAGACGACTTCAGATTTCGACGAAACCTTTTCCATCATGCCCGGAATGTCGTTTTATGCTAGAACACAAGTTTTCATATTGATCAGGAGTCGTTTGTTATGGTTTTAAAATGATACTTCAACCCTAAGTATTTTACATTAATATTTAATTTGAAATATTAGCTATAAAACGGGGTTCAAAACCCTAAATGTCGGTCAATCCATTTTGTTGGTCAACCAGATAGGTTTTCTGCGCCTCCGTCGTTAATATATTACACAGGCGAAAATAAATCCCTCCATCCCTTCCAAAAATCGTTCGAGCCTCTCACTAAAATCATAATCGATAATTGGATAAAGGTCAAGTTGTTCGAAGGGTAGCTGATCAATGGCGGTGATGGACTGTAGCGTTTCTTGGTGGCCGAGATTCTGTCGGGAAGCAACAGCGGGTTTCGGATATTTGCTGAGAAATGGCGGCGTCGGAGTTGATGAACTTTGGGGCCAGCGATGAGGGCGATTAGGCGTTTGCTTTGGTACAAATGGATCAAACACTGATGGTGTTATGGAGGAGCTAGAACAGACAATACATGGGGCGCTAGTCAGTGTAGATGAGATGCAGGAGAGGGTCGACCCTGATCATGGTCCGATGGGGTATACAGAGCGCCGGTGGTCGGAATTTGCAGCGGTCGTTGGTGATGTTGTTTGTGTGTGATGGATAGCCTTTTGAAGTGTAGTTTGGCAGCGTTGTTGGGTTCAAAAGCTTTGAACGGAAGGTCAAAACCAAGAGTAGAAAGAACTGGACATTTGTTTTTGGAGCAACAATATACTAAGGGTGCGTTCACAGCAAATAAATGGCATGCTGGAATTTTTGTTCGCGTCCGACGCGTCGGACGCGAATACTATTTTCCACGTTCAAATGAAACGATTGCTGAACGTTGAAAATCAAGCCGTTGGCGTCCGACGCGTCGGACGCCAACGACTTGATTTTCAACGTTTCTCCCACAAACCTATAAAACCCTCTCACCTACACCTTCCTCTTCATCCACACTACACTCCTCCATTCCTCTTCTAAAATTTTCTTCCACATTATTAAATTTTTCATTTTTTAGTATGACCAATCGAAAGGTTGCACATCACTGGTCGTTTACTGGAACTCAGATTATGCTGCAATGTTCGGTTGATGCATATGGTGCTTGTGGCATCAACAAAAAAGGTGTACATAAAGCAATTGAAGAAAAGTTCAACGATGCAATAGAAACCATTCCAGACATCGTACCGATTGACGAAACCAAGATCCGAAACAAATATGACAGTCTTCGACGGGATTGGATGAAATGGGATGCACTGATGAACAAGACTGGCGCGGGTTGGGATGCATACAAAGGAACGGTCTCTGCAAGCGATGAATGGTGGGAAGATCGTGTTAAGGTCTGTAAATTTATTTTGTTATCATTCCTTTGTAGACAGTTTCTTAAAATTTATTTCTTACATTTAGGAATTTGGAACGAGTGTCTTGAAATATAAGAAACGACCAATAGAAAACTTAGGGCTGATGCAACAATTATTTCGTGGGACGAATGCAACTGGTCAATCGTCGTACACTCCTGCTGCTAGTGTACAACCGTCGCAGACTGGCACGCCGCCATCAACACAAAGCACGTTTGACAGGACATGGAATTTCGACGGGTTTTTGGAACCATTGGAAGACACGCAAAATAATCATATTCCAAACTTGAATTCGCCATCAAATCCTCCACTGCAACAAACTTCAATGAATACACCAAATTGTGAAGCTCCAAGAATCCCTCCGTCAACCCAAATTCCAATGAATCCGCCCATTCAACCAACTGCACGTCAAAATTCAAGAAGAAAACGTGGTGAAAGTGACGATAAGATGGCTATGCTCATTGACCTAATGCACGAGAGACTGCTGAAAAAATCTCGGATGCACTCTGATAGTCCTAATACGGGTACTAGCGTGGAATCAACGGGAAGTTCTACAACTTATGCAAATACGGTAGCTCGTATGCAACGTCTTGGAGCAACGGGTGAGTTTGATGTTGCAGACGCACTATTATTTGTGTTGGACCCCAAAATAAATGATATGTTCACTGCTCTTCCGGATGAGATAGCGAAAAGCTGGTTGATTAGAGGGCTTGCAGACAAACGCCACGACCAAGAATACCAAACTTATCTGATAAATAGCAACAAGTAGGAAGTTCGTGTCATCGTGTTATTGTATTTCTGTCGTATTTATGTTTGTATTTTCTTTTGTGTAATGAAATGTAGTCATTTTGTTCAACCGAAATTAGTATTTAATTAACTCAAAACAAACAAATTAACAATTAAAATACCACGCTCAAATACCCCGTTCGTAGCTAAAAACACATTTCTCCTTCGCTACAGTACCACGCTCAAATGCCACGCTCACGTTCGTTAAGAACGCACCCTAACAGACGAAGCAGAAGAGTTTGCGTGGACCAAAAAGGATGAAGACCGGAATGGAATCAATATGGATCTCGTTATCTCCGATTTAAAATGTAACTAGTATAACCGCACAACGGTGAGAAAACCGACCGTTAAGTTGTGTAATATGTAAAATAAATATTCTATTGATTGTTTTCGTAAACAAGAAAATAATGAAAAATTTATTGTCTTATTTGAAAAAAAAAAAGATGCAAGCATGTAAATTCTATTAGTTAATATATACTGAATAATTCCTGATTTTATAAGATGGAATAAGAAATCAAACAAATGTCAGCTTAAAACACATCATTATATCTGTGAACAGTCAATTAATGAAGATGAATAATACAATATTATGTGTACTAAATAAATAACATACCAACGAACTACATTATTTAAATAAAAACAATAAAGCAAGGAACAAACGCCCATGGGATGTTTCACATCTTTTTCGAATATTGGTTCAAATTTACTCCTGGTGTATTATATCTTCAATTTCTCTAATTTAATACAAATTATCTTTTCGCATAAGTGTATGCTAATGTTGATAATTTATTCCAACAATCTTTTTAGCCTCCCTTTTTATTCATTGTGTGTTGTGCAATTGCACACCTTTGTTCTTGCCAACAACTTGAGGAGCATAACTTAATCTACAAGGTGTTGTGCAGTCTTCCTCCTTTTTAGCAGAAGTTGAAACTATCAAAGCATTAATCATTAGCATAACGAGAATAACAATGTCTGTATTACAGAAAATTTTGCCTTTAGGTATATCATATATTTTTATAAGTATATGAATGTTATCATATACGAGCGAAACGACACGAGATCCGCACATGATTACGGCACGAGCTCCGCGCGTGATTACGGCACGCGCTCCGCACGTGAATTGTTATTGATCCATTATTCAAGGGTCAATGCATACATATACGAAGTTTTGAAAAATAAAAATAAAAATCAATGACACATATCCTATTTTATATGATAGTTTTTTAATCTAAATAAAGAGTCATTTTGGAATTTCACGGTCAGGTTAAAAAAGTGTGTTTCCAACACAATTATTAATCAAAATTTATACTCAAAACTTGATCAATAAAAAGGGGATCAATATGCTACTGCACAATTTAAATAAAGATTCATTTTGGAATTTTACGGTCGGGCTAAAATGTGTGTTTCCAACACAATTATTAAAAAAGATTTATACTCAAAATTTGATCAATAAAAAGGGATCAATATGCTACTGCACAATTTAAAAAGCATTTGAAACTTATAAATAGAATAGATATGCTAGTATGAAATATTACACCGTTGACAAAGAAAGCATCCAATATGACAAACCAAATATACATTGAATGTAAGGCATCAAATTAACGTAAGTAACACGAAAAATATTATAACACACGGTGCAGAAAGTTGAAAAGGAACTACACTACTACAGTAGTACGAAATGGGATAATTATGTCCTAAGTACCTGAATGACATAAAAAGTAGTGAATATTAGGCTCACATCCCTAAAAGCAAACTTAATTAGGCTCACATCCCCCTTAAGTTTCAAATGTAAACCCGCCCCCTATTTTATATTTTCCGCCTTTTTAGTTTTTTTTTTAAATGTGCGGCACTTATAAAAAAAAATTCTAAAATCTGGAAATAATCTCAAAAATCCGCGGAAATAAAAAAAATAGTTGCATACGTGTATGCAACTAATACTGATAATTACATACATGTATGCAACTTTTGCATAAGCTGTTTTGGCTTGAAAATCTAAAAAGAAACTTACATAAATATGTGCAACTATTTGAAATATTTGCACACATGTATGCATGTTTTTGATGCCTTGTTTGATGGTTTTTTGATCTGAATTTTTTAGCGTTTACGTGTTTTATTTAAATACGAATTTACGTGATTTTTTTTAAATTTTTTTGATGAACTTTCAGAAAATAGGGACCTAGTTTACAATAATTTTATGATCGGATGTGAGCCTAATTTAAAATCTTAAAACAGGGACCTATAAAAAACGCACCCTAAAAAGTAACTGTTAGGACTTTTCTTTAAAAAAAGTAACTGTTAGAACTTGAATAACATAATTAGTACCATTTATTTTGAACCATATATGCGTACGTTACTATAGTTCACATCTAGGACCATGTCTCATGAAAGTACTAAGCTCAAAACACTACTTAAATAAATATTTTGCAGCTTCATGGAAATGCCAACTGCTAATGTTGCAGTGCTGCTTATTTACCGTAATGCAAATTGCATGCATATCAAAGTCAGCTTATTTAAGAATACAACCATAACATAGTCAGCATGTTTGAGCATGCATGTTTAGCAAAGTATCTTATAGAAATGTCTATAGTTAGAAACAGTAATAAGTCAATTAAAGTACTTACCAAAATTATTGACATACAGTATAGAAAATAGAATAAATACATGTACAAACAAAGAATCAAATGCAACACAAACCATCGAATAGCCAGCTGAATTAAGCTGAAAACAATTGCTGGATTATACGATCGTTCTCATTTACTTCATAACCTACTATCCCAACTTCATTTCTAACCATCTTACTGCATATACTTAAAAGAAAGTTGATTATAATCACTCGGCATGGTAACCATCTAACAATGACTGGGTAAACCAAAGGCAATGAAATGTCCACCCATATCCTCAGCAACACTTTGTTCATGTCTTCATCTTGCTTTGCCAAAGGAAAATTATTTAAAACTGTAATATTCACTATCAATTATCAAGTTCACGAATATGCTGTTAAATAAATTAATAAAACAGGAAAAAAACATAATATGTCAGTAATGAAATTAAAACTAAAAAGAAACCCATACGTAGAAACATAGATATATACTGCTGACATAAATCAAACAAAAAAATGTTATTCTTTATTACTGAATTTTGAATGTTGAGCATATGGTTGTAGGGTAAGATAGGCCAGTCACTTGAATGGTTAATCGGATAAAGCAAGATGAAATGCTATGATTTCAGAAACTTCTATTGAATTTAATCACCAAAATGCTATTGGTAAAAAATGTCCTATAGGATATCAAATGATTCAGGTAGTATTATAACAATAAGGCATCAATTTGACTAAAGTACTATAGTACATAATTTCATAAAGCGAAGTTAAAACAATGTAAGTAATGGTTTAGAAGAGAAAATACATAGCAAGATCTAAGGGACGAATAGTTGTAATGTAATCAATACAAAGTAAATAAAATAATACAGTTATCATGTGAACAACATAATGGAAACAAAACTAAATGGGACAAAAATTATTTTCCTTGTCCTTTAAATAATTGAATATTTCCTTGTCGTCTAAAAAATAATTTGTGCTACCATCAAAGTATTAATTCAACTGCGTGCAAACAAATGTGGCACTACCAAGATCAAGTTTGTAAAATTTCTTAAATATAAATATAAGTAATAACGTCTGTTACTTGTACAGTTGTACACCATGCAATGTTATACAGACATATACTAAAGACTTAAAAAAAAACTGATAATCTAAAGTTAGTACCTTGATAGCTCTAGTAACTGCAAATCGTTATAACACATTATTTTTTTGAGTAAACATTGACTTTTTTTCTAATAGATTGATTCAATCTTCTCAGACTTGGCTACGACCTTAGTAATGCCTTCAACCATTTACAATGATTAGGTAATCATATTTACCACCAAGAACAACCTGCTATCATAAGTAGTTAGATTTAAGATGAAATTCCGAATAACATTTCAGGAATAAACTAATTATACCATTTCAACATTGAATTAAGTTAAAAAGACAGGAAAATGCATAATAATTCAAAAGTGAAATGAAGGTTAAAAAGCACCTCATAAACAGAGATATGTTTTACATGTTTAACCAAACAGACGTATTAAAACATTGTGACAGTCAATAAAAGAAGATGGTAAACAGGTTATTGCAACTTCAAAGGCCATCCAGCAAGCATGCCGGTTTTTGTTTGTAATTAGAATACAACAAACTTCCCCATCTCAGCTAATAGGTACCAAAATAACAATAGTGACACTGGGAGCAGAGTCGTATAAACCTAATATGAGAATACATATCATTAATTTAAGAGTGAAATATTGGAGGGGGGATCAATACTTCATTTTCAGTAAATATTTAAATTTACTGTAAGGATCCGTCATCTGTTGTTGTTATACCTCAACACACAAAACATATGCTAATGACAAATTAAGGATCCGCAAGAAGCAAAGAATGGAACATAGAGACTGAGAATCCATAAATATTGGCTAAGCATAAGATTCCTTTAAAAGCAAAACAGGACAACAGAAAGCTAAAGGAACTATATAATATTATCAAAAGAAGATAATATTACCTTCAATCGGAAATAAAAGCTTCTGCAACTCTCTATTGAATAGTTTTAGTAGAAATTGCAGTGCAATCAATTAATCATGGGGCCTGTAGCAAAATTTAGCTGGACAAACATACATATATCACTGTATATATTATACATAACAAAAGGAGATTTTATTTTTTTCTATCATAGGAAACAATATACATACATATTATTTTTCATATATGTATTTGAAAATGGAAAATGTTAGTAAGCAAAACATATGCATCCATATGTACATCTGATTATTAGGAAAGTCTTGCACTGTGTACATGACTAATATTAAAAAAATCTTACATGTTTACTAAATTAACATAAAAAATATTATGGCCTTAATGAGTGTAAATTGTAGATACTAAATTAACACATAAAAAATATTACATGTTTACTAAAACCTGTTCTATAAGAAAAAATATATATCCAAAATGACTAATGCATTTGATTTGTTTTGAAATGTCAACAGTTTAAATAAAGCAATGGTCATTGCTTGAATTTTATGTCTATGCATCTTTCGTTTATAATAAGTGCATATTAACAGCAAAAGAACATCAACATGAGGGATATTGATATCTTTGTACCTTACATTAAACCAATGCATTATGTAACATTTCATATGCATCTTAACCAATCATTTGGACAAAATTTTTGTTCAAAGAGGCTTATCCAGTTACCATAAACTGTAAAATAATTTAAATTACTGCAACAGTTGATCATGCTTATTCACTATGGACGTATGAATAAACCTTTCAACATACACTCAAGTATAAAAACATGATATTATATCCCTCTTGTTGATGTGTGTACTGCATATTAATAGCAAAAGCCATAAATACAGCAACATACATATACACAGGAAAGGGAGATTTTTTTTTCTATTATAGGAAACAATATACATACATATACACAGCAAAAGGAGAATTTTTTTTCTATCAAAGGAAACAATATGCATACATATATCACTGTATATTTTATACACAACAAAAGGAGATTTTTTTTCTATCATAGATATGACACATAATAGATTATACACTGCCAACATATACTAAGCTAATGGCAAACCATAGATATGACACATAACAGATTAAAATTTTAAAATAAGAAAGAAAAAAATAATGAGCTAACCATTTTAGAATGATAAATCTAAATTTGATTGTCAAAAAGTGTTTTGAACTAAAATAAACAAAGGAAAGTAAAATAAAAGAAGTAAAGAACGATACCTGGATTGAAGGATGGTCAATGAAAACGCAGTTCTGATAAATCAAAGATGTGATGAAAATTTAAAATTGTTTGTGGGTGTTAATTGGAGCGGGGTTGTTTTGCGGGTTAGATTCTGATAAATCAGTTGATGCCTGGATTGAAGGGTATTGGATTTGAGATGAAATACAGAGAGAAACGAGGAGAACAGAAATACGAGAAGAAATTGGGACAAAGAGAAGAATCAGAGATGCGAATAATTAGGTTACGCGAAGAAAAGGAATCGAAGCAGCCGCATCATTTTTTGTCTTCAGAGAATTCTATTTTGGCCAATGACAGTAAGCAAACCTCTCTAACAGTCGGTTTGATTAACTCAGGCAGAACAGTTTAACCAAATTAATTAGGTTATATCTATTAAATTAGTTGGGTTATAATTACTTAATTAAAATAGTACTTTAGTTCTAGCTGCATAATTAGAAGAAAAAAAAATGGTCAGATTATATATATATATATATATATATATAAATCCCTTGCTAGGACAAACAAGAGACAAAGAGCGGCTGAGATGTATTCATCCCTTGCTAGGACAAACAAAAGACAAAGAGCGGCTGAGATGTATTCTTAGCATTGATATCAAGCGGCTATAATTACTTTGGATCAGCGCAACAGGTAACGTGGTTAAATCCTCCGTCACAATCTGCAATTCTCTCATCTCCTACGATCTATTTCATGTTCCCCCTCCCTCCCCCATTACATTCTTCTGTTTTCATTTGCCTTTTCTAATTAGTAATTGTTATCCACCGATTGCAATTTCTTCTATCTTTCTCCATCGCTGAAAATCCCCAAGAAATTTATCAACAACTTAAGCTTTTTAATTCAAATTCATTCGTTTGACCATTTGAAATTCGATTTGACAATCGTAGATTGTCCTTGCTCGACGGGTAAGTTCCCACTGCCAAATTATTTACCCTTTAATATGTTTAAATTTAGTTCATCACCGAATATCGTGAATTTTTAGGTCTAAAGCTAATGGTAAAACGACCGAATTCTCAAATTATTTTTGTATTCTTCCTCCCAACGATATGCTGAAGGTCAGATTTTTCCTTTTTTAGTACTAATTCTTCTTGATTTATTATTTGGGTTGTTCACAAAATTAGTTTTCATAATTTAATCTATTTGAATAGTGATGGATTTTCTGTTTCTCAAAGGAAGTTGGTGCAGTAGATAAAATTATTTTGGAGAAGGCTGCTAATTCGCCTCAAATTGCTGGCAATCATACTATTGCTGCACGCCATCGTCTTAGTTTTTTGCGATTGCTCCGAATGTCCAGAATCGGGCGTTTGATGCAACAAAAAGGTACCAGAGTGCAATTTCTTAGCCAGTAATGGTATGGAGAAAGATGCAGGATTTATGTACATTTTTGTCCGCGAGACTTTTACTTATTTAAAGGAATAGTTACTTGGATTTCAAGGTTAGTTGACTTAGCTATGGGGAAAAGACAATTAAGCATGTCCTTAATTTTTACGAAATTAAGTAGTTAAGAAGTTGACTTATTTAAATTGAAATTAAGATGTTGTTTATACATGCAACACGGTTCCATTTCAGACTGAAGTCATCTGTGTTTGCAACCTAGATTTGAACCACATTTCATTTGCATCCCATATTATTTATGATAGTCATTGCACTACAGATGCAATTTTGATGCAAATAGATACATAAACGAACATTCTAAAATAACAAAAGACTTTTATATAATTGATAGCTCTATTTGATACACACGACTTTTATATAATTGATAGCTCTACTTACAGCAAAAATTATGTTCAAAATGAATTAGAAATGTGGTGAAATTTAATCATAGATTCATAGCGTGCTTTAAGATTGAATACAGCCTGTCATCTACTACACTAATATATAACACAATATCAATAATGACTCAGTTTTTTATTCGTATGTAACATATGCAAAACTGAAGCGGTGGAAGAGGCTGCGACAGAAATAATAGCTGTATAGGGTTTTTTGGTTTTTTGATATATTAGCATTTTCAGAACCAAGAGATTTCAAGTAGTCTTAAATACTTTATTAATGATATACTGGTTTTCTTCATTTATTTGCTAAGCCTCTATATTCTACTGATAATAAATTTGAAAATGTCTGTAGTGATAGCAGCACTAAAGTTGAGTCATGTATGTATCACTTCGTGTATTTCACAAAGTGGTGTCTAGATCGAATACAACAATGATAAAGAACCAAAATAATTCACTCCATTACATGGTAACGGTGGATCGTGATCATCGCTGTTGTTGCCTAACATCAAATTTATAGATACTGATACTTCTTACCATTTATTTAGGTTGGTCATTCTTCATGGCATAGTTGTCCCCTTAAGAGATGGTCCATATCATGTAATCTTTTTCTCACACCAAATAAATTAGTTAAATGGATTACATTAAATTCCTTTCTTTTATTCATATTTTTTTGGGTCCATCGACTCTTTTTGCATGTCTTATTGACTAATCCTAATTATCATTCACCATGGTTATTATGAGCTCTTTCTTTCCTCATTTGAATTATTGTTATTCAATACTAAGTTTTTTATTAAGGAGTGGGATGAGGATGTTGACCAAATAAGTGCATTGGTAATTTAACGTACTCAAAGCGGAAGGCTGCTTGACTTGAACCAAAAGGATCATAAAATAAAGGAAGCTGACTTTGGTTGGAGGATCATCAAATAGTCAAGTGTGGTGTTCCTAGATGAATGCTTGGAGGATCCTGGAGTCCAATGCTTTGGTTGTGGGGGAAGCTGCTGATGTTGTTGGCTTGGAATGAGGTGTTAAATGAAGTAGCAGTTTGGTTTTGAGCTTCTGTACATTTGTTTGTGCAAGTTGAGGTGAGTTGTGTTTCTGGCGGTTTATTTCTGTGGGAAATTGCAGAGATGAGGAGTTTGTGTACTCATGGGAATTGTCAAATAATTGAAGGTATTCATACCATGGGTGGTTGCACCTAAATCCAATGCTAGGATTGTGCCAGTTTATTGCAAGAGATACCTTATTTCATCAACATCATTACGTTTTAGTTTAGCATTAAATCTATAGTTTTAACAGAAAGTAGTTGGTTTAAAATTACCGTAATTATACATTTATGGTGAGAGCGAGGCCATAAGTTATTTAGATTACACTCCAGCTAATGTATGCACATTTTCAAGACCAATATGCAAAGCCTGTTGGAAATTTTATGGACTGACATATGCAAGTGATAAAATTACAATTTCTATCTCATTAAGAGCTATTCTGCATCAAAGAAGAGAAAGTTAAATTCATGCATTTTCACTACAAGAAAAATACTCTATTGCAACTAGCCATTTGCAACAGGCGACAAATGACAGTTGCAGTAAACGATATTTAGCAACAAACCTACTGTAGCAATTGTAATAGATGAGATTTAGCAAAAGGCCTTTTTTTCTGTTGTGAAAAGCTTATTTTTAGCAACTGCGCTTCCCTTTCTGTTGTAAAAACATACTTTTAGCAACTGTGCTTCCATAACAGTTGCAACAAACATATTATTTGCAACTGCGCTTTCAAGCTAGTTGCGAATAAATATCTTTAGCAAATGTTTTCACCACTTGCAATAACGGTATTTTACAACTGGCAAAACCAGTTGCGAAAAACATACTATTAAAAATTAACATCATATTTTATTGATTAACTTTTACTAATTAATTTTAAATAGTCACTATTAAATGATTAACTACTAGTAATTATATAATAATTAAGATTAATATTTAATAATTATTAATTAATAATAAAATCTAAGTATTATAAAGTGATATTTATAACTGATAATTAAATAATAATAATTACTAATTAACAAATAATTATAATTACCATTTAAAAAATAATAAAATAAATAAATATTTATTAAATAGTAATAAATTAATAATAAAAAACTAGTGGATAATGATTAATAATTATGAATATGTTTAAATATTAAATGAATAATTTATAATTAATAAATTCATAATAAATAAGTAAACGACAATTGATTAAATATTAAAAATACCTTGTTTAGCAATACGACTTAGTACTCATTATTAAATAGTAAAGAAGTAATAATCAATATTTACATTTAGCAATTAACGAATAATATTTAATTTTTAATAGTTATGAAGTGGCATTTATTATTAATATTTAATAATTATAAATACTAGTTATATTTAACAGCTAATATTCTCAAAAAATATAAATCTTTTAAATTTTACAAAATAAATTTATATATGTCATAAAATATATAATTAAAGTTTGAAACTTAATTTTGATAGAACTTGGAAATGAAAAGTAAATATTAAAATTTTATAAAATGTTTATTATTTCATAAGATTCGAAAATCTTGAAATAATTTCAAAATAATAAAATATAAATATTATGTTTTACGTATTCATCCAAATAATATTTTCATGACATAGTCGTTAACATAATAATTTTATTTTGGTTTTAACTAAATATACAAGCCTCCGCCGTTTAAAATTTGGCTCCATCCTTCAAAATTTGGCTCCAACGTTAGAATTTTGACTCCAGCAGGCTCCACCTTTGTAAATTCTGTCGCTTTCAATTTTCTCCACCGCCTCACTTTTCCCGTTCCCATTTGTTCTTTCAAACCCTAAAACCCCAAATTTGTTCTTTCAGATCCTTTCTGATTTCAAGTGCTATCAATATTAACATTCGGTGATTTCTTGAAGGATTCATATTACGGTTCTCCATAAATAGTTCTCTTGTTCCTCTCGCAGGTCTACCCCATATTTCATCTCAAGCCACGGACACCAGCACCTCGGCTTCAACGCTAAGTCATTTGCTCACTTTCAGTGATGAACTTCTGCGTTCATTTCTCTTCACTCGCTTTTTCCTTTTGGTTCTCGTACCCTAATTCGTTAGCTCACCATTTGCCATTTTTATCCATTGCCATATAACCCTAATTTTTCAGTGATCGGTTTTCACACTTTCAAGTGCAGATAATTAATGGAATTGATGCCGATGCTAGCTGATTTTGTCAGATAATTGCTTTTTTTTTTCAAGTACGGGTTTTATCTCTGGTACGTAATTTTCTCGACTTGTTGGTTTTTCTAGTTTGGGTTATTTTTTTTGGCTTGGCTTCCCTTGAGAAGATCTGCCACTTATGTGAAAGAACAATAAGGTGTTGCGGTCTTTAGGATTTCAACCTAAATTTATATTCTTTTAATTAAAAATGTTAATCTGGTTACCTTTATGCAAATATATAAATGTACGGTTTCTTTGTAGAAACCATTATAAGTTAGTGAAGTTCATGTGTGTAGTTAAAAATCAGGTAAAGTGGTTGTAGCTTATTTTTGGGTTATCACAATGCCCTAATCAGTTGTCATATTTTAGTATAGATGGAATGGTTAATTATAGGAAATATTTATTCATCTGTCGTATGTCAACTTATTCTGCTTTATACATTACCTGCTATCACAATTCTTGGATATGTTTGGAACTCTGGATATCAGAAAAAAGGCAGAGAAAGGCATTCTAGAATTTTCTTATGTCAAAGGAGCAGTTTATTGTCAAAAAAGAGAAAAACAGAGGATTCCTTGGCTTCGGATAAGACTGAAGTCTCAAATACTTCAATTGATACACCATCATATTCGAATGCACAAACTCAATGGGCTGCTGCTTATATGCAGAATCCCCAAGCACAAAGGCAATAGTGGAACACTAGCTATGCGGCTCAGGTAGACTACCATGTTTTAATGATTTTTCTTCCTACACTTCATTATATGTTTCTGTCGTGCTGTATAGGCTGATCCACTCTTGTATGTTCTTTGCTTAGGCTGCATATGATGCTTATGGATATCCCAATTATGTTGCACCACAGGCGGCTGTTCAAACTTTTGCACCTCAGATTGCAGCTTTTGATTGAAACGTTTCACCGTTCAGCTGTGCTTTTAAGGTTACCATTGATTGTAGATGCACAATAGTTCTGCACTCATCAGGTAATTTTAAAATTTAGACTGATGAATGATTTGTGTCGGTATTGGGTTTTCAAATATTCATACTTTGAAATATTGTATTATTTATATGAGACTGTATTATTCTGTTTGAGTACCATTGTATTGGGAGGTCATGGTCCTGGTTGTTAGATGATAAGTTTACTGCTAAAAGCGTCTTTCATTTTTGATTTTAACCCGGTGACGTGACAGTCAAAATCGTAAATGAGGTTTTTTAGCCTGTGTTGTATTTTTATCTTGTTTAATTATTTCGTCTATTTTGTCTTTCGTTACTATGGTCCTATCTGATTATTTAGAAGTACAAATTTTTAATGTTTTGATGATTCTGTATTTCCAATCTTTGCAAACTTGAAAGAGTGTATTGATATAGAAAAACTACCTGAATTGTTGCTTGATGATAAAGTAAGAAATTTCGATTGAAATGTTTCAGCATTTAGCTATGCTGTTAAGGTTACCATTGATTGTAGGTGCATAGCAGATCTGCACTCATCAGGTAATTTTCAAAATTCAGACGGACGAATGATTTGTGTCGGTATTAGGATTTTCAAGTTGTTGGATGAAACTATAGATTTTCTATGCTACTCATTCTGTTTTAGTCGTTCATTCTCAAAAACAGACTAGAATTAAGAAAGTCGTCGTTCTATTTAATACTATTTTTTTTGCTTTGATGTCGTGTGATTTTTTTTACCATACTGTATTATTGTTGCCTTTTACTGTGATAACATTTTGGTTTATTCGATGGTTTTAAGATTTTGGTCCATTCAATCCTTTGCTGTGTTTCATTTATTACTACTTTAATAAGTAGTAGGTCTTCTACATGCGTGTTATGATATATCGTGTACAGTAGATTGACCACTAACGCTTTCTAAAGATAACATATATTTGCTCAGCGTTCCAAGTTTTAAAGAATTATTTGACTATCAAAAACAGTAAAACTACTAAATTTCAAATTTACATAGCTGGAGTAACCTTTGTTTCAAAATTAACCTTATTATATTATTTAGATGTGTGCTGACAGTTGACTATTATAATAAATTTATTGTTTTCTGAAAACAGACCTATCTGCAGCAAAGTTATGCCCAACCTGCAGCTGTGGTAGCTACATCACAATATTTTTTTAGTTTGCCGTACCTGGTAATGTACTTTCCATTACTTGAACTTGAATCTAGTTATTATTTATAACTTGTTTTATGACACACGCAATACGGGCGAAAGCATGCATGCAATATAAAGTTGTGATTGAGTGGTTAAAAGGATATTTAATAAAACCGACAATGGTCGGAACGACGATCACCAGTGAGAATTGTAATGTGAATCAATTTTGTTTAATTTAGTACAGTAGCGTAAGAGAGAGAGAGTGTGTGTGTTAATATAACTAGAAATAAAGCTCATATCTGTACATATCTGTACAAAGTGGTTTGTAATGCAATATTTCGATGGCCAGTTACATGCATATTTCATAACTGCCTAAAGCATTTGGAATTTACCTCTAATATATACTGAAATTCTGTCGTTTTTGAAACATCCATGGTAGTCTTTTTTTTGGGGTAAATAAACGACTTGGCTATATTTTCTCTGTTTAGGTGCTGGATTGCACTTTGTGGTCAGCTTGCAAGCATGGATGACAAAAAAGCATGAACTGCAGATTTGATCTAGTGGACTGATGATATTTGTTCTCTTATTATAGTATATGTATGATTGAGTAGAAATATGATTAGAAAATACTCTATTTAAAAAAAAATGTGTTGTGTGAGGGAAGAAATTACTATATATGAATGGTGTATGAAAATTGTAGAAATTTTGTTGTAATTGTTAGTACTATTAAAACTTTGTTAAAATAAATTTTTTATTTGTTTATTTCATTCTTTGATATATACTATTACTAAAACGAATACATTTAATATGCAATATCTATAAGTTGCAATTTTTTTTTTTTTTTTTTTTTTACAGATTTGTGAATCTATTGCAACGGGCATCTACTGTTGCAAAATGATCTGTTGCAACAACAAAAGCCTGTTGCAAAAAAGTATACCGCAACATCTTATTGCAACATGCAGAAAATGTTGCGTACTTTTTGCAATTTTGGCTATACCAGCGGGCGCAGGCCTGTTGCAATAGGTCTACTGCAACAGATATCGCCTGTTGCGGAAAGTGTTTTTTGTTGTAGTGTTTGACCTAGATATTTATTTGATTATATATTTGTTTCAAAAGCATTTGTTGAAATGTTAATTCTTTTGAATTTAAACCTAATGGGTTTTTGGTTGGAAACTGACATGTAATGGATTACCGTGGTGACTTTTTTCTAACATGTTCTTTCAGGAGTTTAATTGTTAAGCTTAAACTAACTTTCTATGCATGAAATCCAGGTAATGCTGAATGGGTGATTAATATAAAATTGTGACTTGCATGAACCATTAATGATGTTAGTATTTAGCAGGAAATTCGTGCATTTTATTATCCACTTTTTTTAATAACGTTAGAAACTATTTAGTAGGTGTTGCTTGTCACACCCGTAATGACGTTAGAGTCACTTCATGTCACACCATTAATGTTGCTCACTCAAATGCATTATTTAAAGAATTAATTACTTCTAAATCACATTTTTTCAGTTGACATAACCAACCGATCAAGTAATAACATAATTTTATATCACTAAGAAAGAATCTTTGTAATTAGAAAACATATTGACATATTTACTATGGTGACATTTTATCCCAAAGTAACAACGATTTATTCCTATAAGCATAGAAAACCGATGCTTTTAACTTAAAATAATCATACCTAAATAAATATAAATCTGATATCTATACGAATCTGTGGAGCTCAACTAAATCATTTTAAAAATATTTTAGTTGGAGAGTTACATCTTTCCATTTTGTTCTTGATCTTTTATATGTATTTTTAATGTGTAAACGTTTATGTATTTAACTGCAGTACTTATTCGTACTTGCAGCTTAAGTTGCATTCAACGCACTGGAGTGCGAACATGGTCATCGGCAACTATACATTTTTACGTGTACTCAAACAAATGTTTAAATGCTGAAATGTTTATGCATTTCATGAAAATTAAGCTTTTTATTTGTTGACCATGTGTTGTTATTACTATGTAATTAGCATTCGTATGCATCACGTTTTGCTTTTACTTATTCGATGCATACTTTATGTGCTAGGCTAATTATGTAATTATTAACAATTGGATTATGAAAACCTTTATGGTAAGGGATAAAACATTTTATAAACTATTTTACTACAATATGAAACTGGCATTCAACTAAGAAAATGTGACTTTAATAATACAACTTCATGTTTATATTTCATATGTAAAGGCTTTAAGAGTTGCAGGCTTGCGTTTGCATAACTTCACATGTATAGATGAGCGTTAATTAAAGTATGACCAAAATATATGTTTAATAGGATTAATTTAATGCTCTCATTATCAAAATGACTGAAAGTGATCTTCATGAATTGGTTTAACATGAATTGATAATGAATGAGCTTTATCTTAGCATGCAGTTACGACGGAAAGAATTTTATCAACTCGAAATATCACGTCAGCAATTTTAAATGCCTGTTTTCATGTTAGTAGGCATTATATTCATTTACTACCAATTTAACGTAACTGACAAATAACTTTAAATGCTATAAGAGAAGGATGGACATTTGTTGCAAAATTTTGTTTCTACAGTACAATCCTAACATACATACATTATATATCTTGCCACTATACAATATGTTCTCACCGCTTATTGATGAATGCAAACAAAAACACTTAAAAGTCTATGCTCCCGTGCATCGCACGGGTTTCCACTCGTATATATATATATATATATATATATATATATATATATATATATATATGTCAGCTATGTTCCCATTCGAAATTGTATTGGGCTGCTTAAGATTGTATAGAAGTGATTAGTTTAATTAAAACTTAATTAAGGAACTAATGGAGATAAATCAATTCTGGCTTGTTAAACAATATCAACCAAAGTGTAAATAAGGTCGTTGGGTTATAACGTGAGGGAGGGATTTGGCCATAACTTTTGGATCAAATAGTTCGGATTGAACCTACTGTTTGAAGTAAATAAAAAAGTAATTTGCATGTTTAAGTTTGTCTAAAAAGGATTTGTAATTAGTTTTTTTTAATATGGTTTAAGGGTTAGTTGAACCTTAGCAGTAAGGGGATCTGGGAGTTTATACGAACGGGGAATAAAATGGGATCAGTCATTTTATTAACTAATGTAATTAGATAAAATTAAACCATAGTTTAGTAATTAGTTAGATTATAATATAAGTGGTTAAGAATTATAATTATAATTAAATTAGCAGTTGCTTAAAATATTAATTAAAGGATCATATATCTTCAGAATCAAACAAACAAGTGTGTTGGAATCGCGTTGACCAACACTAAGACATGGAACTTTTCTGGACTGAGCTGAAGACAGCTGGAAATTCTTGTTAAATTGAACGGCTGTTTAATTTAACTGAAACAAATCGCTTTAGCGACAACGGAAACAATGTGAGTTGAACTCACTCAGTCCCACTTATATTTTATATAAGTTGGGTTTTTATTTGTATGCGCTATGGTTGCCAATGGTTGATATTAAATTGTTGTTATTAGCTGATTATTGAATTGAATGATTATATTGAGGTAACGTATTTGATGCAGGGAAAACAGGCTGGAGGGATCCAATTGGATTCCTCACAGTAGTTGTTAAATTTCGTTATATTATAATATATATGTTGAATGGTTTGAAACTGTGATGCATGGATTGACAGGTTGGAGAAATCCAATAGGATTTCTTAGAAAATTATATGTCAATTGGCAACACCATTGTTTTCACTAAAAAATATGGTGAGAGTAGCAACAGTCATTGATTTGGTGAGTAGGTGGTCGATTTTGGGTGATGGTTGATTTGATGGTGACCACGATTGATTTTGGGGACTTATGTGGATTTTGGGGTAGCATCCATGATTGTATGTAACCCATGATTCTTATCTTATCTTCTTTTCGTTATGTTGTTTTTACTTTGTATTTTCTTTTTTTTTCTTTTTTCTTTTTTTCTTTTTTAACTGTGCATCTTGTCTGATTAAACTGAACTGAAAGTCAATACATCATTGAATTTATCTGTTATCTAATTTTTATTTACCAAATGGACATCGTAAATTTGAAATTTTATAAATTACCTATCATTACCCAAATTTCTGCTTTGTTATTAAATATACATAACATCATCTGATGACTTACACTTTGAATATAAATATTGAACAAAATTAAGCTAGGGCAGTCATGTAATTTCTCTAAAATAAGTACATGTTTTTCATTTGTGTAGAATAATGGATCATGCATTCTCTGAGGATGTGTAGACAACCTTAATTGTTGCTACATGACTGGAATCTTCCAATATGGGATAAAAAGTAGTGAATTAATGACAGGGTTAGTACTCATGGTACGTTAGTATGAATTTACCGGTGATTGTCATGCAAATAAACAGTTAGAGCAACATGTTTATTCAGAAATCCAAGCTGTTGGTTTGATTTGGTTAAACTAACAGGCACGTTTAAAAAAGAAAAGAAAAAAAAATTAAACTTTTCAATATGCTAACCTGAGTTGGCACTAGCTTTGGCTTATTTAATAGAAGCTTGTTGTTGTGAAGAATGGACCACAAAATCATTGGGAGTAACTATAACTGCAGCAGGTACTATGATGAGTTATTAATTGCGCATTAGTTTACACAAGAACTTAGGTTAGAATAATTGCAGTTGAGTGCGGGTGAGTTGCAGGTCAATGATCACAAGAATTTGGGCCGGAGCTATCATAGCTTCATAACAAGAGCTTGTGTTCACTGATCAAGCATATGAAGGAGACTGAGGCTGATGTTACACAATATCCTACTTATGCTTCTGCCTTTGATGTACGATAGTTATTCAACGAAGCTTGAGCTTCTGAACCTATAATCTTTGCTTGAAATTATGGAGAAGACCAAGGCATTGTGTGGAGTTTTTGTGATGAATTGATTAATTAGATTTTTTTCAAATGCATGTATTACTTTATAGTCTAGACAAGTTCATCAATGATTCTTTGAAATCATTTTATGAAGAAATTAAAGGCCTTTTGGAGCTTTGACAGTACATTTGTATAAACATTTCTGCATATATCAAAACTTACAGCCCGAGAAATGCTTTCATTTGCTAATAAGCTCCAACTGCCTAATATAATATCAATGGAGCAGAGAGATGAGTATGTGGGCAAGCTTTTATTTAGGTTAGGTTTGAGAAATTGTGCTGATTTCATAGTTAGTGATGCAAAAGTCTGTGGTACTAGCGGAGGCAAAAAGAAGCGGTTGTCACTAGCTTGTGAATTAATCGAAAGCCCATTAGTCATTTTAGCAGATGATCCTACAACTGGTCTTGACGCATTTTAGGAAGAAAGGGTTATGGAAACCTATAGACTATTTGCTTAAGATGGAAATATACCACTATATGTTCTATACATCAACCTAGAGGTTCCATATACAGTTTATTTAATGATATAGTGTTGTTATCAGAAGGTTCAGTAGTTTACATGGGTCTTGCAAAAGATTAACCACTGACATACTTTGCAAATTTCGGGTACCATTGCCCAGATCATGAGAACCCTACTGATTTTCAGCTAATGTTATATCTACTGATTATAGTTCTGCCGAAAGTGTACACTCTTCTCGAAAGAGGATCGATAAATTGTTGAAGCATTTTATAGGGAAGCTTCGATTATACAGTGTGTAAAACCCATAATTTCATCTGCATAATCTAGAGTTTCCCTAAAAAATAATAAAAGATCTTTGGCTAAGAAGAGAGGCAGTTGGTGGAGGCTATTTCGCTTACACTTGAAACAAGCATGGATGCAGGCTTTTCGAAATGAGCCATGTTCGATTCCGTGCTTTATCCTATGTCTGATCTCTATCCTTCTTTTTATAGGTTTGCAAAATTTTATGGTATTGTGACCATCAAGTTATTTGCCACTTCAGTAATGGGTTTCACTATTGGATCTATGATTCCCACAATCGAAGCGACAATGTATGTAGAGCCCTCTCTTATGACTGTTTCCATTGTCTTTGGAGGCTACTATGTCAATGCTGAAAATTGCCTTGTTATTTTTAGATGGATGAATAAAACCAATAAATTCCTTAAAAAGGAAAAAGAAGAAGCTAAATATTATCTCATTTTAATAGGTGTACATTCAGGTATGGCATTGTTGGAGAAGTTTTTTTAAGGGTCCTTTGCGATTGAACCATCATGCACAAAAATTTGCACTTGTTATGGATTATTCTCACTGATTTGGTTTTTATGCGTTATGCTTAGATTTGCATTGTAGCTTTTATATTCATAAACTATTGCTAAGCTATGTACTGTTGTTCTTACGTACAACCAGATTAAGATATGAATCCTTTATTCAACACCTTTTCACCTCGCAACAGGAAAGAACAAATAATAAAAGGGTTTCATCTTCAAAACAATACTGCTTAAAGTTACTAGTGTGAACACTGTACAAATATCTCAATTTACACTCGTTTAATTTAGGATTTCAATTGGGACAGAAACTGAGACATGAGTTGGACCATGTGTAAAAACTCTCATGCGTCATTTTCATTATGTTCATATGCATTAAACAAAAACATAAAGAGATTTGGACTATCTAAAAAGAATAAGAATCAAAATACAATTATTCACAAAGTAGCCTATTCATGGGAATTGCTAGTTTGTGTCGCTCGGTTTATGGGTCATAATTTTGAACATTGATGTAAATTCAGTTAAATTGTAATGCTAACTTGGATACCTTGATATGAAGTATCAGTTTAGAATTAGGGGATAGTATGATTTAGGCTTAAACTGCTAGTTTTTATGCAGTACTTTTGTCGTGATAGCGTCATTAAACTGTGACATGCTTTCTTGTTTTTGCCTTTTATTAAAACCTTTTATCTATTTATTGCTAATTTTTATGCAGTGCTTTTGTGGTGATAAAACCTTTTGTTTGTGAATACGGTGATTTTCCATGCCTTTGGATATGATTAGCGCCTTAGGATATGAATAGCCATTTGTACATTTGGAACATATTTGGAAGTTCGATGGTGTAAGCATCAACACCATCATAGTAGTATAACCACCTGCATAATCTACAGACTGAATGACTGATTAATTCCATTTGGGTACTAAATACTCTGCATGACTGGTGGAAGTTTGACCTCAGGTAGTCACTTTATGATTGTTTTGAAAGCTTTAAAGTTTTTCATTCATTGTTTTTTACATAATGGTAAGATTTTTCAACAAATTGTAGCTAAGCTGCTGAATGGAAGTACAACCTTGTCTTTCATTTTAATTCATTATTATGTTGGCTATGGGACCTTTGCCGCTGCTTTTGCTAGCTTGCCAAATCATGCTAGCTTGCCAAATCAAGCTAAAGCCATGGTGAACGTTAACATGGTTGTAGATGCACATAATATGTTACAGGTAAATAATCATGATAAAATTAGCGCAGGTAAAATATCATATGAAAAACCTACTAACGAATAGCATGTATTACCATTTTGTTAGCTACAGGAAACTGGACCTAATCCAAATGGTATGATACTAGGCTGGATCATGGCTGCTTTATATGAGTGGTCGCCTACCTCAAATTCATCTGAACGTATGTACATTTCTCTTCTTCTTCCTAACAGTAGACATTCTGTGTTATTCTGTAGTGAAATAATCTTGTTTGCTACAACTTATCAGATCAAGCGAGGGAACGTTGAGGGATTGAATCCTCTAATGCTTATATTTGCTCTCATTGCAAATGCTTCTTATGTTACCAGGTACATACTCTCTTTCACAATCATCTCACGTTAATTTTGCGCTTATTTTAACAAAAAACACAGTATATGTTATACCATTTTTTATTTTAATGCAGCATTCTTGTAAGGAGCTAGCGTTGAATGGTACATGATAAAAGCCAATGCACCATGGTTGCTAGATGCCATTGTTTGTGTGCTACTAGATCTATTTGTATCCTTTATGCACTACATGCTACATATTTTTTTTTACTCATTTTGTATATCTTTCGTTCTCATTCGTATTCCATTGTTGTTGCCTTAATCAAAGTCTTAAAGATAATACTCCAGTTTGCATGCTACAAACTCCAAAAAAGAAGGGACAACAAGGACAATGAAGAAGAGGATGATCACGTGTATTCGGACAAGGTTCTTATATGAAGGCCATGGCTTTTCAAGTCATACACACAAAATATTGTGTATATAAGCTGATTTTGTTTCAGTAATCTGTACAGCTAGGGAATAAATGTTGTGCAACGACTTGGCAAATGAAAATTATAATAAAACTGCAAATACATGGAGGAAGACTGCAGATGACCTTGTTGTTATTAAGGTAAGCACAATTTGAGATCCAAGGATGTTCCAAATAATCGCTGCATAATCTTGTCTTAACTAGTAATATAGAAAGTACCATTACGCAATATGTATGTATGTGTATACACACACACATATATATATAAAATATACACACACATACACACACACACACTCTCTCTCTCTCTTCCTGTAACGAATGGATAACGCAGGATACAAATATGGTGCAGCAAATGCAACAGAAGCCGTGAACAATGGATGCGCTTTTTGCAGGTATGAAATAGTAAACGACGATAATGGTATTTTCATCTCAGCCGCAGCCATTCCGAGACAACAACAGACAGCAATTCAATGGCAAACAACAACTACAACAACCGACCCGAAGTGATAGTTTTAGAAAGGGGGCTTTTTCTGGGCATCGCTTTGTAGCATTAGTAACAACTATTCGAGATGAAAATGACAGCTCCCATCTCTGCTTCATATGTTGAGTTTGAACTGCCTTCTTTACAAGAAATGGTTTGAGCTAGAATAGCTAGTTGCCTCCTCTATTCTTCATGCTACCTTGGGCTTTTTTTCTTCATTGTGCATGTTTTTCTAGAAGTAGGACGGTGAAGAGGAGTGTAAGTTCCCTGGCTCTTCTTTTGATTTTGTTATGTCTGGTGTAGCTAACTTAGATCATTAATCTTGACTTCCGATAGTGTTATATGCATGGAATAAAAATTAAAATAATAGTTAGTCTGCCATAACCAAACCGATTCAAACTTAACCGTTCAAATGGGAAATTCTAAGTGTGGTTTGGTTGGTTTACTTGATTACAAAATCATCAAAGTTATGAATTTATATGATATATTGAAGCAATTGATTCAGTGCTCATCCTAAAATATCACAGCTATATCTCCAGCAAAATAATTAGCAAAACAAAGTCAGTTCACCATTTCAAGGCAATACCCAATAACTTTCATTTGAACTTTATTTTACTGCATTTATATTTCAGTATATAGTTAGGGGCTACGATAAAAGGAAAAAGTATACAAATACAAAAGTTAGGACTCTGCAAAGTGTTCGGTCACAAAACTGAAAATTGTCAAAACAGTAAAGGAAAAACTCAGGATAAAACATGCAATGTAGTTGGAGAATACATACAAAACCAAAATAAAGGTGAAAGCAAGATCGGGTCTAAGAAAACCCATGGTGTCAAAAATGTTGCCGTGTCTTCAGCGAGAACTTCTGTAGCTGCGCCTTCAGCGAGAACTTCTGTTCCCCTCAAGAAGAATTATTGGACCACTGTACTGAAGAAGAAGCAGGCATTTAAATATGTACCAAGTAGAAAAGAAAAAGGAAAACAAGTCGTAGTTGATGTGTCACCAAAACAGAGGAAAGATGAAGTAGCTGAGGGTATTGGTACTTCGAACCTGTAACGACCCAAATTTTTAATTCGAATATTTAATTTATTTTATTATTTTAAATATCTTATCTGGAATATTAATGGATTTTTGATATTTAAATCGTTTATTAAAACAAAGTTTTAACGTTAAATTTATATATAATATAAATCAAGCTCGAAATGGCGTGGTAGTTCGTAATATTGAATTTTGAACTTCAATTGAATATACAGGATCCGATATAAGTCGGATTTCTGTGAAACAAGAAATGTTTGGATCTTGTTGATGATAATTTTCTAGTGGAAGAGAAAATTTGGGATTTTAGTTTTTAATTTGTTAGTTATATCCAATTCAAATTTTAAAATAGTCGCTATGAAATTATTTATAAATAATAGCGATTTATTTAATAATTAAATTCGATTTAAAAGGGGTTTTTGACCATAACTCGAGATAACGATCGAATGAAGCCACGAAACAAATTTCGTTGAATTCGTATTGACGTTTAGAGTCAGGATAAATATATTGTTTGTTATTTTTGAAGACTGGGTATTTTTGGTATCTAAAATATCATTGTTTTACGTGTAAAACTGAATAACGGATACGCAGACTACTTCAGATTTCGACGAAACCTTTTCCATCATGTCCGGAATGTCGTTTTATGCTAGAACACAAATTTTCATATTGATCAGGAGTCGTTCGTTATGGTTTTAAAATGATAATTCAACCCTAAGTATTTTACATTAATATTTAATTTGAAATATTAGCTATAAAACGGGGTTCAAAACCCTAAATGTCGGTCAATCCATTTTGCTGGTCAACCAGATAGGTTTTCTGCGCCTCCGTCGTTAATATATTACACAGGCGAAAATAAATCCCTCCATCCCTTCCAAAAATCGTTCGAGCCTCTCACTAAAATCATAATCGATAATTGGATAAAGGTCAAGTTGTTCGAAGGGTAGCTGATCAATGGCGGTGATGGACTGTAGCGTTTCTTGGTGGCCGAGATTCTGTCGGGAAGCAACAGCGGGTTTTGGATATTTGCTGAGAAATGGCGGCGTCGGAGTTGATGAACTTTGGGGCCAGCGATGAGGGCGATTAGGCGTTTGCTTTGGTACAAATGGATCAAACACTGACGGTGTTATTGAGGAGCTGGAACAAACAATACATGGGGGCGCTAGTCAGTGTGGATGAGATGCAAGAGAGGGTCGACCCTAATCATGGACCGATGGGGTATACAGAGTGCCAGTGGTCGGAATTTGCAGCGGTCGTTGGTGATGTTGTTTGTGTGTGATGGATAGCCTTTTGAAGTGGAGTTTGGCAGTTGTTGGGTTCAAAAGCTTTGAACGGAAGGTCAAAACCAAGAGCAGAAGAACTGGATGTTTGTTTATGGAGCAACAATATACTAACAAACGAAGCAGAAGAGTTTGCGTGGACCAAAAAGAATGAAGACCGGAATGGAAACAATATGGATCTCGTTATCTCCGATTTAAAATGTAATTAACTCAGGCTGAACAGTTTAACCAAATTAATTTGGTTATATCTATTAAATTAATTGGTTTATAATTACTTAATTAAAATAGTACTTTAGTTCTAGCTGCATAATTAGGAAAAAAAACATGGTCAGATTATATATATATATATATATAATAAAATTCCCCCTTGGACAGACAACAAGACAAAGAGTGGTTCAGATTTAATCCCGCAAAAACAAATTCACCGTCCTAATTTAAACACATCCCGCAAAAACAAAGAGTGGTTCAGATTAAAACAGTACTATAGTTCTTGCTGCTAACCATATTTGCTATGCCAGTAGTCAAATTTACAAAGCATTTCTTCATTTATTAACACATTAATATTAAATTTATATTGTATTAAGAATATTTGCCCACTTTTGAAATGCATAATAACAAACGAACTATATAAATATGGCATATTTAAATATGTATTATTGGCAGAGACACATGAATAAAGGAGCATTAAGCATATAAAGAAGGATGAACTAAATTTTTTTCCTACTTCGTATTTAATATGACGAAGATGCTGGAACTGCATTTCTTTCCATTGTCTTTCTACTTCTCCTAACCTAAAATGTATTTCATCTTTTATTTAATATAAACTGTGTGAAGTTATTACTGTAAATTAAATAATTGCAGACTAATTGTCAAATAGGAAAAACATGCACACTTATATGAAAGGTAACTCATTTAATGTGTCATATTTTGATTTAATTATTCTATTCACTGCTTGCTTCAAATTAAAAAATTACTCCAAACCACTGGTTAATTGTCTTATCGATTTGTCGTATACTCACCTTTAAATTGACATATAATCAAACAGAATGATTATGTATATATGTTATGTAAATTTGTTTCGTGTAACACACCTTTTAAATTTTCAACACGCTAATTACTACAGCGAGAGGAAATGGATTTAGAGTTGCTTCATCTTTATGCCTCTCTACGTACTTCATCTTCCTTCTTCTCATAAGTTAAATAATTAGCTCTTCAAATATTATATCGCTTAATGAAAAGGTTAATTTCTCCATATAGAAATCAAATTGTGTTCATTATTTTTTACATATTTTTCGTTTGATAATAATTACTTATATTAAAGCTTTAGAGGCATATAATGCTAATTACACCATATGTAATTATACTAGCCTCGATTATGAAAATTAAATTAAATAATTTCCTTCAATAACTTTGCACTTTGGTTGAATTTATGCGCTCATTTTGGCAACTTCTAAAACTGCTAATAAAATGTTTTTGGGTAAATAAACGTAATAAATATCAAATTAGTCTTTAATTGATTCTCATTTGTGTTGTTCTCCATTTTTTCAACAAGTGTTTCAGATTCAATCAATAATTTTATTCCCATTTATTTTAGTTACTATCCATTGACAAAAATTTCAACTATTATCTGTTGATAACAAAAAACAAATATGTTTTCACATTGACTTTGGGGTTTACCATGTTAAAATCCATTTTCATTTTGCATTTCAGGTAACATTGATTAGTAAAATTCTCTTCAAATCAAAATGCAGTAAAATCAATTATCTGGTGATGCCATTTGGTTTGACGAACGCCCCTGCATACTTTAGTGACTTGATGAGAAGGGTGTTCAGGGAATACCTAAATAAGTTAGGTCTACCCATATTATGGAATTGGGAATTTACCTATTAAGTTAGGTCTACCCATATTATGGAAGTGGGAATTTACCTATTAAGTTAGAATGTCCACTGCAGATTGTACCAGATTTTAGGACGATCACTTTTGAATTTTACTGAATAGAACTTAATATGATGTTAACAAGATAAATTAGAATTTTGACGCCAGTAGATTCATGTCTATAATAAATTTTACGATCCTTATGAAGGAAAATCTATGCCAATCATAGTTCATTTATTAGTAACCTATTGTTGTCGTAATATTCATAAACTATGCTCAATTGTAGCTGTCATTCCTATATTATGTAATATATGTCAGTTTAAATGACTGTATTGATTAATAGTCATCGAAAACTCATACAAATAGGATTACTATTTGGAATATCCTACAAATTTAAGCTATTATATTTTTTGTTTTGCACCAAAGATTTATTTACTACTAAAACTATAAGTTCATCCGAAAATTATTGTGGCATTTTTTTTATTTTGCTGAAGTTTACTCTTTTTCTATATCATGTAATTATTATGTTAATCAAAGAAATAAAAACTAATTATCAATGATTTTACTGCATTTAATAACTTTGCACTTTGGTTAAATTTATGCGCTCATTTTGGCAACTTCTAAAACTGCTAACAAGATGTTTATGGCTAAATAAACGTAATAAATCTCAAATCACCTTTAATTGATTCTCATTTGTGTTCATTTCTCCATTTTTTCAACAAGTGTTTCAATTTCAATCAATAATTTTATTCCCATTTATTTTAATTACTATCTATTGACAAATTTTTCTTTTGACTATTATCTGTTGCTAACCAAAAACAAATATGTTTTCACATTGACTTTTGGGGTTTACCATGTTAAAATCCATTTTCATTTTGCACTTCAGGCAACATTGATTAGTAGAATTCTCTTCATATCAAAATGTAGTAAATTCAATTATCATGTCTGCTGCAGATTGTACCTGTTTTTGGACTGGTCACTTTTGAATTTATTTGAATAGAACTTAATATGATGTTAACAAGACAAATTAGAATTTTGACGGTAGTAGATTTGTGTCCATAATAAATTTTACGATCCTTATGAAGGAAAATCTATGCCAATTATAGTTGATTTATTAGTAACTTGTTGTTGTTTGTTGGCCATAGTATTCATAAACTATGCTCAATTGTAGTTGTCATTCCTATATTATGTAATATGTGTCAGTTTAAATGACTGTATTGATTAATTGTCATCGAAAACTCATACAAATAGGACTGTTTGGAACATCCTACAAATTTAAGCTGTTATTTTTTTTGTTTTGCACCAAAGATTTATTTACTACTAAAACCATAAGTTCGTCTGAAAATTATTGTGGCTTTTTTTTATTTTGCTGAAGTTTACTCTTTTTCTATATCATGTATTATGTTAATCAAAGAAATAAAAGCTAATTATCAATGATTTTTCTTTTGTATACTTTGTGTTGTTAAAGTGGTAGGTGCATAAATGCTAATGCCATTTTTTTTTATCTTTATAGTAATTGTCATATTTACAAAAAATGGTAAGCAAGTTATTTTCCAGTATAACATTCCCTTTTTCACAGTAAATACTTTCCATATTTATTTTCTTCATATATACACATAAAACCATAAACAAACAAGATAAAGAATATGTCATGCATTCAAATATGTATTTCTGCAGCAAACCTTCACCCACTTGACCTCTTTCAAATGTTGGTTTGCATTCCCACCACCTGCTGTGTGTGCTGGAATACATATCAGATTAATGCAAATACACTATATTGTACATAGGTGGATATTGAAACTGAAAAATGTAAATTTAGTTCATGTTCTGTTGTGTACCTTCATCCACAGTATCATATTGACGCAGCACATGTGGGGACTAAAGTTAAAGTTGTTGCTTCCATTACTGTTATGCTTGCTTTTTGCAATGGTGACCAGACTATTTTTTAACCTAAAAGCGTTAGCAGTAAAGATAATATTATATCACAAATGCAGAGTTGACAATCCTTTTGATGTTTTCTGATCTTGCACTGAATTTTATTTTTGTATTTTTATATGAAGCTTAAAGTGTTTATATCCATCAAGCCTTCAACAAAAAAAATTCAGCTTTTTGTTGGTCTAATTTGCCAAGGAACTTATACTTCACACCTGATTGGAGACTTTTTCCTAATGTATTTGAAGGTTTGATTTATTGTTTGACATGTATGATATGAAAGAGATAAGTCACTTAATTCAGTGCTTATGTATAGGCCTGTAAAAGACAGCGCAAAATTATGGTTTAAAAATTTTTTTGGTAGCTTCTCTGGACCATACAAAGCGAGAGATTGCAAAGACAAGATGACATAGTAAGACACGAATACTTGAGCTCTCAACTGGCAGATATATGGAACAATAACATATGTGTGTTTCTTCTTTAATGTGAAGCTAGCTATTCATCCATTATCATATATTGTTCTGTTTATGTATGAACATTTAAATATGTTTACTTCTCCTCTAATGGGAAATTTATATGAGAACGGCTTCAATTGACCTGTTATTTATATTTTCCACCAAAACTAATTTTGTTGAAGCTAATTTTATTTTGCCAGCACTATTAATTAGGCATTATATATGATTATTGCATGTTTTATAAGATTAACTTTTTTTTACTTTAGTTTTAGAATAATTGTTAGGAACTGTTATTTTTTCAATCATAGTTCCAACATATCTTTCGTTGTTCAGAAAAATTTATGTAAGACATATTTAATGCACACCGATATTCATACTCTTGCTTATATATTAACGTTGGTATTTTCTTATAAGAGGATATTTACTGTTTGATTTGCAAATAGATGTATTTAATGCACACTGATATTTATACTGTTGCATGTTGCATGTTATGGTGCCACCATACACCATCTTGAACTATGCTGACTTTTTAACTACTACAGTTTTTTATCTCCATCTTAAGAATGCTAATTTTTTTACTACTTATTGCTCTTTTATTTCAATCATTTTGGTTGGTAACTACTGTTCACTTTGTTATGGTGTGGTTAATTTTGTATAACATAACATTTTATTTCTATGCATATGCTTTTTTTCAATTCCGTACTCATATTTCTATGCTCACTGTGTTCAATCAATGCAAATTAACACATACATGGTTGTTTAATTCATCATTTCGTATATACATCTTTTCATCAATTGAATAGAGATACATGAAATTTGACACAGTTTACACCATGTCCAAACTGTAGCCACTAGCTATACATGAATCATTTACTTACTGGAAAATTTAATGACTACGGTTGAATCCTAACAAATACATGTATCATTTACATTATATTTATCACTACCATACAACACGTTCTCATACCTTATTCATAAATGCAAACTACAACACTTGAAAGTTTATGCTTTCGTGCATCGCACGGGTTTCCACTCGTATATAATAAAATCCCTTGCTAGGACAAACAAGAGACAAAGAGCAGCTGAGATGTGTTCTTAGCATTGATATCAAGCGGCTATAATTACTTTGGATCAGTGCAATAGCTATCGTAGTTAAGTCCTCCTTCACAAACTGCAATTCCCTCATCTCCCACGATCTATTTCATGTTCCCTCCCCCTCCCCCATTATGTTCTTCTGTTTTCATTTGCCTTTTCTAATTAGTAATTGTTATCCACCGATTGCGATTTCTTCTATCTTTCTCCATCACTGAAAATCCCCAATAAATTTATCAACAACTTAAGCTTTTTAATTCAAATTCATTCGATTGACCATTTGAAATTCGATTTGACAATCATAGATTGTCCTTGCTCGACAGGTAAGTTCCCACTGCCAAATTATTTACCCTTTAATATGTTTAAATTTAGTTCATCACCGAATATCGTGAATTTTTAGGTCTAAAGCTAATGGTATAACGACCGAATTCTCAAATTATTTTTGTATTCTTCCTCCCAACGATATGCTGAAGGTCAAAATTTTCCTTTTGTTGTACTAATTCTTCTTGATTTATTATTTGGGTTGTTCACAAAATTAGTTTTCACAATTTAATCTACTTGAGTAGTGATGGATTTTCTATTTCTTAAAGGAAGTTGGTGCAGTAGATAAAATTATTTTGGAGAAGGCTGCTAATTCACGTCAAATTGCTGGCAATCATATTATTGCTGCAGGCCGTCGCCCTAATTTTTTTGCGATTTCTCCGAATGCTCAGAATCGGGCGTTGATGCAACAAAAAGGTACCAGAGTGCAATTTCTCAGCCAGTAATGGTATGGAGAAAGATGCAAGGATTTGTGTACATTTTTGTCCACGAGACTTTTACTTATTTAAAGGAATAGTTACTTGGATTTCAAGGTTAGTTGACTTAGCTATGGAGAAAAGACAATTAAGCATGTCCTTAATTTTTACGAAATTAAGTGGTTAAGAAGTTGACTTATTTAAATTGAAATTAAGAAGTTGTTTATACATGCAACATGATTCCATTTCAAACTGAAGTCATTTGTGTTTGCAACCTAGATTTGAACTACATTTCATTTGCATCCCATATTATTTATGATATTCATTGCACTACAGATGCAATTTTGATGCAAATAGATACACTAACAAACATTCTAAAATAACAAAAGACTTTTATATAATTGATAGCTCTATTTGATACACAAGACTTTTATATAATTGATAGCTCTACTTACAGCAAAAATTATGTTCAAAATGAATTAGAAATGTGGTGAAATTTGATCATAGATTCATAGCGTGCTTTAAGATTGAAAACAGCCTGTCATCTACTACACTAATATATAACACAGTATCAATAATGACTCAGTTTTTTATTCGTATGTAACATATGCAAAACTGAAGCGGTGGAAGAGGCTGCGACAGAAATAATAGCTGTATAGGGTTTTTTGGTTTTTTGATATATTAGCATTTTCAGAACCAAGAGATTTCAAGTAGTCTTAAATACTTTATTAATGATATACTGGTTTTTCTTCATTTATTTGCTAAGCCTCTATATTCACTCTACTGATAATAAATTTGAAAATGTCTGTAGTGATAGCAGCATTAAAGTTGAGTCATGTGTGTATCACTTCGTGTATTTCACAAAGTGATGTCTAGAGTGAATACAACAATGATAAAGAACCAAAATAATTCACTCCATTACATGGTAACGGTAGATCGTGATCATCGTTGTTGTTGCCTAACATTAAATTTATAGATATTGATACTTCTTACCTTTTATTTAGGTTGGTCATTCTTCATGGCATAGTTGTCCCCTTAAGAGATGGTCCATATCATGTATTCTTTTTCTCACACCTAATAAATTAGTTAAATGGATTACATTAAATTCCTTTCTTTTATTCATATTTTTTTGGGTCCATCGGCTCTTTTTGCATGTCTTATTGACTAATCCTAATTATCATTCACCATGGTTATTATGAGCTCTTTCTTTCCTCATTTGAATTATTGCCGTTCAATACTAAGTTTTTTATTAAGGAGTGGGATGAGGATGTTGACCAAATAAGTGCATTGGTAATTTAACGTACTCAAAGCTGAAGGCTGCTTGACTTGAACCAAAAGGATCATAAAATAAAGGAAGCTGACTTTGGTTGGAGGATCATCAAATAGTCAAGTGTGGTTTTCCTAGATGAATGCTTGGAGGATCCTAGAGTCCAATGCTTTGGTTATGTGGGAAGCTGCTGATGTTGTTGGCTTGGAATGAGGTGTTGAATGAAGTAGCGGTTTGGTTTTGAGCTTCTGGTCATTTGTTTGTGCAAGTTGAGGTGAGTTGTGTTTCTGGCAGTTTATTTATGTGGGAAATTGCAGAGATGAGGAGTTTGTGTACTCATGGGAATTGTCAAATAATTGAAGGTATTCATACCATGGGTGGTTGCACCTAAATCCAATGTTAGGATTGTGCCAGTTTATTGCAAGAGGTACCTTATTTCATCAACATCATTACGTTTTAGTTTAGCATTAAATCTATAGTTTTAACAGAAAGTAGTTGGTTTAAAATTACCGTAATTATACATTTATGGTAAAAGCGAGCCCGTAAGTTATTTAGATTACACTCCAGCTAATGTATGCACATTTTCAAGACCAATATGCAAAGTCTGCTGGAAATTTTATGGACTGACATATGCAAGTGATAAAATTACAATTTCTATCTCATTAAGAGCTATTCTGCATCAAAGAAGAGAAATTTAAATTCATGCATTTTGACCTAGATATTTATTTGATTATATATTTGTTTCAAAAGTATTTGTTGAAATGTTAATTCTTTTGAATTTAAACCTAATGGGTTTTTGGTTGGAAACTAACATGTAATGGATTACTGTGGTGACTTTTTACTAACATGTTCTTTCAAGAGTTTAATTGTTAAGCTTACACTAACTTTCTATGCATGAAATCCAGGTAATGCTGAATGGGTGATTAATATAAAATTGTGACTTGCATGAACCATTAATGATGTTAGTATTTAGCAGGAAATTCATGCATTTTATTATCCACATTTTTTAATAACGTTAGAAACTATTTAGCAGGTGTTGCATGTCACACCCGTAATGACGTTAGAATCACTTCATGTCACACCATTAATGTTGCTCACTCAAATGCATTATTTAAAGAATTAATTACTTCTAAATCACATTTTTTTCAGTTGACATAACCAACCAATCAAATAATAACATAATTTTATATCACTAAGAAAGAATCTTTGTAACTAGAAAACATATTGACATATTTACTATGGTGACATTTTAACCCAAAGTAACAATGATTTATTCCTATAAGCATAGAAAACCGATGCTTTTAACTTAAAATAATCATACCTAAATAAACATAAATCTGATATCTATACGAATCTGTGGAGCTCAACTAAATCATTTTAAAAATATTTTAGTTGGAGAGTTACATCTTTCCCTTTTGTTCTTGATCTTTTATATGTATTTTTAATGTGTAAACATTTATGTATTTAACTGCAGTACTTATTCGTACTTGCAGCTTAAGTTGCATTCGACGCACTGGAGTGCGAACATGGTCATCGACAACTATACATTTTTATGTGTACTCAAACAAATGTTTAAATGCTGAAATGTTTATGCGTTTCACGAAAATTAATCTTTTTATTTGTTGACCATGTGTTGTTATTACTATGTAATTAGTATTCGTATGCATCACGTTTTGCTATTACTTATTCGGTGCATACTTTATGTGATGGGCTAATTAGGTAACTATTAACAATTGGATTATGAAAACCTTTATGGTAAGGGATAAAACATTTTATAAACTATTTTCCTACAATATGAAACTGACATTCAACTAAGAAAATGTGACTTTAATAATACAACTTCATGTTTGTATTTCATATGTAAAGGCTTTAAGAGCTACAGGCTTGCGTTTGCATAACTTCACATGTATAGATGAGCGTAAATTAAAGTATGACCAAAATATTTGTTTTATAGGATTAATTTAATGCTCTCATTGTCAAAATGACTGAAAGTGATCTTCAGTCGTGACTCGGCTTCGAAGGTGAATTTTTTTCCTGTAGTCTGCATAAGGTAAGCTTTATATATGTTTGAATTTCTAAAGCAATAATTGCAGGTATATGCTTACCTACAAATCTATCAACTTCATGAATTGGTTTAACATGAATTGAAAATGAATGAGCTTTATCTTAGCATGAAGTTACGACGAAAAGAATTTTGTCAACTCGAAATATCACATCAGCAATTTTAAATGCCTGTTTTCATGTTAGTAGGCATTATATTCATTTACTACCAATTTAACGTAACCGACAAATAACTTTAAATGCTATAAGAGAAGGATGGACATTTGTTGCAAAATTTTGTTTCTATAATACAATCCTAACATACATACATCACTTACATTATTGTAACAGCCCGAAAATCTGGGCCAGTTTAAAATTTTTATTTTGGCAATTTTAGAGAATTTTGATTATTTAAAATGAATTATTTTAAATAATATCGACGAGAAAATTTATTTTGAATAGAATTAGAACGTATATATTATATACGTCGTCGTTTGAATATAAATAATTATTTATAATTATAAATAGAATTGAAAATGGCGCGGTAGTTCGATAATTCGATTTCAAACTTCAATTGAATGTACCGGGTGCAAAACAATCCGGATTTGAGTGAAACCAAAAACATTAGGATCTAATTGATAATATCTTTCCAACGAATCCGAATAATTGAGATTTCATAGCGGGAATCAAAAGATATGTCCAGTTGAAAATTCTGAATAGTCGCTATGGAATTCAGGCCCTTAAAAATAGCCATTTTGCAAACGACCTCGGATTTCGACGAAACCAGTTTTGTTGGGTCCGTGGTGTAAAGTTATTGCTAGATTCCAAATTTCATAATTTTTCGAATCAATATGTGAGCGTGGCAAAGGAAAATGCGTTTGACCAGTTTCAGTTGATTTTAATCGACTGGAAATTGGCCATTTTTCCAACGGTCTCAGAATTCGACGAAACTAGTTTTGTTAGGACCGTATCGTCAATACGAAGCTAGAAAATATTTTTCAGGAATTTTTAAAGTTCGTATGTGACCCCGGTAATTTGAAAAGTACGTTTAAAATTCAATATAGTGATTTAAATGTAAATTTAACGGAAACTAATTGTAACAGCCGAATCAGCCTACGATACATATCCCATTGTGTTCGGAATGGGGGTAAAACGCTATAGGCGACAGGCGGTGGGCCTCGTTACGAGGTCGTATGTAAAAGTCAACTATTAGCAAAATAAAATAATTAATTAAAATATATATATATATATATAATATCTTCCTCTCCTTTTTATCAGCTGGCCCCCCCCTTCAAAATCAAATCGACAGAAAAGAAAAAAAAAAAAAAAACGGGATCGACGATCGACGCTTCCACCCCCCCGGCCACCTGCGCCTGTGCCTCCGCCTTCCCCCCCCACGACCGCGTCAACCTCCCTCTTCGCTCCTCCCTCCTACCGAACCCTTAAGCCCTGATTCCCACGAACCCTAGCTCCACAAAATCAATTACTTCACCGCGAATCCGCCTCCGACTGCCATCGTCTGACCGCCTCCCCTGCAACACCCGATGCCGCCAGCGATCCCCCATCCACAGCCACAACTCGACGTTGGTGGCCTTCGCAATGATGAAAACAGTGACGAGCAAATGGGTTTTTGGGCAGCTTCAGTTTGTAGCCGAGAAGAAGACAATGAGCGTTCTGATTATGAGATAATTAAGGTATTAGTTAATTATTAATTAATTTTTAATTGATAATTGTGTAGCTATTAATTAGACAGTGAGTTTATATGTATGTAATTAGTTTAAAAATAAAGATTAGCATGGTTTTAATATATATATATATAATAAGATTTTTAAAGATGAAATTTATATATAATGTTTGAAGATATAATTTTTATATAAGGAGGATAATCAAGATATGATTTTTATATTTTTAAAGTAATAAAAATATGATTTTTATATTTTTAAAGTATTAAAAATATAGTCTTTACTATATAGCGATTATAAAGATATGATTTTTATATATTGAATAGCGAAGTCAAAATGTGATTTTTATATATTGAACTACGAATTAAAAATTCGATTTTTATATATTGAACTTCGAATTGAAAATTCGATTTTTATATATTGAACTTCGAAGTAAAAATTCGATTTTTATATATTGAATAGCGAAGTAAAAATTCGATTTTTACATATGTAGTGGCTACAGCAACGAAGATGCGATAGCGATGAAGATTTCTATCAATGAAGTGCCGTCGAGCTAGGATAGCTATATGTGAGAATTTCTCACCTTTCAATTTCTTTTTCTAGTTATATATATACTAGGATGCAGACGGTGCTTAGTAGCACCCGACACAATCGTCCACAGACCATGGACTTGTTTGTTTGGTTGCTAGATTAGTTATATGATTTGATTTGAATTTGGTTGTTTGGTGATTTTGATTGATGTGTGAATGGCGTGGGCCTTCACTAGACCGGGGATAAGGCTAGGCCTTGTCCCGTTTCTAGTATCGTGCCGTTATGCCGCCGAAATTTTCTAAAATAAGTTAGAAAAATAAAAATATCATTTTTATGGTGTAAATGAACTGAATAGAAATTCATGTGTTGAAATAAAATATTTTATCGTTAAAAATATAATTTTTAACGTGAATGTGAATAAATAAAATATTCATTTACAAACCGGATGGTTTGTTTATGTACACCTATTTGAATGACATTGATTGAGACGATAACTTTTACACATCGCCCAACTGCACAAATAAAATCTGTGTTTGATTGTTTGAAACCCCACACGGGTATTGGGATGAAATTTGAAGTTCACTCATCCTGATTGATTAAATATGTCGATCGATTGATTGACAGCCTGTTATAAGCGTTGAATATCTATATTTGATGCTTATACAGCGTAGTGCACTTTGGTTGATGGTTGATTATTTTTCAATGCCATGATATACATGTGTTGTATGAAAATCCATATAATTAACTTTATATGGTAATTGATTGGGCCTCATTCCAATTTAGAAAATAAAGAATATTATAAAATAAAGGTTCATGTGTTGACAGTACTCATCCATTGAGATTGGTCATGTGTTGAACGAAATATTTTGATAATAACAACTATTTTGAAAAAGAAATATTTGAAATAGAATATCTGAAAATAGAAATTTATGAAGCCGTGTTGATTAGATTGACGCTATTTTGACGTGAACGATATTTATATGAATTGAAAACGATTTCGAAATGAATTGAATTGAAAACGATTTCGAAATGAATTGAATTGAAAACGATTTCGAAATGAATTGAATTGAAAACGATTTCGAAATGAATTGAATTGAAAACGATTTCGAAATGAATTGAAAACGAATTCAAATTGAATTGAAAGCGAATTGAAATGAATTCAAATTGAATTGAAATTTGAATTGAATAGAAATGAATTTTAAAACGAATTTATAAAGAAGAATTCAATTTTGATTTGAATTGAAATGGAAGTTGAGATTGCTTTTGAAACGAATATTAAAACTATTTATATAATTCGTTTTAAATAGAAATCGACGAAATATATATTATATATATAATATAATGGCCTGAATAGAACGCGCCGCGCCGCGGCAGTTCGTGAATTTCGACCATTTATTTCAAACGGACATTACGGGAGATCCGACCGTCGGATTCTCCTAAAACCGGAACCGTTGGGTTCGTATCGAAAAGAGCTTTCTAACGAATATTAGAAATTAGAAATCTAACGGTTGGATTTGGAATTATGTCCAAATCAAATTCGAAAAAGGTCGCTGTAAGTGCAGTTCGATGGCCATTGATGGAAATCGACTATACGGGCCTTGATAAAATTATTAAAAATAGTAATAATTTGTGTAAAATCATAAGAAATGATTTAGAAAGGATTGGGATGAAAAACTCCATATTTGAAAGGATAAAAATAGATTTTTATTGAAATGAACTAGTTTTGAACTAGAATTATAATTCTATTTATTTTTAAATAAATAAATTGAATTTGAAAAGGGTTTTGAAAATAGCCAAAATTTCCAATGATTGCATTGGAGTGGATTTGAATCAAAATTGTCTTCGGAATATTTCGATGTTGGAATTCGTGATTATACAGATGTTGTTATGGAAATTTGAAAGATATATATTTATATCGTTATTTCCAATGCGACATTTGTTAATCGTAGAATTTGATATTGAATATAAGCCGATATATTTTCTATTCAGAGCCTTATATTGAATATCAAATGTGATTTGGGGTTTGTCGTGAATGGTGTCTTCACTAACACTGTTCTTGAACCCAGTTGAGAAAAGATTAAATCTTTTTATTTAGATTTAATGAAGTGTACCAATTAAATGATATTTAATTGGAATTGAATTGGTATTGATTTTTGGGTTTATCGTGAACAGTGTTTTAAATAACACTTGTTCTTTAACCCGATAATTAATGGAATGTGATTTTGGGTTTATCGTGAACCGTGTTTTAAATGACACTGATTCTTTAACCCAGTCGAAGATTAAAGCTAAGTGGAGTTTTAATGAATCTTTAATTAGATTGAAATAATCGAAATGGAGTATCACCAGTTTTGCTCCAGGCGTTAGTTAAATCTTTAATTAGATTTGAACGTGAAATGGTAATTGAATTACCGATAACACTGTGGTGTTAGATATGAAGTACTACCAGTTTTACTTCATGGGATGAAAAGGTTGGGATTGGGAAAATAAAATAAATGATTACTTCGGTGTGGTTCGATAATCCCGACTAGTTTGAATTGATATTCAAAGGAGATTAAAGAATAAATTTAAAGAATTTATCTTGGATAAAATTAATGGGAACTTTTCCCAAAGTATAGGAATATTTGAATAAAAGAATATTCTGAATTGGAATGAGGCGTATGTTGTGTTTGTGTAACACTTTTATAATATATACGCGAGTTATTCAGAAAGACCGGGTTTATCCCATTCTGAATAACTGATTCGACGTGGTGTCGAAGATGAAGACGGTGGTCGAAGACTGGAGGTCTTCACGTCGTTTGGGTAATTACTGATGATCTTGATTGGGCTGTACACCCAAGAAGATGGAAACAGTTAGTGATCGTCCAGACGTACTTGGAGATCGATGGATATGCGGGGTACTAGGTGCCTCCGGTTTCGTTCAGACCCAGAGCGAACTTGTAAATGGACTGTGTGTCTGACATTGGATTTTAGTCCGTGTGATTGATCTCTATTAAATATATATCTGTTTGGCGGCGGAGAATTTATTCTCTTGCTTAAAGCCATTCTCTGAGACGTACGAGCTCAGGGGTTATATATTGATGGATATCAAACGCATGGAGTAAATTGCCTGTGTGGCATGCCTAAGTGGCAATTGATCGAGGCTTCTGTTGAAAAGCAAAGTCTTGTGGTGATGATCAAAGCAAGGCCTTTGTGGCGTAGCTTTGTGTAACGTTTGATTCGCGAGTTTCACACCCGGTATGAACCAAAAACGGGATACGGACCTCAGGGAGGACTTGCGTTTCTTTCTAGCTAGAAGTGGCGTCAGTGGTTTTACACGCCCTGACGAGTTTGACTTATGTTGTTGTTGCTGTTGCGAGGCGCCTCGGTTTGATCGGACGATCCGGGTCCGATGGAGTCATTTGTTGGCTCATTTACGCCCCATAGGGCGGAGAGACGTATTGTTCAGGCATAATAATCCACATCGGTGGACCGGCCCTGACGATCCAAGGCCCACCTGAGTCTGGGACCTGAGACATGGGCTAGATTGTCTCGAATCGGTAGAGGACTATCTTTTGCCTCGGTTCATAAACGGAAATCCAATTTCCAAATACGTGACATTTGCGGTTTTAATTGTAGAACTAGTATGGCGACATGATATATGGTACCCATGCCGCCTATGATTGATACTTATGATTTGAAGTTGTTTTATACACTATGCACTTATAATAGTATCAAATGATTTGTTTTAAACGTATCAAGCATTCTTTGGCTGTTATAAGGGAAAACCCTATCCCCCGGCTTGCGTTGCATTGTGTGATAGGACCTGGGTCTTATAACAGCTTCATCTTTCTTTATTTAGCATTGCGCTGTTGTTTCATGCACTGGTATTCTTGGGAGGAAACCCGGTCCGTGTTATACGGCGTGGTCCCTTGATTTACCTAATGATTTAAAATAAAGATTAATAACTGTTTTAGTTCTCACACCAGTCCCATGACTGACCTGGAGTTTATTGTTTTAACCTAAACTCTGGGTGCCCCTATTTTGACACGGGCAGCTAGTTGTTTTGGTTTTGCAGATTTATATTCATAGGATCCTGGTTTACAGCTGGAACGATATCCGAAAGCTTTGTATCCGTATACCTCCTTCTAGTTGTGTATTGTATTATTTTCCGCTGCTATGTATTTAAATGTAATTTAAATCTCTGATATTTCTGTGTAATATTCATTTTTACTCTGTATATTCTTGTAATCTGATGCATTGTTGTAATATACAATGAAATGTTCTTCTGTATGCGTTCTGTTGCGGCTCGCTCTCAAACGATAGGGCGTTTCGAACGGTCTGGGTCGGTTTAGCGACTGGTTCGGACCGAGCGAAATTCCTTTTCGTCACAATTATATATATTGTTACTATACAATATGTTCTCACCGCTTATTGGTGAATGCAAAATAAAACACTTAAAAGTCTATGCTCCCGTGCATCGCATGGGTTTCCACTCGTGTGTATATATATATATGTATATATATATATATATATATATATGTCAGCTATGTTCCCATTCAAAATTGTATTGGACTGCTTAAGATTGTATAGAAGTGATTAGTTTAATTAAAACTTAATTAAGGAAATAATGGAGATAAATCAAGTCTGGCTTGTTAAACAATCTCAACCAAAGTGTAAATAAGATCGTTAGGTTATAACGTAAAGGAGGGATTTGGCCATAACTTTTGGATCAAATAGTTCAGATTGAGCCTACTGTTTGAAGTAAATAAAAAAGTAATTTGCCTGTTTAAGTTTGTCTAAAAAGGATTTGTAATTAGTTTTTTTAATATGGTTTAAGGGTTAGCTGAACCTTAGCAGTAAGGGGATCTGGGAGTTTATATGAACGAGGAATAAAATGGGATCAGTCATTTTATTAACTAATGTAATTAGATGAAATTAAACCATAGTTTAGTAATTAGTTAGATTATAATTTAAGTGGTTAAGAATTATAATTATAATTATAATTAAATTAGCAGTTGCTTAAAATATTAATTAAAGGATCATATATCTTCAGAATCAGACAAACAAGTGTGTTGGAATCGCGTTGACCAACACTAAGAGATGGAACTGTTCTGGACTGAGCTAGAGATGGCTGGAAATTCTAGTTAAATTAAATGGCTGTTTAATTTAGCTGAAACAAATTGATTTAGCGACAACGGAAACAAGGTGAGTTAAACTCACTCAGTCCCACTTATATTTTATATATTTGGGTTTTTATTTGTGTGCGCTATGGTTGCTAATGGTTGATATTAAATTGTTGTTATTGGCTGGTTATTGAATTGAATGATTATATTGAGGTAACGTATTTGATGCAGGGAAAACAGGTTGGAGGGATCCAACTGGATTCCTCACAGCAGTTGATAAATTTCGTTATATTATAATATATGTTGAATGGTATGGAATTGTGATGCAGGGATTGACAGGTTGGAGAAATCCAATAGGATTTCTCAGTAATATTGATAATGTTTATAAATATGATTTGTTGTGTTCATTTGGATGTGAAATGGGTTTATATTTCATGGTTTGGTACTTTAGCGAATATTTACCTCTTTAATATCATCGATAAAGAAATGATTTGTGAAATCAATATTAAATCGATTTCAAACGTTTTCGAAGATGTTTTCACATATAGTTTTGAAATATGATTTATACAGCAAATGTTAATGATTTATACAGCGAATGGAATATGATTTTCAAGCGTATGTTAATGGGTTATACAGCGAATGGTTAATGGTTTATACAACGAATGGTTAATGATTTATATAGCAAATGTTAATGATTTATACAGCGAATGATAATGGGTTTATAAAAAAAATGTAATGGTTTATACAACGAATGGTAATGGGTTTATAAAGCTAATGGAAAATGGTTTATAAAGTGAATAGAAATGGACTTATAGAGCGAAAGGAAATGGATTTGTAGGTGAAAGATAAAGGAATTCGTAAATGCAAGGTAAATAATTTTGTAAAGAATAGGGGAAGGGTTTTGAAATGGAATCTGTAATATTATCTACAGAAGTTAACTTGGGATATTTTAATTAATTTTGTGAAATGATATTTAAATAATATTGAAAATGATTGGTGAGATTTTAATAATACAATCGCTTTAAAAATGTTAAAGGGGATATGATAGGGTTTTACGAAATTTAGAACTTGTTGTACGCTGGTCGAGTTGAGTAAGTTTCGAGGTATCAATCTGATGTTGGTTTCGGCCTTCAGGATTGATACAGAGAGATTTATTCACTTACCAAATTATAGTGAGGGTCTAAGGAGTGGAAGTGAATTGATAATGGAATTTTCTTATTTCTAATAAGGAAGGGAAATCTTTTCCAAATCAACAGTTTTAATATTTAATTAACGACGGGTTAATTAAAGAGGCTAAGTGATGCTAGGTATTGGATCAGTGAATTCATTATATTTTTGTGCATAAATGGCTGTTTATTTGATGGTTAAATAACCGACTATCAAATATGACCTATACAATTGTTGTAACGGAAAGACTGGGATCGAATTTATATTCGAAAACCACTCCGACTAGCAAATACGCGGAAAATGATAGATTCTGAGTGAAGATGGAGAAATTGAAGACCGTGGATCTTCAAGAGCGGAAGGGCTACTTGTTGATTTTTTTGGTTAGCTCCCAGAGATATTTTGGCAGTGATTCTATCGTGATTGGAAATCTTCGGATTGCAAGGACTACTCGCTACTGATCCATAGGGTAATTCAAGGATGCAGTATGAGAGTGCCATCAGTTCATCATGTTCCTGAATGACTTGTATGGACGGGTGTCTGACATAGTATTTCTCAAAGAATCACGTACATTGATTTTACAAGCGTCTTTCTATTAGTGGCATTAACACATAGAATATTTTTGTGGATGTCAATCAGTGATTTGGCAGATCTGACAATGTGGCATTCAAAGTGAATGGTGATGTTATGTTCTAAAGGTAGTGTTAAAACTCAAGCCTCTTCAATCGGTAAATGGAAAAAGTTGGGTAGGTCGCATGGCTATGTAGCTCGCACCCATCAAAAGGGTGTATTGTCACCATCTAGAGAATATTCATATTTGTTACTTCTTTTCATTTCTGTACCTCCCGGGAACTACGGTGGTCGCGAAAAAAAGCCGTAAGGTATACATTCGGTACTCCCCAGCAAAATGAGGGGTCGGTCATGTTTAGCCTTGGTTGCAAGATGTTCTTGTTGAACCCGGTATATTCGTCTCTAGAGATACACTATCGGAATGTGGTCCCATACCTTGCTAGTTGGAATCCATTATCCAATAAGTACCCGCGGAATTTGATTTTATACTATATATGTGGAACGTGAGACGAAAGCATTCCACTAGATTGATATTTATTTGTGTTTAGACATTATTATAATATCAGAAAAGATATGATTTCCAAAAGTGTTTTAGGTTATCGTAAGGTAAAAACCGTCTGTATTTATATATGGATTTGGTCTTACGATTATCCTTTCCTTTTGAAAAGATTTTGACGTTAAAAATCAAGTTGGATGATACTTGTAAACTTAATGTGTTTTTCTCACACTGGTTCACCAGACTGATCCGGCGTTTTATAAATGCTCGGGTTAGACTGGGTTGTATAGGTTCAAGTTATCGGATGCTGTGAAGATACGAGCTGGAAGATTCCAGACGAATGATATTATATAGATACTATTCCGTTTTGTATTGTATATGAGGACAAGTTATATTAATTGTCCAGATGTGTTGATGTACTATAATGATTGTAAGTATTTTTAAAGCTCTCAGTAAATATTTATTTCTATATTATATTTTGTTCCGCTACAATGTGAGACTTTGTGTTGTGTTGGTTCTTCTTCTTCCTCTATTCTAATATTTATTTATTTCTTTTCTCACCCTCTAATTTCTTTCTAATAACTATTTGGTGTTTTCGATACTTGAGTTTTGGCAAGTAATATGGTTTGTGTATTATTGTCAGAATTCGGGAGTTGAATTCCTGCCGGGTCGTTACAGTGGTATTAGAGCTGTTGGTTTAGTAATAACCTTGGCTCTGTGGCGTAACTCGATAGAGATGGGGTTAGTAATACCTTAGATCGAGTTGAGTGTATATATATGAGAGAGTATTTGTAGATTTTATATACAAATGTTTTGTATTATGCTGTTTGATTGGCTCAAGTGTTGAAAAGCATTGAACTGAAATTGGACATGATATTGTTTTGTAAAGAGGGCAAATGAAATAATTTTTCCCAGGCTGTATTTTATATAGAAAAGGAAATAATTTTCTCAAATTATGGTAGTATTGGTTATTTGATTGATCTGGTTGAAATTCGGAATGGATAGTAAAATGAAATTGAATTGGTTAGAATATTAATTGGTTAACTAGTTTAGATTATCTTATTTAACTAAGATGAATTAAGAAATGAGTTTGAAATGGAAATTAAATCAAATACATTTGGGATTTGAATGGAGAATAAATCGAATAGAATCATGAATCAAATGAGTCAACCCTATATATTTTACCTGTATTATATATTGAGTTAAGTACAAATTCCAAAAGACTATGGTAGTAGTTCTGGTCGCAGAGATTGAAATACAGATTGGAAGAAGAGAGAAGATCAGTACTTGATTTTCTTCGTAATCAAATATTTGAGTTGCTCGACAAACAGGCTAACCTTGATATTATTGATTTGAGAGATTGAGGCCCAGAGTGGCAACTGTAGTTGTACCAATCGAGTCGTGCAAAGGAGGTGCTGGCGAAATTTTTCGAAAAGTTAAAGAATTAGAATATATTTTATAATAATTCTAAAACGATTATTTTGAAACTAATTGGGTTTATAGCATTCTTCTCACTTTAGTAATTTCGGGGACGGAATTCTTTTAAGGGGGAAAGAATGTAATGACCCAGATTTTTCGGGTATTTAAATTCGAATATTTAATTTATTTTATTATTCTAAATATTTTATTTGGAATATTAATGGATTTTTAATATTTAAATTGTTTATTAAAACGAAGTTTTAACATTAAATTTATATATAATATAAATCGAGCTCGAAATGGCACGATAGTTCGTAATATTGAATTTTGAACTTCAGTTGAATATACAGGATCTGATATAAGTCGGATTTCTGTGAAACAAGAAATGTTTGGATCTTGTTGACAATAATTTTCTAGTGAAAGAGAAAAATTGGGATTTCAGTTTTTAATTCGTTAGTTATGTCCAATTCAAATTTTAATATAGTCGCTATGGAATTATTTATAAATAATAGCGATTTATTTAATAATTAAATTCGATTTAAAAGGGTTTTTGACCATAACTCGAGATAACGATTGAATGAAGCCACGAAACAAATTCCGTTGAATTCGTATTGACGTTTAGAGTTAGGACAAATATATTGTTTGTTATTTTTGAAGACCGGGTATTTTTGTTATCTAAAATATCGTTGTTTTACACATAAAACTGAATAACGGATATGCAAACGACCTCGGATTTCGACAAAACCTTTTCCATCGTGTCCGGAATGTCATTTTATGCTAGAACACAAATTTTCATATTGATTAAGGGTCGTTTGTTATGGTTTTAAAATGATACTTAGACCCTAAGTATTTTATATTAATACTTAATTTAAAACATTGGCTATAAAAAGGGGTTCAAAACCCTAAATGTCAGTCAATCCATTTTGTTAGTCAACCAGATAGGTTTTCTGCACCTCCATCGTTAATATATTACACAGTGAAAACAAATCTCTCCATCCCTTCCAAAAATCATTCGAGCCTCTCACTAAAATCATAATCGATAACTGGAGAAAGGTCAAGTTGTTTGAAGGGTAGCTGATCAATGTCGATGATGGACTGTAGCATTTCCTGGGGGGTGAGATTCTGTAGGGAAGCAGCAGCGGGTTTTGGATATTTGCTGAGAAATGGCGGCGTCGGAGTTGTCGAATTTGGGGCCAACGATGGGGGCGATTAGGCGTTTTCTTTGGTACAAATGGATCGAACACTGACGGTGTTATAGAGGAGCTGGAACAGACAATACATGGGGGTGCTAGCTAGTGTGGATGAGACGCGGGAGAGGGCCGACCCTGATCATGGTCTGATGGGGTATACAAAGTGCCGGTGGTCGGAATTTGCAGAGGTCGTTGGTGATGTTGTTTATGTGTGATGGATAGCCTTTTGAAGTGGAGTTTGGCAGCGTTGTTGGGTTCAAAAGCTTTGAACGAAAGGTCAAAACCAAAAGCAGAAAAAACTGGATGTTTTTTTTTGGAGCAACAGTATACTAACAAACGAAGCAGAAGAGTTTGCGTGGACCAAAAAGAATGAAGACCAGAATGGAAACAACATGGATCTCATTATCTCCGATTTAAAATGTAATTAACTCAGCCTGAACAGTTTAACCAAATTAATTAGGTTATATCTATTAAATTAATTGGGTTATAATTACTTAATTGAAATAGTACTCAAGTTCTAGCCGCCTAATTAGAAAAAAAACATGGTTAGATTATATATATATATATATATATATATGTCAGCCATGTTCCCATTCGAAATTGTATTGGACTGCTTAAGATTGTATAGAAATGATTAGTTTGGTTAAAACTTAATTAAGGAAATAATGGGGATAAATCTAGTCTGGCTTGTTAAACAATCTCAACCAAAGTGTAAATAAGGCCGTTGGGTTATAACGTGAGGGAGGGATTTGGCCATAACTTTTGGATCAAATAGTTTGGATCGAGCCTACTGTTTGAAGTGAACAAAAAAGTAATTTGCTTGTTTAAGTTTGTCTAAACAGGATTTGTAATTAGATTTTTTTTAATATGGTTTGAGGGTTAGTTGAACCTTAGCAGTAAGGGGATCTGGGAGTTTATACGAACGGGGAATAAAATGGGATCAGTCATTTTATTAACTAATGTAATTAGATAAAGTTAAACCATAGTTTAGTAATTAGTTAGATTATAATTTAAGTGGTTACGAATTATAATTACAATTAAATTAGCAGTTGCTTAAAATATTAATTAAAGGATCGTATATCTTCAGAATCAGACAAACAAGGTGTGTTGGAATCGCGTTGACCAACACTAAGACATGGAACTGTTCTGGACTGAGCTACAGATGGCTGGAAATTCTAGTTAAATTAAATGGTTGTTTAATTTAACTAAAACAAATCGCTTTAGCGACAACGGAAACAAGGTGAGTTAAACTCACTCAGTCCCACTTATATTTTATATAAGTTGGGTTTTTATTTGTGTGCGCAATGGTTGCTAATGGTTGATATTAAATTGATGTTATTAGCTGATTATTGAATTGAATGATTATATTGAGGTAACATATTTGATGCAGAGAAAACAGGTTGGAGGGATCTAACTGGATTCCTCACAGTAATTTTTAAATTTCGTTATATTATAATATATGTTGAATGGTTTGGAACTGTGATGCAGGGATTGACAGGTTAGAGAAATCCAATAGGATTTCTCAATAATATTGATAATGTTTATCAATATGATTTGTTGTGTTCATTTGGATGTGAAATAGGTTTATATTTCACGTTTTGGTACTTTAGCGAATATTTATCTCTTTAGTATCATCGATAATAAAAATGATTAATGAAATCGATATTAAATCGATTTCAAACGTTTTCAAAGATGTGTTCACATACAGTTTTGAAATATGATTTATACAGCGAATGTTAATGATTTATACAACGAATGGAATATGATTTTCAAGCGAATGTTAATGGGTTATATAGAGAATGGTTAATGGTTTATACAGTGAATGGTTAATGATTTATACAACGAATGATAATGGGTTCATAAAATAAATGTAATGGTTTATGCAACAAATGGTAATAGGTTTATAAAGCGAACGGAAAATGGTTTACAAAGTGAATAGGAATGGACTTATAGAGCGAAAGGAAATGGATTTTAACTGAATGATAAAGGAATTCGTAAATGAAAAGTAAATGATTTTGTAAAGAAAAGGGGAAGGGTTTTGAAATGGAATCTGTAATATTATATACAGAAGTTAAGTTGAGATATTTTAATTAATTTTGTGAAATGATATTTAAATAATATTGAAAATGATTGGTGAGATTTTGATAATATAATCACTTTAAAAATGTTAAACGGGATATGATAGGGTTTTACGAAATTTGGAACTTGTTGTACGCTGGTCGAGTTGAGTAAATTTCGAGGTATTAATCTGATGTTGGTTTCGGCCTTCGGGATTAATACTGTGAGACTTATTCACTTATCAATTTACAGTGAGGGTCTAAGGAGTGGAAGTGAATTGATAATGGAATTTTCTTATTTCTAATAAGAAAGGGAAATGTTTTCCGAATTAGCAGTTTTAATATTTAATTAACGACGGGTTAATTAAAGAGGCTAAGTGATGCTGGGTATTGAATCAGTGAATTCATTTTATTTTTGTGCATCAATGGTTGTTTATTTGATGATTAAATAACCGACTATCAAATCTGATCAATAAAATTGTTGGAACGGAAAGGCCGGGATCGAATTTATATTTGAAAACCATTCCAACCAGCAAATACGTGGAAATTGATAAATTCTGAGTGAAGATGGAGAAACTGAAGACCGTGGATCTTCAAGAGCGGAAGGGCTACTTGTTGAATTTCTCTGATTGGGTCCCAGAGATATTTCAGCAGTGATTCTATCATGATTGGAAATCTTTGGACTGCAAGGACTACTTGCTAGTGATCCATAGGGTAATTCAAGGATGCACTAGGAGAGTGCCTTCAGTTCATCCTGTTCCTGGATGACTTGTATGGATGGGTGTCTGACAGAGTATTTCTTAAAGAATAACGTACATTTATTTTTACAAGCGTAATTCTGTTAGTTGCGTTAACACTTAGAATATTTTTGTGGACGTCAATCAGTGATTGGTGGATCTGACAATGTGGCATTCAAAGTGAATGGTGATGTTATGTTCTAAAGGTAGTGTTAAAACTCAAGCCTCTTCAATCGGTAAATGGCAAAAATCGGGTAGATCGCATGGCTATGTGGGTCGCACCCATTAAAAGGGTGTATTGTCACCATCTAGAGAATATTCATGTTTGTTACTTCTTTTCATTTCTGTACCTCCCGGGAACTACGGTGGTCGCGACAAAAAGCTGTAAGGTGATAATACATTCGGTACTCTCAGCGAAATGAGGGGTCGATCATGTTTAGCCTGGGTTGCAAGATGTTCTTGTTGAACCCGGTATATTCGTCTTTAGAGATACACTGTCGGAAGGAGGTCCCATACCTTGCTAATTGGAATCCATTATCCAATAAGTACCCACAGAATTTTATTTTATACTATATATGTGGAACGTGAGATGAAAGCGTTCCACTATATTGATATTTATTTGTGTTTAGACATTATTATAATACCAGAAAATATATGATTTCCAAAAGTGTTTTAGGTTATCGTAAGGTAAAAACCTTCTGTATTTATATATGGATTTGGTCTTATGATTATCCTTTCCTTTGGAAAAGATTTTGACGTTAAAAATCAAGTTGGATGGTACTTATAAACTTAATGTGTTTTTCTCACTTTGGTTCACCAGATTGATTTGGCGTTTTGTAAATGCTCGGGTTAGACCGGGTTGTACAGGTTCAGGTTATCGGACGTTGTGAAGATACGAGCTGGAAGATTCCAGACGTTTGATATTATATAGATACTGTTCCGCTGTGTGTTGTATATGAGGACAAATTATATTAACTGTCCAGATGTGTTGATGTACTCTGATGATTGTAAGTATTTTTAAAGCTCTCAGTAAAGATTTATATCTATATTATTGTAATGACCCAGGATTTCAGTCAACTAATTTTAAATATTTAATTTGGATTTAAATATTGACTTAATAATATAATTGAATTATTTATATTAAGGTATCAATTCTTAGTAATCAATTTCGATTTAATATTAAAAATATTAAATTATCAGAATACGAAAATGGATTCAGTTGCATTCAAAATTTAATTTGAATTAAATACAGTTCAAATAATTAATAGGAAATTTTATTTGAATTTGTAACGATAATAATATTTATTTATTATCGAGGAGAATAAATTAACTGAAATTAATTTATATTAATTTAAATTAATATTTGTTCTGGATGATCAAACTGGACTTCGATACTTATCCCAATGGATTCAGAATAGTAGTTTTACCCTAGAATTGATAGTTGTTGGGTTCAGAAGGGAGTTCAACATCATGGTTTTATTTTTGATTAGAATTGTATTAGTTCAAAAAATAAATAAATAAATAAAATTAGTGGCCTTGTTTACCCCACCCTACCACAAAAGAAAATCAACCTGTGCCCTCCTTTTTACCACAATTCAAAACAACCCGTGCCTTCTTCATTACCACAAAACCAGAACAAACTGTGGCCTTTCTTTCTCCATTCCTCTTCTTTATAAAAACCGCGACACTCCTTTCTGTTCATTTCATTTTGGTCCTCAGCAAAATCAAACCGCACCTCAGTCTCCCCAAATCGATCGAAACTTCTGAAAACCCCACGTCAGCTCGAAGGAAGTCAGAGATACTCGCGCGAGGAGGGGTTAACGACGGTTCGAAGAGGATGAGGTCACGGGTTCTGCTGAGATGTCGAAGGGGTGATGAGGCTCGGAGATCCGTGATGAAGTTGTGGGTTCACTCGGATCTTGGAGGCAGTAGTCGTGGAGGTTTTGGTGAACTCAAGTGCGGCTTTGGCGATGGAGATAAGGGGATCTTTGGCTCAGTACAGTGTGATTTGTAGGAGGAGGATAGCAAGGTCAAGGAAAACGCAGGGTTTGTGGAGTCCAGAAAATTAGGATTTTGCGATGGTGCGATAGTTTCAAGGGCTCAAGTTTCAGCATCAACCTAGGACTGTCGAACTTAGGAGGGGCGTTGGGAGTATTTTGAGAAGAAGAGTGGCAGCGGTTGTTGTTTTCATCTGTGTAGAGCCTTGGTGATTGATACGGGTTGCAGTGCTGGTTTTAACTATCAAAAATGATAAGGTAATTTGTTAATTAATTAATCTATGAATAAATAAATACTTTATAAATCGGTAGATATAAAATTCGTATATTTTGCTTAAATGAACAGATTTAAACAAAGTGAAATGTTGGATTCATACATACATATTATTTGAAGTAAATTGGAGTCGACGGGAATCGGTGCTAGAATTGCTCGATTTAAATTTGGAATTCATCGGATCTGCAAATATAAAATCAAAGTGAGTAAATCTCACTCACCATTTTATTAGAATTATTTTAGTTGTTATAAATAATTGATTGTTGCTTGGATGCATTTAAATATTTTTGTGTTGATTTTATATTAGTTATTTAGGATTGAATATTATATATGTATATATATATATTGGTTTGGTGGTTGGATGATTCCCGCGGTATCATTAGTGGATGCCCGCAGTATCATTAGCGGATGATTTCCCTATGCGCCCCACAAATATATATTAGTGGATGACCTTCATACCGCTATATCCTGCCTCGAAGCAGGATGGGTATTATTTATGTGCTAACGTCTGTGGGTGCAAGAAAACAGGTTGGAGGGATCAACTGGATCCCTCAAAAATATATTATCTGTTTGTTTATTTGTTTGCATATATACTGTCATATATGAGTGTTAGAAAACCTGAAATAAATAATTGGTTGTTTGGTGTTTAAATATTACTGGGCCTAAGTGTTAATTTATAAAAATATCATGCAAGGGATATTTGAGATTTAAAAGGGAAATTCTATTTTTCTAGAATAGAATTTGAAATTCGAATAGATTTGAAATATAAACATGTTTTGAAAAATAAAAACAAGTAGTTTATTTATAAACGAAATTTATAAAGGAAGTGAAATGAGTTATCATTTGGATAATTCCGGAAATATAAACACTGGTGTGAATTTAGAAAAGGGAAATTTATTTTTCCAAAGTAGAAATTTAATTTCAAAAATGAATTTGAAATCGAGACTTGTTTAAAAAAAGAAAACAAGAAAAATAGATGGTGCTTGTAAATGAAAAGGGAAAATTATCATTTGGATAATTCGAATATTTGAATTCAAATGTGAATTTAAAAATAGAAATGGGAAATCGGTTTAAAGAAATAAACGATGGAATTTATTCTGATATTCAGAATATAAATATAATGGAAATAAATCGATAAGGATTTATGACTTGAATTCAATTTATTCGAATTTATTTAAATAGAAGTTAAATTGAATAAAGAGAATTCAAATGGAATTTGAATATAGAAAGTCAAATGGGATTTAAATATAGAATTTGAATATAGAAATTCAAATGGATTTAAATTTAGAATTTGAATATAGAAATTCAAATGGGATTTAAATATAGAATTTAAATATTAAATTCGAATGGGATTTAAATATAGAATTTGAATATATAAATTCAAATGGGATTTGAATATTGAATTCAAATAGAATTGAAATGGAATTTGAATATTGAATTCGAATAGAATTGGAATGGAATTTGAATATAGAAGATCGAAGTATAAATAAATTTATTTCCGAGTTAGGGAAAATCAACAATTTTAGAAGATCAGAAAAATTATGTGGGATTGGAAAAGTGGATTTGATATATATTAAAAATATATTAGAATGGAGTTGAATTCATTTTAAATGAAGTTTAAAAGTTTTATATATAAATATAATTAAAATGAACTCGCCCCAGCGTTGCAGCTCGCAAATTGGCAATTCGAACTTCAATTGAGTATATAGAAGTCAAATTAAGTCAGAATTCTTTGAAACAAGAACTGTCAGGACTAGTTAGATAATAGTTTTCTAATAGAAGAGAAAAATCTAGATTTCGTCTAATAGATTTTGAGATATGTCAAAATAAAATTTCTAAAAGTGCAGCGCAAAAATCGTTTAAAAACCATAAGGGTTTATTTAAACAAATATAGGGATTTTTAAGCAAATAAAAATCTGAATTTCCATTTGAAAAATCCAGATTTGAGTTGTAAACTAAATATGAGCTCAAGCTGTGTAAATGAAATGATTTTTGAAACAATAATCATATTTTTGATTATTGAATAGAATTAACTAAGTAGAAGAGAAATTGGTTAATCAAAGTTTTGAATCGAAATAAGACCTTAGAAAGTGAACTGGAATTGTAAATGTATATTCGAAATCGAATATGGAACTTCAATTGAAAAATAGAATTCAATTAGAGTATAAACAAGTTAAAATATATTTGCACATGTCATGTTCAAAGTGAAATTGGCAAAAGAGTTAATTAGCAAACTGATTAATGAATTAAGTTAAAATGATTGAATCAAGTTGATTTTGAATAAGTAAATTTAACTTGTGACTTCATATTCGAATCAAATATGAAATCTGAGTTGGAAAATGGAATTCAATTAGTTTATGAATAAGTTGAAATATATTTGAAACATGTTATATTCAAATATACAAGTGAAATAGGCAAAGAGCTAATTAACGATTTAATTCATGAGTTGTGTTAAAATGAGTGTACTAAGTTGAAATGAATTAGAAATGTATGGATATACATGAGACGGGTATGGAATGAAGTTAATGAAGATATATATATATATATATATATATATATATATATATATATATATATATATATAGACTGACCTACTAACGGTATATATTTAATTCACATATTGGTTTTTCTGCACCGTATCGGCTAGCCGGTTGGCTTTTTGATTTTCTTTTTGAATGAAGAGGCCTGTGTGGCGATTTGGGGATTTTCCCAATGCTCCCGGTATAAAGGAGGTTATGGCGAATTTTTCCGGGTATTTAAGGAGTTAAAATATTTGTAAGAAATTCTTATAGTTAGAAATCAATGTATCGATATATATAGAATTCGACAAGAAAACGAACTTGAAAATAGAATATTATAAGCAAAAAGGAAATCGATAACCTAGAAATAGAAAGGGAATTGTGTATACGTTTTAAAAATGGAGAATTGGTCTTATATGATGTTAATTATTCGAGGTAAGTGGTCTTATCCGTTTTGATGTTAAGGATGTTTTCAATCAAGGTCTGAGAGGTAGTTGTACCCCAACTTAATTGATCTCGTTTTAACCGATAAATAGCAAGATCCAGTCTTGAAGAGGAATGTGTGAATAAGAGTTAGTTGAATGCAGTGTTTTAGGTTGTCGTAGCGATGTTTTACACAACATTCGTTTTAACCCAAAGAAGTGAAAGTTTGGAAATATGATTATAAATATTTCCTAGTCTAAAAATGAATGGTCGGGAAAGAGATAAGTAATTGGAATATTTTCTAATTATAAATAGAATATATTTTCTATGTATTGAAAATAAAAGAAGACGATATATGGAAATGTTTTCCAATTAACGTAAAAGGCCAAGATGATTATCGAAAATATTTGGTTAACAAATATTTATAAGGAAATGGAGACGAGATTTAATTAATGAAATATTAATTAAAGAGCCCAGTGATTTGTTTGATATGTTGAATGAACACTTGTTTTATTCGATAGTTAAATCACAGACTATCGAAGTTTTGACCATCGTTGTAAATATGGAGAGACCGGTTGGATTCTTGTCCAAAGAACCACTCCATATGGGTATAAGTGTTGCGAATTATATATGCTGAAGATAATTGAAGACGGAGTAAAGTGCAAGGGCTGTTGTATAATTCCTAGGTAGAGATTGCCTAGGATGGATATGCTGAATAGTGCCTTCGGTTTCGTTCAGTCCCAAAACAAACGTATATGGACGAATATCTGACAGAATATTTCCAATGATTGCATGGTTTGGTCTGTATAAATATATATGGTTGCAACGGATTTATTCCCTTAGCATAACATCCAGAATATTTGTGTAAACCAACTAATGATTAACGGATATGATAATGTGGCATTCAAAGTAATTGTGTTATCAATAAGAGAAGTAATCGTAGCCTCAGGCCTCAACAACCGGGAAATGACAAAAATCGGGCAGGCAGCATGGCTATGTGGTTAGCTCCCATTAGGGTATATTATCACCTATCTAGAGAATCATTTAATTCCTTATTCTATTCGATGTTGTCCCATTTGGGAAACGGTTGCTGATCCCAACCGTTGGTGATATACATTCGATACACTCAAGCGAAATGAGTGGTCGGTCATGTGTGGCTGAGTTGCAAAATGTTCTTGCTGAACTCGATGCATTCTCCTCTAGAGATACACCAACGGAAGGTGGTTTCGTACCTTGTCATAGTTGGAATTCCATTACCCAATAAGTGCTTGCGGTTTTGATTGTATATTATATATGTGGAACGTGAGATGCAAACGTTCCACTAGATTGTTATTAATTTGATTTAGACATTATCATAATATCAAAAGAGTTTTGATATAAAAATTACCGTTTCTTTCAAAGAGGATTTGAAAGTTAAGTCAAGTGTTTGGATTCTCATAAGGGAAAAAACCGTTCCGTGTTATACGGCGTGGTCTTATGAGATATCATTAAGTTTCTGAAACTGTTTTAAATTGTTTACTCATACCAGTCCCATGATGTAACACCCAGCGAATTCTATAACGTTAAGCTTCACAAATTAAAGTGTAATTAATTCTAAATGAAATAATTAAGGGAAATGGGTTATGCCATTGCGTTCGTCTCGAAATTCTACTTGAGATAAAGTTCGAGTTTGCGCGAATCAGACTCCGTATGAAGAAGTTATGACCTTCGGAAGTTTCAGAATAAAATTTATATTCAAACAACTCAGTTTAAAATTCGAAATTCGAAAAATAGGTTCAAACTGGGCTGGGCAGGAAAATTCCCGCCCAGAGACCAGGTCGACCATGGTGTCGACCTGGCCTCCCCAGGTCGACCATAGTGCTGACCTGGCCACCCCAGGTCAACCATAGTGTCGACCTGGGTGTCGACCTGCCTGGTCGACTTGGCTGGCTAGGTCTGGCTCTGGCTCGAATTTCTATGGCTCTGTGTGTCACTAGGGTTGACATGTCACCTCTTGATTGGCTCTTTGAACTTTGTATGGTCTAGATTCCTCCTATCTTCATCTGACGGCTCAAAACAATTTAAAAATCTATAAATACACCCTAAGTCTCAACTGAAAATTCACACAAAAAAAATAAGAAAGGAGTCTTCATGCTGCCAAGGAGGAATTGAACATAGCCGTCAAGAGAGAAAAGCCTAGAGACGAATCAAATTAAGAAGAAGATTATAGTTTAATCAAATTAATCAACGCAACGTTAATCTACCCAAAGGAGCGCATCTCAATTTCAGAATTCAAAATCCAGAATTCAAGATTCTGCATTCGTTGTAAGTATAGTGACCTTTCAGAATATGAATAAAAACTGTGATGTGATTTGATGTAAATGAAAATAGAATTGTGTTATTGTATGATATAAATTTCTGTGTATTGTAATGATTCTATCATGACTTGTGTATTGATATTTGTGGCCTAAATTGATTGATGCAAGCATATTGAACAATTGTAAATGAAAATAATGGCACTTGCAAGTTCGTGGCAAAAACTAGAATTTGATCCCTTTATGTTTATGTCTATGGCATGGATTATATATGTAATCCCTTAGTCTAAGTTAGAATTTATGTAAACATGTTATAGACCTTTTATGCCTACATGACCCAAAACCTATGATAGCATTCTTATGTTTATTTGCAAGTATAATTGGATCTATGTTAAGTATCGTTTGGGTTTCATAAACTATGCAAGTTCATGTTGAAATAGGCTATGTGATTAGATGTTATAATTGGACATTTTGGTGAATATACAACATGCTAGTTTTGTGGTTGACATTATGCCAAGATAAACATGTTTAAACACAAGTTTGTATTAGCCTAAACTATGCCATTTCATATGTCACCTACTTAGTTATACTTTGATTTGAATGCAAGTTCACATGACCCATAATTTATGTTAATCGCTAAATTGCAAGTTCATACGCCACACACCTTTATGTATTATAAAATGTTACATGTGCTTGATTTCCCCTTTTTCTCACGTTTACAAAGTTGGGATGAATTGTGTCGAGCCCAACATTTGTTATAATGTTGCGAACGTACAAACGGGGGTAAGAACGTTGGGTGTAAAACATGAAAATATATGTTGGCATGTTTGGCACATGCCAACGACAATGACATTTAACAGGTATGAATTGATATACCCAAGAATAAAAGATATGACATTTACATATATATATATATATATATATATTTGAGAAGTAATAAAATATATAAATTTAGAAAACACGATATGCTTAACCCGATGTTGGATTGAGTTGTGATGTAAACCTGCCCGGACCCGCCCGGCTGTCCAGTTGTCACACCAATACCTATCCAATGTGGGTGGTTAAGCATTGAGCCCAATAATGACCCGAGGTTAGACTGAGCTACGGTGTAAACCTGCCCGGAACTGACCGGCACATCCAGTAACCGTAGCAATACCTGTCTAATGTGAGTGGTCAGGTGCTCTAAGAGGCTAAGGACAGATGGTAGGGTTAAGTCAACTATAACACTTAACCAAATTCAACATGTTAACAAGAATTGATGGGTGGGGTTAGGTAGATACAGACACTTAACCACTTAACATGTTTGACTCGAAAATCCTGGTAACGAGGGACCCGTTTCAGCAGTAACCCAAGTTAGGTATCAACGGTACCCTGAAACTAGGCAGGGTGGGGCATGATTACTAGGCAGATTGTAAGCGGTCAAATGACGGCGGTGGGTGCACAATGTAGGTCTAACGGGGTGCGGGCGTGCACACACTCCGGAGCAGACAACCAGGGCACTGGGGACACCAGTAGTATAACCTATACCTTCTAGAATTTGTGTCGGGGCCGCCACCATGGGTCTTGATACACCCTATGGTGGGACCAGCATAGGTATCTACAATTCTTAGGGGCCGTATGACACATGTTAATGCGAGTAGGAGCCGATCTTTAGAGAATGGGGATCACTTCACCCTCTCCATGGGGTGCCAGTTAGAATAAGCTCAAGTAGGTGCAGAGATATAGTATGGGTGCGATAGTACGTTCGACACTTCCTTAGCTTGTGACACTTTCGTATTTTCAGTATATATCTATCATGCCATTTTCTTATTCACATACTGAAGAGTTACTAGATTTACTCAGGCTTTATGTATGACTCTATTTTCTTTCCGTCTTCCTTCCTTTCGTTTCCGCCCCCCCAGGTCCACAGGGAGGAAACAGCTCAGCTCAGTCAGGCTCTTTACAAGCTCCAAGACCGTAGGTGTATGATTTGGATCTCTTTTGCTTGGATTATGGCTTTGGATATCACTATGGGGATTTTTGACACTTTATTTATGTTTTATGCTTCTTTAATAATCAAGACAGTTATGAGGTTGTAATGATGGAAGTATTTTGAGACAATTATGGAATGTTTTGTTTAAACAAGTATTGATGAAATAAAAGTCTGTTTGGTTTCCGCTGTTTAAAATATGTGTATTTATATCTGTCTTGAGTTTATCTGTGGATTTTACTTATAAACCTCCACCAAAGTTAAGGCATTCCCTTTGTGAGTGACCTTAACGGAGGTGGGGTGTTTCACTTGGTATCAGAGCATAGGTTTACCAGATAAGATAAAAGTTTTTGAAATTGTTTTCAAGATAGAAAGTTTAAAGAAGCATTTTTTCAAGAAAAAGTGTTATATTTATAAAAAGACAAAATCCCCCAAAGCCATGTGCCATATCTATCTCTCTCTATCCTTCGTTTTGAAATTTTCCTTTCTGTTTTAGCATGTCTGGGGATCCTACTTCTCAGCTACAGATGCTTTTACTCCTCCTCTGAAACACCCCACCTCCATTAAGGTCACTCACAAAGGGAATGCCTTAACTTTGGTGGAGGTTTATAAGTAAAAGCCACAGATAAACTCAAGACATACATAAATACACATATTTTAAACAGCGGAAAACCAAACAGACTTTTATTTCATCAATACGTGTTCAAAACAAAACATTCCATAATTGTCTCAAAATACTTCCGACATTACAACATCATTACTGCCGTGATTATTAAAGAAGCATAAAACATAAATAAAGTGACAAAAATCCCCATAGTGATATCCAAAGCCATAGTCCGAGCAAAAGAGATCTAAATCATACATCTACGGTCTTGGAGCTTGTAAAGAGTCTGACTGAGCTGAGCTGTTTCCTCCCTGTGGACCTGGGGGGGGGGGGAAGAAAAGAAGACGAAAAGAAAATAGGGTCAGACATAAAGACTGAGTAAATCTGGTAACTCTTCAGTATGTGAATAAGAAAAGGGCATGTTAGATATAAACTGAAAATAGGAAAGTGTCACACGCTAAGGAGGTGACGTTTGGAGTCGAATGTACTATCGCACCCACACTATATATATCTCTGCACCTACTAGAGTTTATTCCAACTAGCACCCCATGCTGAGGGTGAAGTGATCCCCATTCTTATTAAAAGATCAGCTCCTACTCATGTTAACATGTGTCATACGGCCTCCTAGAATTGTAGATACCTATGTTGGTCCCACCATGGGGTGAATCAAGACCCATGGTGGCGGCCCCGACACAAATTCTAGAAGGCATAGGTTATACTACTGGTGTCCCCAGTGCCCTGGTTGTCTTCTCCGGAGTGTATGCACGCCCACACCCCGTTAGACCTACACTGTGCACCCACCGCCGTCTTTTGACCGCTTACAATCAGCCCAGTAATCGTGCCCCACCCTGCCTAGTTTCAGGTACCGTTGATACCTAACTTGGGTTACTGCTGAAACGGGTCCCTCGTTACCAGGATTTTCTAGTAAAACATGTTAAGTTGTAATGGCGCGTTTTGTAAGGTATAATAATTAAGTTATTTAATTATTTAAATAACGAATATATTAAATAAACGATAGTTGAACGTATAATTATAATATAATTAAAATCGAGCGCGTAACGACACGGCAGTTCGCTGTTTGGCGATTTGAACTTCAACTGAGTATACAGGGTTCGTTTTAAATCGGATTTCTGTGAAACAAGAAACGTGTGGAGCTGATGGAGTATATCTTTCTAGTGGAAGAGAAAGATCGGAATTTCGTCGTGTAGATTTTGAGTTACGTCCAAATCAAAATATCAGAAATGCAGCGCCCTGACCATAACGGTTTAATTATATTTTAAATAAAGATTTAAATAGAAATCGGACATCGATATAACTCTGACGATGTAATATCGAGTTGTAAATATATACAGGAATGTTCGGGAGCTGTATGGTATCCCACTGTGAATACAGACGATAATAATTAATTCTAAATAATTAATTTTATTTTATTTAAATATAATTATATATTTAAATAGGCTATTTAGAGCGTTAAAAATAGCCACTTTTGCATACGAAGTCGGAATTCGACGAAACCAGTTTGGTTGGATCCGCAATGTCAAATAGTTGTTAGATTTCCAGTTTCGTGATTTTTAGAGTCACTGTGTGGCCGTACGGATTTTTAGAGTGAAAAATAGTCAGTTTTTCAACAGTTAAAAATACGCTGTGTGAGCATACGGAGTCGGAATTCGACGAAACCAGTTTCGTTGGGACCATAATGTCAAATTCTATCAGTGTGTCAGTTTTCATGATTTTTAGGCGTCGTATGTGTTCGCAGTGATTTTTAGAAGATAAATACTAGGAGAAAATAAAATAAATAAAATAGAAAATCAAATATAAAATATCCTCCCCATTTTTCTTTGGATCCACAACAGGCCACACGACCTTCCTTCTCTACCACAAGTCCTACCAACCCAATCACTGTGTATATATACAGCATAAACCAACACAGCAAACAATTTTCCACAAACAAAAATCCACAGAAAAATCCAAAACAAATTCCACACAAATCTATAAATTGAAGTAGCTATGTATTTGAAGTTCTCTTGAGCTGCTCTTCACGTTGGCATCCATTCTGAGTGGCTCGACATCGGTTCCAGTACGCTGAAATATGCCACCGTCGGTTAGGGTTTGGGTTCGATCAACACAAGGGTGTTTCGATCCAAATTCCAAGTTGGTTTTGGGTTTCTAGCCTCGAGTAGTCGGAGTTGTGAAGGTTTGGAGTGTTTCTGTGTCAATTTGGTTCGGTCCTTTTCTGGGTGAGCTGCTCGTTCGACGGGGTTTCCATTAAAGATCTCGAGCTCGAGTTCGGGTATACAGGGGTCACGAGATGGAGATTTGTAAGAGGATTAAAACGGTGGTGTTCGGGTTGGATTTCATGAGGTATTGGAGGGTGCGATTGTGATAAAAGAAGTGGAAATGGTGTTTGTGAAGAGCAGGTCACGGCCGAATCAGTATTGGGGAAGAAGAGGCTTTGGAGCGGGTTTATACGGGAGTGGTCTGGGATGTTCAAACGTTTGGATGGGCCTTGGTTTTTGGTAAAGCCCGATTTAAATTAGACCAAGTTTTATTTAATTATATAATGTGTACCAACTTACAATGATCATAACTTCTTCGTATATGATCGGAATTGGACAAAACAAGTTGCTTCGGGATCGTATGGACGAGCACAACACAATGAGACTGACCGGGAATGAATCCGAGCTCGTTACAATTTACGGCGAAATAAACTGTTTGATTCAAATCAAATAACGGTTTATCGTTCTTTAACGATGAACTGCAAATGTGAGTAAATCTCACAAACTCTAAACAGTTTTATTTTCACGTTATATTCTTAGAACTGTTAAAATATTATCTGTTTGACTGTTTGACTGTGTGTTGACTGTTTGATTGAACTGCTAGTCAGTTAGTAGGGATTTTATATATATATTTACATATATATATAAACCGTTAAATAGTCATATGTGATTCTGCTATCAGAATATTTCACAGTGAAGTGAAATCGATGTTGTTGTATTGTCTAACATCTGTGGTGCAGGGAAACAGGTTGGAGGAATCCAACAGGATTCCTCAACAGTTATTTTACTGTGATTTTTATATTGTGATATATAATGTGATGTATATAATCTGTGTGATTATGTGTGGTGGGACGATATTTATCGTTGTTATATGGCGTGTTAAATACCCTGAGAAATACCAGAATGTAGGAGAGGGGTTTTCAAAGTATATTTTGGAAATAGCTTATTTATATAAAATCAAGGGATTATATATATATATATATATATATATATATATATATAAGAAAAAGGATTTTTGAATATTAAGGAATATAGTTGGTAAAACAAATATAAAAGAGTTTTATTTGTAAATCAATATAAGGGAATATACATGTTAATCGAATATAAGGGGATATATTTGTTAATCAAAATATAAAGGAATTATATTCGTTAAAAGAAATATAAAGGATATTTATTTAGAGATTAAATAAATAGAATTAAACTAATGGAGATATTTATTTGTTAAATAAATAGGAGTTAACCAAGTGAATTGGTCGAGTTAATCGAAGTGAATTAGTTAAGTTAAACTAAGTGGTTAATCGAAGTGAATTAGTTAAGTTAACTAAGTGGTTAATCGAAGTGAATTAGTTGACTTAAACTAAGTGAATCGGTTGGAGTTAATCAAAGTGAATTAACTAAGTTAAACTAAGTGGATTAGTTCAGTTAATCGAGACAAGTAAATCAAGTTAGGTTAAACCATTTGAGTTAACCAGTTAGGTTAAACCATTTAAGTTGACCAGTTAAAGTTGACCAGTTAGATCTGATCAGTTAGAGTTACTCAGTTAGAGTTGACCAGTTAGAGTTGACCAGTTAGAGTTGACCAGTTAGAGTTATCCAAGTGGAGTTAATCGAGTAGAGTTGTCGAATATCACTTATTCGAAGTAGAGTTATCGAATATAGAGTATTCGAGGGAAGAGTAATCGAATATAGTTTATTCGAGTGGAGAAATCAAATGTTATTCAATTGAGAAGAGTTATCGAATATTATTTATTCGAAGAGTAGTTATCGAATATTGGTTATTCGAAGTTAGTTAATCCAAAGGAGTTATTCGAAGTTAGTTAATCCAAAGGAGTTATTCGAAGTTAGTTAATCCGAAGGAGTTAATCAAAGAGTTAATCCAAAGGAGTTATTCGAAGTTAGTTAATCCGAAGGAGTTAATCGAAGAGTTAATCCGAAGGAGTTAGTCGAAGAGTTAATCCAAAGGAGTTATTCGAAGTTAGTTAATCCAAAGGAGTTATTCGAAGTTAGCTAATCCAAAGGAGTTATTCGAAGTTAGTTAATCCAAAGGAGTTAGTCGAAGAGTTAATCGAATATAGTTATTCGAAAGAAGGTGTTAATCGAATATAGTTATTCGAGTAAAGTTAAAAGAGTTAATCGAATTTAGTTATTCGAAATGAGTTATTCGAATTAGATATTTGAATAGAGTTAAACACATTAGAGTGATTCGAATTACTTATTCAAATAGAGTAAACACGTAAGAGTTAATTGAATATTAGTTATTCAATTAGAGTTAAATCGAATTTAGTTATTCGAAAGGAGTTAATCAATTTGAGTTAAGTTAATCGATTTGAATTAAGTTGAATCGAAATGGAGTAAATCGATTAGAATTAAGTTAATCGAGTTAGAGTAAATCGAATATTGGTTATTCGAAGGTAAGTTATTCGAATTAGTTATTCGAAGGAGTTAACCAAATGAGTCGATCCAAAGGAGTTAGTCGAATATTAGTTATTCGAATAGAGTTAAAGGAGTTATCGATTTTAGTTTGATCGAAAGGAGTTATCGATTAGTAAATCGAAAGGAGATTTTCGAATATAGCATATTCGAAAGAAAGAGATCGAATATTGTTTATTCGAAAGAGAGAGATTTCGAATATGAGTTATTCGAAGAGAGATAATCGAATATAGGTTATTCGAAGAAGAGTTAATCAAATAGAGATTACTCGAAAGAGAGTTATACGTCGAATTCGATTATAGCGAATTCGGGAAAGTACTATTTACTTTCCAGGGTTTAAATCAAGATTAAGTTATTGATTTAGAAATTAGGTGTCTGTTAAATTATTCGAGTTAGGAAATAAAATATATAGGGGTAGGAATTATAACGTTATAGTTATAATCAAACACTGTCATATAAGAAGTGGATTCGTAACCTGAATCCGAGAATTTGCGTAAACAGATGATTGTAAAAAGTGAGCGATGGGCTACATCTATTTCACAGTAAAGGACGTTGTTCAATTAAGGTCTGAGAGGTATTTATACCCCAACTTGATTGACTTCAGAATTGACAAAGGAATAGTTGTGGTTCGATAGAAAAGGTTGATTTGAAATATAGTTAAGTAATAAGCGATTAATGGATTAAGCGTAACGATGTTTTATACAACGTTCATTGAAAATCCGTAAATGAGTTTTGGAAACGTTTTCCAAATATAGTCAGATATGTTTTCTAAACGTAGAAAATGAAATGTTTTCATGATAAGAATTTAAGAAATAGAGTTAAGCAAATTCAGAAACTGACTGGAGAGGGTAAGTTGAACGGTTTTCTAAGTGACGATCTGATGTTGGTCTCGACCTTCCGTATTGATACTTAGAGAGTTGTTCTCATACTAGTTACAGTTAGGGACTGATAGTTGCGAAATAATAGTGATGTGAAAATAAGCTATGGAAATGTTTTCCAATGATTAATAACATATATTTTCTAAATATATGAAATAAGGAAATATGAACATATGATGATTGATCGATCGAATTCCCATTTGGAAATAAGATCGTTGTTTGTACACCGACATGTTTTCATTTGATAGTTAGATCACAGACTATCAAAGTTTTGACCATTTTAACGTTGTTATTATGGAGAGACCGGTTGGATTATTATCCAAAGAACCACTCTGTATTGGCATAAGCGTTGCGAGCAATACCTGCCAAAGATAAATTGAAGACGGAGTAAAGTACAAGGGCTGTTGTATAAGTCTTAGATAACAGTGACTAAGATGGATATACTGAATAGTGCCTTCGGTTTGTCCAGTCCCAGGACAACGTATATGGAAGAAGGTCTGACAGAGTATATCCAATGGATCGCGTAAGTTGATCTGTTCAAACGTATTCACGTTTGGTGGCGGAGGAATTCGTTTCTCTTAGCTGTATACCCGTGTTATTTTTGGATAAGTCAATTTGTGATTTGGCGGGTATGACGATGTGGCATTCAAAGTGAATGGTGATCAGATGTTCTGAAGATAGACGTAGCTTCTAGCCTCACACCGGGAAGTAACAAAAGTTGGGCTAGGCAGCATGGCTAGTTGGGTTATTCCCAAGCAGGGTGTATTGTCACCGATCTAGGGAATATCCATATTTATACTTCTCTTTGATTCTGTATCTTCGGGTGACGGTTTGATGGCCTATAACCGTGGTGGCAATATATTCGCGACACTCAAGCTAAATGAGTGAGCGGTCATGTGTGGCCGGGTTGCAAGACGTTCTTGTTGAACCCTGAGTGTATCACCTCTAGAGTACACTATTCAGAAGGTGCTCCCATACCTTGTCTGTTGGAATCCATTCTCCGATGAGCGCCCTGCGGTTTATGATTTTATACTATGTATGTAGAACGTGAGATGCAAGCGTTTCTGCTAGATTGATACCTATTTGTACTTAGACATTATTATAATATCACAATGATATTGCTTGTCAAAGTTGATTAGATACTCATAAGGGAAAACCCGTTCCGTATTCACGGCGTGGTCTTATGAGCTATCATATACCTGTTCAATTGTTTTAAACTGTTTTACTCATACCAGTCCCATGACTGACCCGGAGTTTACTTTGTTGTTTTCCCTAAACTCTTGGGTGCCTAAATTTGTACGGGCAGTCAAGTAGTCGGGATTTACAGATATACTTGGAGAGCTTGGAGCAGGAGGCTGCAAGATTGTATAGCTATAGTTATTTCCGCTGTGTTGTAAGTGTTGTACTCTGATAAGTGCTATTGTATATATATAACTGTTTACTTCAAAGTTATGTTATATATTATATGTTATTCATTCCGCTGTGAGATTCGTGTTACTCTGATGATTCTGATGTTCTTCTTCTTCTTCTATTCCATTAGTTCTATCTTTTCTTTCTCACCTTCTAAATTCTTTCACTAACGTCTCGGAATTTCCGACTCTCGAGGAGTCGGAAATTTCCAGCCGTTACATAAGTGGTTAAGTGTCTGTATTTACCTAACCCCCACCCATCAATTCTTGTTAACATGTTGAATTTGTTAAGTGTTATAGTTGACTTAACCCTACCATCTGTCCTTAGCCTCTTAAGAGCACCAGACCACTCACATTAGACAGGTATTGCTATGGTTACTGGATGTGCCGATCGGTTCCGGGCAGGTTTACACCATAGCTCAGTCTAACCTCGGGTCTTTATTGGGCTCAATGCTTAACCACCCACATTGGATAGGTATTGTTGTGACTACTGGACATCCGGGCGGGTCCGTGCAGGTTTACATCACAACTCAATCCAACCTCGGGTTAAGCATATCGTGTTTTCTAAATTTACATATTTTATTACTTCTCAATTATATATGTAAATGTCATGTCTTTTATTCTTGGATATATCAATTCATACCGCTTAAATGTCATTGTCGTTGGCATGTGCTAAACATGCCAACATATATTTTCATGTTTTACACCCAACGTTATTACCCCCGTTTATACGTTCGCAACATTATAACAAATGTTGGGCTCGACACAATTCAGCCCAACTTTATAAGCGTGAGAAAAGGAGAAATCAAGAACATGTAATATTTTACAACATATAAGGGTGTGTGGCGCATGAACTTGCAATTTAGCGATACTAACATTAATGATGGGTCATGTGAACTTGCATTAAAATCAAAGTATCACTAAGTAGGTGACATATGAAATGGCATAGTTTAAGCTAATACAAACTTGTGTTTAAATATGTTTAACTTGGCATAATGTCAACCAAAAAACTAGCATGTTGTATATCCACTAAAACGTATAATTATAACATCTAATCACATAGCCTATTTCAACATGAACTTGCATAGTTTATGAAACCCAAACGATACTTAACATAAATCCAATTATACTGGCAAATAAACATGAACTTTCATAGTTTATGAAACCCAAACGATACTTAACATAGATCCAATTATACTTGCAAATAAACATGAGAATGATATCATAGTTTTTGGGTCATGTAGGCATAAAAGGTTTCAAATCTAGAACATGTTTACATAAGCCTTAATTTAGACTTAGTGAATGTATATAGTCCATGCCATAGGTATAAACATAAAGGGATCAAATTCTAGTTTTTGCCACAAACTTGCAAGTGCCATTGTTTTCATATACAATTGTTCAATAGGCTTGCATCAATCAATTTATGCCACAAACATCAATACACAAGTCATGATAGAACCATTAAAATACACAGAATTTATACAATAACACAATTCTATTTTCATTTACATCGAATCACATCACAGTTTTTATTCGTATTCTAAAAGGTCACTATACTTACAAAGAATGCAGAATCTTAAATTCTGGATTCTGAATTCTATAATTGAGATGCGCTCCTTTAGGTAGACTAACGTTGCGTTGATTAATTTGATTAAACTTTAATCTTCTTCTTAATTTGATTCGTCTCTTAGGCTTTTCTTTCTTGACGGCTATGTTCAATTCCTCCCTGGCAGCATGACGACTCCTTTCTTATTTTTTTGTGTGAATTTTCAGTTGAGACTTAGGGTGTATTTATAGATTTTTAAGTTGTTTTGAGCCGTCAGATGAAGACAGGAGGAATCTAGGCCATACAAAGTTCAAAGAGCCAATCAAGAGGTGACACGTCAGCCCTAGTGACACACAGAGCCACAGAAATTCGAGCCAGAGCCAGACCCAGCCAGCCAGGTCGACCAGGCAGGTCGACTGGCAGGCCGACACCCAGGTCGACACTATGGTAGACCTAGGGGGTACCAGGTCGACACCATGGTCGACCCTATGGTCGACCTGGTCTCTGGGCGGGAATTTTCCCACCCAGCCCAGTTTGAACCTGAAATTCGAATTTTGAAATTTAAACTGAGCTTTTTGAATTTAAATTTTATTCTGAAACTTCCGAAGGCCATAACTCCTTCATACGGAGTCCGATTCACGCAAACTCGGACTCTATCTCAAGTAGAATTCCGAGATGAACGCAATGGTGTAATCAATTTCCCTTAATTCTTTCATTTAGAATTAATTACACTTTAATTTGTGAAGCTTAACGTTATAGAATTCACAGGATGTTACATCCTCCTCCTCCTCTACGTGAACCAGCAAACGGAAGAAACGCCGAACAAGAAGTCGGATAATAGTCAAGGAAGAAAGGACCACAACAATAATAACAAGACACGTAAGAAAAGGAAATGTTATTTCTGTTGCATTTTTGGACATGTGGTGAACGACTTTAGAAAGAAGAAGAGGAAGATGAGTGCTATTTGCTTCCATTGTGGTGAGGCTGGACACATGGCTAAGGACTGCCCTAAGAAGCAAGGGCAAGGCCCACAAGCAGGACCTTCTGGGGTACCTCTTTAACTTCTTCTCCTAGATGCTTTGTTTTATCCTGCTTATCTTCTCAATCCTATCTTGAGAACTTTAGGTAGTAATATTTCTGTAGAAAGTGTAGTCTATCTTTATGATCATCCAGTTCGCACACTTTTTGACTCTGGCGCATCAAACTCTTTTATTTCATTTGCCTTAGTAGAATCTCTGCATCTAGACACTAGTATGGTAGAAGATCCCTTAGTAGTTTCAAATCCAATTAGGGGCTCCGCTTACTTGTCAATGGTTTGTTTGGGTTTGAAAGTCTCTATTCTCAGCGTTGAGTTTAGTTGTGATGCCTTTGTCTTAGGCTTCTTGGGATATGGTTTGATTTTAGGCATGGACTGGTTATCCAGTAATGGTGCCATCCTTGATTGTGGGAAAAGAGTAGTTAGGCTCTTGACTCGGCTTGGTAACACTCTAGAAATTTCTTGTAATCCCTTGAATGCTGTTATGCTTAGTTATCTAGAGTCACTTGATGCCTCTGATGAGAATTTGCAATCAGTTAGAGTAGTCCGGGAATATCTGGATGTCTTTTAGGAGGTGAAAGGCTTACCTCTGAGGCGGGAAATAGACTTCCGCATATATGTTGTGGATAATGCAAAGCCTGTAGCTTTACTTGTCAGACACATGGCTCCAAAGGAGAGAAAGGAGCTCAGTAAGCAGGTTAAAGAACTTCTCGAAAATGGTTCATTAGACGGAGCATTTCGGAATGGGGCGCTCCAGTGGTGTTCGCAACCAAAGCGGACGGTTCGCTTCGCCCTTACGTCGACTATAGGGAGTTAAACAAATTGACCAAGAAAAATAGGCACCCTCTTCCCCGAATCGACGATTTGTTTGATCAGCTTATAGGTGCGACGGTCTTCTCCCAACTTGATCTGGCAACTGGGTTCCATCAGCTAAGAGTAGCTGAAGATAGCATTGATAAAACGACGTTCAGAACCCCAGACGGTTTCTTCGAGTGGCTTGTCATGCCTTTTGGCTTGACAAATGCACCCGCTTATTTCGTAGACCTAATGAGCAGGGTGTTCAGAGAATTCCTCAACAAATTTGTGGTTGTCTTCGTAGACGATATTTTGATCTTATCAAAGAATGAGGAAAAGCATGCTCAACATCTGAAAGAGATCATGGAAACTCTCCGTACACATCAGCTAAAAGCCAAATTCTCCAAGTGCCACTTTTAGAGAAAGGAGGTAAGATTTCTGGGGCATATAGTGTCCAAAGAAGGGTTGGCCGTGGACCCCGCGAAAGTGGTGGCAGTGCAAGATTGGAAGACACCAAGAAATGCAACCGAAGTTCGAAGCTTTCTTGGGCTAGCCGGTTTTTATCGAAAGTTTATTAGGGATTTCGCGAAAATCTCAGCCCCACTCACAAGGCTAACAAAGAAGAATCTGGCGTTCACTTGGGATTTGGACTGCGAGTTTGCTTTTTAACGATTAAAAAGGGATCTCACAACAGCCCCAGTTCTGACCTTGCCGGATGGAAGAAAAATGTTCACAATATACACGGATGCATGTGGAACGGGACTAGGCGCTGTTCTAATGCAAGAAGGAAGGGTAGTAGCTTATGGCGGAAGACAATTGAAAGTTCATGAAAAGAACTACCCAACTCACGATCTTGAGTTAGCCGCCATCGTCTTTGCGCTTAAGTCTTGGCGCCATTATCTCCTAGCTGAGAGGTTCAAATTATACACTGACCATAAATCGTTGAAATCTCTCTTCTTGCAGAAGGATCTTAACTTGAGGCAGCAAAGATGGGTGGAGTTTCTTGCCCCGTATGACTTTGAAATTTCCTATACTCCCGGCAAAGGCAACAAAGTAGCAGACACGTTGAGCCAAAAGAAGCTGACCTTAAGCCCACTCTTCGTAGAGAGGCAAAGCTTGGAGTATATAGCCAGTTTTAACTTTAGGCCCTCCCCGAATTTTGTACCGGGTTTGCTAGCATCTCTCGAAGTACGCCCTACTCTCTTAGACTCAATAAGGGCTGCACAACGTGAAGACCCTCAGATTTTTGATGTGATAAACTTATTATGGGTGAGACTTCTAGTCACCTCAGTAGATACGCCATCGATGATAAGGGTTGGCTGAGGCGAGATGGAAGATTATGCGTCCCACAAGCAAGGGAGTTGACAAAGAAGGTTCTCGAGGAAGCGCATCATTCCAAGATGATTATACACCCTGGCGGTGATAAGATGTACAAGGATATAAAAAGGACTTTCTTTTGGAGTGGCATGAAGCAAGACGTGGCATATTTCGTTTCTTAGTGCATGACCTGCCAACGGGTCAAGGTGGAACAGAAGAAGCCTGGAGGACTACTTCATCCTTTAGAGGTTCCATAGTGGAAGTGGGATAGCATTTCAATGGACTTCATTGATGGACTGCCTAGGTCGAGAAGAGGCAACACTAGCATTTAGGTAATAGTGGATAGGCTTACTAAAAGCGCCCACTTCATACCTATCAAGTGTAGAAGGACTGCCTCATCTCTAGCATCTCTTTATCTCAAGGAAATAGTTCGAATCTATGGGATACCCTCCAGCATCGTTAGTAACCGAGACCCTATCTTCACAAGCGAGATTTGGCGGAGTCTGCAAGAAGCTGTAAGCACACGGTTATGTTTGAGCACGACCTATCACCCCCAAACCGATGGCCAGACGGAAAGGGTGAATAGATTTTTAGAGGATCTTTTAAGACTTTGCGTTCTTGACTTTGGAGGGACGTGGGAGTATCACCTTCCTTTAGTGGAATTTTCCTACAACAACAGCTACCAAGCTACTATCGGTATGGCGCCCTTCGAAGCCCTGTATGGAAGACCGTGCAAATCACCAACTTGTTGGTGGGAGTCTACAGATAAGCTTATACTTGGGCCAGACATGATTCGAGAGACTTCAGAGAAAGTGGACTTGATACAGAGAAGGATGAAGACAACCCAAGACAGACAGAAATCCTACGCTGACAAAAGAAGGACCGACCTTGAGTTTGAGGTTGGGGACAGGGTTTTCCTTAAGGTATCACCTTTAAGGAACGTCGTTCGCTTTGGATCCGTAGGAAAGCTAGCACCCAGATTTGTAGGACCGTTCCTTATCATCGAGAAGGTTGGAAAGATGGCCTATAGATTAGAGCTACCCGAGAGACTGGCCGGAGTTCACAACGTCTTTCATGTATCTCACCTCCGGAAGTGTTTGCATGAGTCTGCGGAAGTGGTGGAACCTAACATTCTAGAAGAAGTCGAAGTGGAACGTGAAGCAACTGTGAGGAGAGTTCCAACCCGCATCTTAGGAACTGAAGTGAAATAGCTACGCAACCGCGAAGTCAAACTCGTTAAAGTTCAGTGGAGCGACGCCAAGGAAGACGTGACTTGGGAAATTGAGGACAGAATACGCGCTGCCTACCCTCTTCTTTTTGAGGGTACATCTTTGATCTCTCTTTTTCCTTAAGTTATGCTTTATCTATCTTTTTTTGGTATATCTCCTCGGTCCTTTTCCTAACTCCTTAGGTAGAAACAAATGGATGCAAACATGTATTTGAAAACATGTTATGGATGATGGCTGCAAATGGTTGCTAGTGGTTGCTCGTGGATGCATATACACACACACCCTAGGTTATAGATCGGCTCAGTCACTTCATATTGCATATGCATATATGTATTCTCATTTGTATATGGTTGAAACTTGATATGCTGCCATATGGTTGTCGCATTTGTATGAATAAGTTGTGCACTCATGTAGAATTATGAGTAGGAAAAAATTTGCATACATAATGGATTCATGACACTTACATGATTCACATTAAGGAGGTCAACTGAATCAGTAGACCGCCTGATTTCTGCATTAGATAAGGACATGTACACACACTATGCATATGATCACGAAGCATTAGAAGTCTTTTAAGGACAGTGGATGCCTGTGTTTGTTGGTTGAGTAGATGGACTGTTGGATGGTAGGATATGCATTCTTCCTAACTTGAAGATTTCGGGGACGAAATCCTTTTAAGGGGGGAGAATGTAACACCCGTGAATTCTATAACGTTAAGCTTCATAAATTAAAGTGTAATTAATTCTAAATGAAAGAATTAAGGGAAATGGGTTACGCCATTGCGTTCGTCTCGAAATTATGCTTGAGATAGAGTTCGAGTTTGCGCGAATCGGACTTCGTATGAAGAAGTTATGACCTTCGGAAGTTTCAGAATAAAATTTAAATTCAAACAACTCAGTTTAAAATTCGAAATTCGAAAAATAGATTCAAACTGGGCTGGGCGGAAAAATTCACGCCCAGAGACCAGGTCAACCATAGGGTCGACCATGGTGTCGACCTGGCCTCCCCAGGTCGACCATAGTGTCGACCTGGCCACCCCAGGTCGACCATAGTGTCGACCTGGGTGTCGACCTGCCTGGTCGACCTGGCTGGCTAGGTCTGGCTCTGGCTCAAACTTCTGTGGCTCTATATGTCACTAGGGCTGACGTGTCACCTCTTGATTGGCTCTTTGAACTTTGTATGGTCTAGATTCCTCCTGTCTTCATCTGACGGCTCAAAACAATTTAAAAATCTATAAATACACCCTAAGTCTCAACTGAAAATTCACAAAAAAAATAAGAAAGGAGTCGTCATGCTGCCAAGGAGGAATTGAACATAGCCGTCAAGAGAGAAAAGCCTAGAGACGAATCAAATTAAGAAAAAGATTATAGTTTAATCAAATTAATCAACGCAACGTTAATCTACCCAAAGGAGCGCATCTCAATTTCAGAATTCAGAATCCAGAATTCAAGATTCTGCATTCGTTGTAAGTATAGTGACCTTTCAGAATATGAATAAAAACTGTGATGTGATTTGATGTAAATGAAAATAAAATTGTGTTATTGTATGATATAAATTTCTGTGTATTGTAATAATTCTATCATGACTTGTGTATTGATATTTGTGGCCTAAATTGATTGATGCAAGCCTATTGAACAATTGTAAATGAAAATAATGGCACTTGCAAGTTTGTGGCAAAAACTAGAATTTGATCCCTTTATGTTTATTTCTATGGCATGGATTATATATGTAATCCCTTAGTCTAATTTAGAATTTATGTAAACATGTTATAGACCTTTTATGCCTACATGACCATAAACCTATGATATCATTCTTATGTTTATTGCAAGTATAATTGGATCTATGTTAAGTATCGTTTGGGTTTCATAAACTATGCAAGTTCATGTTGAAATAATCTATGTGATTAGATGTTATAATTGGACATTTTGGTGAATATACAACATGCTAGTTTTGTGGTTGACATTATGCCAAGATAAACATGTTTAAACACAAGTTTGTATTAGCCTAAACTATGCCATTTCATATGTCACCTACTTAGTTATACTTTGATTTGAATGCAAGTTCACATGACCCATAATTTATGTTAATCGCTAAATTGCAAGTTCATGCGCCACACACCTTTATGTACTATAAAATGTTACATGTGCTTGATTTCCCCTTTTTCTCACGTTTACAAAGTTGGGCTGAATTGTGTCGAGCCCAACATTTGTTATAATGTTGCGAACGTACAAACAGAGGTAAGAACGTTGGGTGTAAAACATGAAAATACATGTTGGCATGTTTGGCACATGCCAACGACAATGACATTTAAGCGGTATGAATTGATATACCCAAGAATAAAAGATATGACATTTACATTTATAATTGAGAAGTAATAAAATAAGTAAATTTAGAAAACACGATATGCTTAACCCGAGGTTGGATTGAGTTGTGATGTAAACCTGCTCGGACCCGCCCGGCTGTCCAGTAGTCACAACAATACCTATCTAATGTGGGTGGTTAAGCATTGAGCCCAATAATGACCCGAGGTTAGACTGAGCTACGGTGTAAACCTGCCCGGAACTGACCGGCAGATCCAGTAACCGTAGCAATACCTGTCTAATGTGAGTGGTCAGGTGCTCTAAGAGGCTAAGGACAGATGGTAGGGTTAAGTCAACTATAACACTTAACCAAATTCAACATGTTAACAAGAATTGATTGGTGGGGTTAGGTAAATACAGACACTTAACCACTTAACATGTTTGACTAGAAAATCCTGGTAAAGAGGGACCCGTTTCAGCAGTAACCCATGTTAGGTATCAACGGTACCCTGAAACTAGGCAGGGTGGGGCACGATTACTGGGCTGATTGTAAGCGGTCAAACGACGGCGGTGGGTGCACAGTGTAGGTCTAACGGGGTGCGGGCGTGCACACAATCCGGAGCAGACAACCAGGGCACTGGGGACACTAGTAGTATAACCTATGCCTTCTAGAATTTGTGTCGGGGCCGCCACCATGGGTCTTGATACACCCCATGGTGGGACCAGCATAGGTATCTACAATTCTTGGGGGCTGTATGACACATGTTAACGCGAGTAGGAGCCGATCTTTAGAAAATGGGGATCACTTCACCCTCACCATGGGGTGCCAGTTAGAATAAGCTCAAGTAGGTGTAGAGATATAGTATGGGTGCGATAGTACATTCGACACTTCCTTAGCTTGTGACACTTTCCTATTTTCAGTATATATCTATCATGCCCTTTTCTTATTCACATACTGAAGAGTTACTAGATTTACTCAGGCTTTATGTCTGACTCTATTTTCTTTCCGTCTTCTTTCCTTTTGTTCCCCTCCCCCCTCCCCCCGGTCCACAGGGAGGAAACAGCTCAGCTCAGTCAGGCTCTTTACAAGCTCCAAGACCGTAGGTGTATGATTTGGATCTCTTTTGCTCGGATTATGGCTTTGGATATCACTATGGGGATTTTTGTCACTTTATTTATGTTTTATGCTTCTTTAATAATCAAGACAGTTATGAGGTTGTAATGATGGAAGTATTTTGAGACAATTATGGAATGTTTTGTTTAAACAAGTATTGATGATATAAAAGTCTGTTTGATTTCCACTGTTTAAAATATGTGTATTTATTTCTGTCTTGAGTTTATCTGTGGCTTTTACTTATAAACCTCCACCAAAGTTAAGGCATTCCCTTTGTGAGTGACCTTAACGGAGGTGGGGTGTTTCACATGACTGACCCGGAGTTTATTTTGTTTTGTTTTACCTAAACTCTTGGGTGCCTGAATTTGTACGGGCAGTCAAGTAGTTCAGGATTTTATAGATCTATCTAAAGGAGCTTGGAGCAGGAGGCTTCAGCGTTAGTTATATAGAGTTTTGTTCCGCTGTGTTGTAAGTGTTGTACTCTGATAAGTGTATGTTATATAGTTGAAATTTTGTATTTCAAAAGTTATGATATATTATATTTTGTTCCGCTGCGATGTGAGATTCTATATTGTTATTTCTGTTCTTCTTCTACCTTTTTCTTCTAAAAAAAATGATCCGTATTTTCGTGATATTTGGGTTGGATGTATGATGTATGTAGTCAACTCTGATATTACATATTTATGGGCCATTACAGTTGGTATCAGAGCTTAGGTTGAGCGAACACCTAGGCTTTGTGGGATGTGCTCATTAGCGATAGGGTCAGTAGTACCCTAGAATGAGTTGAGTGTGTATATATATATATATACGAGAGCGCGTATTTGTTAATTGATTAAACAAATGATTTATATTGTGTTGGCTAGTCTGTTGAGTGGATTATAAATTTTGGTCGAATCGTGGGATGCCACGAAGTCGATATGAATTTATAAACACTTGAACAGAGAATTCGACACGATATTGTTTAATAGGTGGATGAAATAATTTTTTCGAAAATTCTATTTTAATAGAAAAGGAACATTTTTCTGAAATTATTATATATGGATGAGTTGGTTGCTGGTATTATAATCAAATTATATTATAAAATGGGAATGGTTATATATAACCGAATAGAACTTGTATATGAATGAAGTATATACAAATGAGTTGAATTAAAATTTAATCCAAACCGGAATGTGGAATTTAAAATCCTGGGAAGTTGGAAAATATTTTCTGAAGTATATTAGAACAATATAGCTTTGTTTTAAAAGGATCTTGAAATTGTTTAAGCATTGAACTCACTTCAGTGGCTGGAAAATAATTCTGATGATGACTGCAACATCATCAGTGTTCGTTTTCGAGTTTCTAAGTGAAGAATTACTACCTTAGAAAAGGATTGATGGAAATTTATTTGAAAGAAAACAAGTTGATTTAGAAAATTCAAATGTTTTGAATTTGAGATGGATATAAATATATGTATATATTTATATTATTCCAAAGGAGATTTGAAATAAGAACCCAGGAATTTGAATAATTGAAATTAAATTTAACCTAAGTAAGTTAAATGGACCGAAGTGAACAAATTGATCAGTATCAATTTGAAATGAATAGAAACCAATGGGTGAAACTAAAATTATAGAAATATAAAGGGTTAAAGTTTCAACGTAAGTGAATTTGAAAAGTTAATCGATTTGTAGCATTTTCTTACCTTACTAATTTCGGAGACAAAATTCTTTTAAGGGGGGAAGATTGTAATGACCCGGGATTTCGGTCAACTAATTTTAAATATTCAATCTGGATTTAAATATTGCGTTAATAATATAATTGAATTATTTATATTAAGGTATCAATTCTTAGTAATCAATTTCGATTTAATATTAAAAATATTAAATTATCAGAATATGAAAATGGATTTAGTTGCATTCAAAATTTAGTTTGAATCGAATACAGTTCAAATAATTAATAGGAAATTTTATTTGAATTTATAACGATAATAATATTTATTTATTATCGAGGAGAATAAATTGTCTGAAATTAATTTATATTGATTTAAATTAATATCTGTTCCGGATGATCGAACTGGACTTCGATACTAATCCCATTGGGTTCAGAATAGTGGTTTTACCCTAGAATTGACAGTTGTTGGGTTTAGAAGGGAGTTCAGCATCACGGATTTATTTTTGATTAGAATTGTATTAGTTCAAAAAAAATTAGTGGCCTTGTTTGCTCCACCCTACCACAAAAGAAAATCAACCCATGCCCTCCTTTTTACCACAATTCAAAACAACCCGTGCCTTCTTCATTACCACAAAACCAGAACAAACCATGGCCTTTCTTTCTCCATTCCTCTTCTTTATAAAAACCGCGACACTCCTTTATGTTCATTTCATTTTGGTCCTCAGCAAAATCAAACCGCACCTCAGTCTCCCCAAATCGATCGAAACTTCTGAAAACCCCACGTCAGCTCGAAGGCAGTCTGAGATACTCGTGCGAGGAGGGGTTGACGACGGTCTCGAAGAGGATGAGGTCACGGGTTCTACTGAGATGTCGAAGGGGTGATGAGGCTCGGAGATCCGTGATGTAGTTGAGGATTCACTCGGATCTTGGAGGCAGTAGTCGTGGAGGTTTTGGTGAACTCAAGTGCGGATTTGGCGATGGAGAAAAGGGGATCTTTGGCTCAGTACAGTGTGATTTGTAGGAGGAGGATAGCAAGGTCAAGGAAAACGCAGGGTTTGTGGAGTCCAGAAAATTGGGATTTTGCAATGGTGCGATGGTTTCAAGGGCTCGAGTTTCAGCATCAACCTAGGACTGTCGAACTTAGGAGGGGCGCTGGGAGTATTTTGAGAAGAAGAGTGGCAGCGGTTGTTGTTTTCATCTGTGTAGAGCCTTGGTGATTGATACGGGTTGCAGTGCTGGTTTTAACAATAAAAAATGATAAGGTAATTTGTTAATTAATTAATCTATGAATAAATAAATACTTTATAAATCGGTAGATATAAAATTCGTATATTTTTCTTAAATGAACAAATTTAAACAAAGTGAAATGTTGGATTCTTACATACATATTGTGTGAAGTAAATTGGAGTCGACGGGAATTGGTGCTAGAATTGCTCGATTTAAATTTGAAATTCATCGGATCTGCAAAAATAAAATCAAAGTGAGTAAATCTCACTCACTATTTTATTAGAATTATTTTAGTTGTTATAAATAATTGATTGTTGCTTGGATGCGTTTAAATATTTTTGTGTTGATTTTATATTAGTTATTTAGGCTTGACTATTATATATATATATATTGGTTTGGTGGTTGGATGAATCCCGCAGTATCATTAGCGGATGCCCACGGTATCATTAGCGGATGATTTCCCTGTGCGCCCCACAAATATATATTAGTGGATGACCTTTATATCGCGATATCCTGCTTCGAAGCAGGATGGGTATTATTTATGGGCTAACGTCTGTGGGTGCAGGAAAACAGGTTGGAGGGATCCACTGTTTATTTGTTTGCATATATACTGTCATATATGATGTGTTAGAAAACCTGAAATAAATAATGGGTTGTTTGGTGTTTAAATATCACTGGGCCTAAGTTTTAATTTATAAAAATATCATGAAAGGGATATTTGAGATTTAAAAGGGAAATTCTATTTTTCTAGAATAGAATTTGAAATTCGAATAGATTTGAAATATAAACTTGTTTTGAAAAATAAAAACATGTAGTTCATTTATAAACGAAATTTATAAAGGAAGTGAAATGAGTTATCATATGGATAATTCAGGAAATATAAGCACGTGTGTGAATTTAGAAAAGGGAAATTTATTTTTTCCAAAGTAGAAATTTAATTTCAAAAATGAATTTGAAATCGAGACTTGTTTAAAAAAAGGAAACAAGAAAAATAGATGGTGCTTGTAAATGAAAAGGGAAAAATATCATTTGGATAATTCGAATATTTAAATCCAAATGTGAATTTAAAAATAGAAATGGGAAATTAGTTTAAAGAAATAAATGATGGAATTTATTCTGATATTCAAAATATAAATTTAACGGAAATAAATCGATAAGGATTTATGATTTGAATTCGATTTATTCGAATTTATTTAAATAGAAATTAAATTGAATAAAGAGAATTGAAATGGAATTTGAGTATAGAAATTCAAATGGATTTAAATATAGAATTTGAATATAGAAATTCAAATGGATTTAAATATAGAATTTGAATATCAAATTCAAATGGGATTTAAATATAGAATTTGAATATAGAAATTCAAATGGGATTTAAATATAGAATTTGAATATAGAAATTCAAATGGGATTTAAATATAGAATTTGAATATAGAAATTCAAGTGGGATTTAAATATAGAAATTCAAATGGGATTTAAATATAGAATTTGAATATAGAAATTCAAATGGGATTTGAATATAGAATTTGAATATAGAAATTCAAATGGGATTTGAATATTGAATTCAAATAGAATTGAAACAGAATTTGAATATTGAATTCAAATAGAATTGGAATGGAATTTGAATATCGAAGTATAAATAAATTTATTTCCGAGTTAGGGAAAATCGACATTTTTAGAAGATTGGAAATATTATGTGGGATTGGAAAAATGGATTTGATATATATTAAAAATATATTAGAATGGAGTTGAATTCATTTTAAACGAAGTTTAAAAGTTTATATATATAAATATAATTAAAATGAACTCGCCGCAGCGCTGTAGTCGTAAATTGGCGATTCGAACTTCAATTGAGTATATAGAAGTCAAATTAAGTCGGAATTCTTTGAAACAAGAACCATCAGGACCAGTTAGATAATAGTTTTCTAATAGAAGAGAAAAATATGGATTTCGTCGAATAGATTTTGAGATATGTCAAAATCAAATTTCTAAAAGTGCAGCGCAAAAATCGTTTAAAAACCATAATGGTTTATTTAAATAAATATAGGGTTTTTTAAGCAAATAAAAATCCGAATTTCCATTTGAAAAATCCAGATTTGAGTTGAAAAATAAATACGAGCTAAAGCTGTGTAAATGAAATGATTTTTGAAACAATAATCATATTTTTGATTATTGAATAGAATTAACTAAGTAAAGAGAAATTAGTTAATCAAAGTTTTGAATCGAAATAAGACCTTGGAAAGTGAATTGGAATTGTAAATGTATATTCGAAATCGAATATGGAACTTGAATTGAAAAGTAGAATTCAATTAGAATGTAAACAAGTTAAAATATATTTGAACATGTCATGTTCAAAGTGAAATTGGCAAAAGAGTTAATTAGCAAACTGATTAATGAATTAAGTTAAAATGATTGAATCAACTTGATTTTGAATAAGTAAATTTAACTTGTGACTTCATATTCAAATCGAATATGAAACCTGAGTTGGAAAATGGAATTCAATTAGTTTATGAGTAAGTTGAAATATATCTGAAACGTGTTATATTCAAATATACAAGTGAAATAGGCAAAGAGTTAGTTAACGAATTAATTAACGAGTTGAGTTAAAATGAGTGTATTAAGTTGAAATGAATTAGAAATGTATGGATATACATGAGACAGGTATGGAATGAAGTTAATGAAGATATATATATATATATATGTATATATATATATACACCCAACTAAAGGTATGTATTTAATTCACATATGGGTTTTTATGCGCCGTATCGGCTAGCCGCTTGGCTTTTTGATTTTCTTTTTGAATGGAGAGGTATGTGTGGCGGTTTGGGGATTTTCCAAGATGCTCCCGGTACAAAGGAGGTTATGGCGAATTTTTCCGGGAATTTAAGGAGTTAGAATATTTTTAAGAAAATTTGATTGTTAGAAATCAATGTATCGATATATATATATATATATATAGAATTCGATAAGAAAACGAACTTGAAAATAGAATAATATAAACAAAAAGGAAATCGATAATCTAGAAATAGAAAGGGAATTGTATATACATTTTAAAAATGGAGAATTGGTTTTATACGATGTTAATTATTCGAGGTATGTGGTCTTGTCCGTTTTGAAATTAAGGATTTTTTCAGTCAAGGTCTGAGAGGTAGCTATACCCCAACTTGATTGATCTCGTTTTTAACCGATAAATAGCAAGATCCAATCTCGAAGAGGAATGTGTGAATAAGAGTTAGTTGAATGCAGTGTTTTGGGTTGTCATAGCGATGTTTTACACAACATGCGTTTTAACCCAAAGAAGTGAAAGTTTGGAAATATGATTATAAATATTTCCTAGTCTAAAAATGAATGGTTGGGAAAGAGATAAGTAATTGGAATATTTTCCAATTATAAATAGAATATATTTTCTATGTATTGAAAATAAAAGAACACGATATATGGAAATGTTTTCCAATTAACGTAAAAGGCCAAGATGATTATCGAAAATATTTGGTTAACAAATATTTATAAGGAAATGGAGAAGAGATTTAATTAATGAAATATTAATTAAAGAGCCCAGTGATTTGTTTGATATGTTGAATGAACACTTGTTTTATTCGATGGTTCAATCACAGACTATCGAAGTTTTGACCATCGTTGTCAATATGGAGAGACCGGTTGGATTCTTATCCAAAGAACCACTCCATATGGGCATAAGCGTTGCGAATTATATATGCTGAAGATAATTGAAGATGGAGTAAAGTGCAAGGGTTGTTGTATAAGTCCTAGGTAGAGATTGCCTAGGATGGATATACTAAATAGTGCCTTCGGTTTCGTTCAGTCCCAAAACGAACGTATATGAACGAATGTCTGACAGAATATTTCCAATGATCGCATGGGTTGGTCTGTATATGTAACACCCCACATCCATTGGAGTCACTCACAAAGGGAATGCACTAAGTTCTGTGGAGCATTATAGGTAAAAGGTGCAGATAAATTACAAGACAGACAAGTTTAAAACAGCGGAAAATAAAACTTTACTTTATTGATAAAATAGTTTGTACAACAATTGTTTTCCAATACCAGAGTATTTATCTTACATAAAATAAAGAAGCATAAAATAACATTTATATTCCCCAATGTAGCATAAGTCAGCCATAGCGGCGAAAAAGAGAGTCTGAAGCGATATATCCAAGAGTCTTCAAGCTTGGAAAGAGTAACAGTCCGTACTAAGCAGAGCTATTCCCTCCCTGACTACCTAGGGGGTAGGGGGGAGGGGGGAAACGGAAGAAAAGAAGACGAAAGAAAAACAGAGTTAGACATAAATCCTAAGTAAGTCTAGTGGCTTTTAGCATGCGAACTAGATAAAGTTCATGACAGGAGTAAACTGGAAAATGGGACAGTACCAGAATAACAGACTAATATAAACCAAAGCAAGACAGTTTAAACCGAATATACTATCACACCCCATTCTATATCTCTGCACCACCTAACTAGTATCCCAACTAGTAATCTGCATAAAGATGATAATGTGATCCCAATCCCTGTAATTGCGGTTGCCTTTAGGTGTACATCTATTATTTATTACCTAGATCTAATCTAGGGTTTTCTTATCGAGCGCTTTCTAGACTTAACCAGGGTTTACACGACCTAGATCCAACTAGGGTTTATGTTACCTATTGAACGCTTCTCGGATTCAGGGTTTATGCCACCTAGGTCCAACTAGAGATTATGCTACCTGTTGAACGATCCCTTTTTCCCACGTATGTATCGCGAATCGTTTTTCGATGTCTAGATGCACATGTTCAATATGTGTGCGGCCTGAGTCCCGTGACAGGGTTAAATCAAGAAATTACGGAACTCGGTCGGGAGCTTTAGGTTATCTGCCGATGCAGATGCTAAGGTCTGTTTTTCAACCAGTGGTAATGGTCCCACGTGACCCCTCCCTCAACTAATGAAAGGCAATCCAAGAAAATCAAGCATGAGAACTATACTCCTGCCACCTATGCCCCACTTTCCTATTGGCCAGCCTCACCCATAACTAGATAGCAAGTATATGGTCTGTTGGGAGTTCTCTGCCTTTCCGCTTTACGTATCTCGATTGACTCAAGATGGTAGGTAGACGACGATTTGCTATCACAGGGCTATTGGTCTCGCCGAATCACGCTGGTACATCCTAGTCTTTAGGTTGCTCATACTGCAACCAAGGCATACCCTTGGTTCTTCTACCGCGGACCTTAACCTCTGTGAGCCCAGGCGGATCATCTGCAACCTCACAGAGGGATACCAAGAGTACCCTCACATCCCCCGAAGCTACGTGCTACTAAACCCAGTCCGCTGGTGCCTTTTTCGAAATCAGATAAACGTTGCTCCTCCTCATGTACTTGTTAAGCGATGATCTACCATATCGGGTTATTCATCTATTATGGATCGGCTCAGTTTTCTTGACTAAGAATTATTACTTAGTTGTTATCAACTAAGGTTTACCACTTAGTTTCTATTCCCATAAATCTTGTTAACTAAGGTTTATCACTTAGTTTCTTCAACTGGGGATTTCAACTTAGCTCCCGTTCTCGATTGTTTCTTAACTAAGGTTTACTACTTAGCCCTCTTTCTCGTCAAGTTGGATTGGTTAAGTGTCATTAGTCAATTCAAGTTAGCTTAACCCATTCCTTTTTCATATTAAACTGGCTAAGTGTTATCAGTAGTCCATGTTGACTTAACCCTATCACAAACCAAGTTATATTGGTTAAGTATTTCTTATTACTTAACCCTACCCATTCATCTTGTATTGATTAAGTGTCCCTTTTCACCTAACCTTGTCCATCTGTTTTAACTAACATGTTATAACAGTTAAGTGTTCCCTTAGTTAACTTAACCCTAACATCCATTTAATTAACATGTTCTAATGGTTAAGTATTGTCCCTTCATGCTTTAACTTAACCCTATTCATTTATCACACTATGATGGTTAAGTGTTCTAAGTTTACTTAACCCTACGCTCTAGTCCAGCTAACATACTAATTTCGCTAAATGTATTAATTTTACTTAACCCCAGCCTCTAGCCTAGTTAACATGTTAAATTGGCTAAGTGTATTAACTTTACTTAACCCCACCTTTTCATCTAGTCAACATGTTAATTTGGCTAAGTGTATTAAATTTACTTAACCCTACCAATCCTAGCTTAGCTTTAATTGTCTTATTAAAGCACCAACCACTCACATTAGACATGTATTGTTGTGGCTGCCTGTATGCCGGTCGGTTCCGGGCAGTCTTACGCCACAACTCAGTTTAACCTCGGGTCTTTATTGGGCTCAATGCCTTAACCTCTCACATTGTATAGGTATTGTTGTGATTACTGGACAGCCGGGCGGGTCCGGGCAGGTTTACATCACAACTCAATCCAACCTCGGGTTAAGCATATTCGTATTGTCTAAATTTACATTTTAATTATGTAAATTATTCATGCCACATATTTTATTTCAAAACTAACGGTGTATAAATTTACACCATTCATGGCCTTAACCAATTTCATGGTTTTGGGCCCACCTATGTATTAACATGTTTTAAATTAATAATTTATACTGTTTCATACCATAAATCACCTATGTGATTATTGGCCAATTTATGTCAAGTTCCCTATAATTAAGTTTTTACCCAACGTTACCCCCGTCTAAATATTAGGCTAACAACTTAGCGTAATTTACCGTTCGCATGATTTCACATAAAGTATTAGGCTAATAACTTAGCCTAATTTAACGTTCACAAAATTGGCATGAAATCAACATTAACTATGAACTTGCAATTTTTGACAAAATCAACATGAACATAAACATATAGGTGTGAACTTGCAACTTTAACATGTACATAGGTGTGAACTTGCAACTTTAACATAATCAACATAAACATGTACATAATTAGCAACTTGCATGGGTTCATGAATTAACAACATAATTAACAACTTGCATAGGTTCATGAATTAACAACTTAATTAACGACTTGCATAGGTTCATGAATCTCAACCTAACAACTTGCATAGGTTCATAAATCTACAACATAATTAAGTTAACATATAGGAACATGTATGAACTTGCAATACATATTTATAACATAGATCTAACAATAAACTTTTATAAATCATATGAATCATAAACGGATCTTTTAACATGGATCCAATTATAAGTTTTCACTTGCATAAGAATTTGTGAATATTGATCTATTCTAATCATGTAGGTACAATTGGTTTAACATAAACATATATACATAGAACCTACATGAATCATATACATATATGTGTAAATATAACTTGCAACCTATAACTTGCATAAGCACATATATCGATCTAACAGTATACATACAATTCGCATAATAGATAATGGATCCAATCACCACAAACATTCAAATTATCACGATAAACAAAACCAAAACAACATCGTCTATTTTTTACAATACTGATATAATTCCATATTATAATTTACATCAAATCATGTCTTAATCATATTCTCATCTAAACAGTCACTATACGTACAACGATCGATGAACTTGAGTTCTAGATTCTGAGTTCTGAAATTGGGATGCTTTCCTTTGGATAGATAAACGTTGTTTTGATTCTTAGTTTTGAATTAGATTTGTTCTAGCTTTGTTTGTCTTTAAGCTTTAGGCAGCGACCATTCCAAGCTATCTTACAGCGCAGCGTGACGGCTCCAAGTTTAATTGTGTGAATTAGGTTAAGAGCTAGGTTGTATATATAGAATTTTAGGATTAATTTAGGCCGTTTGATTAACCCTAGAAATGACCACAACCGTTCAGTCAAGATAGAATTATCCTATTGACTCAGCAATGAGTCAGAAATGACTCAGGATATTAAATGTTCATTTTTTTCATAAATGACACATTGGTTCTTTCCTAACATATCATAACCAAAAGGACATTTTTTTTATTTAAAACAAAACATTAGCTAAATGAACATTTCTTAACTGAAATGTCAATTTAATCTGAATAAACATTTTAATCTAAATATACATTTCTTAATGAAATGTTATTCTAATGTTAACATAACAAAAGTGATATTCTAATGTTCATCTTTTCTTTTTATTATTTATTGTCAATCAATTCAAACGTAAATATGTATTTAATAGATACATTTTCCCTTTACCGTTTACTTTAATTACCCATATATAAATATTTATATATATATGAATAAATCTTTTCTTACTTTTAATTTTTCATAAATCCAATTGGGGAAGGCCATTTAAAAAAAACAATCATTGACAACCAAAAATGCGCAACGTACGCTACATGATGCGTACACGTCGTATATATATATAAGTATATATATATATTATATATTCATTTTTTTTCTTTTTATCTATCTTCCCAATTACCCATTTTCACACTAAATCACTTTTTGAACTGCGTTCACACTAGGCTATTTTAAGCCATTCCCCTAAAACAAAAATAGGGCGCTGGCGGGGATCGAACTCTGTACCTCTTGTATGCAAGTCATGTGTTCCAACCAAATAAGCTACTAAGTCTTTTGTTTACAAAAGTTAGAACAATGCTAAACATTATTCTTTTCTCATTCCTCTTTTTTTCATGTTTTGCTGCAGTATTTAATTTAAGGATATCTTTTTCATACGGAGTCCAATTTACGCAAACTCGGACTCTATCTCAAGCAGAATTTCGAGATGAACGCAATCACGTAACCCGTTTCCCTTAATTCTTCTTCTAAAATTTAATTATACTTTAATTTGTGAAACTTAATGTTATGGAATTACGTGGTGTTACATTCTCCCCTTCTTAAAAGGATTTGGTGCCCGAAATCTTCAAGTTAGGAAGAATGTGTCCTACCATCCAATCACCCATCTACTCAACCATTCAATCACAGGCATTCATTGTCCTTAAAAAGATTTCTAAATGATTTCATATTTATATGCACAGTGTGGGTATATGTCTTTATCTAATGCAAAATCAGGCGGTCTACCGATTCAGTCGACCTCCTTAATGCAAATTATGTCAGTGCCATGCGTCCAATCATGTATGCAATCCTAATGATACATATCATTTCTATATGAGTGCACAACCATTCACTCAAATGCAACGTCCATATGATAACACATTGAGTTCAATCTGTAGACAAATACATATATGCAAATGCAATATGAAAGTGACTGAGTTGTTCTAGCGCCTATGGTGTGTATATGCATTCACGAGCAACCACTTGCAACCACTTGCAACCATCAATCATAACATGTTTCAAATACATGTTTACATCCAATGGCTTCTACCTAAGGATCGATGATACGTCCTAGAGGATATACCTTAAAAGCTAGAAAGTATGCATAAAATTCCTAGAAAAAGATATCAGTGATATACCCTTAAGAAAAAGGGTATGATGCTCGTGTCTAGTCTCCAGTCTTATATGTCGCACCTTCTTGAGCTTCACTATACGGTACCTTATCTAATTTAACTTCATGATTGCGAAACTTCTTCACCTCCATTTCCAAGATAAACAGATGTTAACCTTGATACTAGTGTATATACTAAGATGATTAGAGATCTCTCCTCTACTTAGCTTATCCATCATGTTACAAATCTGAGGGTCTAAAGCTAACGGTTGCTATGTACTTTTTACCTCTCTTAAGGTCAGTCTTTCTTCCTACCTAGGGCACCTGCCACAATTATTCATCTCCCACCTTTACCATCCTTGTGTAACATGTTTACAGTTCTCTCTAAAGTTACCTCTATCGCACAAAGAACCCTACAAATCTTGGAAGAAAATTAACCGCAGGTGAAACTACCGCAACTAAAGATGGAAGTCGGGCACTGCTTCGCCCTTCGATAGGTATCGTAGTCTTATCGAGCTTACGGAACCATGTTGCGATGAGGTTACCTCCCAGAAAGCCAGGAGCCCCGAAGACTCAAGAAAGAAGGGGACAAGAATTCAAATAGAGAATCAGAAGTTAGTGCGTATGGCTTTGGGGAATATGCCTTTAAACCAAATCTTTTCTTTTGAAAATGCTTCTCTTTTTTTTAAAACCGTTTTGAAAATAACTTTTCAAATCTTTTATCTGATCCGGTAACCTTCAGCTCTGATACCACGTGTAACACCCCACATCTATTAGAGTCACTCACAAAGGGAATGTACCAAGTTCTGTGGAGCATTATAGGTAAAAGATGCAGATAAATTACAAGACAGACAAATTTAAAACAGCGGAAAATAAAACTTTACTTTATTGATAAAATAGTTTGAACAACAATTGTTTTCCAATACCATAGTATCTGTCTTACATAAAATAAAGAAGCATAAAATAACATTTATATTCCCCAATGTAGCATAAGCCAGTCATAGCAGCGAAAAAGAGAGTCTGAAGCGATATATCCAGAAAGAGTAACAGTCCATACTAGGCAGAGCTATTCCCTCCCTGACTACCTGGAAGGGGGGAACGGAAGAAAAGAAGACGAAAGAAAAACAGAGTCAGACATAAAGCCTGAGTAAGACTAGTTGTAACAACCCGTATTTTCAATAACCTGTAATAACATAAATCGAGGCAGAATTTAATTCTAAAATGGGAATCAAGGGAAACGGGCTATGCCATTGCGTTCGTCTCGGAAAAATACGCGAAATAGAGTCCGAGTTTTCGAAAATCGGAGTCCGTATGACCAAGATATGGCCTCGCGAAGTTTCACGAAAATTCCCAAATTAAAGTATACTTAATTAAGTGAAATGGGTTGTGTAGATATATATATATATATATTGATATATATATATATATATAATTGAAAATTTAATAAATAAATATGCAAAAATGCTCAAAACAGCGAATTGGGAGAGGGGAATAACCGAACCGGCCGATTTTTGAAGTCGACCCGAGCCCGCTGGGTCGACTAGGGGTTAATCCAGGGTGTTTGGCTGTCAACCCGTGGGCCGATTCGCTCAAGTGCAGATTTTGCATTTGAATGGTTCTCATGGTCCATCTTTAATCTAAAGGCCCTAGATGGTTCCTACACTTGACTTCTTCCCCAAGACATGCTTTGATGGCTTGGATTGAATCTAGGGTTAATCCTATGGCCTAAAACACTTGCCTAATCTATAAATAAGACCCTAACCTACCCTAATTCATTCATAATTAAACCTAGTGACTAAACTATGGCAAAATGCTAGCTCTCATGGCCTCCACTAATTTTATGAAGAGGGTTGCATACTAATCACTCTCTAATCAACTTCTAATCCCTTCTTAGCATCTTAATCTTCTTCATTTGGTGTTCAAAGTTGCTAGTTGTGAGTTTCTATCACTTTGATGATCTTTTGGTAAACTAATTAGATGAGATGTGATGAGATTTATGGTTTTGTATGTGGGTTAATGAGCTTTGAATCATATGATATGATGTTAGCATTAATCTTATGTTTATGCATGTTGAGTATGTAAGCTTATGCAAGTTTAATATGATGTATGTTATGTTTGCATGATGCTAAATATGCAAGTTGTGGGCTATGTAATCATATGCATGTTATGCAAGTTCATGGTAATATGCTATGCAAGTTACATGTATGTAAATATGCAAGTTACATGTTTGTTAATATGCAAGTTACATGTATGTAAATATGCAAGTTACATGTTTGTTAATATGCAAGTTACATGTATGTAAATATGCAAGTTACATGTTTGTTAATATGCAAGTTACATGTTTGTTAATATGCAAGTTACATGTTTGTTAATATGCAAGTTACATGTATGTAAATATGCAAGTTACATGTTTGTTAATATGCAAGTTACATGTATGTAAATATGCAAGTTACATGTTTGTTAATATGCAAGTTACATGTTTGTTAATATGCAAGTTACATGTATGTAAATATGCAAGTTACATGTTTCTTTATATGCAAGTTACATGTTTGTTAATATGCGAGTTACATGTATGTAAATATGCAAGTTACATGTTTATTAATATGCAAGTTCATGATGACACATTATGCAAGTCTATAAGCTAATATGCAAGTTTGTTATGCAAAATGAATATGTAAGTTATGTGACATATTATATGCAAGTTATGTGACATGTTATGCAAGTTCATATGCAAGTTATGTGTTTGTTAATATGCAAGATGGCACCTTTGAAACATGTTCATTCATATGCAAGTTGACACCTTTTATATGTGTTATATCATGAACGAAATTACGTGGGAACGATGGGGTAATTAAATGCATAAGTTAATAAGATTGTGTGAAATTAATATAATTATGCATAACACAAAATAAATAAACATAGTATGGGAATTTGCCTATTTGGTTAGGTGTACCCATACTATGTGTTGGGAATTTACCTATTGAGTTAGGTCTACCCCATGGGAATTTACCTATTAAGTTAGGTCTACCCATGTTAAGAAAACTTGATTAATTAGGGATAATTAATATAAAATTATGAGGGTGATTAATTAGGTGTAATTAATTGACTAAGACACGAGGTTGGACTCAGTTGTAGCGTAAAACTGCCCGGACCCAACCGGCTTAACCAGTTGCTACAAATGTTAGCCCAATGTGAGAGGTCTTAGGCACAAACTAAATACGTAATTAATGTAAAGACACGAGGTTAGACTCTGTTATGACATAAGGCTGCCCGGACCCAACCGGCTTAACCAGCGGTCATAAAAGACAGTCTAATGTGAGAGGTCTTTACAAAGGTTACGTTCTTAATTAATTAATTAAGAAACACTTAACCACATTAGCATGTAGAGGGACATGAGGGGTTAAGTGGGTGCCTCGGGTGGCATGAGAAAATCTAGTGGTTGCCTTGGGTGGCAATAGAAAATACGATTAGAATACTTAACCAAAATGGAACATGTAATTAAAACATGATTAAAGGGTTAAGTGGGATATACTAGAAAAAGGGACAAGCTTAGGTGGGTAGCTTGTGGAGGCCCATTTCAACCAATAACCCATACGTATCTTTGTGGGCTCGACCCATGTCGAGGACGGGACACGCATACTGGGCTTGACTGTAAGAGGCAAACGGGTTAGCGGTGGCAACGCAAGTCCAACGGGCTTCATATGCGTGAGTGGGCCCGGGCTGGTAGGTAAGCCGTTGTTGCATCGAGTAGATATAAGCCGTGCACCTTTAGTTCCATCAGGTTGCCACATTGGGGAATGATACATCCCACGGTGGGGCCAGCACGGGTATCTACGTTAGGGAGCCGATCGAATGGGAAGTAGTGTGTACACCTAGTGGATTGTAGGGCCCCGTGGCGCCTACTTGGTCACCTAGGGGTACGCAGGTACTAATTAGTAAATTTTATAAGTCCTTGGGTGGGATCAACCTTTAAGTTAGGAACGACTGGTGTGGTGCAGTTTAGTAATTTACCTTAGGGAGGGTAGATGCGTCTTTATCCTTTATCTTCGTTTAGTTGACTGCTTAGGGTAGCCATTCATCCCTATATGTTACCGTATATCAGTTTATGTCTTCTCTGGTTACTTTAACGATTGTATTGTTAAAGTTATAGGACTCGCTCAGACTTATGTCTGACCCTGTTGTTTTTATCTTTTTCCCAACCCTCAGGTCCTACGGTGGATCCTAGCAGTAGTGGAGCTTGATCGGATTGCTGTTCCAGTCTTTAGGAGCTTGGATAGATGTAAAGCTCCAGTTATCCAGTTATCTTTTCTTTTGTTTGGCTATTGTATGAGAGTGGGATTATGTACTTCTTTATTTTGATGGATATTGTACTTGACCTTTATTGTGGTTTTATGATGTAACCAGACATGTTTTACTTCCGCTGTTATGAGATGATGTTTTAAAATTTCAAGTACTATTTATATCTGTCTTGTTGTAATTTTTCTGTTCTATATTCACTAAAATACTCCACCGATGCTATGGCATTCCCTTAGTGAGTGATCATAGCGGGAGTGGGGTGTTACACGTGGTATCAGAGCTTAAGGTTACCAGAACAGATAAAATTTTTGAGAAAAACTACTTTCTAAGAGTATTTTCGAAGAAAGTATTTTTAAAAGCATGTCTTCTAAGAGAAAAAGTTTTTGAAAAAGAAAAGCATAATCCCCAATAGCCATATCTTTATCTTTCGGAATCTCCTTTTTGAATCTTTCCTCTTTCGTTTCAGCATGGCTGAAGATCTTAACATCCCGGAGGGTTTAGTTATACCACTATGGTATAGGAGGTTGCAAGAGGCTAGGGCCGCGGCTGCGGGTCCGGCCAATGCTACTACACCAGAGACAACCGCTCCTCCTCCTCAGCCTAGAGTGGATAATTTTGCTAAGGTTTGCAAGGAGTTCAAGGCTATAGGAGGAAAACCTTTTCTTGGTTCAGAGACTTTCGTAGAGGCTAGAGATTGGCTTAAGGAAGTGGAAGAGTTGCTAGATATCTTTGAAGTGGAAGAGGGAAAGAAAGTCAAGTTGGCGGCTTGGTTAATGAAGGGAGAGGCCTCATTCTGGTGGGAGGTCACTAATGGAGAACGCCCTGTTGACTCTTGGGCAGATTTTAAGCAAAGGTTTGGGGCTAAGTTTCTCTCAAGGGCGGAAGAGAATCTGTTTATGGAGAAGTTCTTGAATTTGAAGCAAGGGAATCTCACGGTGAAAGAATATGTCAACAAATTCAATCAATTAGCAAGGTTTGGCATAGAGTTGGTGAATACACCGGAGAAGAAGGCTTTGAGGTTCGTTAGAGGCTTGAACGAACCATTGCAAGGAATAGCTATGACTCACATTCCTATGGGGGCCACTTTTGAGAAGCTTGTCTACATGGAACTTATGCATGAGGATGATAAGAATTCTAAGGCACCAGAGAAAAAGGGGGATCAGAAGAAACCGCAACAGCAACAACAAGGCAAGGGCGGAAAAGGCAATGGTGACAAAAAGAAGACGAAGAAGAAGTGCTTCAATTGTGGAACACCAGGACACCTTAGTAAGGATTGTCGCAAAAAGAAGAAGACCGGTTGCTTTCATTGTGGTGAAGCAGGGCATCTTGTGAAAAACTGCCCAAAGAAGGGGCAGAAGACGGGGTCTACCTCAGGAGGCCAGGTGCAAGCTCTTATAGCACCACCTCAGTCAGGGGGGCAAGTTCAGGTTCTCTCAGTTCCACCGATTCAGCAGAGAGGTAGAACTATTTCCGTTGAAAGTCTGGTTTTTCTGTTTGATCATCCAGTTCGTACTTTGTTTGACTCTGGCGCATCGCATTCTTTTATCTCATCATCGTTAGTTGAGTCACTGCACTTAGACACCAGTCTAGTTGATGATCCCTTGGTTGTCTCAAACCCAATTGGGGGCTCCATATATCTGTCTATGATATGTTTGGGTTTGAAGATTTCTATACTTAGCGTTGAGTTTAGATGTGATGCTTTTGTATTGGGCTTCACGGGCTATGGGTTGATCTTGGGCATGGACTGGTTATCCAGTAATGGTGCCGTTCTTGATTGCGAAAGGAGAGTTGTCAGGCTCATGACCCGCTTGGGTAACACTCTCGAGATCTCTTGCAATCCCATGGAATCTGTTTTGCTAAGTTATCTTGAATCGCTCGATGCTTCGGTCGAGAGTTTGTGTTCTGTCAGAGTAGTCCGGGAATATCCGGATGTGTTTGAAGAAGTAAAGGGTTTGCCTCCGAAGCGGGAGATAGATTTCCGAATTTATTTGGTGGATAATGCCAAACCAGTGTCTTTGCCAGTACGCCACATGGCTCCTCGTGAGAGAAGAGAACTTCATAAGCAAGTAGGGGAGTTGCTTGAGAAGGGGTTCATAAGGCGAAGTATATCGGAGTGGGGAGCTCCAGTAGTGTTTGCCACGAAGGCGGATGGGTCCCTCAGACTTTGTGTGGATTATAGAGAACTTAATAAGCTCACGAAGAAGAATAGACACCCATTACCGAGGATAGATGATCTCTTTGATCAGTTGGTTGGCGCGTCAGTATTTTCGCAGATGGACTTAGCTACAGGGTTTCATCAGTTAAGAGTGGCGGAGGACAGTATAGAGAAGACTGCTTTCCGGACTCCGGATGGTTTTTATGAGTGGCTAGTGATGCCATTTGGGTTGACAAACGCCCCCGCATACTTTGTTGATCTCATGAGTAGAGTGTTCAGAGAGTATCTGAATAAGTTTGTAGTAGTTTTTGTGGATGACATCTTGGTCTTTTCCAAGAATGAAGAAGAGCATGCCTTACATCTCAAGGAAGTGTTGGAGACTCTTCGAGCGCATAGTCTTAAAGCTAAATTCTCTAAATGCCATTTTTGGAGAAGAGAAGTGCGATTCTTAGGGCATGTGGTCTCTAAGGAAGGGATAGCTGTGGATCCCGCAAAGATAGTATCTATCCAGGATTGGAAAGTTCCTAGAAATGCTACCGAGGTAAGAAGTTTCTTGGGGTTGGCAGGATATTATAGGAAGTTCATCAAAGACTTCGCGAAGATATCAGCCCCATTAACCCGCTTGACGAAAAAGAATCTGGTTTTCTCGTGGGATGTAGATTGTGATGATGCTTTCCGACGGTTAAAGAGAGCTTTGACCACCGCTCCAGTTTTAGTGCTCCCGGATGGAAGTAAGCCGTTTGTTGTTTATACCGATGCTTGTGGAACAGGATTAGGCGCAGTCTTGATGCAGGAGGGAAGGGTAATAGCCTATGGAGGGAGACAATTGAGAGTGCATGAGAAGAATTACCCTACCCATGATCTAGAGTTGGCCGCGATTGTTTTCGCACTTAAGTCTTGGCGCCATTATCTTCTTGGTGAGAGATTCGAGTTGTTCACCGACCATAAATCATTGAAGTACTTATTCTCTCAGAAGGATTTAAACCTAAGACAGCAAAGGTGGATGGAGTTCTTAGCATCCTATGATTTCGAGATAGCGTATACCCCTGGTAAGGGTAACGTGGTGGCAGACGCCTTAAGTAGAAAAAGGCTATCTTTGAGTCCATTGTTCGTGGAACGACGAAGCTTGGAGTTTCTTTCTTTGTTTGACTTCAGACCTTCTGTTGATTTTGTACCTGGTTTGTTGGCATCCTTGGAGGTTAGACCTACTCTTTTGAGACGGATTGGCGAGGCTCAGCGAGAAGACCCACAGTTGGTTGTGTTGGTAGAGAAGCTTATAAGAGGGGAGTCGTCCAGCCATTTGGGTAGATACACCATAGATGATAAGGGATGGTTGCATAGAGACGGTAGACTTTGTGTACCGCAAGATGAGGGTTTGAAGAAGGCTATTTTGGATGATGCACATCGTTCAAGAATGACTATTCATCCCGGTGGAGACAAAATGTACCAAGACATGAAGAGAGTTTTCTTCTGGGCCGGTATGAAGAAAGATGTGGCCGAGTATGTGGCTAGATGCTTAGTGTGCCAACAAGTTAAAGTGGAGCAAAGGAAACCCGGTGGGTTGCTACACCCATTGGAAGTTCCACAGTGGAAGTGGGATAGTGTCTCGATGGATTTCATCGACGGGTTACCGAGATCGAGGAAGGGCAATACGGGAATTTGGGTTGTGGTAGACAGACTTACCAAGAGTGCCCATTTTATACCCGTAAAGAGTAAGAGGACCGCTCCATGGCTTGCTTCAGTCTATGTTAGAGAGATTGTTAGATTGCATGGCGTACCATCCAGCATTGTGAGTGATCGAGATCCTATTCTCACTAGTGAGTTTTGGAGAAGTTTGCAAGAGGCGGTAGGGACTCAGTTGTGTTTGAGCACCGCATATCATCCTCAGACGGACGGTCAGACTGAGAGGGTGAACCGTATCTTAGAAGATCTTTTGAGGCTTTGTATCTTGGATTTTGGAGGTACATGGGAAGAACATCTTCCTTTGGTGGAGTTCGCATATAATAACAGCTTTCAGTCCAGTATTGGTATGGCTCCTTTCGAAGCTCTTTATGGAAGGCCTTGTCGATCTCCTACATGTTGGTGGGAATCTACGGATAAGATCTTGCTTGGGCCGGATATGGTTAGAGAGACTTCAGAGAAGATTGATTTAATTCGAAAAAGGATGAAAGTAGCGCAAGATAGACAGAAATCTTATGCGGATCGGAGAAGGACGGATCTTGAGTTTGAGGTTGGGGACATGGTTTTTGTCAAAGTATCTCCATTGAGAAATGTCGTTCGCTTTGGGTCCGTAGGGAAGTTAGCACCGAGATTTGTTGGGCCGTTTCCTATTAAGGAAAGGATTGGACGGATGGCATATAGGGTGGAGTTGCCCGACAGACTTAGTGGTGTTCATGATGTATTCCATGTATCACATTTGAGGAAGTGCTTACATGAGACCGCGGAGGTGGTAGAGCCGAGCTTGCTTAGAGATGTAGAGGTAGAGCGTGATGCGACGATTCGACGAGCTCCTACTCGCATCCTTGGGTCAGAAACTAGGAAGTTGAGGAACAGAGAAGTTCAGCTAGTTAAAGTGCAATGGGGAGATGACGAAAGCAATGCTACTTGGGAGACGGAAGCAAAGATGCGTTCTTTGTATCCATTTCTTTTTGAGAGTATGTCTTTTAACTTCTCCTTTATTGCTTGTCTAGTACTTATCTTATCTTTAGTATATCCTCTCGCTAATACCTATGACCTTTAGATAGGGTAAAACCTATGGTTGAAACATGTGTTTGAAACATGTTATGGTTGATGGATGCATATGGATGCAATTGTTCGCTAGTGGTTGCTCGTGGATGCATATACACACACATTAGGCACTAGATCGGCTCAGTCACTTCATGTTGCATATTGCATAAATGGATGTGGTAGTTAGATTGATGGATGTATCATGGCTGTGTTATCATATGGATGATGCATTTTTGTGTATGGTTGTGCACGCATGTAGAAATTTGTATGTGTCAATAGGGTTTCGCATACATATTGGATGCATGGCACTATCATGGTTTGCATTAAGGAGGTTTACTGTATCAGTAACCGCCTGATTTTCGCATTAGGTAAGTACATATACACACACTTTTGCATATATCCATCCAGCATTTAGAATCTTGTAAGGACAATGATTGCTCGTGGATGATGCTTTGAGTAGATGGATGATTGGATGATTGGATGGTAGGATACGGTCTTCCTAACTTGAAGATTTCGGGGACGAAATCCTTTAAGGAGGGGAGAATGTAACAACCCGTATTTTCAATAACCTGTAATAACATAAATCGAGGCAGAATTTAATTCTAAAATGGGAATCAAGGGAAACGGGCTATGCCATTGCGTTCGTCTCGGAAAAATACGCGAAATAGAGTCCGAGTTTTCGAAAATCGGAGTCCGTATGACCAAGATATGGCCTCGCGAAGTTTCACGAAAATTCCCAAATTAAAGTATACTTAATTAAGTGAAATGGGTTGTGTAGATATATATATATATATATATATTGATATATATATATATATATATATAATTGAAAATTTAATAAATAAATATGCAAAAATGCTCAAAACAGCGAATTGGGAGAGGGGAATAACCGAACCGGCCGATTTTTGAAGTCGACCCGAGCCCGCTGGGTCGACTAGGGGTTAATCCAGGGTGTTTGGCTGTCAACCCGTGGGCCGATTCGCTCAAGTGCAGATTTTGCATTTGAATGGTTCTCATGGTCCATCTTTAATCTAAAGGCCCTAGATGGTTCCTACACTTGACTTCTTCCCCAAGACATGCTTTGATGGCTTGGATTGAATCTAGGGTTAATCCTATGGCCTAAAACACTTGCCTAATCTATAAATAAGACCCTAACCTACCCTAATTCATTCATAATTAAACCTAGTGACTAAACTATGGCAAAATGCTAGCTCTCATGGCCTCCACTAATTTTATGAAGAGGGTTGCATACTAATCACTCTCTAATCAACTTCTAATCCCTTCTTAGCATCTTAATCTTCTTCATTTGGTGTTCAAAGTTGCTAGTTGTGAGTTTCTATCACTTTGATGATCTTTTGGTAAACTAATTAGATGAGATGTGATGAGATTTATGGTTTTGTATGTGGGTTAATGAGCTTTGAATCATATGATATGATGTTAGCATTAATCTTATGTTTATGCATGTTGAGTATGTAAGCTTATGCAAGTTTAATATGATGTATGTTATGTTTGCATGATGCTAAATATGCAAGTTGTGGGCTATGTAATCATATGCATGTTATGCAAGTTCATGGTAATATGCTATGCAAGTTACATGTATGTAAATATGCAAGTTACATGTTTGTTAATATGCAAGTTACATGTATGTAAATATGCAAGTTACATGTTTGTTAATATGCAAGTTACATGTATGTAAATATGCAAGTTACATGTTTGTTAATATGCAAGTTACATGTTTGTTAATATGCAAGTTACATGTTTGTTAATATGCAAGTTACATGTATGTAAATATGCAAGTTACATGTTTGTTAATATGCAAGTTACATGTATGTAAATATGCAAGTTACATGTTTGTTAATATGCAAGTTACATGTTTGTTAATATGCAAGTTACATGTATGTAAATATGCAAGTTACATGTTTCTTTATATGCAAGTTACATGTTTGTTAATATGCGAGTTACATGTATGTAAATATGCAAGTTACATGTTTATTAATATGCAAGTTCATGATGACACATTATGCAAGTCTATAAGCTAATATGCAAGTTTGTTATGCAAAATGAATATGTAAGTTATGTGACATATTATATGCAAGTTATGTGACATGTTATGCAAGTTCATATGCAAGTTATGTGTTTGTTAATATGCAAGATGGCACCTTTGAAACATGTTCATTCATATGCAAGTTGACACCTTTTATATGTGTTATATCATGAACGAAATTACGTGGGAACGATGGGGTAATTAAATGCATAAGTTAATAAGATTGTGTGAAATTAATATAATTATGCATAACACAAAATAAATAAACATAGTATGGGAATTTGCCTATTTGGTTAGGTGTACCCATACTATGTGTTGGGAATTTACCTATTGAGTTAGGTCTACCCCATGGGAATTTACCTATTAAGTTAGGTCTACCCATGTTAAGAAAACTTGATTAATTAGGGATAATTAATATAAAATTATGAGGGTGATTAATTAGGTGTAATTAATTGACTAAGACACGAGGTTGGACTCAGTTGTAGCGTAAAACTGCCCGGACCCAACCGGCTTAACCAGTTGCTACAAATGTTAGCCCAATGTGAGAGGTCTTAGGCACAAACTAAATACGTAATTAATGTAAAGACACGAGGTTAGACTCTGTTATGACATAAGGCTGCCCGGACCCAACCGGCTTAACCAGCGGTCATAAAAGACAGTCTAATGTGAGAGGTCTTTACAAAGGTTACGTTCTTAATTAATTAATTAAGAAACACTTAACCACATTAGCATGTAGAGGGACATGAGGGGTTAAGTGGGTGCCTCGGGTGGCATGAGAAAATCTAGTGGTTGCCTTGGGTGGCAATAGAAAATACGATTAGAATACTTAACCAAAATGGAACATGTAATTAAAACATGATTAAAGGGTTAAGTGGGATATACTAGAAAAAGGGACAAGCTTAGGTGGGTAGCTTGTGGAGGCCCATTTCAACCAATAACCCATACGTATCTTTGTGGGCTCGACCCATGTCGAGGACGGGACACGCATACTGGGCTTGACTGTAAGAGGCAAACGGGTTAGCGGTGGCAACGCAAGTCCAACGGGCTTCATATGCGTGAGTGGGCCCGGGCTGGTAGGTAAGCCGTTGTTGCATCGAGTAGATATAAGCCGTGCACCTTTAGTTCCATCAGGTTGCCACATTGGGGAATGATACATCCCACGGTGGGGCCAGCACGGGTATCTACGTTAGGGAGCCGATCGAATGGGAAGTAGTGTGTACACCTAGTGGATTGTAGGGCCCCGTGGCGCCTACTTGGTCACCTAGGGGTACGCAGGTACTAATTAGTAAATTTTATAAGTCCTTGGGTGGGATCAACCTTTAAGTTAGGAACGACTGGTGTGGTGCAGTTTAGTAATTTACCTTAGGGAGGGTAGATGCGTCTTTATCCTTTATCTTCGTTTAGTTGACTGCTTAGGGTAGCCATTCATCCCTATATGTTACCGTATATCAGTTTATGTCTTCTCTGGTTACTTTAACGATTGTATTGTTAAAGTTATAGGACTCGCTCAGACTTATGTCTGACCCTGTTGTTTTTATCTTTTTCCCAACCCTCAGGTCCTACGGTGGATCCTAGCAGTAGTGGAGCTTGATCGGATTGCTGTTCCAGTCTTTAGGAGCTTGGATAGATGTAAAGCTCCAGTTATCCAGTTATCTTTTCTTTTGTTTGGCTATTGTATGAGAGTGGGATTATGTACTTCTTTATTTTGATGGATATTGTACTTGACCTTTATTGTGGTTTTATGATGTAACCAGACATGTTTTACTTCCGCTGTTATGAGATGATGTTTTAAAATTTCAAGTACTATTTATATCTGTCTTGTTGTAATTTTTCTGTTCTATATTCACTAAAATACTCCACCGATGCTATGGCATTCCCTTAGTGAGTGATCATAGCGGGAGTGGGGTGTTACACTAGTGGCTTTTAGCATGCGAACAGGATAAAGTTCATGACAGGAGTAAACTGAAAAATGGGACAGTACCAGAATAACAGACTAATAGAAACCAAAGCAAGACAGTTTAAATCGAATATACTATCACACCCCATTCTATATCTCTGCACCACCTAACTAGTATACCAACTAGTAATCTGTATAAAGATGATAACGTGATCCCAATCCCTGTAATTGCGGTTGCCTTTAGGTGTACATCTATTATTTATTACAAGATCTAATCTAGGGTTTTCTTATCGAGCGCTTTCTAGACTTAACCAGGGTTTACACGACCTAGATCCAACTGGGGTTTATGTTACCTATTGAACGCTTCTCGGATTCAGGGTATATGCCACCTAGGTCCAACTAGGGATTATGCTACCTGTCGAACGATCCCTATTTCCTACGTATGTATCGCGAATCGTTTTTCGATGTCTAGATGCACATGTTCACTATGTGTGCGGCCCGAGTCCCGTGACAGGGATAAATCAAGAAATTACGGAACTCGATCGGGAGCTTTAGGTGATCTGCCGAAGCAGATACTAAGGTCTGTTTTTCTACCAGTGGTAATGGTCCCACGTGACCCCTCCCTCAACTAATGAAAGGCAATCCAAGAAAATCAAGCACAAGAACTATACTCCTGCCACCTATGCCCCACTTTCCTATTGTCCAGCCTCACCCATAACTAGATAGAAAGTATATGGTCTGTTGGGAGTTCTCTGCCTTTCCGCTTTACGTATCTCGATTGACTCAAGATGGTAGGTAGACGACGAGTTGCTATCACAGGGATACTGGTCTCGCCGAATCACGCTGGTCCACCCTAGTCTTTAGGTAGCTCATACTGCAACCAAGGCATACCCTTGGTTCTTCTACCGCAGACCTTAACCTCTATGAGCCCAGGCGGATCATCTGCAACCTCATAGAGGGATACCAAGAGTACCCTCACGTCCCCCGAAGCTACGTGCTTCTAAACCCAGTCCGCTGGAGCCTTTTTCGAAATCAGATAAACGTTGATCATCCTCATGTACTTTTTAAACGATGATCTACCATATCGGGTTATTCATCTATTATGGACCGGCTCAGTTTTCTTGACTAAGAATTATTACTTAGTTGTTATCAACTAAGGTTTACCACTTAGTTTCTTTTCCCATAAATCTTGTTAACTAAGGTTTATCACTTAGTTTCTTTAACTGGGGATTTCAACTTAGCTCCCGTTCTCGATTGTTTCTTAACTAAGGTTTACTACTTAGCCCTCTTTCTTGTCAAGATGGATTGGTTAAGTGTCATTAGTCTATTCAAGTTAGCTTAACCCATTCCTTTGTCATATTAAACTGGCTAAGTGTTATCAGTAGTCCATGTTGACTTAACCATATCACAAACCAAGTTATATTGGTTAAGTATTTCTTATTACTTAACCCTACCCATTCATCTTGTATTAGTTAAGTATCCCTTTTAACCTAACCTTGCCCATCTGTTTTAACTAACATGTTATAACAGTTAAGTGTTCCTTTAGTTAACTTAACCATAACATCCGTTTAATTAACATGTTCTAATGGTTAAGTATTGTCCCTTCATGCTTTAACTTAACCCTATTCATTTATCACACTATGATGGTTAAGTGTTCTAAGTTTACTTAACCCTACGCTCTAGTCCAGCTAACATACTAATTTGGCTAAGTGTATTAATTTTACTTAACCCCAACCGCTAGTCTAGTTAACATGTTAAATTGGCTAAGTGTATTAACTTTACTTAACCCCACCTTTTAATCTAGTCAACATGTTAATTTGGCTAAGTGTATTAAATTTTCTTAACCCTACCAATCCTAGCTTAGCTTTAATTGTCTTATTAAAGCACCAACCATTCACATTAGACAGGTATTGTTGTGGCTGCCTGTATGCCGGTCGGTTCCGGGCGGTCTTACGCCACAAATCAGTCTAACCTCGGGTCTTGATTGGGCTCAATGCCTTAACCTCTCACATTGGATAGGTATTGTTGTGATTACTGGACAGCCGGGCGGGTCCGGGCAGGTTTACATCACAACTCAATCCAACCTCGGGTTAAGCATATTCGTATTGTCTAAATTTACATTTTAATTATGTAAATTATTAATGTCACATATTTTATTTCAAAACTAACGGTGTATAAATTCACACCATTCATGGCCTTAACCAATTTCATGGTTTTGGGCCCACCTATGTATTAACATGTTTTAAATTAACAATTTATATCGTTTCATACCATAAATCACCTATGTGATTATTGGCCAATTTATGTCAAGTTCCCTATAATTAAGTTTTTACCCAGCGTTACCCCCGTCTAAATATTAGGCTAACAACTTAGCCTAATTTACCGTTCGCATGATTTCACATAAAGTATTAGGCTAATAACTTAGCCTAATTTAACGTTCACAAAGTTGGCTTGAAATCTACATTAACTATGAACTTGCAATTTTTGACAAAATCAACATGAACATAAACATATAGGTGTGAACTTGCAACTTTAACATGTACATAGATGTGAACTTGCAACTTTAACATAATCAACATAAACATGTACATAATTAGCAACTTGCATGGGTTCATGAATTAACAACATAATTAACAACTTGCATAGGTTCATGAATTAACAACTTAATTAACGACTTGCATAGGTTCATGAATCTCAACCTAACAACTTGCATAGGTTCATAAATCTACAACATAATTAAGTTAACATATAGGAACATGTATGAACTTGCAATACATATGTATAACATAGATCTAACAATAAACTTTTATAAATCATATGAATCATAAACGGATCTTTTAACATGGATCCAATTATAAGTTTTCACTTGCATAAGAATTTGTGAATATTGATCTATTCTAATCATGTAGGTACAATTGGTTTAACATAAACATATATACATATAACCTACATGAATCATATACATATATGTGTAAATCTAACTTGCAACCTATAACTTGCATAAGCACATATATCAATCTAACAGTATACATACAATTCGCATAATAGATAATGGATCCAATCACCACAAACATTCAAATTATCACGATAAACAAAACCAAAACAACATCATCTATATTTTACAATACTGATATAATTCCATATTACAATTTACATCAAATCATGTCTTAATCATATTCTCATCTAAAGAGTCACTATACTTACAACGATCGATGAACTTGAGTTCTGGATTCTGAGTTCTGAAATTGGGATGCTTTCCTTTGGGTAGACAAACGTTGTTTTGATTCTTAGTTTTGAATTAGATTTGTTCTAGCTTTGTTTGTCTTTAAGCTTTAGGCGGCGGCCATTCCAAGCTATCTTGCAGCAGCAAGACGGCTCCAAGATTAATTGTGTGAATTAGTTTAAGAGCTATGTTGTATATATAGAATTTTAGGATTAATTTAGGCCGTTTGATTAACCCTAGAAATCACCACAACAGTTCAGTCAAGACAGAATAATCCTATTGACTCAGCAATGAGTCAGAAATGACTCAGCATTGGCTCAGCATATCAAATGTTCATTTTTTTCATAAATGACACATTGGCTCTTTCCTAACATATCATAACCAAAAGGACATTTTTTTTTATTTAAAACAAAACATTAGCTAAATGAACATTTCTTAACTGAAATGTCAATTTAATCTGAATAAACATTTTAATCTAAATATACATTTCTTAACGAAATGTTATTCTAATGTTAACATAACAAAAGTGATATTCTAATGTTCATCTTTTCTTTTTATTATTTATTGTCAATCAATTCAAACGTAAATACGTATTTAATAGATACATTTTCCCTTTACCGTTTACATTAATTACCCATATATAAATATTTATATATATATATGAATAAATCTTTTCTTACTTTTAATTTGTCTTAAATCCAATTGGGGAAGGCCATTTAAAAAAAATAATCCTTGACAACCAAAAATGCGCAACGTACGCTACATGATGCGTACACGTCATATATATATATATATATGTGTGTATATATTATATATATATATTCATTTTTTTTCTTTTTATCTATCTTCCCAATTACCCATTTTCACACTAAACCACTTTTTGAACTGCGTTCACACTAGGCTATTTTAAGCCATTCCCCTAAAACAAAAATAGGGCGTTGGCAGGGATCGAATTCTGTACCTCTTGTATGCAAGTCATGTGTTCCAACCAAATAAGCTACTAAGTCTTTTGTTTACAAAAGTTAGAACAATGCTAAACATTATTCTTTTCTCATTCCTCCCTTTTTCATGTTTTGCTGCAATATTTAATTTAAGGATATCTTTTTCATACAGAGTCCAATTTAGCAAACTCAGACTCTATTTCAAGCAGAATTTTGAAACGAACGCAATGGCGTAACCGATTTACCTTAATTCTTCTTCTAAAATTTAATTATGCTTTAATTTGTGAAACTTAATGTTACAGAATTACGGGGTGTTACAGTATAAATATATATGGTTGCAACGGATTTATTCCCTTAGCATAACATCTAGAATATTTGTGTAAACCAACTAATGATTAACGGATATGATAATGTGGCATTCAAAGTAATTGTGTTATCAATGAGAGAAGTAATCATAGCCTCAGGCCTCAACAACCGGGAAATGACAAAAATCGGGCAGGCATCATGGCTATGTGGTTAGCTCCCATTAGGGTGTATTATCACCTATCTAGAGAATCATTTAATTCCTTATTCTATTCGATGTTGTCCCATTTGGGAAATGGTTGCTGATCCCAACCGTCGGTGATATACATTCAATACACTTAATCGAAATGAGTGGTCGGTCAGGTGCGGCTGAGTTGCAAGATGTTCTTGTTAAACTCGGTGTATTCTCCTCTAGAGATACACCAGCGGAAGGTGTTTCCATACCTTGTCATAGTTGGAAATCCATTACCGAATAAGTGCTTGCGATTTTGATTGTATATTATATATGTGGAACGTGAGATGCAAATGTTCCACTAGATTGTTATTTATTTGATTTAGACATTATCATAATATCAAAAGAGTTTTGATATAAAGATTACCATTTCTTTCAAAGAGGATTTGAAAGTTAAGTCAAGTGTTTGGATTCTTATAAGGCAAAAACCTGTTCCGTGTTATACGGCGTGGTCTTATGAGATATCATTAAGTTTCTGAAACTGTTTTAAATTGTTTACTCATACCAGTCCCGTGACTGACCCGGAGTTTATTTTGTTTTGTTTTACCTAAACTCTTGGGTGCTTCAATTTGTACGGGCAGTCAAGTAGTTTAGGATTTTACAGATCTATATAAAGGAGCTTGGAGCAGGAGGATTCAACGTTAGTTATATAGAGTTTTTTTCCGCTGTGTTGTAAGTGTTGTACTCTGATAAGTGTATGTTATACAGTTGAAATTTTGTATTTCAAAAGTTATGATATATTATATTTTGTTCCGCTGCGATGTGAGATTCTGTGTTGTTATTTCTGTTCTTCTTCTACCTTTTTCTTCTAAAAAAAATGATTTGTATTTTCGTAATATTTGGGTTGGATGTATGATGTATGTAGTCAACTCTGATATTACGGATTTGCGGGCCATTGCAATTATTTTTTGTTCCGCTGCGATTTGAGACTTTGTGTTGTGTTGGTTCTTCTTCTTCTATTCTAATATATCTTTCTTATCTCACCCTCTAATTTCTTTCTAATAACTATCTGGTGTTTTCGATACTTGAGTTTTGGCAAGTAATATGGTTTGTGTATTATTGTCGGAATTCGGGAGTTGAATTCCTACCGGGTCGTTACAGAATCAATTCGCATATCTGCAATCTGGTTTGGAGGAAGAAAGAGCTGATGTGGAGGTAGGAGAGGAGAATAATCTTCAGGATGCAAACATGAATAATGGAACAGAAAGCAAAATTGAGAAAGATATAAATGTTCACCTTATGCAACAAATCATTGAAGATGTTCTGTCATTTGGAGGTGCTCTACAAACTAAGGACAACATTCAGGCAACTCAAAATGGGATGGTTGCAATGTCAAATAATTGTACAATTAAAGGAGGAACCAAAAACTTAGTAAAGGCGGCAACTGATTCAAACAATGTCAAGAATATGCCGGTTGCAAACACCATGATCAAACCGAGACTTTTAAATGCTCTATCATATAAAACTGGAGAGAAAATGATTAGCCCAGTTTTGAGTTGTAAAGGCACTGTGTCCACTACAAATACTGACAAGAAGAAGTCGGGAGAAAAGTTGAACCCGTATGCTCACATTTTACCTCTAGCAGCTTACAAACTGGCACCGTTGCTTCAAGATGTTGTCTCCGCTTCTTCAAGATGATGTCTCCGCTATTGCATCCCCTCTATCCATTTCCTTGCCTGGGTAGCAGACTAGAAGTAAAAGAAACGTGCAAGTAGTAGGGAAGCTATTTGATAATGATTGACTAACCATTTGGGATATGCGGCTGGACATGATCATGTAGAAGATTGTGAAAACCCGTAACTTCCCCGTAAAGGAAAGTGTCGGATAGTTCGAGAACAAGCCACAACAGAACGCATATAAAAGAACGTTTCATTGTATATTACAACAATGCATCAGATTACAAGAATATACAGAGTATAAATGAATATTACACAGAAATATCAGAGATTTAAATTACATTTAAATACATCGCAGCGGAAAATAATACAATACACAACTAGAAGAGATATACGGATACAAAGCTTCCCGGATATCGTTCCAGCTGTAAACCAGGATACTGTGAATATAAATCTGCAAAACCAAAACTACTAGCTACCCGTGTCAAAATAGGGGCACCCAGAGTTTAGGTTAAAACAATAAACTCCAGGTCAGTCATGGGACTGGTGTGAGAACTAAAACAGTTATTGATCTTTATTTTAAAGTTCGGTAAATCAAGGGACCACGCCGTATAACACGGAACGGGTTTCCTCCCAAGAATACCAGTGCATAAAACAAACAGCGCAATGCTAAATAAAGAAAAATGAAGCTATTATAAGACCCAGGTCTTATCACACAATGCAACGCAAGCCGGGGGATAGGGTTTTTACCTTATAATAGCCAAGAATGCTTGATACGTTTAAAACAAATCATTTGATACTATTATAAGTGCATAGTGTATAAAACAACTTCAAATCATAAGTATCAATCATAGGCGACATGAGCGTCCCATGCCACTATGTCGCCATATATAGGTTTACAAATAAAACCGCAAATGTCACGTATTTGGAAATTGGGTTTCCATCTATGAACCGAGGCAAAAGATAGTCCTCAACCGATTCGAGACGCTCTAGCCCGTGTCTCAGGAACAGAACGCATCGTCCCTTGGAGCGACAGGGCCGGTCCACCGATGTGGATTAAACTTAAACCCTGAACATGCGTTCCCCCGCCCTATGGGGCGTAAATGAGCCAACGAATGACTCCATCGGACCCGGATCGTCCGATCAAACCGAGGCACCTCGCAAGAGCAACAACCACATAAGTCAAACTCGTCAGGGCGTGTAAAACCACTGACGCCACTTCTAGCTAGAAAGAAACGCATGCCCTCCCTGAGGTCCGTCTCCCGTTTTTGGTTCATACCGGGTGTGAAACTCGCGAAGTAAACGTTACACAAAGCTACGCCACAAAGGCCGTGCTTTGATCATCACCACAAGACCTTGCTTTTCAACAGAGGCCTCGATCAATTGCCACTTAGGCATGCCACACAGGCAATTCACTCCCTGCGTTTGATATCCATCAATATATAACCCCTGAGCTCGTACGTCTCAGAGAAGGGCGTTAAGCAAGAGAATAAATTCTCCGCCGCCAAACAGATATATATTTAATAGAGATCAATCACACAGACTAAAATCCAATGTCAGACACACAGTCCATTTACAAGTCCGTTCTGGGTCTGAACGAAACCGGAGGCACCTAGTACCCCGCATATCCATCGCTCTCCAAGTACGTCTGGACGATCCCTAACTGTTTCCATCTTCTTGGGTGTACAGCCCAATCAAGATCATCAGTAATCACCCAAACGACGTGAAGACTTCTGGTCTTCGACCACCGTCTTCATCTTCGACACCACGTCGAATCAGTTATTCAGAATGGGATAAACCCGGTCTTTCTGAATAACTCGCGTATATATTATAAAAGTGTTACACAAACACAACATACGCCTCATTCCAATTCAGAATATTCTTTTATTCAAATATTCCTATACTTTGGGAAAAAGTTCCCATTAATTTTATCCAAGAATAATTCTTTGAATTTATCCTTTAATCTCCTTTGAATATCAATTCAAACTAGTCGGGATTAGCGAACCACACCGAAGTAATCATTTATTTTATTTCCCAATCCCAACCTATTCATCCCATGAAGTAAAACTGGTAATACTTCATATCTAACACCACAGTGTTATCGGTAAATTCAATTACCATTTCACGTTCAAATCTAATTAAAGATTTAACTATCGCCTGGAGCAAAACTGGTGGTACTCCATTTTCGATCTTTTCAATCTAATTAAAGATTCATTAAAACTCCACTTAGTTTTAATCTTTAACTGGGTTCAAGAATCAGTGTCATTTTAAAAACACAGTTCACGATAAACCCAAAATCACATCCATTAATTATCGGGTTAAAGAACGAGTGTTATTTAAAACACCATTCACGATAAACCCAAGAATCAATATCAATTCAATTCCAATTAAATATTGTTTAATTGGTGCACTTCATTAAATCTAAATAAAAAGATTTAATCTTTTCTCAACTGGATTCAAGAACAGTGTTAGTGAAGACACCATTCACGACAAACCCAAATCACATTTGATATTAAACACAAGGCTCTGAATAGAAAATATACCGGCTTATATTCAATATCAAATTCTACGACTAACGAATATCGTATTGGAAATAACGATATATATATATATATATATATCTTTCAAATTCCCATAACAATATCTGTATCATCACGAAATCCAACATCGAAATATTCCGAAGACAATTTCGATTCAAATCCATTCCAATGCAATCATTGGAAATTCTGGTTATTTTCAAAACCATTTCAAATTCAATTTATTTATTTAAAAATAAATAGAATTATCATTCTAGTTCAAAACTAGTTCATTTCGATAAAAATCTGTTTTTATCTTTTCAAACATGGAGTTTTTCATCCCAATTCTTCACAAATCATTTCTTATGATTTTACACAAATTATTACTATTTTTAATAATTTTATCAAGGCCCGTACAGTCGATTTCCACCAATGGCCATCGAACTGCACTTACAGCGACCTTTTTCAAATTTGATTTGGACGTATCTCCAAATCCAACCGTTAGATTTCTAATTTCTAACATTCGTTAGAAAGCTCTTTTCGATACGAACCCAACGGTTCCGGTTTCAGGAGAATCCGACGGTCGGATCTCCCGTAATGTCCGTTTGAAATGAATGGTCGAAATTCACGAACTGCCGCGGCGCGGCGCGTTCTATTCAGGCCATTATATTATATATATAATATATATAATATATATTTCGTCGATTTCTATTTAAAACGAATTATATAAATAGTTTTAATATTCGTTTCAAAAGCAATCTCAACTTCCATTTCAATTCAAATCAAAATTGAATTCTTCTTTATAAATTCGTTTTAAAATTCATTTCTATTCAATTCAAATTTCAATTCAATTTGAATTCATTTCAATTCGTTTTCAATTCGTTTTCAATTCAATTTGAATTCGTTTTCAATTCAATTCATTTCGAAATCGTTTTCAATTCAATTCATTTCGAAATTGTTTTCAATTCAATTCATTTCGAAATTGTTTTCAATTCAATTCATTTCATTTCGAAATCGTTTTAAAATCGATATAAATATCGTTCACGTCAAAATGGCGTCAATCTAATCAACACGGCTTCATAAATTTCTATTTTCAAATATTCTATTTCAAATATTTCTTTTTCAAAATAGTTGTTATTATCAAAATATTTCGTTCAACACATGACCAATCTCAATGGATGAGTACTGTCAACACATGAACCTTTATTTTATATTGATAAAGATGTAAATTTTATTACTAAAATATTTCGTTCAACACATGACCAATCTCAATGGATGAGTACTGTCAACACATGAACCTTTATTTTATATTATTCTTTATTTTTCAAATTGGAATGAGGCCCAATCAATTACCATATAAAGTTAATTATATGGATTTTCATACAACACATGTATATAATAGCATTGAAAAATAATCAACCATCAACCAAAGTGCACTACACTGTATAAGCATCAAATATAGATATCTAACGCTTATAACAGCCTGTCAATCAATCGATCGACATATTCAATCAATCAGGATGAGTGAACTTCAAATTTCATCCCAACACCCGTGTGGGGTTTCAAACAATCAAACACATATTTTATTTGTACTGTTGGGCGATGTGTAAAATTTATCGTCCCAATCAATGTCATTCAAATAGGTGTACATAAACAAACCGTCCGGTTTGTAAATGAATATTTTATTTTGTTCACTTCACTATTTTCATATTCACGTTAAAAATTATATTTTTAACGATAAAACATTTTATTTCAACCCATGAATTTCTATTCAATTCATTTATTCAATAAAATGATATTTTTATTTTTCTAACTTATTTTAGAAAATTTCGGCGGCATAACGGCACGATACTAGAAACGGGACGAGGCCTAGCCTTATCCCCGGTCTAGTGAAGGCCCACGCCATTCACACATCAATCAAATTCACCAATCAACCAAATTCAAATCAAATCATCTAACTAATTTATGCAACCAAACAAACAAGTCCATGGTCTGTGGACGATTGTGTCGGGTGCTACTAAGCACCGTCTGCATCCTAGTATATATATATGACTAGAAAATGAAATCGAAAGGTGAGAAATTCTCACAGATAGCTATCCTAGCTCCACGGCACTTCATTGATAGAAATCTTCATTGCTATCGCATCTTCGTCATCTTCGTTGCCCGTAGCCACTACATATGTAAAAATCGAATTTTTACTTCGATGTTCAATATATATAAAAATCGAATTTTTACTTTGCTATTCTATATATAAAAATCGAATTTTTACTTCGAAGTTCAATATATAGAAATCATATTTTTACATCTTCTATATAGTAAAGATTATATTTTTAATACTTTAAAAATATAAAAATCATATTTTTAATACTCTAAAAATATAAAGATCATATTTTTATATAGTTAAAACCATTTCTCCCTTTGATTAAAAATCACTTCTTTTTATTTATAAAAATTCAAACTTTTCAACATATAAAAAATTACTTCTTTAGTTCAATAAAAATCACATTTTTACTTTGATGTTCAATATATAAAAATCACATTTTTACTTTGCTATTCTATATATAAAAATCGAATTTTTACTTCGAAGTTCAATATATAGAAATCATATTTTTACATCTTCTATATAGTAAAGATTATATTGCTAATACTTTAAAAATATAAAAATCATATTTTTAATACTCTAAAAATATAAAGATCATATTTTTATATAGTTAAAACCATTTCTCCCTTTGATTAAAAATCACTTCTTTTTATTTATAAAAATTCAAACTTTTCAACATATAAAAAATTACTTCTTTAGTTCAATAAAAATCACATTTTTACTTTGATGTCCAATATATAAAAATCACATTTTTACTTTGATGTTCAATATATAAAAATCACATTTTTACTTTGATGTTCAATATATAAAAATCACATTTTTACTTTGATGTTCAATATATAAAAATCACATTTTTACTTTGACTTCGTTATAAAAATTATATTTTTATACTCCTATAATATAAAAGATTATATTTTTCTATTTCTAAAAACAATATTTTTCTATTGCTAAAACAATATTTTTCTATTTCTAAAAACAATATTTTTCTATTGCTAAAACAATATTTTTCTATTTCTAAAAACAATATTTTTCTATTGCTAAAATAATATTTTTCTATTTCTAAAAACAATATTTTTCTATTGCTAAAACAATATTTTTCTATTGCTAAAAACAATATTTTTCTATTGCTAAAACAATATTTTTCTATTTCTAAAAACAATATTTTTCTATTGCTAAAACAATATTTTTCTATTTCTAAAAACAATATTTTTCTATTGCTAAAACAATATTTTTCTATTGCTAAAAACAATATTTTTCTATTGCTAAAAACAATATTTTTCTAAATCTGATTTTTAACTTTGTTATTCACATTAAAGACAATGCTAATAAATAAATAAAAACAAGGTTTTAATTACCCTTTCCTCCTTCCAGTTCTGCTTAAGGCCGACGTTGATTTTAGTTGTTCAAAGCTAGGGTTCCGCCTAGCTCGAGAATGGCGACGCCGGACGTTGATCCACCAGCTCCACGCGGCGCGCCTCCGAGAGGGCTTCCCATCGACACCCCTTATGGCCAACTCGGTGATGGCTTGGCGCCAGAATAAGCCTCGAACCGGCGGCGCTTCAGGGAACAGAATCGAACGAAAGACCCAACGAGAAACAACAAGGCCAGTATAGAATCGAAGATCCCTAAACCCTCTACAATGTTTCCCTTATAATTTCCTGAAATCGGTTTGTGGATTGAATGTTTTTGGAGCTCAAAAATTCGAGCGTGGTAGCCGTCGGTTCTGAGAGAAAGGCGGATACGATAAAGTGATTAGGGTTAGGTTTATTTATTTATTTATTTATATAGATTTTATATTATTATTTTAATTCATTTGTTTAAAAAAATTCTTGTTTATCATTACGAACCCCAAATCAAACCCAACAACAGTCTCCCCTAGCTAATTACCCCCATTCTGAACACAATGGGATATGTATCGCAGGCCGATTCGATAGTTACGATCAGTTTTCGTCAAAATCAATGTATAACTCTATATATTGAATTTGAACGCGCATTTCAATTTACCGGGGTCACATACGAACTTTAAAAATTCCTGAAAAATATTTTCTAGCTTCGTATTAACGATACGGTCCTAACAAAACTAGTTTCGCCGAATTCTGAGACCGTTGGAAAAATGGCCATTTTCCAGTCGATTAAAATCAACTAAAACTGGTCAAACGCGTTTTCCTTTGCCACACTCACATATTGATTCAGAAAATTATGAAATTTGAAACCTAGTAATAGTTTGACACTGCGGATCCAACAAAACTTGTTTCGTCGAAATCCGAGGTCGTTTGCAAAATGTCCATTTTTAAGGGCCTGAATTCCATAGCGACTATTCAGAATTTTCAACTGGACATATCTTTTGATTCCCGATATGAAATCTTGATTTTTCGGATTCGTTGGAAAGATATTCACAATTAGATCCCAATGTTTTTGGTTTCACTAAAATCCGGATTGTTTTGCACCCGGTACATTCAATTGAAGTTTGAAATCGAATTATCGAACTACCGCGCCATTTTCAATTCTATTTATAATTATATATAAATATTTATATTATAACGACGACGCGTATAATATATACGCTCGAATTATATTCAAAATAAATTTCTCGTCGATATTATTTAAAATAATTCATTTTAAATATACAAAATTCGCTAAAATCGCCAAAATAAAAATTTTAAACTGGCCCAGATTTTCCGGGTTGTTACAATCTCCCCCACTTAAAACTTTTCGTCCCCGAAAAGGAACAAAGTCGAAAGTGGTTTGATAAATCAACCCTACGCTCGATCTGGCTTCCATTCTCCAACTCTTTAGTTTCTGAGAATTTTAGAAATTTCAAAAATTTGGCTAACACCCTAAATTTTCGAAAAATTTCGCCATAACCTCCCCTGCACCGGGAGCATCGGGGAATTTCAAATAGCTTCCCCGGTCCTTCAGATCTCAAAAAGAAAAAGAAAAAGCCAAGCGGCTAGCCAATAGGCTCACAAAATCATCATCACCCAAACAAAACAGTAAATCATGTAGTAAACATGTACCTATTTGTCGGGCAAACAAATTTTATTCTCTGCTCTAGCCTCCTTGCTATGACCTGTTCAATGTAAGTATATGTATACACAAGCAAATGCGACCAATTTTCAATACAATTCAATATGTGATTCAATTAGGCTAAATAGCTAAAAATTATCAACCAAATAAACAAACAACACAAACATCAATCAATTAGTGAATTAGAGTCTCAAATTCATAATTTTAATATATATAAAGAAAATCATGTTTTGATGCCAAATCACAACAATGTATTCTAGCTATATTAGTTTTGGTTCTCACACCAGTCTAATGGAAATATATAGAAAATCACACCTTCGAAACTCGAACATAAATGTTGATGATGCGATCGCTATCATCAATATCATCTTCGGGCGACTAGAGTGTGATGCTATATCTATCCAATATATTAAAACTTCGAATACACGCGGATCAGACGTATACGCAAAATCTATATATACTGGATTGTCCACATCAATATAAATAAATAACCAAATACGAACAATTGATTTAAATTTTCAAAACAAAACTTGTTTTCACTTTTATTTTAAAAATTTACTCTTCACACTCGTTCTAGGATACTACTGATCCTATCTCTAACGAGTCATTCCATTGGATATTACTAATCCAATATCTGATGAATTCTTTCGTATGGTTCTAATGTGTCTTGTTCTCTAAGCTTTGTAAACCAAAGCTCTGATACCAACTGTGAAAACCCGTAACTTCCCCGTAAAGGAAAGTGTCGGATAGTTCGAGAACAAGCCACAACAGAACGCATATAAAAGAACATTTCATTGTATATTACAACAATGCATCAGATTACAAGAATATACAGAGTATAAATGAATATTACACAGAAATATCAGAGATTTAAATTACATTTAAATACATCGCAGCGGAAAATAATACAATACACAACTAGAAGAGATATACGGATACAAAGCTTCCCGGATATCGTTCCAGCTGTAAACCAGGATCCTGTGAATATAAATCTGCAAAACCAAAACTACTAGCTGCCCGTGTCAAAATAGGGGCACCCAGAGTTTAGGTTAAAACAATAAACTCCAGGTCAGTCATGGGACTGGTGTGAGAACTAAAACAGTTATTGATCTTTATTTTAAAGTTCGGTAAATCAAGGGACCACGCCGTATAACACGGAACGGGTTTCCTCCCAAGAATACCAGTGCATAAAACAAACAGCGCAATGCTAAATAAAGAAAAATGAAGCTATTATAAGACCCAGGTCCTATCACACAATGCAACGCAAGCCGGGGGATAGGGTTTTTACCTTATAATAGCCAAGAATGCTTGATACGTTTAAAACAAATCATTTGATACTATTATAAGTGCATAGTGTATAAAACAACTTCAAATCATAAGTATCAATCATAGGCGACATGAGCGTCCCATGCCACTATGTCGCCATATATAGGTTTACAAATAAAACCGCAAATGTCACGTATTTGGAAATTGGGTTTCCATCTATGAACCGAGGCAAAAGATAGTCCTCAACCGATTCGAGACGCTCTAGCCCGTGTCTCAGGAACAGAACGCATCGTCCCTTGGAGCGACAGGGCCGGTCCACCGATGTGGATTAAACTTAAACCCTGAACATGCGTTCCCCCGCCCTATGGGGCGTAAATGAGCCAACGAATGACTCCATCGGACCCGGATCGTCCGATCAAACCGAGGCACCTCGCAACAGCAACAACCACATAAGTCAAACTCGTCAGGGCGTGTAAAACCACTGACGCCACTTCTAGCTAGAAAGAAACGCATGCCCTCCCTGAGGTCCGTCTCCCGTTTTTGGTTCATACCGGGTGTGAAACTCGCGAAGTAAACGTTACACAAAGCTACGCCACAAAGGCCGTGCTTTGATCATCACCACAAGACCTTGCTTTTCAACAGAGGCCTCGATCAATTGCCACTTAGGCATGCCACACAGGCAATTCACTCCCTGCGTTTGATATCCATCAATATATAACCCCTGAGCTCGTACGTCTCAGAGAAGGGCGTTAAGCAAGAGAATAAATTCTCCGCCGCCAAACAGATATATATTTAATAGAGATCAATCACACAGACTAAAATCCAATGTCAGACACACAGTCCATTTACAAGTCCGTTCTGGGTCTGAACGAAACCGGAGGCACCTAGTACCCCGCATATCCATCGCTCTCCAAGTACGTCTGGACGATCCCTAACTGTTTCCATCTTCTTGGGTGTACAGCCCAATCAAGATCATCAGTAATCACCCAAACGACGTGAAGACTTCTGGTCTTCGACCACCGTCTTCATCTTCGACACCACGTCGAATCAGTTATTCAGAATGGGATAAACCCGGTCTTTCTGAATAACTCGCGTATATATTATAAAAGTGTTACACAAACACAACATACGCCTCATTCCAATTCAGAATATTCTTTTATTCAAATATTCCTATACTTTGGGAAAAAGTTCCCATTAATTTTATCCAAGAATAATTCTTTAAATTTATCCTTTAATCTCCTTTGAATATCAATTCAAACTAGTCGGGATTAGCGAACCACACCGAAGTAATCATTTATTTTATTTCCCAATCCCAACCTATTCATCCCATGAAGTAAAACTGGTAATACTTCATATCTAACACCACAGTGTTATCGGTAAATTCAATTACCATTTCACGTTCAAATCTAATTAAAGATTTAACTATCGCCTGGAGCAAAACTGGTGGTACTCCATTTTCGATCTTTTCAATCTAATTAAAGATTCATTAAAACTCCACTTAGTTTTAATCTTTAACTGGGTTCAAGAATCAGTGTCATTTTAAAAACACAGTTCACGATAAACCCAAAATCACATCCATTAATTATCGGGTTAAAGAACGAGTGTTATTTAAAACACCATTCACGATAAACCCAAGAATCAATATCAATTCAATTCCAATTAAATATTGTTTAATTGGTGCACTTCATTAAATCTAAATAAAAAGATTTAATCTTTTCTCAACTGGATTCAAGAACAGTGTTAGTGAAGACACCATTCACGACAAACCCAAATCACATTTGATATTAAACACAAGGCTCTGAATAGAAAATATACCGGCTTATATTCAATATCAAATTCTACGACTAACGAATATCGTATTGGAAATAACGATATATATATATATCTTTCAAATTCCCATAACAATATCTGTATCATCACGAAATCCAACATCGAAATATTCCGAAGACAATTTCGATTCAAATCCATTCCAATGCAATCATTGGAAATTCTGGTTATTTTCAAAACCATTTCAAATTCAATTTATTTATTTAAAAATAAATAGAATTATCATTCTAGTTCAAAACTAGTTCATTTCGATAAAAATCTGTTTTTATCTTTTCAAACATGGAGTTTTTCATCCCAATTCTTCACAAATCATTTCTTATGATTTTACACAAATTATTACTATTTTTAATAATTTTATCAAGGCCCGTACAGTCGATTTCCACCAATGGCCATCGAACTGCACTTACAGCGACCTTTTTCAAATTTGATTTGGACGTATCTCCAAATCCAACCGTTAGATTTCTAATTTCTAACATTCGTTAGAAAGCTCTTTTCGATACGAACCCAACGGTTCCGGTTTCAGGAGAATCCGACGGTCGGATCTCCCGTAATGTCCGTTTGAAATGAATGGTCGAAATTCACGAACTGCCGCGGCGCGGCGCGTTCTATTCAGGCCATTATATTATATATATAATATATATAATATATATTTCGTCGATTTCTATTTAAAACGAATTATATAAATAGTTTTAATATTCGTTTCAAAAGCAATCTCAACTTCCATTTCAATTCAAATCAAAATTGAATTCTTCTTTATAAATTCGTTTTAAAATTCATTTCTATTCAATTCAAATTTCAATTCAATTTGAATTCATTTCAATTCGTTTTCAATTCGTTTTCAATTCAATTTGAATTCGTTTTCAATTCAATTCATTTCGAAATCGTTTTCAATTCAATTCATTTCGAAATTGTTTTCAATTCAATTCATTTCGAAATTGTTTTCAATTCAATTCATTTCATTTCGAAATCGTTTTAAAATCGATATAAATATCGTTCACGTCAAAATGGCGTCAATCTAATAAACACGGCTTCATAAATTTCTATTTTCAAATATTCTATTTCAAATATTTCTTTTTCAAAATAGTTGTTATTATCAAAATATTTCGTTCAACACATGACCAATCTCAATGGATGAGTACTGTCAACACATGAACCTTTATTTTATATTGATAAAGATGTAAATTTTATTACTAAAATATTTCGTTCAACACATGACCAATCTCAATGGATGAGTACTGTCAACACATGAACCTTTATTTTATATTATTCTTTATTTTTCAAATTGGAATGAGGCCCAATCAATTACCATATAAAGTTAATTATATGGATTTTCATACAACACATGTATATAATAGCATTGAAAAATAATCAACCATCAACCAAAGTGCACTACACTGTATAAGCATCAAATATAGATATCTAACGCTTATAACAGCCTGTCAATCAATCGATCGACATATTCAATCAATCAGGATGAGTGAACTTCAAATTTCATCCCAACACCCGTGTGGGGTTTCAAACAATCAAACACATATTTTATTTGTGCTGTTGGGCGATGTGTAAAATTTATCGTCCCAATCAATGTCATTCAAATAAGTGTACATAAACAAACCGTCCGGTTTGTAAATGAATATTTTATTTTGTTCACTTCACTATTTTCATATTCACGTTAAAAATTATATTTTTAACGATAAAACATTTTATTTCAACCTATGAATTTCTATTCAATTCATTTATTCAATAAAATGATATTTTTATTTTTCTAACTTATTTTAGAAAATTTCGGCGGCATAACGGCACGATACTAGAAACGGGACGAGGCCTAGCCTTATCCCCGGTCTAGTGAAGGCCCACGCCATTCACACATCAATCAAATTCACCAATCAACCAAATTCAAATCAAATCATATAACTAATTTATGCAACCAAACAAACAAGTCCATGGTCTGTGGACGATTGTATCGGGTGCTACTAAGCACCGTCTGCATCCTAGTATATATATATAACTAGAAAATGAAATCGAAAGGTGAGAAATTCTCACAGATAGCTATCCTAGCTCCACGGCACTTCATTGATAGAAATCTTCATTGCTATCGCATCTTCGTCATCTTCGTTGCCCGTAGCCACTACATATGTAAAAATCGAATTTTTACTTCGATGTTCAATATATATAAAAATCGAATTTTTACTTTGCTATTCTATATATAAAAATCGAATTTTTACTTCGAAGTTCAATATATAGAAATCATATTTTTACATCTTCTATATAGTAAAGATTATATTTTTAATACTTTAAAAATATAAAAATCATATTTTTAATACTCTAAAAATATAAAGATCATATTTTTATATAGTTAAAACCATTTCTCCCTTTGATTAAAAATCACTTCTTTTTATTTATAAAAATTCAAACTTTTCAACATATAAAAAATTACTTCTTTAGTTCAATAAAAATCACATTTTTACTTTGATGTTCAATATATAAGAATCACATTTTTACTTTGCTATTCTATATATAAAAATCGAATTTTTACTTCGAAGTTCAATATATAGAAATCATATTTTTACATCTTCTATATAGTAAAGATTATATTTTTAATACTTTAAAAATATAAAAATCATATTTTTAATACTCTAAAAATATAAAGATCATATTTTTATATAGTTAAAACCATTTCTCCCTTTGATTAAAAATCACTTCTTTTTATTTATAAAAATTCAAACTTTTCAACATATAAAAAATTACTTCTTTAGTTCAATAAAAATCACATTTTTACTTTGATGTTCAATATATAAAAATCACATTTTTACTTTGATGTTCAATATATAAAAATCACATTTTTACTTTGATGTTCAATATATAAAAATCACATTTTTACTTTGACTTCGTTATAAAAATTATATTTTTATACTCCTATAATATAAAAGATTATATTTTTCTATTTCTAAAAACAATATTTTTCTATTGCTAAAACAATATTTTTCTATTTCTAAAAACAATATTTTTCTATTGCTAAAACAATATTTTTCTATTTCTAAAAACAATATTTTTCTATTGCTAAAATAATATTTTTCTATTTCTAAAAACAATATTTTTCTATTGCTAAAACAATATTTTTCTATTGCTAAAAACAATATTTTTCTATTGCTAAAACAATATTTTTCTATTTCTAAAAACAATATTTTTCTATTGCTAAAACAATATTTTTCTATTTCTAAAAACAATATTTTTCTATTGCTAAAACAATATTTTTCTATTGCTAAAAACAATATTTTTCTAAATCTGATTTTTAACTTTGTTATTCACATTAAAGACAATGCTAATAAATAAATAAAAACAAGGTTTTAATTACCCTTTCCTCCTTCCAGTTCTGCTTAAGGCCGACGTTGATTTTAGTTGTTCAAAGCTAGGGTTCCGCCTAGCTCGAGAATGGCGACGCCGGACGTTGATCCACCAGCTCCACGCGGCGCGCCTCCGAGAGGGCTTCCCATCGACACCCCTTATGGCCAACTCGGTGATGGCTTGGCGCCAGAATAAGCCTCGAACCGGCGGCGCTTCAGGGAACAGAATCGAACGAAAGACCCAACGAGAAACAACAAGGCCAGTATAGAATCGAAGATCCCTAAACCCTCTACAATGTTTCCCTTATAATTTCCTGAAATCGGTTTGTGGATTGAATGTTTTTGGAGCTCAAAAATTCGAGCGTGGTAGCCGTCGGTTCTGAGAGAAAGGCGGATACGATAAAGTGATTAGGGTTAGGTTTATTTATTTATTTATTTATATAGATTTTATATTATTATTTTAATTCATTTGTTTAAAAAAATTCTTGTTTATCATTACGAACCCCAAATCAAACCCAACAACAGTCTCCCCTAGCTAATTACCCCCATTCCGAACACAATGGGATATGTATCGCAGGCCGATTCGATAGTTACGATCAGTTTTCGTCAAAATCAATATATAACTCTATATATTGAATTTGAACGCGCATTTCAATTTACCGGGGTAACATACGAACTTTAAAAATTCCTGAAAAATATTTTCTAGCTTCGTATTAACGATACGGTCCTAACAAAACTAGTTTCGCCGAATTCTGAGACCGTTGGAAAAATGGCCATTTTCCAGTCGATTAAAATCAACTGAAACTGGTCAAACGCGTTTTCCTTTGCCACGCTCACATATTGATTCAGAAAATTATGAAATTTGAAACCTAGTAATAGTTTGACACTGCGGATCCAACAAAACTTGTTTCGTCGAAATCCGAGGTTGTTTGCAAAATGTCCATTTTTAAGGGCCTGAATTCCATAGCGACTATTCAGAATTTTCAACTGGACATATCTTTTGATTCCCGATATGAAATCTTGATTTTTCGGATTCGTTGGAAAGATATTCACAATTAGATCCCAATGTTTTTGGTTTCACTAAAATCCGGATTGTTTTGCACCCGGTACATTCAATTGAAGTTTGAAATCGAATTATCGAACTACCGCGCCATTTTCAATTCTATTTATAATTATATATAAATATTTATATTATAACGACGACGTGTATAATATATACGCTCGAATTATATTCAAAATAAATTTCTCGTCGATATTATTTAAAATAATTCATTTTAAATATACAAAATTCGCTAAAATCGCCAAAATAAAAATTTTAAACTGGCCCAGATTTTCCGGGTTGTTACAAAGATACTTGAAGACAAATGTCTTAGGTGAGTTGATAGGGGATCTGTATGCAAAATTGTTGTTCAGTCAAAAGAGTATGTAATTGTATTATGCAATGGTTGTATTTTTCCTTTCTTACTCCCCTATGTGGAAGAGTTTTCAACTATAGTTGATATGTGCTGCACATGTCACCTGATCACAATGTATTATTATTTTTGATAATAATAAGTGGTCGGTCCACTATAAAAACCAGTCAGCCTTGCCAAAAAAAAAAGAAACCCTGAATGACATACATAAAATAAAGGGAAATAAAGATTGGGTTATAAAACTTGATTCATCTAATGAAGACAAGTTCTCTCGACATTTGATAATTCATATCCCAAATATTGCATTCGAAGACAACTTGCATGTTGGAGGATTCATCTCTAAGGTATGCTCATGTATACAAAATTCAAGATTAAGTGATTCACACTTTGAAAAACTTTACATCAAGAAAGATTTAAGCTCGTCGGAAAATATATAGAGTAAACTCATTAATACTGGAGTTTATACTCGTAATCGTTGTTTTCGTCTTCCATTCTCAACAAAAGCAGGGAAAATTATATACTATTGTCAAGCAGGCGCTTTGGATGTAACAATCTTAATGACGAACAAGTGTTTACAAAATCACTTATTTGCAACGTAGAAGATAATTTAGATAAGCTATTAGAGTGTGAAATGGATTTGAAATCTTACAATAACATTCATTTTAAAACTGAGGAGAATGATAACAACAAGTACATCCAAAGTAAAAAGTCTATAAATGTTTACTCTTGCAATATACCTAAGTCCTATAATTCAGGAAAATCTCCCTTTCTAGATTTGGATGAAAAAAATTTCATCATTAGCATCTCATGGAAATGTTATGGGTAAAATCAAAAAGTGATACTGGTTTTCTACACATGGTTATATAATTTATAGCATGTCCAAAAGTTAATATTATGAATGAATTCGAAGAGAACATAAAAGTAATCATGTTATGTACATTATTGATTTCCAAAGAGGTGGCCATTATCAGAAATGCTACGACCCTGATTGTAAAGGCTATCGATCTCCTGTGCGACCGGTACTATGGGATGTATTATCCAACTGTTATGATATAGGAAGCAAGAAGGCAAAATTGTGTAGATGCAATGCTTCAATTAAACAAAATATCAACTACATAGTGACAGTAATGAAGTGGTAATTTTGTTTGTATTCTTGATAGTAAGAACATGTACAAAGTCAACAGCATGCATATTTTTTTTCTCTTACATAATTTTTTCTTCTCACTAAAATGACGAAAAATTAGTATGCAACAGCAAATACAAAGATTAGACTGTGTTTTGCTAAAAATGTAAAACCATATATCTTTTTCTAATATGTCGTATACTATTTGCATATCTGTTATGATTATGTTGCTGTATATGATTAATTGCTGGATTTTGTTAGTGTGTATGATTAGTTCATATCAGAATTGTAATCATATCAATAATTATTTCACTACGATTATTAGAAAAATATAAATTAAAAAGATAAAAATATTTATCCTTTTCATCATGAAACCAAATAATATAGCAAGTTAACAGTGAAATAATTACGCAATTATTTTCTAATGTAATGAAACAAAATTACCTTATAGAACATACATACTCAGACAACATCAACCTATTAAATTTAATACATATAACCAACTTAAAATATTTCCTTTACATGAAAATATAAATAAAATTATCTTTTCAAACCTTTGTTATCAAAAAAACAAAATAATCAAATAATCATTTAACATAACACAACATAAATGATTCTTTAGCTTCAATTTAAACCATACAACCATCAAAGATATATCAGACTTGCAATTGAAAACATAAATAAGTAAATAACTATACAATTTTAACCTTTTTATAAGACATTTTACATAAAGATATAACTAGTTATCTTTTTCGCTCCTGTTGTGATGCTGAATGGAAACAAAATTATACAACAATTTTTTACTACTAACCAGTTATTTTTCTTACTCCTGTTATTTGCCATTGATGCCCACATAATCATTTATCTTCTTTTTTTAAATACAACTTTATAAAAAGATAAAACCAGTTATAACAAGACAATCATCACATAAATTTCATAGTTAATTTTTAATATTTCTAATAATATCTTGTGGTTATGTATATTGAGTCATTATGTTTCCAAGTGCACTCTACAACATATAGTTCAAGGAGGCTCCAATGTTAATTTCCATGTATTGGGAATAAGATGTTGCTACATAACGGATCTAAAAATAATTTCGTGATAAAACGGTTGAACTGTTTTATCAATATATTTACCTTTTCCATCTACTGCATTTGTCTTTTTAAAAAATGGTTTAGAAAATGTATTTTGTAATAAATAATTTAATTAATAAATAAATAAATTAACATTAGTTATAGAAATCCAATAGAGAAAATCGATTAGCCTATCCAGATGAACAAAATCGCCTCACGATTTCCACAATTAAAGTCGAATTTGATTTCATAAAAAACAACGTCCGATTTTTTCCCAAAAAATAAACGATTGCTTTCATTGCATAAGAAACTATGGCTTAATTTTGATGTAATTTCCATAAGAATTTGATTTCAGGAATTGATTTTTAAGAAGATGAAGACGTGCGCTTAGATTTTTGTCCTCGAAAATAATTATTTCAATCTCATGTCCTACAAAATAATAAGGCTGGGATAAGCCCTTAACACAAATTTCCACTTTCCTATTCTCATAAACTTTATGATGATGTTAGATAGCTGTTTTATCGCTCATTAAGACTGTTGTCTGGCTCAAGGTTTTATACTTCCTCTTATTACCTTAGTTTGTTCATCCAATCGCAGATGTGCAGACTGAGTAGCAGGTTACAAGCAGCAGAGCTTAGTGTGGCGAGGATGCAGAGTGATGACGAGCAGGAGGCTTGTGTATTTGTTTCTTTACTATATGTAATGACCCGCATTGACAGAGGTATTATAATTAATTTATTTAATTATTGAAATGGTGGTTTAGAGAATTTAATGGACGTGGAATTTAATAATGGTGAATATTTAATTTAATTAATAAATTAAATAATATATTTAATTCTGAAATAAACAGAATTGGCTGAAATGGCGATAAGGTGTGAACTGGATCATCTGTGATATTTAATTCAGTTTAGAATTGAATTAGAATAACGAATATATTATTTGAACGGCAGTTTGAACGTATAATTATATTATAATTATAATCGAGCTCGAAATGGCACGGCAGTTCGCTAATTGGCGATTTGAACTTCAACTGAATATACAGGAGCCGTTTCAAATCGGATTTCTGTGAAACAAGAAACGTGTGGAGCTGGTGGAGTATATCTTTCTAGTGGAAGAGGAAAATCGGGATTTGAAACACCCCACCTCCGTTAGGGTCACTCTCAAAGGGAATGCCCTAATTTTGGTGGAGGTTTATAAGTATAAGTCACAGATATACAAGACAGATATAAGAACACATATTTGTAAACAGCAGAAAAACAGCAACTTTTATTTCATAAAAGCAAATACGTGTTACAACAACATCACCATGATTGTCTTACATCCTTTCCAAAAACATAACATAACACTTTCATAATCTGTCTTGATTACGTTATTTAAAGAAGCATAAAGAAAACATAAATAAACTGCAAAAGCCCCATAGTTGTTGTCCAAAGCCATAGTTCAAATGAAAAGGTCCAAGCAATACATTTTTCCTCTTCAAGCTGGATATGAAGGCTGGTCAAGCTGCAGTGTTCCCTCCCTGTGGACCTGGGGGGGGGGGGGAAACGGAAGAAAAGAAGACGAAAGAAAAGTAGAGTCAGACATAAAGCCTGAGTAAGTCTAGGACTATTCTGTCTATGAATAAAGAACTGGGTATGATAAGTATAAACAAGAAGTGGGAAAGTACTATAAACTTAGTTAAGTTGTCTAGGGACGAATACACTATCGTACCCCATATCAATCTCTGAACCCATATAAACTAGTTCCCAACTGGCACCCCATAATCAGGGTGAAGTGACCCATTCTATGATGATCGGCTCCTACTCGCATAGTTACATGTGTCTTACGGCCCCCGATGTTGTAGTTACCTATGCTGGTCCCACCATGGGGTGTATCAAGTCCCATGGCGGCGGCCCGACACAACCCTAGAATGCACAGGTATTCTACTGGTGCCCAGTGCCTTATTTTTCTGCGCCGGAGTGTGTGCACGCCCGCACCCCGTTAGAACCTACACTGCTACACCACCGCCGTCGATTTGACCTCTTACAATCAGCCCAGTAATCGTGCCCCACCCTGCCTAGTTTCAGGGTATCATGATACACCTTATAGGGTTACTGCTGAAAAGGGTCCCCCGTTACTAGGTTTTCTATCTCTAGCCAACATGCTAAGTTGGTTAAGTGTTTTCTAACCTAACCCCCAATCAGTCTGTTTAGTTTAGCATGTTCCATTTTGATTAAGTCTTTAGTCCACTTAATCCTAACAATCCTAACTCAGCCTTAATTGTCTTATTAAAGCCTTGACCTCTCACATTAGACAGGTATTGTTGTGGCTGCCTGTTGCCGGTTGGTTCCGGGCAGTCTTACGCCACAACTCAGTCTAACCTCGGGTCCTTATTGAGCTCCATGTTTAACCTCCCACATTGGATAGGTATTGTTGTGACTACTGGACAGCCGGGCGGTTCCGGGCAGGTTTACATCACAACTCAATCCAACCTCGGGTTAAACACATCGTATGTTCTACATTTACATATTTTGTCTTTCTTCTTTATTTTCTTATATGTAAATATTTGCGGCCCATTATTAAGCTAATGGTGTAAAGATTTACACCAATCATGGGCCCAACCCATACTTGAATTTGGGCCCTTTTTACTTTATATTTTCATTTATTAATTAATTTGGCCCAACGTCATTTACCCCCGTTTAATACGCTCGTTTATTATATATGTTGGGCTTAGGCTTTTAAGCCCAACTTAGCCATGAGAAAGAGGGGAGGCTTAAAACGTTCATACACTAAAGGGGAATGTGAACGCATGAACTTGCAGCATAACGTTGGAACTACAAAATAGAAACTGGTGTACTTGCATAGTGGTAACATATGTTTTGGTCATAAGCATGAGTGACATGAATTAAACCATATAAACTTGTAGTTAAGTTAAGAATCTAACTAAATTGGGTACATAGTCTTAACTACAACATAAACCTATATTTTTACTTAGGCATAATGTCAAATATAAGCAAGTCATGTTTACAAAGTTACTACATGTTATAAAGGTGCCTACTTTTGCTAAACATACAAAAGTATTATTCCAACTTAATCATGATTTTAAATCTATTCACATAACCATGGCACACATATACTTATGGCATAAATGGAATCATGGTTTTTACTTTATTCATGCAAACTTGCAAATGAGATTATAAATCTAACCTAGCTATGTACCACATATGTCATCATATAATTCTTGTTAACAATATAGACCTAACATGCTTTGCAAAATATCTAACATAGCCTAGCCATATTCATAAGTTCGCAAAGAGGTTTTCTAGTACAAAAGTATGGCTTAATACATAGATCATGATGCCAAATTTTCAACATAATTTCATATGAATTACAATAACCCAAATTTGTTCCAATTACACGCAAAATGATTTTTGTACAAAAATACACATTATGATGGCATAGTAGCAAAACCACAAACTTGCATGAATTTCAATTAGAGAACTACATACATGTAGCTTCAACATGAATTACAAACTTTGCGAATATCCAAACATATACTTGCATAAAACTACCGCAAACATGTAGTTTTTATAATGAATAACATACTTTCATATCCAATCGTTACATCTCAATATTCCAATCGATTAGAATCATAACAACGCATAAATATGAATTACTCATCACCACAAATCAAGTGTACAAACCAAACACAGTTATTTGTTCATACCAGAATAATACTCTACTTACAATTGTGTGACGAATTCTCTAATTGGAGATGCGACTCCTTTTGACGTAGGTGTTGATTTGATTTGTTTAAGTTGCTTTATGCTTTAGAATTTGCCTCCTAATCTTCTCTCCAATTTGGTGGCTACTCCTAGTCGTTCCTCAGCAGCATGATGGCTTTGTTCTTATTTTTGAATGAATAGATTAGGTTGAGTCTAGGGTCATTTTTATAGAGTTTATGAACCGATTAGGACCATCGATGTTGCTTGGATAGATCGTAGCCATTCATTCGAAAGAGAGACCAATTAGAGCCTGCCACCTTGCCCTAATGACAAAGCAAGCTTCTGAAAATCGACCAACATAGACTAGGCCAGCCAGGTTGGGCTGGGTTCGACCTGGCTCTGGACCAGGTCGACAGCCCTGTCGACAGCCCTGTCGACCTGGCTAGACCAGGTCGACAGCCCAGTCGACCTGGGTGCATTAGGCGGGACTTTTCCCGCCCTGGCCAATTGGGCCCGATTTTGAAATTTAAACTTGTTTTTCTGAGTTGTTTTATTCTGTTCGAATTTTAAACTTAATTCAGAAACTTCCGGAGGCTATATCTTCTTCATACGGACTCCGTTTTTCGAAAACTCGGACTCTATTTCGTGTATTTTTCCGAGACGAACGCAATGGCGTATCCCGTTTCCCTTAGTTCTTTGATTTGAAATTAATTATACTTTAATTTGTAAATTTCACAGTTATAGAATGCACGGGGTGTTACATTCTCCCCCACTTAAAAGGATTTCGTCCCCGAAATCTTCAAGTTAGGAGGAATGTATATCCTAACATCCAATCATCCATCTACTCATCCATCAAACACGAGCATCCATTGTCCTTAAAAGACTTCTAATGCTTCATGATCATATGCGAAGTGTGTGTGTACATGTACTTATCTAATGCAAAATCAGGCGGTCTACTGATTCAGTTGACCCCCTTAATGCGAATTATGTAAGTGCCATGAATCCATTATGTATGCAAATTCTTCCTATTCATGATTCTACATGAGTGCACAATCATCCATACAAATGCAACATCCATATGACAACACATTAAAGTTCAACCATATGCGAATGCAAACATATATGCATATGCAATATGAAGTGACTGAGCCGATCTAAAACCTAGATTGTGTGTGTATATGCAACCACGAGCAACCACTAGCAATCACTTTCAACCACTTGCAACCATCATCCATAACATGTTTCAATTACATGTTTTCATCCAAAAGGTTTCTACCTAAAAGATAAGGTCGAGGAAATATACCTAAAAAGCGCAACTTAAGGAAAAAGAAAGATCAAGGATGTACCCTCGAAAAGAAAAGGGTAGGCAGTGCGTATTCTAGCTTCAGTTTCCCAAGTCGCGTCTCCCTCGGCGTCGCTCCACTGAACTTTGACGAGTCTGACTTCGCGGTTGCGTAGCTTCTTCACTTCCGTTCCTAGTATGCGGGTTGGAACTTTTCTTATGGTTGCTTCGCGTTCCACTTCGGCCTCTTCGAGGATATTTGGCTCTACCACTTCAGCAGACTCATGTAGACATTTTCGGAGATGTGAAACGTGAAAAACGTTGTGGACTCCGGCCAGCTTCTCGGGTAGCTCTAATCTATAGGCCATTTTCCCAATTTTCTCGATGATAGGGAATGGCCCTACGAACCTTGGTGCCAGTTTTCCTGTGGTTCCAAAACGAACAACGTTTCTTAGCGGAGATACCTTGAGAAACACTCTGTCTCCAACCTCAAATTCAAGGTCGGTTCTCCTCTTGTCGGCGTAGGACTTTTGTCGGTCTTGGGCCGTCTTCATCCTTCTTCGTATTAAGTCTACTTTCTCTGAAGTCTCTCGGATCATATCTGGTCCAAGTATGAGCTTATCAGTAGACTCCCACCAACAAGTGGGCGATCGGCACGGTCTTCCATATAAAGCTTCGAAGGGCGCCATTCCGATGGTTGCTTGATAGCTATTGTTGTAGGCAAATTCCACCAAAGGAAGGTGGTCTTCCCATGTCCCTCCGAAGTCGAGGACGCATAGTCTTAAAAGGTCTTCCAAAATTCTGTTTACTCTCTCTGTTTGGCCGTCGGTTTGGGGGTGATAGGTTGTGCTCAAGCATAACTGCGTTCCTACTTCTTCTTGCAGACTCCGCCAAAACTCACTGGTGAAGATGGGGTCTCGGTCACTAACGATGCTAGATGGTATTCCATGGAGTCGAACGATTTCCTTGAGGTAAAGTGATGCTAGGGATGAGGCAGTTCTTTTACTTTTGACAGGTAAAAAGTGGGCGCTTTTAGTAAACCTATCCACTATTACCCAAATGCTAGTGTTGCCTCTCCTAGACCTAGGCAGCCCATCGATGAAGTCCATTGAGATGCTATCCCACTTCCACTGCGGGACCTCCATAGGATGTAGCAGTCCGCCAGGCTTTTTCTGTTCCGCCTTAACCCGTTGGCACACCATACACTTAGAAACGAATTCTGCCACGTCCTTTTTCATGCCGTTCCAGAAGAAAGTCCTTTTTATATCTTTGTACATTTTATCTCCGCCTGGGTGTATCGTCATCTTGGAGTGATGTGCTTCCTCGAGAACCTTCTTTATTAAATCTTTTGTCTGTGGGACGCATAGTCTTCCGTCTCGCCTTAGCAAGCCCTTATCGTCGATGGAGTATCTATTGAGGTGACTTGAAGTCTCACCCCTAATTAGCCTATCAATCATTTCCACAAGCTGAGGGTCTTCGCGTTGTGCCGCCCCTACTGAATCCACTAAAGTTGGGCGCACTTCGAGAGATGCTAGCAAGCCTGGTACAAAATCGGAGGATGGCCTAAAGTCGAAGCTGGCTATAAACTCTAGGCTTTGTCTTTCAACAAACAACGGGCTTAGGGTCAATTTCTTTCGGCTCAACGCGTCTGCCACTACGTTGCCTTTGCCTGGAGTGTAGGAGATTTCGAAATCGTACGAGGCAAGAAACTCCATCCATCTCTGTTGCCTCAAGTTAAGATCTTTCTGCGAGAAAAGATATTTCAACGATTTATGGTCAGTGTAAAGTTCGAACTTCTCACCTAGGAGATAATGTCGCCAAGACTTGAGTGCAAAGACGATGGCGGCTAACTCAAGATCGTGGGTTGGGTAGTTCTTCTCGTGCACTTTCAACTGCCTCCCGCCATAAGCTACTACCCTTCCTTCTTGCATTAAGACGGCACCTAGCCCTGTCCCACACGCATCTGTATAAACAGTGAACATCTTGCTCCCATGTGGCAGCGTCAAGACTGGGGCTGTTGTAAGAGCCCATTTCAGTCGTTGGAAAGCAAACTCGCAATCCAAGTCCCAATTGAACACTAGATTCTTCTTGGTCAATTTCGTGAGCGGAGCTGAGATTTTCGCAAAATCCCTTATGAACTTTCGATAGAAACCCGCCAGTCCTAGAAAACTTCGGACCTCAGTTGCATTCCTTGGTGTCTTCCAATCCTGTACCGCCACTACCTTAGCAGGGTCCACTGCTAACCCTTGTTTGGATACTATGTGCCCAAGGAACCTCACCTCTTCTCTCCAAAAGTGGCATTTGGAGAATTTGGCTTTTAGTTGATGGACTCGCAGAGTTTCCATGATTGCCCTTAAGTGCTGAGCATGTTCCTCTTCACTCTTTGAGAAGATAAGGATATCATCTACGAAAACTACTACGAACTTGTTGAGGAAATCTCTAAATACCCTACTCATCAGGTCCACGAAGTAAGCAGGTGCATTTGTCAAGCCGAAAGGCATGACAAGCCATTCAAAGAAGCCGTCTGGGGTTCTGAATGTCGTTTTATCGATACTATCTTCAGCCACTCTTAGCTGATGAAAACCGGTCGCTAAATCGAGTTGGGAGAAAACAGACGCTCCTACAAGCTGGTCAAATAAATCGTCAATTCTAGGGAGAGGGTGCCTATTCTTTTTCGTTATCTTGTTGAGCTCCATATAGTCAACACATAGACGGAGTGAACCATCCGCCTTTGTAGCGAACACCACCGGAGCGCCCCATTCTGAAATGCTCCTCCTAATGAACCCCTTTTCTAGGAGCTCTTTAATCTGTTTACTGAGCTCTTTCCTTTCCCGTGGAGCCATGTGTCTAACGGGAAACGCAACGGGCTTTGCATTATCTACAAGATATATGCGGAAGTCTATTTCCCGCTTCGGAGGCAAGCCCTTCACCTCATCGAAAACATCCGGATATTCCCGGACCACTCTAACTGATTGCAAATTTTCAACAGAGGCATCTAGCGATTCAAGATAACTAAGCATAACTGCATACGAGGGATAACAAGAAATTTCCAAAGTATTACCGAGCTGGGTTAGGAGCCTAACAACCCTTTTCTCACAATCAAGGATGGCCCCATTACTGGATAGCCAATCCATACCCAAAATCAAACCATACCCCGAAAAGCCCAAAACAAAGGCACTACATTGGAATTCTACGCTTAGAATAGAAATTTTCAATCCCAAACAGATCATAGACAAATGAGCTGGGCCCCCAATTGGGTTTGAAACAATTAAGGGGTCCTCTACCATACTAGTTTTTAGGTGCAGAGACTCTACTAAAGCAGACGAGATAAAGGAGTGTGATGCGCCAGAATCAAATAAAGTGCGAACGGGGTGATCATAAAGATAAACTACACTTTCTACAGAAGTATTTATACCTCGCTGTTGCAAAGGTGGCGCTTCTAGCACATGAACCTGTGCCCCTGAGGTGGATCCAGCCCTCTGCCCCTGTCCACGTTTCTTTGGGCAGTCCTTAGCCCTGTGGCCTGTCTCACCGCAAGAAAAGCACCCACCATTCTCCTTGGCCTTCTTTTTCCGGCAGTCCTTTACTAAGTGCCCCACTTTGCCACAGAAATTACACTTCCTCTTCTCTTTGTTGCCTTTCCCGCCTTTCTTAAAGTCCGTCTTCTTAGGCTGCAAACCCTCTTTCTTCCCTTGAGAGCTTTCTGCCTTTGTCTCCTTCTTGCCCTTATCCTCTTCGTTCAGCAATGCCATTTGCACCAATCTTTCATACGTGGTTCCCATGGGTATATGGGTCATGGCCAAACTGTGTAATGGCTCATTCAACCCTTTGACGAAACGGAGAGCTTTCTTGTGCGGGGTGTTGACTAGGTCCAGCCCAAACCTAGCCAGCTCATCGAACTGATTAACATACTCTCTGACTGTCTTGTCCCCTTGCTTAAGAAATAAGAATTTTTCCAACTGCAAGCTCCTTTCCGCATCTGAGAGAAATTTAGTCTCAAACCTTGCCCTAAAGTCCTCCCATGTCTCCACTGGTCTTTCTGCATTAGTGACTTCCCACCAGTAAGAAGCCTCACCCTTTAGTAGCCATACTTCCAATTGTACTTTCTGTCTATCTTCTACCTCAAAGATGATGAATAAGTCCTCGGTTTCTTTCAGCCAATTTCTAGCTGCCACGAAGGACTCAGTTCCATGAAAATCCTTTCCTCCCATAGCTTTAAAATCTTTACATATCTTAGCAAACGTGTTTCCCCGCGGAGGAGGTGGAGGAAGAGGTGCTGCTGCAGCTGGCTGATTTCCTGCAGCTGGGGGAGGAGGAACGGTAGGACCTGGCTGAGTGGCCCTTGCTTCTAAGAACCGTCTAAACCAACCAGGTATTGGTACGCCCTCTGGCAAGTTAAGTTCTTCCGACATGCTGAAACAAAAAGGATAGATTCAAAACGAAGGATAAGAGATAGTACCTATGGCTTTGGGGAGTGGACTTTGCCTTTTTAAAATAAAATAATATTTTTCTTCTAAAAATGCTTCTTTAAATTTCCTTTTTGAAAATAAATTTTCAAAACTTTTTATCTTATCTGGTAAACCTATGCTCTGATACCAAGTGAAACACCCCACCTCCGTTAGGGTCACTCTCAAAGGGAATGCCCTAATTTTGGTGGAGGTTTATAAGTATAAGTCACAGATATACAAGACAGATATAAGAACACATATTTGTAAACAGCAGAAAAACAGCAACTTTTATTTCATAAAAGCAAATACGTGTTACAACAACATCACCATGATTGTCTTACATCCTTTCCAAAAACATAACATAACACTTTCATAATCTGTCTTGATTACATTATTTAAAGAAGCATAAAGAAAACATAAATAAACTGCAAAAGCCCCATAGTTGTTGTCCAAAGCCATAGTTCAAACGAAAAGGTCCAAGCAATACATTTTTCCTCTTCAAGCTGGATATGAAGGCTGGTCAAGCTGCAGTGTTCCCTCCCTGTGGACCTGGGGGGGAAACGGAAGAAAAGAAGACGAAAGAAAAGTAGAGTCAGACATAAAGCCTGAGTAAGTCTAGGACTATTCTGTCTATGAATAAAGAACTGGGTATGATAAGTATAAACAAGAAGTGGGAAAGTACTATAAACTTAGTTAAGTTGTCTAGGGACGAATACACTATCGTACCCCATATCAATCTCTGAACCCATATAAACTAGTTCCCAACTGGCACCCCATAATCAGGGTGAAGTGATCCATTCTATGATGATCGGCTCCTACTCACATAGTTACATGTGTCTTACGGCCCCCGATGTTGTAGTTACCTATGCTGGTCCCACCATGGGGTGTATCAAGTCCCATGGCGGCGGCCCGACACAACCCTAGAATGCACAGGTATTCTACTGGTGCCCAGTGCCTTATTTTTCTGCGCCGGAGTGTGTGCACGCCTGCACCCCGTTAGAACCTACACTGCTACACCACCGCCGTCGATTTGACCTCTTACAATCAGCCCAGTAATCGTGCCCCACCCTGCCTAGTTTCAGGGTATCATGATACACCTTATAGGGTTACTGCTGAAAAGGGTCCCCCGTTACTAGGTTTTCTATCTCTAGCCAACATGCTAAGTTGGTTAAGTGTTTTCTAACCTAACCCCCAATCAGTCTGTTTAGTTTAGCATGTTCCATTTTGATTAAGTCTTTAGTCCACTTAATCCTAACAATCCTAACTCAGCCTTAATTGTCTTATTAAAGCCTTGACCTCTCACATTAGACAGGTATTGTTGTGGCTGCCTGTTGCCGGTTGGTTCCGGGCAGTCTTACGCCACAACTCAGTCTAACCTCGGGTCCTTATTGAGCTCCATGTTTAACCTCCCACATTGGATAGGTATTGTTGTGACTACTGGACAACCGGGCGGTTCCGGGCAGGTTTACATCACAACTCAATCCAACCTCGGGTTAAACACATCGTATGTTCTACATTTACATATTTTGTCTTTCTTCTTTATTTTCTTATATGTAAATATTTGCGGCCCATTATTAAGCTAATGGTGTAAAGATTTACACCAATCATGGGCCCAACCCATACTTGAATTTGGGCCCTTTTTACTTTATATTTTCATTTATTAATTAATTTGGCCCAACGTCATTTACCCCCGTTTAATACGCTCGTTTATTATATATGTTGGGCTTAGGCTTTTAAGCCCAACTTAGCCATGAGAAAGAGGGGAGGCTTAAAACGTTCATACACTAAAGGGGAATGTGAACGCATGAACTTGCAGCATAACGTTGGAACTACAAAATAGAAACTGGTGTACTTGCATAGTGGTAACATATGTTTTGGTCATAAGCATGAGTGACATGAATTAAACCATATAAACTTGTAGTTAAGTTAAGAATCTAACTAAATTGGGTACATAGTCTTAACTACAACATAAACCTATATTTTTACTTAGGCATAATGTCAAATATAAGCAAGTCATGTTTACAAAGTTACTACATGTTATAAAGGTGCCTACTTTTGCTAAACATACAAAAGTATTATTCCAACTTAATCATGATTTTAAATCTATTCACATAACCATGGCACACATATACTTATGGCATAAATGGAATCATGGTTTTTACTTTATTCATGCAAACTTGCAAATGAGATTATAAATCTAACCTAGCTATGTACCACATATGTCATCATATAATTCTTGTTAACAATATAGACCTAACATGCTTTGCAAAATATCTAACATAGCCTAGCCATATTCATAAGTTCGCAAAGAGGTTTTCTAGTACAAAAGTATGGCTTAATACATAGATCATGATGCCAAATTTTCAACATAATTTCATATGAATTACAATAACCCAAATTTGTTCCAATTACACGCAAAATGATTTTTGTACAAAAATACACATTATGATGGCATAGTAGCAAAACCACAAACTTGCATGAATTTCAATTAGAGAACTACATACATGTAGCTTCAACATGAATTACAAACTTTGCGAATATCCAAACGTATACTTGCATAAAACTACCGCAAACATGTAGTTTTTATAATGAATAACATACTTTCATATCCAATCGTTACATCTCAATATTCCAATCGATTAGAATCATAACAACGCATAAATATGAATTACTCATCACCACAAATCAAGTGTACAAACCAAACACAGTTATTTGTTCATACCAGAATAATACTCTACTTACAATTGTGTGACGAATTCTCTAATTGGAGATGCGACTCCTTTTGACGTAGGTGTTGATTTGATTTGTTTAAGTTGCTTTATGCTTTAGAATTTGCCTCCTAATCTTCTCTCCAATTTGGTGGCTACTCCTAGTCGTTCCTCAGCAGCATGATGGCTTTGTTCTTATTTTTGAATGAATAGATTAGGTTGAGTCTAGGGTCATTTTTATAGAGTTTATGAACCGATTAGGACCATCGATGTTGCTTGGATAGATCGTAGCCATTCATTCGAAAGAGAGACCAATTAGAGCCTGCCACCTAGCCCTAATGACAAAGCAAGCTTCTGAAAATCGACCAACATAGACTAGGCCAGCCAGGTTGGGCTGGGTTCGACCTGGCTCTGGACCAGGTCGACAGCCCTGTCGACAGCCCTGTCGACAGCCCTGTCGACCTGGCTAGACCAGGTCGACAGCCTAGTCGACCTGGGTGCATTAGGCGGGACTTTTCCCGCCCTGGCCAATTGGGCCCGATTTTGAAATTTAAACTTGTTTTTCTGAGTTGTTTTATTCTGTTCGAATTTTAAACTTAATTCAGAAACTTCCGGAGGCTATATCTTCTTCATACGGACTCCGTTTTTCGAAAACCCGGACTCTATTTCGCGTATTTTTCCGAGACAAACGCAATGGCGTATCCCGTTTCCCTTAGTTCTTTGATTTGAAATTAATTATACTTTAATTTGTAAATTTCACAGTTATAGAATGCACGGGGTGTTACAGGATTTCATCGTGTAGATTTTAATTTACGTCCAAATCATATTTCAGAAAAATCGCTGTGGAATTCCTTTATAATTTATAAAGAAATTATTTATATTTTAAAAAGGAATTTCAATATAAATCGAATATCGGGTTGACCCAGATGAAATATCGAGTTAGAAATCCATATGGGAATATTCTAGAGCTGTATGGTATTCCACTGTGGATATATACGATAATACCAATTTATTAATATTTTATTTAATTATATTTAAATATATTTATATATATTTAAATAGGTTATTTAGGGCTTTAAAAATAGCCACTTTTGCAAACGAAGTCGGAATTCGACGAAACTAATTTTGTTGGATCCGCAATGTCAAATAGTTGTTAGATTTCCAGTCTCATGATTTTTAGAGTCACTGGGTGGTCGTACGGATTTTTAGAGTGAGAAACAGTCAGTATTTCAACGGATAAAAATACGTTGTGTGAGCATAAGAAGTCGGAATTCGACGAAACTAGTTTCTTTGGGACCGTAAGGTCGAACTCTAGCTACATGACCATTTCCGTGATTTTTGAGTATCGTGTGTGATCACACGGATTTTTAGAAGACAGATACGAATATAAAATGATAAGAATAAAATATCTAAAAATATCCTAACAAATATCTACATTTTTATCTTCATTATAAATACCCCTCTTTGGAAAAACCTTAAGACCTAATTTCATTTTTTCTGGTCAAAGTAAGCGCCGCTACTTACTTTCACTTCTCATCAACATTCGATCAAGAAATAAAATCCAATCAAATACAGAGAAAATCCATAAATCAAACAACATATATATTTGAATTCACTGAGTGATGCTCTTCGTTCTAGTATAAGTTTTGTTGAACTCGGTTTCATTTTTCTCGTTCGCTGAAATGAACAGCACACGCTAGGGCTCCTGAAATCACAAAGTTGAAGCCTCGATTTGGATTTTGATGGCATTTGTGAGTTCAGGGGACAAAACCGCACCTACCTACAAGAGTTGAGCGAATTCGGTGATCCTTTGGGTCGATGTCTTGAGCTGGAGCGGTGACTGTCGCGGTCATCAGGGGAGTTGCGAGTTGTATACTGGGTACATGATGAGGAAGAGTGTTTGAAGAGAAAGGATTTGAGGTGGTTAGTTTGTTGAACCATGGATCCGAGAAGAAGATGGGTGCTTGAGAGTGTCGGCCGTGGAAATGATGAGGAGCAGCGGGTTCTCGATCTGGAATAAGAAGTATGGGGCAAAGGGGTATACGGGTGTACGGTATGGGCTTGGGCTGATTGGAAAGGGTGAGGCCCAATTTAAATAGTGTTTGGCTTTAATTTAAAATCAAATAGTGTGTTAACTTTAAAAATGTATATCTATTTCATACGATGTCAGAATTGGACGAAACAAGTTGCGTTGGGACCGTATGGATGAGAGCTTCATAATGAAGCAGACTGGGAGTGGATTTGAGCTCGTTTGAATTTATGGCGAAATAAATTGTTTGATGCAAATCAAACAAACAGTTTATCGTTTTTTAACAATGAATTGCCAATGTGAGTAAAACTCACCAACTCTGAACAGTTATTTTTTTATAACGTATTTTTAGAACTGTTAATCATCTATTGATTGTTGTGTGTTGGTTTGGTTGATTGAACTGCTAGTCAGTTAGTTGAAATTATATATATATATATATATATTGATTCTGTTTATCAGAATAATTCGTACTGAACTATAATGAATGTTGATTATACTGTGCAACATCTGTGGATGCAGGTAAACAGGTTGGAGGGACCCAACTGGGTTCCTCAATATTTATAATGCTGTTTTGATTCATATATTGTGTTATATGATGTGATATATAATATGTTGTCGATTATATGTGTTGGGACGATATTAGTCATCGTGATTTGATATGTTGAATACCCTAACATACCGGAATGGTGAAAAGGGATTTTTCAAAATGAATATTGAAAATAGATTATTTATAAAATCAAAGGATTTTATAAAAGAGATAATATTTATAACAATCAAAGGAGATTTTAAAAAAAGGAAATATTTAGAAAATAAATAGAGTTATAAAAAGGAAATTTGTTTATAACCGAATAGGATGTTATAAAAAGGAAAACGTTATAAAAAGGAAAACGTTACTAAAAAGGAAATCATTTGTAAAGTGAAGAACCGTTACTAAAAGTAAATCTTTATAAATGAATAGTTTATCTGAAAAGGAGTTAATCAAATTTAGTTATTCGAAAAGGGATTAGTCGAGTCGAGTTAGCTGAATAGAGTTAATCGAATATTTGTTACTCGAATAAGAGTTAACCAGTTAGAATTAATCGAATAGAGTTAAAATAAAGGAGTTAATCGAATGTAGTTTATTCGAATAGAATCAATTGAGTAAATCGAATATTAGTAATTAGAATAAAATAAGAGGAGTTATCGAATATTAGTTCTTTGAAGAAGAGTTAAATAGAGTTATCAAATATTAGTTATTCGAATAGAGTTAAAGGAATAAATAGAATATAGTTTATTCGAATGGAATTAGAGGAGTTAATCGAATATAGTTTATTCGAATAGAATTAGAGGAGTTATCGAATATAGTTTATTCGACAGGAGTTAAGTGAATAGAGTTAATCTAAAGGAGTTAATCGAATAGAGTTAACTGAAAAGAGTTAAACGAATATAGCTACTCGAAAGAAAGGTTAAGTAAGGAAGTTAGTTAAAGAAATATAAAGTGAAATTTGCCTATTTCAAAGTTAGAAATGTTGTTCAGTTAAGGTCTGAGAGGTAGTTCTACCCCAACTTGATTGGCTTCGTATTTAACTAAGGAATGGTTATGGTTCGGCAGTAAAGGATGGTAAGGTGAATTTAGTAATTAAAGGAAATGGTTGAATTGGCATAGCAATGTTTTATCTAAACATCTGCTTAATCCAAACGTAGGAGTTTTGGAAATGTTTTCCAAACAAGAATCAGAAATGTTTTCTAATATAGAAAACAAGAAATGGAAATGTTTTCCAGTGTTAATAACGTATATTTTCTAAACATAGAAAATAAGGAAATATATATATAGACATATATATATAATCGATGATTGATTAATAGAATTTCCATATGGGAATAATATCGTCGTTTGCACACATGTTTTTCTTTGATAGTTAAATCACAGACTATCGAAGTTTTGACCATTATAACGTTGTTAATATGGAGAGACCGGTTGGATTATTATCCAAAGAACCACTTTGTATTGGCATAAGCGTTGCGAATCATATATGCCAAAGATAATTGAAGACGGAGTAAAGTGCAAGGGCTATTGTATAAGTCTTAGATAACAGTGTCTAAGATGGATATACTGAATAGTACCTTCGGTTCATCCTGTTCCTGGATGACTTGTATGGATGGATGTCTGACAGAGTATTTCCAGACGATCACGTATATTGATTTCTCCAACCGTACCAAGAGTGGAAGCGGAGAAGGAAACTTCTTTAGCTAACACGTAATGTACTGTTGTAGACGTCAATTAGCGATTTTCGATGGATCTGACAATGTGGCATTCAAAGTGAATCTGATGTGATGATGAAGTGTAACCTTAAGCCTCGTCCGGTAAATGACAGAAATCGGGCAGGCAGCATGGCTAAGTCGGTCGCTCCGAAGTAGGGTGTATAATCACCTGATCTAGAGTTTCATTTACTTCTAAAAATCTATTGTCGATACTGTCCCATTCGGGAAATGGTTGCTGATCCCAACTGTTGGTTATATACATTCGATACACTCAAGCGAAATGAGTGGTCGGTCATGTGTGGCCGGGTTGCATGATGTTCTTGTTGAACCCAGTGTATTCCTTTCTAGAGGTACACTAGCGAAAGGTGGTTCCATACCTTGTCATAGTTGGAAATCCATTACCCAATACGTGCTTGCGGTTTTGATTGTATACTATATATGTAGAACGTGAGATGAAAGCGTTTCTGCTAGATGATTATTATATTGTGGTTGATAGACATTATTATAATATAAAAAAGGTTTTTGATATAAAGATAATTTGGATTCTCATAAGGGAAAAACCCGTTCCGTTATACGGCGTGGTCTTATGAGATATCATTTACCTGCTTGAACTATTTTAAACTGTTTTACTCATACCAGTCCCATGACTGACCCGGAGTTTATTTGTTTGTTTCCCTAAACTCTTGGGTGCCTAATTTTGTACGGGCAGTCAAGTAGTCGGGATTTACAGATATACTGGAAGAGCTGGAGCAGGAGGCTTCAGGATCATATAGCTATAGTTTATTTCCTCTGTGTTGTAAGTGTTGTACTTTGATAATGATGTATATTCAAGTACAGATGTATATTTCAAGTTATGTTATATATATTATATGTTATTCGTTCCGTTGTGAGGTTCGTGTTACTCTGATGTTGTGTTCTTCTTCTTCTTCTATTCTAAGTTTCTATCTTATCTTTCCTCACCCTCTGTTTTCTATCTATTAATTTCCTGATTTTCAGTTTAATTTGGGGTTGGACTTGTGTTATTTGGTCAGCTCAAATTGGACCGGATTTTCGGGTCATTATAGTTGGTATCAGAGCTTAAGTTAAGTGAATTACCTTGTCTCTGTGGCGTGACTCAGTAGAGATAGGGTTACTAATACCCAAGATTGAGTTTGAGTGTATATATACGAGTGAGCGTATTTGTTATTGATATAAAAATTGTTTTATATGGTGGGGATTCATTGGTTGAGTTGTTTATGAGTTCTGGTCGATCAGTTTGATCCACTGTATCGGTAGGAGTTACTAAACCCTCGAAGACGATGGGTCGACGCGATATGTTTTGAAAATAAGGGTAAATTAAAATAAGTTTACCCAAGGTATATCTTGATATAGAGAAAATATATATATATATATCAAAATTATAATATAGTGGATATATTGGTTGTTATTATAATCAAGTAAGATTATAAATTAAATGGTTATGTAAATAACCAATCAGAATTCATATAATTGAAATACATGAAATCAGATGAGTTGAATCTAAAATTTTAAACCAGAAATTGAATTAAAACTCTGGAGAATTGGATAAGTGTTTGTAAATGGATTTGGATTAAAAATAAGGAAAATTTAAGATCCTAGGAGATTTTAAATTGTTTTACAAGCAATGTGAATTATATTTTGAAATGAATTTCAAAGTGGAAATGTTTAGAAATGGTTTTATAGGATTGAACTCACTTCAATCGCTGGAAAATAGATTCCAATGATGACAGCTGCATCATCAGTATTCATTTTCGAGTTGTAAGTGACGAATTACTACCAGAGATACTGTTTTGAATTTGTTTTGGGAAAGACAAGTTGTGTTGAATTTCAAAATGGGATTTATAATATTGGATTTGAATATACAATTTGAATAGAATTTGATATATAGAATTTGAATAATAGAATTTGATATATAGAATTTGAGTAATAGAATATGATATATAGAATTTGATATATAGGATTTGATATATAGAATTTGAATATAGAAATTCAAATGGGATTTATAATATAAAATTTGAATAGAAATTGAATAGAATTAACTAAGTCGAAGAGGAATTAGTTAATCGAGTTTTGAATTTGAAGTTGAACTTTGAAGGGTGAATTGGATTTGTAAATGGATATTCGAAATCGAATATAGAACTTAAATTTGAAATTTGGATTCAAATTAGTTAATAAGCAAGTTAAAATATATTTGAACATGTCATGTTCAAATATAAAAGTGAAATAGACTAAAGAGTTAATTAACAAATTAATTAACGAATTGAGTTAAAACGATCAGGTATAGTTAAAATAGATTGGGCAGGTATAAATATACATGAGATAGGTATGGATAAGGTATGAAGGTATATAAATAGAATGCTCGACGAAAAGGTATGTATTTAATTCATATATGGGATTTTATGCGCCGTATCGGCTAGCCGCTTGGATTTTTCTATTTCTTTTGGATTGGTGAGGGCCATGGGAGGCTATTTGAAATATCCCGATGTTCCTGGTACAAAGGAGGTTATGGCGAATTTTTCTGGGAATTTAAGGAGTCAGAATATTTTTAAGATAATTTGATAGTTAGAAATCAACGTATCGATATACATATATAGAAGTCAATAAGGAAACGAACTTAGAAATAGAATAGTAAAATCAAAAAAAAAGACTAAGAATAAAATCTAGTAAGAATAGAAAGAGGAAGCGTATATGTGTTTAAAAGTGAATAAGTAGTTGTATAGTATTGATTATTCGAGTAAGTAGTCATATCTGTTTTGACGTTATAAATGTTATTCAGTCAAGGTCTAAGAGGTAGTTATAGCCCAACTTGATTGATTTCATTATTAACAAATAAATAGTAAGATTTCAGGATCGAAGATCAATGTTGAATAAGAGTTAGTTGAATATAGTATTTGGGTTGTCGTAACGATGTTTTACACAACATCCGTTTTAACCCAAACAAGTGTAAGCTTGGAAATATAATAAAGAATATTTCCTAAGTATAGAAATAAACGAGATCGGAAAAGAGATAAGTAAATGGAATATTTTCCAATTATAAATAGCATATATTTTCTAAAGTTTAGAAAATAAAGTAAGGCGATATTTGGAAATGTTTCCCAAATAACATAAAAGGCCAATATGGTTATTGAAAATATTTGGTTAACAAATATTGATAAAGAAATAGAGAAGTGATTTAACTAATGGAATATTAATTAAGGGATCAGTGACATGTTCAAAAGGAAAATTTGATTTTTGAAAAGAGTAAACTGTTTAAAAACTCCCAGGGAAAGACTGTTTGAATTAAAAACAAATTTAACAGAAATTTGTGAAAGCAAAATTGAATTAAAGTAAAGCCAGTAAAGTGGTAACTGAGATTGAATTAGAATGATATGAAGACAAATAGGATTGTGAGATTCAAATTTGAAGTGTAATGTGATAATCAAGTTAAGAGTGGGGAATCGGGAAGAAACTCGAGTTGAAATGATATTTGGCTCGGATATAAGCGAATGGTTGTGTTGTGGATAAAAGCAGATTGGAATTTGATTGGGATGACCCTTGTATCTGCTGAATTGATAACAGGTGGAAAGGATATAATGATATATCGACAAAAAGGTACAAGTTTATATTTCTATTGGGTATGAGATTTTGATGAGCCGAATTGGCAAGCTGCTTGGCTGTTTGATTTTCTTTTGGGTTGGAGGTGGCCCAGAGAGGCGAGTTGGAGTTTGACCGACTGACCAGTACAAAGGAGGTGCTGGCGAAATTTTTCGAAGAGTTAAGGCATTAGAAAATTTTCAGGATTTTTGAAAATTTTTGTTGATAAGAATTAATTAATAATTTAATTGAAATTAAATTGGTTCAGTTGGAAACTGAAGTTGAGAAGTGAACATATATGTTCTAACCAGTCGATAGGGTCGTTCTCTACCTTAGCAATTTCGAGGACGAAATTATTTTAAGTGGGGAAGATTGTAATGACACGCATTGGCAGAGGTATTATAATTAATTTATTTAATTATTGAAATGGTAGTTTAGAGAATTTAATGGCCGTGGAATTTAATAATGGTGAATATTTAATTTAATTAATAAATTAAATAATATATTTAATTCTGAAATAAACAGAATTGGCTGAAATGGCGATATTGTGTGAACTGGATCATCTGTGATATTTTCAGTTTAGAATTGAATTAGAATAACGAATATATTATTTGAACGGCAGTTTGAATGTATAATTTTATTATAATTATAATCAAGCTCGAAATGGCGCGGTAGTTCGCTAATTGACGATTTGAATTTCAATTGAATATACAGAAGCCGTTTCAAATCGGATTTCTGTGAAACAAGAAACGTGTGGAGCTGGTGGAGTATATATATTTCTAGTGGAAGAGGAAAATCGGGATTTCATCGTGTAGATTTTGATTTACGTCCAAATCAAATTTCAGAAAAGTCGCTGTGGAATTCCTTTATAATTTATAAAGAAATTATTTCTATTTTAAAAAGGAATTTCAATATAAATCGAATATCGGGTTGACCCAGATGAAATATCGAGTTAGAAATCCATATGGGAATATTCTAGAGCTGTATGGTATTCCACTGTGGATATATACGATAATATCAATTTATTAATATTTTATTTAATTATATTTAAATATATTTATATATATTTAAATAGGTTATTTAGGGCTTTAAAAATAGCCACTTTTGCAAACGAAGTCGGAATTCGACGAAACTAATTTTGTTGGATCCGCAATGTCAAATAGTTGTTAGATTTCCAGTCTCATGATTTTTAGAGTCACTGGGTGGTCGTACGGATTTTTAGAGTGAGAAACAGTCAGTATTTCAATGGTTAAAAATACGCTGTGTGAGCATACGAAGTCGGAATTTGACGAAACCAGTTTCGTTGGGACCGTAATGTCGAACTCTAGCTACATGACCATTTCCGTGATTTTTGAGTATCGTGTGTGACCACACGGATTTTTAGAAGACGGATACGAATATAAAATGATAAGAATAAAATATCTAAAAATATCCTAACAAATATCTACATATTTATCTTCATTATAAATACCCCTCTTTGGAAAATCCTTAAGACCTAATTTCATTTTTTCTGGTCAAAGTAAGCGCCGCTACTTACTTTCATTTGTCAGCAACATTCGATCAAGAAAATAAAATCCAATCAAATACAGAGAAAATCCATAAATCAAACAACATATATATTTGAATTCACTGAGTGATTCTCTTCGTTCTAGTATGAGTTTTGTTGAACTCAGTTTAATTTTTCTTATTCCCTGAAATGAACAGCACACGCTAGGGCTCCCGAAATCACAAAGTTGAAGCCTTGATTTGGATTTTGATGGCATTTGTGAGTTCAGGGGACAAAACCGCACCTACCTACAAGAGTTGAGTGAATTCGGTGATCCTTTGGGTCGATGTCTTGAGCTGGAGCAGTGACTGTCGCGGTCATCAGGGGAGTTGCGAGTTGTATACTGGGTACATGAGAGGAAGAGTGGTTAAAGAGAAAGGATTTGATGTGGTTAGTTTGTTGAACCATGGATCCGAGAAGAAGATTGGTGCTTGAGAGTGTCGGCCGTGGAAATGATGAGGAGCAACGGGTTCTCGATCTGGAAGAAGAAGTATGGGGCAAAGGGGTATACGGGTGTACGGTATGGGCTTGGGCTGATTGGTAAGGGTGAGGCCCAATTTAAATAGTGTTTGGCTTTAATTTAAAATCAAATAGTGTGTTAACTTTAAAAATGTATATCTATTTCATACGATGTCAGAATTGGACGAAACAAGTTGCGTTGGGACCGTATGGATGAGAGCTTCATAACAAAGCTGACTGGGAGTGGATTTGAGCTCATTTGAATTTATGGCGAAATAAATTGTTTGATTTAAATCAAACAAACAATTTATCGTTCTTTAACGATGAACTGCCAATGTGAGTAAAACTCACCAACTCTGAACAGTTATATTTTTAGAACTGTTAATCATCTGTTGATTGTTGTGTGTTGGTTTGGTTGATTGAACTGCTAGTCAGTTAGTTGAAATTATATATATATGTATATATATATATAGATTTTGTTTATCAGAATAATTCGTACTGAACTATAATGAATGTTGATTATACTGTGTAACATCTGTGGATGCAGGGAAACAGGTTGGAGGGACCCAACTGGGTTCCTCAATATTTATAATACTGTTTTGGTTCATATATTGTGTTATATGATGTGATATATAATCTGTTGTCCATTATATGTGTTGGGACGATATTAGTCATCGTGATTTGATATGTTGAATACCCTAACATACCGGAATGGTGAAAAGGGAATTTTCAAAATGAATATTGAAAATATATTATTTATAAAATCAAAGGATTTTATAAAAGAGATAATATTTATAACAATCAAAGGAGATTTAAAAAAAGGAAATATTTAGAAAATAAATAGAGTTATAAAAAGGAAATTTTTTTATAACTGAATAGGATGTTATAAAAAGGAAAATGTTATAAAAAGGAAATCGTTACTAAAAAGGAAATCATTTGTAAAGTAAAGAACCGTTACTAAAAGTAAATATTTATAAATGAATACTTTATTTGAAAAGGAGTTAATCTAATTTAGTTATTCGAATAGAGTTAAATCGAATATGGTATTTGAAGGGAGTCAATCGAATGAGGTATTCGAAAGTTAGTAAATCGAATATGTTATTCGAAAAGGGGTTAGTCGAGTCGAGTTAGCTGAATAGAGTTAATCGAATATTTGTTATTCGAATAAGAGTTAACTAGTTAGAATTAATCGAATAGATTTAAAATAAAGGAGTTAATCAAATGTAGTTTATTCGAATAGAATCAATTGAGTTAATCGAATATTAGTAATTCGAATAAAATAAGAGGAGTTATAGAATATTAGTTATTCGAAGAAGAGTTAAATAGAGTTATCGAATATTAGTTATTCGAATAGAGTTAAATGGGGCTAAAGGAATAAATCGAATATAGTTTATTCGAATGGAATTAGAGGAGATAATCGAATATAGTTTATTCGAATAGAGTTAGAGGAGTTATCGAATATTGTTTATTCGACAGGAGTTAAGTGAATAGAGTTAATCTAAAGGAGTTAATCGAATAGAGTGAATTGAAAAGTGTTGATCGAATATAGCTACTCGAAAGAAATGTTAAGTAAGGAAGTTAGTTAAAGAAATATAAAGTGAACTTTGCCTATTTCAAAGTTAGAAATGTTGTTCGGTTAAGGTCTGAGAGGTAGTTCTACCCTAACTTGATTGGCTTCGTATTTAACTAAGGAATGGTTATGGTTCGGCAGTAACAGATGGTAAAGTGAATTTAGTAATTAAAGGATATGGTTGAGTTGGCATAGAAATGTTTTATCTAAACATCTGCTTAATCCAAACGTAGGAGTTTTGGAAATGTTTTCCAAACAAGAATCAGAAATGTTTTCTAATATAGAAAACAAGAAATGGAAATGTTTTCCAGTGTTAATAACGTATATTTTCTAAACATAGAAAATAAGGATATATATATATATATATGATTGACGATTTATTAATAGAATTTCCATTTGGAAATAATATCGTTGTTTGCAAACGTGTTTTTCTTTGATAGTTAAATCACAGACTATCGAAGTTTTGACTATTTTAACGTTGTTAATATAGAGAGACCGGTTGGATTATTATCCAAAGAACCACTCTGTATTGGCATAAGCGTTGCGAATCATATATGCCAAAGATAATTGAAGACGGAGTAAAGTGCAAGGGCTATTGTATAAGTCTTAGATAACAGTGTCTAAGATGGATATACTGAATAGTACCTTAGGTTCATCCTGTTCCTGGATGACTTGTATGGACGGATGTCTGGCAGAGTAATTCCAGACGATCACGTATATTGATTTCTCCAACCGTACCAAGAGTGGAAGCGAAGAAGGAAACTTCTTTAGCTAACACGTAATGTACTGTTGTAGACATCAATTAGTGATTTTCGATGGACCTGACAATGTAGCATTTAAAGTGAATCTGATGTGATGATGAAGCGTAACCTCAAGCCTCATCCGGTAAATGACAGAAATCGGGCAGGTAGCATGGCTAAGTCGATCGCTCCGAAGTAGGGTGTATAATCACCTGATCTAGAGTTTCATTAACTGCTAAAAATCTATTGCGATACTGTCCCATTCGGGAAACGGTTGCTGATTCCAACCGTTGGTGATATACATTCGATACACTCAAGCGAAATGAGTGGTCGGTCATGTGTGGCCGGGTTGCAAGATGTTCTTATTGAACCCATTGTATTCCTTTCTAGAGGTATACTAGCGAAAGGTGGTTCCATACCTTGCCATAGTTTGAAATCCATTACCCAATACGTGCTTGCGGTTTTGATTGTATACTATATATGTAGAACGTGAGATGAAAGCGTTTCTGCTAGATGATTATTATATTGTGGTTGATAGACATTATTATAATATCAAAAAGGTTTTTGATATAAAGATAATTTGGATTCTCATAAGGGAAAAACCCGTTCTGTTATACGGCGTGGTCTTATGAGATATCATTTACCTGCTTGAACTGTTTTAAACTGTTTTACTCATACCAGTCCCATGACTGACCCGGAGTTTATTTGTTTGTTTCCCTAAATTCTTGGGTGCCTAATTTTGTATGGGCAGTCAAGTAGTCGGGATTTATAGATATACTGGAAGAGCTAGAGCAGGAGGCTTCAGGATCATATAGCTATAGTTTATTTCCGCTGTGTTGTAAGTGTTGTACTTTGATAATGATGTATATTCAAGTACAGATGTATATTTCAAGTTATGTTATATATATTATATGTTATTCGTTCTGCTGTGAGGTTCGTGTTACTCTGATGTTGTGTTCTTCTCCTTCTTCTATTCTAAGTTTCTGTCTTATCTTTCCTCACCCTCTATTTTCTTTCTATTAATTTCCTGATTTTCAGTTTAATTTGGGGTTGGACTTGTGTTATTTGGTCAGCTCAAGTTGGACCGGATTTTCGGGTCATTACACTATACATATTGGATGTTTCCCCTGTTAAGATTGGTGTTTACTTTGAGTGTTGTAGTGAGGCAAATTTGTACAGACACTTATATTATAATCCAAATATGTATGGATATTCTTTCTAGTTGTTATGGAAGTTCAAGTTTCTTCTCAAATTTGCTCCACTATTGTAGCCTGTTTTATGTTCTACTATATTTTTCCTTGTGCTGTGAGTTATATGACAGGTTCCGTTTGGGTAATCTTACCTTGATGATCGTCCGTAGTTTCCTGAAACACCTTTCAGCGCATTATTCCTCTTGCTTAGTGTAGAAGTTATGGGAAGTCATCACATCCAGTATTGATTTACTTTGAGGACACTAATCGCATAGTCATTCCTGAAATAGGCTTATCGCCTAACCTTGAAATGTATGTCGATCAACTCAAGGTATGCAATAGGATTCGATTTTTACACGTACTCATTGGGAATTGTTTTTAATGCTTTTTATGTGATTACATACGAACTTGATTTCTTTTCTTTTGTTTTTTTGTTTTTTTGTTTTTGGTGTGTGGGAAATTTCAAAGGCTGTTCTTACGTCAGTTATGTCGTAGATTTCAGCATAATTGTCAAGAAATCTATTAGTCTAACCTGTAAGTCATCTAACTGAAGTACAAATATGCCAATGAAGATGTACATGGGTTGAATCTTAATGAATGCAGTGGTCTTTTTGTTAGATACTCGAATTTTGTGTTGTGTGATTAGTGCATATTATTATGTGATCAATGCATATGCTTGTAGGAGTTTACTGTCAATGCCCAGTTTACTTGGGCATAAGAGAAGGATGAAACATAGTAATCTTATCAGTTCATATGCTTATATGAAACCATCACTGACCTAGTCCATTTAGTTAGTGTAATATGGCTTGAACTGATAGCTTTTTCTTTATTTTGTAAACATACTGCTGATATTTCAAATTTTGCCAAATATATTTTTCCAAATATGGGAGGTGCCATGCATAAGAAGACTTTGGTACGTTTGTTCAGGTTTATTTCTGCACCTATTAAATTCTTTAATCAAAGCTTACTTAAACGACCCAAACTCGCCATTACGGGAAAGCCAGGATTGAGTTGAGTTTGGGTCGTTTAATCGTGGTATCGGAGCCCAGAAATTTTTACTTATGTGGATGATGGAAAGCAAGGTACATCAGATATATCGGTCACTACAAGGCTGATGGATGATATGGTCGACATACTAACCAGACTTACTCCCCATTGGGCGGGGGAATGTATTGTTCAGGGATTATTAATCCACCTAGTGCGGATCGGCCCTGAAGATCCAAGGGGCGATGCGTTCTAATCCTGAGGCTCGGGCTAGAGAGCCTCGAATTCGGTAGGGACGATCCCTTGCCTTGGTTCATAGATGGAATCCAATTTCCAATATGTGACATTTTGGTTTAATTGTAGAACTAGTATAGCGACATAGTTGGATGGGGCACTATGCCGTGTATGATTAATACATTTATATTTGAAGTTGATTTCTTCACCTATAGTAATAATAAAATATGAAATTTCACGTACCAAGCATTTTTGGTTATTATAAGGTAAAACTCTATCCTCCGGCTTGCGCTGCATTGTGTGATGGGACCTAAGTCTTATAATAGCTCCATTTTTCTGCTTAGCATTGCGTTGTATGTTTTAGGCACTGGTATCCTTGAGGTTAAACCCGTTCCGTGTTACACGGCGTGGTCCTTGATTTACCTAACTTTAAAATCAAATTAATAACTGTTTTAGTTCTCACACTAGTCACATGACTGACTTGGAGTTTATTGTTTTAACCTAAACTCTGGGTGCCCCTATTTTCCACATGGCACCTAGTAGTTTTGGTTTTGCAGATATTATATCCACAAGATCCTGGTTTACAGCTGGAGCTGTATTCGGAACGCTCTGTATCCGTGTATCTCTTACAGTTTTGTTGTGTATTAATTTTCCACTGCATTGTAATTTGAATCTCTGATAATTATCAAATTTATATTATTTATTTTTACTCTGTTATATTCTTGTACTCTGATGTAAATTGTTGTATAAGCAATGAAATGTTCTGCTATTTGCGTTTTGATTTGTCGTGTTCTCAAATCAATCCGGTCTTTCCCGTAAGGCCGTGCTTTGATCATCAACTACAAGACTCTGTGTAACAACCCGTATTTTTGAATAACATGTTATAACATAAATGGAGGCAGAATTAAACTGTAAAATCTGAATCAAGGGAAAACGGGCTGTGTCAATGTGTTCGTCTCGGAAAAATACGCGAAATAGAGTCCGAGTTTTCGAAAATCGGAGTCCGTATGACCAAGATATGGCCTCGCGAAGTTTCACGAAAAATTCACAAATTAAAGTATACTTAATTAAGTGAAATGGGTTGCGCAGAGAAATATATATATATATATTGATATATATATATATATATAATTGAAAATTAAATAAATAAATATGCAAAAATGTTCAAAACAGCGAATTGGGAGAGGGGAATAACCGAACCGGCCGATTTTTGAGGTCGACCCGAGCTCGCTGGGTCGACTAGGGGTTAATCCAGGGTGTTTACCTGTCAACCCGTGGGCCGATTCGCTCAAATGAAGATTTTGCATTTGAATGGTTCTCATGGTTCAGCTTTAATCTAAAGGCCCTAGATGGTTCCTACACTTGACTTCTTCCCCAAGACATGCTTTGATGGCTTGGATTGAATCTAGGGTTAATCCTATGGCTAATACTATCCTAATCCTCTATAAAAAGACCCCAAACCTAGCCTAAATCACCATTATTCAATCCTACAACTAAACTATGTCAAATTTGGTCCTCTCATGGCCTCCACTCTCATGCTAAAATTTCTAAGTTAATTTCTATGAGAGATTTTGAGTTCATACAAGTGTTTTCAAACTTGTATGAGTGTTCTTAGCTTGCATTCAAGTCAATTTGCAACATTTCTATTTCAAAGCAAGGGTTTTTATTGAATTGGCTCAAGGGTTTTCATTTGGAGCTTGCATATTTGGGTTTTTGGTGCTTGCATAAGGGCTTCGTCTCAATCTTTATAATAAATATTTATTTGTGTCTTCATAGCATTGTAAGCCCTTTTCTACTTTCTTTCTTTGAACTCTAAAGTTAAATGAATGATGCAAGTTTAGGGTTGATCATTATATGCAAGTTTGGTTGGTCATTATACGCAAGTTTGGTTGATCATTATATGCAAGTTTGGTTGATCATTATATGCAAGTTTGGTTGGTCATTATATGCAAGTTTGGTTGATCATTATATGCAAGTTTAGTTGATCATTATATGCAAGTTTGGATGATCATTATGCAAGTTGGTTTAATCATTATGTATGACACATGTTGCTATGTTATGCAAGTTTGGGTTGATCATGTTATCATGTTATGCAAGTTAAACTTGAGGTTTTGAGCATAAAGCTCCAAGCTTTATATTAAAGGTTGCATTTTGGCAACATGAAAGTTATCATATCCCTTATGATAACTTGCATGTGAGGCAAAATGCGAACTTCTAGCAACTTCTACATGTCATTAATCATCATGTATCACTCATATGCTAAGTTTGGTTTTGTGCATGCTTTTGAAGTCTAATAATGCAATATGCAAGTATATGAACATATGTACATTTCGTATGCCACCATGTTAAACTTGTGGCTTCAACACCTTTATGTCATGGTTATGCCAAGTTCCCTATTTTATCCTTTATGCGTTGTTGCGATTATGTAAACGATGGGATTACGTTGGGGTTGGGTAACATAATGACATGAACATGATTTTTGTAACATGACGTGATATGTTAACTTGTAATTATGTTTTGGAAACATAATGGACATGACACTTAGAAAATATGAGTGTGGCCAACTCGAGGTTGGGTTGAGTTTGTAGCATAAATCTACCCGGACCCGCCCGGCTTAACTAGTGGCTACAAACAATAGGACCCAATGTGAGAAGTTGGTCATGTTGTGCTCGAACCCGAGGTTAGACCTAGTTGTGGTGTAAAGCTACCCGGACCCGCCCGGCTTAACTAGTAACCACAACAAAGTCTAATGTGAGAGGTTAAAGCGCATTAAGTTAATTAATGCCTCCTGATTAGGGTTAAGTCATGGTCCACTTAATACTTAACCAATTTGGGCTTGATGGATTAATCGAGGTTAAGTCAGGAGCCTTGGGTACTCTTAACCGATTTAATCCACGTTTGGATCGGGTTAACCACATTTAACCCGTTAAGAAACCCTAGTTGCGTGGTCCTTTTCAGCAGTAACCTTCTAGGTAGTATCATAAGACCCTAGGACTAGGCTAGGGTGGGGCACGATTACTGGGCTGATTGTAAGAGACCAAAAGAGACGGCTGAATGATGCCCCGGTTGTTCAGGCGGACTATGGTCGTGCACATCAAGTCCGGAGTTGAACACGGGCAACGGTAGGTTTGGACTGTGCATCATGGTATGGTGTCAGAGGGTTACACCATATGGCTTGATACACCCTAGGGTGGACCCTGCACAGTCAACTACATTACATGATTAAGCCGCATGACACCGACACTTGACGAGTTAGGCTTATAGGGAGCCGATCGACTAGACTGTGTAGTTGGACCTTGATTTAGGTCACCTCGTTATATTGGGCCAAGCTTGGGCCAAGGGATCAATTCTTGTTTTTACTTGACATGTTAGAATGCTAGTACACCCGTGGTGCAAAACTTAACCTTGATTATGCGATGACACCTTTATCTATCTTGTTAGTTAATCACCATGCCAGTATGTTGTTATCCTTATGTTCATCTCAGCTTCTCATGCCAGTTAACTTTACTAGTTCATAGACAGATAGTAGTAGGGCTTACCAGTTTTTTTGACTGACCTGTTTTCTTTCGCCTCTTTTCTTCCGTTTCCCCCCCCCTCAGGTCCTCAGGGTGGGAACATTGGAGCTTAGCTTGGGTCTTTACAGCTTGCTTACTGGATTTGCTCATGTACGGTCTCGGACATTGATCTAGTTATGTTTTATCACTTCACTTTGGGGATAGTAATTTATGTATTTCAGTTTTTCAGTTTATGCTTTTGTCTAGACTTTGTTTGTTGGAAAATAATGCTCAAGTACTTTGTTGTAATATGACTATGGTTTTGAAATGCTAGTTTAATCCACTGCTTTACTACTCTGTTTTACTTATATGTTCTGTCTTGTGATATCTGCATGCATGTTTACCTTGTTTAAACGCCCCTCCAAAGCCAGTGTGCTTGCAAGAGTGGCACTGGCGGAGGTGGGGTGTTACATTTGGTCTCAAAGCATAAGGTTTACAAGATTTGAGCAAAAGTGTTTTTGAAACTTACCTTTTGAAAAACTATTTTCAAAACCAATTAAGTATTTTCCAAGAAAAGTATAGTTATTTTAAAAAGGCTATTCCCCAAAAGCCATAGCACTATCCTTCGTTTCTTCGTTCTGAATCTATCTTTTTCTTCGTTTTAGTATGGCCGATCTCTTTAACATCCCGGAAGGCGTACAAGTACCCGTCTGGTTCTGGAGATTTATGGAGGCAAGGGCGAATGAAGCCGGCCCCGCGAACATTCCTCCTCCTTCCCCCGTCGCTAACATCTCTCCTCCTCCCGTAGCTGAGGTTCCTCCTCCCCCTCAGCATCCGCAAGAGGATTTCGCAAAGCTTTGCAAAGACTTTAAGGCGATGGGTTGCAAGAATTTTGTCGGAACGGAGACTCCCGTGGAGGCAAGAAACTGGTTAAAGGAAACTGAAGACCTCTTTGCTATCTTTGATGTGGAAGATCGTAGGAAAGTTCTGTTGGCGTATGGCTATTGAAAGGGGAAGCTGCTTATTGGTGGGTAGTCACCACCACTACTAGACCCATTGAGACTTGGGATGACTTTAGGAGAAGGTTTGGACTAAAGTTTCTATCATCGACAGAAGAGAACCTTCAGCTAGAGAGGTTCCTATCACTAAAGCAAGGGGACATGACCGTTAGAGAATACGTGGATAAGTTTAATCAACTTGCTCAGTTCGGTCTAGAATGGGTTAACACCGCTCGGAAGAAGGCCCTACGCTATGCTCTAGGATTAAATGAGCCCTTGCGCGGTTTGGCCATATCTCATATACCCCTGGGGGCGACCTTCGAGAGTTTTGTGAATATGGCCCTACTTCAAGAGGAAGATAAGAGTGGCCAGAAGGAGGTCAAGGCAAATGAGTCCCAAGGGAAGAAGGAAGATACCGAGAAAGGAGATAAGAACAACAACAAGGCAAGAAAGACAAGAAAGTGCAACTTCTGTAGGATCACTGGGCACATAGCCAAGGATTGCAGGAAGAAGAAGAGGAAGTTAGGCAAGTGTTTTCATTGCGGAGAATCTGGACATTTTAGCAAGGATTGCCCCAAGAAGCAAGGACAAGGGCAAGGGCAGAATCGGCGTGCAGGACCTTCTGGAGGGCTAGTGCATACGCTCAACATCGCTTCAGTTCTTGATCGAGGTAGTATTTCTGTAGAAAACCTTGTTTACATTTCTGATTTCCCTGTTCGCACCTTATTTGATTCCGGCGCATCGCATAGTTTTATCTCTTCTGATATTGTTGAAAGTTTGCACCTAAGTACTAGCTTAGTTGAGGACCCCGTTTGTGTTTCAAATCCAATTGGGGGTTCCGCCCATCTGTCTATGATTTGTGTGGATTTGAAAATTTCTATCTTGGCCGTAGAATTCACGTGTAGTGCTTATGTTCTCGGGGTCACGGGATATGGGTTGGTCTTGGGCATGGATTGGTTGTCCAGTTATGGAGCCATCCTCGATTGTGAGAATAGGGTGGAGAAACTCATGACTCGCCTCGATAACACCCTAGAAATTTCTTGTAACCCTAGAGGTCCCGTCATGTTATGTTATCTTGAATCTCTCGACTCGTCCATCGATAATCTGCAATCTGTAAGGGTGGTCCGAGACTATCCCGATGTCTTTGAAGAAGTTAAGGGGTTACCCCCTAAACGAGAGATAGATTTCCGCATTTATCTAGTTGATAATGCCAAGCCAGTATCATTGCCCGTTAGGCACATGGCCCCTCGTGAAAGAAGGGAGCTCAGTAAGCAAATCAAGGAGTTGCTTGAGAAGAATTTTATTAGGCGAAGTATTTCTGAATGGGGTGCTCCGGTGGTATTCGCTACTAAGGCGGATGGTTCGCTTCGTCTATGCGTTGATTATCGAGAGTTGAACAAGCTGATAAAGAAGAATAGGCACCCGTTACCGAGAATTGATGATCTCTTTGACCAGCTTGTAGGTGCTTCTGTTTTCTCTCAGCTCGATCTAGCCACCGGATTCCATCAGCTTAGAGTGGCTGAGGATAGCATTGATAAAACTGCGTTTAGAACTCCAGATGGATTCTTTGAATGGCTTGTCATGCCATTCGGTTTGACTAATGCACCCGCCTACTTCGTAGATTTTATGAGTAGGGTGTTCAGGGAGTTCCTTAACAAGTTTGTTGTTGTCTTCGTGGATGATATTCTGATCTTCTCAAAGGATGAGGAAGAGCATGCTAGGCATCTCAAGGAAGTGATGAATACGCTTAGAGCACATCAGTTGAAAGCCAAGTTCTCCAAATATCATTTCTGTAGAAGGGAAGTTCGGTTTCTTGGACATATAGTTTATAAGCAAGGCATAGCGGTGGATCCCGCGAAAGTGGTTGTGGAAGACTCCTAGGAGTGCAACCGAAGTAAGAAGCTTTCTTGGTTTGGCGGGCTACTATAGGAAGTTCATCAGGGAATTCGCTAAGATTTCAGCCCCTCTTACTAAGTTGACAAAGAAGAACTTAGTCTGTGCATGGGACTTGGAGTGTGAGCTTGCTTTTCAAAGGCTCAAGAGAGCCCTTACCTCAGCTCCAGTTTGGCAACGTGGATTGGCACTGTTTTCAAGAGATAGTTTTCTGCGTGGGATACCGTATAGTATGTAAATGAGATCCAAGATTCACTAACGAATCTTGGAAAGCTTGCATGAACCATGAGCACGCAGTTATGTTTAAGCCAAGTATTTTAGGCAAAGAATAAGTGGAAGTGGAACGAGAAGCAACGGTGAAATGAATTCTAACTCATATTTTGGGAACAAGAATTAAGAACTACGGAATTGCGAAGATAAAAGACGGTCAGGGCACGGTGGGATTAAGCACAAGAAAATGCGGCTTAGAAGATTGAAGTCTAGATACACGCATTTAATCTCTTTCTAAGAGTATATCCTTGATCCCTATTGTTCCGTAGAGCTTACTCGCATGCTACCTTTTAAGTATATCCTCTCAGTCCTATCCTCAATCTTAGTTCTGTTACAAACCCCCTAAGGAGTATGACTAGCCTATTTGTGATATATGGTTGGGGTGAAGAAGTTCGCCACCAAACTATTTGGGCTTTATGGGATATGGGTAATAATTGATAGATTTACAAAGAGAACCCATTTTTCCGGTGGAGAGCAAGAGGATCGCATCATGGCTAGCATCTATTTATCTTCGAGAGATAGTGCGGTTGCATGGAGTTCCTTCTAGCATAGTTAGCGATCGTGACCCGATTTTCACTAGCCAGTTCTGGAACAGTTTGCAAGGAGCGATGGGTACGCGATTAAATCTGAGTACAGCCTATCACCCCCGGACGGATGGCCAAACCGAAAGGGTGAATAGAGTGCTAGAAGATCTTTTGAGGTTTTGTGTTCTCGACTTCGGTGGTACTTGGGAAGACCACCTTCCTCTTGTAGAGTTTGCTTATAATAATAACTATCAAGCCAGCATAGGGATGGCACCATTTGAAGCTTCGTATGGGAGGCCGTGCAAGCCACCAACATGTTGGTGGGAAGACGACGGATAAGCTTATAATTGAGCCCGACATGATAAGGGACACATCCGAGAGGGTTGAATTGATTCGAAGACGGATAAGAACGGCCCAAGACAGACAGAAATCCTATGCAGACAAGCGAAGGACAGACTTGGAATTTAAAATTGGAAATATGGTCTTTGTGAAGATTTCTCCTTTGCGAAATATGCTTCGCTGACACCAAGGATCGTAGGACCCTTCCCTACTATAGAAAGAGTCGGGAAGATGACTTATAAGGTGGAATTGCCGAGAAACTGGCCGGAGTGCATAATGTCTTTCATGTCTCGCATCTCCGGAAGTGTTTGCATAGACCCGCCAAAGTGGTTGAACCAAGTATTCTTGAAGACATGGAGGTAGAGGATGAAGCAACCCTGAGACGAGCTCCGATTCGTATCATGGAAATGAAGACAAAGAAGCTAAGAAGCAAAGAAGTTAAGCTTGTTAAGGCGCAATGGAGTGAAACAGAGGGAGACGCAACTTGGGAAACCAAGGAGAAGAGGCGCGTGCTTTATCCATTTCTCTTGGAGGATACATTTTCAATCTCTTTTCCTAGATTGGTATATCTTCCCTTTGCTGTCCATGCTTATCTAGTTTATCTTGTTTCATAAATCTTGTCATGAGAACCTTAGGTAGAAACCCTTGGTTGAAACATGTATTTGAAACATGTTATGTTTGATGTTTGCAAGTGGTTGCAAGTGTTTGCAAGTGGATACTCGTGGATGCATAATACACGCTAGGCACTAAGATCGGCTCACACACTTTCATACTGCATATGCATGAGTGTTTATGCTTATTCATGGATGAAAACTTGTTATGCTATCACGTGGATGTTGCATATGGATGAATGTTATGTGCACTCATGTAGAGATTATAAATTATGTTAGGAATTTGCATACATATGGACTCATTTCACTAACATATTTTGCATTAAGGGGGTTTACTGAATCAGTAACCTCCTGATTTTCGCATTAGATAAGTACATATACACACACCTTTGCATATGATCATACAGCATTTAGAACCTTTTAAGGACAATGATTGCTCGTGGATGATGTTTTGAGTATATGGATAATGGATGGTAGGATACGTTCTTCCTAACTTGGAGATTTCGGGGACGAAATCCTTTAAGGAGGGGAGAATGTAACAACCCGTATTTTTGAATAACATGTTATAACATAAATGGAGGCAGAATTAAACTGTAAAATCTGAATCAAGGGAAAACGGCCTGTGTCATTGCGTTCGTCTCGGAAAAATACGCGAAATAGAGTCCGAGTTTTCGAAAATCGGAGTCCGTATGACTAAGATATGGCCTCGCGAAGTTTCACGAAAAATTCACAAATTAAAATATACTTAATTAAGTGAAATGGGTTGCGCAGAGAAATATATATATATTGATATATATATATATATATATAATTGAAAATTAAATAAATAAATATGCAAAAATGTTCAAAACAGCGAATTGGGAGAGGGGAATAACCGAACCGGCCGATTTTTGAGGTCGACCCAAGCCTGCTGGGTCGACTAGGGGTTAATCCAGGGTGTTTGGCTGTCAACCCGTGGGCCGATTCGCTCAAATGCAGATTTTGCATTTGAATGGTTCTCAAGGTTCAGCTTTAATCTAAAGGCCCTAGATGGTTCCTACACTTGACTTCTTCCCCAAGACATGCTTTGATGGCTTGGATTGAATCTAGGGTTAATCCTATGGCTAATACTATCCTAATCCTCTATAAAAAGACCCCAAACCTAGCCTAAATCACCATTATTAAATCCTACAACTAAACTATGTCAAATTTGTTCCTCTCATGGCCTCCACTCTCATGCTAAAATTTCTAAGTTAATTTCTATGAGAGATTTTGATTTCATACAAGTGTTTTCAAACTTGTATGAGTGTTCTTAGCTTGCATTCAAGTCAAGTTGCAACATTTCTATTTCAAAGCAAGGGTTTTTATTGAATTGGCTCAAGGGTTTTCATTTGGAGCTTGCATATTTGGGTTTTTGGTGCTTGCATAAGGGCTTCGTCTCAATCTTTATAATAAATATTTATTTGTGTCTTCATAGCATTGTAAGCCCTTTTCTACTTTCTTTCTTTGAACTCTAAAGTTAAATGAATGATGCAAGTTTGGGGTTGATCATTATATGCAAGTTTGGTTGATCATTATATGCAAGTTTGGTTGGTCATTATATGCAAGTTTGGTTGATCATTATATGCAAGTTTGGTTGATCATTATATGCAAGTTTGGTTGGTCATTATATGCAAGTTTGGTTGATCATTATATGCAAGTTTGGTTGATCATTATATGCAAGTTTGGATGATCATTATGCAAGTTGGTTTAATCATTATGTATGACACATGTTGCTATGTTATGCAAGTTTGGGTTGATCATGTTATCATGTTATGCAAGTTAAACTTGAGGTTTTGAGCATAAAGCTCCAAGCTTTATATTAAAGGTTGCATTTTGGCAACATGAAAGTTATCATATCCCTTATGATAACTTGCATGTGAGGCAAAATGCGAACTTCTAGCAACTTCTACATGTCATTTATCACCATGTATCACTCATATGCTAAGTTTGGTTTTATGCATGCTTTTGAAGCCTAATAATGCAATATGCAAGTATATGAACATATGTACATTTCATATGCCACCATGTTAAACTTGTGGCTTCAACACCTTTATGTCATGGTTATGCCAAGTTCCCTATTTTATCCTTTATGCGTTGTTGCGATTATGTAAACGATGGGATTACGTTGGGGTTGGGTAACATAATGACATGAACATTATTTTTGTAACATGACGTGATATGTTAACTTGTAATTATGTTTTGGAAACATAATGGACATGACACTTAGAAAATATGAGTGTGGCCAACTCGAGGTTGGGTTGAGTTTGTAGCATAAATCTACCCGGACCCGCCCGACTTAACTAGTGGCTACAAACAATAGGACCCAATGTGAGAAGTTGGTCATGTTGTGCTCGAACCCGAGGTTAGACCTAGTTGTGGTGTAAAGCTACCTGGACCCGCCCGGCTTAACTAGTAACCACAACAAAGTCTAATGTGAGAGGTTAAAGCGCATTAAGTTAATTAATGCCTCCTGATTAGGGTTAAGTCATGGTCCACTTAATACTTAACCAATTTGGGCTTGATGGATTAATCGAGGTTAAGTCAGGAGCCTTGGGTACTCTTAACCGATTTAATCCACGTTTGGATCGGGTTAACCACATTTAACCCGTTAAGAAACCCTAGTTGCGTGGTCCTTTTCAGCAGTAACCTTCTAGGTAGTATCATAAGACCCTAGGACTAGGCTAGGGTGGGGCACGATTACTGGGCTGATTGTAAGAGACCAAAAGAGACGGCTGAATGATGCCCCGGTTGTTCAGGCGGACCATGGTCATGCACATCAAGTCCGGAGTTGAACACGGGCAACGGTAGGTTTGGACTGTGCATCATGGTATGGTGTCAGAGGGTTACACCATAGGGCCTGATACACCCTAGGGTGGACCCTGCACAGTCAACTACATTACATAATTAAGCCGCATGACACCGACACTTGACGAGTTAGGCTTATAGGGAGCCAATCGACTAGACTGTGTAGTTGGACCTTGATTTAGGTCACCTCGTTATATTGGGCCAAGCTTGGGCCAAGGGATCAATTCTTGTTTTTACTTGACATGTTAGAATGCTAGTACACCCGTGGTGCAAAACTTAACCTTGATTATGCGATGAAACCTTTATCTATCTTGTTAGTTAATCACCATGCCAGTATGTTGTTATCCTTATGTTCATCTCAGCTTCTCCTGCCAGTTAACTTTACTAGTTCATAGACAGATAGTAGTAGGGCTTACTAGTCTTTTTGACTGACCCGTTTTCTTTCGCCTCTTTTCTTCCGTTCCCCCCCCCCTCAGGTCCTCAGGGTGGGAACATTGGAGCTTAGTTTGGATCTTTACAACTTGCTTACTGGATTTGCTCATGTACGTCTCGGACATTGAGCTAGTTATGGTTTATCACTTCACTTTGGGGATAGTACTTTATGTATTTCAGTTTTTCAGTTTATGCTTTTGTCTAGACTTTGTTTGTTGGAAAATAATGCTCAAGTACTTTGTTGTAATATGACTATGGTTTTGAAATGCTAGTTTAATCCGCTGCTTTACTACTCTGTTTTACTTATATGTTCTGTCTTGTGATATCTGCATGCATGTTTACCTTGTTTAAACGCCCCTCCAAAGCCAGTGTGCTTGCAAGAGTGGCACTGGCGGAGGTGGGGTGTTACACTTTGCTTTTCAACATAAGCCTTGATCCTTTGCATCTCAGCATGCCACACTGACAATTCACGCCGTGCGACTGATATCTATCGATATATAACCTCTAAGCTTGTACGTCTTAGAGAAGGGTGTTAAGCAAGAGAATAAATTCTCCGCTACCAAACAGATATATATTTAATAGAAATCAATCAACACAGAATAATATCCAATGTCAGACACGCATCCATTTACAAGTCCGTTTTGGGTCTGAACGAAACTGGAGGCACCTTATTCCTCGTCCCATATGTCCAATACAAGAGAGAGGTCCTCGCGTATCCGGTCGATCTCCAAGTACGTATGGACGATCACCACTTATTACCTCGTCTTGGGTGTACTGCCCAATCAAGACATCAGTAATCATCCAAACGATGTAAAGACCTCCGGTCTTCAACCACCGTTCATCGTCGACTTATCGTCGAATCAGTTATTCAGAATGGGTATAAACCTAGCCTTTCCAAACAACTCTCGTATTTTATAAATAAGTGCTATAAAAACACAACATATGCCTCATTCCAATCCAGAATATTCTTTTATTTAAATATTCACATCATTAGGGAAAGGTTCCCATTAATTTTATCAAAGATAAATTCTTTAAATTTATCCTTCAATCTTCCTTTGGATATCAATTCAAACCAAATTAAGATTTATCCAAACTAGTCGGGATTAGAGCACCTTACCGAAGTAATCATTTTTTATATTTCCCAATCCCTACCTATTCATCCCACGGAGCAAAACTGGTAATACTCCACATCTAACACCACGGTGTTATCGGTAAATTTAATTACCGTTCACGTTCAAATCTAATTAAAGATTTAACTATTGCTTGGAGTAAAACTGGTGGTACTCCATTCTCGATCATTTCCCAAATTTGATAATTTTAATTATCACATTCACATTTCAATCTAATTAAAGATTCATTAAAACTCCACTTAGTTTTAATCTTCCCAAAAATCAATATTAATGATTATTTAACTTTGGAAAATCAAACATGTCGCATCGACAATCTACACCGTACCATTGATTTTTGCCGATATATAACCTCTGAGCTCGTACGTCTCCGAGAAGGGTGTTAAGCAAGAGAATAAATTCTCCGCCACCAAACAGATATATATTTAGTAGAGATCAACAATATGGTTCGAAATACAATGTTAGACATGTAATCCTATCTTTAACTGGGTTAAAGAACTAATGTCATTTAAAACACAGTTCACGATAAAACCAACATCTTATTCCATTAATCATGGATTCTTCACTGAAAACAGATCAATATATAATCAATATCAATTTCTGTGTCCGACTAATAATATAAATGGAATAATGACAAAGCCTTTTAAATTCCATATATATTAACAGACTTCCTCCACAGAAGCTCACTTCGATTATTATCAAATCGAATTCCATTCCATTCCAATTTATTATATTAAACTGGAAAAGTTTACATTGGAAAATCCTTTTAATTTTAATTAAAGATTTATAAATTCCAAATCTCATTTCACTGTTAATCGGGTTAAAGAACAAATGTTGTTAAAAACACAATTCACAATATACCCAATTCACATTCCATTTTATTCCAATTAATTGTTAATTAACTATGAACACAAATAATCATAATTAAAAGATTTATTCTTTTCACACGGGGTTTAAGAACAGTGTTATTAAAGACACCGTTCACGACAAACCCAAAATCAGTTCTTTTATTTAATTCCAATCAAATCTTAATTAATTGGAAAACTTCACTAGATCTTAATTAAAAGATTTATTCTTTCCTCAACTGGTTTTAAGAACAGTGTTATTAAAGACATCATTCACGACCAACCCAAAATTCCATTTGATATTAAATACAAGGCTCTGAATAGAAATTATATTGGCTTATATTCAATATCAAATTCTGAAACCAGCAAATATCGTATTGGAAATAACAATATAAATATATCTTCCAAATTTCCATAAAAATATCTGTATAATCCCAAAATCCAAGATCAAAATATTTCGAAGATGATTTCCATTAAAATCCACTCTAATTCATATAATGGAAATTCCGGTTATATTAAAACCCGTCCTCAATCCAATTTATTTATATAAAAATAATTGGATTATAATTCTAGTTAATAACTAGTTCATTTCGATAAAAATATTTTTTTATCTTTACAAACGGGGAATTTTTCATCCCAATTCTTTCCAAATAATTTATTATGATTTCACACAAATTATTAATATTTTTAATAGTTTTATCAAGGCCCTTTCAGTCGATTTCCATAAACGGTCATCGAACTGCACTTACAGCAACATTTTCCAAATTTGATTTGCATATAATTCCAAATACAACCATTAGATTTCAAATCTCTTATATTTATTGGAAAGCTCTTCTCGATACGAAACCAACAGTTCTAGTTTTAGGAGAATCCGACGGTCGGATCTCCCATAATATCAATTCGAAGTCAATGGTCAAAATTCGCGAACGGTCGCGGCGCGTTCTGTTTAGGCCATTAAATATAGGTAATATATTTCGTCGATTTCCATTTAAAACGTATTTTATAAATGTTTATAAATTCATTTTTTAATCAATTTTAACTTCATTTTCAATTTTAAATCAAAATTGAATATTCTATATCTTTATCATATTAAAATGATAATATTTTCAAATATTAGATTTTGAAATCACTTCTTTTCGATATTTATTATCAAAATGAATAAAATCGATATAAATATCGTTTGCGTTAAAATGGCGCATATCTAATCAACAGGGTTTCATATATTTCAATATTTTCGTGTCCATCCAAAATCGGACATCAAATTCACGTTTTGATCTTTTAGTGAATATTATTTTTAAATTTTCATTATTTTATTTTATTCAACACATGAATATTTTTAATCCATTTTCTGAATATTGTTCTAAAATATTCGTTATTTTCCAAATTGGAACAAGACCCAATCAATTACCATATAATGTTACTTATATGGATTCCATATAACACATGTATATCATAACAATGATAAACAATACATCCATCATCCAGAGTGCATTACACAACTTTATATGCATTAGATATAAATAATTAACGCTTAGAACAGTCTATCAACCAATCGACTGACATACAACTAAGCAATTGGGATTAGTGTATGTCAAATATCATCCCAATACCCATGTGGGGTTTCAATCAACAAACCCTGAATATTATTTGTGCATTTGGGCGATGTGTAAAATTTATCATCCCAATCAATATCAGTAAAATGGGTGTACATAAACAAATCGTCCGATTTGTATTTGTTCGCATATACATTAAAAATATATTTTTAACGATAAAATATTTTATTCAACACATGAATATTTTATTTAGTACGTTTATACAACAAAAATGATATTTTTATTGTTCTAACATACTTTAGAAAATTTTGGCAGCATAACGACGCGATACTAGAACCGGAATAAGGTCTAGCCTTATCCCCTGCCTAATACTGGCTCGCGCATACACATACTAATTCCAATCAATTTAATTTACATCCCAAATCACATTCAACCAATTTATCAATCAAAACAAACAACCAAACATCCATGGTTTCAATCAAAGGTGTCGGGTGCTACTAAGCACCATCTGCATCCTAGTATATATTTAATTGTAAATAAATTGAGTGAGAACGAGCTTCACCTTTGGTTTCCACTCTGTCGTTCTTTAATGGATGATTTGGATTCCGTTCCGCTACCAGTCAGTTTCATCGCAATTTGCTTCATGCAGTATATATATTAAAAATCACATATTTATTTCAATGCTAAGTATATAAAAAATCATATTTTTATTATAACGCTTTACATATAAAAATTCCATTTTTACAATGATATATATATACATATATATATATATATATTAAAAATCATATTTTTATACTATAGTATTTCATATAAAAATCATATTTTTATAACTCTACATGTATATAAAAATCATATTTTTATAATATCACTACATGTATAAAAATCACCTTTTTATTACGCTATATATATATAAGGTCACATTTTTATATCGCTATATATATATATATATATATATATATATATATATAAAAGATCACATTTATATACATATATACATATATATATAAGATCACATTTTATATCGCTATATATATATAAAAGATCACATTTTTATATCGCTATATATATAAGATCACATTTTTATATCGCTATATATATATACAAAAGATCACATTTTTATATCGCTATATAAATATATATAAGATCACATTTTAATATCACTATATATATATATATAACATCACATTTTTATATCGCTATATATATATATAAGATCACATTTTTTATTTTATTTTCTTGTGTTGACAGTACAGAGAGAAAAAAGGGGGAAGAGAGTATATAATATACTATTTATTTATTTATTTATTTATTTAATTCCATAAAGTAACTTTTTAATTCGAACTCCAAATCGAACCCACCGACTATCATCCCTAACCAAATACCCCCATTCCGAACACAATGAGATATGTTTCGTAAGCTTGTTTAGCTGTTTCGATCAATTTATATCAAATTTATAATATAAAATAATATACCTTTTAAATTCGAAATCAACGTACGTTTTAATTAATTGGGGCCACATACTAACTCCAAAAATTCCAGAAAAATAAATCTGGCTATGTTTTGATGATACGGTCCTAACAAAACTAATTTTATCGAATTTGGAGACCATTTGAAAAATGGTCAATTTCCGGTCGATCCAATTCAACTAAATTTGACAAAACACATTTTCTTTTGCCGCGCTCACATATCAATTCCAAAAATTATGAAAATTGGAATGTAGAAATAATTTGACAATACGAATCAAATAAAAGTGGTTTTGTCAGAAACGGAGGTCGTTTGCAAAATGGCTACTTTTAAGGGCTTTATGTTATATTTAAAAAATATATAGATTTCACAGCGACTATTCTGAATTTTAAGCTGGACATAACTTTCAATTTATAAAGTGAAATATCAGTTTCTTACATTCGTTAGAAATATATTGTTAATCAGATTCAAATATTTCATGTTTCGTCCAATTCTGACTTATGTTGAATTTTGTATATTCATTTGAAATTAGAAATCAAATTTTCAAACTACCGCGCGATTCCAGACTTATTATATAATTAAAATAAATTTATAGATTCTAACTTTGTTTAAATAAATTTTTACTCATTATTATTTAAAATAAATCATTTTAAATATTCAAAATCCATTAAAATAGCTAAAGTAAAAAAATTAAATTTGTTCTGAAAATCCGGCTTGTTACACTTACCTTTGTTGATATTGTAGTACTTCTTTCTAAGACAATGACATCAATGAAGATGTGAGTGGGAATTTTTATTGAGAATCAAGATCGACATCATTTAGCATAGCAACCCAATACTAGTAAAAATTATTTCATTACATCTAATTGGTTAGGTTTCTTATCTTGAAATTGTTTTAGCTTGTTGTTAGAACTTGGGTTCTAGTAATTTATTGTGACACTTTGAGACTAGTAATATATGCAGCATGCTACATTTATGTATTATGTTCATTTTTGCTTGCAGCTTGTGTGGATTTAAAGGTATGTAGTATAAATGGATTTTTTTTTTCAATGTAGCCCGTGTGGCTCTGTATGACAATGAACTTGCAAATAACTTTCATTTACGGTTGACAGTTAGCAGATGAAAATGCAATTATTTATGCATGGTGCGCAAGCCAAAGTACAACAGAGTTGCTTTAGATATCACCAGATGAATTCTATAACCTTCCCCTGGTATGTTTTTTTAGATAGAATATAGTGGGTACATGCAAATATATCGATATTGCAAATAAATTATATTAGCAACGTGAATAATTAAATTAAACGACACACTTCAACAGACTGGAGTTAGTTATTGAAAGTTCACCTGCAAATATATTATTAATATAATTAACATTTGCAGTAATTCATGCAAATAAAGAAAACTAAACCGTTTTCATGTGTACGTGAGCTTTTAGCGGTAAAAAACGACTCGACAGATGCCTTAAAACAAAATTAAACATAAAGGATAGATGAATTCAGAAATTATGTTTTATGATTCTATTTGAGCAAGTAATCGTAATAGTTGGCTAATCAACTAAAACATATGTTTGGACATAGTGCATTTTTGGCCCTGTATGCAGTAACATTGGGATTGAAGGTAATATGACTGCTGGGTTGACGGGTCAAATGCAAGGCCTAATGGTCAGTGGAGATGGTAATTGATTGGCGTGGAATTCATTTTGAAAAATCATTGAATGTTTGTTAATTGAGTTCGCATTGTTTGTAAAGAATGTTACCTATATTATGTATATATATACATATATATATATATATATAGAACCAATTTTCAAATATATATATATGCTTCATGCTTAGTTTTATGATTCAACACTATGTTTTGTCTTAGCGAATTACTGCTAACTTTTTATCCACTGTGTTCTATCTATGCACTATGTTCTGTAATTCAAAAGTCAGTCTGTAATTCAAAAGCCATTGAGAGGAACGTGAAGAATCATTGGAGTCATGCAGTTCTCAACTTAACTTTGAACGCAAGCAAAATGCTTTCAGAAATGGATGATGAATTGTTCTGTCAGTGCCAAAGAAAGTATGAGCAAAGAGATGAAGATTCTATGGTCACAAGACACGGAAGTCCAAGAATAATGTTATGAAGGTTCAAAGCCGAAACCAGAGCTTGCTGTTGAAGACTGAAAGCAGTTTCGGAACTATCTATACCAAACGGCTTGGTATCAATATATATGTAGAGCAACATTAAGATTAAGCTCCTAAAGCCGAGACCAACACTCAGAAATCAAACCGAACCTAGTAACAATGCAAATTAGAAAGAAAGGCGGCCGAAACATGTGGTTATCGGAGCCGAAAGGTCCAAAGCAGTACAAAGCCTGTTACCGCAACTGAAAGAGGTTTCTGCTGAGCCAATGACAAAAGGTGTCCTTTCAATCTAAAAAGTTGTGCCTATTCAATTCATATTCATTCAATTCATATCTATTCATTTTCTATATATATATATATATATATATATATATATATATCCTTTCTACCTTTCATTCACATCTCAAAACAATATTCTTCATATCTTCCCTCTTCAAAATTATCATTCCAATGGCTTCCTCAAGTTCATCTCAGAAATTGAAGATAACCGAAATCACAAAAGGTTATTTTACAATGACAAATAGGCCATCAAAAACTATGGTAACTATTTAGCGAATGCTAAAGTTAACACGTGTAACGACCCGCAAATCCGTGCTATCTGAGTTGATCAAAAACACCACACGTCCAACTCAATTAACACAGAAATACGACTCATTATTAGAAAGAAGTTAGAGGATGAGAAATAGAAAGAAAGAAATATTAGAATAGAAGAAAACGAAGATCACAAACTCACAGCGGAACGGATAAAATATATTATATAACATAAGCTTCGAAATACAAATCTGTTTTGTACATACATACATACCATCATCAGAGTACACATAACATTTGATCCAGCGGAAGTAACTCTAAATAACTAACGTTGAAGCCTCCTGCTTCAAGCTCCTCCAAGTGTATCTGTAAAAGCCTGAAACACTTGACTGCCCGTACAAATTTGGGCACCCAAGAGTTTAGGGAAAACAAAACAAAATAAACTCTGGGTCAGTCATGGGACTGGTGTGAGTAAACTCCAACCACTTGCTTAACTTTAAAAATCCTTTCAAAAGAAAAGATAATAGTAAGACCAGCCCACACATAAACACGGACGGTTTTTACCTTACTATAACCCAAAACCACTTTGATATCAAATCCAGTGATATTATAATAATGTCTACCTCAAATAGATAACCAAATAGCAGAACGCTTGCATCTCACGCTCCACATATATATAGTATATAATCAAAACCGCATGGCGCTTATTGGAGATTGGATTTCCAACATGACAAGGTATGGGACCACCTTCCGATGATGTATCTCTAGAGACGAATACACCTGGGTTCAACAAGAACGCCTTGCAACCCGGCCCACACATGACCGACCACTCATTTCGCTTGAGTGTATCGAATGTATATCACCAACGGTTGGACTCAAACCACCGTTCCCGAATGGGCAGAATCGATAGATTTAGAAACAAAAGGAATTTCTCTAGATAGGTGATTATACACCCTAATGGGTGCGACCCACATAGCCATGCTGCCTGCCCGATTTTTGTCCTTTCCCGGTTGTTGAGGCCTGAGGCTACGCATACTTACCATTCATTTGATAACACAATCACTTTGAATGCCACATTGTCAGATCCGTTAATCACTAGTTGAGTTTGCACAAATATTCTGGATATTATGCTAAGGGATAAATCCGTTGCAACCATATATATCCATACAGACCAACCCATTTGATCATTGGAAATACTCTGTCAGACATTCGTCCATATACGTTCGTTCTGGGATTGAACGAAACCGAAGGCACTATCTCTATAAATAGAAAAGCCCTTGCACTTTACTCCGTCTTCAATATATTCAGCATACTTGGTTCGCAACGCTTATGCCGATACGGAGTGGTTCACGGATAATAATCCAACCGGTCTCTCCATATTGACAACGATGGTCAAAACTTCGATAGTCTGTGATTTAACTATCGAATAAAAACAAGTGTTCATTCAACATATCAAACAAATCACTGGGTTCTTTAATTAATATTCATTAATTAAATCTCTTCTCCATTTCCTTAACAATATTTGTTATCCAAATATTTCAATAACCATATTGGCCCTTTTCGCTATTTTTGATTCCGTTTCCTTGTCGAATTCTATATATATCGATATATAGATTTCTAATTGTCAAATTGCTTAAAAATATTCTAACTCCTTAAATTCCCGGAAAAATTCGCCATAACCTCCCCTGTATCGGGAGCATCGGGAAATTTCAAATAGCTTCCCGGTATCTTCTAATCTCAAAAGGAAAAAGAAAAAGCCAAGCGGCTTGCCGATACGGCGCATAAAATCTCATATATGAATTAAACATGTACCTTTTGTCGAGCACATAAATTTAAATCTTCATATACTCCATCCCATATCTGTTTAACACCTGTTTACCTGTTTCCAATTCAATTCAACTCAATCCATTCGTTTGAATTCAATTTCGCCATTTATTCTTTAATTAGCCATTTTGCCTATTTCACTTCTTTGTTTGAACATAACATGTTTAAACAAAATGTTTCACTTGTTCATAACCAAATTGAATTTCAATTTCAATTCTAGTTCTCTTTTCTATTCGAATATAAATTTCAAATCAATTCTCTTATTTAAAGCTCAATATCCATTCAACATTCCATTTACCAATTACTATTCGAATTAGTTAATTCTATTCAAAGTCAAAATCTGATTTTTGTTTCAAAAATCAATTTCCTTACCCCACCTGGGTTCACATATATTTTATAACTCAAATCTGAAATTTTCTAAATAGAAATTCGGATTTTATTTGCTTAAAATCCTTTGATATCATTAAATAAACCGTTATGGTTTTATAATGGTTCTGGCGCTGCTTTTCTGAAAATTTGATTTTTGACATATCTCAAAATCTATACGACGAAATTCAGATTTTTCTCTTCCATTAGAAAACTATTATCAAATCGGTCCTGACGTTTCTTGTTTCAAAGAATTCCGACTTCAATCGAGTTCTATATATTCAATTGAAGTTCGAATCGCCAATTTTACGAACTGCAGCGCTGCGGCGAGTTCGTTTTAATTATATTTATATATATATAAACTTTTAAAACTTCGTTTATATAAATTCAACTCTATTCTGATATAAAATATATATCAACCATTTTTCCCAACTCAACACATATTTCTGATCTTCTATTTCATTTATATTTGAAATCTATATTCAAATTCCAATTCGATTATAATTCAAATTCTATATTCAAATTCTATTTCAACTATTTGAATCCAAATCCCATTTTTAATCTATTTGAACTTCAAATATTTAAACTCATTTTTACTTTGAACTTCAAATATCACATTTTAATTTCTTTGAATCCAAATACCATGTTTCAAATCTCTTTGAATTCCTCTTATTCAAATTCTTTCTATTTAAACTCCATTTGAGTTTTGTTTGAACTCTTATATTTAATACCATTTGCGTTCTATTCAAATTCTTTATATTTAATTCCTCTTCGGTAAAACCCATTATTTAAATCTCATTTGAATTTCCCTTATTTCAAATCCAGTTGAACTCCTTTGAATTCAAATTCCCTTTCAAAACTATTTGTATTTCTTATTTTGAAATCCTATTTCAATCCTACTTTGAAATCCTATTTTCAAAGTTTATTTCAAATTCTATTTTGAAATTCAATATTCAAATCTCTATTTGAATTTCTATATTCAATTCCATGTTCAAATTCAATACTTGAATTTCTATTCAAATCTTTATTCAAATTTCATATTTGAATTTCATTTCAAATCTCTAGTCAAATTTCATGTTTCAATTCTTCTTTTGAAATTCTATATTTCAAATCTTATTCGATTTTTCTTTGAAATTCTATATTTCAAAGTCTGTTCAATTCTTCTTTGAAATTCTATATTTCAAATCTATTTGAAAATTCTTTATTCGAATTCCTTTGAATTCAAATTTTATTTTAATCTCCCGAATTCCAATTCTATTTTTCCATTCTAATTTCGTCTATTCAAATTCTATTTGAATTTCTAATATTCAATCTCCTTTTAAAATTCAAATATTTAAACTCCTTTGAATTCTACTATTCAAATGTTATAATCAAATTTCATTTGAGTTATATATTAAAAATTCCATTTCAAATCCTATTTTGAAATTCCATTTCAAATTTCACACTTCTATTTCTATTTCTGAATTATCAAATGATAATTCTTTTCACTTCATTTATAACTTCGTTATAAAAGAATTATTTGTAAACTTCGTTTAAAAAGGAACTACTTGTTTTATTTTTCAAAACAAGTTTATATTTTTATTTCCATTAAAAATTCAAATTCTATTTAAAAATAGAATTTTCCTTTTTAAATTTCAAATATCCTTTTAATTGGCCCAGTGATATTTAAACACACAAAGCAACGAATTATTTATTTTTCTAACACATCATATATAACAATATATATGCAAACAAATAAACAAACAGATAATATATTTTTGAGGAATCCAGTTGGATTCCTCCAACCTGTTTTCCTGCATCCACAGATGTTAGCACATAAATAATACCCATTCTGCTTCGTGGCAGAATATCGCGGTATAGAAGGTCATCCACTAATCATAGCGTGGGGCGTATATAGGGTAATCATCCGCTATGAAACTGCGGGCATCCGCTAATGAGACTGCGGGAATCCAACCAATCAATCAACCCAATATATATATATATAGCCTAAATAACTAATATATATAAAACAACCATAAAACATTCACACAAGCAACAAACAATTATTTTTACTGAAATAAAAATAATTATAAATAAAAGGTGAGTGAGATTTACTCACCGGATTTTCCTTGCCGAGTATCTCGATAAATCTCGTAACGTCACGGCTATGAATCTACTCGAATGAAATTCATTTGTTTCCTAAAATTATTGAATTTTAATTATCGATTAAACCATTATTTATTTTCATTTACTACTAACAAATAAGTGAATTAATCCTTGTATGAATTTTTTAAATTGCATAAAACATATACCTTGCTCCGAAGCAAACCAAACAAGCGATGATCCTCAATCAACTGCAAAAACCCTGCCTTCTACCTCTTCGGCATTTCGCTGAACATGTTACAGGCAACATCATTGCTGCCACATCAAAGCCGACCTCTGCCCCCAACAGTGTCACTACAGAAAAACCCTCGACATAAAATTTCACAGAAATGAACCATACTTCGGCAATGAGTGATAATTTCATCGCTAAATTCTACTGCACCCTTAGACTCCTCTATCCATGCCAAAATCAAAAACAAAGGAGCCCTAAGTCGCGACAGTAACTATCGAGCCTCGCATCACACTAGCACCGAACGAAATCCAGTTTCTAATTCGACTTCACCCTTAGCACAACTCAGGAAAACCCACGACCAACCACTTCGAACCCATAATCGCGAGCGCTCTCCATGTCCAGTCGAGCTCCCAGAAATCGCACCCCACGAAGTCCCTTCCGTCTCTCCCTCTTTTTCTTCGAACGCGATTCGAATAGCTCAGTACCCATAACCTGAATCGCACCTGAGCTTTGAACAACTAACGGATCCTACTCGAATTGATTTATGCGATAATGATTTGGGTTTTTTTTTTTTTTTTTATTGCTTGAAAAGGAACGAATGGAGGCAGAGAGCTTCTGAGGAATTTGGATTCAGAATCGAAGTGATAACAAAGGCAAGGCCTTTATTTTATAGGTGTGAATGAAGACAGAAAGTACATGGTAATTAAATTGAAGTTTTGCTTTGCTGTTAAGGTAGGAAGAAATTTTGACAGCTCGAGGAAGAAGGCTTGCGATGTTGGTCGGTCTGATATTGGAAATGGGAGACAAACTTCTAGCTTGAGGAAGAATAGGTCTGCGATGTTTGATGGTTTAGGGTGGCGCCATTTATTTGTTGTCTTTATTTATCGTGCAGCTGGGAGACCACACTGAACTGGAAAAAAGATGTATGCTACGGTAGGCTTAGCGTAGTAACGAATAGTCAGCTATTTATTTGTATGTTTCTTATTCTTTATTTTATTGGTTTTAAAACCATGTATATTTATTTAATTAAATAACTTACAAGATCTTGAGGTTTCCGAACCGCTATTTAACCGTGACGACCAACGTTTTCAACCATATTTGCTATTCTAGATTTAGCAGAGAAGTTTCTGAAATTAAATTTAACTAAAACGAGAGATTACAATTTAAATTATGATTTAATTTAAATTCGATTTAAAATATAAATAAATTTCAATAAAATGTAATTCATCTATAAAAATTTATTATCATCGTTCTAATCCAACATAGAATTTATATTAATCGACTGAATTGGCTCAACTCAGTTTTAACTCAACGTCAAATTATTTATCGTTCTAGTATTACGGCAATTCAATACATTCGATATTAAATCGTATATCGATTATTAACCCGATAAATTCCATAATAAAAATCCATTTATATTCGAATCAATATTTAAAACCATACTAAATATTTAAAATAAACTGTTCAAAAATCTGGGTCGTTACATTCTTCCCCCCTTAAAATAATTTCGTCCTCGAAATTGCTAAGGTAGGAAAAATGGTACAAATCCATTACTTTTCAAAATCTCACTTATGTTGAAACTCAACATCTCATATTCCAACAAATTTAATTCTACCAAAACATTTGGTTTCTTATTCACATGCATTCAAATTGATTCCAAATCAATTCATTCTCTTGATTTATTTAACTTGGTTTAAGTTAAATTTTAATTCCAGAATTCAAATCCCTGGGTTTTTCTTTTCAAATTCTTTTGAAATCCCATAAATATATACATATATATTTATTTCCATTTCAAATTCAAACATTTGAATTTTCAAATAAATTTTCAACAATAACTTTTCTAAGGTAGCAATTCATCACTTAGAACTCGAAAATGAATACTGATGAGGCTGCAGTCATCATCAGAATTATTTCCCAGCCACTGAAGTGAGTTCAGTGCCTTATTATTTCAAAGTTCATCTAAAATGATTTTCTTTCAAATCCTTTAAAAACAAATCTATATTATTTTAATATACTTTGAAAAATATTTTTCAACTTCCCAGGATTTTGAATTCTTAATTCTGGTTTGAATTTAATTCTAATTCATCTCATTTGTATATTTAATTTCTATACAAATTATATTTGGTTATAAATAACCATTCTAAATTTATAATCTCATTTGATTATAAAGTCAACATCCAACACATCCATATAATAATAATCCTAGAAAATTATTCTTTCTATCTCAAAAATAGAAATTTTGGGTAAAATTATTTCATTTACCCACTTTAAAACAATATCGTGTTCAATCTCCTGTTCAAGTGTTTAGAAACTCCTATCGACGTCGTGGCGTCCCACGATTCGACCAGAATTCATAAATCACTCAACAGACTAGCCAACACAATATAAAACAATTTTTATATCAATTTACAAATACGCTCTCTCGTACTTATACACTCAGCTCATTCTAGGGTACTACTGACCCTATCTCTAATGAGTACATGCCACACAAGCCTAGGTGTTCGCTCAACCTAAGCTCTGATACCAACTGTAACGACCCGCAAATCCGTGCTATCTGAGTTGATCAAAAACACCACACGTCCAACTCAATTAACACAGAAATACGACTCATTATTAGAAAGAAGTTAGAGGATGAGAAATAGAAAGAAAGAAATATTAGAATAGAAGAAAACGAAGATCACAAACTCACAGCGGAACGGATAAAATATATTATATAACATAAGCTTCGAAATACAAATCTGTTTTGTACATACATACATACCATCATCAGAGTACACATAACATTTGATCCAGCGGAAGTAACTCTAAATAACTAACGTTGAAGCCTCCTGCTTCAAGCTCCTCCAAGTGTATCTGTAAAAGCCTGAAACACTTGACTGCCCGTACAAATTTGGGCACCCAAGAGTTTAGGGAAAACAAAACAAAATAAACTCTGGGTCAGTCATGGGACTGGTGTGAGTAAACTCCAACCACTTGCTTAACTTTAAAAATCCTTTCAAAAGAAAAGATAATAGTAAGACCAGCCCACACATAAACACGGACGGTTTTTACCTTACTATAACCCAAAACCACTTTGATATCAAATCCAGTGATATTATAATAATGTCTACCTCAAATAGATAACCAAATAGCAGAACGCTTGCATCTCACGCTCCACATATATATAGTATATAATCAAAACCGCATGGCGCATATTGGAGATTGGATTTCCAACATGACAAGGTATGGGACCACCTTCCGATGATGTATCTCTAGAGACGAATACACCTGGGTTCAACAAGAACGCCTTGCAACCCGGCCCACACATGACCGACCACTCATTTCGCTTGAGTGTATCGAATGTATATCACCAACGGTTGGACTCAAACCACCGTTCCCGAATGGGCAGAATCGATAGATTTAGAAACAAAAGGAATTTCTCTAGATAGGTGATTATACACCCTAATGGGTGCGACCCACATAGCCATGCTGCCTGCCCGATTTTTGTCCTTTCCCGGTTGTTGAGGCCTGAGGCTACGCATACTTACCATTCATTTGATAACACAATCACTTTGAATGCCACATTGTCAGATCCGTTAATCACTAGTTGAGTTTGCACAAATATTCTGGATATTATGCTAAGGGATAAATCCGTTGCAACCATATATATCCATACAGACCAACCCATTTGATCATTGGAAATACTCTGTCAGACATTCGTCCATATACGTTCGTTCTGGGATTGAACGAAACCGAAGGCACTATCTCTATAAATAGAAAAGCCCTTGCACTTTACTCCGTCTTCAATATATTCAGCATACTTGGTTCGCAACGCTTATGCCGATACGGAGTGGTTCACGGATAATAATCCAACTGGTCTCTCCATATTGACAACGATGGTCAAAACTTCGATAGTCTGTGATTTAACTATCGAATAAAAACAAGTGTTCATTCAACATATCAAACAAATCACTGGGTTCTTTAATTAATATTCATTAATTAAATCTCTTCTCCATTTCCTTAACAATATTTGTTATCCAAATATTTCAATAACCATATTGGCCCTTTTCGCTATTTTTGATTCCGTTTCCTTGTCGAATTCTATATATATCGATATATAGATTTCTAATTGTCAAATTGCTTAAAAATATTCTAACTCCTTAAATTCCCGGAAAAATTCGCCATAACCTCCCCTGTATCGGGAGCATCGGGAAATTTCAAATAGCTTCCCGGTATCTTCTAATCTCAAAAGGAAAAAGAAAAAGCCAAGCGGCTTGCCGATACGGCGCATAAAATCTCATATATGAATTAAACATGTACCTTTTGTCGAGCACATAAATTTAAATCTTCATATACTCCATCCCATATCTGTTTAACACCTGTTTACCTGTTTCCAATTCAATTCAACTCAATCCATTCGTTTGAATTCAATTTCGCCATTTATTCTTTAATTAGCCATTTTGCCTATTTCACTTCTTTGTTTGAACATAACATGTTTAAACAAAATGTTTCACTTGTTCATAACCAAATTGAATTTCAATTTCAATTCTAGTTCTCTTTTCTATTCGAATATAAATTTCAAATCAATTCTCTTATTTAAAGCTCAATATCCATTCAACATTCCATTTACCAATTACTATTCGAATTAGTTAATTCTATTCAAAGTCAAAATCTGATTTTTGTTTCAAAAATCAATTTCCTTACCCCACCTGGGTTCACATATATTTTATAACTCAAATCTGAAATTTTCTAAATAGAAATTCGGATTTTATTTGCTTAAAATCCTTTGATATCATTAAATAAACCGTTATGGTTTTATAATGGTTCTGGCGCTGCTTTTCTGAAAATTTGATTTTTGACATATCTCAAAATCTATACGACGAAATTCAGATTTTTCTCTTCCATTAGAAAACTATTATCAAATCGGTCCTGACGTTTCTTGTTTCAAAGAATTCCGACTTCAATCGAGTTCTATATATTCAATTGAAGTTCGAATCGCCAATTTTACGAACTGCAGCGCTGCGGCGAGATCGTTTTAATTATATTTATATATATATAAACTTTTAAAACTTCGTTTATATAAATTCAACTCTATTCTGATATAAAATATATATCAACCATTTTTCCCAACTCAACACATATTTCTGATCTTCTATTTCATTTATATTTGAAATCTATATTCAAATTCCAATTCGATTATAATTCAAATTCTATATTCAAATTCTATTTCAACTATTTGAATCCAAATCCCATTTTTAATCTATTTGAACTTCAAATATTTAAACTCATTTTTACTTTGAACTTCAAATATCACATTTTAATTTCTTTGAATCCAAATACCATGTTTCAAATCTCTTTGAATTCCTCTTATTCAAATTCTTTCTATTTAAACTCCATTTGAGTTTTGTTTGAACTCTTATATTTAATACCATTTGCGTTCTATTCAAATTCTTTATATTTAATTCCTCTTCGGTAAAACCCATTATTTAAATCTCATTTGAATTTCCCTTATTTCAAATCCAGTTGAACTCCTTTGAATTCAAATTCCCTTTCAAAACTATTTGTATTTCTTATTTTGAAATCCTATTTCAATCCTACTTTGAAATCCTATTTTCAAAGTTTATTTCAAATTCTATTTTGAAATTCAATATTCAAATCTCTATTTGAATTTCTATATTCAATTCCATGTTCAAATTCAATACTTGAATTTCTATTCAAATCTTTATTCAAATTTCATATTTGAATTTCATTTCAAATCTCTAGTCAAATTTCATGTTTCAATTCTTCTTTTGAAATTCTATATTTCAAATCTTATTCGATTTTTCTTTGAAATTCTATATTTCAAAGTCTGTTCAATTCTTCTTTGAAATTCTATATTTCAAATCTATTTGAAAATTCTTTATTCGAATTCCTTTGAATTCAAATTTTATTTTAATCTCCCGAATTCCAATTCTATTTTTCCATTCTAATTTCGTCTATTCAAATTCTATTTGAATTTCTAATATTCAATCTCCTTTTAAAATTCAAATATTTAAACTCCTTTGAATTCTACTATTCAAATGTTATAATCAAATTTCATTTGAGTTATATATTAAAAATTCCATTTCAAATCCTATTTTGAAATTCCATTTCAAATTTCACACTTCTATTTCTATTTCTGAATTATCAAATGATAATTCTTTTCACTTCATTTATAACTTCGTTATAAAAGAATTATTTGTAAACTTCGTTTAAAAAGGAACTACTTGTTTTATTTTTCAAAACAAGTTTATATTTTTATTTCCATTAAAAATTCAAATTCTATTTAAAAATAGAATTTTCCTTTTTAAATTTCAAATATCCTTTTAATTGGCCCAGTGATATTTAAACACACAAAGCAACGAATTATTTATTTTTCTAACACATCATATATAACAATATATATGCAAACAAATAAACAAACAGATAATATATTTTTGAGGAATCCAGTTGGATTCCTCCAACCTGTTTTCCTGCATCCACAGATGTTAGCACATAAATAATACCCATTCTGCTTCGTGGCAGAATATCGCGGTATAGAAGGTCATCCACTAATCATAGCGTGGGGCGTATATAGGGTAATCATCCGCTATGAAACTGCGGGCATCCGCTAATGAGACTGCGGGAATCCAACCAATCAATCAACCCAATATATATATATATAGCCTAAATAACTAATATATATAAAACAACCATAAAACATTCACACAAGCAACAAACAATTATTTTTACTGAAATAAAAATAATTATAAATAAAAGGTGAGTGAGATTTACTCACCGGATTTTCCTTGCCGAGTATCTCGATAAATCTCGTAACGTCACGGCTATGAATCTACTCGAATGAAATTCATTTGTTTCCTAAAATTATTGAATTTTAATTATCGATTAAACCATTATTTATTTTCATTTACTACTAACAAATAAGTGAATTAATCCTTGTATGAATTTTTTAAATTGCATAAAACATATACCTTGCTCCGAAGCAAACCAAACAAGCGATGATCCTCAATCAACTGCAAAAACCCTGCCTTCTACCTCTTCGGCATTTCGCTGAACATGTTACAGGCAACATCATTGCTGCCACATCAAAGCCGACCTCTGCCCCCAACAGTGTCACTACAGAAAAACCCTCGACATAAAATTTCACAGAAATGAACCATACTTCGGCAATGAGTGATAATTTCATCGCTAAATTCTACTGCACCCTTAGACTCCTCTATCCATGCCAAAATCAAAAACAAAGGAGCCCTAAGTCGCGACAGTAACTATCGAGCCTCGCATCACACTAGCACCGAACGAAATCCAGTTTCTAATTCGACTTCACCCTTAGCACAACTCAGGAAAACCCACGACCAACCACTTCGAACCCATAATCGCGAGCGCTCTCCATGTCCAGTCGAGCTCCCAGAAATCGCACCCCACGAAGTCCCTTCCGTCTCTCCCTCTTTTTCTTCGAACGCGATTCGAATAGCTCAGTACCCATAACCTGAATCGCACCTGAGCTTTGAACAACTAACGGATCCTACTCGAATTGATTTATGCGATAATGATTTGGGTTTTTTTTTTTTTTATTTGCTTGAAAAGGAACGAATGGAGGCAGAGAGCTTCTGAGGAATTTGGATTCAGAATCGAAGTGATAACAAAGGCAAGGCCTTTATTTTATAGGTGTGAATGAAGACAGAAAGTACATGGTAATTAAATTGAAGTTTTGCTTTGCTGTTAAGGTAGGAAGAAATTTTGACAGCTCGAGGAAGAAGGCTTGCGATGTTGGTCGGTCTGATATTGGAAATGGGAGACAAACTTCTAGCTTGAGGAAGAATAGGTCTGCGATGTTTGATGGTTTAGGGTGGCGCCATTTATTTGTTGTCTTTATTTATCGTGCAGCTGGGAGACCACACTGAACTGGAAAAAAGATGTATGCTACGGTAGGCTTAGCGTAGTAACGAATAGTCAGCTATTTATTTGTATGTTTCTTATTCTTTATTTTATTGGTTTTAAAACCATGTATATTTATTTAATTAAATAACTTACAAGATCTTGAGGTTTCCGAACCGCTATTTAACCGTGACGACCAACGTTTTCAACCATATTTGCTATTCTAGATTTAGCAGAGAAGTTTCTGAAATTAAATTTAACTAAAACGAGAGATTACAATTTAAATTATGATTTAATTTAAATTCGATTTAAAATATAAATAAATTTCAATAAAATGTAATTCATCTATAAAAATTTATTATCATCGTTCTAATCCAACATAGAATTTATATTAATCGACTGAATTGGCTCAACTCAGTTTTAACTCAACGTCAAATTATTTATCGTTCTAGTATTACGGCAATTCAATACATTCGATATTAAATCGTATATCGATTATTAACCCGATAAATTCCATAATAAAAATCCATTTATATTCGAATCAATATTTAAAACCATACTAAATATTTAAAATAAACTGTTCAAAAATCTGGGTCGTTACAACACGAGTGCTTTCGCCATCTTTAGCGACTTTCCATCTTATGATCTTGCCTCTCTTTTCCAACATAACGAAGTCTTGAGTCTAATTGACTCTCGTGCTAACGACGAAGTATGTTGTCCCAAACTCGTGAAGATGTTCTATGCAAATCTCAATCGCGGATTTTATCAAGGCAATGAAAACCAAATTTGGAGTAGTGTCAAGGGAACTCAAATTGTTCTCGATGCCGATCTTTTAGGCGAAACTCTAAATTGTAGAAGCATGGGCTTGGATTTCTCAACTTTCGCTATCGATGAAACCGATATGGAAACCTTTCACAATATCTTCGAAGATGGTGCTCCAATGGATTTCAAAAATCGTTTCTTTCATCCAAAAACAAGAATTGTCAACCTTCTCTTTCAATACACCATCACTCCCCGTCCCGGAAATTTCAACAATCCAACTCGTAAAGTCCAAAACGCTCTCTTTGCCATAATAGGTGGATATAATATCAATTGGGTCGAAATGATTCTTAATGAAATTAAGCCCATAGATTTATCTACAAGAGAAAACACTCTCTACTGTGTTGTTTATCTCACTCGCATTTTCAAATACATTGGAGTTGATCTTCACGGAGAAGAATTTGTCCTTAGAAAAGTGTTTGACACATCAAACATTCATCTCATGCAAATTCCTCTCACTTTCAAACCTTATGAGACGTTTGAGGCCAAACAAGCTCTATTGCAACAAGAACAAGACCCAATGGAAGTCGAAGAAGAAGAAGAGACTTCTATGGAAAGCATTGAGTATCCAACCTCAAAGTGTATCCTCAAAGACACGATTGTTCAAAATCAATCGAAAATCGTCAAAAATCAAAAAAAGATTAATAAGAGGCTTCCCAAAATATCCAAATTCATGGTCAAGATAGGAAGAAAACTTGAAATTTCCTCTTCCTCATCATCATCCGAAAACTAGGCCATCTAGTTTAATCTATCTTTATATATTTCCATGTATTTGCTTTCGAAACTCGTATTTAAAGTGTGTCTTGTTTAGTTGGATGTATTTGTTTTCTATTAAGTAATGAATGGAGTTTTATTTCAAATTAAATCATCTTTATGTTTCTTGAAAAACAATAAAAACATTATAATTTTACAAGAGTTCAAAAGAATTAAGAAATTCAAAATTTCCAATAAATTTACTATAGTATGTCGACATGACAAAAAGTGTATGTCGACATATAACAGACGTATTTTCAAATTTGTTCAAATTTTAAAATTAAAATAACTACTCATGTCCAATCAAAATCCAATGTATTCCAGACCCTATTTAAGTCCATTTCTCCTAGAAAACTTCATTATTCCATTACTCCTTTTTCCTTAATCATTTCTCATCAAATTCTATGGCAAATCCTATTCATAATCTAAGTGAAAATCTAGAAGAAACTCTCAATTCGTTCAAAAATATCCTTTCTATCATTCTATGAAATCAACGTCATCTTGAATTAAGTCAAATAAAGATGTTCGAACAACAAGAAAAGCACTTTGACGTAATGCGATGGCTAATCTCTTCTCTTTTCAGAGATGAAGAAAATAATCTCGCAAAGGCTCCACCAATCAAAGAAGATGAAGATTGGGAAGTAATTAAAAAGGATCTTATCTTTGGAGAATATGGTTGGGTTGAAGTTCCAAGAAACGTTTAGTTGTTTGGTACGATTTGATTCATTTGTTTTTCTAAAAAAATATGGTGTGGTGTGATTTAGATTATATTGTTTGAAACTTGTATATATTAAGACATATGGTGTGATTTGGTTTGGTTTGTGTGTATAAATAGCAGACAAACATATGTAATAATGATACTTGGATTGGTTTGTGTTTAATCATCATATTAAGTATTATTGTATGTTTGAATAGATTAAGTATTCTACTTAGAAATAGTTAATAAATTAAGGGGGAGTATTTTTTATTAGGGATAGTTACTTATGTTCTATTCAGAGAATTATACAATTTAAGGTGAGTATTTTTAGGAATATTACTTTGATTCTAGAGTTATATAATTTAGGAGGAGTATCTTTAAAATTTCTTTTTGATAATGCCATAGGGGGAGAAATTATAAAATATAGGAATAGTTTATAGGAAACTTATAGACAGAGGGAGTATAAGTGGAACATCATCAAACAAGTATACAGGTATGATATTTTATAAACTAAGGTTGTCATCATCAAAAAGGGGGAGATTGTCGGAGAATGGAGTTTTGATGACAACAACCTTATTTCAATTATCACTGATTATAAAATATATGCTAACACTTTTTGTAATAACCCGGAAATGCGAGCCAGTTTAAAATTTTTATTTTGGCAATTTTAGCGAATTTTGAACATTTAAAATGATTTATTTTAAATAATATCGATGAGAAATTTATTTTGAATATAATTAGAATGTATATATTTATATACGTCGTCGTTAGAATATAAATAATTCTATATAATTATAAAAGGAAAAGAAAATGGCGCGGTAGTTCGATAATTCGATTTCAAATTTCAAATGAATGTACCGGGTGCAAAACAAACCGGATTTTAGCGAAACCAAAAATAGTAGGATCTATTTGATAATATCTTTCCAACGAATCCGAAAAATTAAAATTTCATAGCGGGAATCAAAAGATATGCCCAGTTGAAAATTCTGAATAGTCGCTATGGAATTCAGGCCCTTAAAAATGGGAATTTTGCAAACAACCTCGGAATTCGACGAAACCACTTATGTTGGATCCGTGATGTCAAGTTATTGCTAGGTTTCAAATTTCATAATTTTTCGAATCAATATGTGAGCGTGGCAAAGGAAAACGCGTTTGACCAGTTTCAGTTGATTTTAATCAACTGGAAAATGGCCATTTTTCAAACGGTCTTAGAATTCGACGAAATTAATTTTGTTAGGATCGTATCGTCAATACGAAGCTAGAAAATATTTTTCTGGAATTTTTTCGAGTTGGTATGTGGCCCCGGTAAATTGAAAGGTGCGTTAAAATTGAATATATAAAGATTTATATTTTAAATCCAACGGAAACTGATTCAAACGATGGAATCAGCATTTGATACATATCCCATTGTGTTCGGAATGGGGGTAAAACGCTAGGGACGACAAGCGGTGGGTCCCGTTTCGAGGTCGAAAATAAAAGTCAACCTAGTTGGAAATTAAAATAATAAAATAATAATATATAAAATATAGATACCCCCCCCCCCCCCCCGTTATAATTCCCCTCACAAAAAAAAATCAAGCCCAAATCAGAAAAGGCGATGGCCATCGCCACCGATCGCCGTCCACTGTGCGTCGCCCATGACCGCCGCCCCATCGCTCCGCCTCCCCTCAACTCTGGTGGCCCGCTGCCCCACTGCCCCTCCTCCCTCCGTTCAAGCCACGAAGCCGCGAATCCCCGAACCCCTCTTCCACCTGAGAGCCACCGCCGCCACCCTGAAGATCCCACAGCACCCCCTGACCTCACCGCCGACCCCACCCTCCACTTCGGACCGGCCATCACCTCCACCACCCACCCGAACGTCCGCCAGCACCGGAAACCCCCGTTCCCCCATTTCGATCCACGAAACTCCCCCCTGATGCGGCTCCTCGCTGAAACCATATGTCGTCGCCTTCAGGATCTCCTACTCCGACGCCTTCCTAGATCAAAACTCTGTAAGTTTTCGGATTTTTAAACTTTGAAAAATCTGATTTTTATGCTAGGAAAATATATGACTTTTAGTTAGGAAAATCTACGATTTTTAAAAGAAAAAAATCGAATTTTTAATAGGGGAAAAGGTCGGATTTTTAAAATAGAAAAGAATAAATTTTTGTTATAGAAAAAAAAGTAGATCTTTAAAATAAGAAGAAAGGATTGATTTTTGTTAATAAAAATATAATTTTTATATAGGTAAGATAGTAAAAATATCATCTTTATAAATATAGCAAAATAAAAATCTGATTTTTATTATATATATGTTGAAATAAAGAGGTGATTTTTATAGTGATGAAATAAAAATTAAATCTTTATATTTGAAAAGGCGAAATCTTTATATTTGAAAAGGCGAAATCTTTATATTTGAAAAGGCAAAATCTTTATATTTGAAAAGGCGAAATCTTTATATTTGAAAAGGCGAAATCTTTTTATGAAGAATAGCGTGATAAAAATATAATCTTTATTGTATGAACATCGATGTAAAAATAGAATTTTTATCTATATAGTAGCGATGTAAAAATAATTTTTTATCCATATGGAGTAATTATAAAAATATAATTTTTATATAGAAATAAGCATTGTAATATATATAAAGTAGAAATAAAAATATGATTTTTATTTATTGAAATGTAGTGACTACGGGTAGCGAAAGTGACAAAAGGCGAGGACAGTGATGATTCCCTACATAGGAAGAGTCGTGGAGTTGGGATAGCTTTGGTGAGAACTTCTCACCTTTTAAATTTTCTTTTTCTAGATATATTATAATATATACTAGGATGTAGACGGTGTTTAGTAGCAACCGACACCCGTCATCCACAGACCATGGATGGCTTGTTTGTTTGATTGATGTGTTGTGAAATTTTTTTGTGATGTTGATGTGAAATAGATAATAGAATATTCATAAGTTGAATAAAATAATTAGGTCGTTAAAAATATAATTTTTAACGTGAATGTGAATAAATAAATATCATTTACAAACCGGACGGTTTGTTTATGTACACCTATTTGAATGACATTGATTGGGACGATAAATTTTACACATCGCCCAACTGCACAAATAAAAATCAGTGTTTGTTGATTTGAAACCCCACACGGGTATTGGGATAATATATGACATACACTAATCCCAATAATTAGTTGTATGTCGATCGATTGATTGACAGACTGTTATAAGCGTTAGATATCTATATTTGATGCTTATACAGTGTAGTGCATTTTGGATGATGGTTGATTATTTATCGTTGCTATTATATACATGTGTTGTATGGAATCCATATAATTAACGCTATATGGTGATTGATTGGGCCTCATTCCAATTTAGAAAATAAAGAATATTATAAAATAAAGGTTCATGTGTTGACCGTACTCATCCGTTGAGATTAGTCATGTGTTGAACGAAATATTTTAACAATAAAATTTACATCTTTATCATATATAAAATTAGAAATTAACTGGAAAATAGATGAGATGAGTGGTCTCCTGGATGTTGATCTGATGTTGGTTTCGGCCTTTGGGGTTAATATTCGGGGAATCGTTCTCTTACTAATTTACGGTTGGAGTCTGATTTGAAATCAAACGATAGATACCATAATTTTTATAAAATATATTGAATAACAAAAATAGTCACACGTGGACAGTACCCATTCGTTGAGATTAGTCATGTGTTGACAAAAATATAGTTTCATGTATTGAATAGAATAAATATTCATCTGTTGAATAGAATAACGGAATTTTTGAAATATATAAAGCCGTGTTGATTAGAGATGCGCCATTTTGACGCGAACAATATTTATATCGATTATATTCGTTTTTATAATTGAATTGAATATAAAAGAAATTTGAATTGAATAGAAGACGAATTGAATTTGAATTGAATAAAAACGAATTGAATTTGAATTGAATAGAAAACGAATTTGAATTGAATTGAATAGAAAACGAATTTGAATTGAATTGAATAGAAAACGAATTTGAATTGAATCGAATAGGAAACGAAAATGAATTAGAATGGAAATCAATTAGAATTTGAAATGGAAGTTGAAATGTTTTTGAAACGAATTCAAAACTATTTATAAAATTCGTTTTAAATAGTAATAGACGAAATATATATTATATTATATATATATATAATATAATGGCCTGAATAGAACGCGCTGCGCCGCGGTAGTTCGTGAATTTCGACCATTGATTTCGAACGGACATTACGGGAGATCCGACCGTCGGATTCTCCTAAAACTGGAACCGTTGGGTTCGTATCGAAAAGAGCTTTCTAATGAATATTAGAAATTTGAAATCTAACGGTTGGATTTGGAGATACGTCCAAATCAAATTTGGAAAAGGTCGCTGTAAGTGCAGTTCGATGGCCGTTGATGGAAATCGACTGTACGGGCCTTGATAAAATTATTAAAAATAGTAATAATTTGTGTAAAATCATAAGAAATGATTTGGGAAAAATTAGGATGAAAAAATCCATATTTGAAAAGATAAAAATAGATTTTTATCGAAATGAACTAGTTTTGAACTAAAATTAAACCCGTTTATTTTCAAATAAATAAATTGGATTTGAAATGGTTTTAAATAGAATTGATTTTCGGGTTTATCGTGAACGGTGTTTTAAATAACACTAGTTCTTTAACCCGATAATAAATAGAATGTGATTTGGGTTTATCGTGAAATGTGTTTTAAATGACATTAGTTCTTTAACCCAGTAAAAGGAGTTTTAATGAATTTGCAATTAGATTGAAAGGTGAATTGATAATTTAAATTATCAAATTTAGAAATTGAGCGAGAATGGAGTATCACCAGTTTTGCTCCAAAGCGATAGTTAAATCTTTAATTAGATTTGAACATGAAATGTTAATTAATTTTACCGATAACGCTGTGGTGTTAGATGTGGAGTATTACCAGTTTTGCTTCATGGGATGAATAGGTTGGGATTGGGAAATAAAATAAATAATTACTTCAGTGTGGTTCGCTAATCTCGACTAGTTTGGAAAACCATAATTTGGTTTGATATGACATCCAATGGAAGATTAAAGAATAAATTTTAAAGAATTTATTGTAATGACCCGGGTTTCACATCGATCTTAGACTCATACATTTTTTTTTAATCATGAGTATTTGTTAGCAAACATAATCTTAAACATGTGTTTAAATCTAGACTAAAACTTGTTTTTTTTCTTTTGTATATGATATTTTAATAGTTTGAATTTATATATTTACATTTATGTTAAATAACACATGTACATAGCATTTTAAAAAAATGCCATAACTTGACAAAACACTCGTTTATATTTTCAAGAGACTTTAAATCATTGTTTTAACAAATTCTTGTTTAAAACATATTTAATATTGCCAAAACATGATCTAGACATTCATTTGGTTCTCAAATCACATATACATGAAATATTTAATTTTGAATGACTTAGATTTTAAATATTGTATGGTCAAATCCTTTCATATTCATGTAAAGCATAAAAATGATTTTTACATATACATATGAATTGGAAATTAAACTCAAGTATTGTCAAAAGGACTTGTAAAATCATGTTTGATAGATCTACACATAGATGTGATTTTAACCAAAAATCACAACAAAATCATCCATATCCTTGCATTGAAACAAGAGAGTATGCATTGTCAAAATTCTTTCATTCATGTTTTCACTTCAAGAGATCAATACATCAAGGCCATCATCCATATTCTCAAGCTAAAGAGCTCTTACATGATGTGATCATTCAAGGAGCAAAGTGTTTTCAGTTTGAGTTTTCTTTTCTTTCTTTTCAAGTGTATTTTCTGAAATTACCATTCATGTTGCAATTCTCAAGGCCTTGGCAAATTTGTCAAACATGCATACATCAAAATGTTGATAAAATCCTATGCATATATCATCATTTCCTCTCTACTAATAGGCTTCAAGTCATAGATAATTTTAAGTATTTTTCATGTATTTTCACCTCACAAAAATAGAAATTCATGTACTATATTTTCAGTTTTGATCATACTTGCAAGGCACGTTGCTATATAAAATTACTTGCATGTAAAATCATAATGACATGTGAAAAATAGGCTTTGAAAACTCAGAAAAATTTGAGTGTGTTCGGTACATAAGGGGTCTCACTTTTGTATTAAACAAAGAAGAGAAAAAAATGATAAAAAGAAAATTGTACAAAGCACAATTAATGTAAAGGGGTTGTAGGCCAATGGGGGGGGTGTAGTGTGGTACATAGTATAGGTATATTTCAGTTATACCCTAGCCTGAATATGCCATGTGATGTTGTGAAAATATGTGAAATTGTGAGAGAGAAAGTGAGTTTTAAAAATCAGTTTTCATTTGTCAAAATAGAAGGCTGCAGCTGTTTTCTTTTCAGCATTAATTGCACCCAATATTTTATCTATTCCTTGCCACTATATAAAGACCTACCCATGCAACATTTTTCACACAAAACACATAAGCAATTCAAAGCATCTCCAGTAAAGAGAAAGCAAAGTTTTAGGAGGCTTTAAGGTGAGTAAACCTTTTTAAAATAAAAACTTTACTGTTCTTTCCTTATTGATGTAAAGTAGATCTGGTTGTATTGTGTTTATGGCAAAAGGGGATGCTCTGTGTATGTTAATCTGACCATCACATTGCTGTTGTCATCCAAAATTTAATGCCAATAAGTTATAAGTTATAAGTTAGGAACTGTTGTATACTTTGTGACACCACGCTTTGTTTTCCTTGGTTAAAACCATGAAGCATGCCAAGGCCGACCTGTTAGCTATGTTAGGATTTAGATTTAGATTGTATTCTGTTTCCAACAACCGGTTTAGTAGCCTAGGGTGTTTAAACATGGAAAGATCTGTTCAAAAAGTACCTGTACTTAAAATACCAGAACACAGTATACACATTCAAACTCTCTTTTTGATGGGAATTTCAAAACTATTTTTAATTCAAATCAAATACATGAATGGATTCACTGTAGAAAATAATGATTTTTGGAAGTAATTTCGTGATTTTTAATGTCCTGGATAGTCGGGAAAAGGGTAGTTGATCAGGAAATGTATTCTTGCAAAATCCCGATCATCCAATGGATTTGAATTCGAATGGATGATGATGGAGCCGCGTCTTGGATCAGGAAGTCATGGAAAAATACTAGAGGATTTTTCCAATGTGTAGATTGGGTGAAATCAAGGGAAATAGGGTTTACAGTGTACTTTTGGGTTCGGTTTTTCTCCGTTGAACTGCTCTTCGCCGGAGGAGTTAGGGAGGTGCAGTCATGGGGGAAACGGAGCGTTGGGGTCTAGCGATGGTGCAGCAGTGAGGAGGTGGTTCGTGGTGCTGACGTGGCGCAAGGGATGGTTTCTCCGATGACACAGTTTGAAGAAAAATGGGAAGCTCAGTGATTTTTTGACAAACGACGAAGGGAAGACTGTGGAGCTCGTCAGCATAATCAGGGATGGAGAGTCGACTTGCGTGGCCAGTCGCGAGGTGGCGGCGTCACCGGAATCCGCTGTGCACGTGCACGGCTCGGTGATGCACAAAGAAGAAGATGCTAGCTTCTGACTATGTGATCGGCCATGTAAATGCTGATGGATTCAGGGTTTTTTTTACGTGATTTTCAAGTGGCCAAGGAGTTGGCACTTTGGTGATGTGCATTCGGGTTGACTCGTATGAACACAAGCTGATCAGGCCAAGAAAAACCATGGGAATGAAAGGAAACATTTTGAAAGTGGTACTCTAGCTTTCAAGAGATTTCTAAACCTTGGTTTAAACCCAAGTCTTTAGTATTTAAATGAATTATATTCATAATTATAATGGGTAACAAAGGAACTAAATTAAAATAAGATTTTTACTTTAGTTTTATTTAAAGTTTTTAACTAATATGATTGGAATAAACAAAGTGAACTTAAAAGTAAACATTTTTATTTCAATAAGACAAGAGAGAAGAAAAGTGAATCAGGATTCGATGAATATTGTCGAGAAATACAGAAGTATGTTTAAATATAAAGTTTAGTTTATTTTAAATTCATTTCAATAAATAATTATAGTACCAGTTGAACCTTATTTCAAATAAAATTTTTGAAAATCAAGCAAATGAAATAGAAAAAATTGTAGATGCTGAAATTTACCAAGTTCAAATTTGTAAGTCAAAAACCCTTGTCACCACATACATTCATATCGTATTGTTCTGAACTAATAAATATAAACTGTATTTTTATCTGTTTAGATTAGTAATTTAAAAAGGAACTGTTCGTAATCCTTTCAAAGAGCCGGATAACATGTCCACTTTGAATCGATTGTACGCTACAAGTCAAAGGTGTGTAAAGTTGAAGAGGGTGTTATGCAAGGGCTATGTTTATATAGTGCCTTCAGTTTGTTCAAACCCAGAACAACTTGTATGGACGAGTGTCCGACAAAGTAATTCCAACTGGTCACGTACGTTGATCTTTTCAAACGAAATTATATGGTGGCAGAGGAATTTGTTTCTCTCGCCGTATGCCTGTAATCTATTTTTGAGGAAGTCAATTAGTGATCGGGAGGTCTGGACGATGTGGCACTCAAAGAAATGAACCAGTGTTGATAACGTTAGTCTAGCCTCAAGCCTCACACCCAGGAAATGACAAAAATCGGGCAGGCAGCATGGCTATGTGGGTCGCTCCCATTAGGGTGTAGTATCACCTATCTAGAGAAACTCCTATTGTTTTCTTAACCTATCGATTCTGCCCATTCGGGGATGGTTTCCTTACACAACCATCGGTGATATACACTCGATACACTCAAGAGAAATGAGTGGTCGATCATGTGAGGGCCGGGTTGCAAGACGTTCTTGTGAACCCAGATGTATTTGCCTCTAGAGATACATCATCGGGAGGTAGTCCTATACCTTGTCATAAGTTGGAAAACCAATTTCCTTAAGTGCCAAGCGGGTTTTGTTTGTATACTATATCGGAAAATGTGAGATGCAAGCATTTTTCCTAGATTCTAATTTATTTGTGAGGAATCAAATAAACGTTTGTGAAGGATATCGGGTTTAAAGTATACAAAGGATGTTTTCTTAAACTGTTATAAACTGTTTACTCATACCAGTCCCTGACTGACCCGGAGTTTATTTTCTGTGTTTTCCCTTAAACTCTTGGGTATTCATAACACTTGTTATGAATAGACAAGTGAATCAGGATATTGGACTTTATGAAGTGGAGTGAATATTTCCAGTTGCTGACCTACCTACCTACCTACCTACTGTATAATTACTCATGTACCATGTATGGGTTGTACCGCTAGACATATGATGTACTGATGTATCATGTACTGTTGTGTAATATTATAAAGCACTATCTTTTGTGAAATTCCACTGTGAGATTCTGATGTTCTGTGTTTATATTCTTCTATCTATTCTATTTCTCATTAATGACACAACTTGAGATGTGTTCAAAAGTTGGGTCGTTACATTTATCTTGGATAAAATTAATGGGAGCCTTTCCCTAAGAATATGAAATTTAGAAACTAGCTTTAAGTTAGCAAAGAAGAATGGTTTCCTAGGTATTGATCTGATGTTGGTTTCGGCCTTCGGGGTTAATATTTGGGAAATTGTTCTCTTGTTGATTTACGGTTAGTGGCTGCTAAATTGGAATGAGGCGTATGTTGTGTTTGTGTAACATTTGTTTACTATATACGCGGGTTATTCAGGAAGGCCGGGTTTATACCCATTTTGAATAACCGATTCGACGATATGTCGAAGATGAAGACGGTGGTTGAAGACCGGAAGTCTTCACATCGTTTGGGTGATTACTGATGATCTTGATTGGGCTGTACACCCAAGAGGATGGAAATAGTTGGTGGTCGTCTAGACGTACTTGGAGATCGATGGATATGCGAGGAAAGTGCCTCTGGTTTCATTCAGACCCAGAACGAACTTGTAAATGGATTGTGTGTCTGACATTGGATTTTATTCTGTGTTGATTGATTTCTGTTAAATATATATCTGTTTGGCGGCGGAGGATTTATTCTCTTGCTTAATGCCCTTCTCTGAGACGTACGAGTTTAGAGGTTATATATCGATAGATATCAATCACATGGCATGAATTGCCTGTGTGGCACGCTGAGTTGCATGGATCAAGGTTTCTGTTGAAAAGCAAAGTTTTGTGGTTGATGATCAAACCATGGCCTTTGTGGCGTAGCTTTGTGTATAACGTGAATTCGCGAGCCTCACACCTCGGTATGAGTCAAAAACGGGATAAGGACTGCAGGGAGAGCAAGACGTTTCTTTCTAGCTTTGGTGGTGTCAGTGACTTACCAGCCCTGACATTTATATACTTTTCACCTATGTGGTTGTTGGATGAGGCACCTCGATTATAGGTCTGTAAGGACCGGGAAACGTGTGTTCAGGAATTGCCAATCCTTAAACGTAAGAGAGGACCGGCCCTGAAGATCCAGGGGTTACCCAGAGTGTGTAGTCCCGAGGCATTTGCTAGAGTGTCTCAAAGCGGAGAGGAGCTTGCCTCTTGCCTCGACTCATGACGGAAATCCAATTTCCAATACGTGTATTTCGGTTTTATTTGTAGAGCCTAGTATGGCGACATGATAGATGGTACCCATGCCGCCTAGGATTGATATTTATGATTGAAATTGTTTTGACACTATACACTTATTATAGTATCAAATGATTTGTTTTAAACGTACCAAGCATGTTTGCCAATTATAAGGGAAAACCCTATCCTCCGGCTTGCGTTGCATTGTGTGATGGGACCTGGGTCTTATAATAGCTTCATTTTTCGAAAAAGCATTGCGTTGTCTTTTCTATGCACTGGTATTCTTGGGAGGAAACCCGTTCCGTGTTATACGGCGTGGTCCCTTGAATTACTCTCTTTTAAAGTAAAGTTTTAAATAACTGTTTTAGTTCTCACACCAGTCACATGACTGACCTGGAGTTTATTGTTTTAACCTAAACTCTGGGTGCCCCTATTTTCGTCATGGGCAGCTTGTAGTTTTGGTTTTGCAGATTTATATACACAGGATCCTGATTTACAGCTGGAACGATGCTCGGAAAGCTCTGTATCCGTGTATTACTTGCAGTTGTGTTTTGTATTATTTTCCGCTGCTATGTAATTTATTGTAATCTCTGATATTTATCGAATGTAATTTATTCATTTATACTCTGTATATTCTTGTATCTAATGGAATTGTTGTAATAGCAATGAAATGTTCTTCCGTCTGCGTTCTGATTTGTCTTGTCCTCACAGTAATTCGTTCTTTCTCATCTCTTCGGAGACCGGGGAAGTTCGGGTCGCTTCACTTTTTGTATAGAATGTATATATATGTGTGTTCGGGAATTATATATAGGAAATGTTACTGAAGAATGTACAGTTATAAAGATGATAAGAGATTCAAAGATCAAAGAAATTTCAAAACTCATGAGTAATCAAGATTTCAAGAGTCCAAGAGTTCAAGATTAATATAGTTATAGAGTCTAGATTTTGTAAAGACTCTAAATAGCACTCCAGGTTCGATTTCAAATTCTAATTTTCAAATTCAAAATTGTAATTCTCAAATTCAGGTTTTCAATTCTATCCTCAATCCTCTCTATTTTATTTTTCTATTTTTATTTTCTTTATTTTTCAAACTAAGTTTTTTACTCTATATTTATATTTATACTTTATATAGTTTAAAACCTTATAATTTTATAAATATATTTATATAGTTTAAATTTATATTTTCATATGTTTTTCTATTATATAATATTAATTTACAACACTAGAATTTTACTCAAGAATTTCCAGAATTATTTTTATATCAAAACACTTGAAAAATGCTTTGAAAATAAAAAATACACATGAGTATGTCGACATAGCAAAAACTCAATGCGACATATAACTGTCATTTTTTCCAATTTTGAAAGGAAGTGTCTTTTCACTATTTGAAATGCTTCAGAACTGTTGCAACCTTTCATACTCTATAAAATGAGGTTAAAGCCAAAATTTTTATCATCTCTTCTTCTCTAACTTCATCCTCTTTCACTCCACCATTATTCTTAATCATTTTTATGATTCTTACACTTATACTCTGCTGAATTCAATTCTGTTTTGATCAAACTTCTTCTCTCTACACTCTCTACTCTCTGAATCAAGTGTTATTGAAGAGTTATAGGGCTGTTTTGTAATTGCTTGGGTTGAATAAACCTTGTTTGTAAGTCAAATAGGAATTGGTGTATCCTTGTAGCCGTGATATCAAGGAATAGGAGTCGGTGTGTCCTTGTTGAGCCGTGAAATCAAGGAATAGGAGTTGATGTCTCCTTGTTGATCCATGAAATCAAGGAGATGTATTTGACTATTGGAAATAGTAATAGAACTCTGCACAATTCAGCTTTGTGCGGGATTGGACGTAGGACTAATCCAGACCAGTATAAAATCCAGTGTGTTCTTTCCTTTTCTGCATTTTTATTTCTGTTTATTTTGCATTTGTGTTTGAATCTGTTTCTGTGATTGTGTTTGTGGTGTTTGATTCATTCCATAATTCTCTTTAATTTTAAGATTTTTTTAAATTCTTACAAACACTATTCACCCCCCTCTAGTGTTTGCTTTGCCTTAATGATCCATTCCGCAGTTCCTAACACTTCCTTCCCTACGTGCTCACAAAAACGTGCCCGACCATTATCCTCTTCCTACTACGAAAAGGAAAACTCCCCGTGCACGACTTCATGTTAAAATAATAGACTCCCTTCTTGTTGAACGTTTTACGAGTTAATTTAATATGATGGCTTGCATTACTGGTTTCAGCAGAGTGGGAGAGGTTTGGTGGTTATAATCTTGTAGGAGGAGCTTCTGTTTTTTATTTAGTCTGTTAGAACTCAAAAGAATGAAGTTGTATTGTTTTGTGAGACGAAATGGAAGTTTATGTTTTTAGCAGTAGGAAGAAATCGAAATGGTCACACCTATTTATAGAAGAAGAGAATGAGAAAGGAACAATGTCTCATTCATATATATGTACAGAATAGAATAGTACGCAGAAGGGTAGGCATGTTACTCGTATTAACTCCTTGCCTACTTGTCCATGTGTTTAGTACAACGTTCTTGCTTACATACAAAGAAATAGGTAGGAGAGATTTAGACCATGTGTGTTGTCTTGTTTTTAGGGTAGGCAAATACTCTTATTTTCTTTGCTTAAGGATGAAGACATCAGGTAGGAAAGAATAGGACAGAAGGGGTATAGGCATGTGCGTGTGCTTGAGTGTCCTTTCATACTTAGGAGTTAAGTTGTGTGTATATATATATATATTTTTATTTTTATGGTTATTTATTCTACTGCAAACCATTATTTACCGCTAACCATTTAATATACGTACCACAAAAAAAAAATTCCAAATGCAATGAAAATTAATAAACCGCTAAGTCTCAACGTACAGTTCCAATGAAATTAATTTCATTGAAAACCAACTCCATTTGCACAATGGTGTTATTTTAATTCCAATATATGTATCGGTTCACCTTTAAATTGCACACACAGATAAAATAACTCTGATTGGCTCCAAACTGGAAATCTAGCAATAACTAGCTACATGTATTCCAATAAAATTCGTTTCATAGCTTAATTCGATTGTTATCTCCTGTTACGCTCAAATCCCTTTTAAAACTAAATAAATTTATTAAATCAATCGTTATAATTTATAGACGATTTCATAGCGACTATTTGAAAATTTGAATTGGACATAACTCACAATCTCTAATATGAAATCTCCAATTTTCTCTTTCATTAGAAAATGTGATCAAATATATTCAAACGTTACTGGTTTCACAGAATTCCGACTTAAATCGGATCCTGTATATCCAACTGAAGTTCAAAAGTCAATATTACGAATTACCGCGACGTTACGGGCTCTATTTATAATTGTATATAAAGTAGACGTTTAAACTTCATTATATAAACGAATTATGTATTATAAATCCATTTATGAATTCCAAATCAATATTCAATAAAATAAAGTAAATTAAATATCTGACTATGGAAAATGCGGGACGTTACACTACAAGGAGGTCCATTGAAGAGAGCATGGCCCAGAGGATCTCCGAGATTGACTTATATCAAGTGGAATCAGAAATGAAGAAACCTCCCGAATTCAATAGACAAAATAGATCCCTATCAAATCTCCGGATTAGTTTAGTTTCACGAAGAATCAATCAAGTGTTAAAACAGATTACCAGTACAGAATGAAATATAGCCCAATCATTTGAACAAAATGCATCGGGAGTAGGAAGGCCCCCAATTCTAATACAACCTCTAAACCTAAATTCTATACCAGGGGATGCCGTAAGAATCGAGGCTCTAGAACAACAACTACTTGGAGTAAAAAGCTTATGGGTCAATACTCGATCACAAAAGTCTTCGGAAAGTACCAAACCGAAGCAAAAGGATGATGTCAAGTATTCAAGAGATAGTGTAGCTATGCTTGAGATTGAAGTGGAAAAGAAAACTCATTCGATTTCTTCCAAGAAAGGAAGACCTAATCCATTAGATGAAAGATACAAAGATAGCCCACACAACAAAGGCGAAAAACAATCTAGAAGTTCAATTGTTGGAGAATCCAGTCCCGAAAGATTAAACCGTGGAAACTTACTTTAGGAACATGACAGAGAAAACCATCAAAAATCTATTCGAAAACAAGAGGAAAAGAGCCTTGGATGAGTACATCAGCAGTGATGAAAGAATGGTGAACTTTACTGATGAATCAAGAACACAATGATACCTTCACATATGAGAATCCCAACCATTAAATACCATGGAACTACTGACCCTGTCGACCATCTCATGGCTTTCAATAGCCAAATGGACATCTATGATGCTTCTGGAGCTGTACGATGTCGATTATTTCCGATAACACTTTAAGACGCAGCGATTAGATGGTACCGACAATATTAAGAGAATATCATCTATTCATGGAAGTAGTTTTCCCATAAGTTCTCAACCCAATTCTACATTTGCAAAGATCCAGTCATGGGATATATAATCCTCACAAATATAAAGCAAAAACAAGGAGAATCGTTGACTAATTACTTGGAATCGTTTAAAGTCGAGGCCTTAAAAGTGAAAAATATGAATGACCATGAGAAACTCATTGATGTCAATTCATATATAATTGATATTACCCCATTCTGGAAGGAACTGTATGTCCATCCATGGATGCAGAAACTTGCAAGATTTCTATTTACAAGCACATAAATTCATTCATATGGACGAATTCGATTGTTCAAAAGGGAACTTCAACAAGAAGAGAGATCTTGATGAAAATCTTAGGTCTCATTCAAACAAAAAAAGAAGAAGACACATAGCCTCCAAGAATAAAATTTCAAACCTTGTTCATGGGAATAGCTACAACAAGTCATTGTGCTAATCAATGCCACATGCACTGCATATGTCGCATTTGTCGAATCCCTAGTCTTGCGGCATCTTCATTCCCCGCACTTCAGATGGACAACTAGATATCATAAAAGTCCAGTAAAATTTCTTTTAATTCAAGCAGTACATCAATACATTTAGAGAATTTCAGCTTAACTGAACATGTTTACAATGTTCAATCTACCATTTACCCCTATTTTGAGCTATATGCTCACGCGAGCAGTGTGCTCGCCCTAAAAGCGCTATGTGATCATGTGAACCATGTGTTTGCACCTGCGAGATGTATGCTCGCACGCGAACTGTGTGTTTGTACCTGCGAGTTGTGCGCTCACCCACATGTTGTGTGTTTGCACCCGCGAGCTATGTGCTCGCACGCGAGCTATGTGTTCGCACACGAGCTGTGTGCTCGAATCAATTACTTCATCAACCACATCAAAAGCTATGGAGGAGCATCCTAGGCACATACATCCTCTTCCTACTTATCATCCCGCAGAAGGGAATGGTAGCTTAAAGGAAGCGCATAAAGCACATACATCCTCTGCTTGCAAATCAAAACAAAGCCCAAGAAGCAGCTCAAACCAAATCAAAGCTCAAATGTGTAGATTGCAAATCAAAAAAAAGCTCAAGAAGTGGCTCAAACCAAATCAAAGCTCAAAGGTGTAGCTTGCAAATCAGAACAAACCCGAGAAGCGGCTTAAACCAAATTAAAACTCGGGGATGTAGCTAATCAAAGCGGAGCCCAAAAAGTGGTTCACAAGGCCAAAACAAAAACTTAAGCAAAAACTATCAAATACCCGAATCTGGGTTGGTTCAGGATTGTTATTATTGCCAGATGAGGATATTTGGTCTTCTATTAAACACCCGAATCCGGATCGATTTAGGACTTCTATTATTTCCAGATGGGGATATTTGGTTTTCTATTAAATACCCGAATCTAGGTTTGTTCGGGACTCTTATTATTGCAAGACAAGGATATCTGGTCTTTTATTATAAATACCCTAATCTGGGTTTGGTTCGGGACTTCTATTAATTCCAAATGAGGATATCTGGTCTTCTATTATAAATAACCAAATTTGAGTTTGGTTTGGGACTGTTGTTACTGCCAGATAAGGATATCTAGTCTTCTATTATGAATACCTGAATCTGGTTTTGGTATGGGGAATCTATTATTACCAGATGGAGATATTTGGTCTTCTATTAAAAGATCTGAATCTGGGTTTGGTTTGGGACACCCATTATGGACAGGAGGAAAAGTTTTAAAATTCCTATTACCACTTCCAAACAAAAGATTCGAGCCTATTACCTTTTTGCTAAAAGATGTTTTCTTAATCACTGCTCAAATCAGTACCTTGAATATACTATTTGAAGCATCGTGACAAAGGATATTTCGCCGCAACACCTCATATAGGGAGGCTTCTTAAACTTACACGATGTTCAGTTACTATTCAATGCAAATGATCGTATTATCATATCACAAGCTCATATGTTACCTAACTATGATTTAAACGGTATTTCACATTTAGATAAGCAAACCGTGGTATACACTCTGCCATAAACAAGGGGATAACATACAATATTATGTGATAAGTCTTATTCAGGGTAATACAAAAGAAACTATGAACAAAGATGTCCATGATACAAGCAAAAGTCATACATCAGGTGATATCTATACAACTTATGAAATCATTCTATAAGCTTATTCATTCCACTCGAAAACAATGTCTATCATAATATGAGTAGGAAGTTAACAATCTACAGATAGCTAATGCAAAGGGTATCAGTTATTGTATTTGTTAAAGACAGTGCAGAAAAAAATTCCGAATACAAAAGTTTGGAGCTTAGAAACTACATCTCGAGGAGGAACGACATCAACTCCAGTAATGCTAAAACATTCGAAAACAAGTATTTCACCTCATCCTGAGTTTTCATGAGATAATGTCGTGGGACATTTTTCTTCTTTGGCTTAGGGATAAAGGGGCGGCCCGGATTTGGCTTGCCACGATTTGCTTCGCAGACATGATACTGTTAGGTGATATTATTCCATAAAAGCATATTAGCATATTAAATTCACATAAACAAATATAAATAACTCATAATCGTTAAAGTAACATAAAACTTTATGAAATTCGTTACATAATATCTTTTATGGAAACTGGGGCACATTGTAAGTCATTAAAATCAAGTCTTTAACATGGTTCACATATGATTATGCATATTTAAATCTTTGGTTTTATCTATATAAATTGTCCCGACACCAAGACCATAAAGGTCTTGGAATCGAGGTAGTCTAAAATTGAGATAGCTTGAATTTTGGATATCGGTTCGACCGAAATTAAGGGTTTAATTATCGACGTAGAAAGCTCAGCCGATACCAAAATAGTACAAGCTTCATTTTCATAAAAAGGATTAAAATTCGGCATGCATGCGTTTTTGCATATTAAATCCTGAAAAATACATCAGGGAGTAAATTGACAGATTTTCCTTGTTCACCATTAATGGCCATTCAAGCTGCTCCAATTAATCAAAACCATTCTCATTGTTTAAATCCATTCTTAAAAGATAAATCTTGATCGGCTTCGTAATCAAGTTGGGAAAATATTTTTTGAATTCGAATCTTAAAATTTACAAAGGAAATCGAGTATGAAACTCTAAAAGAACTTGTAAAAATATCAAAGAACAGTAATCTCGTTCGAACTTTGTTTCTTGTCGGTGAAGAAATATATTGGGGGAAGAAAGAGGCTTTATACCGAAGTGCTTCTCAAGCATTAGCCGGACAAACAAGAGGAAATCAACATGCTAGATTAACACCAGAATGTCAGGAGCCGAGAAATCAAAGCACAAGGATGAAAGTCAAATTTGACTTGAAAAGTCGAAAATACCCATTCATGAGGGGGGCAAATGTTACTACAAACTTAACATCAAAGACCGGTAAAGGAGTATTAGAGCATCACTAGCATTGAAAGGGTGTTTCGAAAGCATATGGTTCGATATCAAAATATGAAAAGCATGAAACCAAATTAAGAAGGAGCGAAAGGGGCTATCGATACTAATTTGCTTTGTATCGATACCGACACCAGGAAGCATTCTAAAGTTATTAAAGCAAGATTTGCTATCGAGGCTATTTACACTAATATACTTGGTATTGATACACAATCGAAAGCAGTGCTTAAGTCACAAGTCAGTAAGGATCGAAATCCATGTTGCGAAAGCAGGGGAGATCCGACAATAAAGCTTAGAGGTGGAAAGAAAGCCGACACCAAAGGTTGAAGACCGAAAGCAACTTCTAGACGATAATAAAGCAAGGTAAACATTACTACCAAATTCAATACCGGAACCTGCTGTTGGTGAAGGGGTATTAGATCACAACTAATTCAAAGACAATTACCCGAAGGCTTGATACCAATGGTAGGCTACTAAGACAATTAAGGCCGAAAGGAAGAAGAGGAAGATTTGGTTAATGGGCTACCAGTGCCAGCATAAGAGGCAGGAACTCCGAACTGATACGAAAGGGGATGATGGAAAAACAGTACCAACATAGAGGGCAACCAACATGACTCAATTCTGAAAGTATAACACGTGAAACCGAAAGCCATCAACCAGGTAGCAAATCCGAAAGCATTCTTTCTTGTACCGGAAGCAGATAATGGTGGATTGCCAGAAATATAGTCCGAAACATAAATAGGATGGACCTAGAGGCTATCATTACCTATCTGCTTGGGTACTGATACACACACCAAGGCATATCTTCGGAAGCCATCAGGAGATGCACCGAAAGCATGCTGTCGCAAGATTCGAACCAATTCCAATGACCCACGAAAAGTGAGCCAAAGCCCATGAGAAAAGAACTATCTACACTAATTTTCCTAGTGACGATACCAAAAGAGATAAAGATTCTGAGGTCACAAGACACGGAAGTCCAAGAATAATGTTATGAAGGTTCAAAGCTGAAAACAGAGCTTGTTCTAAAAAATTGAAAGCAGTTCTGGAAGCTATCTATACTAAAGAGCTTGGTATTGATACATATGAAGAGAAACATCAAGATTAATCTCCTCAAGCCGAGACTAACACTCCGAAAGCCAAACCGAACATAGTAATAATGCAAATTAGAAAGAAAGGCGACCGAAACACGTGGTTACCGGATCCGAAAGGTCCAAAGCGGCCGAAAGCTTGTTATTACAAGCGAAAGATGCTCCTGCTGAGCCATTGACAAAGGGGGGCCCGATTTGTCTATAAATAAGACTCCAGGGTCACATTTCAGGGGACTTTTCCCTCATTCTCTTGTAATCATTTTCTTAGAGAGTAAACCCTAATTCCTAGATCAATTTAGGGATTTTACTTAGAAATTTCTATGTACTCAACAAAGTGATCAATAAAGAGAGAATCAGCACTTGAGATTAATTTCATGAATTTCTTTAATACCTATGCAAGTGACTTCTTCAATGCTACCTCACGGAAAGGCTTTAACATAAACCAAACTACCCAAAATACCCTTGTACAAGCCATTTTGCTTTCTAACTTGCATTGCGCTTAGGGATCCCTCGTCCCAAGGTAACATTTGGTTTTTGAGTCTCGTAAGCATGATACTCACCTCTTGAAGGAAGAATAAATAATCTTCCGGCTTGAGGTCTTGATATCAAGGAAACAGCAGAATGAGCTAAGCTTGTTGAGGCTGAATTATCTTTCGGCACCCTTTATATCGATTACCTTATAAATTTCATCATATATGCATTGTCAAACTTTAAATAGGATATTGATGATTTTTATAATTAACATTTTAATGCTAGAAAGAGGGCATAAACCTCCATCTTCCTTTATTTAATTATAGACTAATTTAATGAACTTATTGCTTTATGGAAATAAAGACGAAATCAAAAAGATTGGAAGAACTCAGGAAAGGATCAGTTCTAGAAGTTACCCTCAAGGAAAAACTAACTTCAACATTCGACTTAAATGTTGCTGAAGTGGGTGGAACCTCTAATCCGGTACAACCTCCAAACCCAAGTGTTGTGGAGGAAAATGCCATAAAGTTAAAGGCTGTAGAAGAATGAATCCTAGAAATGCAAACTTGCTTGGATGCTGCTCAGACACTAAAGTCTTCAAGGATCAACAAGCCAAGTCGGGAGGAAGAAATCGTATCTCTAAGAAGAAATGCTCCCAACCAATGGTCTGAGGGAAAGGAAAAGGTCAAGACGACTTCGTCAAAAAAGAAGAGATTGTATTTATCAGAAATTAACTATCAAGGAAATCAACACAACAGGGAATAGTCTAGAAGCTCTACTACCAAAGGGTACATCCCCAAGAGGTCAGACTATGATGACATAGAAGCCTACCTAAAAGACATGACTAAGACTGTTAAGGATTTGCTTGGAAGTAAAGGAAAAAGGACCTTAGACGAAATGATTAATATAATGAAAAAGTGGCTCCCTTTACCAACGAGATTATGAATACTATAATACCAACCCATGTGAAGATCCCTACCATGAAGTATCTTGGAACCACTGAACCAGATGATCACCAAATAGATTTTGACAGCCAAATGGACCTTTATAACACTTCGAGAGTAATCCGATGTCACCTCTTCCCAGTAACACTCCAAGGAGTAGCTGCTAAGTGGTATCGTCAATATCTCAACAATACCATTTACTTATGGTAGCAACTCTCTTACGAGTTCTTCGCACAATTCTGCATTTGTAAGGACCCAACAATAGACTATATCGTCATCGCTAACATAAAACAAAGACGGGGGAAGTCCTTGGGAGATTATTTGAAGAGGTTCAATGTGGAAGCTTTAAAGGCCAATGACATAAATGTCGAGACAAGCTCATTGCTATGCATTCAGGGCTAATCGAAAGCACTCCCTTCTATAAGGAGTTGTACATCATGGGTGCAAAGACCTGCAAGATTTCCACTTTCAGCCTGACAAATTTATTCGTATGGATGAGATGTACTATACAAAGAAGAAATTTCATTTCCGTGGGGAAGAAGGGAGCCCAGGCTTTAATCGAAGACCACAAAGTAGAGGGTTTGGATTTGATGGAAGCCAAAAGAAACCAAGATGGGAAGAATCTAGCATTAACTCAGTGGCTTTGAGTAAACCAATTTCATTTATTTATGTCGTGGCTAAAGAGAGAATCAACACACTACAAAAAATATAATATTTATAACGTGTTTTTGAACATACTATTCTAAACTGTTATTAATTAGACTTTATTATTTCGTTCAACCTGAATTTGTTTTGTAATTAGAGCGTAACACTGGCTTCTTTTCACGTAACTAGAGTGTAACGCTGGCTTCTTTTCACGGCCACTTCACAAATAATTTTTCAATCTTCACCAATAATCCATTCTGCGTCCTCCAAAACTTAACCGTACCTCACAAATCATCATCCGATTGCGAAAACCTCGTCCATCTCCAATCTCGTCAACTCTTATACACGGTTTCCCTTCAAAACTCCTTCCATCTCCAATCACTGTCGAAGCTAGGGCGGCGCGTTTTGGATCTAATATTCGATTTGGATGTTGGTAAGCGATCCTGATTCCTTGTTTGTGTATGCTGCAGATCTGAATTTACGATTATGCATTTATGATTATGGATTTATGATTATGAATTTATGATTGTGGATCTAATATTCAATTAGGGTTGTTATTTTAGGGTAAACAAAATGTTATTTTTTAATTTTAGGGTTGGTGTTAGTAAACAAAATGTTAAATGAGAGATACTCCATCAAAATTTAGGTTTTTCTGCATAATTTATAATTTAATAATTTCTATTTTAACTAAGGATAATTGTGTTTTCATCCACCATTTTTATTAGTTGATCCACACTTGAGTTCATCCACACTTAATTTGTAGTTTATCCACATGGACATAGAAAACTATCACTTATCAAGTATAATATTACCCCAGTATTTCACAGCATAGGTGGAAAGCTCCTTGAACTCATGAACACCTTGAATAAAATCACTGCTATTGAAATCAGGATTATTCATGCCTTCCATGATTTTCCAAGCTGCACTTTTCATGCCAAGTTCGTTGAGTGCAACGCTGTTTATGTAGCGTGCTATGCTTGACAAGATAATTATCTGTTCATGACAATTGTTTATTGATGCATTTTTTCTGATAAAATATAGAAGAAAATGCATCAGTAAATAATTGTCATGATTATCTTGTAAAGCATACAATAGTACAATAAAAATTTAGATCGTGCTTTTGGAAACAAAAAAAATCCTCTGTCATTGCATATATATAATTAGAAATATGCTAGCATTTTTTTTAATTATGTTTTTACCTAATTCTTAATTTTATTTTGGTGGTACAAGTTCACAATAACATTTGGTTAAATGAATGAAAAATCTCCAGTATATAGAGAGGACCTCACCATTTACGAAGTAACCATAGAAACGATGGAACCCACTATTTTTTTTTATCGCTAGAATTTATTCTTTCCGGGTAATACCCATTGTTTGTTGCTGTTGGCTCAGTTGTGCGTATCTGCCTGTATTCTCTTTATAGTAACATTACCATCAATCTTGAAGTTAGGTAATTTTATGCTGTCATTATTTTTGCTTTATTTGTTAGATTAATGTTTTGGTTAGTTGGTTATGAATATTTTAGGAGTAGAATGATATTTTTTTCCAACTAATGACCTGCAGAACCCTGTTTTTAGAACATTATACCACTTGTATTTTCACTTTTATATTTTAGTAAAAATAATTTTTTTTGAAAAGAAATTCATACCTGTTTTCGCTGAATTATATATATTTTGTTGCAAACGCACTATTAGCTCTAAAATCCTCCTTGACATAAATGTATGTATGCCTATGCATGGATGTATCATTGTTGTTGCAGTGTGATATCTATTGAAATTGTCAATGTTGATGATCCATAAAGAAAGATGCCATTGGTTTGAACTTTGATACAAATTTTAAATAGATTATCTAATTTCTATATCATTACAATTTCAGGAGTGGTGTCTTATTCAATGATATTTGTTTATTTTAGATATTCCCATAAAAGTGTTTATATTTTTCCATTTTTGAAACAAATTAGTTTATTATATCATCCCACAGCCTTTGCTATAATCTAATCGCTTAAACCACGGAAATTTGTTTCCCTTTGCTATAATATAATTACTTAATGACTTAGTGGAAATTCAAGTTATAAACTTGCGTGACGATTTTATAATTCTTTGTTTTGGTATATCATATATCTAACATTATTTTCTGAAGCTAGTGCAACGGTTTCTCGGCTGATTTACCATCTGTTATCTAAAACTTCAATGGCCTCTATCTGCATACTCTTTTGCTTCATATTCTTCGGTATCATATTTCTTTTGCAACACATCTCAGATCTTCTTTCCTGACTTGTTTGAGTTGTAGCAGTCGTATTGATTGTCACTAAGTCATTAAGAACATAATTTTTACAAAGGCGGTCATGATTCATCCAGTCCCTTTTTCTAAATTTCCATTGTTTGTTCCAACGACATTGACTTTTTCCGTCATCAACGTGTATGCGACCTTCTTGACAATCAAAAAATATTGCACTTTTTGTTTTCATCTTTTATAATGAAGTCTATTTAATCTGAATGTTATGGTAGCATCGTAGCCAGCAGACTTGTTAGTGATTGAAGTCATAACGTCTTAAAATTGTTGTGCCTTAATCTAGATTTGTAGTGTCTTTACGACTGAGTCGCGTACTAAAGTCTCTCTTTTTAAGACATTTTGCTGCCATATCGAAATCATACAAAGTGGTTAGTAGTGCTTCATAGTTTCTAGGATAAAACTGCCTTGTAGGTCAATATCAATGGTCTCTTGAAAAAAGATTGGGGATGAAGTATATGGATGAAAATTTGTTTAGAAAACTGATGATATTTACTGTGTCAATAACTCGGTTTACATAGGGAAAAATCCGAGAGAGAAACATGGTTGTGTCATGAGAGAATGTATCCTTTGAGCTTATTGGATGTTATTACCAAGACAAAATCGATTTAAAAATATATAGAAAATAAATAAATAGAGTTATACAATATTTTAGCAAAGCCAAGCCTGGTCGGTTCTTGAAACGACCCAAACTTCCCAGTAAAGGAAAGGCTGGATTGCTTTTTAGAAAAATGAAACCATTATAAGACCCAAGTCCCATCACACAATGCAACGCAAACCGGAGGATAGGGTTTTACCTTATAATGGTCAAAAATGCTTGATACGATAAAACGGATTTAATATTAGTGTATATCTATGGGTATATACATTTAAAAAATCAATTTCAATCATAATGTATTAATCATAGACGGCATAGTACCCCATCTTACTATGTCGCCATACTAGTTCTACAATCAAAACCGCAAGGTCGTATTGGAAATTGGATTTCCATCATGAGTCGAGGCTAGGGGCAAGCTCCTCTCCAATTCGAGACACTCTAGCAAATGCCTCAGGATCCCCTACAATGAACCCTTGGATGCGGTAGGGCCGGTCCCTGCCTATCGGCAGTGGATTGGTTATGCCTGAACACACGTTTCCCAGTTCCTTTGAACCTATAATATGAACACTATCGGCCTATAAAAATCCGAGGCGCCTCAAAATCCATCATCCACATAAGTAAAATGCCAGGCCATGTTAAAGCACTGACACTACCACTAGCTAGAAAGAAACGTGTGCACTCCCTACGGTCCATATCCCGTTTTTGACTCATACCGGGGTGTGAGGCTCGCGAAGTCACGATATACACAAAGCTATGCCGTAATAGGCTATGCTTTGATCATCCCACAAGGCCCTGCTTTTCAATAAAAGCCTTGATCATTTGCATCTTGGCGTGCCACATTGACAATTCACGCCATGCGATCAATCACTATTAATATATACAGGGTGTTAAGTAGAGGATAAATCCTTTACCACCAAACAGACATACATTAACAGAAATCGATTTAATTCACATGGAACAAAGTCCAATGTCAGACACGCATCCATTTACTAGCTTATGCTCTGGGTCTGAGCGAAAACCAAATCCGAACAATCAACAATAGTCCGGACGGCCACCACTGAAGCCCCTTCAAGGTAGCTACTCCCATCAGGGTCTCTGTAGCAACACATCCATTCGATGTGAAGATCGTCGGTCTTCAATCACCGTCTTCATCTTTGACTCTTCGTCGTCGTAGTAATTATTCGGGATGGGTTAAACCCGGTCTTCCCGAATAACTCACGTATTTTATAATTAAAAAAAATCAAGTACTATAAAAACACATCCAACGCCTCATTAAAATTCAGAATATTCTTCTAATAAAATATTTGCATTATTTATAAAAGATAAACTCTTTAAATTATTCTTAAATCTTATTTTTAAAGATTTATTAAGAAACCAATGTGGTTTTAAATATCACTAATCATTGTTCAATGATTAATTAATTTTAAGAAATCAATCTTATCTTTTACTGGGTTGAGGAACTAATGTCATTTTTAAACACCGTTCACAATAAACCTGAAATCATCTTCCATAAATTATGGAATCTTCACAGAAATCAAATCAATATATAATCGTTATAAATTTCTGTATCCGACCAATAATATAAACGGAATAACGGCAAAGCCTCTTAAATTCCATATGTAGTAACGATCTTCTTTTACAGAGGCTTATCTCGATTATTATTAATTCAAATTCCATTCGACTCCAATTTAATACATTAAGTTGGAAAACTTTACTTTTGGGAAAATTCCCATTTAAATCTTAATAAAAGATTTATAAATTCCAAATCATATTCTTACTGTCAGTTGGGTTAAAGAACAAATGTCGCTTAGAAACACAGTTCACAATAAACCCAACTCACATTTCCTCTTATTCCAATTGCTAAATATAAATTGAAAACTTTTAATAATCTTAATTTAAAAGATTTATTCATTTCATACGGTGTTTAAGAACAGTGTTATTAAAGACACTATTCACGACAAACCCAAAATCTAATTTATTTAATTTAACTTCAATTAAATATTAACAAATTGGGAAACTTCATTAAATCTAAATTTTATGATTAATTCTAATTAATAACTGGTTCGTTTCAATAAAGATATAATTTTATAAAATATATTCTTTTTCTAAAATGTATTCTTTTACTAAGATATTTTCTAAAATATTCTTTTTCTAGAATATTCTTTATTGGAATGTGACTCAATCAACAAACATATATTGCATGAAATCAACAAGTATGATAAATAATTATCAAACATCCAATTAATCAGCCAAAGTGGATTCTACACTAAATATTGGGACTAGTGTAGATCAAATATCATCCCAACACCCGTGTGGGGTTTCATCCAACAATCAAATAATAAATTATTTGTGCACTTGGGCGATGTGTAAAAAATTATCGACCCAATCACATAAACAAGTCGGATGACTTGTATATGGAAGTATAATATTCAGTTTTGAATACACTAACATTATGCCAAGCATTTCAACATTACAGTTATATGTTCCATGCCATCACTACCATCATATTTTCTCTTTAATTACCAAAAATGTATATTTTGGTGCGAACTTCTTTAATTACCAAAAATGTATATCTTTATCTAGTTCCTTTAAATGTACAAAATATGATAATCTTGTCTAGCTCTTTTCAGTGAACAAAATATGATAATTTTGTTTAACTCTTCTCAATGAACAAAATATGATAGTTTTGTTTAACTCCTTTTTTTTCAATGTACCAAAATATGATAATTTTGTCTTCATTCTTTTTTTTTAATGTATAAAGAAAAATATACATTCCAAGTTCATTCTTTTTAATGTATAGAAAATATACATTTCAAGTTCATTCTTTTTAATGTATAGCAAATATACATTATCTATTTGATTCTTTCTTAGTATAAAAATGTTATTACCTTTGCTAATCTTTCTTTCTTTCTTTTTTTTTTGACAAAAATGTTAATTTTGTTTCATAAATCAAGTTTCAACAAAAATATTAATTTTGTTCTCTATAATCTAATTAACAAAATGTTAATTTTATTCTTTATAATCTCATTAACAAAAGTTGTTAATCTTCTTTATAATATAACTAACACAATTTGTTAACCTTATTCTTTATAATATAATCAACAAAAATGTAACTCTAACTTTTGTTTCAATTCTTGTAACACCCCACCTCCGCTAGGGTCACTCACCAAGGGAATGCACTAGGTTTGGTGAAGCATTATCGAGGTAAACATGCACAGAAATATTACAAGACAAAACATATATAAAACAGCGGAAGTAAAACAAATTTCATTACCTTATAAAATAATGTCTAAAGCCTTTTACATCAGAATACATCAAAAAACCTATCTTGTAATAGTAAAGAAGCATAAAAACCTTTTCATAAATTATTCCCCAAAATAAAGCGGTGAAGCAGCCATAGCCAAGAGAAGACCACGCTATACATGATGACCTTCAAGCATATGAGGCCCGAACTAAACCACATCATTTCCTCCCTGAAAACATGGGGGGGAAACGGAAGACAAGAGGCGAAAGAAAACGGGGTCAGTCATAAAGACTGGTAAGTCCTATCGACTTCCAGCATAAAAACAGGTAAAGGTAACATGACATGCATAAACTGAAAGTAAACATAAGGATGACGACAAGATAGATAAGCTAAGCCAAGATAACTGGATGAACTACTGTAGTAAGATAGACTAAGGTATCACGATAAACTACGGTGTCAAGATAAATCAAGGTATCACATCGTCAGGTTTCTATCCAGTATACTACCCCAAGGTACCTATCATGTCTAACATCCCACGGTATTTATCATGTATATTTGCTCTGCACCCCTCGTACTAGTATCCCAACCCGCGTCATGTGTTAACTATGAATGTCCCTTGCCCAATGTAATGGTCCATGTCAACCTAATATATAGCATATGTAGGTTTTCCCCACTCGTATGTTTCTTTCCATGTATAAGTTCAGTCCTTTGCCGTAGGCCGTACGGGCTTTCCCATGTAAATCTATACCACCTCAATGTAGTACCATTTTATCCTTGAAGTTGTTTTGGACTGCTACCCTTGATCTGGTTATGTTTTCTTACCATGAACTATCGCGTGTTCACTTAGGATTTATGCCACCTAGGACCACTAGGGATTATGCCACCTAATGAACGTTTCCGTGTCTCGGTTTGGGTTCAAGCCACCTAGGGCCACTAGGGATTATGCCACCCGTCAACCGCGCCTTTTATCCCGCGTATGTATCGTGAATCGTTTTCCATGTCTAGACGCACATGTTCCTCAATGTGCCATCCGAGTTCCGTGCCAGGGCAAATCAAGAAATACGGAACTCGGTCGGGAGCTTTGAGTCATCTGCTGACGTAGATATCAAGGTCTGTTTTTGTACCCGTGGCTATGGTCCCACGTGACCCTTCCCTCAACTACTGAAAGGAAATCCAAGAAAAATCATGTATGAGAACCACTTCCCGGCCCCACTATAGCCCCACTTTCCTATGGGCCAACCTCACCCATGACTCGATAGCAAGAACATGGTCTGTTGGGGGTTCTCTGCCTTTCCGTTCGTACACGATTGACTAAAGATGGTAGGTAGTCGGCGACGTGCTATCCAGGCCAAAATCAAGTATCGTCGACTCCACGCTAATCCATCCCAGTCTTTAGGTCGCTCGCATAGAAACCAAGGCATACTCTTGGCTCTTCTACCGCAGACCTTAACCTCTGTGAGGCCAGGTTTCATGGACCATCTGCCACCTCACAGAGGGATACCAAGAGTACCCTCACGTCCCCCGAAGCTACCGCTTCGTCGCCCAGTTCGTTGGAGCCTTTATCTAAGTCAGATAATTTGCTCCTCCTCGTGTTTTAAGCGATGACCTACCGTACCGGGTTACTCATCTATTCATAAACTAGTCCCATGTCCTTGGCTAAGAATTATTATTTAGTTATACTTAACTAAGGTTTACCACTTAGCTTCATTTCCCCGTTACCCTTGATTAACTACGATTTTCTACCTAGTTCCTCTAACTAGGGTTTTGCCTATTGGGTTAAGTGTTGTTATTCAAGTTCATGGCTTAGCCCGCCTATGAATCATGTCAAGATTGGCTAAGTATTCAAGTCCAAGACCTAGCCCTACAAGTTGGTTAAGTATACCAAGAAGCTCATGACTTAACCCTATTCAATCATCAAGTCAATTTGGTTAAGTATTTGTTTATCTTAACCCTATCAGGTTATCGTGTTAGATTGGTTAAGCACAGATTATCTTAACCTCATCGGATTATCGAGTCGGATTGGTTAAGTATAGGTTAACTTAACCCCATCCACTAATCGTATTATAATGGTTAAGTATATTTAAAAGGTCTTATGACTTAACCCTATCAGGTCCGCATATTAGATTGGTTAAGTATAGGTTACTTAACCTCATCAAAACATCATGTATAATTGGTTAAGTATAAGTTACTTAACCCCATTAAATTATCTTGTTAAGTTGGTTAAGTATTGGCTACTTAACCTCATTGAATTACCAAGTTTAGATTGGTTAAGTGTTTAATTTAACCCCATCGAAGTACCGTGTTTAGCTTAGTTAAGTGTAGGTTACTTAACCCCATCTAATTACCAAGTCGGATTAGTTAAGCGTGAATTACTTAACCCCATCCCCTAATTGTCTTGTATGGTTAAGTGTCATTAAGAAATCAAGCCCGGTCCCACTTAACCTACCCATTCGTGTCATATCGGTTAAGTGTCATTAGTCAAATTTACTTAACCTTATCATGTGGCATTAATTTTATTAATGCACTCTCAACCTCTCACATTAGACCTTGTTGTGGTTACTAGTTAAGCCGGGCGGGTCCAGGTAGTTTTACACCACAACCTAGTCTAACCTCGGGTCTTAAGCGCGACATGACCAACTTCTCACATTGGAACTTATTGTTTGTAGCCACTAGTTAAGCTGGGCGGGTCCGGGTAGATTTATGCTACAAACTCAACCCAACCTCGAGTTGGCCACTTTCATGTTTGGTCTAGTGTTATATTACACTTACAACCCCCGTGTCTAGTTTCAAGTCCCATGTTTACCCCACATGTCATGTCCCCATTTAGGTGTATCATGAGTGTCATATTTTCATGAAATCCCTTATCAAATTTTCATGTCATAATCACGCTCGTCTATCCTACCCCAAATCGTGTTTCCAACCCAAGTAAAAGCGAGTCAACATAGTAAGGATACTATGCTACATAATGGCCTCAAAACATGCACGATGTCAAGAAGGGGTTGGCCACAAATATGCATGGTATCATAAGGGAATTTGGCCACAATCATGCATAGTATCATAAGGGGATTTGGCCACGAACATGCATAGTATCATAAGGGGATTTGGCCATAAACATGCATGATAACATAAGGGGTTTGGGTTCATTTACATGCATAAGCCCCAAAGTCCAATCTTTGCCAATGTTTCACAAGTCAGATGGCTCCCAAAGGTTCATGCTAGCATTCCATAGATAAAGATTCAAACTTGCAAGATAAACTAGGTTAATCATAACATGAATAGCATGATTTAGTCACTAAGCATAGCCAAAAGTCATAGGTTCAAGCAAAAGGGCATGACAAGGTTCATACAGGCTAGCATACTTAGTTTAATCTCGTTTTATTCCATGCCATCATTAAAACCACCGTTTAGATCTAGAAGTAGCTAGAACTTACATAGCATGGCAAGAGGTCTAGGAACATGAGTCGTCTTGACGAAGAAAGGTGGCTCCTTTGTTGAAGAACCGTCATGAAATCGCCGTAGCAACGTTGATCGAGCCTCGATTTGGTGTAGCAAGCTTGCACCTTTCGATTCGGATCCGAGTTGCATGCATAGTCTCTTGGAGTTGGAGATGGAGGCCATGATCACTTGGCATTTGGGCAGCACTTCATGGCATGAGAGAGTTTGAGTGATTTAGGTTAGGGGGTTAGGGTCTTTTTATAGAGTTTAGGAGCATTTTAGACCATTGGATTAACCCTAGATCGAATCAAAGCCATCCAAAATCGTCACAAGCTTCCAAAACCGAGCCAACATTACAAGCAGGTGCACCAGGTCGGGGTTCTACAGGGGGGGTCGACCCAGGGGTCAACACCCATGTCGACATGGGTGTCGACCCTGAGTGTCTGGCGGGAATTTTTCCCGCCTCTCTTTTTGGGCTGAATTTCAAATCTGTTTTCGGATTTGAATTTTCATGAAACTTCGTTGGGCCTTAACTGGGTCATACGGACTCCGATTTACGAAATTTCGGACTCTATTTCGCGTATTTTTCCGAGACGAACGCAATGGCGCAACCCGTTTATCCTGATTCAGATTTTATAATTTAATCTTGCCTTGATTCTTGTCTTAACACGTTGTTTAAAATTCGGGTTGTTACAATTCTATTCAATAACAAAAATGTGAACTTTTGTTTCAATTCTATTCATAACAAAAATGTGAACCTTTGTTTCAATTCTATTCATAACAAAAATGTGAACCTTTGTTTCAATTCTATTCATAACGAAAATGTGAACCTTTGTTTCATTTCTATTCATAACAAAAATGTGAACCTTTGTTTCATTTCTATTCATAACGAAAATGTGAACCTTTGTTTCAGTTCTATCCATAACGAAAATGTGAACCTTTGTTTCAGTTCTATCCATAACGAAAATGTGAACCTTTGTTTCACTTCTATCCATAACAAAAATGTGAACCTTTGCTTCAATTCTATCCATAACAAAAATGTGAACCTTTGTTTCAATTCTATTCATAACAAAAATGTGAACCTTTGTTTCAATTCTATTCATAACAAAAATGTGAACCTTTGTTTCATTTTTATTCATAACAAAAATGTGAACCTTTGTTTCAATTCTATTCATAACAAAAATGTGAACCTTTGTTTCAATTCTATTCATAACAAAAATGTAAACCTTTGTTTCAATTCTATTCATAATAAAAATGTGAACCTTTGTTTCAATTCTATTCATAACAAAAATGTGAACCTTTGTTTCAATTCTATTCAACCTTTGTTTCAATTCTATTCATAACAAAAATGTGAACTTTTGTTTCATAATTTGTTTGCATCAAAGAATGCAAATAAAGAATATAACTCTTATTCTAGTTTTATTTACATCAAGAAATGTAAATAAAAGAAATGTGACTTTTTATATCAATGTTTTATTTGCATGAAGGAATGCAAATAAAAAGATATACTTTTTATTTCAAAGTTTTATTTGCACAAAGGAATGCAAATAAAGGATAAACTTTTTATTTGGATATTCACTTGCATTTAAATTTGCAAATGAAAATAATGTAATCTTTTTATTTTCAATGTATACTGGCATTAGTGAATGCAAATAAGTTTACATTTAAGTAAAAAGGAAATTTTACTTCTTTTTGATCACATTAAACAGAAATGTGAACTTTTTATCTAATGACTCCTATTTAAGTAAAAATGAGATTTTTATTTAAATTCTAATAACACATAAAATAATATTTTATATGTAAAACATCTCTTGTGAATTCTAATATTATACAAAATAACATTTTATATGTAAGCATTTCTGTGAATTTTGATATCATATAGAATAATGTTATATGAGTAAATGTGACTGTGAATTTGTCGCTACTTCTTTATACTGACAAAAAAATATGAATTTGTCGCTACTTCTTTTATATTGACAAAAATATGTTTTAAATTCAATAATCATGTATTGATAAAAATGTCATCTTCAATTCAATAAACAGATTTTAACACAAGTGTTATTTTTATTTTGTCATTCATTTTATCAAACCAAACAGGGTCACCTTTATAAAATAAAAAAAATTATGATTTTTTTTCTTTATACATAAATTTTGACACACATGAATATAATATATTTTATATATAATGGTTTTATTGTATACACTAAATCCTAACAAACATGAATACACCATCACAATCAATTGTTCATCACAATCACAGCACAATCAACATTAAAATAAATATATATACAACATCACATGAACTTCATACTGAATTAATATCGACTTCACAGTAAAATAAATAATTGGTTTATTTAATTTAAAACTAGAAATCTCACCAAACCATTTAGATCTGAAATTTCCTGATTTTTCAACATGCTCGGATTCAACTCTAGTCAGCTCCATGGCGTAGATCTTGGAAAGACGATTCCAACGCTTCTGAAATTTTCGAATTCTGATTTGAAATGATCAAGTTATGGCAATTTATACTTTGAACAAATTTAATTAAATTAATTAATTAAAGTTCACTTAGCCTTAATCTTCTTCTTCCTCTGTACAAACTAAGGCCGACTGGTTTCAATACAGGTTCGAACTTAGGGCTTCCAATCGCAACAAATTCGAGCCACTAGCCGACGATCGAGCCCTGCCACCTCGATGGCCTCAAGGGGCCGCGCCTGCGCCCTGGTCTCTGGCGAACTCGGTGGAGCCTGGAGGGGGAAAATCCGCTTGATGCGACGGCGGTTCTCGGGGTTGGTGCGAGAAAAATATTCCTCTGTACGAGATCCAACCGTACGAATAGAGAGATTGTTCGATCCTCTTTGATTTTCTCCTTAGATTTGTTTGAAAATATGATAAGGATTAGAAGATATTAGGGAATGAATTTCAGATCGAATCGGCCATTGAAGATGAGATACGGCGGCTGTGTTTAGGGTTTACTGTATAGCGTATTTCGATGGTATTTATAGTGTATTCCTAGCGTATTTTATTTAATTTTAATTCAAAAATTCCTATTTATCAATACGAACACCAAACTCAACCCAACGAGTGTCGCCCCTAGCTAATAACCCCCATCTCGGACACAATGGAACATGTTTCGCAACCCAATTCAGCTGTTACGATATGTTTTTCTATAAATTAAAATATGAATCATTTAATTATTAAATTCAAACGTACATTTTAAATTACCGGGGCCACATACTGACTCAAAAAATTACAGAAAAAATATTTCTAGTTATGTTTGGACGATACGGTTCTAACGGGACTAATTTCGTCGAATTCTGAGACTGTTTGAAAAATGGCCATTTTCAAGTCGATTAAATTTTACTAAAACTGACAAAACACGTTTTCCTCTGCCACGCCCGCATATTAGTTCGAAAAATTATGAAAATTGAAATCTAGCAATAATTCGACATTCTGGTTCCAAAAAAAGTGGTTTCGTCGAAAACCGAGGTCGTTTGAAAAATGACTATTTTTAAGGCCAATATATTTAATATTAAAAATACATTTTTAAACAAATATATTCCGAAACTCAAAATATATAAGTGTTTACTATTTTCCAATGCAGGAACGTCATTCCGAACTGAATGGAAGTGGTTTTGAGTCGAAATTCCTTCATATGTGAAAAGTAGCCTTTCGGGCCCTAAATAATATATATATAAATTCTACAGCGACCTTTCTAAAAATTGAATTAGCCATAACTTTTGATTTTAAAAACAAAATTTCAGTTTTTCAGATTCGTTGGAAAGATATGATTAAACAGGTTTAAATATTTCTGATTTCGTTCAATTCTGATTTAAAATGAATCCTGTACAGTCAGTCAAAGTTCAAATTCAAATTTTCAAACTGCAGTGCTGTTTTAAACTCCTTTTATAATCAAATTGAATCTATTCGTTTAAAATAAATTTTTAGTCGTTCTTAGTTTAAAATAAACTATTCTAAATATTCAAATCCATTAAAATTTCTAAAATAAAAATTTTAAATTGGCCCCAAAATTCCGGGTCGTTACAGTTCCAGATCGAATTAATCGTTGCATAGGTGTGGTGGTCAATATATGCTTCCTCCTCAATCCAAGATAAAACATTGAATGTTCAAAGAATCAATTCTTTTCTTGAGAATTCTACTTTTTGGTTATTTTTTACATCTGGGTAAACAAAATTAGACGGGAAGGAATACACTGGTCTTCCTCTTGACAAGGAAGGGACGTAGGAGAGGTTGCTGCTAATATTTGTTTATATTGATGGCATATTTGTTTGGGAAGCGGCTATTGAATCATAAAATTAAACTCAAAATTAGACATATGAATTGTGGATTATTGGATTCGTAAGGTTTAATTCAATGGAAAATCTAATAGTTAAATTTTCTTGTATTCAATTTTATGTCATCGTTTAATGTTCAAATAGACTTTCCCATTTGATAATGTATATATAAAGGTCCACTTAGAACTTGTCTTAAGCCCAGAACAGAGTGCCGATTTAAGTGTTTTTAGTTTCTATCCATTGACGTTGATTTTCGGCTTTAAAAAAGAAATAAAAACATATATTAAGTTGATTCATTATCAATTACTAGCCCATCATAAACAAAAAGACTGAAATAGTATGCAGGTGCAACAAAATTCTTCGCTTTAAGTACTGTAATAATAATCTATAGCAGTTATAATCATCAGCAAAAGAATAAAAATGAAAATTACCTAGTATGATTTGAGTTTTAGTTTTTCTTGAATGCACACATGTTTTTTTCCCACTTGTCTTCGGTGTTGTCCGTCTTTATGCTAAGTTCAACAAGCTACTATCCTTTTGACCTGTTAATATCATTATAATGCTTATAAAATCAAGATTTTTGTTCAACCGAACCATAAACATTGTATATCTCCATTTTATACGTCTAAATCTTCATGTACATCCCTACCATTAATTTTTGGTAATCATTATTCCTAATTAGTATTGCGTTTTCAACTGAGATATTGTGATCATCCTTTATAAAGTAAATTGAACTGCATATATGCATTATTGACCATGGAACTGACCAACTTTGAAAACTCATAAGTCTGCTATAGGAACATCAACAACGCTAATCCATCTCATTTTTACCCAATCATGGGTATCTTAGAAACTTGTTATGATTGCTGGAAAAATACATGCTACAGAATCCATTGGATGATATCATCAGAATCAGGAAGTTAAACAATGAATATTTGTTCAATTAAAAGGAGAAATAATTGGCGAATATAGAATTTTTAAATGTTTCCGTTCATGTACCCATGAACTGGTTCTTTACCATAGATACAAGGGTGATGTACTACTAATTATAATGTAAAATAGTTTCTGGTTCTTTTTAAGGATATGTATGTATATTACTAATTTTATGGTTCATGCCATCTATACAAAGGAATCTTTGGATTCAGTCTGTACCATTCGCCAATGGGAAAATAAGATTTCGAACCTTAGATACCGTTGTGTAGATTTATTTTGTGCAGTTGTTGTTTGGTGAATTTGATTTTGGTTTCTACATGTAATATCACATACTATAACGACAAGTAAACATTACATTACATTTTTTTCAGTCGCCATAGAATCTGCAAAAGTTGAAAGATCATATTCATTAAACTCGATGCTCATACGTTGTTAATCACAAGAAAAAAATTATGTTTGACAAACTAGAATGTGTCGTAAAATTACAATAAATTATTTTTATTATTGTTAGTGTTTAAGTGAAAAATTAAGAATCATACGCTACAAATTTTGTAATAAGTAGAAGGAAGATATTTTAATAATAAAGAAAATTGAAAATCATAGTGAATACATAAATGTCGACCCATTCAAAACCCAAACAAGCCTTTTGAATATGGTGACAAGACTCGTGGCACCCTAATTCAAAAGCCAAAAAATGTAAACAAATGTAAGCGATCCTCCAAACACAAGTATCGAAAGGCATAAAAAATATTACATTTCGGTCCTTGTCGCACCCTAATTTCTGCACTGGACCGCACCCCCTCCACGAAATACGGGGACAAGACTCGTGGTGCACCCCATACGTATTTCGCCGCACTCCTGCACCCTATACGTATCGGTGCACAGTTCTTCATATATTTGAAGTACCCCTGCTTTGTAGCAAGACCCATATAAGCCTAGAATAATTCTTACACAAGAGAGTATGTAGGCTTTTCTACTGCCTAGGAATTAGATTTCACCACGGTTGTTACCATTTGGTCTGAGAATAATAATAATTGAAAAGTGCAGGAATAGAAAATGAGCTGCTGAGGTTAATGATGTTGATATGAATTTAATGTACTTTATGTTGCAGCAATCTTTTTTCTATGTAGTTTTGGAGCTTGAGCACTCTTTCTTCCCGTGTATATCCTAAATTGTATATCGATGGAAAAAGATTGGGTTTATTTACACAGGTAAGTAGATAATTCAATATTCTCAACTGTTTTTAATTTCAAAAAATAAAAATATTTGACATTAAAACTCAGCTATTATGTTGATTTTCTTTTCATTATAGAACTTCCAAAGAGTACTCGCAAGGGGCAAGAAGCTTCGTAGATGCTGCAAAGAGAAATATAAGAAATGTAGAGTAACTTTTATGCCCTTGTTTAGATTGTCGAAATCTTAGTCGACAAGATGATGACGTTATTATTGAGCATTTAATTATAAGGGGGATGGATCCTACGTACAAGAGTAGCACTAAGCAGTATCATCATGGCGAACAATTAAATGTGGGCGTAGACATAAAGTTGGATAATACATTTGATCTACTTAAAGCTATTCATTTTGAAGATGAAGATTTTATGAATCATCCTATTTTTGCTGATGTTAATGAAGACGAGGATGTTCAAAAACGTGAGGATGAATTACTTAAAAATTTGGAGGATGCAGAAACCCCCTTATATTCAGATTGTGTAGATCAAACTAAACTGTCTGCCATCACTGCTTTGTATAATCTTAAATGTGAGGTTGGATTATCCGATAATGGTTTTGATAAGATTTTGAAGGTACTACAGTTGTTGTTGCAGGTGAATAATGTACTTTCTAAGACTTTGTATGATGTAAAAGAATTTCTCAAAGTATTTGACATGGGGGTCGAAAAGATTCATGCTTGTAAGAAGGATTGTTGTCTTTTTAGAAAAGAGTTACAAGATTTAGAAATTTGTCTGAAATGTAACTCTTCGAGATGGAAGATAAATGAGGACACTGAGGAGATTATATGAGATGTTCCAGCTGAAGTGTTGAGGTATTTTCCAATCATTCCAAGATTTAGGAGAATGTATAGATCGCAACAAATGGCAGAAGACCTAAGGTGGCATTTCAACAATAAAAGTAATGATGGAAAAATACGACATCCTGTAGATTCTGTTACATAGAATGCAGTGGACGAGAGGTGGAAATCATTTTCATCTGATCCATGCAATCACAAACTTAGTCTTGCTTTAGATGGTGTCAATCCATTTGCCTCAATGAGCTCCAAATATAATTGTTCGCCAGTAATGCTTGTGACATTATTTCTCGCCTATGTTATGTATGAGAAAAGAAAATATGATGCTAACATTAATAATTCCTGGACCAAAGGAACCTTAAAATGATATTGATGTGTACTTGGCACCATTGGTAGAAGACTTAAATTATTTATGGAATAATGGAATTGATATATATGATGCATTCAGCAAATCAGTTTTTAATTTAAGAGCAATTTTACTATGGACAATAAACGACTTTCCAGCCTATGGAAATCTTACAGGATGTTGTGTAAAAGGCGAAAAAGCTTGTCCATTATGCGGTGTTAACACTCATCATCAATGGTTGAAGCATTGTCGGAAAAGTGTTTATATGGGACATAGAAGGTTTCTAGACCCTTCACATCCATGGAGAAAACAAAAACTTGGTTTGATAACACTGTAGAGGATGGTAATAGACCTAGAATTCCAATGGGATGAAACATTTCTGCTATTTTGGATGGTTTTCCAAATATTTTTGGAAAAGATAAGAACGAAGCAACAAAAAGGAGGATGAGTAAGAAGAAGCTAAAGGCAGGGTTGAGTAAGAAGTTAAAAAGTAAAAAGAGGAAGGGGAAGAGTACTCACAGTAAAGAAGACAAAGATGATGGTAAAAAAGAGCTATTAAGTTGGAAAAAAAGATCAATCTTTTTTGATTTGCCGTATTGGAAGGTTAGTATTAATTTTTTTAATAGACCTAATAATATAAAAGTTAATAAATTGTTGCATTATCAACTCGTGAATGTATTTTAATTTTATTTATCTGTAATGACTAAGTTGATTATCATACTATCATACGATTCTTATTTTAGGCTGTGAGCGAGAAGAACAGAGCTATTAGACAGAGGCAGTTGCCACACACGTCCAGTCGTAAAGGAATGGCACGACTAGCTGAAGATTTGGTAACAAAATTGTAGTTATAATTTACTGCAATATTTACGAAACTTTTAAGTTAATTGCTTTTGTTATTTGGTGATTTTGAATGTAGAAAAGCGAAAGTAGCGATCGCTCTGCCGTCTCTAGAAGTGTAGTCTGGATCAAATCTCGCACTAAGAAAATGGTGAACTAGTGAATATGATTGCTGCAAATGCTATAGTAAGTTCATACTTTTCAAATACGTATGATAGACATATAAATACTATTATGATAAACATATAACACTGTGTTTTAATGAGTTCTGAAAAAATAAAAGATGTCATATATGTAGTATTTAAATTTGCAGGCTTCTGAGTGTGTTTCCTATTTTAATTTAAATACCATGTTTTAGTTAAACTGCAATAATATGAAATTAATCATGTTTTGTAGGAAAGGATTAAACAAATTGAAAGTGTTTCACAATCGAGCTTGCCAATTAATTATAGAGAAGATGCACTTGCACAAGTGTTAGGGGGCAAGAAAGACGGGGTCGACTTAGAGCGATGGGAAGAGGAATGAGTCTTAGTAGTGTGGCTTTATCGCAAGTTAAGGATATGCATACACTGCTACTTGAAAGTAAGTGTCGAACTTAGAGAAGAGATTTCTACAACTAGAGAAAAATCAGGTGCAAACTATCTCAACATATTTCATTGCTAAACTGATTTTAAGCTATAACACCAATACGCCATACTTCACTGTTTACTGTCAAGTATTATTAGGTCATGAATTATATGCACATATTCCTCTACTAATTCTTTATTTTAGCATTATTAATCATCAGAATAAACAACAAAACACTTATCTAAAGTAAGCGTGCAACAAACACAGGGTCCTTAAGAACTTATTTGCACTAAATTCATTGTAGCTCAGGTTAACCTTAATTCCCTGAATATTTTGGCGTGAAGTATTCTCCTATTGACATGTACATTCACTTGAAGACACTCCTGTTAAGTTAAGTAATACCTTAATATGTTGCATAACTGTTATTCCATGGAATTCTAGCATGTCATCTTTAACATTTAAACTTCCACTGAAATCCCCATTTAGTTTAGACATTAACATCTCAATATTACATCATTAATTGTATTTATTTCAGGTCAGCAATATATGTGTAATAACATGTTGCTTTTGCCACTTGCCTCATAAAAATAACACAATATGCGTAAAATGCCAAGACATAACCCATCTAACTTCAGTTCTTCTTTTATTAGCTCAAAAGTTACTTTACAATGAGCAATGAGAGCATAACCACACTAGACCTTTGCATTCCTTAAGCATCCCAACATTGTATACATTTGGTGTATATTATCTAAACATTTGTACTGATGTAATCTTTATTTATATAGGAGGCTTCCAGGTTGAAAATATATAACTAATTATATAAATTAGAATATATTTAATATAAAAAAATATAATACATTTCTTATAGCAGCCAAGTCCAATCTGGATTCCTATACCAAATTTTTACATATACTACATAGCTTATGCCTTTATTTTAGGATGTCGTCACTCATATCAATGCACTTTTACCCATATTTACATAGGTAGAGATAGAGTGTGCGTGCAGCCATACTTTATCACATGCTTGTTGTGTAGAGTCCCATTAGTGCCAGTATTTATATATTCGTATAAATCAATTTTAAACTTGAAGTATTACCTGCTTGTAAATCTTAAATATTACATTTGTATATAATTCTAACTAATTTTATATTTTCTAAGATTTTGCAGAGTAGACACAGTGGGACAGAAGTAAACAAACCTCAAATAATTTTTTTTAATTGGTTTCTCATCGTTCTTATTTTAACTTTTTATTCAATTAGTATCATTATTTTCCTATGTTTAAAAGTAGTGTAACTTTGACGAAAATATAAAGAAGTGTGATTTATTGGATTGGCGAGGGAATGAAGAGATCATTGTTGAAGGAAGATTCGTGTCAGACGATCCGAACCAGCTTGTCAATGATGTTCCTTTAGGGCCGGATGCGATGATCATTTTTGTTGAAAATCCAATCAAGCTGGATGCTTTTGTATGGAGGCCTACAACTTCTTTCTCACTTATTGGGGAGGCAAAGGATAATATTGTGGCATGGCCGAAGAATAGTGTTGTTCTACATTCAACCGATCACAATGGAGGAGGAGAAGATAAGGTAAATATTTTTATTCACAATGAACATGCAATTTTATTATTTACATTTTTTACTAAATAAATATTTTTACATCTAATAGAGTAAAAGTAGCAGCTTGGAATGCAAATGCAAGATTTTTTGATTGGGGAGGGGGCAAGCAATTAGTGGCTTTAGGACGATTACGTTCGAGCATCTCGGAGGAAAATGTTAACGATGATCTTCTTGGACTAGCAGCTATGATTGTTTGGATAGATGAACCCCTAAATCTAGAAGTTTTTTGTGGGGGCCATCCCCTGGTTTGTTCCGAATTGGAGATGCTGCTGGTAAGAAGGTTGCATGGCCTGAATCGCAAGTAGTTTTGAGATAAATGATACTACAGTTACTACTACAACTAAGGATGTGGTGAAAACATTTACGGTACTTGATTTTTACGTTGTCTTTTTATTTTTTCAAGGATTAGCAACTTCATTTTTTTTCTTTTTTGAACTTCCAAACAACAAATTCAAAAACAAACAATAAATGTAAGATAATGAGTTTATCAGGAAATGGGAAAGTAGTAGCTTTAGGACGGGTGGAGACAATTGATCCAAATGCAAGGGTACATTTCAGACCTTTAGGAAACAATGCAGTTAAAGTTCGGATAGACACCGTAAAAGAGCTAGAATTAGAGCTTTGGAGGCAGACATCCGAATTTTAGTACATGGAAGATGCGCTCTCTTCTACTATAGCTTGGCCTGCTGAGCATGTCATAATGGAATGAATTTTAAGTAAGTCTTTATCGTTTAATTTTTATGTTAATCTTAGCAAGCATGTAACTGCTGAATTTATTCTTAGTGAGCTGAATTTAATTTTTAACCGTCTCCTTTTTCAATGTATACATATGTGGTCCAATCATCATCGCTGTCATCCTGAGGTTCACTTGAGACTTCATCTGACCCATGTACTTAACTATGAAATGCAAAAATTAAACTATGACCTTAGAATCTCGATAGCTTATAAAAATACAAGACAATTTTGGATGCTTAGGATTTGAATTTTCTAAATATGTTTCATATTTTTTCAATCTGGCTTCTTTGCATTTTATTAACTAATTGAATCAAATGAAATAAAACTTGTGGTAAATTTATACATTAATAGAAAAAGATTACAAAAAATCTGATTTTCCAGTCAGATTACAAAACCTTGCTTAGCGCTCGAATTTGATAATAAAATCCAAACTTTACTTGCTTCATCGTACAAAAAAATTGCACCGAGTTTGGTAATAAAATCCAAGTGATTTGGTCAGTTAATAACTTGGTTTTTAACTAAGATTATTGGTTAGTTCTTATAGCTGAGCAGCGCTGAATTTACTGAGCTTAACCACTCAATTTGTAACTGAGTTTCACAGCTGTATGTACATATGAAACTCAGTATATTTAAATTGGATAAAATGTTGGATAAAATGTTGGTTAAAAGTTACATCAAAGAAACAACATTTAAGAGGTGATAGAGCAAGTGATATCAAGTTCTGAAAGCAATATTCCAAATTTACATGTCGTGTAGCTTCAAAAGAACGAGCACGACAAAAAATTAACTATAATATGACCCGTTTTCTGATTATAGATAATAAGTTGATAGTAATATATTTTACATTAGCAAAAATAAATTATACAATATAGAGTAAACGACAAAAAATTGCAAGATATTTTCGGATTCCACGGTGTGTTATGTCTATTCTTGAAAGTTAAACTAGAAGTCTAACCATTAAATCCATAACCAAGCATGTGTAAATAGGAATGGATCTTAGTGATAAATTACTTACTGCGAAAAATGGAAAATAAGCAACTTCTGCTGCTTTTTATCCAACTGGTGTTGCTACTGAGCTTGGTCTTAGTGTCAAATGGACGTTCAATTCATAATACCTCAATTAAGAAAATCCTCCTCCTGTTCGGTTGATAAAATACACAAACACAAAAACATGTTTGTCTCTTGAATATGTAATGCGTTTGTTTTGTTGAGAACCATGTAGGAAGCGAGCATTTTGATTTGGTCTCTATTTTGCAGCATAATCCTGATAAATATGTATATTACACATGTAATGCTCATCATTCTTACATTTTTGGTTACATGTGCACTCAGCGTATGTGATGGCTATCGTATTTATTAGGCCTCTGTGTGTTTTATATATATTTCAGATCCAAAGCGAAGAAAATTGAATGAGAAGTGAAGATGGAGAAGTTGCTCCAACTGCAGTCTGTAAGGTGTCATTTACTGTTTAAAAAGGAACACGAATGGCTGTGTATGTGCGATGTAGTTTTTGCTTGCTATGTTAGGAAAAATCAATTTCGTTTTGAACAAAAATTACATCCTTTGTTTTTTTATGTTGTTTGTTCCGTGTTCTACTTCCATGTTCTCCTCTTATTGCTTCGTCTTCTAACGCTCCAGTCACTGCATTTTTCAATTCTGGTTTTATCTCCTATTCACATTATTCAATTACATCTTCAAGTGCGGAACTCAATAATATACGGGGTTCCAAAGAATGAACTTGTTTTTCATTCATGCATTCAGGATAAGGATTTTCTTTATCACTCAGTATTTTTCTTACACTGAACATGTCCTGCACTGATAAAAAGTATTTCAAGTGTTTTTGTGCAACTTTTTATTTATTTATTTTCAAGGCCTGTTGTAAATGTGCAATAGTGAGGAAATGTTATACTCAGTTTATTGAAATCAAGGGAATTGTTGGTATGGTGGTTGTATACAGTGGCACACATATTATTATTCCATAGTTAATCCTTAAGGAAAACTTTTGAGCTAATAAATTGGTATAGTAAAATCTGAATGTTTATCCAGCTTTTCTCTGTTTTTATTTGTATTCCACAATTTATCCAGCTTTTCTCTGTTTTTACAGTAAAATCTGAGTTAATAAATTGGTACAGTGTAATACGAGGATATTATTCCATGGTTAACATTATTATTCAACTAGGTTCCAAAGAATGTACTACAAATAATAATCAATATATGTTCAGTATAAATGAAAACAAGTTCATTCAGTTAATAAATTGGTACAATAATAATCTGAATGTTTATCCAGCTTTTCTGGCCTTTATGGCTTTATTCTTATTATATTCTGTATGAGTGCTGGTTAATATTAGCCAATACCCTAAATGAAGCAAGGTAGAATTATTAATAGCACAATATGCAGTTGTTGATTATCGTTACACAGGGATATAGCCTTTGATCTAATTGCCAATCTTGGGTTAGTTCTATAGGGAATACCAAGAATACGTGGTATTATGAAAACAATAAATATTGGTAGCGCTTTGATGTGTATATCCTCGTATTACACTAGATGTATTACTTAACATGTCCTGCACTGAATATTGTTTTAACATTTTTATATTTGCAGGTGAGGAAATAAGACATGACTTTGGTGATGGTGCTGCGATTACCAATGGAAGGGTGTCTTTTGTGTGTTAACGGAACAATTATAAACTATGTTTTGTATTTTGTGTCCTCAAGTTGACATTAGTGGGAGAACATATGTATTGAATTAGGTGTTAACTCATGTATTTAATTTCTTTTGTTAGTTGATACTTTATTTGCAATTAGTATATTTTTTGTGTTCATCTTTAACTTGTTATGAATATTCATTTTGATTATTATTATTAAAATGCATGAGTTATCAAAGATACATGTTATAGCATTAAACCTGCGTTATGAATAATCTCGTATTTATTGAGATTTAGATGTATAATAGCGGTAAACCTGAGCTATTGTATCGATGTATCATAGCGGCAAAAATGAGCTATTGTATTGATCGAGCATAACAGCAAAACGAGCTGTCAAAGGGGTTAGTAAAATATAACACGTTTATTAATAGCATTGAATATCTGTTACTGAACACTTATTTTATAGCGGCAACATTGTGTTATAAATATTTTCTCTTTGAATGAGATTTTGATGTATTATAACGGTCAAAATGAGCTACTGTAATACAATAACATAGCGGCAAAATATCGTTGTCAAAAGGTATCTTTAATAACGGAAAAAAAAGCATTATAAAAGTTTAGCAGTTTTTTATAACATGTTCATATACAACAGTTATGAAACCGCTATCTCTCTTATTCATAGCAGCTACAGACCGCTATAAAACAGCAGTTCTGTTGTAGTGACAACTTCCTTGTGTCTTTTAAAGCCAAGAATTACCCAGAGCCATACAATGGAGGGAAATATTGTTAGTACCACAAAACGAATTAACACAAGACTAATGAATGCAAAGTGTTGCGAGGCATAATTCAGAAACTTATTCTTGATGGGCATTTAAAGGAATTTGTTCTTAACAAACAAGTAGCCCAGCATACCAATGGGCTCCAAAAGGCTTCAACTAACTAGGTGTAAACACCAATTGAGGAGGGTCAACTGGACTTGGGCCCTCCAATCAACCAAGTCAATGTGATTCATGGTGGGCCACATCCTGCAAGGAATAGCCAAGCTGCTCGAAACAAGTATTTGAGGGAAGTCCGCGAGGGAATATTTTCTATTCAGGAGGAACCACCTCTGAAGAATGCTAGCTACAACATCAGGATGCATAATCTAGTGGTTTCCGCAAACAAAATGCAAAAAGGGTTCATCATCCACACAATGACCCTCTCATGATAACTGCGTAGATTGGACTTTCTATGGTTACCAAAATTCTTATTGATATTAAAAGTGCGGTGAATGTAATCTTAAACATGATTTCGACCAAATGGGGATCTCTAAGCACAAGATGGAACCAAGCAATGAGCCTATTTTTGATTTTGATAACAAAGAGTCTACTCTAGTGGGGGCAACTCAAGCTTTTGGTCCAAGTCAAGCTATCTTCCCTCTACAGGTCCTTCGAGACTCTCTTCGTCGTCATTGACTAATCTTCCTACTACAATGTTTGGTTGACCAGCTCTGGATAAAATGGATGCTTTTGTCTCATAAAAACATCCTATGATGAAATTCCTTACAAAACAAGGTTGGGGTACAAGCAGAGGGGAATAATTCAGTCCCCGCGAATTGTATTTTGCAACTGTTGATCAATACATAAGGGAGTATCTTGCTTACTTTGATTCCTCCATAGTTTTTCAACCTTTGGATGATGAATTCTTACATCTGACATTCGAGGCTAAAATAAAATTAATAAAGCTAACAAAGGTATGAATGGTAGGTACACTTCTTTGAGGAAAATGAGGTAGAGGGATGGCAAGATAAATCTAGCGGAAGAAGAAATTATCACAGAACTTGATCCTCGAGGGGATACAAAAAGAATTAAACCAATAGAAGACTTGGAGATAATAAGGGTTGATTCAACTGATAAAGCTAAAGCCATCAAAGTGGGAAAGAGATTGGAAGAATCACTGAGAAGCGACTTGATTCAGTTCCTACAGCAGAATAAGGATGTGTTTACTTGGACCCACTCAGACATGGTAGGAATTAACCCTTCGGTCATGAGTCATTCTCTAAACGTCAATCCATTTATAACCCCTATTCGACAAAAGAAAAGGCGATACACTAGAGATAGATCAGAAGCCTTGAAAGAAGAGATCAAGAAGTTGCTAACGAACAAATTTATCCGGGAAGTCTTTTACCCAAAATGGTTGGCTAACCCAGTGTTGGTGAAAAAGTCTAATGGGAAATGGAGGACTTGCGTTTACTATATAGGCCTGAACAAATCTTGCCAAAAGGATTACTATCCCCTTCCCTGGATAGATCAGTTCTTTGATGTAACTAGCGGACATAAGTTGTTATCCCTCATGGATGCCTATCCGGGTACAACCAGATCCTAATGCACAAAACCGATGAGGAACATACGAGCTTCATTACCAATTGGGGAACCTTTTGTTAAAAGGTAATGCTCTTTGGATTAAAGCAAGCTGGTACAATGTATCAAAGTTTAGTTAACACAATATTTCAAGACCAAATAGGACGAAATATGGAAGTATAAGTAGATGACATGCTAGTAAAATCTACCAAGGAAGGGAATCACCTGAAGGATTTGGAAGAGATGTTCAATGTTTTGAGAGAATATCAAATGAAGTTAAATCTGCAAAAGTGTTCTTTCAGAGTTCAATTTGGAAAGTTCCTAGGATATGCCATTGGTGAACAGGGAATCGGGGCTAGTCCGGTCAAATAAAGGCTATAAAGGATATGGAAGAACCTAAGACAAGCAAAGAGGTTATGAGCTTAAATGGAAAAGTAGCAACCCTGAGTCGGTTCATTTCCAAAGCAATTTATAAGTGTGTCCATTTCTTTGATGTAATAAAGAAGAAGAACTTTGAATGGAATGATGAGTGCAGGAAGGATTTTCGTGAATTGAAGGATTGTATGGGAAAGCCTCTGAAGATGGGATCCCTTTCAGGCACATCCCATTAAGGTTTTAACTAGCTTTCCACTCAAGCAAGTTTTTAGTAAGCCAGAAACTTCAAGATGGTTAGAAAAGTGGGGAATTGAGGTTATCCCGTACGAAATCGAATTCCAACCTCGATCAGCCATTAATGGGCAAGCTCTCACAGATTTTGTAAATGAGTGCGCAAGCTTCATTACAAAGCAGTCCACAAAGGAGAATGACCTAAAGGAAAAGTGGTAGTTATTTGTTGATGGAGCCTCAAATGAACAAAAAGCGAGGCAGGGTATATAATAATTATCCCTGATGGACATCTTTTACATTCCGCAATGAAGCTGGGTTTTGTTGCAACTAATAATGTAGCAGAATATGAGTCGATGGTGGCAGGATTAAGTTCGGTACTACAATTAAAGATACCATAGATTGAGATCTTTAGCGACTCATAACTAATGGTTAACCAAATCAAACAAACCTACCAAACCAAAGACGCTCGATAAGCGCTATATGTGAAGAGAATACTAAAGATGCTCACTCAATTCAAAGATTTTTCTATACATCAGATCCCAAGAGAGGAGAACTCCCAAGTTGTCTCTTTGGCAAAGATAGCCGGCTCTAGAGAAGCCCCCGAAACCCGAATAATCCCTATATGATATCAAGAGAAACCTAGTATTGAGCAAAAGGCACCCGAATAAAAGAAAGGAATTGTTAGTCTTAATTAGATCCCAAGCTTTAATGGAAGAAACTAAAAAGGAAAAACATGTCACTCCCAGTGAGAAACCCATACCTATTGAAAGAATTTCCCATTACGAGAATACTTGGATAGCTTCCATTGCAAATTACCTCTTGAATGAAACCATAACCACTAGCAAGAAAGATGCTAGGAGGGTTAAACGCCAAGCTCCTACCTTCGGAATTATGCATAAGGTGCTTTACAAAAAAGGACATTCACTCCCCTACTTGAGATGTGTAAGCCTTGAAGATGGGCTCACTTTGTTAAAAGAAGCGCATGAGGGATTGTGCGGAGATCATTCAAATGGAATTAAAATAGCCAAGAAAGTTATGCGACAAGGCTTCTATTGGCCACAAATGGTTAGTTAAGCGGTTGAGTATGCCAGGAAACATGAGAAATGCTAAAGATTTTCTAAGATACCCCGACTACTGCCAAATGACTTGACCACCATCTCAAGCCCATGGCCCTTCGATGTATGGGGAATAGACTTAATTCGACCACTACCAATCTCCAAAGGAGGAGCTAAGTATGTGGTAGTAGCCATCGATTACTTTACTAAATGGGTTGAAGCAAAACTGCTTCCAACTATCATATCAATGAAAGTGTTGAAGTTTGTGATAAAGAATATTGTCACATGCTTTGGAATCCCTTATAAGATCATTTCCGACAGTGGAACACAGTTTGAAAGCGAGGAATTCACACGGTTTTGTGATAAAAATGGAATCATAAAAAATTTCCCTTTCATAGCACATCCAAGGGCAAATGGTGCCGTCGAAGTTGTGAATAAAACCATAAAGACGATCTTAAAGAAACGGCTAGACCAAGCTAAGGGAAATTGGGAAGACGGATTTCCCTTAGTGCATTAGGCCTATAAACCTCCGACAAAACGACAGCGGGACATACTTCATACTCACTAACCTACGGATGTAAAGCTATACTTCCGATCGAAATTGAGATCCTTTCACACAGAAGAATAGGTTATGAATTTGATTCCAATGAGAAATTGGAAAGGGAGTCCTTAAGTCTAATTCAAGGGTTGAGAGATGAAGCAACCATTAGAACAGTTGAATATCAAAGAAAAATCACTATATACTATAATAAAAGAGTAAGAACAAGAACCTTCTGAAAAGGAGATTTGGTATTACGAAGGTGTTAACACCGAAATTTGCACTAGCCAAATATAAAGAAGCAGAAGGAAAAGAAAAAGGGTTTTAGGTAGTGAAGGCGGAACCAAGTGGGAAAATCTCCGGAAGCAAGCTCCAAAAGTTGTGGAACTGGAACTGAGAGCAAAGAAATCAAAGAGTTGATACTGCCAATGAAAGGTTTAAGGAATCAAGGCCGATACCGGAAGCTCGAGATTATCAGTCCAACACCAACAATGGAACAAGAAGGCAAACCTATGAAAGTGACACCCAGGAAGCTAACGTCGAAAAGGAGATAAGATCAAGACGTAGTATTGTTACTACTAAATTTAGCACCAAAACCAGATATCAGTGAAGGGGTATCCAACCGCATTCGGCTCAAAAGAATGATCCGGAAGCATGGAGCCAACATCAGGCTAAAGCCAAAAGCATAAAAGAGGTGGTTCAGTTAATAGGCTATCGGCGCCGACACAAAGGAGGAAATCTAGGTACCGATATAAAAGGTGACAGCAACAAGGCAGTGTTATCACTAAAAGTCATCAACATGGGCTTAGTCCTGAATACATAACGCGTGAAGTTGGAGGCACGCAAAGAAGAATAAGAGCCAGAATCCTATGACCCAAGACCCAAAGCCAGGAAGGCATTCTATATTATCCGAAACGCAACAGGAAGCATCAAGCCAGATAAAAGGAGACGGAAGCATTACTGACACTAATTAACTTACTGTCGAGATAGAAGAAGGTAAAGACGTTATATCCATAAGAAGCAGGGACACAAGGAAAACATTCTGAAAGGTAGCTATTCGAGTCAAAGCTTGTCAATACCCAAAGGACAACTCCGAAAGCCATCAGGGGACCTACCGAGAGCATGCTTCCGCAATACCAAGACTAATTCTAAAGAATCACCAAAAGTAAACTGAAGCTATAAGAAGAGGATCTATCTACTCTAATTTACTTAGTGTTGATACTGAAAGAGGTGAAGGTTTTGAAGTCACCAAAGCACAAGTGCAAATACTATGAGAGCTTAAAACCGGAACACATTGCCGAAAGACGAAAGCACCACCTAGAGTTATCCACACTGACTGACTTGGTGTCGGTACATTATGAAGAAGGAGTATCCAAGTTGAGCTCCTAAAGCCACTGAAAGCAAAGTTAAATCCGATAGTAATGTTGAGAAGAAAGAAAGGCGATCGAAACTAAGGCAATCAGAGTCGAAAGATGCAAAAGCAGCCGAAGCCACATTACCGCATCCGAAGGAGGCTTCTGCTGAGTTTACAACCGAGGGGAGCCCAATATGTCTATAAATAAGACCCTAGGAGTCTCATTTTGGGGACGTTTCTCATTCTCAAATCTTGTATTCATTCTAGAGAGCTCAAACCTTAATTTGTAAATCAATTTTGTGGATTTTCCTTGTAACCGCTACCATGTATAAAATCACCAAAGCCCTTAAAGTGGATGTAGATTCAACCCAAACTGAATATAAATTGTTGTGTTCTTACTATTTCCGCAAATTGCATTATCTTCTACTATGTCTGATTGTACTCCACTATGCTTCCGAATTACCAAAATACCCTTCTTCAAGCCGTTTAGCTTGTTTACATGCATGCGCTTAAGGAACCCTTATCCCAAGGTAGTTGTTGGTCCTTAAGTCTCGCAAGCGTGATACTCACCTTTTGAAGGAAGAGTAACTAATTTTCGAGAATAAGACCTTGGTGTCTAGGAAACAGTGAACTAACTCAAGCTTGAAGAACTAAATAATTCCTAAGTTCACCTAGGTCCATAATCATACCCCTATTTTCGGTGTTAACGAAAAATATCATTAATATTTTGGCGCTAGAAGGAGTGCTTGAACCTCCGACCCCTATTCCTACCTTTAACTCTTTGGATAACCTTGCCATCTTTCTAGCTAAGCTATTCTATTTCGAGTAGGACTAAGCTTTGAAGAAGCAAAATTATAGATAAAAAGTCTCGGGAAGCGCTTCTGAATACCGGATTACTACTTCGAAAATCATTGGTCTAAGCTATTTGAAGAATGGAATAACCTTGGACTTTTGGCCTAACTTCCTATACTTCTGCCCTATTAGTTAAACCTTGTTTCTGCTGCCTTCGTCTTTATGTTAAAACTTCCATTCGATTTTTCCCATTCCGTCGTAAATCCTTTACCCTTATTTCCCTTTCTATAATAAAAGAGACCCTCAATTCTCATTAAAGATGGTAAGACCAAGGAAGAATCATGAACATGATTTTATCGCATCTTCCACCTAAGAGGATGGTATACTTCCGGACTTCAACTTAGCAAATTTACAAGCTAAGAAACCGTCAAGCTTAGTGAAAGAAGTGAGTAATGAGCTGGAGGTATTGCATTTAGTTTCACGAATCGATATTGCAAGAAGACTTATTGAAGAAGACATAATCAAAAGGTCTTCCAAAGCAGAACCTTATGAAGAAGAATTAAGTCAACACAAGGGCTTAATAGCCAGACGAGGATCACTCCAAGCCCACATGACTGTCAAATTATGCAAGGAGCAATCAATTATTAAAGGAAGCGGACAGTCCAAAAAGAAGTGAGACCCCGATGTCATTAGAAAATAGAGATTCACAAAGGCTTTCTTTCTCCAATGAGATGACATTAGCTAAAGTCCCATCCGATATGAAAATATCACAATTTCTATATGATGAAACTATGGATGCCGAAGAACATCTCTCCATTTTCTAAAGTTATATGGATTTGTATAACAATCCCGAAGCATTTCGATGCAAGATTTTCCTAACCACTCTTCATAAGGAAGATAACAAATGGTGTAGATGTTATCATGGCCCGGTCATCACAATCTGGAAACAATTATCCCCTGCGTTTGGCACACAATTCCATGTGTGGAAGGACCAACAATCAGCATCTATGATCTAGCCACTATTAAACAGGGATCATAAGCATCACTTGATAGCTATCTGAAGGGATTTCATACTCAGTCGCTCAAAGTAAAGGAAGCAATGAACACAGAGAAGCTGATAGCTGTGCATTTAGGGTTGCTTGCACAAAAACTTTTCTGGAGGGAGCTTATACTAAAAAAATGTGAAAGCTTGAATGATTTTTATTCTAGAGCAGACAAATTCATTCATATGGAAGAATTCTCAGCACAAAGAAAAGCTTGCAGAAGGGTCAGAAGATAGGAGATATCAGTTTTGATTCTTTTGAAAAAGGAACTTCAGAGTCAGTCAAAACATTTTCGGATTCGAACGTCGTTAATTTTGTTAAGCTTCGCAATGGTATTTGATTAGAAATCTTAAAGTGGAATCAGCTATGGAATTTTAGTTTAAACGAACTTCGTTCGATTTATTTAAAATTGTATCAGATCTGCAAATAAAATCACGGTGAGTAAATCTCACTCATATTTTTATTTAGAATTATTTTATTCGTTAAAATAATTGTTCGTTGGTTGTTTGCATGCACTGGAATATTATTGTGGCTACTATATAATATATACATATAATATATATTAGTTACTTAGGCTTGGTTGTTGTGGTTATTATATATATATATTGGTGATTGGATTCCCGTAGTATCATTAGCGGATGACCCTATACGCCCCACAATATGATAGTGGATGACCTTCTATACTGCGATATCCTGCCTTAAAGCAGGGTGGGTATTATTTATGTTGGCTAACTTCTGTGGATGCAGGAAAACAGGTTGGAGGGATTCAAATGGATCCCTCAAAATTTATTATTTATTTGTTTTCATATATATTATCATATATAATGTGTTAGAAAAACCTATGGTTGATAATTTGGTGTTTTGAATGTTTAAAAATCACTGGGCTTAAATGTTTTTTCATAAAAATATCGTAAAAAGGATATTTTGAGATTTAAAAGGGAAATCCATTTTCTAAAAATAGAATTCGAATTTCGAATGGACTAGAAATATTAACTTGTTTTAAATAAATAAAACAAGTAATGAATTTATAAACGGTGTTTATAAATTAAATGGAATGATTTTCATTGGATAAATGTGGGGAATTGAAATAAATTTATAAATAGTATTTGTAAATGAAATGGATAATTGCCATTGGATAATTGGAGAGTTTAAATTCAAATGTGAATTTGAAAATGAGAGTTTAGAACTGTTTTAAATAGAAAACGATGAAATCTGTTCTGATTTTTGGAATGTAAATTTAATTGGATAATTCAATTAGATTATGTTGAAATTATAAAACAAATATTATCCAGAAAGGGTATTGGAATTTTTTTAATTAGAAATTAAGATTTAAAATTAAATATTGAAATAGGTTCTTTGTTATATATAGATAAGTTATAAAAAATAGAATATTCCAAAATAAGATTTTGGTTTTTAAATAGATTTCGAAATGGAACTTGTTTGAATATATAAAACAAGTTAATTTATAAACGATGTTTATAAATTAAAATAAATTATCTTAGATAATTTAGCAGTTTAAATTCAAATATGAATTTAGAAGTGAATTGGAAAGAGGTTTGAAATAGAAAGACGGATTTTTATTTCAGAATTCGGAATATAAATTGAATTGAGATAAATCTAAGGATTTATAATTAAAATTCAATTATATCGAATTTTGTAAATAATTTATTTATAAAGGAATTGGAACATAGTAGAAAGGATGGAGTTATAAATAAATTTTAATTGAGTAATGAAAAATCGACGATTAGAGATAATCAGAAATATTAAGTTGGATTTGAAAACTGGATTTAATATATATTAAAATATATATTAAAACGAGATTGAAATTCAAATTTAACAAAGTTTAACGTTTATATTTAAATATAGTTAGAATGAACTCGCCGCAGCGCGATAGTTCGTAATTTTGCGTTTCGAACTTCAATTGAGTATATAGAACTCAATTTAAGTCGGAAATCTTTGAAACACGAATCGTCAGGACCGATCTGATAATAGTTTTCCAATAGAAAAGAAAAATCTGGATTTTGTCTTATAGATTTTGGGTTATGTCAAAATCAAATTTTCAGTAAAACTGCGCCATAACCATTATAAAACCATAACGGTTTATTTAAATTAATAAAAGGATTTTAAGTAAATTAAATCTGAATTTCCACTAGAAAAATCCAGACTTGAGATGTAAATAAATACGAACTCAAGTGGAATAAGTAAACTGATTTTTGAAACAAAAATCAGATTTTTAATTTTTAATAGAATTAACTAATTTGAAGAATAATTAGTTAATCGTATTTTAAATTGAAACTGGGCGTTAGATAAGTGAATGGGGTTTATAAATTCATATTCGAAATCAAATATGAAACTCAGGATGAAAATGGAATTAGATTGGTTTTTGAGTAAAATAAAAATATATCCGAAAGTGATATGTTCAATTAAAAAGATGAAATGGGCATAGAGCTGATTAAAGATAAATTAGCAAATTGAGTTAAAAATGGTCGGATTGAGTTGAAACAAATTGGGAATGAACGTGTGTGGGTTAGACAGATGTGGAATGAAGAGTATGAAGATTATAATTTGTGTGCTCGACAAAAAGGTATATGTTTAATGTGTGCTCGACAAAAAGGTACATGTTTAAATTCCATATGAGATTTTATGCGTCGAATCGGCAAGCCATTTGGCTTTTTGGTTTTCTTTTTAAATGGAAAGGACCTAGAGAGGCAAGTTGGAGTTTGAGCTTTTAACTGGTAAAAAGGAGGTGGCTAGCGAAATTTTCTGAAAAGTTAAGGAGTTAGAGTATTTTTAAGAAAAATTGATAACTAGAAATCATTATATCGATATATATAGAATTCGATAAGGAAACGAACTTAATATAGAATATTATAAACAAAAAGGAAATCTATAAATTTTAATCTGGTAAGAATTGAAAGAAAACGTATACACGTTTAAAAAGAAATGGAAAATTGGTTTAATATGATGTTGATTATTTGAGATAAGTAGTCTTGTCCGTTTTGAAGTTAAGAATGTTATTCAGTCAAGGTCTAAGCTGTAGTTATACCCCAACTTGATTAGTTTCATTATTAACCGACAAATAGCAAGATTCAGTCTCGAAGATAAATATTTGAATAAGATTTAGTTGAATGCAGTACTTTGAGTTGTTGTAACGATGTTTTACACAACATTCGTTTTAACCCAAGTAAGTGGAATTTTGGAAATATTATAATAAAATATTTCCTAAGTATAGAAAGAAACTGGTTTGGAAAAGTGATAAGTAATTGGAATGTTTTCCAATTATTAATAGAAGATATTTTCTAAGTATAGAAAATAAAAAAGGCGATATATGGAAATGTTTTCCAAATAGCGCAAGAGGCCAAGATGATTATTGAAAATATTTGGCTAACAAATATTGATAAGGAAATGGAGAAGTGATCTAATTAATGAAATATTAATTAAGGAGCCCAGTGATTATTTGGTGCTTTGAATGGATGTTTGTTTTTCTTCGATAGTAAAATAACTGACTATCGAAGTATTTGCCAATATCATTGTCAATATGGAGAGATTGGTTGGATTATTATTCGAGAACCACTCCATATTGGCAGTAGCATTATGAATCAGATTATATGAAGATAATCAAAGATGGAGTGAAGTGCAAGGGCTTTTTATATTAATCCTAGGTAGAAATTGCCTAAGATGGATTAATGGAAATTGTGCCTTTGTTTTCGTTCAATCCCAGAATGAACGTATATGGACAAATGTATGACGAGTATTTCCAATGACCACATATGTTAGTCTGTATAAATATATATGGTGGCGGAGAATTTATTCTCTTAGCATAATATCTAGGTTATATTTGTGAAAATCAATTAATGGTTAACAGAACTGACAATGTGGCATTCAAAGTGATTGTGCTATCGATGAAAAGTAAGTAAGCGTAGCCTTAGGCCTCAACAACCGGAAAATGACAAAAATCGGGCAGGCAGCATGGATAAGTGGTTAGCTCCCAATTAGGGTGTATTATCACCTTTCTAGAGAAATTCATTTCTCTCTTTATTCTATTCGATGTTGTCCCATTTGGGAAAACGGTTACTGATCTCAACCGTTGGTGATATAGATTCGATACACTCAAGCGAAATGAGTGGTCGGTCATGTGTGGCCGGGTTGAAAGATGTTCTTGCTGAAACCAATGTATTCTTCTCTAGAGATACACTGTCGGAAGGTGGTTCCATACCTTGTCATAGTTGGAAATCCATTATCCAATAAGTGCTCGCAGTTTTGATTGTATACTATATATATAGAGCGTGAGATGCAAACGTTCTGCTGGATGATTATCTAGTTGTGGTTGATAGACACTATTATAATATCAAAAGAGTTTTGATATAAAGATTATCGTTTCTTTCAAAAGGATTTTGAAAGTTAAATCAAGCATTTTGGATTCTCATAAGGGAAAAACCTGTTCCGTGTTATACGGCGTGGTCTTATGAGATATCGTTTATTTTCTCAAACTGTTTTAAATTGTTTACTCATACCAGTCTCATGACTAACCCGAAGTTTATTTTTTTATGTTTTCCCTAAACTCTTGGGTGCCCAAATTTGTACGTACAGTCAAGTAGTTCAGGATTTTATAGATTTATCTAAAGGAGCTTGGAGCAGGAGGCTTCAACATTATTTATTTATTATTTTTCCATTATGTTGTAAGTGTTGTACTCTGATGATGATATGTTATACAGTTAAAAATTTTGTACTCTAGAAGTTGATATATATATATATGTTATATTTTGTTCTGCTGCAATATAAGAATCTGTATTGTTATTTTTGTTCTTCTTTTACCTTTTTCTTCTTTTAAAAATAAATGATTCGTGTTTCTGTGATATTTGGGTTGGACGTGTGGTGTATTTAGTCAAATTAAATAGTACGGATTTGCGGGCCATTACAGGTGTAGAGCATACCCCTGATGAAGGTGAATCAAGCAAAGCTTATAGAGAGAGAAGCAACATCAAACAAAGCGTCTAGAGAGAGAAGCAACTTCAAATAAAGGTTCTAGAGAGAGAAGCCGCATCAAATAGAGCTTCTAAAGAGAGAAGCAACATCAAATAAAGCTTCCAGAGAGAAGCCACATCAAACAAAACCTCCCAGAAGAGGAGCGGTAAACAAAGTCTCCAGAAGAGGAGCAACAAATAAAGCTTCCAAGAAGATGAGCAACATCTCCTACAATGAAGTCGCCTTTAAGTAGGGCTACAATACTTACATCTACAACAATGGAGTCGGCCCTAAGAAAGGCTAAATGCTTGCATCTCTAGCCAGTGGAGTTGCCCCTTAAGTGGGGCTAGTTAAGCATCTACCCATAAAGGGACTAGTGTCACTCTCTTAGAGGGTTTTCATTCATTTGCATATCCTAGGGCTAGGAGTAAGACTAGACTTTAGATACCCTATGATCGAAAAATCAAATGGAACTTCTTGTTGAACGGTTGATAGCCAAATGACCTGACGAAACTTCTCACTGAACGATTGCGGATTCAAATAACCAAACGGAACTACCTGCTGAACTATTGAACAATTGGAAATTTAGGCGATTGAACGGAACTACCTGTTCAATGGTTAAATGATGAAACAATCGAACGGAACTACTGCTAAAGGGTCAAATGGTTTGAAAACTGAATGAAACTACTGCTGAATGACTATTTGGTTCAGGATAGGATTAATTTATATCGAAAGCATTCCTCTACATATGCGTCTGAGAAATTATTCCTTTGTATATTTATGACGCTTTCGCTTATGTGGTTTCTCTAAGTAAACTTCCGAGAAACCCAAGATGATTTATGGTTGTTTGGTTACTCTCAATGATGTATGAGATGTTTAACATTGCTTGCATGTATAATCCTTGGATGATTTGTGATGTTCTCATTGAATGATCTTTGAGTGAATTTAGATGATTCTTTTATGCTTGTACTAAGGCTTTTTACTTATAGCATTTCCCAATGATTTCTGGATTCTTCTTACCCGAGTATGAGTCTCGGATTCTTATATAAGTTGTTGATTTTCTACTTACCCGAGTGTGAGTCTCGGGATTTCAATATGATTTCTGATTTCTACTTACCCAAGTGTGGTTCTCGGGGTTTCTATAAGATTTCTAGATTCTACGTACCCGAGTATGAGTCTCGGGATTCTTATATGAGTTGTTGATTTTCTACTTATCCGAGTATGAGTCTCGATATTTCTATATGATTTTTAATTTCTATTTACCCGAGCGTATGTCTCATGGTTCCTATATGATATCTGATTTCTACTTACCTGAGTGTGAGTCTCGGGGTCCCTATATGATTTCTAGATTCTACTTACCCGAGTATGAGTCTCGGGATTCTTATATGAGTTGCTGATTTTCTACTCATCCAAGTGTGAGTCTCAGGATTTATATATGATTTCTGATTTCTACTCACCCGAGTGTGAGTCTCGGGATTTCCATGTGATTTCTATTTATCAAAGTGCGAGTCTTGGGATTTTCATGTGATTTCTATTTATCTGAGTGTAAGTCTCGGGGTTTTGATTATATTCAAGTTTCTGGATTTCTATGGAATAAGTTCAAGTTTAATCCTTGAACCTTTTTTTCTTATTATTTGCTAATAAGTATTTTTGAAATTACAAAAATCTTTTAGAAAATAAACCTATAGATTCGCATTATTCCAACAATAAAGTCTAGTTATGGATTTATTATGCTCCTTTCCAAAAAGAATGTTTAAATTCCATTTGTCATATTCACATATAGAGTTCAGATATGCCACTAATGTTCCAAGGTAAAGGTGTTTAAATTAGTGCCCAGGTTGCCGCTTCAGGTCTCTCATTCGAAGTCTTCCAGATAAGGTTTGTGATACTTCGGCACTTTACACAGGGAAGTTCTCTAAACTCATAACATACTTACCCCTAACATTCATTACTCTAAATTTTGGTCAAAATGATGTTTAGCACATCATAAACAAAATGTCAAACACTATGCAAGTCGTATTACTTTTGTTTAACACACTATGCTTGTCAAAAGTGGACCTCCTGATTTTCTATTGAAAATACTCAAATATAAGAGTATAGATTTTACCATCTCCCACTTTTAAGAATAAGAATAAGTTCTTGATGGTTGATGCTTAGATAAGAGTATTAAATTCTCCATTCAATGTAAGTAGGAGAATGTTAAATCATAGAATTCCACATGAATACATGTTTGAATTTGCACATTATGCACAATTAGGTTTATAAAATTTCGTAATTCAAGAATTTATAATCAAGCTTTATTCATAAAGAAAGCCTGTGCTTCCCCTTACATCACAATATTGGGTTATACGAAACTAACATCAAAACCTGTTTAATGATTTTTTAGTTACAGATAAGTTGTACAGGGACCACAGGATTTTTTCTTAAAGAACAAAAGCTTCTCTATACTAGGTGGCTAACTGTTAACACCAAAACTTGCACTAGCCAAATATAAAGAAGCAAAGGAAAAGAAAAAGGATTCGGGTAGTGAACCCGGAACCAAGTGGGAAAAGCTCTAGAAGCAAGCTCCAGAAGTTGTGGAACCGGCACCGAGAGCGAAGAAATCAGAGAGTTGACACTGGAAGCGAAACGTTCAGGGAATCAAGGCCGATACCGAAAGCTCGAGAGTATCAGTTTGACGCCAACAGCGGAACACGAAGGAGAACATATGACATCGACACCCAGAAAGCCAATGTTTAAAGGGAGATAAGATCAAGACGTAGTATTGTTACTACCAAATTTAGTACCAAAACCTGATATCAGTGAAGGGGTATCAGACCGTAGCCAGCTCAAAAGAATGATTCGGAAGCATGGAGCCGACATCAGGCTAAAGCCGAATGCATAAAAGAGGTGGTTTGGTTAATAGGATATTGGCACCGACACAAAGGAGAAAAGTACCGATATGAAAGGTGACATCGACAAAACAATGCCGTCACTAAAAGTCATCTACATGGGCTCAGTCCCGAAGACATAATGTCTGAAATTAGAGGCAAGCAAAGAAGAGCAAGAGCCGGAAGCCCATGACCCGAGTCCCAAAACCAGGAAGGAATTCTATACTATCTGAAACACAACATGAAGCCCCAAGATAGGAAAAAAGAGACGAAAGGGTCACCGACACTAATTAACTTAGTGTCTAGACAGAAGAAGTTAAAGATGTTAGAGCCATAAGAAGCAGGAACACAAGGAAAACATTCTGAAAGGTAGCTATTGGAGTTAAAGGTTGTCAATCGCCGAAGGACAGCTTCAAAAGCTATCCGGGGGATGTACGGAGAGCACGCATCCGCAAGACTGAGACCGATTCAAAAGACTCACCGAAGCTTATAAGAAGAGGAGTTATCCACACTAATTTGCTTAGTGTCGATACCGAAAGAGGTGAAGGTTCTGAAGTCCTAGGAAATTAAAGCACGAGAGAAAATAGTATGAGAGCTTAAAATCGGAATTCATAGCCGAAAGCTGAAAGATCCTCCTAAAGCTATCCACACCAACCGACTTGGTGTCAGTATATTATGAAGGAGTAGCATCCAAGTTGAGCTCCTAAAGCCAAGACTGTCACATCGAAAGCAAAGTCAGATCCAATAGTAATGTTGAGAAGAAAGAAAGGCAGCCAAAACCGAGGAGACCAGTACCGAAAGATGCAAAAGCGACCGAAGCTACGTTACCGTGTCCGAAGGGGTCTTCTTCTGAGTTTACAACCCAGGGAGGCCCAATATGCCTATAAATAAGACCATAGTGGTCTCATTTTGGGGGACTTTTCTCATTATCAAATATTGTATTCATTCTAAAGAGCTTAAACCCTAATTTGTAAATCAAATTTGGGGATTTTCCTTGTAACCGCCACTATGAATAAAATCACCATAGCCCTTAAAGTGGACGTAAGTTCAACCCAAACCGAACCACTATATATTGTTGTGTTCTTACTATTTCTGCACATTACATTGTCTTCAACTAGGTTTCTTATTGTATTCCACTATGCTTATGAATTACCAAAATACCCTCTTATAAGTCGTTTAGCTTGTTAACTTGCCTTGCGCTTATGGAACCCTTATCCCAAGGTAGCTGTGACAACCGCCCATAACCCCTACACCAAACAAGAGGAAAAGTGCGCTAAAGGGTGTGCCAGACAGCTGTGGATGATCACCATAGGTAAACAACAATATCAGAACCTGTCGTAACTCACAAGCAAGGATAAAATATAATAGAACATATACAAAAGATAGTAATAGTGAAGTAGGAAACACTAGAATTTCATAATAACTAGAAAGTAATATCCATACACTTGGAAATAGTGTTTATACAAATTTCCTCACTACAGCACTCAGAGAATAACAAACAGCGTAAATCTAAATATTATATAATAGAAAGATAGTACGCCAGCCTCATGCTCGCCTCCGAACTGCCACATCGTCCTCACTAGGCTATCACATGTCACCTTGCCTACCCATCCACAACCGGATGAACAGCCAAGGCAATAGGGGAGAAACATAAAACCTTGAGTCAGACAATAGCCTTAGTGAGTGATAAAATCGCTAAAAAACATCAACAATAAAGTATATGAGAATGGATAGATAAACATACTAATCTACCCACAACACCAGAGAAGAATTCAATCCTATCTTCCACACATTGGACAGTGATAGCCTTTACAACAACATTTCAACCATACATCCATGGAAACCAGAACACCCATTCAATCATGAAAAAACACTCATGGCATCCAAATTATATATCTAATGTAAACCATCCTAATCGAACTCAACATCCCTCAAGCACAATCCCAAGAGGCCTAAACCAATTTCAGACAAGCACCTAAGGAATATCTAATTCGATGTTGGACAATCTACATGAGATGGTTCAAATAAAGCGACCAATAATCCATGATAGACTATGGCTATCACCGCCAATCCTGCTACGAAACCATCGTTAATCATATGACGACCGACCTTACCATATGTCAAGGGCTAATGGTAACCCTAGTTCTAACATAAACTCCATACGCCTTTCAACGATATGTATGTATATCCAGCCTTGACAACTAGGCATTTCAATGATACCTAGGGTACTCGACCTACAACCGGTATTTTAGGTGCCCCTATTGTACCCCTGCTCTGAGTTTGCTAGAACTTACGACGACGATAATCTCTCGGCCTTCGCATCTCTAGTCATCCAACCCGATGACTTTTCATAGCTCAAGCAACCTTCTCGAGCAACCATTATCCACCAACTCACGACCTTTGAGTTGCCACCTCATTCGTTGTTTTACTCCGATCAACGAACACCTTTCAACACTTCAGATATTCCCACTTGAATTTACTTCGAAGTCACAACATCAATGAGCCAAATTACATCACTGCGTTGCGGCTAGGGTTTGGGGGATTGCCCCTGATTATTTTTTTCAAGTTCTTTTGTTCAAATTTGGGTCGTATCCAAAAATATAATTTTTCAGAAATGACCCCGTGCGATCGACCCATCATCCTGGAGACGACCGACCCAAACCTTCATCAGAAGTACGACAGACTGACCTAATATCATGACCGACCCCATCTTGGACCGACCCGAATCCATGCCTACCCGACCGACCCGATCACTTCGGACCAACCCGACCACCTTTGTCTTGACTGACCCAACATCTTGGAGCCACCTGACCGACCCGTGTGACTCCATCTCGACTGACCCGGCCCTACAACTCGCGCTCGACTGACCCAATTCAGACCGACCGACCCAATTGGCTTTCTCCCCATAACATGGACTCCGCTTCCTCTTATGGCCGACCAACTCTGTTGTGACCGACCGACCCAAGACTGGCCAATCCAGTCGAGACCGACCCGACCCAAACTCAAGTATTGCGACCAACCATGTGTACTTCCGCTTGTACTACCCTTGTACTACATCGTACTTCATGGTCGACTAGGTGAGGACCACCTAAAACCTGTACCACTCCAATTTCAACCAAAACTCCTCCAAATGACCAAATCGACACAATATGCTCAACTAATTCATTCAACACAATCATAAGCACGTTATGGAATCACTAACAACATGAATATGACAACTATCACTCAAATTGTACAATTTTACCAAAAATCATGCTAAATGAACATATGATCTAAATTGCGGATCTAACTTGCATAAACATATGAAATGGCATAGGAGTTTCCAGTTTAAACACGCTAACTTAAATCATAGGGTGTTCGAAATGAAAATGGACTTACCAAGGTATAAATCTATGGTAGAACACTTAAATTTGATGAAAAACATGATCAAACATTCATATCCTTCATTGAATCCATGTGAGAGATGCAAATCACTCACCGATTCTCCAAATCAAAGCAAAAACAATGAATTAAGATTCCGGACAGCAAGCAATTTGAACCAAACCCCTTGATTCGATGAACTCTCACTTCAAATGATGTAGATCTAACCTCAAATCGTGTACATCTTCGATTTCCTAAGCTTTAATGGTGGAAAGATAGAGAAATGGAGGAATGGAGGATCCCTTGGCTCTTCCAAATGAGAGAATGGGGAAAGTAAACTATTTCTCATACCTCCCATCCCGTATTTCAATTCAAGTAAAACCCTAACAAATTAAATTCAAAGTAGCAAAAATTAAAATTAAGATTAGTTGATTACCCATCACCGAAGATTATGAGAAACAATACAAGAGCACGCTCTGGAAGATCGAAGAGAAACAGCGAGAGCAGCGAATTTTTTCCTTAGAACCAACAAACCTCCAGAAATAGATTATGTGTTCAAGGTAGTAGTTGTCGGAGATTGTGCTATCGGAAAATCACAGATAATAGGAAGATTCACCGAAGACAAGTTCTGTTTTGATTCCAAGTCTACAATTGATGTTGAGTTTCAGACTCGATCGATCACCATTAACAGGAAGCGCATAAAAGCACAAATCTGGGACACTGCTGGACAAGAAAGGTACGAGATGAGTTCATATCAGTTAATCATACCATGCTGTAATAAGTGAATTCTGCAGATGGTTCATAATCAAATTCACTGCATTCATTTTATTTTATTTTTTTCTCTTTCGTGGATTACATTCAGTAGGACAGTTTAGATTCCGAGCACTAAAATATAGTAGTCTAACTTCAACTTTGTTTTGCTTTACTTTTGTCATGTCAATACATTCATGGCAAACATAAGGTAAACAGCCTTCCATCAACCCACTAATGGGCCTCCTAAAATCAGCCCATTTAGCTTATAAACCTGGACAACCAATTGTAAAACCTTAAAACAACTATTCCTCCCAAATCACTGAGCCAAATCCTTAATGTAACCACTCTACGGAAAGGCAATCATCATTTCCTTTCCAATGGCATAGGTCTCACCACCTGATTCTACCTGATTCTAAAGTTATTTCCTGTACAAGACTGATAGGGGCAAAATGATCACAAATAAAATCGATAAAAATTATGGGCATGTTTCACATCCCCATAAACAACATATCAAAATATTAGAATGATCCAACCCTCAGGGAATAAAATAAAAATATTTTACGATCTTCCGATACGTAAAATGCGAGCTGTTACAGTAGCTGTTGGTCCTTAAGTCTCGCAAGCGTAATACTCACCTCTTGGAAGGGAGAGTAAATAATCTTTGGGTTTAAGACCTTGATATCTAGGAAACGACGAACTAACTCAAGCTTATAGGAACTAAATAATTCCTAAGTTTCCCAAGGTCCATAATCATACCCTTATTTCTGGTGTTAACGAAAAATATCTTTAACAGAAGGGTAATGGCCAACACTAAAAATCCAGCGGATGGATCTCTTAGCCCAAACTGTGAGGTACCCTTAATCATACATCAAGAACTCGCACCTAGAGCATACATACTCTGCAAGCCAAATGTTGGTCTCGTGCATAGAACATGGAACATAGAACATTTGAGACCATACTTTCCAATTATAAGTGAATAAGAAGTCTCCTTGAGAATATCCAAATGCGTAAGGGTATGGATACCCTCTCAAAATTGGGAGCCACCAGAAATGGGTGAAGCAGCCTACAATGATCAAAAACCCTTATCATCACCAAGATGGCCAGGTTAATTCATCTCCTGGAGGGAGGTAGGGTGTAAGCCTTTAGCCGTGTCCAATGAAGAAAGGGCCAGGTTAAAGTATCAAAAGCATAAGCCTCCGATCCACGCTAGAAATGATCGGGATGGAGCATCTAATATAAGTACGCCCTGCCTCTTCTCGCAGAAGAGTACGCTCTGCCTCTGCTTGAACTTAGCACGTCCTACCTCTGCTCACAGAAGAGAACGCCCTACCTCTTCTTATGTTCCTCGTATCCCGCAGAAGGTAATGAATAAAGCATGCCTTGCCTCTGCTAGTAGAATTGCACACTCTGCCTCTGCTTCGCCTAAGCACGTCCTATCTCTGCTCACATAAGAGCACACTCTACCTCTGCTTTTGTCTCCTCCCGTAGAAGGGAGCGAAAGCCCAGAGAGTGGCTAACAAAGCACATACATCCTCGAATTTGAGAAACAAAAGCCCAAAGATTGGCTAACAAAGAATGTACATCCTCTGCTTTAACAAACAATAACCCAAAGAGTGGCTTAGTAGGCACACAGTCACCTATGCTTATGCAAAACCCTGAGGAAAGGGAACAAAAGCTCTGGAAGAGCACTCTAAGCACGCAGTCGCCTCTTTTTACATTAAATCTCCCATAGGAGCAGAGCAAAAAGCTCAAAAGAAGAGCACTTAAAGCACGTACCACCTCTGCTTTAAAAAAAACCTGGAGTTAGCGCAAACAATAAAAAAATACCAAGATCTGAGTTAGTTCGGGACTTCTATGAGTACCAAAAGTGGATTTCTAGTGTTCTATCATCTAATACCCGAATCTGGTTGGTTCGAGACTTCTATAAATACCATAAGTGGATTTCTAGTTTCTATTATCAAATACCTGAATCTGGGTTGGTTCGGGACTTCTATTGAAACACCCCACCTCCGTTATGGTCACTCTCAAAAGGGAATGCCCTAATTTTGGTGGAGGTTTATAAGTACAAGTCACAGATATACAAGACAGATATAAGAACACATATTTGTAAAACAGCGGAAGAACAACAAACTTTATTTCATTAAGTCAAATACGTGTTACAACAACATCCTTTCCAAAAACATAACATAACACTTTCATAATCTGTCTTGAGTACATTATTTAAAGAAGCATAAATAAAACATAGATAAACTGCAAAAGCCCCTTAGTGGATTGTCCAAAGCCATAGTTCAAAACAGGAAAGTCCAAGCAATACATTTCTCTTCTTCAAGCTGGATGTTGAGGCTGGTCAAGCTGCTGTGTTCCCTCCCTGAGGACCTGGGGGGGAAACGGAAGAAAGAAGACGAAAGAAAAATAGAGTCAGACATAAAGCCTGAGTAAGTCTAGTACTACTTTGTCTATGAATAAAGAACTGGGTGTGATAAGTAAAACAGGAAGTGGGCAAACACTATGAACTTGGTTAAGTTATCTAGGGTCGAATATACTATCGTACCTCATGTTAATCTCTGAACCCATATAAACTAGTTTCCAATTTGCACCCCATAATCAGGGTGATGTGATCCATTCAATGATGATCGGCTCCTACTCGCATAGTTACATGTGTCTTACGGCCCCCGATGTCTGTAGTTACCTATGCTGGTCCCACCATGGGGTGTATCAAGTCCCATAGTGGCAACCCGACACAACCTTAGAGTGCACAGGTATGCTACTGGTGTCCAGTGCCTTATTTTTCTGCGCCGGAGTGTGTGCACGCCCGCACTCCGTTAGAACCTACACTGCTACACCACCGCCGTCGCTTTGACCTCTTACAATCAGCCCAGTAATCGTGCCCCACCCTGCCTAGTTTCAGGGTATCCTGATACACCTTTTAGGGTTACTGCTGAAAAGGGTCCCCCGTTACTAGGTTTTCTATCTCTAGCCAACATGCTAAGTTGGTTAAGTGTTCCCTACCTAACCCCACCAGTCTGTTTAGTTTAGCATGTTCCATTTTGATTAAGTTTTTAGTCCACTTAATCCTAACAATCCTGACTCAGCCTTAATTGTCTTATTAAGGCCCTGACCTCTCACATTAGACAGGTATTGTTGTGGCTGCCTGTTGCCGGTTGGTTCCGGGCAGTCTTACGCCACAACTCAGTCTAACCTCGGGTCCTTGCTGGGCTCCATGTTTAACCTCCCACATTGGATAGGTATTGTTGTGACTACTGGACAGCCGGGCGGTTCCGGGCAGGTTTACATCACAACTCAATCCAACCTCGGGTTAAACACATCGTATTTTCTACCTTTACATATCTTGTCATTCTTCTTTATTTATATGTAAATATTTGCGGCCCATTATTAAGTCAATGGTGTAAAGGTTACACCAATCACGGGCCCAACCCATACTTGAATTTGGGCCCTTCTATTTTATATTTTCATTCATTAATTAATTTTTAACCCGACGTTATTTTCCCCCGTTTTACACGTCCGTTCATATATATTGGGCTTAGCCTTTTAAATCCCAATTTAGCCATGCGAAAGGGGAGGCTTATGGCGTATACACAAAGAGGGGAAGGTGAGCGCATGAACTTGCATAAGACGTTGGAAATACATAATAGAAACTGGTGTACTTGCATAGTGGTAACATAGGTGACATGAATCAAAGCATGTGAACTTGCATAGGTTTAACTACAACATGAACCTATATTCTTATTTAGGCATAATGTCAAACATAAGCATGTCATAAATATTCCTAGCATAAGCATAGCATAATGTCAAACATAAGCATGGCATAAATACTTCTAGCATAAACATGGCATAATGTCAAACATAAGCATGGCATAAATACTTCTAGCATAAACATGGCATAATGTCAAACATAAGCATGGCATAGGTAAAGTTAACTTTGTTCATGGCATAAACATAAACAAGTCATGTTCATAAGGTTTCTACATGTTTACAAAGGGGATACTTTGTTACTAACACAAAAGCATAGTTCAACTTAATCATGGTTTAAGTCTAATCACATAACGATGGTATAAATATACTTATGCATAAATATTCCTAATCATGGTGTTTGCTTTAAACTTGCAAAAAGGGATTTTTGAGTCTAACCTAGCCATGTCTCACATATGTCATCATATCATTCTTTTAAACAAGATAAACTTAATCATGGATTTCAATTGTGCCAAATATCATTCATAGCCTAGCCATATTCACAAGCATGACTTAATATATGGATTATGGTGTCAAAATTCCAACATAGTTTCATATGAACTATAACAACCAACTTGTCTCAATTGCTTGCAAAACGATTTATGCACAAAATATACATCATGACGACATAATAACAAAGCCCCAAACTTGCATAAATTTCACTCAACTACATACATGTAGCTTCAACATAGATTACATAATTTGCACAATATTCCAAACGTATATTTGCATAGAACTACCGCATGTAGTTCTTTATAATGAATAACATAATTTTGCACAAACATGAATTACTTCCATTGCCACAATTCAAGCATACACATCAACACAGTTGTTTATTTATACCAAAGTAATACTCTACTTACAATCGTTGCGGCGAATTCTCTAATTAAGAGATATGATTCCTTTGTTGAATTGATTGGCTTTAGGTTGCTTGAATTGCTTTAAGCTTTAGAACTAATTCTCTCTCTAGTCGGCGGCTAATCTTTGTCGTTCCTCAGCAACATGGCGGCTATAATCTTATTTTGAATGAATAGATTAGGGTTTAGTCTAGGGTTGCTTATATAGAGGTTAGGAATTGATTAGGACCATTGATGTTGCTAGGTTAGATCGTAGCCATTCATTAGGAAGAGAGACCAATAAAAACCCGCCACCTAGCCCTAATGACAAAGCAAGCTTCTGAAAATCGGCCAAACACAGACCGGGCTAGCCAGGGCTAGACCAGACCTGGCCAGCAGGTCATTTTTGACCTGGGCGCACTTGGCAGGTGCGCCAGGTCAAAAATGTACTGGCGCACTTCACAGGTGCGCCAGTTCATTTTTGTTCTGGCGCACTTCCCAAGTGCGCCAGTGCATTCTGACCCTTTTTCGGTTTTTCGCCCAACTTCGTTCGTCCATAACTTCTTCATACGATATCCGTTTTTCGAAAACTCGGACTCTATTTCGCGTATTTTTCCGAGACGAACGCAATGGCGTATCCCGTTTCCCTTAGTTCTTTGATTTGAAATTAATTATACTTTAATTTGTGAGTTTCACAGTTATAGAATTCGCGGGGTGTTACATTCTCCCCCACTTAAAAGGATTTCGTCCCCGAAATCTTCAAGCTAGGAGGAATGTATATCCTAACATCCAATCATCCATCTACTCATCCATCAAACACGAGCATCCATTGTCCTTAAAAGACTTCTAATGCTTCATGATCATATGCAAAGTGTGTGTGTATACATGTACTTATCTAATGCAAAATCAGGCGGTCTACTGATTCAGTTGACCTCCTTAATGCGAATTATGTAAGTGCCATGAATCCATTATGTATGCAAATTTTCCTATTCTTGATTCTACATGAGTGCACAACCATTCAATACAAATGCAGCATCCATATGACAACACATTAAAGTTCAATCATATACAAATGCAAACATATATGCATATGCAATATGAAGTGACTGAGCCGATCTAAAACCTAGATTGTGTGTGTATATGCAACCACGAGCAACCACTAGCAATCACTTGCAACCATTTGCAACCATCATACATAACATGTTTCAATTACATGTTTCCATCCAAAAAGATTCTACCTAAAAGATACGGTCGAGGAAATATACCTAAAAAGATAAAAGCGCAACTTAAGGAAAGAGAAAGATCAAGGATGTACCCTCGAACAGAAAAGGGTAGGCTGTACGGATTCTAGCTTCAGTTTCCCAAGTCGCGTCTCCCTCGGCGTCGCTCCACTGAACTTTGACGAGCTTGACTTCACGGTTGCGTAGCCTCTTCACTTCCGCTCCTAAGATGCGGGTTGGAACTCTTCTTATGGTTGCTTCGCGTTCCACTTCGGCCTCTTCGAGGATGTTTGGCTCTACTACTTCAGCTGACTCATGCAGACATTTTCGGAGATGTGAAACGTGAAAAACGTTGTGGACTCCAGCCAACTTCTTGGGTAGCTCTAATCTATAGGAAATTTTCCCAATTGTTCCTATCTAAAGGTATAGTCGAAGTAAAAACTTTGTGCCCATTAGGCAATGTCAAAACTGAAAACCTATGCCACATATATATTGATTAGGAGAAGAACTCCCTAAGCATCAGCCCCGAAGACCGAAATCAACATCAGACTGACACCCAAAGAGTTACTCAACCCAACCACCATATATGATTCTAGGCAACTAAGCATGATGGACTCCTTTTAGGTCATAAGGGAGTCCCTTCCTAAGACTAATCTGTATCCTATAAAACCCAAAAACTTTAGTCAAACCGATGAACACCCTCGAGCCCCAACATGTGTTACTAACAGATGAGTCATACTCCCTATGGGGTTTGCACCAGAAATTGGATTGAGAATGGGACCGAGAGGATATACAGAAAAGATACTATGCAAGTAAGCTCTACAGGAGGAGAGGGATCAAGGATATACTCTTAAGAAGAGATATTATGCACGAATCTAGTCTTCAATCTTCTAAGTCGCATTTTCTTGAGCTTAACTCCATTATGCTTTGTCCATCTTTAACTTCACAATTTCGTAGCTTCTTAATTCTTGTTTCCTTTTTTTACTTATTCTCCTTCTAGTATACTTGGCTCAAGCCTAACTGCGTACTCATGGTTCCATGCAAGCTCTCCAAAATTCATTAGTGAATCTTGGATCTTGTTCACTTACTAGAAGGTATTCCACATAGATGAATTATCTCTTGAAAATAAACAAATGTCAACTATGTTGCCAAATGTACTTACTAAGGTGATTCTTTACAACTCATGCATCAGCGAAATGAACCTTCAGCCTTAGTGGCGAACACTACTGGAGCGCCCTATTCTGAAATGCTCCTCCTAATGAACCCCTTCTCTAGAAGCTCTTTAATCTGTTTACTGAGCTCTTTCCTTTCTCGTGGAGCCATATGTCTAACGGGCAACGCAACGGGCTTTGCATTATCTACAAGATATATGCGGAAGTCTATTTCCCGCTTCGGAGGCAAGCCCTTCACCTCTTCAAAGACATCCGGATATTCCCGGACCACTCTAACTGATTGCAAATTTTCAACAGAGGCATCTAGCGATTCAAGATAACTAAGCATAACCGCATACGAGGGATTACAAGAAATTTCCAAAGTATTACCGAGTTGGGTTAGGAGCCTAACAACCCTTTTCTCACAATCAAGGATGGCCCCATTACTGGATAGCCAATCCATACCCAAAATCAAACCATACCCCGAAAAGCCCAAAACAAAGGCACTACATTGAAATTCTACGCTTAGAATAGAAATTTTCAATCCCACACAGATCATAGACAAATGAGCTGGGCCCCCAATTGGGTTTGAAACAATTAAGGGGTCCTATACTATACTAGTTTCTAGGTGCAGAGATTCTACTAAAGCAGACGAGATAAAGGAGTGTGATGCGCCAGAATCAAACAAAGTGCGAACGGGGTGATTATAAAGATAAACTACACTTTCTACAGAAGTGTTTGTACCTCGCTGTTGCAGAGGTGGCGCTTCCAGCACGTGAACCTGTGCCCCTGGTGTGGATCCAGCCCCCTGCCCCTGTCCTCGTTTCTTTGGGCAGTCCTTAGCCCTATGGCCCGTCTCACCGCAAGAAAAGCACCCACCATTCTCCTTGGCCTTCTTTTTCCGGCAGTCCTTTACTAAGTGCCCCACTTTGCCACAGAAATTACACGTCCTCTTCTCTTTGTTGCCTTCCCCGCCTTTTTTAAAGTCTGTCTTCTTAGGCTGCAAACCCTCTTTCTTCCCTTGAGAGCTTTCTGCCTTTGTCTCCTTCTTGCCCTTATCCTCCTCATTCAGCAATGCCATTTGCACCAATCTTTCATACGTGGCCCCCATGGGTATATGGGTCATGGCCAAACTGTGTAATGGCTCATTTAACCCTTTGATGAAACGGAGAGCCTTCTTGTGCGGGGTGTTGACTAGGTCAAGTCCAAACCTAGCCAGCTCATCGAACTGATTCACATACTCTCTGACAGTCTTGTCTCCTTGCTTAAGAAATAAGAATTTTTCCAACTGCAAACTTCTTTCCGCATCTGAGAGGAATTTGGTCTCAAACCTTGCCCTAAAGTCCTCCCATGTCTCCACTGGTCTTTCAGCATTAGTGACTTCCCACCAGTAGGAAGCCTCGCCCTTCAATAGCCATACCGCCAACTGTACTTTTTGTCTATCTTCTACCTCAAAGATGATAAATAGGTCCTCCGTTTCTTTTAGCCAATTTCTAGCTGCTACGAAGGACTCAGTTCCATGGAAATCCCTTCCTCCCATAGCTTTAAAATCTTTACATATCTTAGCGAATGCGTTTCCCCGAGGAGGAGGTGGAGGAAAAGGTGTTGCCGCAGCTGGATGGTTTCCTTCAGCTGGGGGAGGAGGAACGGTAGGACCTGGCTGAGTGGCCCTTGCTTCTAAGAACCGTCTAAACCAACCAGGTATTGGCACCCCTTCAGGCAAGTTAAGTTCTTGGGACATGCTGAAACAAAAAGGATAGATTCAAAACGAAGGATAAGAGATAGTTCCTATGGCTTTGGGGAGTGGACTTTGCCTTTTAAAAATAAAATAATATTTTTCTTTTAAAAATGCTTCTTTAAATTTCCTTTTTGAAAATAATTTTTCAAAAATTTTTATCTTATCTGGTAAACCTATGCTCTGATACCAAGTGAAACACCCCACCTCCGTTATGGTCACTCTCAAAAGGGAATGCCCTAATTTTGGTGGAGGTTTATAAGTACAAGTCACAGATATACAAGACAGATATAAGAACACATATTTGTAAAACAGCGGAAGAACAACAAACTTTATTTCATTAAGTCAAATACGTGTTACAACAACATCCTTTCCAAAAACATAACATAACACTTTCATAATCTGTCTTGAGTACATTATTTAAAGAAGCATAAATAAAACATAGATAAACTGCAAAAGCCCCTTAGTGGATTGTCCAAAGCCATAGTTCAAAACAGGAAAGTCCAAGCAATACATTTCTCTTCTTCAAGCTGGATGTTGAGGCTGGTCAAGCTGCTGTGTTCCCTCCCTGAGGACCTGGGGGGGAAACGGAAGAAAGAAGACGAAAGAAAAATAGAGTCAGACATAAAGCCTGAGTAAGTCTAGTACTACTTTGTCTATGAATAAAGAACTGGGTGTGATAAGTAAAACAGGAAGTGGGCAAACACTATGAACTTGGTTAAGTTATCTAGGGTCGAATATACTATCGTACCCCATGTTAATCTCTGAACCCATATAAACTAGTTTCCAATTTGCACCCCATAATCAGGGTGATGTGATCCATTCAATGATGATCGGCTCCTACTCGCATAGTTACATGTGTCTTACGGCCCCCGATGTCTGTAGTTACCTATGCTGGTCCCACCATGGGGTGTATCAAGTCCCATAGTGGCAACCCGACACAACCTTAGAGTGCACAGGTATGCTACTGGTGTCCAGTGCCTTATTTTTCTGCGCCGGAGTGTGTGCACGCCCGCACTCCGTTAGAACCTACACTGCTACACCACCGCCGTCGCTTTGACCTCTTACAATCAGCCCAGTAATCGTGCCCCACCCTGCCTAGTTTCAGGGTATCCTGATACACCTTTTAGGGTTACTGCTGAAAAGGGTCCCCCGTTACTAGGTTTTCTATCTCTAGCCAACATGCTAAGTTGGTTAAGTGTTCCCTACCTAACCCCACCAGTCTGTTTAGTTTAGCATGTTCCATTTTGATTAAGTTTTTAGTCCACTTAATCCTAACAATCCTGACTCAGCCTTAATTGTCTTATTAAGGCCCTGACCTCTCACATTAGACAGGTATTGTTGTGGCTGCCTGTTGCCGGTTGGTTCCGGGCAGTCTTACGCCACAACTCAGTCTAACCTCGGGTCCTTGCTGGGCTCCATGTTTAACCTCCCACATTGGATAGGTATTGTTGTGACTACTGGACAGCCGGGCGGTTCCGGGCAGGTTTACATCACAACTCAATCCAACCTCGGGTTGGACACATCGTATTTTCTACCTTTACATATCTTGTCATTCTTCTTTATTTATATGTAAATATTTGCGGCCCATTATTAAGTCAATGGTGTAAAGGTTACACCAATCACGGGCCCAACCCATACTTGAATTTGGGCCCTTCTATTTTATATTTTCATTCATTAATTAATTTTTAACCCGACGTTATTTTCCCCCGTTTTACACGTCCGTTCATATATATTGGGCTTAGCCTTTTAAAGCCCAATTTAGCCATGCGAAAGGGGAGGCTTATGGCGTATACACAAAGAGGGGAAGGTGAGCGCATGAACTTGCATAAGACGTTGGAAATACATAATAGAAACTGGTGTACTTGCATAGTGGTAACATAGGTGACATGAATCAAAGCATGTGAACTTGCATAGGTTTAACTACAACATGAACCTATATTCTTATTTAGGCATAATGTCAAACATAAGCATGTCATAAATATTCCTAGCATAAGCATAGCATAATGTCAAACATAAGCATGGCATAAATACTTCTAGCATAAACATGGCATAATGTCAAACATAAGCATGGCATAAATACTTCTAGCATAAACATGGCATAATGTCAAACATAAGCATGGCATAGGTAAAGTTAACTTTGTTCATGGCATAAACATAAACAAGTCATGTTCATAAGGTTTCTACATGTTTACAAAGGGGATACTTTGTTACTAACACAAAAGCATAGTTCAACTTAATCATGGTTTAAGTCTAATCACATAACGATGGTATAAATATACTTATGCATAAATATTCCTAATCATGGTGTTTGCTTTAAACTTGCAAAAAGGGATTTTTGAGTCTAACCTAGCCATGTCTCACATATGTCATCATATCATTCTTTTAAACAAGATAAACTTAATCATGGATTTCAATTGTGCCAAATATCATTCATAGCCTAGCCATATTCACAAGCATGACTTAATATATGGATTATGGTGTCAAAATTCCAACATAGTTTCATATGAACTATAACAACCAACTTGTCTCAATTGCTTGCAAAACGATTTATGCACAAAATATACATCATGACGACATAATAACAAAGCCCCAAACTTGCATAAATTTCACTCAACTACATACATGTAGCTTCAACATAGATTACATAATTTGCGCAATATTCCAAACGTATATTTGCATAGAACTACCGCATGTAGTTCTTTATAATGAATAACATAATTTTGCACAAACATGAATTACTTCCATTGCCACAATTCAAGCATACACATCAACACAGTTGTTTATTTATACCAAAGTAATACTCTACTTACAATCGTTGCGGCGAATTCTCTAATTAAGAGATATGATTCCTTTGTTGAATTGATTGGCTTTAGGTTGCTTGAATTGCTTTAGGCTTTAGAACTAATTCTCTCTCTAGTCGGCGGCTAATCTTTGTCGTTCCTCAGCAACATGGCGGCTATAATCTTATTTTGAATGAATAGATTAGGGTTTAGTCTAGGGTTGCTTATATAGAGGTTAGGAATTGATTAGGACCATTGATGTTGCTAGGTTAGATCGTAGCCATTCATTAGGAAGAGAGACCAATAAAAACCCGCCACCTAGCCCTAATGACAAAGCAAGCTTCTGAAAATCGGCCAAACACAGACCTGGCCAGCCAGGGCTAGACCAGACCTGGCCAGCAGGTCATTTTTGACCTGGGCGCACTTGGCAGGTGCGCCAGGTCAAAAATGTACTGGCGCACTTCACAGGTGCGCCAGTTCATTTTTGTTCTGGCGCACTTCCCAAGTGCGCCAGTGCATTCTGACCCTTTTTCGGTTTTTCGCCCAACTTCGTTCGTCCATAACTTCTTCACACGATATCCGTTTTTCGAAAACTCGGACTCTATTTCGCGTATTTTTCCGAGACGAACGCAATGGCGTATCCCGTTTCCCTTAGTTCTTTGATTTGAAATTAATTATACTTTAATTTGTGAGTTTCACAGTTATAGAATTCGCGGGGTGTTACATCTATAAATAACAAATTTTGGTTTTTGGTCTTCTTCCATCAAATATCCGAACTTGGGTTTGTCCGGGACTTCCATTATTACCAGAAGCGGATTTTTAATCTTCTATCATATAACCGAATCTGGGTTGGTTTGGGACTTCTATTATTACCAAAAGCGGATTTCTTATCTTTTGTCAAATACCCGAATTTGGGTTGGCTTAGGACTTCTATTATTACTAGATGCAGATTTTTGGTCTTCTATCACATACATGAATCTGGATTGGTTCGAGACTTCTGTCGTTACCAAGCGTGAAAACCCGACCTTCTACCAAATACCCAAATTTACGTTCTCAGAAAATTTGGAAGTCCACCATTGAACTGACATCATGATCACTTCATTCCAAAATTTGATAATGGAAGAAAGGATACCTCACACCTTATACAGGGAAGTTTTCTAAGATTAAAATAAAAGCATTGTTGGTCATTGAGAAAGTAGTCGTAAATATTCAATTCTGAGCAGAAGGCTAATGCAGAATATTAGTTGATGAAATTTATGCAGGAGGAGCGCTGATAGGATTCGAAGTAGAGATATCATAAACTGGAGTAAAGGATATGACTTAAAAAGTCTAAAATACCCGTTCACTAGAGGGCAAATGTTACTACCTGAATTCAACACCGAAACCAGGTGAAGGGGTATCAGAGCGTAACCAACCCAAATTGTTGAAACAACCAAAACTGGAAGTAGGAAAGAAGATAACTCAAGATTTGTGCTATCAATACCAACATAAGCAGGGAAGCTTGGTACTGATACCCGATGATGGCGGCAAAAGCGGATTTAACACCGAAAGTGATAGATTGGTAAGTTAGCCCCGAAAGCATACAATGTGATACCAAAAGCAACATAGAAGCAACGAGCAATCAAGAATGGCATCGGTACCATCGATAAAGGCATTCAATCTGATCTTGATTCGAAAACCAGTTAATTGGGAGATAGCTTTGAGAGTTTATGTTCATACACCAAAAGTAAGCGATGGAAAATAACCAAAGATGTGTAGACCAAACCAAGATAATAAAAGGAAAAACATAAACCAGAATTAAGAGGAAGTAAAGGGCTATCGATACCAATTTACTTGGTATCAACACCGATGCCAGGAAGCATTTTTTGTAAACACCAAAAGAATAGTTCTGAAACCATGCTATTGCAAAACTGATACCAGATCCAAAGAAGCTGAAATAATTAAAAGCTCATGGGGAAATAGGATATTTGTACTAACATGCTTAGTGTTGATACCAGAACTAAGGAGGATGACAAAGTGAAAGCAATACTCAAGTGTAATCCAGGAGCTCAAGATTTACTATAGAAACTATGGTTTGGTGTCAAAACTGAGAGCATGTAAAGAGGCTATCCATAGCAATTTACTTGGTATCGATACATTATCAAAAGCAGTACTTTAATCACAAGTCATCATGGATCAAAACTGACACTCCGAAAGAAAGATAGAGCTGATAATATAGCCCGGAAGTGGATGGAAAACCAAAACCAGCACCGAAAGCCATCAAGGCGGCCGTTACTAGATTTCATTACCAAATCCGAAAGTTTGTTCCGCTGGATGATACCAAAAGGGGGCCCAATTTGTCTATAAATAAGACCCTAGGGGTCTCATTTGAGAGGATCTTTTCTCATTCTACAATCTTCTATTCCTTTCTTAGAGTGCAAGCCCTAATTTCAAAATTGAATTGGGGATTTCCGTAACACCTGTAATACATTCAAAATGAATATACAAAAAGGGAAAATCGAGACTTGAATTTTCCTCGATTCGATAATCTTACTGTGTTTATATGAATCGAACAGGGAGTTATCATCAACCTCTTTTCATTAGCGGCTTGAACACCAAATCATCCAAATAGGGGAATTCATTGAGTAAAATCAACGAATTCACCTTACGACGTGCTTCAAACCCATCCTCATAAGTCTAATATAGCACAATGTTCTAAAAAGGGGGGTGAATTGTAGCTATACGACTTGATAACCGACACAACCAAGACCTTTTGTGTGGCCAATCGATGTGAAAGTATCATTTTAGTCATTAAGATCGACGATATGTCCTCCAAACCGAGTGTTGTGATATTTTAGCCTGTTTCTTCTCAACACAATGTATATTATTCAATCTTAAATCTAAGGAACTTGTTATAATAAGGTTCTTAACCTTCTATAAGCCTATAATGTCCTTATCCTAAGATAACTGCTGACCTTTAAGTTTTTTAAGCGTGATGCTCACCTCTTGAAGGATGAGTAACTAATCTATGGGCTTGAGATCTTGATATCTAGGAAATGACAGAATAAGCTGAGCTTGTTGAGGCTGAATTATCTTTCGGCACCCTTTAGATCGATTACTCTATAAATTTTAGCACATATGCATTGTCAAACTTTGAATCGGGTGTTGACGATTTTTATCGTTAACATAATGTTTATCCAAGCTTTTGTTACAAAGTTGTACAATAGAATAACAAATAGCTTGTTAATTTCATAATTTGACCAAAATGCCCTTCCCTCCTTCGTCGAGTCAAAGTGTGTTGGTATGAGCAACAATGTCTAAAAAGTAGCGTCAATGTCCAAAGACAAGCCAAAATTCCAAGTGAATGCCAAAAAGTTGCAAGCAAACTTCTATGTGAAGTTTACAAGTCCAAAAGATATCCAAAACCCATGGACATGATGATGTCATCCATTAATGGTTTCTTAAAGCTCCAATCCCGTATGTCAAAGTGTAGCCAAAATCCAAAAAATGCCAACCCTTTGGAATGCCAAGCAATGTGGTATTTATAGGTGAGATATGGAGGCATCAGCCCAAATTTTCTATCTCGAGGGGATGCGAAATTCGTATCCCAAAAACTTACCCAAAAATCATGTCATGACGAAAAAATCACATCTCGAAGCCATGGGATTTCGTATCCCCAAAATCCTTGCCTCAGTTGAGTCGCTCATGCCAAAATGAATGATCCGCACGTGGAAACCCGCTTGCCAAATTTCCATTGCCATTTCATATCCCGGCCTCATGCCAAATTTTCGTATCCTGTATCATTGTCTTGCACACAAGAAAAAAGCATCGCCTCCCGATGTGATCAAATGATTTCGTATTGCCGGATCCTTGCATCCACCTTGCCAAATCATTTTGCATCCTGCGTTCTGATCCAAGAATTTGCATCGTATCCCCCGATGCACATTCATATTTTTGAATCCCGAAGCCGATGCGATCCAACGACTTCGAGATGCCAGATTTCGCATTTTGGCACTTCGACTCATGCCTTGCCAAAACCAAACTGTGGCAAGCCTGGTGCACACACATGAAATTACGAGATTTTCACGTGTCGATCGCTCCTTTTTTGTGTGGCAAACCATGTTTTTGCCAAGTTGCCAGATCTTGAGCTGGTGATTGTGCACGTGATTTTTAGTGACCGTATCATGCCGAACAGCAGTTTTTGTATGAGCAAAACTAGAATTTACCAAAATCCAAATATTTTACCTCAACGAGTTTTGCTACGTGATCGGACCGAAGCACTCAAGGAGTTTGAGCTAATCGGACTGAATCGATCACGTATTTATACCATGCCGAATTTTCCAAGATTATTAACGCTTTTCCAATCCGATAACGACGATTTCAGGATCGACGATATTTCTAACTATTTCCAAATACGTCGACCAAATCACTTTTTGTTTTCCAACGACTTTCTCAAGACTTGAGCGCGTCTGTAACGCCCGGCCCCTAGACCCATGCTAACCAAGAGCAACACTAAGTATTACTGTCGAAAAGCACAGAGAATGGGACTCGATAGGGCTAAAAGTTGTACTCATTCCCTTGAACGAACACTGACACGAGAATTTTTAAAATTTCTCAACTTACCATTCGTGCTCAGTATAAGTTCAAAGGAATGATACGAGAAAATTTCCCAAGTTACATAGTATAAAATATAATAGCATCAAGCGTAGCACAGTAATAACAGCAGAATACATAATACATGTCATAATAGAGATGTCCAAATACATAGACCATCATACTTAATATCACTTCCCAAGATACATAATAGTGTACATACCATAATACTACACGCTACTGATAGTCTGAAGCTGCATAGTCCAAAACCCCAAGACGTGGAAAAGGATAAAAGTGACGCAGCAGTCCACGCAAACCTAACCTGCCAACAATCCTTAGCCTGACCAGAGGATTGTTTTAACAAAACAAATCACACGGGTAAGACTATGTCTAGTGTGAGTGAAGTAAGTATCTATGGACAACAAATAATTTAACAAAGAAGTATAGGTGCCACATGTATAAGTCAACATGAGGCGTATGAATGTTACAATATATGAACAATTTAGCATAATCATCGCATTAATATGCCATAATCTCAGGCATTGGTATTGTATGTAAAGCAACACAATACCAAACAATTATCATATGTAAAGCAATATGATAATATATAAAAGAGTAAGATTAAAAGGCACGGGTATTGTATGTAAAGCAATACAATACCAAGCAATTATCATATGTAAAGCAATATGATAATATAAAAAGTAAGATTAAAAGGCACAGGTATTATATGTAAAGCAATACAATAACAAAAACAATTATCATATATAAAATAATATGATAATATAATACTGGGTTTCCAAATTAACTTGGGTAATATGCCAACCTTATTCAAATAAATAAGAGGGTAATAAAGAATTATGGGAACTACGGGATAAATATAATATGACTCATGACAGATACCACATAAACAGATGTTAGTATTGTAAAATCATAGTGGTAGAGCACTAGCGCGCGCGGAGACATCAGCACCGTAACCTACTCATAACGCCATAACGACACCTGACGATCAACCCAGGATAACCAAGACAGTTTAAGGCGAAGGTCGTATGCTACCCGTTCACGGCACTACACGTGGCACACCCACGCCCCATCTGATGTAGTCCGTGACCCGCCGATCAGGAATCCCGATCAAACAACAAAATTGCCCAATGTAGCATACCGTTTGACCTTTGGTGGTAGGTGGGCGAAATTTAAAACCATCGTGATTCAGGTAGCGAACCTGAATCAGGTCGACCAAGATGGAGTTTTGGCCCATTGGTACAACAGAGTCCAATCTATCCCAATCCCAAAATTAAAAGTATTTTTAAAATATTATTTTGTAAAATTATGCCTTAAAAATTCATAGTGTTTATAACACCGAAATACTATATAAAATCAATCATGGCAATATTCATAAAACTAAGTTTTATAAACCAGTACATTTTGCAAAAAACTTAACAACGCATGTCCATAGATGGTTACACTACCGTTTCGCTCTAATACACAAGTACCCCATAATACTTGTATATCATAACGAAACATAAGCATTGTTTGGCATGTTTAACTTGTTTGGAATTAATACAATTATTTGACCATTTAATTAATATATTAGCAAAATTTTCGTTTGTAGAAAAAAATTTTGCTTTCAAAAATATTAAAACAAGAATTATCTAGCATAAAACATATAAGTAATTTTAAACAAAAGAATAACATTAATTTTAATTTTTTTTTTTATAATCAATATATTGTCTCCCTCTGAGATAATTTTACATACACCTTACATGCATCAAAATTGTATGCATGCAACATGTATGAGACAAACATACATTCATCTTACATGCAACAAATTTTGAAAGTAAATTTCTCCAATTTAAACTACAACAAGAACATCTTTTCATATCTGATTTTAATGTCTAGACGTTTATAGAATAAATCAAAAGCTTTAGGGGGAAGGAGCCAACTTTCAATCAATTACATAAAGATTGTATCTTTATGCCTACATATATTTTACCCATATCAAACAAATTTGTTCAACCTTTATCTTCCCTATATCATATCCAACATATTGAAAATAACAATAGCAATTTCTTATTCAATTTAGGGTGCCAATACCCCAAACAGTGAATTATGGCATAGGGGACAAGCTATACAAGAATCATATGCATAGATCTCACCCCTTTAATTACATGCAAACCCAAAATATTAAAAAGGACAAAACTTCACTCACCTCAAACACCAAAAAGCAAACTTTCACCTCTGAACTCGATTAATCTTTGGATTGAAGCCCTCTACAAAAATAATTTGAATAGAAAAACAATCCTAAGATCTCTATTTACAAAAATTGAAAGAAGAAAGATTGAATAAGTTTAGGGAATACTTACTGAATTGGGAACCTTCTTTTGTCTTCAATTCGATATAAAAACTTGTTTGAGTAGCAAAGATTAAGGATGAGAGAATGGTTTTTGTTTTCGGTGTTTTCTTCACAGTTGTTTCTGAGGAGGAATAAGAAATACGTACTGTTCTTAATCGGGAGAAAAGGAGGGTGTGGTCTTTTTATTCTAAAGCCCCTCTCTAGATCCTTCCTATGAAATATCTCCCTTTAGTTTATTATTTTCCCCCTTCTTATTATTTTTATTTCTCCTATGCAACACAATCATTACACTTTGTCTCTTATGAGATATTTTTTATTTTCCCTCTTATTTAATTTGATTCTAGAGCTTTCATAAAAAATGCATACTTTATTTTTATTTTTAGTTTTATTTACATTTTTTTTCTTTAATATAAAAGTTCTTTCTCTTCTTTTTTTTCTTTTCCTTATGAAAAGAAAATGGACATAAAATTTTCTTTTTTACCTTATACACACATTTTCAACATTATGTGAACTTCTCTCTCTCTTTTTTTTTTTTTTTTTTTTTCAAATGCACACTTGAAAACTAACACACACATAAAAATGTTGTGTTATTTAAATTTCTCATACATAAAGGCAAAACTTCGTTATGTAATCATAAAAAATCTTTTTTTTTTCTTTTAAAATTGTTACTTAGTCAAAACAAGAAACTTTATCATTGTTACAACAAAACGTGCAACATTTTACATCAACTACATACGCCCAATAATTCATAAAACATGCATTTTCCTCTCATCCCAAAAATATATGTTTTGCTTTTATTTATTTATTATTATATTTATTTTTCCTCTAAATTACCAAATCAATTAGTTGATTCCCAATTCAATATCCCTAAGAAAGTGGGTTGCTACAGCGTCACTAACCATAATCTTGACTTGTGACTGCTTTGTCAAAAAGTTGGTCAACACCCCCAAAACGTTCATGGTTACAATTATTATTACCTTATTCATGACCCTTTTTATTTATATAGCACACCAATTACATCTATTGCTATAACGGTTATAATATTATTTTCATTCAATACGGGATATATTTCTGTATACATACCCATGAAAACGGAAACTACTTAAACACATAACAACAAACATTTGTTATAGTAACGTGTTCTTTTGTAGATTTGGACGGATAAGATTATAATATGTAATATATAATTATTTATATTAAAATTTATTACATATACTTTGGTCCAAACTAACGATCAAAACAACACTTGTTGTGTTCAATCTTGTTTTAAGATTCAAAATCTTATAAAAACATTATTTAATGTGGTTATTATATATTTTGCCCAAGCTTATTTAAGAAAGGGAAAATTAACACATTTGAAATCATAAGGAAACATGTTGACGTTTATGTTCCTTGTAGATTTCAAATAATGTCTTTTATTGTAAAAAAAAAAAAATGACAAAACTATAATAACCAAGTAAAACCACAACCAATATTAAACACAAACATGATGTTATTGTTTTGACCAATACTGCACAAACTACAAATTAACACCAAATTCTATGAATCTAGAATAAAACTACAAATTAAATAATGGTTTAGGGAATGATTTCCATATCCAAGGTGTTTACGGTAACCACAAACAAATATAAGAACAATTGCAGGCTATATAATTTTATTAAACAAATGGCCTACAAATCTATATCCAAACTTTCAACATATTATTTCATATTTGACAAAATTAACAAATCTGATAACTTCTAGGCATATAATTCAAATCCAACGCAAAAGAATTGTATAAGTTTATTATAAACAATGTATATAATTTTTCACTCACCTGAAAGCTGCCCAAATCCAAATGTGATATAGTTTTAGACTTAAAATTCCCAAATCCTAAAAATCTATAATTTATTTCCAAAGGAGATTTACAAACAAAGATTTAGATTTGTAGATCAGAAAGAAGAATAGGAAAAGAACAAGAAAATTCAATAATATAATTTGCCTAAGCGAAGAACCACCTCTTTTTCATAGATCTGGATCTAATCTCTCCAATTCTTGTTAACCTGATTTGCATATGTTTACAATTTATGTTTTAGAAGAGGTTGGACGATTGGAAATGCCATATCATCACTACTGCCTCCAAAAAATATGAATAAGAGAATTGGTGTCTAGTCCTTTATTTATAGATGTAAAAATGACCTAGACCATTAGATTTAATTTAATAAAGATCCATCCGTTAATATAATAAATTATACAACAAACTCTAACCGCCACGCTACCTGTATCGACCAAGTGGTCGATACAACGGTCGACCTGGTAGTGAGGTAGACCCCGGGGGGGAGGGGGGGGGGGGGGGAGGGGGAGGAGAGAGAGATTTATTGCTATGTTTATTTATTCTGTTTTATTTATTTTCCATCAGTTTTCATATTTCATTCGTAATTCTTTCATGCGAACTCCATTTATGAAGTCTCAAACATGAAAGTTGACCAGAATTGCATCACGAATGCAACGGTGTAAGTTTCGCAGTCAAATTCCAATTTTGGAAGTCTAATTAAATAAATAAATAAATTATCGTCAAATTTCCAGGTTGTCATGTAACGACCTACCATTTTAACCGTTTCAAGTAGGTAACTAAACCAACTTGAAACGTTCAAAAGACAAATTGTTATTTAGCTTACGTGGTTTAAACAGAAAATATACATAGAATCACATAACAGAAATAAACATCAATATCTCACAGCGGAATTTATTTATACAAAAAAAATATCAGAGTTTTACAAAGTAGGATATGATTATACAGTGGAAGAATTTATAAGTACAATACATGATTTAAATAAAATAAAAGGAAGAACAAACCAAAGCGAGAGTCTTCACGGATTCTTATCGTCGTCAGCTTCGAATATAAGCTATAATTACTCAGGTTTTACCCCGATCTGAGAAAAAAAACTCGAATCAGGTTGTATTCAAGTAAATTGACTTCAAATAAAAATGAATATAATAGTTAATCCAAACTTGATCGAGTTTCTAAATTTCAGTTATGCCAATACTAAGTATAACGCATAATGTGTGCAGTTACTCAGTTCAAAAAGCCACTATTCACGGTCAAGTATAAAAAATACTGGGCATATCCATAAAAAAAACATAAAAGCTAAAACGGGCGACTACATATCTCGTTAATATAAGAGTGCTGCATGTGCTTTCAGCAAAGCAAAGCATACGATGTCAGGCTCATATTTAATAGTTAGGAAACAAAATATGTGTGCAACCTAGCATATTTCAGAAACAAAGTCACGTAATTATATCAAATTTACTGCAAGCGTTAAAATAAAATGCATGCTACTGGGAGAAAAGAAAATAAAAAGACAAACGCATGAAACAAAATGACAAACATACATTCTACAGGAAGCAACGCATGCTACTTTTACATTTTTGTCATTATATATTTTCTTTTTTTCCTTTTTTTTAATTCCAACATAACATTTTTATGACAATGAAGCTGTCAACGCTTGCACATGGGGAAAAACAGGCATGCATATGCAAACCTAGAAATAATATATGCTATGCTCATGCAACACATTGAACTGTTAATTTTTACACTATAACCTTCTAATTTATGTAACAGGCCTTGACCACTTAGACCACTTATTTTTTGAATGGCAAATTTAACAAGCCCCAAAAAATGAAATGCCGGTGTCCCCAACCAATCACAGCCCCCTGATTTCCGTTTTTTGCAGTTAAACCCTTTAATTGTCCAGAGACTTAAATGTAAAAAAGGGGAATGAGAAGATTTGATTGGTGGACACATACGGGAACAGACGAGGTGGACACTGAAGAATTGCACTCATCCTGGACTAACATGGCAGTACATTAAACGGACAAATTCTAAACATGCAAAGTTATTTTTTTCTCTTTTTTTACATATACAAACTAATGCATGTAAGCATGCAAACAAGGTAAAAGTGACATACTAAATTTGTTCCACACGCATGCATAAGGGACACATTCATTTGTTCAAAAATGCATGCTGCATGTAGCATGCTTGAAACCAACGTACTTTTTTTTTTTTTTTTTCAAAATGCATGCTGCATGTAGCATGCTTGAAACAGCGTATGCTCTTTTTTTTTTTTTGTTCTTTTTTTTTTTGTTCTTTTCCAAAATGCATGCTGCATGTAGCATGCTTGAAACCAACGTATGTTCCCTTTTTTTCTCTAAGAAGGCACATGAAACTCAAAAATGCATGCAAGAACTTGTTTCAAATATATGAATAGAGTATGGACATGTTACATGTATATAAGGTAGAAGTGTAACAATCCCAACACAGATGCTAATCACATTTCTGGTTTAATGCATCCAAAACACAACACAAATGCTAAGATGTAATTCGGGTTTAATGCACACCAAGCACTTGTTTTATTGCAAACAAAGCACAGCACAAGTGATAAATTATACTTCAGGTTGGACATGAAACAAGGTGCCTATGCTGCTTTTCAAAAAACAAGTATTATTTCACAAAGCATATACAGTAGTTTCCCAAATGATCGTTCAAAAGCACATGTACTTTGTCCCATTTTTAGCACATGTATTTCAGTGGAAATGAAGGGCTGCACGTGTTCAAGGCAAAAAAATAAAATAAAATATATGGCTAATTTCTTAACCAAAATGAAAATGGCATCCACTTCATGTCTGCACAGCAAGTTCAAAAGAACAGAATGGAATAAAACGGCAGCAGGAGTTGCCTGAGTGAAATAGTATAATACTGGGTGCAGTTTACTAGATCAAAGTATGCAACAAAAGATGAAAAGTGACAAGTTTTCATGCGTTGAATATCCGATAGGTCTATAAGTGTATGCAAATATCAACATGGTTAAAACCCAGAGTGTTTACATCGATATTTACACTTCAAGGCAACATTCATGGAGTAAGCATTCTCAAAGTGTTCATATATTTTGTCAAGTGAAAGAACAAGGCAATTTTATATGCGTGAAGCAGTGATGCAAAAATCCGAAAGAGTAGATGTACGCGATTAAAGGGATAGTTTTGGCACATCATGGTGTTAAAACACTTGAAGCAAAGACAACTCGTGAGTAAAACTCACCTGGTCGGCGGTCGGCAGAACAACAGAGAGAGGTATGCGAGGGGATCGAGGACGCTGGACAACTGCGATTTCAAATGGTGGAAGCCATCGTGGATTTTTGAGTGGTTGTAACGGTGCGCGACTTCAAGGTGGTGGTGCGGAGCTTGGAGATTTTAGAAGACGACAAGGAGAAGTGGTCGGAGAAGAGAGAGCGTGAGTTGGTGGCAGTCCGGTAGGAGGTAGACGATCGGAACTGAGTGGACCGAATTTGGGATTTGGGTAAAAGGGCTTCCGCCTGGAGGCAATAAAGAGGAAGGGAAGAATTTAATTTCGGGTAAAATAAGAATTTATCAACAAAGTGGAAATGGAAGGAGGTGGTGTCGGTGGAAAAAATATAAGGTATAGGACGCGTGTTGACCCAGTTATAAACACGGTTCATAAAATTATATACAATGGACTAGCCAGTTTCATAAAATATCACTCTGAAGCCATGATCTCAAGTCGTTAGGGTATTAAGGCGTTCGGAACGCCATGGTCTTAGGTTGTTGGTAATGGTGAATAGCAGCGTATCTTCATGAACCGTGCCAATGACATTAAACCATGTCGTTAATGCGGCATGAAATTATACGATCAAGCATGTCGGTGCAATGATTCCCAGCATAAGTATATTTGGATCATGTCGCATATCATGGCATTGAAATTGTGTCATTTGTTTATGAGAATGGTCATGGCGTTGGGCCTATTCATGTCGTAAGTGCTCAAGTCGCAAGATAGACCTTCGTCCACGACGAGTGCACCATGTCGCAGCTCTTACATCATGTCGCAAGTATGAGTTGGACCATTACCATGTTATTTCAACGAAATGAACATGCCAGCAAAACCATTGGAGCCGCATATCAACCAAGTTGTTCACGCCATGGGATTGAGAATTATTCCAAATCGTGACTGTTACATGCGGCATGCCAATTTAATTGAGCGTATAAACCATGTCGTTATAACCATGAAAGTCATGCCGTTGAAACTCATACAAAACCATGCCATTGTGGGAAGCGGGTCGTGACTCATTTAATATGCAGAAAACCATATCAGTCCAAGCTGAAAAATAGTGCCACGTGGACACACATGAGTTAGTGAAATTTGTGATAATGTTTAGGGAAGAGGCTGTCTCTTTGTATGATCCACATGAAAAGTAATGATGTGGCATATCCAACAATGAATCACTTCATTATTTTGTCATCACAAATACTAGGATAAATACACATTGGATAAGAGATTAATACAAATACACGTGAGCACATCCAGGTTGTCAAACTCAGTCCACCATGCCGTTAATACAAACATTAAGTCATTGCTCTTCATAAGTTGTCGCGTCAGACAAATATAAGAAGTATGGGTCAAACGTTATGTGTAGTCACACGTGAACCATACGGGCACAACAAACTGTATAAAAGTAAAAGATTGGAGATGTCAGTAAGACACGTAAACAAGGATAATGCATTAGAAGAATCAAGTCATGGGGTAAATATTAAACCACCAGGCTGTGAAATAAGGAAATGCCGGTTGTAAAGCAAAAAGCATGCCGCATCGCTTGGCTAGGTATATTTTTATTTGGTGTGCTTCATATGAGCGGGCGCCTGTTGTAAAGTGGAAAGGGCCTGCTACATTTACGTGAGTAAAAAGTATGAAATATGGGCCATTCAAAGATGAGAGCATGGAAGTCGTTTTGACCATTCATGGCGCAGGTCTTCATAACACTAGATAATCCATGTCGTAAATAAACTAAGACGCAAGGAACTTTCATGCCATAAATATCATGGCGCATGGCGTCGGTTGAGGGCAGTAGCTATCAATAGCTGTAAAGTGCAAACCGCCAGTTGTACACCTTAAATTACAAGTGTGCCACTACCCCTAGAACACTCCAATAAATACCCCACTACATCATACTTGGAGGGGACCGAAAATTCTACCCCGAAGGGCCCCCAAATCATTTCTCCAACACTTCAAGATTCATTCTAAGCTCCATTAATGGCTTCCCACTCTATCTTCCTCCAACATTAAATGGATCTATTATTCTCCAAACACAATTAATTCTCTCTCAAGTTCAATCCAAGCTACCCTAATCTCTGCTAATACTCTGTAAAGCCTGTCTAACGCTAAATCACCATGGAATCCATGAAGATCATTCAATTGCTCAAGTGATCGAAGATCTACACATACACCATCACAAAGCAAGAGATCTCACCGATTCCTTTGCAAATTCAAGTGAAATATAGATCATAAAAAGAGAGAAAAGAGAGAGATGAACAATACGAGGGAGTTCATTATTTTGTAAAACAAAGTATGATAATAAGAAGTGGTTCCATAGTGGACGTAGGTCTAAATTGACTGAACCACTCTAAAAATTCCTTGTTCTTCATTTTCTCTCTCTCTCTATTTTGTGATTGTGGCCTCATTTTCCTACTTCAACGTTTGGTGAAGTGTTTCAATAACACCTTTGGTGTTTTGAAGTCATTTTTTGATTCCAACATTTGGCGCCCACCATGACCCACGTTCACACTTCCTTCTTTCACACCTCTCTTAAGTTTAAGAGCCTTATGTTAAAGTTCAAAGCTGTGTCCTAGATAATGGCTAAGTCAAAGAAGACTACAAGAAAAACCATTAGAGAAACCAACAATGTTGCTAACGAAGCAACATCGTTTACTAACCGCTTCGAAGTTGGAGAAAACTCAATAGGTGGAGCCGGAGTAACTAAGCTGAACTAGACGCCGTCCGTTGCTAATATAAACTAATGAATGGATGCTTCTACCAAGGCGATGATGGAAAAACTTGACGTCATCCTTAATGCTCGACCAAATCCAGCCCCTCAAAAGGTCCACTATGATCTTGACGATAATGCCGATTCGTCCGCTTCTGATCATAATTGCAACGACATCGTTGAAGATGATAATGAATGGTTGAGCGATAAAGACGAAGCTAATGTCGAAAACTTGAAGCCAAAAGCTTGAGGGAAATACTCGAAGGGTTACTAGACCCGCCACAGGGCATCTCCTCATCAGGAAGGTAAAGGACCTAAGCTCTCTAACCAAGATCGCATGCCTAGACGAACATTTGATAAGGAACTTAGCCTCACAGAGCGACATAGCACTAAAGAATGCATCTCGGATATGATAGAGAAAATCATGAAGAGGAATCAAGCTGACAATGATGATGAAAGAGACTGGGATTTCTCTCCCGACAGAGCTCTGTTCACTGATAGAATTCGATAAATAGAGTCCCCGAAGAAATTCACTCCTCCAACCTTGCCTCCGTACAATGGCCTTGTTGATTCTAACTACTTTCTGTTCAAGTACGAGTGGAATATGAGTGCTGCAAAGGCAACAGACGAGATGAGATGCCTATATTTTCCTCTCTACTTAGAAGGTGTTGCGTCACTTTGGTTCACAAAACTGCCACCCAAGTCCATAGACCGGTTCTTTGACTTAACCAAAAAGTTCAAGGAGCAATTCCGTTTGTATACTACCAAATCCAAAGGTGGTATAACACTTTCAGCAATGAAGCAGAATCCAGGGGAATCCGTTAAAGCTTTTCTCAACTGATTCAATGTTGCCTTATCTGAAGTGAGGAATCTAGAGCCTCGCATAATCCTCATGGATTTACTTGACGCTATAGAAAAGAGAAGCGAGTTTAGCAGATGGATAAAGATGAAGGAACCAAATATGCTTGACATGTAATATAATAAAGCAGAAGAGTACATAACGATCCTCTTCCTATTGACACGACAACATTGCTGAGGATAAAAAGAGTGTTAGTGCTCAAGCTAATCAACAGAAAACTCAAGGGCAGAAGCAAGCCAATGACGGGAACAACAACAAAGTTAATAAGAAATTTCGCCTTCATGACTCGTCAGAGCTAACTCCTCTGAATGACACTCCTGAAAATATCTACTTTGCCATGAAGGATGCAGAAGACTACCCATAGCCTCGTCCTATGAAGATGAATGACCATTTAACCAAATCTGGGAAGTTCTACCGGTTGCACAATCAGCCAGGCCACAATACCGATGAATGTAGGCATCTGAAATTATTGATCGAAGAGCTGAGTAGGAAAAATCACGTACAACAATATGTGAAGAACCCCCAAAATGTAAATCCTTCTGCAACTCCCCATGTCAAGGGGCATCAAGTGACCAATCCGGTCCAAGCAGTGAAGCTCCTGCTCAAACCAAACCGAAGCCAATCATCTACTGACAACCAATGGTGCTCTAATTTCAATGGCTCAGAATAAGCGTTCTTCTTGGCCATTACTTTACTTCTTGCATTACTTTACTCCTTGCTATGTTCTACTTTCTTGTAAAAGGTCTGTAATGTTTTACATGCATTGTATTTAACAATAACTTTACTAATGAAGTCTGATCTGCATACATAAATCTCTTACCTGTAAAATATACAAAATTTGCTAAAGATGATTTTCTCATTGCAGGCTATCCCATATACGTTTGCTTCCTTAAAGTTCAGCCAAGTGAAAAAACCCCGATAAAAACAAATCAAGAGTAGATTGAAAAAGTCCTAATAAGTTGAATGGCGAAGAGAGAAGTAAGTAGCCATGGATCTAGAACCCCAAAGGCTGCGAGAATTCATTGTGCGAAACGAAGCGCGGGAGCTCATTATGTCAGACGAAGCGTGGGAGTTTGTGGCACGAAGCGATGCATCCCTCACCCCAAAGGTTGCAGGAATTCGTTGCACGAAACAAAGCTCAGGAGCTCGCTATGCGAGACGAAGCGTAGGATCTCATGGCGAGAAGCAATGCGACCCTCACCCCAAAGGTTGCAAGAACTCATTGCGTGAAACAAAGAGGAGCTCGGTATGCGAGACAAAGCGTGGGAGTTCGTGGCGCGAAGCGATGCAACCTTCACCGCAAAGGTTGCAGGAATCGTTGCGCAAAATGAAGTGTGGGAGCTCGCTATGCGAGACGAACTGTGGGAGTTTGTGGCGTGAAGTGATGCGGCCCTCACCTCAAAGGTCGCGGAAATTCGTTAAGCGAAGCGAAGCGCGGGAGTTCACTATACGTCAAAGGTTGCGTGAATTTGTTGCGCAAAATGAAGCACGGGAGATCACTATACGTGAAACAATGCACGGGAGTTCGTGGCGCAAAGCGATGCAATCTCATTTAAACCTCGCAGGAGTTCGCACTACAAAACGATGCGACAAACAAAAAACCATTCCATAGTGAAAGTAACTTCTCCACAGGAGAAATCGACAATTCTTGATGAACTCTATAATGTTAATTCAATCGACGGGAGAAGACGAACTTTGGATTATAACGGCTCTCTGAAATGCGGGGCATCCAATGGAGTCTCCGATGTCAGAACTGATTGACAAAGCAAACAAACATTGACCAGTTGAAATTCTTCCCATAACGAAGACTAATGACGACTCCCTTGGCTGGGGCACAAATATTCAAAGCTTCTCCAAGAAGGAACAAAAAATAAATCACAGATACATATTTTCCAAATATGGAATGTTGTATATTATCATACAAGTCGTGAAAATAATGATGTTTGAAGTCCACAATCGGCTTTAGTCGATTAGTTGATTTTAAGCGTTAATGCGAATTTGAATTTGAATATCGTGCTTGTGCAGATAATAGTCGACGAGTTATAAACCATCGAATAAAATAGTCCTGTGCAAACGCTTTATTCAATTCAAGATAAAATTCACTATAATTCATTTTCTAACGATCTAACTAATCTACTATCGATATGGATGATCGATGGCAAAGTATAAGTCCAAAAATCACGCCAGTGCTTGTTTTAATTGCAGAACAGCTGGCGTGAAGCAATTCACACTCCAGTGCAACGTCGAATATCAATAAGCTAAAATGGAAATCTAGAAAATCGTTAGTAGTACTAAAAATACACTGGAGTTCGTAATACCATTGAAGCCCGCATTTCTTGCAAGCAAAAAATACAAAATTCAAGGGGCAAATGTTAACCCCGTCATAAACGCAGTTCAGAAAATAATATACAATGGACTAGGCAGTTTCATAAAATATCATTCTGGCGCCATGATCTCAAGTCGTTAGGGTATTAAGGTGTTCAGCACGCCATGGTCTCAGGTCGTTCGTAATGGTGAATAATAGCATGTCTTCATGAACCGTGCCGACGACATTAAACTATGCCGTTAATGCGGCATGAAATTATACGATCAAGCATGCCGGTGCAACAATTCACAACGTTAGTATATTTGGATCATGTCGCATATCATGACATTGCAATCATGTTGTTTGTTTATGAGAATGGTCAATGCGTTGGATCTATTCATGTCGTAAGTGCTCAAGTCGCAAGATAGACCTTCGTCCATGACGAGTGCACCATGTCGTAGCTCTTACATCATGTCGCAAGTATGAGTTAGACCATTACCATGTTATTTCAATGACATGAACATGCCAGCAAAATCATTAGATATGCATATCAACCAAGTCGTTCACGCCATGAGATTGAGAATTATTCCAAGTCATGAGTGGTACATGCGGCAAGCCAATTTAATTGAACATGTAAACCATGTCCTTATAACCATGAAAGTCATGTCATTAAAACACATACAAAACCATGTCGTTATGGGAAGCGGGCCGTTACTCATTTAACATGCAGAAAACCATATCAGTCCAAGTTGAAAAATAGTGCCACGTGGACACATATGAGTTTGTGAAATTTGTGGTAATGTTTGGGGAAGAGGCTGTCCCTTTGTATGATCCACATGAAAAGTAATGACGTGGCATATCCAACAATGAATCACTTCATTATTTTGTTGTCACAAATACTGGGATGAATACGCATAGGATAAGAGATTAAAACAAATACACGTGAGCACATCCAGGTTGTCAAACTCAGTCCACCATGTCGTTAATACAAACATTAAGTCATTGCTTTTCATAAGTTGCCGCGTCAGACAAATATAAGAAGTATGGATCAAACGTTATGTGTAGTCACACGTAAACCATGCGGGCATAACAAGCTGTATAAAAGTAAAAGAGTGGAGATGTCAGTAAGACACATGGACAAGAATAATGCATGAGAAGAATCAAGTCGTGGGTTAAATAATAAACCACCAGGCCGTGAAATAAGGAAATGCCAGTAGTAAAGCAAAAAGCATGTCGCATCGCTTGGCTGGGCATATTTTTAGTTGGTGTCACTATACCATAAATGCTGATTAAGCTATGTTATTAGTCGTATCTAAAGCAGTTAGGCACGACAAAAAGCCGTATCAAAAAATGGCTTGTTAAATTTTTAGATACGGCTATAAATCGTATCTCACTAAAAATAACATACAACTGGTAGCCGTATCTAAAGCTAACTTAGACATGGCCTTTGACCGTATCTATATATGTGTGTGTATGCCCATATATACACACATGCATATATATATATATATATATATATATATATATATATATTTACAGAAACTGTAACACATATTTTTCAGAATACAACATATATACCACAATTTATACACAAGAATAACACAATTTATATATATATATACACACACACAGCGTTACAAGATTTTTCATAACACGAACACAATGTACGTACATACAAACATATACAAGGAAACTGTTAAAGATTTTCATCACATTACGAATTAACAAAAAAAGGTAAAAACATATCAGCCTGATATAACTCCAGTCGAGTCCAGGAAGATTGAGCGTACGTGCTGATCATGCCAATGAAATCCATGTGTTTGCCATAAATCAAAGTAGTACTATGAAAATAAGCTAGCTGATGCTGATAAAGTTTTATTACAACATAAATATTTATACATATACACAGTTTAAAACAAAAGCTTAAAAGGCCAACCCGTTGATTGGCAGCAAAACCGAATCCCGATAGCCAGCCTGAGTTCCAACAGCACAAAAGCACCAAAATCTACAAGAAAAAAGAAGTAATTTTATGCCTGATTGCACACAAAACTAGTCGACACTAGTCGACTCGACTAGTCGACTAATTTCTACCCATGCACCCGAAATTCAGATAAAAGGCAAATCGAGACTTCATGTCGATGGTACGATCTAGAGTACTCGACCAGTCGAGCGTCGTGCTGTTATTAACAGAGAAGGTCATATCATGTCTTTATGTTTGTGTGTGCATATTAGTCAATTGTATCTGTATAACATGTTCATGATGCTACTGACATGATTTCATGAACTTGTAACCGAGAAACATACCAGTATCTCAGATGCTTTGTGGTTTAACGTGACCTCCAACATCGTATATAGCCAATACACCTCCCCACTTTTTCTTTTTTCTCCAACAGAACTGCATATAAATTCATAAATTCAAGTTACAAATACTTCATTGGACATGAGATCAACATTGTAGCTCACTAGCATACAGAAATGAGCTAAAATGGAACTTGTTTAATGACATATAGAAATGACATGTGGACTGAAATGTCTTCTATTATTATGTATTGACTGAGTTTAACTCAAATTTGTGTAAAAAATGTCTTTTATATTTAACTCAATCAGTACATTGTAACAAGTCAAAAATAGCACTTTAAGGCCCATCCATGTGTTCGTGTAGTCAGTATACATCTTAAAGATGAATGAAATGTCAGTCATTAAAAATGCAAGGCTACAGATAAGTGTAAAATAATATATACCTACTCCAACGTCTAAAGATATCGAATCATCATCTTCGGATGACACACATACTCGACTTTCTGATTAAGAATTTACTGGATGATCCACCAGGTGGATGCATATTAGCTCATGCTCAGGGTCAGTATTCCATGCTTATTAGCTTTATCCAAATGTCGAATGCCGCTTCACTTAACCTTTGGAAAAGGCTGCTTTCACTTGCAACTTTCGGTTTCTTTGAAGCAGACTATGTAGTGCAAGATAACTTACACTACAGTCTCTGCTACAAAGTAGTGGAAAGTTGCTAGTGAAAGCAGCTTTTTACTAAGGTTAAGTGCAGCAGCATCCGATATTTGGATAAAGCTAATAAGCATGGATACCCGACCTTATGTGTGAGCTAAAATGCATCCACCTGGTGGATCGCCCATTAAAATATTAACCAGTAAGTCGAGTAATCATTCATCTACCAAAATTTTCAGCAAGCCTGTCAATATATTTTCAGTAAACTTGTTATCTCTCAAAACAGAGTAGCAGTCATTACTACACTAATACACAATTACACTAAGACATACCAGTTATAACCGGTATGATTTGTAACAGTAATACATACCAATTAAAAACCTGCTTAATATTGCACAATAATACACTAAGACAACACAATTTAATATAATAATATTTAGGACATTGCTATGTTATTTTAATGCAACCAACTACTAGTATAGCATCTCAATCATTAATCAAGGACAACTAATTTATGTCTACTTATCTTTATAAATTCATTCAAAAATCAAGATGAACGCCTAAATTTCAGACTTGTCATGTTCAAAAGCTCAACCCAACAAAGGGTTACATGGTCATGTGCTCAAGTTTCCTACATGGTTAAATAAGCTGAAGTGTCCTAATCTAACAAAGAACCAGAGTGTCCTAATCTAACCAAGAACCAGTCTTTAATCAATAAGCTGAAATTACTTGTCCCAGCACTATCGCACACATTCATACGATCACATTCTAACTACAAACAAAATCCTATCTGCAAACAAAATTCACACAAATACAATTCACATCGGCAAATTCATACAAATAAACTTAGTTGCAAACAAAATTCACTACAAATATAAATCGATGAAAACACCACATTGAATTGAAACTTCTGCTGATTGATGATTGACGATTGACAGAGGAAACAAGATGGCAGGAATCATGTGTTTAGGATGCAAGAGGGGGTGATTCCAGAGAAAGGTGGAGGCATGTTTTGGTGACCGAAAATCCTAATATAGGTTTTCGTCACCATTGAAGTAAAACAAATGGAATGAGGAGCAGACGAAATTTTAATTCCAAGTGCCTAAGGGGATGCACAATATGATATGCATTCGATTTTTCCTTAAGCCTTATCAAATTTACCGTTCCGAAGCATTCACAATGGACAGTTATATTTGGGGTGTTTGGGGTGGTGTGGATCACAAACTAGTGTTTGATACGGATCTGAGCATTATCAAATTTGACACGATTTTAGCCGAACTGTATATCCGCATCCTTCTGTGCCAAATTCGCTGATATGGTGCAGTGTGTGCTTCATATGAGCGGGCGCCAGCTGTAAAGTGGAAAGGGCCTGCTACATTCACGTGAGTAAAAAGTATGAAATATGGACCGTTCAAAGATGAGAGCATGGAAGTCGTTGTGAACATTCATGGCGCAGGTTTTCATAACACTAGATAATCCACGTCGAAAATAAACCAAGACGTAGGGAAGTTTCATGCCGTGAATATCATGGCGCATGACGTTGGTTGAGCGCAACAGTTGTCAATAGCTATAAAGTGCGAACCACCAGCTGTACACCATAAATTACAAGTGTGCCACTACCCCCAGAACATTCCTATAAATACCCCACTACATCATACTTGGAGGGCACCGAAAATTTTACCCCGAAGATCCTCCAAATCATTTCTCCAACACTTCAAGCTTCGTTCTAAGCTCCATTAATGGCTTTCCAAGCTCACTCCATCTTCCTCCAACATTAAATGGATCTAATCTTCTCCAAACACATCTCTCTCAAGTTCAATCCGAGCTACTCTAGTCTCTGATAATCCTCTCTAAATCCTAGATCTAACTCTAAATCACCATGGAATCCATGAAGATCATCCAATTGCTCAAGTAATCGAAGATCTACACATCCACCATCACAAAGCAAGAGATCTCACTGATTCCTTTGCAAAATCAAGTGAAATCTAGATCATAAAAAGATAGAAAAGAGAGAGATGAACAATATGAGGGAATTCATATATTTCGTAAAACAAAATATGATAATGAGAAGTGATTCCATAGTGCACATAGATCTAAATTAACCGAACCACTCTAAAAATTCCTTGTTCTTCAATTTTTTCCTCTTTGTTTTGTGATTGTGGCCTCATTTTCCTAATTCTAACCATTTGGTGAAGTGTTTCCATAACACCGTTAGTGTTGAAGTCATTTTTTTATTTCAACAGCACGACAACAAAACGAGACACGTGAAATTCCAAAACCAAGACAAGTGTAAAATTATACGGTAATCCATGAACAAGTGCCAAAATATTTCAGCCAAAATGACAAGTGTAAAACTAAATAACAATAATTTCTAAGTATATACCGTTTATACAATGTATATACATGCAATATAAGTACTTAAAACTTAAATTAAATTTCAAAAGTAAATTTAAATCTAAAATAAATTTATTTAATATTTTCAATACAACTTAAGTAATTTTTAAAACCAAAATTCAGAAATAAAATAATTTCCTAAGTTAAATTGAAAAGTCAAATTTATAATTCCTTAACAACATATATATATCAATTTATTTTAAAATATAGTTAACGTTTAATTCAACAAAGCTGTTCAAATCCAAATAACAAAATTTTAAATTTACACTTACAAAATCAACTCAAAAATCAAGTTAAATAGACTAGAATTTCAAAATTATAAACACATATAAATTTCTTAAATATCAATTCAAATAAATTTCATACTTTAAAGCGTTAAAATCTTAGTTCGTTACATGTCACATTCTCCCCTCCTTAAAAGAAATTTCATCTTGAAATTTTACCAATGAAAAAGTCATGGCGCAGGCGCCTAACTATCCTAAACTACACAACTAATTAGGGTATATCCAATTTTTGCAACCAACTTGCGCTTGGGAACAATGTGCATAATGAGTTACAACCATAAAATATGCATGCATAATTATTTTAAATCGGATCCTCCTATATATATGAATTTCAGTTTTGAAAACACTTTTGAAAACATGATGCTAAAATCCTTACATATACTACTGAATGCAAATTTTTGAAAAAAAAATCTTCCATAACCCTCACACGACTACAAATAGAAGTGTGAAGCAACCAATTTTGCATCCATACCCTACCATCCAACATGTCGACGCATCTAAATCATTTCCTATTAACTTCTCCTAATTCATAAAAAAGGAATTCAAAGAGAAAAAATTCAACGTTCTTTCCGCTTATAAATGTTCCAACTCCCATCCTATAGTGGAATTTTAGCTCAAAAGCCCCAAAATACACTGAAATTTTCCATTTGTAGATTGCAAAGAAGGCTTAAGACAAGCTTTAAAACTTAAATGAGTTAATTAATAACTTGCATGCATTGTCAACAAGGTATGAAAATAATTTTTTCCCCGGCTAAAACAACATTTCCCTTGTTATCGTTAATGCCTTTTTGCATCATCGTCCCTAATGCACCGCTAAAACGTGTAAATAGTTTTTTGTGTGGTAAAGCCACCATCAAAGTATTTGGATCTTCAGGAAGTAGAAATTAAAATGTTAACTATTCATTCTTCCTAGCGGTACCAAAATCTCGATGGAATCCCCCTTCTTCTTATGTAGATCTTTTCCTGGAAAGTTTTTAGAAGTCATAAGAGAAAATTTTTGGAAGTATATAAAATTTGTTCGTTTTCTTTCTTTAAATTATATTTGCTCCTTGTAATAGCTACAACTTTTGTTAATAAAGCAGTCATTTGATTTGTCTTTTTATTATCGAAATTTGTTCAGTGAAATAGTATTCCAAGTAGTCCCATTACCCAAAACTTTTATCAAAGTTTAAAGCTAAGAGGAGATTGCTGGGTAAAATCATCCTTAATTAAGACATCAGAACCCAACCGACGTTATTTTATAAAGGAATTATCCAGACTCCATATGTTGTGCCCTAGATTTTGTTTTGACTTCTTGTGAAAAGAGGAGGAGGATCTTTTTAAGGAAATTAGATTGCTACATTCCAAAATGATTTCTAAGTGTGGCACTCTTTCTTCTGAGGAATTAAATTAGAGATTAAAATCATTTCTTACAAATATGGACGTACTTTAAAACCGGTGTACTAGTTTTTTATATAAAGTGCTGAACTTATCTTTATGTATTGAGTATTGCATTTTCGTTTGTTAATTAGGATCCTCAACCAACCCTAACAGATGGGACTTATACCCTACCTTCCTGTCATATTACCAAAAGAGGGCAACAAAGAGATTTTGATGAGGTTATCCCATGGAAATTCGAAGGCAACCCTCTTGCCTTAGATTAGTACACAGACTGAAAACACAACTAAAAGGCTCGAAACAAAAGCTTGCTCAAACGGGTAAAGCTTTAAGAGATGAAAAATGCCAAATAAGAACTAATCTAAAGAAGATTTCGATAAAGAAATTTTATAGCTTTAACATAAAATTTACAAATTGGAATTTTAAGTGGAAGGGTCTCATATTTAACCTCTCTGACCCTTCGGATCCGATTCAGCCGGGACCGAGAACCCTCAAAAGAAGTTTCAATTCCCAGTGAATCCTCCGTGAGGTTTGAACTAGAGCGTCAAAAGGGGATATTTGACAAAGTAAAGCTTAAACTATTAGATTATTTTGAAAATAAAAGGAAATAGAACATTCATCGATTCTTTGCAATTATATGGATCAAACTGATAAGCTCAACAATGAAATATACCTTTTCAACAAGCAAGAGGCCGAACATGATAGTGCTAACAAACTTCTATCGAAAGCAAATAAAGTTCATGGGTATGCACTTAAACTTCAGATTAAATCCACTGATAATGCCGAAACTGGCATACATAAAGAAAAGAAACTCAAGAAAGTGTTGCATGCCATTCTTAATTGTGTTTTGGATCCATTTTCCTCTAAGACTTTAATAGAAAAGATTTGAAAGCTTTATCCTCTACTGATGTATGAATTTGAGTATATTTGTGAATGTTTTATAATATATATAGGATTTGCTTAGGACTTTCTGTAATAAGAATCTTAATTGTTCGCATATTTTTATTGCCTTGTTTTATAGAACATCATAGCCTAATGATAATAAGTGACTGGTCTTGTTATTGAGATATTCAGAACCTATACGCAAATACCAATAATGCAAAATAATAAATCTGCTCTTAAAAATTATAGAAGACTAATAACCATCTTTTGACTCTAGAGTACTTAAAAACCAGATTCATGTATTTTGATAAATAATTCTATTTCCATATTAGGAGACCCGAATCCCAGATTTGGGAATTAAAATAATAGAAGTGTAGAGATCTTTTCTAGAAATAGTAGAAGTTCTAAAAACACCTTCGGTTTTAAGAGAACCCGCAACCCAGATTCATGTATTAAAATAACAGAAGTCCAGAAATCCTCTTTTGGAAATAATAGAAGTTACGAAATCACTTTCGACTTTGTTGAATCTGATGCCTATTTCAGGCTTTTTCTTAAATCAGATGTACGTAAGGCATGTTCTCCTTTCGAACAAAGGTAGGGTATGCCTTAACTGCTCACTTTAGGCTTTCGTTCCCTTTTATGGGACGAGGCATAAGCACAGGCAGTGCATACTCATATTTAGAGCAGAGACAAGGTATGCTTAGCCGAAGCAATGTCATGACTTGTTCTTAAAAGAACAAAGGTAGAGCGTGCTTCATTCAGAGCTGGGTGCATGTTCACGAGTTTACCCTCCACCCTTCTGGACGCTCCAAGGCTAAACCTAGAGATTGTGGTGCCAGGTGCATGTCTTTGGGCTTAACCTTCTCCCTCTATGAGGCCCCTAGGCTATATCTAGGGCTTGGTGCCAAAGGCATCTCCCTAGGCTTAACCTCCTCCCTCTTTGAGGAAGAACCTTGGTATACCAAGGAATTCAGTGGGTTTACCCCTCCTTCCTATTAGGTTGTGTCTTGACTATGTCAAGGACCTTTTCGGTTATCCATAAATAAAGGGGATTTCACCCGAAACCAAATAGAATTTCTTATTTTACTTTGTCTATCCCTGACACAAGTTTATCCTTTCAGAATAATAATTCCAATTAATATCATTTGTGATACTTTATCATTCATTTTCCATAAATCTTTCCAACTTTGCTTGTGTAAACAAATCAGAAATTCTTCCTTTTAGATCCCTGCAATGGTTTATTTCGTGTTTATTCACCAAATGATAATAGCAATATGCTTTTCCTTTGTTCCATTCATACTTGTGCATGTTCTTTTTAGAAGGCCAGTAATCGAATTTTGCATTAGTTATAAAGTAGATATTTCCCATTAAGGTAACTAGAATACACCCAGTCGACAATCTTGACTCAAAACTTTTCTTTAAGGTGTTAATTTTTGGCTTCTCTGAGTTCGAATTGGAAGGTTACCCTTTCGTTACCTTCCTTTTTGGGTTTACCGGATGTCGATAAGTAAAATGTATTTAGCTCTTGGCTTTCTTTTCCCATTGATACCTCATATCCCGTAAAAGAAAATAAATATTCTTGTAAATTTGGCTGCCATTTTTGGGCAATGGTTGTAACAACCCTGAATTTTGGGGCCAATTTAAAATTTATTTTAAGTGATTTTAAATGAGTTTTGATATTTAGAATAATCTATTTTAAATAATAATGATCACAAATTTGGTTCAAATCGAAGTTAGAATGAATAAATTAATTTTAATTATAAAAAGAGTTAGAAATAGCGCGGTAGTTTAAAAAGTCAAACTTGAACTTTGACTAACCATACAGAATGCAAAATTTAACGGATTTTAGTGAAACCAAAAATATTGGAATCTATTTAAAAATATCTTTCCAACGAATCCGAAAAATCGAAATTTCATAGCGGAAATCAAAAGTTATGGCCAATTCAATTTTTAGAAAGGTCGCTAGGTAATTTGCATAGGTCAAAAATGCTACTTTTTACATATAAAGGAATTTCGACTCGAAACCACTTCCATTGAGTTCGAAATGATGTTTCTGCATTGAAAAATAGTAAACACTTATATATTTTGAGTTTCGAAAATTATTTGTTTAAAAATGTATTTTTAATATTAAATATACTGGCCTTAAAAATAGCTATTTTTCAAAATGTCTCAGAATTCAACGAAATAAATTTTGTTGGATTTGTATCATCAAAACAAAGCTAAAAATGATTTTTTGGTAATTTTTAGAATTAAAATATAATTATAATTGATTTTTCAGTGTAAACGGGCAAATTTTTGACTTTAAAAATTCATACGGGCTCAGAATTGAACAAAATTAATTTTCATAGGTCCACAGCATCAAAACATAGCTAAATATATTTTTCGAGAATTTTTGAAGTTAATTTGTGACCTCGGTGAATTTTCATGTACGGTATACATTAAAATATTAATAAAATAATATAATTATTCCAAAACTCATAATAAATTTCGGAATTGGGTCCTGTAACATGTTCCATTGCGTTCAGAAGGCCTCAAAACCTTAAGAACGACAGTAAGCAGGTCTAAATCGGAGTTCGGACCAAAACGGGCTTTAACGGGCAAATTAAATTATTAAATAATGATTAGGAAAACCTAATATAATATTATAAAATTCGGAATTACTGTTCATTCGTCTTCCTCTTCGTCATTTCAGCCACAAGTGAACCCACCTCCCTTCGAAAATTCAAACCTTGATTCCAACCTCGTTTCTCAACGAAAACTTGCATATGAGTACACGTTTCGAAGCTCTCGCCGAGCTCTTCGATTTGGTACCAACCTCGGCCATTCTCGTGCCTCGATCCGCCCGCCCCGTCCCTCCAAAGGGCCGCCGAACGCAACCTCCCCTGGGCCCCACGCCGCCGCCGCACCTCACCACCTTCAGGCCGATCAAAGATCTCTCCTAGCCGGTCCTTCTCCAACAAACGGCTCGTCGTTTCGTCAACTACAACTCCAGAAAATCGAATTTGAAGTTTTGAACGTTCTAAGGTAGATTTTATTTCAGATTTCCCCACGCTTTTAAGCGTCACAACCAGTTGTAAAAAGCTGATTTTGTTTTTTCCTATGAATTTGCATTAGAATTGTCCCAGATCCGCAATTGTTTTGAACTCGAACATCAAATCTGTTCGAACCTGAATCTTCTTCTCTGACCAAACACTGTGAGAATTTTATTTTTAAATTTAATTTAATTTAATTTAATTTAATTTATTAAATTATTATTTGCATGATTGTTAACCGTAGATCTAATATGTTATGATATTTAGAACATAGATCCGAATTGTTCACCCCGTATGTTGTTAGATCTGAATTGCATGATATTAGATCTGAAAATTTAGGGAAGAAACCTGAATTAATAATTAATTATAATTAATTATGGTTATTTGTTTAATCACGCTACGTTGATTTTACATATGTCAAGTTAAAACATCACCTTATAATTACATTGATGTTAATTATTGGAATTGGATTTGTTGTCATGGTTGGATGTTGCTGTTATGTGATGTGATGAAAATTTACTTTTTATGGGATGCAAATAAAATAGGAATGCGACTTGTGGTGGAATTTCACATATTATTATGTGAAATTAAAATAAGGTGAAAATTTGACCATGTAAATAAATAAATAAAAAAACGATCTTTTTATACTTAAAATAAAAAGACAAATCTTTTTATATTGAAAACAAAAAGATGAAAATCCGACGATGTAACTAAAAAGACAATCTTTTTGCATTGTATAATAGAGGAGATAATATTTTTATATTGTAAAATAGAAAGATTAATATCTTTACGTTGTAAAGTAGAGAAGTTGATATTTTTACATTATCAAAATGAAAAGTTGATATCTTTACATTGTAAACATAAAAGTGAATATTTTTGCATTGTAAGTAAAAGAATGAATTTTGCGATGTAAAGTAAAATAACATTTTTATATGTTATTTAGATAAGAATTTTCACCGCATGAATAAAAAACTACATTTTTCTATGTAATTAAAAGATGCATTTACATCGTATGATAGAAGTTCCCTATTTTATTAGGTTACATAGGATAAGAATGTGACATGAAATAAAGTTGCATATGAAATAAAGTTGCATATTTTATATGCAAATATATGATAGGAAATTTTGATGAAATACAGTTGCATATTTTATATGCAAATATATAAGTAGGAATTTACGATGAATTCAAATTTAACATTTTTGTTAATGTTAAAAATAAGGAATCTCATCGTATGACAAGTTTAACATTTTTGTTAATGTTAAAAATAAGGAATCTCATCGTATGACAAATTTAACATTTTGGTTAATGTTAAAAATAAGGAATCTCATCGTATGACAAATTTAACATTTTTGTTAATGTTAAAAATAAGGAATCTCATCGTATGACAAATTTAACATTTTTGTTAATGTTAAAAATAAGGAATCTCATCGTATGACAAATTTAACATTTTGGTTAATGTTAAAAATAAGAAATTTCATCGTATAACAAATTTAACATTTTTGTTAATGTTAAAAATAAGAAATTTCATCGTATGACAAATTTAACATATTTGTAAATAAAGTTAGAATTGTGCGTTGACATAGAATTTACATTTTTATTTGTAAATTATAGTTAGAATTTTGCGTTGATATAAAATTTACATTTTTTTTTATGTAAATTAAAACTACAATTTTGCGTTGATATAAAATTTACATTTATTATGTAGATTAATGTTAGAATTTGGCATTGAAACAAAATTTACGTCTTTTTATGTAGATTTAATGTTAGAATTTTGCGTTGACATAAATTTACATCTTATTATGTAAATTTAATGTTAGAATTTGGCGTTGACATAAATTTACATCTTATTATGTAAATTTAATATTGGGATTTACGATGACATCAAATTTACATCTTATTATGTAAATAAAATATTGAAATTTGGAGATGACGTAAATTTTACATTTTATTATGTAAATTAACGTTAGAATTTCACCGTATGAAAAGTTTACAAGTTTATTAATGTTAATATATATGAACATTCACCGTAGGAGGAGTTTACATTTTTTATTTATGTAAATAAAGGAAATTTTTACCGTATGAAAATTCACATATTTATTAATGTAAATTAAAGAGAATATTTAACCGTAGGATTTGTTAACATTATTTTTAACGTTAATACATAAAAAAAAATCACCGTAGGAAGATTTACATTAATTTTAATGTACTAAAAAGAATGGACTTTACATTGTGTTTAAAGAGTAAATTTTACATTGTAAAGAAGAATGGATTTTATATTGTAACTTGAGAATAGAAGTTTACATTTTGTTGAATGCAAATTCAAGAAAATGTGACAAGAATGAGAATTTACATTTTCCTTAATGTAAATATATAGAAATTTCACCGTATGTGAAATTTACATTTTTCTTAATGTAAATATACATGAATTTCACCGTATGTCCATTTTACATTATTTTTAATGTAAATTATATAGTAATCACAAGGTAGGATAATCTTGCATTATTTTATAATGTAGATAAAAAGGGGATTTACACTGTAGGAAATTAACATTAGTTATAATGTTAAGATAAAAGAATGATATCGTAGGATGAATTGACATTATTTATAATGTTAATAAAAAGAGAATTTACCGTAGTATAATTGACATTATTTATAATGTTAATAAAAAGGAGAATTTACCGTAGTATAATTGACATTATAAAAAGAGAATTTACCGTAGTATAAGTGACATTATTTATGATATTAATAAAAAGAAAATTTACCGTAGGATAAGTGACATTATTTATGATGTTAATAAAAAGAGAATTGACCGTAGGATAAGTTATGCTATTTTATAATGTAATTTAAAAAAATTTAGACTGCATGAGATAAAATACATTTTTATATGCATTTTATAAATGAAATTAGACCACATGACATAAATTACATTTATTTATGTAATTTATGAATGAATGAAGCTCGCATAATATAAAATACATTTTGATATGTATTTTATGAATGAATTAAGACCTCATGAAATAAAATACATTTTTATATGTATTTTATGAAGGAATTAAGACCTCATAAAATAAATTACATTTTTATATGTATTTTATGAATGAATTAACACCGCATGAAATGAAATACATTTGTATATGCATTTTATGAATGAGTTAAGATCGCATGAAATAAATTACATTTTATTTTATAATTTATGAATGAAATTAGTCCGCATAAAGTGAATTACATTTTTATATGTAATTTATGAATGAATTTTCATCGTATGAAATAAATTACATATTATTATGTAAATTATGAATGAATTTAACCCGCATGAATGAAATTTCATTTTTTTTTCTATGAAATGAATGTATGGGTTTACTTTGTAAATAAAGATTACATTTTTATAATGTAAACAAGAAGTAGGATTCACATTGTAAATAAAATTTATATTTTTATATGTACTTAAGAACGATGAATTATAAATTACATTTTACATGTAAGAAGGAATTGGACGATGAAATATAATTTACATTTTACCGTAAATTAAAGAAATTAAAAGAATCAAAAAGGAAGAATTCATCATTCAGTCACGATTTGCATTTCTCTGTAAATGAAGGGATAAAAGGATAAAGAAGGAAAATAAACTTAAGAATAAAGAGTTAAACGGGTTACATTTATATATATATATGTATATATATATATATAAAATTAAACGAATCGAGCGCGGTATTTCGCGTTTTAAAATTTAATCTTTAAATGACAATACAAGAAGATCCGACCGTCGGATTTTCTTGAGACTGAAACCGCTAGGACCGTCTTGGAAAAATCTTTCCAACGATATATAATACGTCAAAATCCAACAGTTAGATTTTGAGATATATGAAAATCGAAATTGATTGAAAATAGCACCAGAATCGCCATTGACCTGAATCGTCGCTGATTAAAGATTTAATTATTTTCAATTAAATAAAATAGAAAATAATCGTTATAAATTAGAAATAACGATAAGGAAGAGTTTCCAATATATATATATATATATATATATACACGAAGATTATTTGGAAAGGCCGAGTTAATCTCATTCCAAATAATCAAAACGACGATGAGAATTGAAGAAGAAGACGACTAATGAAGACCGTCAATCGTCCCCTCAGGAAGACAACGATTGAGGCTTTGAATTGATTTGCTCCCAAGTCAAGGTCATGATCGTCGTCCGAACGAACATGTTGATTGAACGGATTTGACTTTCGTTCAGACCCAGAGCATAAGTTTAAATGGATGGTGTGTCTGACATCATACTTTGTTATATATCATATTGTTGATTTTCTGTTAATATATAAATATTGGTGGTGGAGAATTTATTCTCTACTTAACACCCATTTATGTATTGATGGAGAAGCAATGGTATGGTATGGAGTGACAGTGTGGCATACTAAGATGCAATGATCAAGGTTTCTTGTTGAAAAGCAGGCCTTGTGGGATGATCAAAGCATAGCCTGTTTAGGCATAGCTTTGTGTATGGCGTGACTTCACGAGCCTCACACACCGGCGGAGTCTAAAACGGGAGAAGGGAACGCAGGGAGTGCACACGTTTCTTTCTAGCTAGAGTGGTGCCAGGGACCTACCAGCGCTGGCATTTATTCATTGTGGTTGTTGGATGTTTCGAGGCCTCGATTTATGCGGTCGCCATTGGCCGTATTATAGGTCCAAAAGGACCGGGAAGCGTGTGTTCAGGCATAACTAATCCACAAAAGTAAGTGTGGACCGGCCCTGCAGCTATCCAAGGGTTGGACAGAGCACCAATCCTGGGGCATTGCTAAAGTGTCTCGAATCGGTAAGGATCTCCTCCCTAGCCTTGACTCAGATGGAAATCCAAATTCCAAATACGACCCTACGATTTTGATTGTATTACTAGTATGGAGATATAGTAGGATGGGGTACTATGTTTCCTAGGATTGATACATTTATTTTGAAATGTTTTTATTATACACTAATAATAATATTAAACTCGTATTTGCCGTATTTAGCATGTTTAATCACCATAAGGGAAAACTCTATCCTCTGGTGTGCGTTGCATTGTGTGATGGGACTTGAGTCTTATGGTGATTCCATTTTTCTAAAAAGCATTACGATGTTGTACGTTCTGACACTTTAAATTATGCACGACAATCCATTGAGTAAACCCGTTCCGCATTAGCGGCGTGGTCTTTGGATTTGTCATATTATTATTACTAAACTAGTTATGAATTCTCATACCAGTCCCACGACTGACCCGTAGTTTGTTTCACCTTTTTGCAAACTCGGGTGCCCTCTTTTCTACATGGGCAGCCAAGTAAACAGGTTCATTCTTTGCTTGGAGTCTTCTTGGAGTCTTCTTGGAGTTGCTCATTATCTTTGCTTGGATTTGCTTTTGCGGAGGGGTGATGGCTTGGAGCTTTGAAGACATCTATCATTTACTTCTATTGCATTTTTCTATCTTTAAGTTCAGTCATTAGACTTGTTTCATTTCGTATTGCTTATTTTGGGAGTTGGAACTTATTTTCATTTCTGCAAACTTGATGTAATAATTTGGATTCTGTGACTGTTGGGATTCTGTGTTTATGACATTATATTTCCGCTGCTATGATGTCATTATGCTATGGTTTTCCTCTGCTATATTGTATCAGTGATATGTATTGTTATATTTATGTTGTATTCCATATGATTATTCCTTACTTTCACCTAGTGGAAGTTTGGGGTCATCACAATGGTATTATAATCCTTCATTATTTTTCCTCAAAAGTTATTCCTTTGGAGTAGCCTTGATGTAACAGCCCGTATTTTTCATATCAGAGGATCGTAAATATTTTTATTTTATTCCCTAAGGGTTGGATCATTCTCATATTTTAATATGTCATTTATGGAGATGTGAGACATGTCCATAACTTTTACCAATTTTGTTTGTGACTATTTTTCCCCTGTTAGTCTTGCACAGGGGATAACTTTTGACTCGGATCGATTTAGGTGCGGGGATTAGTCTTATTGGAAAAGAAATGATGATTCCCATTCTAAAGAGTGGTCACATCAAAGTTTTGGCTCAGCGGTTTGGAAGGAATCGCTATTTTAAGGTTTCTAAGTTGGTTGTTCAAGTTTATAAAGCCATAAGCCAATTTGGAGAGGCCCATTAGTGGGCTAGTGGAAGGCTATAAGTAGGGGGTGAGAGGTATAAAGAATAGTTTACTTTCTCCATTCTCTCATTTGGAGGAGCTTGTGATTCTTCATTTCTTCATTCTCCTACACCTTTCTACCATTAAAATTCTAGATCTACATAAGAGAATCAAAGATCTACATCATTTGAAGCTAGATCTACATCATTTTACAGTGAAGAGTTTGGATCAAATTCTTTGCTGTTCGGATCTAGATCTAGGTGTTTTTTGAGTTGTTTTGGAGAATTGGTGAGTGATATGCATCTCTCATACGGATTCAATCAAGTATATGAGTTCTATGATCTTAATTTCATTATTTTCAACTCGTTTTGCTTAGATCTACATCATGGTAAGTTTAGTTTCATATGAATCGCCATAGAATCTAATTTAGCATCTTAAACCAGTAATTTCTATGTCATTCCATATGTATATGCAAGTTAAATCCATGATTTTGTTTCATATGATCATTTAACGTGATTTTGGTGAATTTTACATGATAGTTATTATTTCCATGATGTCAGTAATTTCATGACATGATTAATCGTATTGGATGGATTGGATGAGTTGATTTCGTCATTTGAATCGATTGACGAAGTTTTGGTCAAGTTTGGAGAAGGTTCGGATCAGACCTGTCATAATTATGAAAATGTCATTGTGCCAATGGTCAAACAACTGTCCACTTGACCAAAAGCGTGTCTGCTTGACCAGAAGTGTGTGCGCTTGACCAGAAGTGCATGCGCTTGACCAGAGTGTGTATGCTCGACTAGGGGGTGCTTGACCAAGGTGTGCTCGACCAGGGTATGCTCGACTAGGGTATGCTCGACCAAGGTTTTTTCAACCAGTGTGCGCTTGACCAGATGTGTGTGCGCTTGACCAGAAGTTTGTCTGCTTGACCAGAAGTGTATGACCAGAAGTGTGTCCGCTTGACTAGTAGTGCGCGCGCTTGACTAGAAGTGTGTTCGGATCAGTTATGTACCCAAAGGGAATTGAGTCGGTCAGGGTTCATGTGTGAGGTGGTTTTAGCAGCATATGTAAACGCTGTGGTTGATTGCATGAACGCTATAATTAATTTCATAGCAAATAGATGTAACGCTATGAATTGTGTTGAACCTCGTACTGATGTCGTCTAGTTCAGTAATGGTTGTAACTTCGAAGAGAATTCAAGTAGGAATCCTCGAAGTGTTGTGATGTGTTCGTTGATGTTGGAGATGTAAGAATAGGAAGACGACTCAATTTGGACTTGAGTTTGTGGATAATGGATACTCGAGACTGGGTCCGAGTTTGTGGATAGTCGTCAACGATGCTTTCTAGAGTTATGAAGGGATTATCGTTGCGTAAGTTCTAACGGGCTTAAAGCAAGGGTATAATAAGGGCACCTAAAATGCTAGTTAGACTAGTCGAATACCCTGGATCCATTGGATGGGCCTAGTTGTCTCTGGGAGGCAAATGTACGTTGGACATGCAGTAGTCTTGTTAGAACTGGGGTTACCATTAGCTCTTGACGGATGGCATGGTGACAAGGCCAGTCATACAATTAACGATGGTTTCAAAGCAGGATTGGCGGTGATAGCCAGAGTCAGTCATGTATGTTGTTTGTTTTGTTTGTACCGTCTCACATAGATTGTCAAACGTCAAAGGAGATGTTTCTCGGGTACTTGTTTGATATTGGTTTAGGCCTCTGGGGCTTGAGCTTGAGGGATGTTGAATTCAATTAGGATGGTTCACGTTAGATGTATAATCTGGATGTTGTGTGTGCTATTGTTTGGTTGCTTCTAATGGTTAGGAATGGATGGTCATTCTGGTTTCTATGGATGTATGGTTGAAATGTTTCTTATAAAGGCTATCACTATCAAATGTGGGCAGTTGAGCTTGGAGTTCTTCTCTGGTACTGTGATTGGTAGATTGAGGGTTAATATGCCTATTCACATTTACTTTATTGATGATGTTTGTTAGTTGTTTTATCACTCATTAAGACTGTAGTCTGACTCAAGGTTTTATGTTTCCCTCTTATTACCTTTGGTTGTTCATCCGATTGTGGATGGGCAGAATAGGTGGTAGGTGACAGGTGATATCTTGGTAAGGACGATGCTACAAGTCGGTGGCGAGCTAGTAGCTTACGTATCAATTTTATTACTATCTAGTATTTCTGTTTCCGTTGTTTGTTATTCTTCTCTGAGTGTTGTAGTGAGGCAAATTTGTACAGACTTACGTTTTAACCCTGGCATTTGGAAATACTTTCTATAACACCCCGTAATTTTAAAGAACATTATAATGATAAACTAAAGAACACGTAATTAAATATTGGGAATTAGGTAAATGGGCTACGTCATTGCATTCATCTCGGAATTTTGCTTAAGATAGACTCCGAGTTAACGGACATCGTATGAAGAAGTTATTAAGCCTAAAAGTTTGTATACGCATAAGAGAATTATATATATACAAAAAAAACAAAAGCTTCAAAAAATTTCAAAACAGCGAAGCAGGAAGGCCAGGAGCGGAGTCAACCCATTTTAGGGGTCAACCCAGACCCTGCTGGGTCGACCCCGGTGTCGACTCGGGGTGTCTGTGGTTGACCATGGGTCGACACTGGGGTCAACATAGTAAAGGAGGGGTGAAGCCATATACAGATTTTGGCAGAATTCGTTTTTCCGAATGTGGACTTGTTTGTGGCTTGGTTCGTTGGTTTTAGACTATAGATAGGACCCCATTTATATTGTTTTTACACACCAAAAACAATGGAGACAACGAGACGCTGCCCCAGGTTAGATTGAATTAGCCAATTTCCTTCAACAACAGCTTATACACATCCAAAAATTTCTTCTACAACTTCAGCCTATTGTTCCCTATTCTTTAGATCCAATCTCTGTAAGTTCATGTTATTTTTAGATATAAACATTTAATAAGTAATCATGTTTATATGTTTGGATCTAAGCCTATGCCTATTAATAACCTGAATCATAATAGATCTACCATTACTAGTACACTTGATTTATTGTTCTCATATGCCAGATTTAGCCATCGTGTGCCTATTCTGTTATTATGGCCAATTTTATCATCATATGCCTCATTTGTTATTGTTGTATATAACGGAGTTGTATACACAATTATATGATTTTTGTTTGATGATAACAAACAAGTATATATTATTTTAAATGTGTTTGTTATTGTACTTTTATATATATATATACATCTCAGACAGGAATATAATATTTATATTTAAATAGAATACGACTGTACAGACATTCATACTTTCATACATTATTTTATTTAAATTGAATAATATCTTTCAATATTCAATAGTACAGATTTACAACTCCACTATTTGAACACATCACATTTCATATACATTCACAAAATATTTGTACTTGTAAATAAACTGAATATGATAGACAAATTTGTTTGAAGATAACGAAATAATATTTTATTTCATTCAAATTTGTTTATTACAAAAAATCAGTACAATATTATCTGTATACACAGTACTCATACACAGTTCTTCTCCACAACACTCACACTCAGTACATTCTCATATACACCACACTTAGCTTACATTCAGATTTACACTCATATACTATTATACACTTCTTGTTGTCTTCATCTTCTGTCTTCAGTTTTCTGTCTTTACAGCTCAGTCCAGTCATCACCTGTTTACCTGTCATATACAGAAATACACACAGAGTATATGGAACAGAAATAATTTTCAAAATACATGAGAATATAAATTTTAATTTTAAAATTTTGTTTGCCTCAGTTTTCTGGTGTGTTTCTCATCATTTTTCATGACTTGATTTGGTTCACCTATGCCTATTCAGTTTGTATATGTACAGGGACAGGAAATTTTCTGATCGACTGAAAATACACACATGTATAAATATACACGTGTGCACTGCCTCGCCGATCAACAAACAACGAGCAACTGAGGAGTAGCCACGTGGACCATCTCGACTCAGTGCAACACACAGGCAAGCCATACTTGGACGAGCATTTCGAAAGCAAAACATACATACATACATACATATATACACACACACATATGTGTATGTATACATATATGTACATATGCAATGTCGAACTTATACAAGAAAAGGTAGTAAACAATCAAATCTGTGCATGTGAAAATAATGGATTAACAAGGCAGATCAACTCTACTGCATGGGATAAATGCAGTTCAACATGATACAAACAGACCAGAGTTCATGGTTATGCATGGCAAGGCTACTCAGGTTCAAAGCAAAGAAATTTCAAGACTGCCCATATTCAAGAGTGCTCAAACAAACACAAAAGAAAACTCAAGTGCAACATATTCAAGTCAGGTTTTTAATGGAACGAAGAATGGTGAATGTGTGACAAAGCAAGAACAGGTGAATGTGCTCGAGATACAAACTCAACACATGATGCCATGCACAAGTCTACAACCAGATAACCAAAGTGGTCGAGCTCAGCTACATGAATCATAACAGCAGCAAGTATCAAGTGGACAAAAACAATGACAAATCAAAGCAAATGTATAATCAGCATGGACATGGCATTTGCATGAATGTAATCATGTACAAGTGGTGGTAAATGAACAATGCAACTCAGGTGATGGTACAAACAACAATGATAAATACATAAATATGTGCAACTGCTGTTTGAATTAACTCATAATATAGGAAATGTACAAATGTGCAAAATCTACATGAGTGTCACAATGATCAAAACAGCTCATTTCAATACAACTAATCAAGACATGAGAACATGCATCATGAGGAGATACACAAGTGCCAAAGCAGTCAACATGCATGTGTGCATGTTATGTAGGGATACACAATGGTACAACAGAAATAATGTGGACAGAGGATGAGTGTAATACAAGCAGTTCAAAATGGTTAAAAATTCAAGTGCAAAGTGTCTCTAGTGTGGAAGTCAAGTGTGTGCAAGACAACAAACTGATCAGGTACATAACAGTGGAAATTGTTATAGCATGATCTATGGAACCGTAGCGTGATTTCAGTAAAATGCTCAAGTGAATCTCAACAATTTTGAGTAACCAACAAGTTTTTGAAATGTGTTTAAATCATACAAGATGCAAGAAAATTCCTTTTTTTGAAATCAGTGCACATATAAAGCAAATTCAACAGTGGCCAATTTTTAGGCAGGTGTTTAAATTGCCTTTCCAGAAATAAAATAAGCATTCAATCTCAAGTAAATAGGTGCGAGCATACATTGTGCAAATCTGGCATGAAAGTGTTCTTGGCAAAAGCAACAAATCAGGGATTAATGACAAATGGAAATCAGTTTTTGGCAAGTTTTATTTTGTTTTTCAGAATTGCAGAAATCAGAGAAAACAAGGCAACAAAGTTTTGATTTCCAGAAAACATCTTTTGGCAAGTATTTTCCAAAGAAAATCAACCGGTCAATATATATTTTGGCAATGTTTTCAAACTAAAATTTGAGCAAGTATTTTTTTCAGTAAGTCAGAATCTTTTTTGACAAGAAATTAGTTTTGGGCAAAAACTTATTTCCAGAAAATCTGAATACATATATGGGAATAGATCAATTCAGTTTTTAAATCGATTTTAAGTATGGAAACATTTCGGATTGACAAGCAATCAAAGCTATTAAATCCATCGAAGGCCAAAATTAAAGACCAGAAACCATCCAGATTCATTATACAATCAACGAAAATCATCTCAAGTAAAGAAACCGAAAATTATCAGGGCAAGTTATTATCACGAAATCAGAGGGTTTATGTAACTACCCGCAAAATCTAGGCCAATTTAAAAAATTTGTTTTAATAAATTTAATGAATTTTAATGTTTGAAATAATTTATTTTAAACAATAACAAGGAAAATTTATTTAAAAACAAAGTTAGAATTAATAAATTTAAATTAATTATATTACGAGTCTTAAACGGCGCGGTAATTTCAAATTTCGATTTCCAACTTTGAATTTTTTTATAAAATTAATTATAAGTCGGAATTGGATGAAACAAGAAACGTTAGGACCGTATTGAGAATATCTTTCCAATGAATTTTAGAAATTAGGATTTTAGTTCATAATTTGTAATTTATGGCAAAATCAAAATTTAGAAAGGTCGCTATGAGATTTATATATATGATATATATGGCCCAAAACGCTACTTTTTGCATACGAAGGAATTTGAGCTCGAAATCACTTGCATTGAGTCCGGAATGATGTTTCTGCATTGAAAAACAGTAAACACTTATATATTTCGAGTTTCGGAAATTATTGGTTTAAAAATTTATTTTTAATATTAAATATATACGCCTTAAAAATTGAAATTTTGCAAACGGTCTCCAAATTGAACAAAATTAATTTTGTTGGGTTCGTATCGTCAAAACAAGCTAAAAATGATTTTTCAATAATTTTTTAGAATTAATATATAATTATAATTTATTTTTCAGTGTAAACGGACAATTTTTGACTTTAAAAATTCATAAAAAATTCATACGGACTCGAAAATTTACGAAACTAGTTTCTATAGGTTCGTATTGATTAGGATTAGTTGTGATCCAAATTCCATCGAATTTGGAATCAGTATGTGGTCGTATGGTTTTTAAAACTGCAAAACGGATGTAAATAATTACACAAAAGCTATAATTAAAATGGGCTAAATTACATATGGGCTGAATTAAAGTAACCCCTATATAATATCTCATAGACCAGCCATAATCTAATTCTGAAAATCTAAATATAACCTAGCCTCCATCTTCTTCATCTTCATTTCCATGGCCTCCTCCTCAAAAAAAAAAAAAAAAAAAAAAAAAAAAAAAAAAATAAGAAAAAGAAAAAGAAAAAGAAAAAAGAAAAAAAAAAGTTTCTTTGTACAAAAGTCCCTGAAATTGAAAAATTTATATTTTCAAATCATAATAAAATTCGACCAAAGCCTTTCTGCGTTTCGAACAACTCGACATCCTCTACCTACCACGAAAAATCCAAGATATATTGACGCACGGATTCGCCGGAATCTGAGTTTGATTGCAAAAAAGACAGTTTCGGATTTGGTGATTTCCCGCCAAACCATCGAGAATTAGACGACGGCCCAATTGGAGAAAATGTAGCCAAGAGACATACGAACAACTTTTCTTCTCGGAGTTTCACCTGAAAGTCGAAGGAATTGCATGAAAATCGAGATGATCTGAAAATCGAAATTCTGACCAAAACAGCGAGCTCAAAACGTAAAAAAACAAATTCCGGTAAATCGAGCGAGAACCGGGTGAAGTCACCAACAGGAAAGTTCTTCATCTATGTGAGATCTAGATGCTCAGAAAATTCCGGTCGATCGGAGGTGGGTGGCGACCTGTGGGGCCCGCGAGGCGGAGCGGCTTCTCTGGCCGATTTCCGGCGAACGACGGCGAACTAGGCGGCGGGACCAGGTGACGGTGGAGCTCCTTGCCAAGACGGTTCCAGCGGTGGTCGGCGTTCGGCGATCGGAGGTCTGAGTCAACGGGAAAACGCGGTCAAAGTTCGGAAGGGGCTGGTTGACCGGCTGGGGTACTATTTTAATGATTTAATTATTTAATTAATGTATTCAAACTTCAAAATGGTATAACTCTCTCATACAAACTCGAAATTTGATGATTACAGATTCGCTGCGATCGCGGCGATGAGACCTTCGCGCGGACACTAAATTCGCCCAATTTGGAGGAAGTTGAATTTTTGGGTATTTTCCATAATTAAATTAATTATTTAAGGGTGCGTTTTTTACAGGTCCCTATTAAGTTTCAAAATTAGGCTCACATCCGGTCATAAACTTATTGTAAATTTAGTCCCTTTTTTCGAAAATTCATAAAAAAAATATAAAAAAATCACGATAATTCGTATTTAAATTAAACATGTACTCGCCCAAAAATTCAGATCATAATAAAATCAAAACATGCATCAAAATCAAAAAAATACAGAAAACAACGAAAAATGCAGTAATTTGCATCAAATCATGCACATATTTGGAATACTTGCATTCATCTGTGCAAGTATTTCTCTGTTATATTTTTACATGCAATACTTGCATACATGTGTGCAAGTATTTAAAATAGTTGCATACATGTATGCAAGTTTCAGTACACATTTTATTTTCACATGTAAATACTTGCATACATGTGTGCAAGTATTTCAAATAGTTGCACACATGTATGCAGGTTTCTGCATACATTTTCAACTAAAACAGCTTCAGAAATAGTTGCATACATGTATGCAACTATTGGCAAAAGTTGCATACATGTATGCAACTATTTGCAAGTTTTAAATTCACAATACATCCCTGTAATGTTTTCTCTGTAAACCCGCCCCCTATTTTAGCTGCCGCCTGGAATCTTCCGCCTGCCACTTTCCATTCCTCCGCCTCTTTCGTTTTCTGTCCAAATTTTCAGGCGCTATCACTTAAAAAAAAAAAATTCTAAAATCTATAAATATTCTCGGAAGTCCACAGAAAAAAAAAAAAAAGTTGCATAAATGTATGCAACTTTTACGAATAGTTGCATACATTTATGCAACTATTCGAATACACATGCATATATTTATGCACGCCTGTTTGAAAAATTGCATACATGTATGCAGTTTTTCTATATAACTGCATACATGTGTGCATATATGTCAAAATACATGCAAACTTGAATAAGTTGCACGTAGGTATGCAGTTTTTAAATAAATGCATCAGCAGATGCATGTTTTAACAATATGTGCATACATGTATGCATTTATACTGCAGTTTTGACGCAGATTTCAAATAAATGCATACATGTATGCAACTAATCGATTTATATGCATGTTTTGATGCAATTTACTGCATTTCGTTGATTTTCTGTATTTCATGATTTCGACGTAATTTTTGATGTTTTTTTGATCTGATTTTTTTCACGATTAATTGTTTTAATTAAATACGAATTTACATGGTTTTTTAATATTTTTTTTGTATTTTTTTGATGAATTTTCGAAAAATAGGGACTAAATTTACAATAAGTTTATGACCGGGGGTGAGCCTAATTAAGTTTCGTTTTAGGGACCTGTGCCTAATATTCACATTATTTAATTCGTCCGAACTTTAGAAAATTGTAACGACCCGGATTTTTAGCCAGTTAATATTGAGTATTTAAATTTGTTTAAATTATTTAATTAGGATAATAAATTGATTTTTATATTGAATTTATCAATTTAATATCGGTATATGAATAAATATCTAATATATTTAATTATCATATTATGGAAACGATAAATGATTGGATTCAGAATTTAAAACTGAATAAAAAAGATTCAAATGGCTAATATAAATTATATATTGAATTATAACGATAGTTATCGATAATTTAAATTGTTTGAAACCATTTAAATTGAATTTAATTTAAATCGTTAATTCAAATTTTCATCTTTCTCACAATTTAATTTCAGAACTCATTCCGTTGAATTTAGAATGGTGAATAACATTAGCAACGTCACTCGTTACGATTTAATAATGGTTCGAGATTTGAATTTAAGGGACTGTGAAATATTTTATTTTTTAATTTAACAAAATCAAATCAAAGGAGTTAATTCAGCCGACCTCTATCCTTCAACTCGCAGACCTATACTCTCCTCGAGCTGTAGAAAATGTCCCTCCCTTCCAGGATCAAGCAGACAACATTTCAATGTCACGTACTATTTGTTTCTCCTCCCTTTGCTTATTTAAACCATCGCAACTTCATTCCTTCATTCGAAACAATACAGTCCCTCACATCCTCCGTTGCTTCTTCCTTTTTCCTTAATCAATGAAAAACCCTATTTCCGTATCAAGTCAAAATCGGGGGATCGCGATTCGAAAGCTTGGTTGTGGGGGGAGGTCGCGTTCAGGAAGGAGGCGGGTGGCGTTCATCTGAGGCGACTAGATGTTGCTGGGAGGGGAAATCGAAATCGATTTCGGTCTGAGGCCAGGGTTCGCAAGCGGAAAGGGTGTGCGCAGGGTAACAACATCACAATTTAGGGCACCGCGACTTCAGAACCTTTGCGTTAGAGGTTGCGATGGGGATGGGAGGACCGTTGTGGAGTTCGACCGCGTCTGATGATGTTTGGAGTGGGTGCGATAGTGGGATTTTTGAGGGATGGATCAGCAAATGGAGGTGAATGAAGGGGAGTGGTTCCGTTCAAGGATTTGTGGAGAAGCAGGGTGGATTTCTGGACACGGAATGGTTGCTGCATTCGGGCTTGAAGTCGGAATGGTGTAGGGTATGGGTGAAGTGGTCTGTCCGTATGTAGTAAGAGATGAGAGTGTTGGGCCATGGTGAATGTAAGGTATTCGATGATATGCCATAAAGGATTAAGCATGGTGATAAGGTATTTTTGAATTTAAAATTTAATGTTTATTTTAAAACTAGTTGTAAGGTGGAAATTTATTAAATTAAATAAATGGTTAATCGGTAATTAAATTAAATAAATCATAGGTCCAAAACAGATTATTCGAAAGATCCATGGTTGCGATGATATGGAATTTTACTGGGAATTCAGCGCAAACGAAATCTCGGTGAGTAAATCTCACTCACCTTTAGAATTATTTTTATTTCAATAAAAATAATTTTTTGTTGCTTGTGTGAATGCTTTCTGCTTGCTTTATATATATTAGTTATTTAGGCTATATATATATATATTGGGTTGATTGATTGGTTGGATTCCCGCAGTCTCATTAGCGGATGCCCGCAGTTTCATAGCGGATGATTACCCTATACGCCCCACGCTATGATTAGTGGATGACCTTCTATACCGCGATATTCTGCCACGAAGCAGAATGGGTATTATTTATGTGCTAACATCTGTGGATGCAGGAAAACAGGTTGGAGGAATCCAACTGGATTCCTCAAAAATATATTATCTGTTGTTTATTTGTTTGCACATATATCTTTATATATGATGTGTTAGAAACATAAATAATTCGTTGCTATGTGTGTTTAAATATCACTGGGCTAAGTATTAAAAATATCGTGGAAGGATATTTGAGATTTTAAAAGGGAAAATTCTATTTTTAAATAGAATTTGAATTTTTAATGGAATGGAAATATAAAACTTGTTTTTTGAAAAAAATAAAACAAGTAGTTCTTTATAAACGAAGTTTATAAATAGTTCTTTTATAACGAAGTTATAAATGAAGTGAAAAGAATTTATCATTTGATAATTCAGAAATAGAAATACAAGTGTGAAATTGAAATTCGAAATGAAATTTCAAAATAGGATTTGAAATGAAATTTTTTAAAAATATAACTCAAATGAAATTTGAGCATAACATTTGAATTTTTAAAGGGAATTTAAGTATTTGAATTTTAAAAGGAGATTGAATATTAGAAATTCAAATAGAATTTGAATAGACGAAATTAGAACGAAAAATAGAATTTGAATTCAAGGAATTAAAATAAAATTTGAATTCAAAGGAATTCGAATAAAGGAATTCAAATAAAGATTTGAATGTAAAATTTCAAAATAGAATTTGAAATATAGAATTTCAAAGAAGAATTGAATAGAATTTGAAATATAGTATTTCAAGGAAGAATTCAAATGTGAAATTTGAATAGAGATTTGAATGGAATTTAAATATGAAATTTGAATAGAGATTTGAAATAGAAATTCAAGTATTGAATTTGAACATGGAATTGAATACAGAAATTCAAGTAGAAATTTGAATATGAGATTTCAAAATAGAATTTGAAATAAACTTTGAAAATAGGATTTCAAAGTCGAATTGGAAATAGAATTTCAAATAGGATTTCAAAATAGGAAATCCAAATGGTTTTGAAATGGAATTTGAATTCAAGGGAATTCAAATGGATTTGAGTGAAGAAATTCAAATGGTGTTAAAAATGAGTTTGAATATTAGAATTCAAATGGGGCTGGAAACGAATTTGAATATTAGAATTCAAATGAAAAAATGAAATTTTGAATATAAGAGATTCAATTTGAATTTAAATAGGATTTGATCTATGGGATTTGAATATGAAATTCAAATGGGTTTTAAATTATGGAATTCTGAATATAGAATTTAAAAAGGAGTTTGAATATTTGAATTCCAATAGAATTCAAATATAGAAATTGGAATGTAGAAGTTAAAATGGAATTTAAAAATAGAGTTTGAATAAGAGAATTCAAATGAATTCAAACATAGAATTTGAATATAGGGAATTCAAATAGAAATTCAAGTATTGAATTTGAATATCAAATAGAAAAGGAATTGGAATTTGAATTTAGAATTCAAATAAAAGTGAGATTTGACTTTAAATCAAGCAGAGTTAAATGGAGTTGAATTCTTTTTAAAGAAGTTTAGAAGTTTAAAAGTTTATATATATATATATATAATTAAAACGAATTCGCCGCAGCGCTGCAGTTCGTAAAATAGCGATTCGAACTTCAATTGAATATATAGGACTCGATTGAAGTCAGAATTCTTTGAAACAAGAAACGTCAGGACCGGTTTGATAATAGTTTTCTAATGAAAGAGAAAAATATGAATTTCGTCGTATAGATTTTGAATTATGTCAAAATCAAATTTTCAGAAAAGCAGCGCCAGAACCGTTTTAAAACCATAATGGTTTATTTAATATTATAAAAGGATTTTAAGCGAGAAAATCCGAATTGTCTATTTAGAAAATTTCAGAGTTGAGTTGTAAAATATATGCGAATTCAAGTGTGTAAATGAATATGATTTTTGAAACAGAAACCAGATTTTGATTTATTGAATAGAATTAACTAGAAAGTAGTTAATGAGTTTTCGAAGGGATATTGGGGTTTGAATAAGAGAATTCGATTTGAAAAGTTATATTCGAAATAGAAAAGAGAACTAGAATTGAAATTGAAATTCAATTTGGTTATGAACGAGTTAAACATTTTGTTTAAACATGTTATGTTCAAACAAAGAAGTGAAATAGGCAAAATGACTAATTAAAGAATAAATGGGCGAAATTGAATTCAAACGAATGGATTGAGTTGAATTGAATTGGAAACAGGTGAACAGGTGTTAACAGATATGGGATGGAATATATGAAGATTTAAATTTACGTGCTCGACAAAAAGGTACATGTTTAATTCATATATGAGGTTTTATGCGCCGTATCGGCAAGCCGCTTGGCTTTTCCTTTTTCTTTTTGATTGAGGAAGATACCGGGAAGCTATTTGAAATTTCCCGATGCTCCCGATACAGGGGAGGTTATGGCGAATTTTTCCGGGAATTTAAGGAGTTAGAATATTTTTAAGAAATTTGACAATTAGAAATCTATATATCGATATATATAGAATTCGATAAGGAAACGAAATCAAAAATAGCGTAAAGGGCCAATATGGTTATTGAAATATTTGGATAACAAATATTGATAAGAGAATATAGAAGAGATTTAATTAATGAAATATTAATTAAAGAGCCCAGTGATTTGTTTGATATGTTTGGATGAACACTTGTTTTTATTCGATAGTTAAATCACAGACTATCGAAGTTTTTGACCGTCGTTGTCAATATGGAGAGGCCGGTTGGATTATTATCCGAAGAACCACTCCGTATCGGCATAAGCGTTGCGAACCAAGTATGCTGAATATATTGAAGATGGAGTAAAGTGCAAGGGCTTTTCTATTTATAGAAATTGTGCCTTCGGTTTCGTTCAATCCCAGAACGAACGTAAATGGACGAATGTCTGACAAAGTATTTCCAATGATCAAATGGGTTGGTCTGTATGGATATATATGGTTGCAACGGATTTATTCCCTTAGCATAATATCCAGAATATTTGTGCAAACTCAACTAGTGATTAACGGATCTGACAATGTGGCATTCAAAGTGATTGTGCTATCAATGAATGGTAAGTATTCGTAGCCTCAGGCCTCAACAACCGGGAAAGGACAAAAATCGGGCAGGCAGCATGGCTATGTGGGTCGCTCCCATTAGGGTGTATAATCACCTATCTAGAGAAATTCCTTTTGTTTCTAAATCTATCGATTCTGCCCATTCGGGAAACGGTGGTTTGAGTCCAACCGTTGATGATATACATTCGATACACTCAAGCGAAATGAGTGGTCGGTCATGTGTGGGCCGGGTTACAAGATGTTCTTGTTGAACCCAGGTGTATTTGCCTCTAGAGATGCATCATCGGAAGGTGGTCCCATACCTTGTCATGTTGGAAATCCAATCTCCAATAAGCGCCATGCGGTTTTTGATTTTATACTATATATGTGGAGCGTGAGATGCAAGCGTTCTGCTATTTGGTTATTTACTTGATGTAGACATTATTATAATATCATTGGATTTGATATCAAAGTGTTTTGGGTTATAGTAAGGTAAAAACCGTCCGTGTTTATGTGTGGGCTGGTCTTACTATTACCCTTTCTTTCGAAAGGATTTTTAAAGTTAAACAAGTGGTTGGAGTTTACTCACACCAGTCCCATGACTGACCCAGAGTTTATTTTGTTTTGTTTTCCCTAAACTCTTGGGTGCCCAAATTTGTACGGGCAGTCAAGTGTTTCAGGCTTTTACAGATACACTTGGAGGAGCTTGAAGCAGGAGGCTTCAACGTTAGTTATTTAGAGTTACTTCCGCTGGATCAAATGTTATGTGTACTCTGATGATGGTATGTATATATGTACAAAACAGATTTGTATTTCGAAGCTTATGTTATATAATATATTTTATTCGTTCCGCTGTGAGTTTGTGATCTTTGCTTTCTTCTATTCTAATATTTGTTTCTTTCTATTTCTCATCTTCTAACTTCTTTCTATTAATGGTTCGTATTTCTGTGTTATTTGGGTTGGACGTGTGTTGTATTTAGTCAACTCAGATAGCACGGATTTGCGGGTCGTTACAGTTGGTATCAGAGCTTAGGTTGAGCGAATACCTAGGCTTGTGTGGCATGTGCTAATTAGAGATAGGGTCAGTAGTACCCTAGAATGAGTTGAGTATATAGATACGAGAGAGCGTATTTGTTAGTTGATATAAAAGTTGTTTTATATTGTGTTGACTAGTCTGTGAGTGGTTTATGAATTCTGGTCGAATCGTGGGACGCCACGAAGTCGATAGGAATTTCTAAACACTTGAACAGAAAATACGACATGATATTGTTTTTAAATGGGTAAATGAAATAATTTTACCCAGAATTTCTATTTTGATATAGAAAGGATAATTTTCTAGAATTATTATATGGATGTGTTGGATGTTGACTTTATAATCAAACGAGATTATAAAATTGAAATGGTTATATATAACCAAAATAGAATTTGTATAGAAATTAAATATACAAACGAGATGAATTAGAATTTAATTCAAACCAGAATTTGGAATTTTAATCCTGGGAAGTTGAAAAATATTTTTCAAAGTATATTTAAATAATATAGCTGTGTTTTTGAAAAGTTTTGAATAAAAATCATTTTAGTTAGATTTTTAGTGATAAAGCACTGAATTCACTTCAGTGGCTGGGAAATAATTCTGATGATGATTGCAACATCATCAGTGTTCATTTCCGAGTTTCTAAGTGATGAATTGCTACCCTAGAAAAGTTTTGATGAAATTTGTTTGAAAGGAAACAAGTTTAGTTGAAAAATTCAAATATTTTGAATTTGAAAAGATTATAACTATATGTATATATTTATATGATTTCAGAAGGATTTGAAATAAACGCCCGGGTATTTGAATTCTGAAATTTAAATTTAACTTATGATAGTTAAATGATTAAAGTGAATAAATTGAGCGAAATCAATTTGAATGAAATTGAAAGCATATGAACGAAATATAAATTGGATGGGAATTCATTGGTCGTAAGTCATTCAGAGTTAAATGAATGAATGCATTTATAGTGCGTGATGTTCAATATAAATGGAAACAAAAGTTTTGGTTAGAACTAAATGGGAAGAAACATGAGGAGTTGAGTTTCACCATAAGCAAGATTTTGAAAAGTAAAGGAATTTGTATCATTTTCCTATCTTAGCAATTTCGAGGACGAAATTATTTTAAGGGGGAAAGAATGTAACGACCCGGATTTTTAGCCAGTTAATATTGAGTATTTAAATTTGTTTAAATTATTTAATTAGGATAATAAATTGATTTTTATATTGAATTTATCAATTTAATATCGGTATATGAATAAATATCTAATATATTTAATTATCATATTATGGAAACGATAAATGATTGGATTCAGAATTTAGAACTGAATAAAAAAGATTCAAATGGCTAATATAAATTATATATTGAATTATAACGATAGTTATCGATAATTTAAATTGTTTGAAACCATTTAAATTGAATTTAATTTAAATCGTTAATTCAAATTTTCATCTTTCTCACAATTTAATTTCAGAACTCATTCCGTTGAATTTAGAATGGTGAATAACATTAGCAACGTCACTCGTTACGATTTAATAATGGTTCGAGATTTGAATTTAAGGGACTGTGAAATATTTTATTTTTTAATTTAACAAAATCAAATCAAAGGAGTTAATTCAGCCGACCTCTATCCTTCAACTCGCAGACCTATACTCTCCTCGAGCTGTAGAAAATGTCCCTCCCTTCCAGGATCAAGCAGACAACATTTCAATGTCACGTACTATTTGTTTCTCCTCCCTTTGCTTATTTAAACCATCGCAACTTCATTCCTTCATTCGAAACAATACAGTCCCTCACATCCTCCGTTGCTTCTTCCTTTTTCCTTAATCAATGAAAAACCCTATTTCCGTATCAAGTCAAAATCGGGGGATCGCGATTCGAAAGCTTGGTTGTGGGGGGAGGTCGCGTTCAGGAAGGAGGCGGGTGGCGTTCATCTGAGGCGACTAGATGTTGCTGGGAGGGGAAATCGAAATCGATTTCGGTCTGAGGCCAGGGTTCGCAAGCGGAAAGGGTGTGCGCAGGGTAACAACATCACAATTTAGGGCACCGCGACTTCAGAACCTTTGCGTTAGAGGTTGCGATGGGGATGGGAGGACCGTTGTGGAGTTCGACCGCGTCTGATGATGTTTGGAGTGGGTGCGATAGTGGGATTTTTGAGGGATGGATCAGCAAATGGAGGTGAATGAAGGGGAGTGGTTCCGTTCAAGGATTTGTGGAGAAGCAGGGTGGATTTCTGGACACGGAATGGTTGCTGCATTCGGGCTTGAAGTCGGAATGGTGTAGGGTATGGGTGAAGTGGTCTGTCCGTATGTAGTAAGAGATGAGAGTGTTGGGCCATGGTGAATGTAAGGTATTCGATGATATGCCATAAAGGATTAAGCATGGTGATAAGGTATTTTTGAATTTAAAATTTAATGTTTATTTTAAAACTAGTTGTAAGGTGGAAATTTATTAAATTAAATAAATGGTTAATCGGTAATTAAATTAAATAAATCATAGGTCCAAAACAGATTATTCGAAAGATCCATGGTTGCGATGATATGGAATTTTACTGGGAATTCAGCGCAAACGAAATCTCGGTGAGTAAATCTCACTCACCTTTAGAATTATTTTTATTTCAATAAAAATAATTGTTTGTTGCTTGTGTGAATGCTTTCTGCTTGCTTTATATATATTAGTTATTTAGGCTATATATATATATATATATATTGGGTTGATTGATTGGTTGGATTCCCGCAGTCTCATTAGCGGATGCCCGCAGTTTCATAGCGGATGATTACCCTATACGCCCCACGCTATGATTAGTGGATGACATTCTATACCGCGATATTCTGCCACGAAGCAGAATGGGTATTATTTATGTGCTAACATCTGTGGATGCAGGAAAACAGGTTGGAGGAATCCAACTGGATTCCTCAAAAATATATTATCTGTTGTTTATTTGTTTGCACATATATCTTTATATATGATGTGTTAGAAACATAAATAATTCGTTGCTTTGTGTGTTTAAATATCACTGGGCTAAGTATTAAAAATATCGTGGAAGGATATTTGAGATTTTAAAAGGGAAAATTCTATTTTTAAATAGAATTTGAATTTTTAATGGAATGGAAATATAAAACTTGTTTTTTGAAAAAAATAAAACAAGTAGTTCTTTATAAACGAAGTTTATAAATAGTTCTTTTATAACGAAGTTATAAATGAAGTGAAAAGAATTTATCATTTGATAATTCAGAAATAGAAATACAAGTGTGAAATTGAAATTCGAAATGAAATTTCAAAATAGGATTTGAAATGAAATTTTTTAAAAATATAACTCAAATGAAATTTGAGCATAACATTTGAATTTTTAAAGGGAATTTAAGTATTTGAATTTTAAAAGGAGATTGAATATTAGAAATTCAAATAGAATTTGAATAGACGAAATTAGAACGAAAAATAGAATTTGAATTCAAGGAATTAAAATAAAATTTGAATTCAAAGGAATTCGAATAAAGGAATTCAAATAGAGATTTGAATGTAAAATTTCAAAATAGAATTTGAAATATAGAATTTCAAAGAAGAATTGAATAGAATTTGAAATATAGTATTTCAAGGAAGAATTCAAATGTGAAATTTGAATAGAGATTTGAATGGAATTTAAATATGAAATTTGAATAGAGATTTGAAATAGAAATTCAAGTATTGAATTTGAACATGGAATTGAATACAGAAATTCAAGCAGAAATTTGAATATGAGATTTCAAAATAGAATTTGAAATAAACTTTGAAAATAGGATTTCAAAGTCGAATTGGAAATAGAATTTCAAATAGGATTTCAAAATAGGAAATCCAAATGGTTTTGAAATGGAATTTGAATTCAAGGGAATTCAAATGGATTTGAGTGAAGAAATTCAAATGATGTTAAAAATGAGTTTGAATATTAGAATTCAAATGGGGCTGGAAACGAATTTGAATATTAGAATTCAAATGAAAAAATGAAATTTTGAATATAAGAGATTCAATTTGAATTTAAATAGGATTTGATCTATGGGATTTGAATATGAAATTCAAATGGGTTTTAAATTATGGAATTCTGAATATAGAATTTAAAAAGGAGTTTGAATATTTGAATTCCAATAGAATTCAAATATAGAAATTGGAATGTAGAAGTTAAAATGGAATTTAAAAATAGAGTTTGAATAAGAGAATTCAAATGAATTCAAACATAGAATTTGAATATAGGGAATTCAAATAGAAATTCAAGTATTGAATTTGAATATCAAATAGAAAAGGAATTGGAATTTGAATTTAGAATTCAAATAAAAGTGAGATTTGACTTTAAATCAAGCAGAGTTAAATGGAGTTGAATTCTTTTTAAAGAAGTTTAGAAGTTTAAAAGTTTATATATATATATATATATATAATTAAAACGAATTCGCCGCAGCGCTGCAGTTCGTAAAATAGCGATTCGAACTTCAATTGAATATATAGGACTCGATTGAAGTCAGAATTCTTTGAAACAAGAAACGTCAGGACCGGTTTGATAATAGTTTTCTAATGAAAGAGAAAAATATGAATTTCGTCGTATAGATTTTGAATTATGTCAAAATCAAATTTTCAGAAAAGCAGCGCCAGAACCGTTTTAAAACCATAATGGTTTATTTAATATTATAAAAGGATTTTAAGCGAGAAAATCCGAATTGTCTATTTAGAAAATTTCAAAGTTGAGTTGTAAAATATATGCGAATTCAAGTGTGTAAATGAATATGATTTTTGAAACAGAAACCAGATTTTGATTTATTGAATAGAATTAACTAGAAAGTAGTTAATGAGTTTTCGAAGGGATATTGGGGTTTGAATAAGAGAATTCGATTTGAAAAGTTATATTCGAAATAGAAAAGAGAACTAGAATTGAAATTGAAATTCAATTTGGTTATGAACGAGTTAAACATTTTGTTTAAACATGTTATGTTCAAACAAAGAAGTGAAATAGGCAAAATGACTAATTAAAGAATAAATGGGCGAAATTGAATTCAAACGAATGGATTGAGTTGAATTGAATTGGAAACAGGTGAACAGGTGTTAACAGATATGGGATGGAATATATGAAGATTTAAATTTACGTGCTCGACAAAAAGGTACATGTTTAATTCATATATGAGGTTTTATGCGCCGTATCGGCAAGCCGCTTGGCTTTTCCTTTTTCTTTTTGATTGAGGAAGATACCGGGAAGCTATTTGAAATTTCCCGATGCTCCCGATACAGGGGAGGTTATGGCGAATTTTTCCGGGAATTTAAGGAGTTAGAATATTTTTAAGAAATTTGACAATTAGAAATCTATATATCGATATATATAGAATTCGATAAGGAAACGAAATCAAAAATAGCGTAAAGGGCCAATATGGTTATTGAAATATTTGGATAACAAATATTGATAAGAGAATATAGAAGAGATTTAATTAATGAAATATTAATTAAAGAGCCCAGTGATTTGTTTGATATGTTTGGATGAACACTTGTTTTTATTCGATAGTTAAATCACAGACTATCGAAGTTTTTGACCGTCGTTGTCAATATGGAGAGGCCGGTTGGATTATTATCCGAAGAACCACTCCGTATCGGCATAAGCGTTGCGAACCAAGTATGCTGAATATATTGAAGACGGAGTAAAGTGCAAGGGCTTTTCTATTTATAGAAATTGTGCCTTCGGTTTCGTTCAATCCCAGAACGAACGTAAATGGACGAATGTCTGACAAAGTATTTCCAATGATCAAATGGGTTGGTCTGTATGGATATATATGGTTGCAACGGATTTATTCCCTTAGCATAATATCCAGAATATTTGTGCAAACTCAACTAGTGATTAACGGATCTGACAATGTGGCATTCAAAGTGATTGTGCTATCAATGAATGGTAAGTATTCGTAGCCTCAGGCCTCAACAACCGGGAAAGGACAAAAATCGGGCAGGCAGCATGGCTATGTGGGTCGCTCCCATTAGGGTGTATAATCACCTATCTAGAGAAATTCCTTTTGTTTCTAAATCTATCGATTCTGCCCATTCGGGAAACGGTGGTTTGAGTCCAACCGTTGATGATATACATTCGATACACTCAAGCGAAATGAGTGGTCGGTCATGTGTGGGCCGGGTTACAAGATGTTCTTGTTGAACCCAGGTGTATTTGCCTCTAGAGATGCATCATCGGAAGGTGGTCCCATACCTTGTCATGTTGGAAATCCAATCTCCAATAAGCGCCATGCGGTTTTTGATTTTATACTATATATGTGGAGCGTGAGATGCAAGCGTTCTGCTATTTGGTTATTTACTTGATGTAGACATTATTATAATATCATTGGATTTGATATCAAAGTGTTTTGGGTTATAGTAAGGTAAAAACCGTCCGTGTTTATGTGTGGGCTGGTCTTACTATTACCCTTTCTTTCGAAAGGATTTTTAAAGTTAAACAAGTGGTTGGAGTTTACTCACACCAGTCCCATGACTGACCCAGAGTTTATTTTGTTTTGTTTTCCCTAAACTCTTGGGTGCCCAAATTTGTACGGGCAGTCAAGTGTTTCAGGCTTTTACAGATACACTTGGAGGAGCTTGAAGCAGGAGGCTTCAACGTTAGTTATTTAGAGTTACTTCCGCTGGATCAAATGTTATGTGTACTCTGATGATGGTATGTATATATGTACAAAACAGATTTGTATTTCGAAGCTTATGTTATATAATATATTTTATTCGTTCCGCTGTGAGTTTGTGATCTTTGCTTTCTTCTATTCTAATATTTCTTTCTTTCTATTTCTCATCTTCTAACTTCTTTCTATTAATGGTTCGTATTTCTGTGTTATTTGGGTTGGACGTGTGTTGTATTTAGTCAACTCAGATAGCACGGATTTGCGGGTCGTTTCAAAAATCATAACTTTTTGATACGAACTCGAAATTGCACGAAACAGGAGTTGCCGTGATCAGCGCGTCGAGAGCTTCGCGATGACACCAATTTCGTCAATTTTGGAGCAAGTTGAATTTTGGGCCAAAATTGGGCCCGAACCGTCAATTTAAACCCGACAAATTGAAAACCAAGGTGAGAACTCTTTCTCACTCAATCTTTATTTTCAGTTATTATTTATTTTCATAAATAACTATTATTAAATGTCTGTAATTAAATGTTTATACCTGTTGCGTGTATATATTGATGTTTGGATGTGATGTGATGTTTAAATCTGAAAATATATGACATGTTAATTAATGTTATCTTATTAATCATCATTAAATTAATGTTACACTACCATCAAATTAAATTAGTGCACAAATATTATTTAATTATTTGTTGGTTGAAACCCCACACGGGTCTTGGAATATATTCTGGCTACACGTATTCCTTGGGATTAGTTGTCAATTGCACTCTGGATGTCATTTGGATGTGATATGAATTGTGACCATTATTGCTGAAATTTATATTATGAATGGAATCCATATAAATAAATTGTATGGTAACTTTTAAGCCTCATTTCAATTTAGAATTTAATTTGTTACCATTTCATGTTGATTAAAGAAAGAAATGAAAATTTTACATTTTTAATGTAATAAATGTAAGATTTGAAATTTTACATTATTATTAATGTAATTGAAAGGAAATGGAATTTTACATTATTTTTAATGTAATTGATATGAAATGAAAGAGTACATTATCTTTATTAATGCAATTTAGAAGAATGAAAACTTACATTTGTATTTATGTAATAAGATAAGGATAAGCATTTACATTATTAATGTAATAAGTTAAATTTTACATTTTTATGTAACTAAGATGAAATGGAAGATTTACATTTTTATTAATGTAATAAAGAAAAGAAAAGGAAAGATTTGATTTTAATGTTATTTATTTACATTAAAAAGAAAAGAATTGAAAGAGAAGTAAATTTTTATCAAAATGAATGTTTACACGTAATTTTGTTATGAAATGAAACTATATATTTTAAAGTATGAGATGTAATGATATATATTAATGTATGTAATGTAATGATATATATTAATGTATGTAATGTAATGATATATTTTAATGTACGAAAGGAAATGATATATTTTAACGTATGAATTACATTTATAATGTAATTAAGATAATGAGGTATGAATCTTACCTTTATTAATGTAATAAGACATGAATACTTACATATTTATTAATGTAATTTAAATTAGAATGAAAACTTACATTTTTATCAATGTAATAAGAAAGGAATGAGAAAATTACATTTAAAATGTATTAAGTAAGAATAGAATATATATTGTAAATTAAAGTTACATTCTATTATGTAAATAAGAATAGAATATATATTGTAAATTAAAGTTACATTTTATTATGTAAATAAGAATAGAATATATATTGTAAATTAAAGTTACATTTTATTATGTAATTAAGAATAAAATATATATTGTAAATTAAAGTTACATTTTATTATGTAATTAAGAATAGGATATATATTGTAAATTAAAGTTACATTTTATTATGTAATTAAGAATAGGATATATATATATTGTAAATTAAAAGGACATTTTTTTATGTAATTAAGAATAGAATATATATTTGAAATTAAAATTACATTTTTTATGTAATTAAAGATTAAAGTTTTGCATCGAAATTAAAATTACATTTTTTTTATGTAATTAAAGATTAAAGTTTTGCATTGAAATTAAAATTACATTTTTTTTATGTAATTAAAGACTAAAGTTTTGCATTGAAATTAAAATTACATTTTTTATGTAATTAAAGATTAAAGTTTTGAATTGAAATTAAAATTACATTTTTTTATGTAATTAAAGATTAAAGTTTTGCATTGAAAATAAAATTATATTTTTATATGTAACGAAAGAATAAGAATTTGCATAGTAATAAAATTTCGTTTTTGTATGTAATGGAAGTATACAAATTTACATTGCAAATTAAAAAGCAAGATTAGACATGTTATGTTAATTACATTTTTAATGTAATTAAAATGGGGATTTTTGCATTATAAATTATTACATTTTAATGGGTTCCTCCTGATCTACACGAAGATGAATATCATGAAATTGCAAAAGATGCTAGATGGATTCCTCCTGATCTACACGAAGATAATCAGGATAATAATGATGGACACAATGAAACTGAGACAATGGACAATTTAAACTCTGATATTGATATTTCTAATATCAATTTAAACTTTGATAATGGACAATCAAAGAAACCTGTTACAGCAGATCCAACTCCCACAAATCCAGATTCATCTACTTCAGGTGAAAAAGATGATTTAAATTTTCCAAACTCCAAACTTCCAGACAAAGTCATCCCAGATGAAATGAATAACATAGCTGAAGTAATTGCTGAAAATGATAAAGTCAAATATCTTGATAAAGGTAAACAGGTGGATGTGTCTCCTTTCATCAACAAGAATACAAGTTATTTACAAGCTCCCAAAACAAAAATTCCTACTCCTTCTAAAAGAAATACAAGGAGTTCCACTTCTATTAAATGACCTTATTAGCATGGAATGTTAGGGGAATGAACACTTCTTTTAGAATGAAGGAAGTGCTCAAACTCCTTAACTCTACTAAATCAACTTTGGTTGGTTTAGTAGAAACAAAGTTAAATCCAGCAAATTTAGGTTTATTTTCTTCTCTCTTGCCAAATGGATGGAATTTTCTTACAAATAATTCATCAATATCAAATGGAAGAATACTTTTGATTTGGGATTCTAATGTATGGAATTTGAATGTGATGTTTATGTCCCCTCAACATATAACAGTTGATGCAGTAAACAGAGGAGGTTTTGAAATGACAGTTTCAGTAATATATGGAAGTAACACTTTCTGTGAAAGAATAAATCTATGGAATCAATTGGTCAATGAATCTAGTTCATTTTCAAATGCATGGATTTCAATGGGTGACTTCAATAATGTGTTATCTCCATATGATAAAAAAGGGGGCCTTCCAGTACCCTATAGTCAAATCAGAGAATTCCAAAAATTTATTATTCAAACTGGTTTATCTGAAGTTAAGCCATTGGGTTTTCAATTTACATGGCGAAGAAGAGGAATTGCAATTCATATTGACAAGATATTGGTGAATAATATATGTATGCAACAATTTCTTAACATGAAGGCATTATCTTTTCCACAAAAATCAAGTGATCATAATCCAATTCTACTTGATTTAATTCCTACTCCAGAAATCAAGAGCTTTCCTTTTAGATATAAAAATAATTGGATTTATATAGAGGGTTATCAAGACGCAATTCAAAAGGGATTAAATGGAACTTGTTGGGGATATCAAAGCTATCAATTTTTACAAAAGCTGTGTAATTGTAAAAGAGAATTGAAAAATTGGAATAAAGAAAGAATTAGGGATACTTTTAACCTGGAGCATGCTGAACAATTAGTTTATCAATTGGAAATAGATGCTGATCTCAATCCTGAAGATGTTCAAATGTATGATGATTATCTGCAAGCAAAAAGAAATTTTCAGAATCTGCAATTATCTTATTTCAGTGGTTTGAAGCAACAGTCTAAAGTGTCTTGGTTGCAGCAAGGGGATACAAATTCAAAATTCTTTTATTCAAGAATGTCCAATAGAGGATATTTTAATCACATCAGAGCTTTAATTGATTCAAGTGGAAATTTGCTGTTTAAATCTGAAGAAATAGAAACTGAGGCAATCAATTATTTCTATGATATGTTTAATGGAATGTCAGCTACAAGTTTCCCTAACTTTCAGCCTATTTCATCAATCAATGAGCAAGGTCAAAAGTTTTTATTAAGAGAAATTGATATAGCTGAAGTTAAAGATGCAGTTTTCTCTATTCATGATGATTCTAGTCCTGGCCCAGATGGTATGAGTGCTAAATTCTTTAAAAATCATTGGGATATTTTAAAAGTTGATTTACATGCAGCAATAACTGATATATTTTACTCAGGAAAACTTCCTAAAGCATTGAATCATACTTTTATAACCCTTATTCCTAAAAATGATAGACTATCTGAAATTGCTCATTACAGACCAATATCTTGTTGCAATGTCTATTATAACAAAAATTCAAAAATTTTATGCAATAGATTGAAGCCTTTTCTACCATCACTGATTTCTTCTAATCAGAGTGCATTTATTTCTGAAAGATATATAGGGGATAATATACTTTTGGCCCATGAATTGCTCAGAGATTTCAGGAAAGTTGGTATGCCAAAGATGTGTGTTAAAGTTGATCTTCAAAAGGCATATGACAAAGTAAACAGGAGACTTATTTGTTATGTAATGTCAAAAATGAATTTTCCAACTCATTTTATTAATTTGATATTTGAGTGCATGTCTACTGCTACTTTTTCTGTTATAATTCTGGGTGTTCCTAAAGGTTTCATATTATCTACAAGGGGCTTGAGGCAGGGGGATCCATTGTCTCCTTACTTGTTTGCAATAGCAATGCAGTTCTTTACTTTTATGATGGATGAAGCAATAAGTGCTAAAGTCTTTCAACCTAGCAGTTTTGTGAAACCATTGATATCACACCTTCTATATGCAGATGATCTTATGATTTTTGGCAAATCCTCAATTCAAAATGCAAATACACTCAAGACAATATTTCAGAATTTAAGTAAATATGCAGATTTGAATGTGAATGCATCTAAAACCAAGATATATTTTAGCAAGTCTGTAGAAAATGCTTCAGATATTCTAAATATATTGAGGTATGACCAGGGTTCTCTTCCTATCAAATATCTTGGAGTTCCATTATCTTCTAATTATCTTCACTATTCAGAATGTAACTCCTTAATTCAAAAGGTGCAAAATAAAATTCAAGGGTGGGAAACAAAACTTCTTAGTTTTGCAGGTAGAGCAGAATTGATAAATTCAGTAATTACTCCTATTGTGCTATATTGGTTACTGATTTATCAAATTCCTGAGTATACTTTAAGTAAACTTCAGACTTTGTGTGCTGATTTTTTTTGGGGAGGTACTTCACATAAAGTTGCTTGGGATGTTTTGTGTAAACCTAAGGATGAAAGTGGAATTGGACTGAAGAAATTCAGTGATCTTAAGAAAGTTGCCTGCATAAAGTTAATGTGGAATTTTCTATCTAATTCTTCTTTATGGAGTAATTGGGTTCACAATAAGTATTGTAATCAAAACTTTTTCTGGACTATGGCAAAAGACACAAATGCATCAAGTACATGGAAATCTATTCTGAATCTCAGATCAAGAGCCAAACAATACTTCAATAAGAAAATATCTAATGGTCAGAGTACTTATCTTTGGATGGAGCCTTGGATTAATTGTAGATGTATAGTAGATCTTCTGGGCTTTGATAGACTGCATATCATAGGTCAACCTCAAGAGAAAGTTGGTGATATTACTAGAAATGTTGAATTTATTCCTCAAATCCATCCTGCAACAAGGGAACTTCTAAATGAGATAAATGAAGTTAAATGTCATCCTGAATTAAATCAAGACAAATATGAATGGTGTGAAGGTGGGGTTTTTTCTTTTCATAAAGTCTGGGATTTTGTTCGAGTTCATGGAGCCTCAGATCCAATTTACTCAACAGTAAAAGAATGTCTTTTATATCATACCTTGCTGTTTTGGGGAGATTAAGTACTAAAGATCAAATCTTGCGTTTTAATCCTGCTGTAAATCCTCTTTGTCCTCTGTGTGATAGCCATCCAGAATCCATAGACCATCTATTTTTCCAGTGTGATTATTCAGCTTTTATCTGGTTAACTTTGAAGCAAAAATTAGATCTTTCACTCTCTAACTCTCTGGATCTGAAGGAAGAAGCATATCAGTTGATTACTGAATTCCCAGCAGTAGATCAACTCAGAGATTTAGCGTATGGAGCTTTCACAACTGCAATTTATTTTATATGGCGAGAGAGGAACTTGAGAGTTTTTCAAGGGAAGAAGAATCTGGTAGCATCAACGCTTTTCAAAATTGAACGTGAAATTGTTTTTCTTGTGCAAAAGAATGGATCTAGATCCGAAAGAAATTGGAGAAATGAAAGAATTCTCGAGAAGTGGGGAATTGAATTATCTGATACAGGGTAAAGAGATGATAAGGTCGGCAGAGAAGAGTGGGCCTGTTTTTGGGCCGAGAAGAGATGGGTCTTTGTTATTTTCATTTGAAATACTTTGTTGGTATTTTCTTTTGATCCTGTATTTCATGTTTTCTATGATGTATTCCAAATTATTGAGTACTCTTTTTCCCTATAAGGTACCCATTAGGGGGGTTATAGGGTTTTAACGAGGCTCACTAAGGAGGATTTAATGGTTTTTAAGCAATAAAGAGAACCAATTTTCAAAAAAAAAAGAATGGATTTTCAATGAAATTATAAGATTGTAATTAAAAGAATAAAAGAATGAAATGCAACGTTGAAATATAATTTACATTTTTATGTAAGCAAAAGAATAAAGTAATAAAAGAATGTTTTTAAATGTTGAAATGTTATCATCATTTTTAAATGAATTAAAAATGAATGGAGATCGGTATTTTTTTAGCTCGTTGTTATATCGAACGACGTTATTATGGTTAAACGGTTTATATTTATATAAAAATATAAATAAATTTAAACGAACCGAGCGCGGTAGTTCATGTTTTGGAATCGTACCTTTAAACGACTATATCGAAAGATCCGAGCGTCGGATTTTCCCAAAACAGAAACCGTTAGGTTCGCTTTGGGAAGATCTTTCCAACGATATAAACTACGTTAAAATCCAACGGCTAGATGTTGAGAAATGTGTAAATCAAAATTGGTTGAAAACAGCGCCAGGGTCGCCCTTTGACCTGAAGCGTCGTTAAATAAAGGATTTAATTATTTTAAATAATTAAAGGTAAGAATTAATCGTTCTAAAATAATATAACGATATGGAATGGTTTTTCTCAAATTATATATGCGAGAATTATTTGGGAAGTCCGAGTTTAAACTCATTCCAAATAATCAAACGACGTTTTAGAATCGAAGTTTGAAGACGGCGATTAAAGACCATCAATCTTCCCATCGAATGGACAACGATCGAGGCCCTGAATTGACTTGCTCCCAATTCAAGGGTCATGGTAATTGTCCAAACGAACATGTTAATTGCACGGATATGCGGTTACCTGCTTTCCATACTAGACATACGGGACGAGGGTATCTCAGTTTCGTTCAGACCCAGAACGGGCTTATAAATGGAATGTGTGTCCGACATTGTACTCCTTTATATTGTATTTATTGATTTTCTGTCGAATATATGAATGTTTGGTTGTGGGGAATTTATTCTCTGCTTAACACCCTTTTGTATATTTTGGCGAAGAATTGATAGTGTGATATGGAGTGTCAGTGTGGCATATCAAGATGCAGTGATCAAGGTTTCTTGCTGAAAAGCAGAACCTTGTGGTGACGATCAAAGCACAGCCTGAATAAACATAGCTTTGTGTATTACGTAGCTTCACGAGCCTCACAACCCGGTTGAGTCTAAAACGGAGCAAGGGAACGCATGGAGAGCAGCGCGTTTCTTTCTAGCTAGAGGTAGTGTCAGTGCTTAAACTGACTTACATGTTACTTATGTGGATGATGGAATGAGGCGCCTCGGATGATAGGTCCTATAGGACCGGGAAACGTGTGTTCAGGAATTGCCAATCCGTAAAATCGTATGTGCGGACCGACCCTGCAGCTTTCCAAGGGTTCACTGCGGGGAATCCTGAGACATTAGCTAGAGTGTCTCGAATCGGTAAGGAGATCGTTCCTAGCCTTGACTCATGATGGAAAACCAAATTCCCAATACGACCCTACGGATTTGATTGTATTACTAGTACGGAGGCATATTATATGGTAGTTATGCTTCCTAGGATTGATACATTTATTTTGAAATGTTTTTTATACGCACTAATAATAATATCAAATTCGTTTTTATCGTACTAAGCATGTTTAATCATCATAAGGTAAAACTCTATCCTCTGGTTTGCGTTGCATTGTGTGATGGGCCTTGAGTCTTATGATGATTCCATTTTTTCAAAAGCATTGCGTTGATTACAATTTACTTATTTGTTCTGTCACTTTAAATTATGCACGGCAATCCGTTGAAATAAACCCGTTCCGCGTTAGCGGCGTGGTCTTTGGACTTGCCTTATTACTATTAGTTAGAGTAGTTAAGAATTCTCACACCAGTCCCATGACTGACCTGGAGTTTTTTTTAACCTAAACTTTGGGTGCCCATATTTTTCCATACAGGCAGCTAGTAGTTTTGGTTTTGTAGATATATATTCACAGGATCCTGGTCTATAGCTGAAGCAATACTCGGAAAGCTTTGTATTCGAGTATTCATTTCAGTTGTATTTTGTATTATTTTTCTGTTGCTATTGTAAAATGTAAAATGTAATCACTGATATTGTATTTCCAATGTATAATTATTATCTGTACTCTGATATATCCTTGTACTTTGATGTAATTGTTGTAATAAGCAATGAAAATGTTCTGTTGTTTGGTTCTGATGCGTCGTATTCTCAAAACAATCTGAGCTTTCCTTTACTGGGGATTTCGGGTTGTTTCATTTGGTATCAGAGCTTTGGTTTACAAAGCTAGAGAACAAGACACATTAGGATCGAACGAAAGAATTCATCAGAGATTGGATTAGTAATATCCAATGGGAATGACTCGTTAGAGATGGGATCAGCAGTATCCTAGAACGAGTGTGAAGAGTATTATTTTCTCTAAAATTAAATAAAAACAAAGTTAGTTTTGAAAATTATATCTTAAAGTATGTTATTATATTTTAATCAAGCATATGAAATTTTGAATATACGCGTAATTAACGTGTATTCGGAGTCTCATAAACTAGATATACATTGATTGGTGTGAGATCCAAAACTTAGGAATTGTTGTGACTTTGCATCAAAAAAATATGATTTTTGTAGTATATATATGTAAAAGTTATTCGTTTATAATTTAAATTAATCAACGAATTGATTAATGGATGTGTTGCTTGATTATTAGTTTAAATAATAAATATATTGGATAAATTGAATTGAAAACTTGGTTGGAATTGCATACTTGTGCTTGCATATATAAGTAATGAACAGGTCAAGCAAGGAGGCTAGAGCAGAGGATAAAATTGTATGCCCGACAAATAGGTACACGTTTTCTATATTTCTTGGGTTTTGATTTTATGAGCCGATTGGCTTTCTCTTTCTTCTTCCCTCTTTTTTCTTTTTTTTCTTTTTGGGATGATGAGAGCCCTATGAGGTCAGTTGAGTTTTTTTTCGATGTTCTCCATACAAGGGAGGTTATGGCGATTTTTTTTGAAAATTTAAGGTGTTAACCAAAATTTTGAAAAATCGTATAAATTGAAAGGTTGAAAACTAAAGCCGTAATTAAAATAATAAAAAAATTGGATTGATTATTAGAACAACTTTTAGTTTCGTTCCTTTTCGAGAACGAAAAGTTTTAAGTGGGGGAAACTGTAACGAAATGCAAAATCTGAGCCAATTTAAAATTTTTGTTTTAATAAATTTAATGAATTTTAATGTTTGAAATAATTTATTTTAAACAATAACGAGGAAAATTTATTTAAAAACGAAGTTAGAATTAATAAATTTAAATTAACTATATTACGAGCCTTAAACAGCGCGGTAATTTCAAATTTCGATTTCCAACTTTGAATTTTTTTATAAAATTAATTATAAGTCGGAATTGGATGAAACAAGAAACGTTAGGACCGTATTGAGAATATCTTTCCAACGAATTTTAGAAATTAAGATTTCAGTTTATAATTTGTAAGTTATGGCAAAATCAAAATTTAGAAAGGTCGCTGTGAAATTTATATATATGATATAGTGGAAAATAGGCATAAGGACAAACTTTGAAAAAAAATAGTCTGAAGAACGTCAAGTTTTATTTTTAGGCTGAAGGACGAACTTTGAAAAAAATTAAACTGAAGGACAATGCTAAACTTAATTAGCATTTTCTGCAGTGTAAAACTGAATAATGCTAGTACATTTAGCATTTTCGTGTAGTGTAAAAAACTGAATATAATGCTAATTACATTTAGCATTTTCCTTCAACTTAATTTCGTTTCAAAGTTTGTCCTATAGACTAAAAATAAAACTTGGTGTCCTTCAACCTAATTTTTCGGCAAAGTTTGTCCTTCTCCCTAATTACCTCTATGATATATATGGCCCAAAAAACTACTTTTTGCATACGAAGGAATTTGAACTCGAAACCACTTCCATTGAGTCCAGAATGATGTTTCTGTATTGAAAATTAGTAAACACATATATATTTCTAGTTTTAGAAATTATTGGTATAAAAATTTATTTTTAATATTAAATATATACGCCTTGAAAATTGAAATTTTGCAAACGGTCTCCAAATTGAACAAAATTAATTTTGTTGGGTTCATATCATCAAAACAAGCTAAAAATGATTTTTTGGTAGTTTTTTGAATTAATATATAATTATAATTGATTTTTCAGTGTAAACGGACAATTTTTGATTTTAAAAATTCATTAAAAATTCATACAGACTCAAAAATTTATGAAACCAGTTTCTATAGGTTCGTATTGATTAGGATTAGGTGTGATCCAAATTCCATCAAATTTGGAATCAGTATGTGGTCGTACAGTTTTTAAAACTGCAAAACGGATGTAAATAATTACACTAAAGCTATAATTAAAATGGGCTAAATTACATATGGGCTGAATTAAAGTAACCCCTATATAATATGTCATAAACCAGCCATAACCTAGCCCCCGTCTTCTTCATCTTTATTTCCATGGCCTCCTCCTCTTCAAAAAAAAAAAAAAAAAGTCTTTGCACAAAAGTCGCTGGACTGAAAATTTTATATCTCCAAATCAGAATAAAATCCGACCAAACCCTTTCTGGGATTTGAACACCTCGACATCCTCTACCTACCACGAAAAATCCAAGACCTATTGAGGCACGGATTCGCCGGAATCTGAGTTTGATTGCAAAAAAGTCAGTTTCGGATTTGGTGATTTCCCGCCAAACCGTCGAGAATTAGACGACGACCCACTTGGAGAAAATGTAGCCAACAGACATACGAACAACTTTGCTTCTCGGAGTTTCACCTAAAAGTCGAAGGAATTGCACGAAAATCGAGATAATCTGAAAATCGAAATTCTGGCCAAAACAGCGAGCTCAAAACGTAAATCAACAAATTCCGGCAAATCGAGCGAGAACCGGGCACAGTCACCGACAGGAAAGTTCTTCATCTACGTGAGATCTAGATGCTCAGAAAAATTCAGGTCGATCGGAGGTCTGAGTCAACGGGAAAACGCGGTCAAAGTTCGGAAGGGGCTGGTTGACCGGCTGGGGTACTATTTTAATGATTTAATTATTTAATTAATGTATTCAAACTTCAAAATTGTATAACTCTCTCATACGAACTCGAAATTTGATGATTTCAGATTCACTGCGATCGTGGCGATGAGACATTCGCATGGACACTAAATTCGTCCAATTTGGAGGATGCTGAATTTTTGGGTATTTTCCATAATTAAATTAATTATTTAATTCGTTCGAATTTCAGAAAATCATAACTATTTGATACGAACTCGAAATCGCACGAAACAGGATTTGCCGCAATCAGCGCGTCGAGAGCTTCGCGATGACACCAATTTCGTCAATTTTGGGGCAAGTTGAATTTTGGACCAAAATTGGGCCTGAACCGTCAATTTAAACCCGACAAATTGAAAACCAAGGTGAGAACTCTTTCTCACTCAATCTTTATTTTCAATTATTATTTATTTTCATAAATAACTGTTATTAAATGTCTATAATGAGATGTTTATACCTGTTGCGTGTATATGTTGATGTTTGGATGTGATGTGATGTTTGAATCTGAAAATATATGACATGTTAATTAATGTTATCTTATTAACCATCATTAAATTAATGTTACACTACCATTAAATTAAATTAATGCACATATATTATTTAATTATTTGTTGGTTGAAACCCCACACGGGTCTTGGAATATATTATGACTACACGTATTCCTTGGGATTAGTTGTCAATTGCACTCTGGATGTCATTTGGATGTGATATGAATTGTGACCATTATTGCTGAAATTTATGTTATGAATGAAATCCATACAAATAAATTATATGGTAACTGTTATGCCTCATTTCAATTTAGAATTTAATTTGTTACCATTTCATGTTGATTAAAGAAAGAAATGAAAATTTTACATTTTTAATGTAATAAATGTATGATTTGAAATTTTACATTATTATTAATGTAATTGAAAGGAAATGGAATTTTACATTATTTTTTAATGTAATTGATATGAAATGAAAGAGTACATTTTCTTTATTAATGCAATTTAGAAGAATGAAAATTTACATTTGTATTTATGTAATAAGATATAGATAAGCATTTACATTATTAATGTAATAAGTTAAATTTTACATTTTTATGTAACTAAGATGAAATGGAAGATTTATATTTTTATTAATGTAATAAAGAAAAGAAAAGGAAAGATTTGATTTTAATGTTATTTATTTACATTAAAAAGAAAAGAATTGAAAGAGAAGTAAATTTTTATCAAAATGAATGTTTACACGTAATTTTGTTATGAAATGAAACTATATATTTTAAAGTATGAGATGTAATGATATATATTAATGTATGTAATGTAATGATATATATTAATGTATGTAATGTAATGATATATTTTAATGTACGAAAGGAAATGATATATTTTAACATATGAATTACATTTATAATGTAATTAAGATGATGAGGTATGAATCTTACCTTTATTACTATAATAAGATATGAATACTTACATATTTATTAATGTAATTTAAATTAGAATGAAAACTTACATTTTTATCAATGTAATAAGAAAGGAATGAGAAAAATACATTTATAATGTATTAAATAAGAATAGAATATATATTGTAAATTAAAGTTACATTTTATTATGTAAATAAGAATAGAATGTATATTGTAAATTAAAGTTACATTTTATTATGTAATTAAGAATAGAATATATATTGTAAATTAAAGTTACATTTTATTATGTAATTAAGAATAGGATATATATTGTAAATTAAAGTTACATTTTATTATGTAATTAAGAATAGGATATATATTGTAAATTAAAAGGACATTTTTTTATGTAGTTAAGAATAGAATATATATTTGAAATTAAAATTACATTTTTTTATGTAATTAAAGATTAAAGTTTTGCATTGAAATTAAAATTACATTTTTTATGTAATTAAAGATTAAAGTTTTGCATTGAAATTAAAATTACATTTTTTATATAATTAAAGATAAAAGTTTTGCATTGAAATTAAAATTACATTTTTTATGTAATTAAAGATTAAAGTTTTGCATTGAAATTAAAATTACATTTTTTTATGTAATTAAAGATTAAAGTTTTGCATTGAAAATAGAATTACATTTTTATATGTAATGAAAGAATAAGAATTTGCATAGTAATAAAATTTCATTTTTATATGTAATGGAAGTATACAAATTTACATTGCAAATTAAAAAGCAAGATTAGACATGTTATGTTAATTACATTTTTAATGTAATTAAAATGGGGATTTTTGCATTGTAAATTATTACATTTTAATGTAATTAAAAGAATTGATTTTCAATGAAATTATAAGAATGTAATTTATAGAATAAAAGAATGAAATGCAACGTTGAAATATAATTTACATTTTTATGTAAGCAAAAGAATAAAGAAATAAAAGAATGTTTTTAAATGTTGAAATGTTATCATCATTTTTAAATGAATTAAAAATGAATGGAGATCAGTAGTTGTTTAGCTCGTTGTTAAATCGAACGACGTTATTATGGTTAAACGGTTTACATTTATATATTTATATATAAATATAAATAAATTTAAACGAACCGAGCTCGGTAGTTCACGTTTTGGAATCGTACCTTTAAACGACTATATCGAAAGATCCGACCATCGGATTTTCCCAAAACGGAAACCGCTAGGACCACTTTGGGAAGATCTTTCCAACAATATAAACTACGTTAAAATCCAACGGTTAGATGTTGAAAAATGTATAAATCAAAATTGGTTGAAAACAGCGCCAGGGTCACCCTTTGACCCGAAGCGTCATTAAATAAAGGATTTAATTATTTTAAATAATTAAAGGTAAGAATTAATCGTTCTAAAATAATATAATGATATGGAATGGTTTTTCTCAAATTATATATGCGAAAATTATTTGGGAAGTCCGAGTTTAAACTCATTCCAAATAATCAAACGACGTTTAAGAATCGAAGTTTGAAGACGACGATTGAAGACCGTCAATCTTTCCATCGAATGGACAACGATCGAGGCCCTGAATTGACTTGCTCCCAATTCAAGGGTCACGGTATTGTCCAAACGAACATGTTGATTGCACGGATATGCGTGTACCTCCTTTCCGTACTGGACATACGGGACGAGGGTATCTCCAGTTTCGTTCAGACCCAGAACGGGCTTATAAATGGAATGTATTTCCGACATTGTACTCCTTTATATTGTATTTATTGATTTTCTGTCGAATGTATGAATGTTTGGTGGTGGGGAATTTATTCTCTGCTTAACACCCTTTTGTATATTTTGGTGAAGAATTGATAGTGTGATATGGAGTGTTTGTGTGGCATATCAAGATGCAATGATCAAGGTTTCTTGTTGAAAAGCAGAACCTTTGGGGACGATCAAAGCACAGCTTGAATAAGCATAGCTTTGTGTATTATGTAGCTTCACGAGCCTCACAACCCGATTGAGTCTAAAACAGAGCAAGGGAACATAGGGAGAGAAGCACGTTTCTTTCTAGCTAGAGGTAGTGTAAGTGCTTAAACTGGCTGACATTTTACTTATGTGGATGATGGAATGAGGCGCCTCGGATGATAGGTCCTATAGGACCAGGAAACGTGTGTTCAGGAATTGCCAATCCGCAAAATTGTATGTGCGGATCGGCCCTGCAGCTTTCCAAGGGTTCACTGCAGGGAATCCTGAGACATTTGCTAGAGTGTCTCGAATCGATAAGGAGATCGTTCCTAGCCTTGACTCACGATGGAAAATCAAATTCCCAATACGACCCTACGGACTTGATTGTATTACTAGTACGGAGGCATAGTATATGGTAGCTATGCTTCCTAGGATTGATACATTTATTTTGAAATGTTTTTTATGCGCACTAATAACAATATCAAATTCGTTTTTATCGTACTAAGCACGTTTAATCATCATAAGGTAAAACTATATCCTCTGGTTTGCGTTGCATTGTGTGATGGGACTTGAGTCTTATGATGATTCTATTTTTTCAAAAGCATTGCGTTGTTTACGATTTACTTATTTATCTGTTTTGTCACTTTAAATTTTGCACGGCAATCCATTGAAATAAACCCGTTCCGCGTTAGCGGCGTGGTCTTTGGATTTGCCTTATTACTATTAGTTAGAGTAGTTAAGAATTCTCACACCAGTCTCATGACTGACCTGGAGTTTATTATTATTTTTTAACCTAAACTCTGGGTGCCCGTATTTTTCCATACGGGCAGCTAGTAGTTTTGGTTTTGCAGATATATATTCACAGGATCCTGGTTTATAGCTAAAGCAATACTCGGAAAGCTTTGTATTCGAGTATTCATTTCAATTGTATTTTGTATTATTTTTCCGCTGCTATTGTAAAATGTAATCTCTGATATTGTATTTCCAATGTATAATTATTATCTGTACTCTGATATATCCTTGTACTCCGATGTAATTGTTGTAATAAGCAATGAAAATGTTCTGTTGTTTGGTTATGATGCGTCGTGTTCTCAAAACAATCCAAGCTTTCCTTTACTGGGGATTTTGGGTCGTTTCAGTTTAGGATTTCGATAATCCTACTTTATCACACCAATTCATCATAGGCTAAAGAGATATCGAAACCACAAGCATCAAAAATTTCTAGCAAAAAGATTTAAGATGGAAAACTCATAATTAAAATTAGGGTTTCGATCGTCTGTTTCTCATGCCGCATCCCAAATCGAGGCTTCAGAGATTAACTAAGATTTGAGCATCAGAAGAATATCCAGTGTTGAAGAACCATCGCAATTCGATTTGAGGATTCCAGAGAAAACCCTAGCCCCGAATTTCCATTCAAAGCCGCCATTCCTTTTCAAAGCAAAAAACATCGGGTTGAACAAATAAAAAAAGGCAGGTCATTTTTGTGTTGGGCTAGGCCTTTCTTGAAGATAAAAGGGGGTTTTATATTTCTTTATTTAACTAGGGTTTCTTTTCTATTTTTCTCGTATTGTTGTAATCTGTAAAACAAACGAACAATTTTCCAGAGTCTGTAAAATTCTAGAGGAATCAGTCGGGGTGTTGACTGACTGTTACTGGAGTCTGTAAAATCTAGGTTACTTGTTACGGGGTCATAACTAGGGGAAAACTGATCGAGGGAATATCGATCAGTCTAGGGTTTTGAGCGTAGAGTTAGAATAGGAGCGAGGGGTCCGCAAGTGTACATGGTCTTGTATGCGGGATCTGTTCCATTATCTAGTAGAAACCTTAGGAATGCAGCAGTTGGCAGAATTTTGCTGAAGCTGGGTATATCTTGTGTCATTTACTTTTCTGTATTTCTATTTCGGCTATATTCTGTGATCTGCGAATGTTTTAATATCCCATGATATTTAAACTCTGCGATAATTTGCAATAAAACCTATTCACCCCCCTCTAGGGTTAATCTAGATCCAATAAGTGGTATCATAGAAGGTTATTTCTTTAACTCTAGTGTTATGGGTCATCCTACTTGTCAACTGATAGAGAGTCAGTCTAGTTTATCTCCAACAATTTTCGATGGAACATATTTTTTAAACTGGAAATCCAAAATGGAATTTTATTTAAAATCTATTAATATTAAATGTTGGGATGTTGTTATCAATGGGTTTGATAGTGTAGATATTACTTTCAATGCTCGTGCTATGAAAATTATATTTGATTATCTTAGAACTTAACTGTTTAACCTTATCTGTCATTGTTTATCTGCACAAGAAATCTGGGATACTCTCAATATGAAGTATGGAGGATCTGACGACCACAGCTCAAAACCCGATAAAGTCAACTCAGATTCAGAGTTCTGCTTAATAGGATTTACAAATGAAAATTCAGATGGACTAGTCGATGGAGATTCAACAGACGATGAGACAGGAAATTTCTCATATGAAGATTTAGTTTATATGTGTGCTGATCTAACTAAGTCTTTTGACAAAATCCAATCTAAAAATAAATCTCTGAAATCTAGGAATTCTGAGTTGATCAGCAAATTGATGATTTGGAATCACAACTAGAACATTTTAAAAATTCTTCAAATTCAGATTGCAAAAATTGTTCGAAATTGAAAACCAATCTTGTGCAAAAGTTTGAAAAGGAAATTCTGATCTTAAGAGAAAACAAGATTGAGTTATCAAGTTTGAACAATCTTCTACAAAAGGAATTTGAAATTTTTAAGACTGATATAAATTCCAACTTTGAAATTGCTAAAAAGGAAAATTTGTTGAAATCCAGTTTGATTTTGAAAGAACTTGAAATCGAGATTGAAAAAACCAAGAAAATTGAGTTTGGAAAACAAAAATGATTTGAATCGGAGATTGTGGAGTCCCAAACCAAAATTAAACTGCTTAAAGTTGAAAATTTGGTTTTGAAATCTGATTTTGAATAATGTAAGATCACTAAAAATCGTTGTTCAGATTTGATGAACGAAAACGGTGATCTAAAAACTAAAATTCAACAACTTGAAATAACTTTGACTAAATTTTCTGATGGAGAAAAATCTTTGAATATGCTGTTACAAAACCAAGTTTCTATTGGAAATAAATCTGGTCTTGGCTTCGGAAAAATGATGTTTTTGGAAAACAAAATTCAAATGATTTGAAAAATCCCTCAAACTGCTTTGGAAAGAACTGCTTTGAAAATTTGAACTCTGAAAATTTCAAAGGTTTTTTGAATCCAAATTGTAATGAAAAATCATTTTATAATAAACCATTTAAATATTCTTGGATTCCAAAAAATAAAACGGGCTTCGTCAAGTTCAAACAGATTTGGGTTCCTAAGGGTACGAAAGTTAATGCTAATGGTTTGTTATATAAAGAAGTCTGGGTACCAAAACATATGAATATAACTGTGAGTGGTTTTACTAATTTTGTTAAACCACTCGATCCTTTAAACTGTTAGGTACCAAAGGTGGCTGAGGAACTGCTGTGCAGAAAGAAATCAAGCTGTTCTATAATTCTGTCTCATTTACAGTTCCTCTAGCCAAGATCTGTTGAGTTAGAGATTCTTATTTACATAGGATTCTGGTATGATCTCTAAACTCACCTTTGTAAATATTCTCTGTTTTTTTGGTTTATTTCTCTTTCTGTCCCTTCTGTTTATTTTCATTATTTCTTCTGTTTTAATTTGTCACTGTCATATCTTTATAATTTTTTCCTGTATTTTCTTAACTTCTAATTGCAGTACTCACGATCTTCTGGAAGTTCGATTTATTTGAGCAGAACTCTGATGTTTTAATAATTTCGAGATCTTGAATTCAAACTGTAAATATCTGCAATTGTTTTGAAGTTTGCTTTTTGATTCTTTGAATTCCTAACAGTGTTGATGTATTTTTGTTATATCTTGAACACTGTTAATATGAATTCTAATTTTTTTAAAGATCTAAAAAACAATTGAAATTTCACACATCTCTGCTGTTCTGAGGTTCTTCTAATTCATTTTAGAAAGGCTTGAAAATTTATACTCATTACAGCACATTATTATTTCTCAGTCGTGATAATTTCATTGGTTCTCAGATTGGCCTGGATATTTTTTTGATCTGTCTTAAATCTCAGTAAGACATATTGAAATCCTTTTTATATTCATGATCAGTATGGTTGAAATTCGTTTATGTGAAATCATCTGAAATTCTTGATATTTAGAATTTCACACATCTCATAAATTTGAAATTATCAACCTTGTGTGAATAATTCATTATATCTCGAACTTAACATTGATTCAAGTGATTTTAAATAAAATATTTTTAAATTATTTTTATCATGAATACCTCTCAAACTTGAGGTATATGATCTGAAATTACTCTTGTACTTGTCAGAAATTCTTGTGAAAAATTCTTTGAAAATTTGGTCTTGAAACTCAGTGTTATTTCATGATTTTTTTTATTTAAATATTTGTTTGTTTAAAATCTTTTGAAATTATTGATTTCTTGAATCTCACACACATCGTGAATTTAAAATTTATAATCTGGTGTGCTTGATTCATGGAATCTTAAGGTTTTCATGTTCCTCAAATGATTTCAAATAAACGTATTTATAATCTTGGATCATAAATGATCTTATGTGACTATCTTCTTGACGAGTCTGATTTGAAACTGATTTTGTGCTGCTCTAATACTGTTTTGAAAAATGGTTGTTTTGGAATCATCTACTGCTCTGATTAAAAGAAATTGATTTGTAAATATTTTTGATGATCACTTGATTTGTTAATCTTGTCTTCTTGAGTCTTGTGATTAAAAAAAAAAACTAAAAAAAATTCTATTGTCAGTGATATCATGTTTTGTCTCCAGTGTCGCCTTACAATCCTCATTAATAGAGACACCAATTGGTATTAGCAGTGCTGAATTCTTTTGTATATATTTTTTTAATCCCTCTTGTGTTGTATAAATCATTTTAATTTCCTCTTGCAATTGATTTTCAAATTTAAAATTATTTATTGATTATTCATTTAGAAATTGAAATCAATATCCAAAATGATCTGTATTTATAATCCATCAAAATTGTTATCAGATTCTGAAATTGCGATGAACTGTGACTGCAGTATGTTTCACAACAAGAGGAGAATTTATTTAAATTTTTCATGATGGTTGAACAATTATTATAATATCTTTGAATTGGCAATTGTTTCAAGACCCTCTCCTTTATCTATCATCATTCCGTCATCCATGATAATCTTATATTAATGTGGAAAGTTAATATGTTTTAAAAAAAAATTAACAGTGGAAATATTTGTGATAGAAATGGGACTATTTTTTTTTAGAATTAGCGACAATTGAAGATTTTCAATGATCCCGGTACAGTCGAGCATATTTCATAATATAATTAATTTAGAAATTTATTTCATAGTCCATTTCTGTACCTACCCCATTTTCTATCATTTATATATTGGTTTTATATACCGAGGATTTTTTTTCCTTTAAATGCTGAAAATAATAAATATAAGTGTGTCTCTAACCTCATTTAAAAATCCAAGCTCTGGTCATGCATGGTTATGAGACAACTTATAATTTAAGCTGCGATTGACCTCATTTAAAAATCCAAGATCTGGTTATGCGAGGTCAGTGTGCCCTTAAATAAATAAAATAAAGGAAAAAATATGCTATAAATAGAAACTAATTTGGAATTCTCCTCGGTGTTTATAAAAACCAGCCTATCAATCCATATTCTAATATGTGAAATGTGTTGAAATCTTATGAAATATTATGATTTGTTGGTTGATAGCTATTGGGATTTGAGACTATTTGATTTTGTCACTTAAATTGAATTGTTAATTATAGTCCAAATCCATCACTGTTTTTGTGCTTTATTTTTATAAAGAATCTTTTGAAAATAATTGGAAATGATTTGTTTTTTTAAAACTCTCTCCATTTTATATAAAATTCATCGTAAATCCGTCATTCTCTACAATGTGAAATATGCCACCTGTTCTTAGAATATTATGATTTTTGTTTAGCTGATTGAGATTTATGATGATCTTTCTTCCTCTTTAGCTGAAATTATATTTCTAGTCAGTATTCATCTATATTTTAAATTATGTATCCTTTTGATGATAAAAAAAGCGGGAGAATGGATTGAGATTTTGATTTATGAGTGAATATTTTATAAATATTTTTAATTTTGAAAATTTATTGTTATTCAGTTCAGTTCACTCATGCACAGTTATGGGGGGAGTTTAGTTGTAGGGGGAGCACTCAAATAGGGGGAGTTTAGTTGTAGGGGGAGCACTCAAATAGGGGGAGTTTCACTATTCTCGAACAAACAAATTTATTATATTCAAAATCTTTTTATTTGTTTGTCATCATCAAAAGAGGGAGATTGTTGTATATGACGGAGTTGTATACACAATTATATGATTTTTGTTTGATGATAACAAATAAGTATATATTATTTTTGTTATTGTACTTTTATATATATATACACACATCTCAGACAGGAATATAATATTTATATTTAAATAGAATACGACTATGCAGACATTCATACTTTCATACAGTATTTTATTTAAATTGAATAATATATTTCAATATTCAACAATACAGATTTACAACTCCACTATTTGAACACATCACATTTCATGTACATTCACAAAATATTTGTACTTGTAAATAAACTGAATATGATAGACAAATTTGTTTGAAGACAATGAAATAATATTTTATTTCATTCAAATTTGTTTATTACAAAAAATCAGTACAATATTCTCTGTATACACATACACGGTACACATATACAGTTCTTCTCCACAACACTCACACTCAGTACATTCTCATATACACCATACTCAGCTTATATTCAGATTTACACTCATATACTATTATACACTTCTTGTTGTCTTCATCTTCTGTCTTCAGTTTTCTGTCTTCACAGCTTAGTCCAGTCATCACCTGTTTACCTGTCATATACAGAAACACACACACAGAGTATATGGAACATAAATAATTTTGAAAATACATGCGAATATAAATTTTAATTTTAAAATTTTATTGGCCTCAGTTTTCTGGTGTGTTTCTCATCATTTTTCATGACTTGATCTGGTTCATCTGTGCCTACTCAGTTTGTATATGTACAGGAACAAGAAATTTTCTCATTGACTGCAAATACACACGTGTATAAATATACACGTGTGCACTGCCTCACCGATCAACAAACAACGAGCAACTGAGGAGTAGCCACGTGGACCATCTCGACTCAGTGTAACACACAGACAAGCCATACATCGACGAGCATTTTGAAAGCAAAACATACATACATACATACATACATATATACACATACGTGTATATATACAAATATGTACATATCCAATGTCGAGCTCAAACAAGAAAAGGCAGCAAACAATCAAATCTATGCATGTGCAAATAATGGATTAACAAGGCAGATTAACTCTACTACATGGGACAAATGCAGTTCAACATGATACAAATAAACCAGAGTTCATGGTTATGCATGGCAAAGCTACTCAGGTTCAAAGAAAAGAATTTTCAAGACTGCCCATATTCAAGAGTGCTCAAACAAACACAAAAGAAAACTCAAGTGCTACAAATTCAAGTCAGGTTTTTAATGGAACAAAGCATGGTGAATGTGTGACAAAGCAAGAACAGGTGAATGTGCTCGAGATACAAACTCAAAACATGGTGCCATGCACAAGTCTACAACCAGATAACCAAAGTGGTCGAGCTCAGCTACATGAATCATAACAGCAGCAAGTGTCACGTGGACAAAAACAATGACAAATCAAAGCAAATGTATGATCTGCATGGACATGGCATTTGCATGAATGTAAGCATGTACAAGTGGTGGTAAATGAACAATGCAACTCAGGTGATGGTACAAACAGCAATGGTAAATACATAAATATGTGCAACTGCTGTTTGCATTAATTCATAATATAGGAAATGTACAAATGTGCAAAATCTACATGAGTGTCACAATGATCAAAACAGCTCATTTCAGTACAACTAATCAAGACATGAGGACATGCATCATGAGGAGATACACAAGTGCCAAAGCAGTCTATATGCATGTGTGCATGTTATGTAGGGATATACAATGGTACAGCAGAAATAATGTGGACAGAGGATGAGTGTGTATACAAGCAGTTCAAAATGGTTAAAAGTTCAAGTGCAAAGTGTCTCTAGTGTGGAAGTCAAGTGTGTGCAAGACGACGAACTGATCAGGTACATAACAGTGGAAATTGTTATGGCATGATCTATGGAACCGTAGCGTGATTTCAGTAAAATGTTCGAGTGAATCTCAATAATTTTGAGTAACCAGCAAGTTTTTGGAATGTGTTTAAATCATACAAGATGCAAGAAAATTCCTTTTTCAGAAATCAGTGCACATATAAAGTAAATTCAACAGTGGTCAATTTTTAGGCAAGTGTTTGAATTGTCTTTCCAGAAATAAAATAAGCAGTCAATCTCAAGTAAATAGGTGCGAGCATACATTGTGCAAATCTGGCATGAAAGTGTTCTTGGAAAAAGCAACACATCAGGGATTAAAGACAAATGGGAAATCAGTTTTTGACAAGTTTTATTTTGTTTTTCAGAATTGCAGAAATCAGAGAAAATAAGGCAACAAAGTTTTGATTTCCAGAAAAAAATCTTTTGGCAAGTATTTTCCAAAGAAAATCAACCGGTCAAAATATATTTGAGCAATGTTTTCAAACCAAAATTTAAGCAAGTATTTTTTCAGTAAGTCAAAATCTTTTTTGACAAGAAATCAGTTTTGGGCAAAAACTTATTTCCAGAAAATCTGAATACATATATGGGGACAGATCAATTCAGTTTTTAAATCGATTTTAGTGTGGAAACATTTCGGATTGACAAGCAATCAAAGGTATTAAATCCATCGAAGGTCAAAATTAAAGACTAGAATTGGGCAAAAACTTCAAGGGTACTAAATCCATCGAAGGTCAAAATTAAAGACTAGAATTGGGCAAAAACTTATTTCCAGAAAATCTGAATACATATATGGGAACAGATCAATTCAGTTTTTAAATCGATTTAAGTATGGAAACCTTTCGGATTGACAAGCAATCAAAGGTATTAAATCCATCGAAGGTCAAAATTAAAGACTACAAAGCCATCCAGATTCATTATACAATCAACGCGAATCATCTCAAGTAAAGAAACCAAAAATTATAAGGGCAAGTTATTATCACGAAATCAGAGGGTTTAGGATTTCAATAATCCTAATTTATCACACCAATTCATCATAGGCTAAAGAGAGATCGAAACCACAAGCATCAAAAATTTCTAGCAAAAATATTTAAGATAGAAAACTCACAATTGAAATTAGGGTTTCGATCGTCTATTTCTCACACTGCATCCCAAATCGAGGCTTCAGAGATTAACTAAGATTTGAGCATCAGAAGAATATCCAGTGTTGAAGAACCATCGCAATTCGATTTGAGGATTCTAGAGAAAACCCTAGCCCCGAATTTCCATTCAAAGCCTCCATTCTTTTTCAAAGCAAAATGCATCGGGTTGAACAAATAAAAAAAAAAGGCCGGTCACTTTTGTGTTGGGCTAGGCCTTTCTTGAAGATAAAAGGGGGTTTTATATTTCTTTATTTAACTAGGGTTTATTTTCTATTTTTATTCGTATTGTTGTAATCTGTAAAACAAACGAACAGTTTTCTGGAGTCTGTAAAAATTTTGAGCAATTAGTCGGGGTGTTGACTGACAGTTGTTAGAGTCTGTAAAATCTTGGTTACTAGTTATGGGGTCGTAACTAGGGAAAAATGATCGAGGGGATATCGATCAGTCTAGGGTTTTGAGCGTAGAGTTAGAATAGGAGCGAGGGGTACACAAGTTTACATGGTCTTGTATGCGGGATCTGTTCTATCATCTAGTAGAAACCTTAGAAATGCAGCAGTAGGCAGGATTTTTCCAAAGCTAGGTATTTCTTGTGTCATTTACTTTTCTGTGTTTCTATTTCTACTATATTCTGTGATCTTTGAATGTTTTAATAACCTGTGATATTTGAACTCTGCGATAATTTGCAATAAACCATATTCACCCCCCTCTTGGGTTAATCTAGATCCAACAGTTATTATACCTATTCTTGCTCTCTTCTCTCCCTCTTTCCCTTTTTATTTTTACAGCCAAGTTGCCTTTGAGCCTAGGCCTATCGTTGAAATACACGAATGCACGAAATTGGGGATTGATGGGGATGATAAATTAGGGCGTAACTTGTATTGTAAAACATGACTAGGATTTGGGGGCATAATCTATACCTTGATCTAAAACTTTAATTTGGGCACAACTTGTTTTATGAATCATGACTGGGGTTTTGGGGGTATAACCTATACTGTACAAATTGACTAAAAAATAGGGAAAATGTTTTATTGTGAATTATGACCATTGTTTAGGGTATATAAATCTGTAGCCTTAATTTAAGATTTATCAAAACATGATAATGAAACTGTAAGTAACCTGCTGTAACTTGCGGAGATGATTAATCTATTAAAATAACTAATCTGTAGAAATTTGTTGAAACTGCATACTGTAATTAAAAAAACCTACGATGAACATGAATAATTGTTTAAGAATGAATATGCATAGATTTACAATAAATAGAAACTGTAACTGCACTTAGACACGAGGTTAGATTACACTTATGGTAGAAGCCTGCCCGGAACCACCCGACAAATCCAGCATCCACAAGTGGTTAATTTATTGTGAGGGGTCTGTGCATAAATATACATGTAACAGTGCTAAGACACGAGGTTAAGTCCAGCTTGTGGTATAAGTCTGCCCGGAACCGCTTGACATATCCAGCATCCACAACTGGTAAACTTAATATGAGAGGTCTGGTGCATTAACATACATGATCGGGGAATGGTAATAACCTATTATAATTAATCACAATAATGAGAATGTTATATAATGGGTAGGCTTGTCCTAGGGACGCGTGGAAATTATAAAATAAGTTGTAATAAAAGGAAAGGAAACTTATTAGTAAATCTTAGTTAAGAGAACTAAGTTAATAAGTAAACAACGACAATTTGTAGTGACATGTTAAACAGAAAACAGGTGAACTGAGATGAAATATACTTAATTACATATTAAGTAAAACATGATATTGTAACTATGGAATCAGACAATGAATAATATAAATGGAATGCAGATTACTTTCGTTAATTGCAATCTGAGGATAAGAGATTGTAGATTACTTTCGTTAATTACAATATGGAGAATAATATGTTATGGGCTTATTAATAAACTTAAATGGATTGTTATATGTATATGAAATTAATAAGCAAGAGGAACTTGGCAACTGGAAAAAAAAGTCAATGTGAATGGGAATAACCTGTTAACCTGTAATACTTAACCTATTCAAATCTGTGGGGGTTACATGAACCTGTCAAATTGGGTAGGGGTTAAATAAACTTGCTTGATTTAGTGGGGGTTAAGTAAATCTTGTTAAATATGTAGGGGTGGTTTATATATATATATATATGTGTGTGTGTGTGTGTGTGTGTATGTATAAACCTGACAAACTTAACCTATTTTATATGTTGGGGGGTTATGCAACCTTGTTAAACTGTTAGGCATAACTTATTAGTGGGGGGTTATGTAAATCTTGTTAAATATGTGGGGGCGGGTTATATATAAATCCGACAAACTTAACTTGTTTTATATGTTGGGGCTTATGCAACCTTGCTAAACTGTTAGACATAACATGTCAGTGGGGGTTAAGTAAATCTTGTTAAATATATAGGGGCGGGTTATATATACCTGACAAACCTAACCTATTACATGTTGGGGTTATGCAACCTTGTTAAACTATTAGGCATAACCTGTCAAAATCCTAGTAGTGGGGATGTAATCCTTGGGGTAACTTGTATCATCTGTTGTGTAGGATCCGAGTCAGTCAGTAACCCATCTTGTTATCAAACGGGGAACCCCGAACTAGGTCGGGGTCTGGGCATGCTTACTGAGTTGATTGTATGAGGTTCATTTAAGTGGTGATGTTGACGGCGCACTCTGTCGAATTAATGTGTGTGCATGAATTTGCTTGCGTTAGGATAATAAGACGCTACTACATCAGTAGATGGTTGTGCATCTCGTTGATAAAGGGGTTGCCACTTTAAGAAGTGATTCATCATACTATGGGGCCAACAGAGGGTATCTATAGGATAGGGAGTCAATTGGGGTTAGTAATGAGGGTATATTTAGTCTTTCTTGTTTAGGAGCCCGTTATTATCATTGGGGGTAACACCTATCATTTCTGTTGGGATGCCTATTATTATTGTATGGGGTAAACCCCTCACTAGAAGTACACCTAAGTCTACCATCTTCTTCTTGTTCGGATCTTCTTATTTCTGTTATACTAGTATTAGTGCAGAGAAAGGTACTTGATAAGCGCAATATATTCTATTATACTTATTCTGTTTATCCTGTCCAGCCTTTTATACCGGTTGTATGATACTGTTATCTCTCTCATCCAGTTTATATGCCTATCACGATGCTTTTACTTATTTATATGCTAAAAGTAACTGAACTCGCCAGACTTTATGTATGTCCAGTTTGTTTCCTCTTCTCTCTCTTCCGATTCTCCCCCTCAGGTTCTCAGGGTGGGAATACTCAGACTTGATTTGGATTCTTTCTTTCATTCTGCTTGGAGCTGCTTGGATGTACCTCTTTGATTTCCTTTCTTCTCGGATATGGCTATATTTTGGGGACTATGCTTTTCATATATTATTGTACTCTTATGGTTTTATTACAAGACATAAGTTTTAAATTGATGTAATGGGTTTTCTATATTTCAGAGTTATGATGTGACCGGGTTTTGGACCACAATGATTTCTATTTAATAAAGTTTTAAATTTTGATGTTATTTTCACTACAAGAAAATAACATATTGATAGCAAGCAAAGATTGCACGATAATTTAACTTGTTATAGTTAAGTATGCTAGTCATTAGTTAGGATAAACCATGACTTATGAATAAAAACCATGACATTGACCTATGCAATAACTAATATATCATGGGTTAGACTAACATACCAACACGTGGCACCCGCACAATAGCAAATTTAGGGTAAAATTTTAGCCGCCTAAATTTTCACCCTTCCCCCTCAATTTTCAGCCGCTGAATTTCCTTTTCCTCTTGTTCTTCACAAAATCTATTTTCACGCTTCCCTCTAATCTAATTTCACGCTGCCATCTAATTCAGTCATCCAATTTCCTTCTCCACTCAAACAAATCCCTCTCATCGATATTCCCTCCGATCGGCACTCGATTCCTGGTTCGCTCACGTACGATTGTTTGACGTCGACCGTTGAACTCGATTTTATGTATTAAATTGCGAAACTGATTTTAGCAATGCTTATTTAGCAGTGTTGTTGGTCATAACATCATGTTTTGTCATTGATTTCAGTTTCCAAATTCCTACACCGGTTACAAGGAATCTGCTGTTGTAATATGACCTCTGCTAGCCTTGATGTAATATCCGGTGATACATTTGTTATCTTATTGTTTTCATTTTTCATAAATTAATATCGAGATTACTCAATTTGTAGGTTATGAGTTTGAAATAGCATTGTATGAGAGCTCAATACCTTGGAAGTACATAGATTGATAAATCTTCAGAGTCCAGTGGAGAAAGCAGTAAACTTTATACCTGACTCCAGAGAAAGCTTGTTCACTTCCTTCTAGGTACGAAGCTCATATAACAGTTTAAGAAAACCTGACATTATCCATATCGATCTCTGTCATGGGTTAATGTTTGTTGTAATTCTAGGTTCGACCATTAGATTTTGTTACCTGTTTTTTGATCTACAACTATGTCAAGGTTATGGTTCCTTATTTTAAGTTAATATACAATCTCCAATTATATATGTAATATGACTGTATATGGTTAATAATGTTACAATTTGGTTAGTGATATTACATTTATGATATAAATATTTAGTATGGCTTACTTTAAGTGTTAATGGACATAAGAACAGTGGAATAGAGTCTTGTATTTTAGATGTTGTAACTGTAACAGTGGAAATAACGAGAGCTTAACATGTTATAACTGTTAATGGACACCTCATGTTAAGAAAAATTGCTTCTTGTATACACAATATTATTTATGAATTAATATCATCTTTCAGTTTTGATTCAAAATTGATACACCGTTGTTACTAAGTTATATGTTGCCAACTTATGTGCAAAGTCAAATATTGCTAACTTAATATTGTATAAATAAACAATGCATCTTTACCTTTTTATCATTGAACAAACAACATGTTTTTTGTTTAGTAAAAAATAACTAAACAATGCTTACTTATTGTTCAATAATAACAGTATTGAATTACTGATTGATTAGTTGAAATGTTTAATTCTATGATATTCATTTATTCAATTTTTGCTTGGAAAACATTCACCTGAATGAACTATTTTATTCGTTATTCAGTTGAAGTTATGTTCCAGTAATTAGGAATATAGCTTGAGTAGCCTGAATGAACTTCTTCCTTGTCATTAATATCACCTAAACATATAATAAATAAATAAATTTGCATAAATTCATATGACAATGCATTTACAAGTAGTTTTCAACGAAATGACAAAGTCATCCTTTGTCAAACTCTTCAACATCGACCATAGATAAAATTCTACACTTTAATGTTTTAGGTTTTATGTTTTTTGGATCAAAATTTATCTTTAATGTAACTTTTGCTTGATGTGCGGTTGAACTTGTGTTCATAGGGTTCTTCAATGCGTTTAAATTCATGTGTTACATCACAAACATGTAATATGTATCAGTGTAGTCAAGGCGCTCGCCTAGGCACCAGCCTAGGGCTTTTTTGGTTGTCAAGGCGCCAGCCGTGCTCGAGGCGCTAGAAAAGCGCTCGAGGCGACAAAGCCCTAAAAAAGCGCTGAAGTAAAAAAAAGCGCTTCTCTTAGGGTTTATGTTGTACAATTTATCTTTAATCCTATTTGTATATGTTTATGTTGTATAATTTAACTTGTTTACATTTTTAGCAAATCTATATATATGTATATATAAACATACATGTGTTTTACAAGTCTAACTTGTGTTATTTAAACTCCTAGCTCATATAGGTGCAAAAGACTAGAAAATTACCTTCAATTGATTTGCCCAGTTAATACATCATAGCTGTAACCTGTAATCAGCTATGTGATCATAGGAAGCTTCTTTCAATCAGCCAAATCAAAGTAGGACTTTATTTAATTTCCCCAGGCCAAGAAATTTAGTGCACATACTTATTTTATGAATTATTTCACCTATAAATACCCTGTTTTATCCACATGAATTGATACCTTAGAAGAAAATTTGAATACTTCAGACCAAAATAGAAATGGCCGAGACAACCATATGAACAAAGGGGTGAAAACTGGAAATGCCAGAGCAATATTGGTGAGTAAACTTTTTCTCCTTTGAATCTTTTGTTGGTGGATATGTAATAATGCTAGTATATATGTAATGCTGCATATAAGGATGCTGTTTGGCTAATTTAAATTTTCATGCTAAGACTAAAACATTTAAAATCTAACAAAGCCTGGAAACCAAAAATGTAAATAGGAAATCTAGGAGTAGCTAGAACAGAGGACAAAAACTGTGAGTAAACTTCTTATTTTCCTCATTTAAACTATCACTGGTTTTATTTAGTATTATACAGAATTTTATACATGCATACTGGCTTTAAATGAATTGTATTTTGCGAATTTAATCTTCATAACAAGCATGTAAACCAACATGAAAACCCGTGAATGAAACCATTAGAACGGAAGAGTTATTAAGTGGATAAACAATCCATGTTTAAATCTATTTCTGGTTATATGCGATTATATTTTGATATACATGCTTAGCAAATTCTTCCACCGGATGTAAACGAAAATAATAAATAGAAAAGCAATGGGGAAAGAAAAAGGGGAACAGTTTTAGCGTGTGAACGGGACAAGAATCATACATTATCATTAAGGAATTGGAGTGTGTGGCACTAGAAAGAAGCGGAGAGGACAATAGCTAATGGAAAGGAGTCAGTCGGCCATTTCAATGATGGAATTGGCGTGAGGATGGTGCCATGTTTATGGGTTTTGAAACTGATATGAAAAAAAAAGAACTGAAGTAGGGTATATCAGAGTTCGGCTGCAGGGGACAGTGTGAAGAAAACGGTGCCGTGGAGTAGTCAGGTGCCTAAGGAACATCTGGATGTGTATTCTTCGAAGAATCTCATTCAAATTCGTGGGTTATAGAACGTAATAGAAACTTATGGTAAACCGATATATTGTTTTAAATGACTGTTTTACGGAGCCTTACTGTTAAATAAGAAAAGAAGGGAAAATGGTAATGAAATAAAGTATTTGGCAACTAAGTTGGTACTAAATATCAATATATTCAACCATACTATATATGCAAGGCGCTACATAGGAAAATGCTAACATTCTCATAAAATAGTCAGTATCTCGTAAACAGAGAGAATACTAAGAACATTTGAATGGTTTTGTATTATAAGCTACAAGATATATTAAAGCTTATGTTTATAATAAAATGAAATGTTTGGTGCAACAAGCTTATGTTTATTGGCGGAATCCAGGCCAATAAATGTTTGGTGCAATACATTCTTTATGTAGTTTTGAACATATTTATGGATACAATCCGTTGATATATACACACATGTAGTTGTAATTATAAATACAACAAAGTGTTTATCAGTAGTAAAGTCTTTTTATTGTTTGCGCTAACTATAAATGTTTGGTGCAATACGACGCTTTCAAATGGGGTGCATCTTTAGAGGTTCAAAATCACGATTAGTTCGCCAAATAGCAGAAGCAAAGAACGAAGACGAAAGAAACCGGTTGAAACCAGGCAACTTAAGTTTGAATGAGTGGAAGAAGTTTGTCAAGTCCAAAATGACTCCAGAGTTTAAGGTAATACTTACACATTTAACGTTGATGAGATGTGAAAACCAAGCTGTATTTTTTATGCATGTTTTCATTTTATTTTTAGGAATTGAGTCGGAAATATCAAGCAATTAGAGACAATCAAATACCACATACAAGTAGTTGTAGAGGAATGGCTCGAATGAACGATGATTTGGTAAGAATTACTAATTCACATACCATAATATTTATTAACTAGGTAGTCATTGTGACGTGTTGTAAAAATATATTCTTTAAACATAGAAAAAAGAGAGTCCTCATCCATCTTCTGTCTGTCGAGCTGAAGTGTGGATCAAATCGCACACACGAAAAAATGGAAAACCGGTAAATTCGGTTGCTGCGGATGCTATTATAAGTACTTCCAAAATTTTATTAGATAACAATTTGTTTGCCATTGTGATAGTTCGATTGTGTATAATATGCATGTATGACAACATATGTAGGAAAAAATTAAACAAGTACAGAATGAATCAACTTCTAGCTCAACATATAATTACAAAGACGATGCGCTTGCAAAAGTATTGGAACAAGATAGACCTAGCCGACTGAGAGCAATGGGAGGAGGTATGACCTACACCAAGGCAATATGGGCACGCATAAAGGATAAACAAACGGTCGACATGCAAAATAAAATCTCAGAATTAGACGGGATTGTCCGTATGCTTGTGAAAAATCAGGTTTGTAGTTTGCTCAGTTCGACCACTTTATTTTTTGTTGGTTCTCATCAAAAAATGCATCGATGTTTGGTGCACCTGAACTTATATTTCTGCTGTTATGCTGCTGGCTGCTGCTTCTTTGTACTAATTTATTCTATACATGAATTATTATTGTAGAGCATCTTATACAATGAATCAATGGTGACACATTTAACCTCAAGAATTATTTCTTAAATATACATAGTCGATTATTAAATTGTTTTCAACCATAAGAACCTGCATGCTACCTGCAGTTTCTGTAATTGGATTTTCAGAATTTGAATGTGATCGTATTTTTAGTTCTAGATTGGTTTCACCCTTTTTTGTAGATTAGATTGGATTTAATTGTGTGGATGATCAATCCATGCTCAACCACAGGAAAAGCGTAATAACCTAAACATATAAGAAAACTAATAAAATGCATTTCAAATCATCATTTACTTTTAACTCAATCTAAATAATTCAGTTGTGTTTTTTAAAGCTTTATTGATCACTATTATTTCAAACAATCTTTTAAACATGCAAGTAGCGACTTTTAAGTTGGTTTAACAATGCATAGAAAGTAAATGAGTTTGGGTAGATGAGTCCTAGTTGCGATAATATTTATATAGTTATAAGATTTGACATTGGTGATGACCAAGTATTTGTAGTTTATGATTTAGTCAATTGTTTGATATTTTTTATGTCAAAATTGCATTGCTACTAAATATGTTAAGTTACAAGGTCACGCTATTAAGCTACTTTTTTTGTTTGTATAAGCCATTACTATTTACTTTTAGTTGTCATGATCCTGGTAATGTGCATCTCCTGATCATGTATTAGTGGCTGTTTTTAGTTTTAAGTAATAGGTTTTAAAGTCTTAAATGATCATGTATTAGTGACTGTAATGTGCATCTCCTGATCATGCTGGATTCACAGCCACAACCAAGAAATTTAGCCAGCACCGTTGACGATGAATAATGAGGTTTCCTCATTCTGTTAAAATATGCATGGCCCCTTGGAAATATGGATTACTAATATTTTAATCGGCTATTTGAGTATTCCTAATTCTGCTAAAATATGGATTACTAGTTTGGTTGCACCTATATGTTTCTTATTGTTTGGTAGAACTAATTCTAAATATGATCCATACTTTATTGTACTGGTCTGGATTTTCAAAAAAGACTTCTTTCTCTTGTGGAAAAGCATAGTTTCACCAGATTAAAAATCCATTTTATTATTGAACAAAAGCAAGCACTAAAACTGATGGAAAATACACAAAATAAACCAATAATAAAACAAACATTGAAAATATCCTCAAAGTGTGGCATGGTGGATGATGACAGGAATAAGGAGAAGGAAAATAGTGGAGAAAGAAACTGCTCACGATTCAGCAGAATTTAAACCGTGTAAATAGTTATTGACGTGGATCAATTAGATCCGATTGATATGTTTCCTAGAATTAAATCACCATCCTTCTTTGTCTCTTGGTTTATATACCAAGGGATTTTGTTATATAGATTTTTTTCTCTGTTACTATACTTGCACATAACACCACCACACATTTCAATCCATCACCACCTTTCAACCATCATCTCTGCCACCACAACACATATCAGATGCGTGAATAAGGGTAACTTTTCAATCTTGCTCCAGTCCTATGTATATAGTAATATATTGTTGGAAATAATAGAGTACAGTCGCATAAACAAGTCAAACCTTTTTTGGCATTTAATTAATGATAATGTCTTATAATATTCTAGTTAACTGATTTGAAATTGCTTTTAAAAAAAAACTGATCACAGTATACTGTAATAATCACTACTATTTTTTTTATTTGACAGAGAAAAGAAGGCTCGGGTGGAGCAAATGTGCATCAAGTGGTAAAAGTTATAGTATTAGAGTGATATCATTATGTTTGACATTTAGTTTCAATATTTTTTTGGCATTTAATTTCATTATTAATGTATAATTTGCTTTTGATTAACAAACATGGTAAACAATATGACACTTGTGACTTACTGGATTGGAATGGGACAGACGAAATTGTTGCGGAAGGAAGAGTTGTGCCAAGTAACCCAACGGAGCTTGTCCAACAAATCCCTTTAGGGTATGATGCTAAAAAAAATTAACAGAAACTGTGAGGAATCCAAATGCTTTTTTGTGGCTACCTTCACTTCACTTTATTCAACACACATTGGAGATGTTGAAGGTGAGATAGTAGCATGGCCCATTACTAGGGTTGTTTTGCACAACTTCGACAACTTTGAAAAAGAAGACAATGCGGTAATCTTTCGTTTTTTTTCTACTAATTAATTTTTTTATTTTCAATGTACAAAAAGAGTAATATGTTCTTTTTTCTTAGAGTAAAAGTAGCAGCGTAAATCATAAATGCAAATTAATTGACTGGAGTGGCAGTGAAGAATTAGTCGCTGGTGGACGATTGCATTCGAGTGATCCAAAGGAACTTGTGAATGATCTCCCTCTTAGTCCGGATGCCATTGCAGTTTGGATAGATAATCCAAAGATCGAAGATGCTTTTCTATGGAGGCCTACTAAAGGATTGACACGAGTTGGAGAAGCTATTGGAACCAAAGTTGCATAGCCTAAATCGAAAGTAATTATCGAAACAATTAACACAACATCATCAATTAATCATACGAGTAGTGCTGGAGTTGTCAAGAAGGTATGTATCAAACTTATTTATATGTCATTCAATTATTTTTTCATCGTGCAAATTAGTGAAGCACATATTAACCTGTTTATTTAATTAATAGAGTACAAAATCTATGGAAAAAGGTAAATGCAAGCTGATCGATTGGTCGGGAAAGAGAGAAATTGTTGCATTAGGCTACGTATCTTCGACCGATCCAACTACTGTGGTTCATTGTGTCCCTTTGGGGGAAAATGTAGTTAGAGTTTGGGTAGATGTTGTAAAAATTCCAAAGGCAGACTATGGAGAACAACGTCCGATTTAGAAGTTATAGAAGATGCTCTTGGTACTACGATAGCTTGGCCTGCTGCGAACATCATAATGGAATCGGTTTCTAGTAAGTATAATTCAAACTTTTTTAGATATACTACAAGAGCAGACATACATGCACAAACCCTTGTGTACACTTAAATCTCATGCATGCACACATACACTATGCACACACACCCCCTTATATTCACTAAACTCGCTGCAAATAATCTGAATGTCATAATGGAATGCGGTCTTGATTGTTGCTGTAGCCAGTGAAGTTGTTTTGTGCTTTACCGGGTTGCGGTTTGCTGAGTGTAGGGTAGGACATCTTTGTGTGTTTAGTAAGTTTGCTTAGTGTTGTTCGGCTGCGGTCCGTGCGTATGAACCATGGTGGATGAGTTGGTAGTGAAGTTTGAGCAATTGTGGTATGAACCATGGTGGATGAGTTGGATATGTGGTGAGATGCAGTCGTAAAGGAGGTATGATGTATGATGACAGGCTTGTATCTCAGATAACAAAAACATGATTAAATTAATCACCGATCCCATGGTACAATTAAAATAGTCAGACCATTCAATGGCTGATGGTGATAGTTGAGATAGTTTGGACACACGAAAAAAGGGAAAACGGGACTATACCATCAACAGAAAAATAATATACCATTTTATTTTATTTTTCTGTATTAAAATTAAATGTACGCCTGCACTAGACAATCAAACTTTTTTATTTTATTTTTTGGTATTTAAATACCGTGTATGGTTCCATTTCTTCTTAAGAACTTGTGAAATGATTTATAAAGAGGTATGCTTATCTATATTGCAACCTAAAATGATTTCCAATGTTGTAACCTGAACTCCATCTAAATCATGACTCACTCGCGCAATCATCGTAAGACATGACATCGCAACCAAACTCCGTATCTACCATTAACACCACTTGCACCTGAACTCAACAACCAAAGATTGACCAGATTTCCATATGTGCAACCATCCTAAACTGACCACTTCTAGCAAAACGATATAATGCTTAAAACTTGGAAGATTCAGACTTTTTATTTTTTGGATATATGAAGCTTTTCTGATGTAGTGCTCTAACTGTGGTTTTTTACATCTAGCATACCGATATAAGGTTGTTGTTCCAGTTTGGATTCTAAATTTCTTTTTTGCCTAGCATAATATGAATCCCAAATATAATTTTACTTCTACCCACGTAGGAAGTTGGAGAATCCTGTACTTAGATTACATGGATATCGCTATTCCTAAGTCACCAAAATTGTCTTCATAATGGAAAACAGAGGCTCATAAATTGACTTCAATTACGCTGCCCCTTCTCAAGGACTCCTCCGTGTTCTCGCTGGCCGTTTATTTTTCAATGTTGCGAGATGTTCACTTTCCCATTCATAACATGAACTGGTTTGCTTTCCCATTTGCGCAAAAGGGACATTTGATGTCAATTTATACCTCTTTTTTCCAATAAATTTTAGGAGTTAATTTTTTTTCTGTGGCCATTGAAGCTCAAATGGAGAAAACTCTCGAGTTTGGTTTTATACGATCATTCAAGCGAATGTTTGTTATATATAGAAATAAATAACTTATAATTTGTTTCTAAAAAAAATTAATAGGTTGAATGGATTTTTTATATCTATTTAAACCTATAAACGGTTTTCAAAAAACAATTTGGATTTCAAACATTAAAAAAATACCCTCACCTGCTACTGGATGAGTGAGGGTTTGTGCCATTCTATTTTTGGTTACTCCTCACAATAATAACCGAGCTGCCATAGATGTTCTTAACATCATATGAATCCCAAATAGAATTCTGCTTCCAACCAAAAAGGAACTTTCTTATTCCTAGTTTTTTTTCCAGATTCCAATAATGGATTATGGATTGGAATTTTACTTCCAATAACTGAGGAAGTTCCCTATGTCGAATTTTAGTTCAACGCATGAAAAATGCTCGGTACCTCTTAAATTTTATAAAATTCAATTGGACAAAAAATGCCATCGTTTGAATTTATGCCATATATTTTAACGTTGTGATCGTTTCGGATCGTAAGGCATGCACATGGATTCAAACAAAACCATATAGGGCTAGTACATGGTTTATGCATATACCATGCACTTGACCTACAAGGTTTATATTACACATATATTGTAATTACTCTATGGAATAAGTCTTTATACCACTTGACTCTACATGATGGTCGAAAATGTTTAAAGTAATAATATGTGATAGATATTTAAATGAGGATAAATAGGATATATATACTCTTTTAAACGTTGCATCTTTTAAACATAGTTAATGGTAATTATATTTGACCAGACAATTGCTTTAAAGCGGTGAAGATATATTATGGTTATGCTGTGTAAAAGTAGGATATATATACTAAGCTGGGTGATAAAGTGTGATAAAACTGGGTGATAAAGTGTGAAACTGGGTAGTAAAGGAGATGAAGGGAACTGGGTGAACTTAAATGCAATGAAGGTTGAAACTGGGTGAACTTATATGCAATGAAGGTTGAAACTGTTTGTTGAGGGAGATGAGGGGAATGTAGTTATCAATTGTGCGATAGAATGATTGAAGCTTGGGGATTTGGTGAGGATAATGGTGGGTTGTGTGCTTGTAGGTGACATAAAGGGGTTGTGTTGTTTTATGAGTTTTTCTTCTTCTGTTAATGTCTCACTCGCTCGGCATAAGTTTTTCGATGATTGCGAGGCCGCAATTAATGAACAAATCAACGTTGAATACAATGTATCATATGTGTACCATGCCATGTATGCATACTTTGATCGAGATAATGTCACACTGAAAGGCCTTGCCAGGTTCTTCAAGGAATCCAGTGAAGATGAACGTGGCCATGCCGATAAACTAATGGAGTATCAGAACATAAGAGGGGGTAGAGTGAAGCTTCAGTCAATAATAACACCCTTGTCTGAATATGACCACTCCGAGAAAGGCGATGCAGTGGACAGCCACTGCGATGTTTGCAATAAAATGTAGTCCTTTCTCAGAAACAGAAGATATGCAGCATCTAGTTCGATGTAAATTGACTGTTTTCTAGCCCTTTTAGGTTCTTGTTTCATTTTCGGAAAAAGCAATTCAGTTTTGCTATGAACACCAACGAATCAGAAGGAAATGGCAAAATGAATTGATTTTGGGCGATCACACAACAATGGGAAAGAACCATTCCAAAAATCAAAATAACCTGCCTAAATCCTATCTCTAAGCCGCAGTAACTGATCAAAAACTTGAATTTAGCAGAAAAGATCAAACGGGTGTGATTACATGGAAGGACCCTACTATGAAGTTATATTCCATTATCTTTCACCTTTTGAATAAAACTGTTATGTATGTTTTCATCAACTGCTATCGTTTTTGTTTCAAATGGCACGGTTACACGTGCTTCTAGGATGGCTATATTTCGTTATTAACAGTTCTGTAGGAATAGTGGAAGGCAATACCGTATTTCTTCTCCTATACTCCCATGCAATGCACGAAGTTGCAGTATGCCTAATTGACTGGCCACCGTTCATATTTCCTATTTGGCTAACTGCAGTTTACACCAACTTATCCACTAATTCACATTTTAACGGATCCCTTTAAACAAACTAAACTCTTTGCCCGATTAACATTATTCTTGATGCATTTCTAAATGTGAGGTAATACTTAATCAGTTAATAGTTCTGGGTTATTATGCTTGAAATCCAGTATTTGCTTCTTTGTATTATGTCCTATTGTCTGTCTTACTTTTGTCACTGTTACAAGTAATCCTACTATGTTGATTTACCAACGCAGCAGTACTTATATCATGTAAAAATTTGAACTGAAAGTGTTTCATACTCAAATACTGCAACATGCTTTCTTCAGTTTGACTATTTGATTATCAGTATACTCACTAATATACGTATGTTTATGCTTTTTATTGACAGGTGTTGTATGATTCTTTTGAGGCTTCTCCAAACCGGTTACGCTTGTCGACATTAATGAATATTTTTAGTATGTATCGTTTTGGTTTGCTATAGTAGTATGTATTGTTATGATTTATGTTTGAATTCATCATGTATGAAATATTATGGATATATATATATATATATATTATGTGATTTGGTTTATGACTCCATTTGTGCATTTAGATTAATGTGACAAATATGCTTTTTTTTGGAATTGTGATAATATATTATTGGAATTAGAAATTGTAAACTTTGAATGTTATGGCAGCAAAATGTTGCAATAGAATTTTTTGTATAGCGTTCTAACTGTGCAATGAAAAGAAAAATTGTTTTAGATTTGTTATATTATAGCATCATGGTAGTGCTATACGAAACATTTTTTAAGGAATAAACAGTTTTTATAACAACAAAACGATTCTATAGTAAATAGTAGTGAATTTTCCATAGCTTGTTTGATGTGTCATCAAAACTTTTCATTACCTGTTTCGGTGCATCATAAAAACTTTCCATAGCATGCTCCACAAGCTATAGAAAAGCAGTTGCACTAATGTGGCCTGTATAAGATGACAACAAAAGTAGGCTTTCCATTGCAAGTAGGAAACGCTATAGTATCAATCAGACTTTTCACAACATGTTGATCTATGACAACCACAGAATCGCTATAGAAAGTTTTTATAGCGGTTTTTACACGCTATAGAAAGTCTTTTTTCTTGTAGTGTTTATATATGTCTTGTGATGTTTCTATTTCTGTTTACCTATAACGCTTCATGAAACTTAATGCATTTTGATAAAGAGTGACATTAACGGACGTAGGGTGTCACATTTGGTATCAGAGCTGAAGGTTACCCGATCTGATAAAAGGTTTTGAAAATTGTTTTAAAAAAGGTTTTAAAAGTAAGCATTTTCAAAAGAAAAGTCTGTTTTAAAAAACATATTCTCCAAAGTCATATGAAATATTTTTCGATTCTCTATTTGAATCCCTTTTCTTTTCAAAATGTTTGGGGAACCGTTCCTTCCCGAAGGATGTCCCCATTGCGGCATGGTTCCGTAGGCATGTTAAAACTACAGTACATGTCGAAGGGCAAGGAAGTGCGTAACCTCCATCTGTAGTCGTAGTAATTACACCTTCGGCTAATTTTCTCTCAAGCTTCATAACAATTTCTGTACGATGGAGGCAGCTTTCGAGAGACTTGTTAACATGTTACACAAGGATGGTAAAGAGGAGAATAAAGGAGTTAGGGCTGAGGAGCAAAGCACAAGGATGATAAAAATGGTGGCCTAAGAAGGGAACATAGATGAAAGAAGGGAAGCCTAATAAAGTTCAAATAAAGTCAAAAAAAATGTTATGGTTGTAGGAGCTTGGGTCATTTGGTCAAGGGTTGCAGAAAAAGAAGGAATGCTTGTTTTCAATGTGGTGAGGTCAGATACTTTATTAAGGATTGCCCAAAGAAGCAAGGACATGGCCAAAGGATAGGATCTTCTGGAGGGAAGGTGCATGCTCTCGTGGCTATTGTACCGGATAGAGGCAGGAAAGTTTCTGTTGAAGGTTTGATTTCTCTTTTCAATCATCATGTTAGGACTCTTTTTGATTCTAGCGCATCGCACTCTTTTATATCAAATTCTACGATTGAGTCTCTACACCTTAGTACTAGTATGGTTTTGGATCCCGTTGTTGTCTCAACCCTATTGGAGGTACGACTCATTTGTCTATGATTTTTCGGGTTTGAGAATATCTGTGTTGGGCATCGTGTTTGAGTGTGATACATATGTGCTTGGTTTCATGAGCCGTGGTTTGATTTTAGGGATGGATTGGCTAGCCATATATAATGCCATTCTGGATTGTGAGAGGAGGGTCGTTAGACTTTTGACTTGCCATGGGAGGTCCCTCGAGATTTCTTGTGACCCAAAGGGGTATCTCATGCTTAGTTTCCTAGAGTCGCTTGATGCATCTATCGATGATGTACAATATGTACCAATAGTCAGTGAGTATCCTAATGTTTTTGAGGAGGTTCGGGGCTTACTTCCAAGGCGCGAGATTGATTTCTGGATGGTGGAAAATGCAAATCCAGTTGCATTGTCTGTGCGCCATATGGCTCCGAGAGAAAGGAAGGAGCTAAGCAAGCATGTAGGGGAACTACTTGAGAAAGGATTTATTAGGCGAAGCATATCTGAATGGGGTGCTATAGTAGTATTCGCCACTAAGGAGGATGGTTCGCTTCGCTTCTGTGTGGATTACAGAGAGTTGAAATAGCTCACTAAGAAAAATAGGCACCTACTTCCAAGGATAGACGATTTGTTTGACCAGCTTGTTGGTGTGTCTGTATTCTCCTAGTTAGACTTGGCTACAGGGTTTCATCAGTTAAGGGTGGCCGAAGACAATATAGACAAGACTACTTTTAGAACTCCATATGATGCTTTTAATGGCTTGTCATGCCTTTTGGTTTGACGAATGCACCCATATATTTTGTGTATTTGATGAGTAGGGTGTTTCGGAAATTTTTAAATAAGTTCGTTGTGGTCTTTGTTAATGACATCTTGATTTTATCGAAGAGCGAGGAAGAACGTGCCCTACATTTGGGGGAGGTTTTGAAAACTCTCTGAGCGCATCAGCTTAAGGAAAAATTCTCCAAATGTCATTTTTGGAGAAAGGAAGTAAGATTTCTATGGCATGTAGTCTCTAAGTTTGGGATAGCAGTGGATCCCGCGAAAGTAATTGCAGTTCAGGAGGGAAGGGTAGTACATTATGATGGTAGACATTTGAGAGTTCATAAGAAAAACTACCCTACCCATGTTTTGGAATTAGCTGCTATAGTATTCAGCTTAGACTTTGTGACAGTATCTGCTTGGTGAAAAGTTCGAGTTATACACAGAACAAAAGTCACTCAATTATCTGTTCTCGTAGAAGGATCTCAAATTTAGACAACAGAGATAGGCTTCTACTTAGACCCGAGACAATTAGAGAAACTTCAGAAAATATTATTCTTATCCGAAGACGCATGAAGATAGTTCAGGACAGGCAGAAGTCCTATGCAGATAAGATAAGAACCGTATTGAATTTGAGGTGGGAGACATGTTTTTCATCAAAGTATCGCCTTTAAGGAATGCGGTTCGCTTTGGATCTATAGGGAAACTGGCGCCAAGTTTTGTAGGAACGTTTCCCATAACATAAAGAATAAGTCAAAGGGCTTATAGGGTAAAGCTACCAGAGAGATTAGCAGATGTTCATTTGCGAAAATGTTTACACGATACAACAGAAGTAGTTGAGCCGAGTATGCTTGAGGAAGTAGAGGTGGAACGAGATGGAAGTTAGACGAGTTCCAACTCATGTTCTGGGATCAGAGGTTAAAAAACTACGCAACCGAGAGGTCAAGATGATGAAATTTCAGTGGGGAGATGACCATGAGGATGCAACTTAGGAGACTGAAGACAAGATTCACACTTTGTACCCTTTTCTTTTCAAGGGTATGTTCTTAACTTCTTTTTCCAAAGCTTTTATTCGTAATTGCTTCTATCATTTAGGTATATCCTATCTATCGAATCTTCGACCTTTAGATAAGGAACCAGTGGATGTAAACATGTGTTGGAGACATGTTATGTTTGACAGATGCAAGTGGACGCAAGTGTTTGCGAGTGGTTGCTCGTGGATGCATATACACACACATTAGGCACTAGATTGGCTCAATCACTCTCATACTACATATGGATGTGTGTGAAATTTTCTTCTTCTTTTATGGATGGAAATGGGTGTATCATCATATGAATGATTGTAATTGGATGGGTGATTGTGCACACATATGGAGTTCACATGATATATTAGGATTAATGCATACATGTTGGATTCATGGCACTAACATATATTGCTTTAAAGAGGTCAACTGAATCAGTAGACCGCTTGATTTTTCACATTAGTATAGGGAAATATACACACACCTTTGCATATGATCATATAAGCATTAGAAATCTTTTAAGGACAATGGATGCCTATGAATGGTGGATGAGTAGATGGATGATGGATGCTAGGATATATGTAACACCCCACACCCGCTAAGGTCACTCACTAAGGGAATGCCTTAACTTCGGTGGAGTATTATAAGTGAATATAGAACAGAAAAATTACAACAAGACAGATATAAGTAATACTTGAAATTTAAAACATCATTTCATTGCAGCAGAAGATAAACATGTTTGGTTACATACCAAAAACCAACAAGAGTCAAGTACAAAATATCCATCTCGATAAAAACATAAGTACATAATCCCACTACATACTAATAGCCATAATAGAAAAGATAAGCTGAGCTTTACATCAACGGTCCAAGCTCCAAAAGATAGATAAAGTAATCTGATCAAAGCCCACTAGTGCTAGGCCCAACCTGACGACCTGAGGGGGGAAAAAGATAAAAACAACGGGGTCAGACATAAGTTTGAGCGAGTCCTATAACTTTAACAATACAATCATTAAAGTAATTAGGGTATGATATAAACTTGGTACGGTAACGACTGGGGATAAATGACTACACTAAGCAGCCAACTAGACATAGGAAGAACCAAGATAACGGTAAAGACGCTTCAAACCACCCAAGGATAATTACTAAACTGCACCACACCAGTCATTCCTAACTTAAATGTTGATCCCACCCAAGGACTTAGAAAATTTAACTAGTAGTTTCGTGTACCCCTAGCTGACCACATAGGTGCCGTCTGCCCCTATCTCCACTAGGTGTACCTACTACTCCCAAAGCGATCGGCTCCCTAACGTAGATACCCGTGCTGGCCCCACAGTGGGGTGTATCACTCCCCAAAGTGGCAACCCGATACAACCAACGGTGCACGACTTATACCTACACGATGCAACAACGTCTTACCTACCAGCCCAGGTCCACACACGCATATGAAACCCGTTGGACTTGCGTTGCCACCGCTAACCCGTTTTGGCCACTTATAGTCAAGCCCAGTACGCGTGTCCCATCCTCGACATGGGTCGAGCCCACAAAGATACATATGGGTTACTGGTTGAAATGGGCCCCCACAAGCTACCCACCTAAGCTTGCTCCTTTTCTAGTGCATCCCACTTAACCCTTTAATCATGTTTAATTACATGTTTCCACTTTGGTTAAGTATTCTAATCGTATTTTCTATTGCCACCCAAGGCAACCACTAGATTTCCACATGCCACCCAAGACACCCACTTAACCCCTCATGTCCCACTACATGCTTATCTGGTTAAGTGTTTCTTAATTGATTAAGAACGTAACCTTTGTAAAGACCTCTCACATTAGACTGTCTTTTATGGCAGCTGGATTTTCCGGTCGGGTCCGGGCAGCCTTACGCCGTAACAAAGTCTAACCTCGTGTCTTTACACTTGTCGCGTATTTAGTTTATGCCTAAGACCTCACACATTGGGCCAATCATTTGTAGCCGCTGGATTTGCCGGTTGGGTCCGGGCAATCTTATGCTACAAAAGGGTCCAACCTCGTGTCTTAGTCGATTAATTACACCTAATTAATCACCCCCATATTTTGAATTAATTTTCCCTAATTAATTCCAATTTAATGATGTACATAATTTACTCAATTATGTCCATCCACTTATGGTATGCAACATCATACCAATTTCACCACAATTTTGTTAACATGAATATTAACCCCATCGTTCCCCACGTAATAGCTAACATGACATACTTAAAAGGGAAGATTCATCACAAATACAATGGGTTCAACTTAGCATAACATTAGCATCAACATGGGTTTTAAAGGTGTCACTTGCATATATGACCATAGCATCAAACCCAACTAGCATAAATAATCAACCCAAACTTGCATGAATCACATATGTCATAAAGAGGGTAACTTGCATAGATGTTCGTGTCATAGACCTATCATAAAGGGATAAACTTGCATACATGTCATAGGTCTAAAAAGGGATGAACTTGCATAGGTTACTCATATCATAAAAAGGGGTAAACATGCATATGTATGCATGACATACAAAGGGGTAAACTTGCATATGTATGCATATCATACAAAGGTGTAAACTTGCACATGTTACTTGCATATTATCAAACACCAAACTTGCATAACATGTCATATATGAACTTGCATATAATCAAACACCAAGCTTGCATAACATGGTGTCATAATGGATCAATGTTTATCATAGTGATTTGCATAACTAGCATCATGAACATATAACATAAAACTTGCATAACTAGCATCATGGACATATAGCATAAAACTTGCATAACTAACATCATGAGCACATAACATATGATAACATAACTTGCATTGATCCACATTCATAACCATAACCTCATTACATCCTATCATAATTAGTTTAGCAATTGCTTGCTAAAGGCATAGAAACTCACAACTTGTTGATTAGCACTCCTATGAAGAAGATTAAGTTGCTAGAGTTGATTAGAAGTTGATTTGAGAAGCTATCTTCTTCTAAAATGTGATGGAGGCTCCTTCTAATTGCATTTTGACGGCATGACGGCCTTGTATCTATTTTTAGTATGAATTAGGGCAGTCTTAGGGTGTATTTATAGATTTAGGATGTAGTTTAGGCCATAGGATTAACCCTAGTTTAGATCTAAACCATCAAAAATCGTCACAGGTCAGCAGAACAGACCAGAGAACCAAAACAGGTGCACTAGGCCAGCCAGTGTGAGGACCCGTAACTTCCCCGTGAGGGAAAGAGCGGATACTTTGAGAACAACACACACTAAAAACGCAGACGGAAGAACATTTCATTGTTATTACAACAATTCCATCAGAATACAAGAATATACAGAGTATAAATGAATAAATTACATTCAATAAATATCAGAGGTTACAATAAATTACATAGCAGTGGAAAATAATATAAAGCACAACTGAAGGTGATATACGGATACAGAGCTTTCCGGATATCATTCCAGCTGTAAACCAGGATCCTGTGAATATAAATCTGCAAAACCAAAACTACTAGCTGCCCGTGCGTAAAATAGGGGCACCCAGAGTTTAGGTTAAAACAATAAACTCCAGGTCAGTCATGTGACTGGTGTGAGAACTAAAACAGTTATTAAAACTTTATTTTAAAGATAGTAATTCAAGGGACCACGCCGTATAACACGGAACGGGTTTCCTCCCAAGAATACCAGTGCATAGAATAAAGAGCGCAATGATTTTTCGAAAAATGAAGCTAATATAAGACCCAGGTCCCATCACACAATGCAACGCAAGCCAGAGGATAGGGTTTTCCCTTATAATAGCCAAACATGCTTGGTACGTTTAAAACAAATCATTTGATACTATAATAAGTGTATAGTGTCAAAACAATTTCAATCATAAATATAAATCATAGACGGCATGGGTACCATATATCATGTCGCCATACTAGTTCTACAATTAAAACCGAAATACACGTATTGGAAATTGGATTTCCGTCATGAGTCGAGGCAAGGGGCAAGCTCCTCTCCGCGTTCGAGACACTCTAGCAAATGTCCCAGGGCTACGCACTCTGGGCAACCCTTGGATGCTTCAGGGCCGGTCCTCACTTACGTTAGAGGATTGGAAATTCCTGAACACACGTTTCCCGGTCCTTACAGACCTAAAATCGAGGCGCCTCATCCAACAACCACATAGGTGAAAAGTATATAAATGTCAGGGCTGGTAAGTCACTGACACCACCAAAGCTAGAAAGAAACGTCGTGCTCTCCCTGCAGTCTGTATCCCGTTTTTGACTCATACCGAGGTGTGAGGCTCGCGAATTCACGTTTTACACAAAGCTACGCCACAAAGGCCATGCTTTGATCATCAACCACAAGACTCTGCTTTTCAACAAAAGCCTTGATCATTGCATCTTAGCGTGCCACAAAGGCAATTCAAGCCATGCGATTGATGTCCATCGATATACAACCTCTGAGCTCGTACGTCTCAGAGAAGGGCGTTAAGCAAAAGAATAAATTCTTCGCCGCCAAACAGATGTATATTTAATAGAAATCAATCAACACAGAATAAAATCCAATGTCAGACACACAATCCATTTACAAGTCCGTTCTGGGCCTGAACGAAACCGGAGGCACTTTCTTCGCATATCCATCCATCTCCAAGTACGTCTGGACGACCACCAACTATTTCCATCCTCTTGGGTGTACAGCCCAATCAGGATCGTCAGTAATTATCCAAACGATGTGAAGACTTCCGGTCTTCAACCACCGTCTTCATCTTCGACTTATCGTCGAATCGGTTATTCAGAATGGGTATAAACCCGGCCTTTCCGAACAACCCGCGTATATTAAAACAAATGTTACATAAACACAACATACGCCTCATTCCAATTCAGAATATTCTTTTATTCACAAAATCACATTTTTAGGGAAAGGTTCCCATTAATTTTATCCAAGATAAATTCTTTAAAATTTATCCTTTTATCTTCCTTTGGATGTCATATCAAACCAAATTATGGTTTTTCCAACTAGTCGAGATTAGCGAACCACACTGAAGTAATTATTTATTTTATTTCCCAATCCCAACCTATTCATCCCATGAAGCAAAACTGGTGATACTCCATATCTAACACCGTGGTTTTATCGGTAAAATTAATTACCATTTCACGTTCAAATCTAATTAAAGATTTAACTATCGCTTTGGCGCAAAACTGGTAATACTCCGTTCTCGCTCACTTTCTAAATTTGATAATTTAGATTATAGATTCACATTTCAATCTGATTGCAGATTCGTTAAAATTCTTTTTACTGGGTTAAAGAACTAGGTGTTATTTAAAACACAGTTCACGACAAACCCAGATCACATTCTATTTATTATCGGGTTAAAGAACTAGTGTTATTTAAAACACCGTTCACGAAAAACCCATTTCAAATCCAATCAAATATATTAGAAATTCCGATTTATTTAAAACCCCTTTTTAAATCTAATTTATTTATTTAAAAATAATTGGGTTTTAAATTTAGTTCAAAACTAGTTCATTTCGATAAAAATCTATTTTTAACTTTTCAAATCTGGAGTTTTTCACCCCAATTTTTCCCAAATCATTTCTTATGAATTTACACAAATTATTACTATTTTTAATAATTTTATTAAGGCCCGTACAATCGATTTCCAACAATGGCCATCGAACTGCACTTACAGCGACCTTTTTCGAATTTGATTTGGACGTATCTCCAAATCCAACCGTTAGATTTCAAATTTCTAATATTCGTTAGAAAGCTCTTTTCGATACGAACCCAACGGTTCCGGTTTTAGGAGAATCCGACGGTCGGATCTCCCGTAATGTCCGTTAGAAATAAATGGTCGAAATTCGCGAACTGCCGCGGCGCGGCGCGTTCTATTCAGGCCATTATATTATATATATAATATATATTTCGTCGATTTCTTTTTAAAACGAATTATATAAATAGTTTTAAATTCGTTTCAAAAGCAATTTCAACTTCCATTTCAATTCAAATCAAAATTGAATTCTTCTTTATAAATTCGTTTTAAAATTCATTTCTATTCAATTCAAATTTCAATTCAATTTGAATTCATTTCAATTCGCTTTCAATTCAATTTGAATTCGTTTTCAATTCAATTCAATTCCAAAGTCGTTTTCTATTCGATTCAATTCAAATTGGTTTTCTATTCGATTCAATTCAAATTGGTTTTCTACTCGATTCAATTCAAATTCGTTTTCTAATCAATTTAAATCAAATTCGTTTTCTATTCCATTCAATTCAATTTGTTTTATATTCAATTTAATTCGAAATCGCTTTATATTCAATTCATTTCGAAATCGTTTTATATTCAATTCATTTCGAAATCGTTTTATATTCAATTCATTTCGAAATCGTTTTATATTCAATTCATTTCGAAATCGTTATATATTCAATTCATTTCGAAATCGTTATATATTCAATTCATTTCGAAATCGTTTTCAATTCAATTCATTTCGAAATCGTTTTCAATTCAATTCATTTCGAAATCGTTTTCAATTCAATTCATTTCGAAATTTCATTTCAAAATATGCGATTTCGAAATCACTTTTCAATATTAATTTTAAAATGAGCAAAATCGATATAAATATCGGTCACGTCAAAATGGCGTCAATATAATCAACACGGCTCCATATATTTCTATTTTCAAATATTCTATTTCAAATATTTCCTATTATCAAAATATTTGTTATTATCAAAATATTTCGTTCAACACATGACTAATCTCAACGGATGAGTACAGTCAACACATGAACCTTTATTTTATAATATTGATAAAGATATAAATTTTTATTATAAAAATATTTCGTTCAACACATGACTAATCTCAACGGATGAGTACAGTCAACACATGAACCTTTATATTTTAATATTCTTTATTTTCTAAATTGGAATAAGGCCCAATCAATCACCATATAATGTTAATCATATGGACTTTTCATACATCACACGTATATAATAGCATTGGAAATAATCAACCATCAACCAAAGTGCACTACACTGTATAAGCATCAAATATAGATATCTAACGCTTATAACAGCCTGTCAATCGATCGATCGACATATTTAATAAATCAGGATGAGTGAACTTCATATTTCATCCCAACACCCGTGTGGGGTTTCAAACAATCAAACACAGATTTTAGTTGTCCAGTTGGGCGATGTGTAAAATTTATCGTCCCAATCAATGTCCTTCAAATAGGTGTACATAAACAAGCCGTCCGGTTTGTAAATGAATATTTTATTTTATTCACTTCACGTTAAAAATTATAGTTTTAACGATAAAAACATTTTATTTCAACATATGAATTTCTATTCAGTTCATTTACACAATAAAAATGATATTTTTATTTTTCTAACATATTTTAGAAAATTTCGGCGGCATTACGGCACGATACTAGAAACGGGACGAGGCCTAGCCTTATCCCCGGTCTAGTGAAGGCCCACGCCATTCACACATCAATCAAATTCACCAAACAACCAAATTCAAATCAAATCATCCAACTAATTTATGCAACCAAACAAACAAGTCCATGGTCTGTGGACGATTGTGTCGGGTGCTACTAAGCACCGTCTGCATCCTAGTATATATATATAACTAGAAAATGAAATTGAAAGGTGAGAAAATTTCACCAATAGCTATCCCAACTCCTTGACTCTTCTTCTATAGAAATCTTCATCGTTCTCGCCTTTTATCACTTTCGTCGCCTGTAGTCACTACATATGTAAAAATCGAATTTTTACTTCGCTATTCAATATATAAAAATCGAATTTTTACTTCGCTATTCAATATATAAAAATCGAATTTTTACTTCGCTATTCAATATATAAAAATCGAATTTTTACTTTGCTATTCAATATATAAAAATCGAATTTTTACTTCGCTATTCAATATATAAAAATCGAATTTTTACTTTGCTATTCAATATATAAAAATCGAATTTTTACTTCGCTATTCAATATATAAAAATCGAATTTTGATAACAATGTTCGTATCGATAAAGATTATATTTTTATTCCTTCTATAATATGAAAATCACGCCTTTCTCCATTTGAAAATATCTTCTTTCTTCCTTTAAAAAAACTAATCTTTTCTATTTAAAAATCTCCTCTTTTCTATTTTTAAAAATCTCGTCTTTTTTTTATATTTTCAAATCTCATATCTTGTTTATATTTTCAAATCTATATTTCTTGTTTATATTTTCAAATCTATATTTCTTGTTTATATTTTCAAATCTATATTTCTTGTTTATATTTTCAAATCTATATTTCTTGTTTATATTTTCAAATCTCTACATATAAAAATCGTATTTTTATTTCTCAATTTTCTGTATAAAAATCATATTTTTATCTTCATAAAATTATTTTCAACATACGATAAAAATCATATTTCTCTTCTGCTAAATCTATGCTACTTTTATTTTTAAAACAAAGCTAATTTTTCTTTTAAAAACTTTGGCATTTTTATTTCTAACAATCGCATTTTTATTAAAAAAAACAAAACTATTTATATATTAAAAAAACAATGGTCTATTTATTTTATAAAAACTAAGGTACATTTATAATTTCAAAACCATATTTTTGTATAAACAAAATCATATTTTATTTTGCTAATATATATATTAATCTGAAATTTTGAAAGCTATGTCATTTTTTTTAAACTTTTTTTTAAAACAATATCATGTAATTAACATTTACTAATATGATTAATAATTTAATAAATTTAGATTACCTTTCACTATTATGTTCATTAAGCTCCAGGCCTGTATACGATGTCGAACCCCCTGTTCAAATTGTTTTGCCGTCGTCGCACTTCCCAAGGAGGTCGGAATCTGATCGGAGAGCATCCCCACGCATGCTGTCCTTCAATCTGTACTAGCCTCGCCTCCTGCCATTCAGTAAATCGCCCCATTTTCTTCTTCCAACACCCGTCGTCTCGAGCACGATTTCGACCGCCAGGGCCCACCGGATGTCAAGCGCCATCGTCGATGGGTAGCCCCCCTTCACCGCACACTTTTCCCTCAGGGGCCATGGCCAATCACAGCTCCTTGGAGGAGATCGGGGAAAGGGTTTTTGGGAGATCCAGATCCTTTGGTTTTTAGAAAAGGCGGCGGATTTTTCGATTAATGAAATTAGGTTAAAACGAAATTCTATTGGTCGGGTTATATATTTAATTTTATTTAATTCGATAATTAATCGTTTAATGCCACTAACCCTAAATCAAACCCAACGACTGTCGCCCCTTGCTAATTACCCCCGTTCCGAACATAATGGGATATGTTTCGTAGGCCAATTCCATCGTTTCGATCAGTTTTCGCTTAAATTAAAATATAAATCAGTATATTCAATTTTGAACGTACATTTCAATTTACTGGGGTCACATACGGACTCTATAAATCCCAGAAAAGTATTTTCTTGCTTCGTATTGACGATACGGTCCTAACAAAACTAGTTTCGTCGAATTCTGAGACCGTATGAAAAATGGCCAATTTCCAGTCGATTAAAATCAACTGAAACTGGTCAAACGCGTTTTCCTTTGCCATGCTCACATATTGATTCGAAAAATTATGAAATTTGAAACCTAGCAATAATTTGACATCACGGACCCAACAAAACTGGTTTCGTCGAAATCCGAGGTCGTTTGCAAAATGTCTATTTTAAGGGCCTGAATTCCATAGCGACTATTTAGAATTTTTAACCGGACATATCTTTTGATTCCCGCTATGAAATTTCAATTTTTCGGATTCGTTGGAAATATATTATCAATTAGATCCTAATGTTTTCAGTTTCACTAAAATCCGGATTGTTTTGCACCCAGTACATTCAAGTGAAGTTTGAAATCGAATTATCGAACTACCGTGCCATTTTCAATTTTATTTATAATTATATATAAATATTTATATTCTAACGACGACGTATATAATATATATGCTCGAATTATATTCAAAATAAATTTCTCGTCGATATTATTTAAAATAATATATTTTAAATATTCAAAATTCGCTAAAATTGCCAAAATAAAAATTTTAAACTGGCTCAGAATTTCCGGGTTATTACAATCTTCCCCACTTAAAACTTTTCGTCCCCGAAAAGGAACAAAGTCGAAAGTGGTTTGATCAATCAACTCTACTTTCGATCTGGCTTCCATTCTCCAACTTTTCAGTTTCTGAGAATTTTCAAATTTTCAAAAATTTGGCTAACACCCTAAATTTTCGAAAAATTTCGCCATAACCTCCCCTGCACCGGGAGCCACGGGAAAATCCCGAAATTGCCATATAGGCCTTCTGATCTCAAAAAGAAAAAGAAAAAGCCAAGCGGCTAGCCAATAGGCTCATAAAATCATCATCACCCAAACAGAACAGTAAATTATGTAGTAAACATGTACCTATTTGTCGGGCAAACAAATTTTATTCTCTGCTCTAGCCTCCTTGCTATGACCTGTTCAATGTAAGTATATGTATATGCAAGCAAATGCGACCAATTTTCAATACAATTCAATATTTGATTTAATTAGGCATAATGGTTCAAAATTATCAACCAAATAAACAAACAACACAAACATCAATCAATTAGTGGATTAACGTTTCAAATTCATAAATTTTGATACATATACAAAAAATCATGTTTTTGATGCCAATTCACAACAATGTGCTCTAGCTATATTAGTTTTGGTTCTCACACCAGTCTAATGGAAATATATAGATATCACACCTTCGAAACACGAACATAAATACTGATGATGTCATGACAATCATCAGTACCATCTCCGGGCGACTAGAATGTGATCCCATATCTATCCAATATATTAAAACTTCGAATATACGTTCATGACGCGTATATGCAAAATCTTTGTATAGTGGATTGTCCATATTCAAAATAAATAAATAATCAAATACGTTTTAAAATGGTTTAAATTTCAAAACAAAATTGTTTTCATTTGAAAAATATACTCTTCACACCCGTTCTAGGATACTACTGATCCTATCTCTAACGAGTCATTCTAATTGGATATTACTAATCCAATATCTGATGAATTCTTTCGTATGGTTCTAATGTGTCTTGTTCTCGAGCTCTGTAAACCAAAGCTCTGATACCAAATGTGAGGACCCGTAACTTCCCCGTGAGGGAAAGAGCGGATACTTTGAGAACAACACACACAAAAAACGCAGACGGAAGAACATTTCATTGTTATTACAACAATTCCATCAGAATACAAGAAAATACAGAGTATAAATGAATAAATTACATTCAATAAATATCAGAGGTTACAATAAATTACATAGCAGCGGAAAATAATATAAAGCACAACTGAAGGTGATATACGGATACAGAGCTTTCCGGATATCATTCCAGCTGTAAACCAGGATCCTGTGAATATAAATCTGCAAAACCAAAACTACTAGCTGCCCGTGCGGAAAATAGGGGCACCCAGAGTTTAGGTTAAAACAATAAACTCCAGGTCAGTCATGTGACTGGTGTGAGAACTAAAACAGTTATTAAAACTTTATTTTAAAGATAGTAATTCAAGGGACCACGCCGTATAACACGTAACGGGTTTCCTCCCAAGAATACCAGTGCATAGAATAAACAGCGCAATGATTTTTCGAAAAATGAAGCTATTATAAGACCCAGATCCCATCACATAATGCAACGCAAGCCGGAGGATAGGGTTTTCCCTTATAATAGCCAAACATGCTTGGTACGTTTAAAACAAATCATTTGATACTATAATAAGTGTATAGTGTCAAAACAATTTCAATCATAAATATAAATCATAGACGACATGGGTACCATATATCATGTCGCCATACTAGTTCTACAATTAAAACCGCAATACACGTATTGGAAATTGGATTTCCATCATGAGTCGAGGCAAGGGGCAAGCTCCTCTCCGCGTTCGAGACACTCTAGCAAATGTCCCAGGGCTACGCACTCTGGGCAACCCTTGGATGCTTCAGGGCCGGTCCTCACTTACGTTAGAGGATTGGAAATTCCTGAACACACGTTTCCCGGTCCTTACAGACCTAAAATCGAGGCGCCTCATTCAACAACCACATAGGTGAAAAGTAGATAAATGTCAGGGCTGGTAAGTCACTGACACCACCAAAGCTAGAAAGAAACGTCGTGCTCTCCCTGCAGTCCGTATCCCGTTTTTGACTCATACCGAGGTGTGAGGCTCGCGAATTCACGTTTTACACAAAGCTACGCCACAAAGGCCATGCTTTGATCATCAACCACAAGACTCTGCTTTTCAACAAAAGCCTTGATCATTGCATCTTAGCGTGCCACATAGGCAATTCATGCCATGCGATTGATGTCCATCGATATACAACCTCTGAGCTCGTACGTCTCAGAGAAGGGCGTTAAGCAAAAGAATAAATTCTTCGCCGCCAAACAGATGTATATTTAATAGAAATCAATCAACACAGAATAAAATCCAATGTCAGACACACAATCCATTTACAAGTCCGTTCTGGGCCTGAACGAAACCGGAGGCACTTTCCTCGCATATCCATCCATCTCCAAGTACGTCTGGATGACCACTAACTATTTCCATCCTCTTGGGTGTACAGCCCAATCAGGATCGTCAGTAATTATCCAAACGATGTGAAGACTTCCGGTCTTCAACCACCGTCTTCATCTTCGACTTATCGTCGAATCGGTTATTCAGAATGGGTATAAACCCGGCCTTTCCGAACAACCCGCGTATATTAAAACAAATGTTACATAAACACAACATACGCCTCATTCCAATTCAGAATATTCTTTTATTCACAAAATCACATTTTTAGGGAAAGGTTCCCATTAATTTTATCCAAGATAAATTCTTTAAAATTTATCCTTTTATCTTCCTTTGGATGTCATATCAAACCAAATTATGGTTTTTCCAACTAGTCGAGATTAGCGAACCACACTGAAGTAATTATTTATTTTATTTCCCAATCCCAACCTATTCATCCCATGAAGCAAAACTGGTGATACTCCATATCTAACATCGTGGTGTTATCGGTAAAATTAATTACCATTTCACGTTCAAATCTAATTAAAGATTTAACTATCGCTTTGGAGCAAAACTGGTAATACTCTGTTCTCGCTCACTTTCTAAATTTGATAATTTAGATTATAGATTCACATTTCAATCTGATTGCAGATTCGTTAAAATTCCTTTTACTGGGTTAAAGAACTAGGTGTTATTTAAAACACAGTTCACGACAAACCCAGATCACATTCTATTTATTATCGGGTTAAAGAACTAGTGTTATTTAAAACACCGTTCACGAAAAACCCATTTCAAATCCAATCAAATATATTAGAAATTCCGATTTATTTAAAACCCCTTTTTAAATCTAATTTATTTATTTAAAAATAATTGGGTTTTAAATTTAGTTCAAAATTAGTTCATTTCGATAAATATCTATTTTTAACTTTTCAAATCTAGAGTTTTTTACCCCAATTTTTCCCAAATCATTTCTTATGAATTTACACAAATTATTACTATTTTTAATAATTTTATTAAGGCCCGTACAATCGATTTCCAACAATGGCCATCGAACTGCACTTACAGCGACCTTTTTCGAATTTGATTTGGACGTATCTCCAAATCCAACCGTTAGATTTCAAATTTCTAATATTCGTTAGAAAGCTCTTTTCGATACGAACCAAACGGTTCCGGTTTTAGGAGAATCCGACGGTCGGATCTCCCGTAATGTCCGTTAGAAATAAAAGGTCGTAATTCGCGAACTGCCGCGGCGCGGCGCGTTCTATTCAGGCCATTATATTATATATATAATATATATAATATATATTTCGTCGATTTCTTTTTAAAACGAATTATATAAATAGTTTTAAATTCGTTTCAAAAGCAATTTCAACTTCATTTCAATTCAAATCAAAATTGAATTCTTCTTTATAAATTCGTTTTAAATTTCATTTCTATTCAATTCAAATTTCAATTCAATTTGAATTCATTTCAATTTGCTTTCAATTCAATTTGAATTCGTTTTCAATTCAATTCAATTCCAAAGTCGTTTTCTATTCGATTCAATTCAAATTGGTTTTCTATTCGATTCAATTCAAATTGGTTTTCTATTCGATTCAATTCAAATTCGTTTTCTAATCAATTTAAATCAAATTCGTTTTCTATTCCATTCAATTCAATTTGTTTTCTATTCAACTTAATTCGAAATCGCTTTATATTCAATTCATTTCGAAATCGTTTTATATTCAATTCATTTCGAAATCGTTTTATATTCAATTCATTTCGAAATCGTTTTATATTCAATTCATTTCGAAATCGTTATATATTCAATTCATTTCGAAATCGTTATATATTCAATTCATTTCGAAATCGTTTTCAATTCAATTCATTTCGAAATCGTTTTCAATTCAATTCATTTCGAAATCGTTTTCAATTCAATTCATTTCGAAATTTCATTTCAAAATATGCGATTTCGAAATCACTTTTCAATATTCATTTTAAAATGAGCAAAATCGATATAAATATCGGTCACGTCAAAATGGCGTCAATATAATCAACACGGCTCCATATATTTCTATTTTCAAATATTCTATTTCAAATATTTCCTATTATCAAAATATTTGTTATTATCAAAATATTTCGTTCAACACATGACTAATCTCAACGGATGAGTACAGTCAACACATGAACCTTTATTTTATAATATTGATAAAGATATAAATTTTTATTATAAAAATATTTCGTTCAACACATGACTAATCTCAACGGATGAGTACAGTCAACACATGAACCTTTATATTTTAATATTCTTTATTTTCTAAATTGGAATGAGGCCCAATCAATCACCATATAATGTTAATCATATGGACTTTTCATACATCACACGTATATAATAGCATTGGAAATAATCAACCATCAACCAAAGTGCACTACACTGTATAAGCATCAAATATAGATATCTAACGCTTATAACAGCCTGTCAATCGATCGATCGACATATTTAATAAATCAGGATGAGTGAACTTCATATTTCATCCCAACACCCGTGTGGGGTTTCAAACAATCAAACACAAATTTTAGTTGTGCAGTTGGGCGATGTGTAAAATTTATCGTCCCAATCAATGTCCTTCAAATAGGTGTACATAAACAAACCGTCCGGTTTGTAAATGAATATTTTATTTTATTCACTTCACGTTAAAAATTATATTTTTAACGATAAAAACATTTTATTTCAACATATGAATTTCTATTCAGTTCATTTACACAATAAAAATGATATTTTTATTTTTCTAACATATTTTAGAAAATTTCGGCGGCATTACGGCACGATACTAGAAACGGGACGAGGCCTAGCCTTATCCCCGGTCTAGTGAAGGCCCACGCCATTCACACATCAATCAAATTCACCAAACAACCAAATTCAAATCAAATCATCTAACTAATTTATGCAACCAAACAAACAAGTCCATGGTCTGTGGACGATTGTGTCGGGTGCTACTAAGCACCGTCTGCATCCTAATATATATATATAACTAGAAAATGAAATTGAAAGGTGAGAAATTCTCACCAATAGCTATCCCAACTCCTTGACTCTTCTTCTATAGAAATCTTCATCGTTCTCGCCTTTTATCACTTTCGTCGCCTGTAGTCACTACATATGTAAAAATCGAATTTTTACTTCGCTACTCAATATATAAAAATCGAATTTTTACTTCGCTATTCAATATATAAAAATCGAATTTTTACTTCGCTATTCAATATATAAAAATCGAATTTTTACTTTGCTATTCAATATATAAAAATCGAATTTTTACTTCGCTATTCAATATATAAAAATCGAATTTTTACTTTGCTATTCAATATATAAAAATCGAATTTTTACTTCGCTATTCAATATATAAAAATCGAATTTTTACTTCGCTATTCAATATATAAAAATCGAATTTTGATAACAATGTTCGTATCGATAAAGATTATATTTTTATTCCTTCTATAATATGAAAATCACGCCTTTCTCCATTTGAAAATATCTTCTTTCTTCCTTTAAAAAAACTAATCTTTTCTATTTAAAAATTTCCTCTTTTCTATTTTTAAAAATCTCGTCTTTTTTTTATATTTTCAATTCTCATATCTTGTTTATATTTTCAAATCTATATTTCTTGTTTATATTTTCAAATCTATATTTCTTGTTTATATTTTCAAATCTATATTTCTTTTTTATATTTTCAAATCTATATTTCTTGTTTATATTTTCAAATCTCTACATATAAAAATCGTATTTTTATTTCTCAATTTTCTGTATAAAAATCATATTTTTATCTTCATAAAATTATTTTCAACATACGATAAAAATCATATTTTTCTTCTGCTAAATCTATGCTACTTTTATTTTTAAAACAAAGCTAATTTTTCTTTTAAAAACTTTGGCATTTTTATTTCTAACAATCGCATTTTTATTAAAAAAAAACAAAACTATTTATATATTAAAAAAACAATGGTCTATTTATTTTATAAAAACTAAGGTACATTTATAATTTCAAAACCATATTTTTGTATAAACAAAATCATATTTTATTTTGCTAATATATATATTATTCTGAAATTTTGAAAGCTATGTCATTTTTTTTAAATAATATCATGTAATTAACATTTACTAATATGATTAATAATTTAATAAATTTAGATTACCTTTCACTATTATGTTCATTAAGCTCCAGGCCTGTATACGATGTCGAACCCCCTGTTCAAATTGTTTTGCCGTCGTCGCACTTCCCAAGGAGGTCGGAATCTGATCGGAGAGCATCCCCACGCACGCTATCCTTCAATCTGTACTAGCCTCGCCTCCTGCCATTCAGTAAATCGCCCCATTTTCGTCTTCCAACACCCGTCGTCTCGAGCACGATTTCGACCGCCAGGGCCCACCGGATGTCAAGCGCCATCGTCGATGGGTAGCCCTCCTTCACCGCACACTTTTCCCTCAGGGGCCATGGCCAATCGCAGCTCCTTGGAGGAGATCAGGGAAAGGGTTCTTGGGAGATCCAGATCCTTTGGTTTTTAGAAAAGGTGGCGGATTTTTCGACTAATGAAATTAGGTTAAAATGAAATTCTATTGGTCGGGTTATATATTTAATTTTATTTAATTCGATAATTAATCGTTTAATGCCACTAACCCTAAATCAAACCCAACGACTGTCGCCCCTAGCTAATTACCCCCGTTCCGAACATAATGGGATATGTTTCGTAGGCCAATTCCATCGTTTCGATCAGTTTTCGCTTAAATTAAAATATAAATCAGTATATTCAATTCTGAACGTACATTTCAATTTACTGGGGTCACATACGGACTCTATAAATTCCAGAAAAATATTTTCTAGCTTTGTATTGACGATACGGTCCTAACAAAACAAGTTTCATCGAATTCTGAGACCGTATGAAAAATGGCCAATTTCCAGTCGATTAAAATCAACTGAAACTGGTCAAACGCGTTTTCCTTTGCCACGCTCACATATTGATTCGAAAAATTATGAAATTTGAAACCTAGCAATAATTTGACATCATGGACCCAACAAAACTGGTTTCGTCGAAATCCGAGGTCGTTTGCAAAATATCTATTTTAAGGGCCTGAATTCCATAGCGACTATTCAGAATTTTCAACTGGACATATCTTTTGATTCCCGCTATGAAATTTCGATTTTTCGGATTCGTTGGAAAGATATTATCAATTAGATCCTAATGTTTTCAGTTTCACTAAAATCCGGATTGTTTTGCACCCAGTACGTTCAATTGAAGTTTGAAATCGAATTATCGAACTACCACGCCATTTTCAATTTTATTTATAATTATATATAAATATTTATATTCTAACGACGACGTATATAATATATACGCTCGAATTATATTCAAAATAAATTTCTCGTCGATATTATTTAAAATAATATATTTTAAATATTCAAAATTCGCTAAAATTGCCAAAATAAAAATTTTAAGCTGACTCAGAATTTCCGGGTTATTACAGCCAGGGTCAAACCAGAAAGCTGTGCAGGTTTCTAGCTCGACACGGGCGCACTTCCCAAGTGCGCCAGTGTATTTTTGTGCTGGTGCACTTCACAAGTGCGCCAGTGCATTCTGGCTTGTTTTCGTTTTTCTGCCTAACTTCGTTCGTCCATATCTTCTTCATACGGACTCCGATTTTCGAAAACTCGGACTCTATTTCGCGTATTTTTCCGAGACGAACGCAATGGCGCAACCCGTTTCCCTTAATTCCCACATCTTGGATTAGTTATTCTTTAATTTGTGAATGTTAATATTAACTGAAATTCGGGGTGTTACATTCTCCCCTACTTAAAGGATTTCATCCCCGAAATCTCTAAGTCCAGAGGAACGTGTCCTACCATCCAAACAACCATCTACTAAACCATCAAACACTGGCATCCATTGTCCTTAAAGTTTCTAATGCTGTATGAACATATGCAAAAAGTGTGTGTATATGTTCCCTGTCTAATGCAAAATCAGGCGGTCTACTGATTCAGTTGACCCCCTTAATGCAAACCATGATAGTGCCATGCATCCAATATGTATGCGAAAGAACCCTATCGATACATACTATTTCTACATGTGTGCACAACCATACACCAAAATGCATCATCCATATGATAACACAACCATTATACATCCATTAATATAGCTACCTACACACAATTATATGCAATATGCAATATGAAGTGACTGAGCCGATCTAGTGTCTAAAGTGTGTGTATATGCATCCACGAGCAACCACTAGCAAACACTTGCATCCACACGCATCCATCAATCATAACATGTCTCAAACACATGTTTCAACCATAGGTTCACCCTATCTAAAGGTCAAAGGTACTAATGAGAGGACATACTAAAGATAAGATAAGAACTAGATGAACGATAAAGGAGAAATTAAAAGACATACCCTCAAAAAGGAATGGGTACAGTGAACGCATCTTCGCTTCTGTCTCCCAAGTAGCGTTGCTCTCATCATCTCCCCATTGCACTTTGACTAGTTGAACCTCTCTGTTTCTCAAGTTCCTAATCTCTGACCCAAGGATGCGAGTAGGAGCTCGTCGAATCGTCGCATCACGCTCTACCTCCACTTCTCTAAGCAAGCTCGGCTCTACCACCTCTGCGGTCTCATGTAGGCACTTCCTCAAATGTGACACATGGAATACGTCATGTACACCACTAAGTCTCTCGGGCCAATCCACTCTATATTCCATCTGTCCAATCCTTTCCTTAATAGGAAACAGTCCTACAAACCTTGGTGCTAACTTCCCAACGGACCCAAAGAGAACAACATTCCGTAATGGAGATACTTTGACAAAGACCATGTCCCCAACATCAAACTCAAGATCCGTCCTCCTCTTATCCGCATAAGATTTCTGCCTATCTTGCGCTGCTTTCATCCTTCTTCGAATCAAATCAATCTTTTCCGAAGTCTCTCTAACCATATCGGGCCCAAGCAAGATCTTATCCGTAGATTCCCACCAACATGTAGGTGACCGACAAGGCCTTCCGTAAAGAGATTCGAAAGGAGCCATGCCAATACTAGACTGAAAGCTGTTATTATACACGAACTCCACCAATGGAAGATGCTATTCCCATGTACCTCCAAAATCTAAGATACATAGTCTCAAAAGGTCTTCTAGAACACGATTCACCCTCTCGGTCTGGTCGTCCGTCTGAGGATGATATGCGGTGCTCAAACACAACTGAGTCCCTACCGCCTCTTGCAAACTCTTCCAAAACTCGCTAGTGAAGATAGGATCTCGATCGCTCACTATGCTAGAAGGTACACCATGCAACCGAACTATCTCTCGAAGGTAAACTGAAGCTAGCCATGGAGCAATCCTCTTACTCTTCACGGGTATGAAATGGGCGCTCTTAGTAAGTCTGTCTACCACAACCCAAATTCCCGTATTACCCTTCCTCGATCTCGGTAACTCATCAATAAAATCCATCGAGACGCTATCACACTTCCATTGCGGAACTTCCAATGGGTGAAGCAACCCACCGGGTTTCTTTTGCTCTGCTTTCACTTGTTGGCACACCAAGCATCTAGCGACATACTCGGCCACATCTTTCTTCATACCGGCCCAAAAGAAAACTCGCTTCATGTCTTGGTACATCTTGTCCCCACCGGGATGAATGGTCATCCTAGAACGATGTGCATCATCAAGTATAGCCTTCCTCAAACCCTCATCTTGCGGTACACAAAGTCTACCGTCTCTACGCAACCACCCCTTATCATCTAGGGTGTACCTACTCGAATGGCTGGACGACTCCCCCTTATGAGCCTCTCTACCAACTCAACCAACTGTGGGTCGTCCCGCTGTGCCTCGCCAATCCATCCCAAAAGAGTAGGTCTGACCTCTAAGGATGCTAGCAAACCGGGTACAAAGTCAACGGAAGGTCTGAAGTCAAACATCGAGATAAATTCCAAGCTTCGTCGTTCCACGAACAATGGACTCAAGGACAACCTTTTTCTGCTTAAGGCGTCCGCCACCACGTTACCCTTGCCAGGGGTATACGCTATCTCGAAATCATAGGATGCTAAGAACTCCATCCACCTTTGCTGTCTTAAGTTCAAATCCTTCTGAGAAAACAAGTACTTCAAAGATTTATGGTCGGTGAACAATTCGAACCTCTCGCCAAGAAGATAATGGCGCCAAGTCTTAAGCGCAAAAACAATAGCGGCCAACTCTAGATCATGTGTAGGGTAATTTTTCTCATGCGCTCTCAACTGCCTTCCCCCATAGGCTATTACCCTTCCCTCTTGCATTAAGACTGCGCCTAGTCCTGTCCCACAAGCATCGGTATAAACAACAAATGGCTTACTCCCATCTGGCAACACTAAGACTGGAGCTGTGGTTAAAGCTCTCTTTAATCGTTGGAACACATCATCACAATCTACGTCCCATGTGAAGACTAGATTCTTCTTTGTCAAGCGAGTTAATGGGGCTGATATCTTCGCGAAGTCCTTGATAAACTTCCTATAGTAGCCAGCCAACCCCAAGAAACTCCTCACCTCGGTAGCATTCTTCGGAACCTTCCAATCTTGGATGGATACTACCTTAGCGGGATCCACAGCTATCCCTTCCTTAGAGATCACGTGCCCTAAGAACCGCACTTCCTTCCTCCAAAAGTGACATTTAGATAATTTAGCCTTAAGGCTATGCGCTCAAAGAGTCTCCAACACTTCCCTAAGATGCAGGGCATGCTCTTCTTCACTCTTAGAAAAGACCAAGATGTCATCCACAAAGACCACCACGAACTTATTAAGGTACTCCCTGAACACCCTACTCATCAAATCAACAAAGTATGCAGGGGCGTTCATCAAACCAAAGGGCATCACCAGTCACTCATAGAAACCCTCCGGAGTCCTAAAGGCAGTCTTCTCTATACTATCCTCAGCCACTCTCAACTGATGAAACCCCGTGGCTAAGTCCAACTGCGAAAACACTGAGGCGCCAACCAACTGATCAAAGAGATCATCAATCCTCGGCAATGGGTGCCTATTCTTCTTTGTAAGCTTGTTGAGTTCTCTATAGTCTACACAAAGTCTGAGGGACCCATCCTCCTTCGTGGCAAAAACCACTGGAGCACCCCACTCCGATATACTTCATCTTATGAACCCCTTCTCAAGCAACTCCCCTACTTGCTTATTGAGTTCCCTCCTCTCACGAGGAGCCATGTGGCGCACTGGCAAAGATACTGGTTTAGCATTGTTTACCAGATATATTCGGAAGTCTATCTCCCGCTTCGGAGGTAAGCCCTTCACCTCCTCAAACACATCCGAGTATTCCCGGACCACTCTAACAGATCGCAAACTCTCGACCGAAGCGTCAAGCGATTCAAGATAACTTAGCATAACAGAATCCATGGGATTACAAGAGATCTCGAGAGTGTTACCCAAGCGGGTCATGAGCCTAACAACTCTCCTTTCACAATCAAGAACGGCACCATTACTGGATAACCAGTCCATGCCCAAAATCAACCCATAGCCCGTGAAGCCCAAAACAAAAGCAACACATCTAAACTCAACGCTAAGTATGGAAATCTTCAAACCCAAACATATCATGGACAAATAAGTGGAGCCCCCAATTGGGTTTGAAACAACCAAGGGATCATCTACTAGACTGGTGTCTAAGTGCAGTGACTCAACTAATGATGATGAGATAAACGAATGCGAGGCGCCAGAGTCAAACAAAGTACGGACAGGATGATCAAACAGAAAAACCAGACTTTCAACGGAAATAGTTCTACCTCTTTCCTGAATCGGTGGAACTGCGAGAGCCTGAACTTGCCCGCTTGCCTGGCCTGGTGCCATAAGAGCTTGCACCTGTCCTCCTGAGGTAGATCCCGTCCTCTGCCCCTTCTTAGGGCAGTCCTTCACTAGATGCCCTGCTTCGCCACAGTGGAAGCAGCCAGTCTTCTTCTTCTTCCGACAATCTTTGCTTAGGTGGCCTGGTGTCCCGCAATTGAAGCACTTCTTCTTTCCCTTGCCACTGTTGCCTTTCCCACCCTTGTTTTGTTGTTGCTGTTGAGGTCTCTTCTGATCTCCTTTCTTCTCGGTTGCCTTATTAGCATTGGGACCCTTCTCTTCCTCATGCACAAGTGCCATGTCTACTAGCTTCTCAAAGGTGGCCCCCATAGGGATGTGAGTCATAGCCAATCCATGCATCGGTTCATTCAAGCCTTTAACGAACCTCAGAGCCTTCTTCTCCGGTGTATTCACCATGTCCATGCCAAACCTTGCTAGCTGATTAAACTTGTTGACATATTCCTTCACTGATAAGTTTCCTTGCTTTAATGTCAAGAACCTTTCCATATAAAGATTTTCTTCCACACGTGAGAGAAACTTTGCCTCAAACCTTTGCCTGAAATCTTCCCAAGAGTCAACAGGGCGCTCTCCATTAGTGACATCCCACCAGAACGAGGCCTCTCCCTTCATTAACCAAGCAGTTAACTTGATTTCTTTCCTTCTTCCATCTCAAAGATATCTATCAACTCTTCCACCTCCTTAAGCCAATCCCTAGCTTCCACAAAAGTTTCTGATCCTTGAAAAGGTTTCCCTCCCATAGCCTTGAATTCCTTGCAAGTCTTAGAAAAAGTACCCGCGCGAGGAGGAGGAGGAAGATCGGGTGCAACTGGTGGTGGAGGAACATTTGCTGGACCCGCAGCGGCGGCCCTAGCCTCCATCAATCTCCTATACCATACTGGTATCGTCACACCCTCCGGAAAGTTAAGATCTTCAGCCATGCTGAAACGAAAAAGGGAAGATTCAAAACGGAGAATTCGAAAGATAAAGATATGGCTATTGGGGATTATGCTTTTCTTTCAAAAACTTTTCTCTTAAAAGACATGTTCTTGAAAATACTTCTTCCAAAAATGTTTTTAGAAAAATAGTTTTTCTAAAAATTTTATCTGTTCTGGTAACCTTCAGCTCTGATACCACGTGTAACACCCCACACCCGCTAAGGTCACTCACTAAGGGAATGCCTTAACTTCGGTGGAGTATTTTAAGTGAATATAGAACAGAAAAATTACAACAAGACAGATATAAGTAATACTTGAAATTTAAAACATCATTTCATTGCAGCAGAAGGTAAACATGTTTGGTTACATACCAAAAACCAACAAGAGTCAAGTACAAAATATCCATCTCGATAAAAACATAAGTACATAATCCCACTACATACTAATAGCCATAATAGAAAAGATAAGCTGAGCTTTACATCTACGGTCCAAGCTCCAAAAGATAGATAAAGTAATATGATCAAAGCCCACTAGTGCTAGGCCCAACCTGAGGACCTGAGGGGGGAAAAAGATACAAACAACGGGGTCATACATAAGTCTGAGTGAGTCCTATAACTTTAACAATACAATCATTAAAGTAATTAGGGTATGATATAAACTTGGTACGGTAACGACTGGGGATAAATGACTACACTAAGCAGCCAACTAGACATAGGAAGAACCAAGATAACGGTAAAGACGCATCAACCCACCCGAGGATAATTACTAAATTGCACCACACCAGTCATTCCTAACTTAAAGGTTGATCCCACCTAAGGACTTAGAAAATTTAACTAGTAGTTTCGTGTACCCCTAGCTGACCACATAGGTGCCGTCTGCCCCTATCTCCACTAGGTGTACCCATTACTCCCTAAGCGATCGGCACCCTAACATAGATACCCGTGCTGGCCCCACAGTGGGGTGTATCACTCCCCAAAGTGGCAACCCGATACAACCAACGGTGCAAGGCTTATACCTACACGATGCAACAACGTCTTACTTACCAGCTCGGGTCCACACACGCATATGAAACCCGTTGGACTTGTGTTGCCATCGCTAACCCATTTTGGCCTCTTATAGTCAAGCCCAGTACGCGTGTCCCGTCCTCGACATGGGTCGAGCCCACAAAGATACATATGGGTTACTTGGTTGAAATGGGCCCCCACAAGCTACCCACCTAAGCTTGCTCCTTTTCTAGTGCATCCCACTTAACCCTTTAATCATGTTTAATTACATGTTTCCACTTTGGTTAAGTATTCTAATCGTATTTTCTATTGCCACCCAAGGCAACCACTAGATTTCCACATGCCACCCAAGGCACCCACTTAACCCCTCATGCCCCACTACATGCTTATCTGGTTAAGTGTTTCTTAATTGATTAAGAATGTAACCTTTGTAAAGACCTCTCACATTAGACTGTCTTTTATGGCAGCTGGATTTGCCGGTCGGGTCTGGGCAGCCTTACGCCATAACAGAGTCTAACCTCGTGTCTTTACACTTGTCACGTATTTAGTTTATGCCTAAGAACTCTCACATTGGGCCAATCATTTGTAGCCGCTGGATTTGCCGGTCGGGTCCGGGCAGTCTTATGCTACAAAAGGGTCCAACCTCGTGCCTTTGTCAATTAATTACACCTAATTAATCACCCCCATATTTTGAATTAATTTTACCTAATTAATTCCAATTTAATGATGTACATAATTGACTCAATTATGTCCATCCACTTATGGTATGCAACATCATACCAGTTTCACCACAATTTTGTTAACATGAATATTAACCTCATCGTTCCCCACGTAATACGCTAACATGACATACTTAAGAGGGAAGATTCATCACAAATACAATGGGTTTAACTTAGCATAACATTAGCATCAACATGGGTTTTAAAGGTGTCAACTTGCATATATGACCATAGCATCAAACCCAACTAGCATAAATAATCAACCCAAACTTGCATGAATCACATATGTCATAAAGAGGGTAACTTACATAGATGTTCATGTCATAGACCTATCATAAAGGGATAAACTTGCATACATGTCATAGGTCTAAAAAGGGATGAACTTGCATATGTTACTCATATCATAAAAAGGGGTAAACATGCATATGTATGCATATCATACAAAGGTGTAAACTTGCACATGTTACTTGCATATAATCAAACACCAAACTTGCATAACATGTCATATATGAACTTGCATATAATCAAACACCAAGCTTGCATAACATGGTGTCATAATGGATCAATGTTTATCATAGTGATTTGCATAACTAGCATCATGAACATATAACATAAAACTTGCATAACTAGCATCATGGACATATAGCATAAAACTTGCATAACTAACATCATGAGCACATAGCATATGATAACATAACTTGCATTGATCCACATTCATAACCAAAACCTCAGTACATCCTATCATAATTAGTTTAGCAATTGCTTTCTAAAGGCATAGAAACTCACAACTTGTTGATTAGCACTCCTATGAAGAAGATTAAGTTGCTAGAGTTGATTAGAAGTTGATTTGAGAAGCTATCTTCTTCTAAAATGTGATGGAGGCTCCTTCTAATTGCATTTTGATGGCATGACGGCCTTGTATCTATTTTTAGTATGAATTAGGGTAGTCCTAGGGTGTATTTATAGATTTAGGATGTAGTTTAGGCCATAGGATTAACCCTAGTTTAGATCTAAACCATCAAAAATCGTCACAGGTCAGCAGAACAGACCAGAGAACCAAAACAGGAGCACCAGGCTAGCCAGGGTCAAACCAGAAAGCTGTGCAGGTTTCTGGCTCGACACGGGCGCACTTCCCAAGTGCGCTAGTGTATTTTTGTGCTGGCGCACTTCACAAGTGTGCCAGTGCATTCTGGCTTGTTTTCGGTTTTTCTGCCTAACTACGTTCGTCCATATCTTCTTCATACGGACTCCGATTTTCGAAAACTCGGACTCTATTTCGCGTATTTTTCCGAGACGAACGCAATGGCGCAACCCGTTTCCCCTAATTCCCACATCTGGGATTAGTTATTCTTTAATTTTTGAATGTTAATATTAACTGAAATTCGGGGTGTTACAATATACATTCTTCTTAACTTAGAGATTTCGCGAACGAAATCATTTAAGTAGGGGAGAATGTAAACCTCATAATTTTAAAGAATATTATAATGATAAACTAGAGAATACTTAATTAAGTATTGGGAATTAGGTAAAACGGACTGCGTTAATGCGTTCGTCTTGGAATTTTGCTTTAGATAGACTTTGAGTTTGCGTGAAACGGACATTGTATGGAGAAGTTATTAAGCCTAGAAGTTTTATACGAACAAGATAATTATATATATATATATACAAACAAAACAAAATTTTCAAAATTATTCAAAACAGCGAAGCGGGAAGGCCAGGAGCAGAGTCGACTCATTCTAGGGATCGACCCGAGACCCTGTTGGGTCGACCCCGGGGTGATCTAGTGTGTTTGGTGTCGATCCATGGGTCTACCCTGGGGTCGACACAGTAAAGGGGGGTCAAACCCTATACAGATCTGGGAAAAATTCATTTTTCTGAACATGGGCTTGTTTGCGACTTGGTTCATTGGTTTTAGGCTATAAATAGGACCCATTTCTCTTGTTTTTACACACCAAAAACAATGGAGACAACGAGACGTTGCCCCAGCTCAGATTGAATTAGCCTATTTCCTTTAACAACAGCTTATACACATCTAAGAATTTCTTCTACAGCATCAGCCTACTGTTCTCTTTTCTTAAGATCCAATCTCTGTGAGTTCATGTTATTTTTAGATATAAACATTTAATAAGTAATCTTGACATGTTTATACGTTTGGATCTAAGCCCATGCCTGTTAATAACCTAAATCATAATAGATCTACCATTACTTGTACACTTGATTTAGTGTTCTCATATGCCCAATTTTGCCATCATATGCCTTTTCTGTTATTATGACCAATTTTATCATCATATGCCTGATTTGTTATTATACATATTCTTGTTCTCTTTTCTCCCTCTTTCTATTTTTATTTTTATAGCAGGACTACCTTCGAGCCTAGGCTTATCGTTGAAATACGCGAACGCATGAAATTGGGGATCGATGGGAATGATAAATTGGGGCATAACTTGTATTGTAAAACATGACTGGTATTTGGGGGCATAATCTACACCTTGATCTAAAACTTTAATTTGGGCATAACTTGCATTATGAATCATAACTAAGGTTTTCGGGGCATAACCTATACTGTAAAAATTGACTAAAAAATAGGGAAAATGTTTTATTGTGAATTATGACCATAATTTAGGGTATATAAATCTGTAGCCTTAATTTAAGATTTATCAAAACATAATAATGGAACTGTAAGTAACCTGCTGTAACTTGCGGAGATGATTAGAAATTTGTTGAAACTGAATACTGTAATTAAAAAACCTACGATGAACATGAATAATTGTTTAAGAATGAATATGCCTAGATTTACAGTAAATAGAAACTGTAACCGCACTTAGACATGAGGTTAGATTACACTTGTGGTAGAAGCCTATCCGGAACCGCCTGGCAAATCAAGCATCTACAAGTGGTTAATTTAATGTGAGGAGTATAGTGCATAAATATACATGTAACAGTGCAAAGACACGAGGTTAAGTACAACTTGTGGTAGAAGTCTGCCCGGCACCGCCCTACATATCCAGCATCCACAATTGGTAAACTTAATGTGAGAGTTCTGGTTCATTATCATACATGACCGGGGAATGATGATAACCTATTATAATTAATTATAGTAATGAGAATGTTATATAATGGGTAGGCTTGTCCTAGGGACGAGTGGAAATTATAACATAAGTTATAATAAATGGGAAGGAAACTTATTAGTAAACCTTAGTTAAGAGAACTAAGTTAATAAGTAAACAACGACAAGTTGTAGTGACATGTTAAACAGAAAATAGGTGAATTGAGATGAAGTATACTTAATTACGTAATAAGTAAAACATGATATTGCAACTATGGAATCAGACAATGGATAATATAAAGGGATTGTAGATTACTTTCATTAATTACAATCTAGGGATAAGAGACTGTAGATTACTTTCGTTAATTACAATATGGAGTATAACACGTTATGGGCTTATTAATAAACTTAAATGGATTAAGTTATATGTATATGAAATTAATAAGAAAGAGGAACTTGGCAACTGGAAAAAAAAGTCAATGTGAATGGGAATAACCTGTTAACCTGTAATACTTAACTTGTTGGAATATGTAGGGGTTACATGAACCTGTCAAATTGGGTAAGGGTTAAGTAAACTTTCTTGAATCAGTGGGGGTTAAGTAAATCTTGTTAAATATGTGGGGGCAGGTTATATATGTATAAACCCGATAAACTTAACCTATTTTATATGTTGGGGGTTATGCAACCTTGTTAAACTTTTAGGCATAACCTGTCAGTGGGGCGTTAAGTAAATCTTGTTGAATATGTGGGGGTGGGTTATATATAAACCTGACAAATTTAACCTGTTTTATATGTTGGGGTTATGCAACCTTGTTAAACTGTTAGGTATAAACTATCAGTGGGGGTTAAGTAAATATTGTAAAGTATGTAGGGGCGGGTACCCGACTGTTAACACCCCGTATTTTAACAACACTTAAAGAGGATAAATTAATAATAATTAATTTAATACTTAGAACTAAGGGAAACGGAATACGCCATTGCGTCCGTCTCGAAATTTTGGTCAAGATAGACTTTGGTTTACGTAAAACGGACACAGTATGAAGAAGTTATGAGGGTTTAAAGTTTGTATACGCGCAAGAGAATTATATATATAGGGTCTAAGAATTCAAAAATCAGGTCCAGAAAGTTCAAAAAATTTAAAATTCCAAAATTCGGGGTGAGCGGGAAAATTCCCGCCTATGGGAGTCGACCCTTAGGTTGACCCCCCAAGGGGGTGTCAACACCAGGGTCGACCCCCTAAGGGGTATTTTCTAAATTAGTATATGGGTTCAACCTGCTTTTTGGTGCCTCGGTATTTTCTCAGTTAGACCTAGCCACGGGGTTTCATCAGTTGAGGATGGCTGAGGACAGTATAGATAAGACTGCTTTTAGGACTCTAGATGGTTTCTTTGAATAGCTCGTAATGACTTTTGGGTTGACGAATGCACCCGCCTATTTTGTTGATCTGATGAGTAGGGTGTTTCAGGAGTTTCTAAATAGATTTGTCGTGGTCTTTGTTGATGATTTCTTAATCTTCTCAAAAAGTGAGGATGAGCATGCTCAACATTTGAGGGAAGTTTTGAAACTCTCCATGCGCATCAGCTTGAGGCAAAATTCTCCAAATGCCACTTTTGGAGAAAGGAGGTGAGATTCCTAGGGCATGTGTTTTCTAAAGAAGGGAGATCGATAGATCCTGCTATGATGGTTGTAGTTCAAGACTGGCAAATTCCAAAGAATGCAACGAAAGTGAGATGCTTTTTGGGGTCAGCAGGCTATTATAGGAAGTTCACCAAGGACTACACAAAGATATCAACCCCACTCACCAGGCTGACAAAGAAGAATTTGGAATTTTCGTGGGATATAGATTGTGATGTTGCTTTCCAACAACTGAAGGGGGTTCTGACAACAACCCCAGTCTTGACCTTGACTGATGGGAATAAAATGTTTACAGTTTACACTGATGCATGTGCTATGGGGCTTGGTGTGGTTCTGATGCAAGAAGGAAGGGTATTATGTTATGGAGGAAGACAGCTAAGAGTCCATGAGAAGAACTACCCGACCCATGATTTAGAGCTAGCTGCCATAGTATTTGCGCTTAAGATGTGGCGTCATTATTTTCTTGGAGAGAGGTCCGAGTTGTACACCGATTATAAATCTCTCAAGTATTTGTTCTCATAGAAGGATCTTAATTTAAGGCAACAAAGGTGGATGGAGTTCTTAGCTTCTTATGATTTTGAGATTGCTTATACCCTTGGCAAGGGTAATATGGTGGCAGATGCACTGAGTAGGCAGAATATGGCCTTAAGTCCTCTGTTTATGGAAAGGAAAAGCTTGGAGTTCACATCGACCTTTGATTTTAGACCCTCCCCCGAACTTTTGCCTGGTTTGTTTGCATCGCTAGAGATATGACCTACTCTTATGGATCAGATAGAAGCTTCGCAGTGAGATGATCCATAGATTTCATACATCTTCGATAGGCTTAGTAAAGGGGAGACTTCTGGTCACCTCAATAGATATTCGATTAACGATAAAGGGTGGTTGCGACGAGATGGAAGGCTTTGTTTTCCTCATACTGGAAGTTTGCTAAAGGAAGTCCTAGAAGAATCCCATCATTCTAAGATGACTATTCATCTAGGTGGTGATAAGATGTATAAAGACACGAAGAGGGTTTTTTTTTTTGGGCTGGGATGAAGAAAGATGTTGCAAAGTTCGTTTCTCAATGTTTAGTTTGTCAGCAAGTCAAAGCTGAGCAAAAGAAGCCCGGTGGTTTACTTCATCCTTTGGAGGACAGTGGAAGTGGGAGAGCGTCTCTATGGATTTCATAGATGGTTTGCCTAGATCAAAAAAAGACAACACCAGTATTTAGGTGGTAGTACATAAACTTACTAAGAGCGATCATTTTATTCTAGTTAAGAGTAAGAGGACAGCAGCATGGTTGGCAGCAGCATATGTTTGAGAGATAGTTCATCTTCATGGAGTACCTTCCAGCATGGTAAGTGATCGTGACCCCATCTTTACTAGTGAGTTTTGGAGGAGTTTGCAAGAAGCATTAGATACACAATTACGTTTGAGCACCGCTTATCATCCTCAGACCAATCGACAGACGGAAATGGGTGAACAGAGTTCTTGAAGATCTTTTGAGACCGTGTATCCCAAACTTCGGAGGGACTTGGGAAGAGCACCTTCCTTTAGTAGAGTTTGCCTATAACAACAATTATCAAGCTAGCATTTGCATGGAACCCTTAAGCATTATACGTACGACCCTGTAGGTCACCAACTTGTTGGTGGGAATCTACAGAAAGGCTTTTGCTTGGACCAGATATGGTTAGAGAAACGTTCGGAAGATTGATCTTAATAGACGACGAATGAAGACCACTCAAGATAGGTAGAAATCCTACGCACACAAGAGAAGGACTGACATACAACTCAAAGTAGGGGATATGGTTTTCATTAAAGTGTCATCTTTGATGAATGTGGTTCGCTTCAGATCTATAGGGAAGTTGGCACTAAGATTCGTAGGGCCATTTCCCATAACAGAAAGGATTGGCCAAATGGCTTAGAGAGTAAAGCTGCCAGAGAGACTATCTCGTGTTCATAATGTTTTCCACGTTTCTCACTTATGGAATTGTTTGCATGATACCGCGGAAGTAGTTGAGTTGAGTGTAATGGAAGAAGTAGAGGTGGAGCGGGAGGCGATAGTCAGACGAGTTCCTTCCCGTATTCTTGGATCAGAAGTTGAGAAGCTACGCAATAAAGAAATCAAGTTGGTGAAGGTTCAGTGGGGAGACAACCCAGAGGATGCAACTTGGGAGACCGAAGACAAGATTCGTGCTTCATATCCTTTTCTTTTCGAGGGTATGATCTTAACTTCCTTTTCCAAACCTTTATTTATGCTTCTTTCTATCATTTAATATATCCTATCGATCGAATTTTCGACCTTTAGGTAGGAATCCCATGGATGTAAACATGTGGTTGAGACATGTTATGTTTGATGGATGCAAGTTGATGCAAGTGTTTGCTAATAGTTGCTTGTGGATGCATACACACACACATTAGGCACTAGATCGGCTCAATCGCTTTCATACTGCATATGGATGTGTATGCATTTTTCTTCTTTTTATGGATGAAAAGAGATGTACCATCATATGAATGTTGCATTTGGACGATTGATTGTGCACACATATAGAACTTACATGTTATAATAGGATTATTTGCATACATATTGGATTCATAGCAAAACATACATTGCATTGAGAAGATCAACTGGATCAGTAGATCAGCTTATTTTCGCATTAGTGTTGGGACATATACACACACTTTTGCATATGCTCATATAAGCATTAGAAGTCTTTAAGGACACTGAATGTCAGTGATTGATGGATCAGTAGATGGGAGAAGTATGGTAGGATATGCAATCTTCTTAACTTAATGATTTCGGGGATGAAATCCTTTGAGTAGGGGAGAATGTAACACCCCGTGTTTTAACAACACTAAAAGAGGATAAATTAAATAATGATTAATTTAATACTCAGAATTAAGGGAAACGGACTACGCCATTGCATCTATCTTGAAATTCTGGTCAAGATAGACATTTGGTTTGCATAAAACGAACACTGTATGAAGAAGTTACGAGGGTTTAAAGTTTGTATATGCGCAAGAGAATTATATATGTATATATAGGGTCCAAGAATTCAAAAATCAGGTCCAGAAAGTTCAAAAAAGTACAAAATTCCAGAATTCGGGGTGAGCGGGAAAATTCCCGCCTAGGCGAGTCGACCCCTTACGGGGGTGTCGACCCCTAGGTTGACCCCCCAAGGGGGGTGTCGACACCAGGGTCGGCCCCCTAGGGGTGGGTCGACCCCCTAGGGATGTCGTGGCTAAGTCAGTTTAGAGGCTGGCAGCTATAAATACATACTCATTTCTCTTATTTTCTTCACTGAAAATCAATGGAGGCCTAAATGTTGCTGGTGCCTAGACTGAATCAAAACTCTTTCTTCTTCTGCAATCAAATTTAGAGATTCAAGCGTAGATCTGAGATTCATTAACTATTTTCTTCTCCTCCTATTGTTTTAGATCCAAATGCTGTGAGTTTTAATAGCCTTTAGATTTAAATAAATAAAAGTAAACATGATATGACTGTAAATTTGGATCTATTCCTATGACTGAATCGTATCAGATCTATTATAATTTGTGAATCCATGATATCATAATTTGGATCTATGCCTGCGACTGAAACATATTAATCTACTGTAATTTGCGAATCTATGATGTTTTGAATTGACTGTAACTTGGATCTCAACCTTTATCATGTCATATCTACTTTTAATTATAGATCTAATTTGTTATTTGGATCATCTTATGATTATCATGTGGTAGTCAATTTAGATCCGACATTAGTTGGACATCTAAATTCTTATTTAGATCTATTCATGCCCATTATGACATCCCTACTATGTTAGAACCTGTTTTATTATCACAAGTTCACCGATTGTTCTTATATGTCCATCCTATCATTATTCCATCATATGCTTATGCCAGTTTGTTAGAAAAAACATCTCTATCATCTTCCCTTCACCATTTTCCTTTTTATTTTATATAGCCAGGCTAATTTCTAGCCTAGGCATATGCCGCTAAATTATGCGATTACGTTGGTTTGGGAACGAGGGGAAAAACTTCGAAATTGGGCATATCTTGTGAATTGAGAATTTGGGTGAAACACCCCACCCTCCATTAAGGTCACTCACAAAGGGAATGCCTTAACTTTGGTGGAGGTTTGTAAGTAAAATTCACAAATAAAACACAAGACATATATAAACACATATATATAAGCAGCGGAAAACAACAGGCTTTTTATTTAATAAATACGTGTTCATACAAAACATTTCCATAACGGTCACATAATAACTTCCAAAACATTACATTATCATTTCTATCTTGGTTATTAAATAAAGAAGCATAAAACGTAATTAAAACTGCATAAATCCCCATGATTGTGTCCAACATCCATAGCCAAAGCAAGAGAGTCCAAACCGTACATCTACTATCTTGAAGCTTTCAAAGAATCTGACTAAGCTGTGTTGTTTCCTCCCTGTGGACCTTGGGGGGGGGGACGGAAGAAAAGAAGACGAAAGAAAATAGGGTCAGACATAAAGCCAGGTAAGTCTAGTGACTCTTCAGTACGAGAATAAGAATAAGGGCAAGATAGGTATAAAATGGAAACAGGAAAATATCATAAACTAAGATAAAGTAGTTTTGAAACGAATATACTATCATACCCCACACTATAACTCTACACCTATTTGAAATGTCTTAACTGGCACCCCATGCAGGAGGTGAAGTGATCCTCTTTTTCTAAAGATCGACTCCTACTCGCATAATTACATGTGTCTTACAGCCCCCAAAGATTGTAGATACCTATGCTGGTCCCACCATGGGGTGTATCAAGTCCCATGGTGGCTGCCCGACACAATACTAGATTGCATAGGTTATACTACTGGTGCCCCCAGTGCCCTATTTGTCTGCTCCGAAGTGTGTGCATGTCCGCACTCCGTTAGAACCCACACTGTTGCACCCACAACCGTCGCTTTGACCGCTTACAATCAGCCCAGTAATCATTCCCCACCCTGCCTACTTTCAGGGTACCATGATACCTAATTGGGTTACTGCTGAAATGGGTCCCCGTCACTTGGGTTTTCTAGTCAAACATGTTAAGTGGTTAAGTGTCTGTATTTACCTAACCCCACCCATCAGTTTAATTAACATGTTGAATTGGTTAAGTGTTTTAGTTAACTTAACCCTACCATCCTGACTTGTTTGTCCTTAGCTTTTTAAAGCACCGACCACTCACATTCGACATATATTATTACGATTACTGGATGTGTCGGTCGCTTCCGGGCAGATTTACACCGTAACTCAGTCTAACCTTGGGTCCTTATTGGGCTCAATGGTTAAATATCCACATTGGATAGGTATTGTTGTGACTATTGGACAGCTGGCCGGGTCCGGGCAGGTTTACATCACAACTCAATCCAACCTCGTGTTAAGCATATTCGTATTTCCTAAATTTACATATTTGTCTTTATTACTTGTTATATGTAAATTTGTCAACAATTAAATGTTATGGCCCACATTCCAAGTTTAACGTTTTTGGTATAAGAAATTATACTGTTTAAATGCCACTAATTTTGGCATGTGACAAACATGCCAATTTCATATATTTTTAAATTTTCCCAATGTTACCCCATCTAAATATTAGGCTAACAATCTTAGCCTAATTTTACGTTCGCATGGTTTTCAACATATAATATTAGGCTAAAAACTTAGCCTAATTTAGCACACACATAATTGGTATAAGGGAATTCATAAACATAAACACGACCTAGGTGTAAACTTGGCATTTTTGGCATAATTAATATGAACATCATAGGTGTGAACTTGCAAAATAGCCAACATGAATGTCATAGGTGTGAACTTGCAAAATAGTCAATATACATATATGTGAATTTGCAACATAGCCTAAATCAACTTATATATATGTGAATTTGCATTGAAATAAGGGTCTAACCAAATAGGTGTCACATGAATTAGTATATGATTTAGACAACATAAGCCTAAACATGTTTTGGATCTGGGCATGACATCGAACATCACTAGCATATGACAAGAATATGACATTTTCATAAGTATGTATAACTTTATGACAAGGGTGTGAACTAGATCCAATCACATATCTAATTACAACATGAAACATGTACTAAAGTGGATCTTGACATGGATCCAATTAGGAACTTGCAACTTTTGTATAAACATAGGAGCATGTATATGATCATAACCATTTAGGCATAAAGGTTCTAGCATAAAGTATATACATGAGGTTCTAATCACAAACAACCTATATAATCACATAAACATGAACTATACAAAATGCTTGTGATGTTGTTGTCATTCTAAAAGTACAATAGGATCAACATCAATATTAGTTATACCACAAACATCCCAATTGCATTCACCACACAATCATTTCAATACATAGATATGAATTAACATCGTCGTTACATAATAGCACAATTCCACTTCCAATTTACATCAAATCAAGTCTTAGTTTTATTCTCATCAGAAAAATAACTATACTTACAACGAACGACGAACTTGAATTCTGGATTCTGAGTTCTGAATTTGATATGCTTTCCTTTGGGTAGACTAATGTTGTTTTGATTCATGTTTTACTTTATGTTGGCTTGTCTCTAAGCTTTCTAACTGACGGCCACTCCTAGTTTCTTTCCAGTAGCATAACAGCTCTAGTACTATAATATTTGTGTGAATTTAGGTTTAGACTTGAGTTGTATTTATAGAATTTTAAACTGATTAGAGCCGTCGATGAAGCTAGAGTAAATCCAGACCATCCGTCTCAAGAGAAACCAATCAGAAAGCGACACGTAAGCCCTAGTGACACAGCCAAGCCTCAGAAATCGACCAGAACCCGATCAGGCCAGCCAGGGCCTGACCAAGCAGGTTTCTGGCCTGGGCGCACTTGGCAGGTGCGCCAGTGCAAATTTGTACTGGCGCACTTCCCAAGTGCGCCAGTGCAATTTTGTTCTGGTGCACTTCCCAAGTGCGCCAGTGCATTCTGACCCATTTTTGGTTTTTCTGCCCAACTTCGTTCGTCCATATCTTCTTCATACGTTATCCGTTTTACGCACACTCGGACTCTATCTTAAGCAGAATTCCGAGACGAACGCAATGACGTAACCCATTTCCCATCATTTAGAATTAATTATACTTTAATTTGTTAAGTTATAGTAACAGAAAATTCGGGGTGTTACATTCTCCCCTCCTTAAAGGATTTCGTCCCCGAAATCTTCAAGTCTAGGAGAACGTAAGTCCTAACATCCAATCATCCATCTACTCAACCAACAAACACAAGCGTCCACTGTCCTTAAAAGACTTCTAATGCTTTATGATTATATGCACAGTGTGTGTATATGTCCTTAACTAATGCAAAATCAGGCGGTCTACTGATCCAGTTGACCTCCTTAATGCAAATCATGTAAGTGTCATGAATCCATTATGTATGCAAATTTGTCCTTACTCATAATTCTACATGAGTGCGCAAACATCAATACAAATGCGACATCCATATGATAACATATCAAGTTTCAACCACATACAAATATGAATTCATATATGCATATGCAGTATGAAGTGACTGAGCCGATCACAAAACCTAGGTTGTGTGTGTATATGCATCCACGAGCAACCACTAGCAATCACTTGCTACCACTTGCAGCCATCAACCATAACATGTTTCAAATACATGTTTACATCCAAAGGGGTTTCTACCTAAGGATAAAGGATAATATCGAGGAGATATACCTAAAAAGATAGATACAAGCACAACTTAAGGAAAAAGAGAGATCAAAGATACACCCTCAAAAAGAAAAGGGTAGACTGCACGTATTCTGTCCTCAGTTTCCCAAGTCGCGTCTTCCTCGGCATCGCTCCACTGAACTTTAATGAGCTTGACTTCGCGGTTGCGTAGCTTTTTCACTTCAGTTCCTATGATTCGAGTTGGAACTCTCCTCACAGTTGCTTCGCATTCCACTTCGGCTTCTTCTAGAATGCTTGGCTCCACCACTTCTGCTGATTCATGTAGACATTTCCGGAGATGAGAAACGTGAAAGACGTTGTGAATTCCAACCAATCTTTTAGGCAGCTCTACTCTATAAGCCATTTTCCCAATCTTCTCGATGATAGGGAATGGTCCTACAAATCTTGGTGCTAGCTTTCCTGCGGATCCAAAGCGAACGTCGTTCCTTAAAGGAGGTACCTTAAGGAAAACCCTGTCCCCAACCTCAAACTCAAGGTCGGTACTTCTTTTGTCGACGTAGGATTTATGTCTATCTTGGGCAGTCTTCATTCTCCTTCGTATCAAGTCCACTTTTTCTGAAGTCTCTCTAATCATGCCTGGCCCAAGTATAATCTTGTCGGTAGACTCCCACCAACATGTTGGTGATCGAAAAGGTCTTCCATACAAAGCTTCGAAGGGCGCCATACTGATGGTGGCTTGGTAACTGTTATTGTAGGCGAATTCCACTAAAGGAAGGTGATCCTCCCAAGTCCCTCCCAAGTCAAGAACACACAGTCTTAGAAGATCTTCTAGTACTCTATTCACTCTTTCTATCTGACCATCAGTTTGGGGGTGATAGGTCGTGCTCAAGCATAACTGTGTCCCGACATCTTCTTGCAGACTCCGCCAAAATTAGCTCGTGAAGATGGGGTCTCTGTCACTCACTATGCTAGAGGGTATTCCATGGAGTCGAACTATTTCCTTGAGATAAAGAGAAGCTAGAGACGAGGCAGTTCTTCTACTCTTGATAGGTATAAAGTGGGCGCTTTTAGTAAGCCTGTCAACTATCACCCAAATGCTACTATTGCCTCTTCTTGACCTAGACAACCCATCAATGAAGTCCATCGAAATGCTATCCCAATTCCATTGCGGGATTTCTAGAGGATGAAGCAGTCCTGCAGGCTTCTTTTGTTCCGCCTTGACCTGTTGGCATGTCACACACTTAGAAACGAAATCTGCCACGTCCTTCTTCATGTCGCTCCAATAGAAAACTCTCTTTACATCCTTGTACATCTTATCTCCACCTGGGTGTACTGTCATCTTGGAATGATGGGTCTCCTCGAGAACCTTCTTCACTAAATCCCTAGCTTGTGGGACGCATAGCCTTCCATCCCGTCTCAGCCAACCCTTATCATCAATGGAGTACCTATTGAGGTAACTGGAAGTTTCACCCCTAATTAGTTTATCAATCATATCCACAAGCTGCGGGTCTTCACGTTGTGCGGCTCCTATTGAGTCTAAAAGAGTGGGCCGTACTTCTAGGGATGCCAATAAACCAGGTATAAAATCTGAAGAGGGCCTAAAGTCAAAAATGGCTATATACTCCAAGCTTTTCCTTTCTACAAAGAGAGGGCTTAGGGTCAGTTTCTTTCTGCTTAATTCGTCCGCTCCTACGTTGCCTTTGCCAGGAGCATAGGAAATTTTAAAGTCATATGAGGAAAGGAAATCCATCCACCTTTGCTGCCTCAAGTTAAGATCTTTCTATGAGAAAAGTTACTTCAACGATTTATGGTCAGTATATAATTCGAACTTCTCACCTAGGAGATAATGGCGCCAAGACTTAAGCGCAAAGACGATGGCGGCCAACTCAAGATCGTGGGTTGGGTAGTTCTTTTCATGCACTTTCAATTGTCTTCCACCATAAGCTACTACCCTCCCTTCTTGCATCAGAACAGCGCCTAGCCCCGTACCACAAGCATCTGTATATACTGTGAACATTTTGCTTCCATCCAACAGAGTCAGAACTGGGGCTGCTGTGAGAGCCCTTTTTAATCGTTGGAAAGCAAACTAGCAATACAAATCCCAAGTGAACGCCAGATTCTTATTTGTTAGCCTTGTGAGTGGAGCTGAGATTTTCGCGAAATCCCTAATGAACTTTCGGTAAAAACCGGCTAGCCCAAGAAAGCTTCAGACTTCGGTTGCATTTCTTGGTGTCTTCCAATCTTGCACTACCACCACTTTCGCGGGGTCCACAGCTAACCCTCTTTGGACACTATATGCCCAAGAAACCTTACTTCTTCTCTCCAAAAGTGGCATTTGGAGAATTTTGCTTTTACGTGATGTGCACGGAGAGTATCCATGATCTCTTTCAGATGCTGAGCATGTTCTTCCTCATTCTTTGAGAAGATCAAAATATCGTCTATGAAGACCACCACAAACTTATTGAGGAATTCTCTGAACACCTTGCTCATTAGGTCTATGAAATAAGCAGGTGCGTTTGTCAAGCCGAAAGGCAAGACAAGCCACTCGAAGAAACCATCTGGGGTTCTGAACGACGTTTTATCAATGCTATCTTCAGCTACCCTTAGCTGATGGAATCCGGTAGCTAGATCAAGTTGGGAGAAGACCGTCACACCTACAAGATGATCAAACAGATTGTCTATTCAGGGAAGCGGGTGTCTATTCTTTTTAGTCAGCTTGTTTAGCTCCCTATAGTCCGCACAAAGACGTAGTGAACCATCTGCTTTGGTGGCAAACACCACTGGAGCACCCCATTCCGAGATACTCCGCCTTATAAACCCCTTCTCGAGAAGCTCCTTAACTTGCTTACTGAGCTTCTTTCTCTCCTTTGGAGCCATGTGTCTAACAGGAAGAGCTACGGGCTTTGCATTATCAAGAAGATATATGCGGAAGTCTATTTCCCGCTTTGGAGGTAAGCCTTTCACATCTTCAAAGACATCCGGATATTCCCGGACCACCCTAACCGACTGCAAATTCTCAACAGAAGCATCAAGCGACTCTAGATAACTAAGCATAACAGCATTCAAGGGATTACAAGAAATTTCTAGAGTGTTTCCGAGCCGAGTCAAGAGCTTAACCACTCTTTTCTCACAATCAAGAATGACACCATTACTGGATAACCAGTCCATGCCTAAAATCAGTCGATATCCTGGGAAGCCCAAAACAAAGGCACTACATCTAAATTCAACACTTAGAATAGAGATTTTCAAATCCAAGCAAACCATCGACAAATAAGCCGAGCCACCAATCGGATTTGAAACAACCAAGGGATCTTCTACCATACTAGTGTCTAGGTGCGGAGATTCTACTAAAGCAGATGAAATAAAGGAGTGTGATGCACCAGAATCAAAGAGAGTGCGAACTGGATGATCATAAAGATAAACTAAGCTTTCTACAGAAATATTTCTACCTCGTTCCTGTGGAGGTGCCACCAGCGCATGAACTTGTCCGTCGGAGGTAGATCCAGTTCTCTATCCCTGCCCCCGCTTCTTTGGGCAGTTCTTAGCCAAGTGCCTAGTCTCGCCACAACTAAAGCAACCACCATTCATCTTTGCCTTCTTCTTTCTGCAGTCTTTTGCTATATGTCCCACAATGCCACAGAAATTGCACTTTCTCTTTTCACGGGATTTGTTGTTCTTTCCACCTTTCTTGAAGTCTGTTTTCTTGGCATGTAAACCCTCCTTCTTTTCTTGAGGCACTTCCGCCTTTGCCTCTTTCTTGCCTTTATCTTCCTCGTGTAGCAGCGCCATGTCCACCAAGCTTTCATAGGTCACCCCCATGGGTATATGGGTCATAGCAAGGCTGTGTAGAGGTTCATTCAGGCCTTTGACGAAGCGAAGGGCCTTCTTATGTTGGGTGTTTACTAAATCCAGCCCAAATCTGGCCAGCTGATTAAACTGATTGACGTACTCCCTGATCATCATACTCCCTTGCTTAAGAGTTAGGAATTTCTCCATCTGCAGGCTTCTTTCATCTTGGGAGAGGAATTTCATCTCAAACCTCATCCTGAAATCTTCCCATGTTTCCACTGGCCTCTCCGTATGCGTAACTTCCCACCAATAGGAAGCTTCATCTTTGAGCAACCACACTGCTAGCAGTATCTTTTGCCTGTCATCAACTTCGATGATAACGGATAAGTCTTCAGTCTCCTTCAGCCAGTTCCTTGCTACCACAAATGATTCAGTTCCATTAAAGTCATTTCCTCCCATAGCCTTGAAGTCTCTACACGTCTTAGCAAAAGTGTTCGCACGAGGAGGGGAGGGGGAGGAGGAACCGCTGCCACTGTAGGAGGAGGAATGTCTGCTGGGCCCGCACCATTGGACCTAGCCTCTAGGTACATTCGGAACCAGCTAGGGATTGGTACTCCTTCTGGAAGGTTAAGATCTCCAGAAATGCTGGAACAAAATGGAAAGTATTCAAGATAAAGGGATAGAGGGATAGTGCATATGGCTCTGGGGAATTATGCCTTTTAAAAAACAACACTTTTTCTTGAAAAAGATGCTTCTTTAAACTTCTCTTTGAAAATAGTTTCAAAAACTGTTATCTAGTCTGGTAAATCTGTGCTCTGATACCAAGTGAAACACCCCACCCTCCATTAAGCTCACTCACAAAGGGAATTCCTTAACTTTGGTGGAGGTTTGTAAGTAAAAGTCACAGATAAAACAGAAGACAGATATAAACACATATATATAAGCAGCGGAAAACAACAGGCTTTTTATTTCATAAATACGTGTTCATACAAAACATTTCCATAACTGTCACATAATAACTCCCAAAACATTACATCATCATTTCTGTCTTGGTTATTAAATAAAGAAGCATAAAACGTAATTAAAACTGCATAAATCCCCATGATTGTGTCCAACAGCCATAGCCAAAGCAAGAGAGTCCAAATCGTACATCTACTATCTTGAAGCTTTCAAAGAATCTGACTAAGCTGGGTTGTTTCCTCCCTATGGACCTGGCAGGGGGAGGGGGGAGGGGAACGAAAGAAAAAAAGACGAAAGAAAATAGGGTCAAACATAAAGCCTGGTAAGTCTAGTGACTCTTCAGTATGAGAATAAGAATAAGGGCAAGATAGGTATAAACTGGAAACAGGAAAATATCATAAACTAAGATAAAGTAGTTTTGAAACGAATATACTATCGCACCTCACACTATAACTCTGCACCTATTTGTAATGTCTTAACTGGCACCCCATGCAGGAGGTGAAGTGATCCCCTTTTTCTAAAGATCGGCTCCTACTCGCATAATTACATGTGTCTTACGGCCCCCAAAGATTGTAGATACCTATGCTGGTCCCACCATGGGGTGTATCAAGTCCTATGGTGGCGGCCCGACACAATACTAGAATGCATAGGTTATACTACTAGTGCCCCCAGTGCCCTGTTTGTCTGCTCCGAAGTGTGTGCACGCCCGCACTCCGTTAGAACCCACACTATTTCACCCACCGCCGTCGGTTTGACCGCTTACAATCAGCCCAGTAATCGTGCCCCACCCTGCCTAGTTTCAGGGTACCATGATACCTAATTGGGTTACTGCTGAAATGGGTCCCCGTCACTAGTGTTTTCTAGTCAAACATGTTAAGTGGTTAAGTGTCTGTATTTACCTAACCCACCCATCAGTTTAATTAACATGTTGAATTGGTTAAGTGTTTTAGTTAACTTAACCCTACCATCCTGACTTGTCTGTCCTTAGCTTTTTAAAGCACTGACCACTCACATTAGACAGATATTGTTACGGTTACTGGATGTGCCGGTCGGTTCCGGGAAGATTTACACCGTAACTCAGTCTAACCTCGAGTCCTTATTGGGCTCAATGCTTAACCACCCACATTGGATAGGTATTGTTGTGACAACTGGACAGCCGAGCGGGTCCGGGCAGGTTTACATCACAACTCAATCCAACCTCGTGTTAAGCATATTCGTATTTCCTAAATTTACATATTTGTCTTTATTACTTGTTATATGTAAATTTGTCAACAATTAAATGTTATGGCCCACATTCCAAGTTTAACATTTTTGGTATAAGAAATTATACCGTTTAAATGCCACTAATTTTGGCACGTGACAAACATGCCAATTTCATATATTTTTAAATTTTCCCAACGTTACCCCATCTAAATATTAGGCTAACAATCATAGCCTAATTTTATGTTCGCATGATTTTCAACATATAATATTAGGCTAAAAACATAGCCTAATTTAGCGCACACAAAATTAGTATAAGGGAATTCATAAACATAAACACGACATAAGTGTAAACTTGGCATTTTTGGCATAATTAATATGAACATCATAGGTGTGAACTTGCAAAATAGCCAACATGAATGTCATAGGTGTGAACTTGCAAAATAGTCAATATACATATATGTGAATTTGCAACACAGCCTAAATCAACTTACATATATGTGAATTTGCATTGAAATAAGGGTCTAACCAAATAGGTGTCACATGAATTAGCATATGATTTAGACAACATAAGCCTAAACATGTTTTGGATCTAGGCATAACATCGAACATCACTAGAATATGACAAGAATATGACATTTTCATAAGTATGTATAACTTTATGACAAGGGTGTGAACTAGATCCAATCGCATATCTAATTACAACATGAAACATGTAATAAAGTGGATCTTGACATGGATCCAATTAGGAACTTGCAACTTTTGTATAAACATAAGAGCATGTATATGATCATAACCATTTAGGCATAAAGGTTCTAGCATAAAGTATATACATGAGGTTCTAATCACAAACAACCTATATAATCACATAAACATGAACTATACAACTTGCTTGTGATGTTATTGTCATTCTAAACGTACAATAGGACCAACATCAATCTTAATTATACCACAAACATCCCAATTGCATTCACCACACAATCATTTCAATACATAGAGTTGAATTAACATCGTCGTTACATAATAGCACAATTCCACTTCAAATTTACATCGAATCAAGTCTTAGTTTTATTCTCATCAGAAAAATCACTATACTTACAACGAACGACGAACTTGGATTCTGGATTCTGAGTTCTGAATTTGATATGCTTTCCTTTTGGTAGACTAACGTTGTTTTGATTCGTGTTTTACTTAGTATTGGCTTGTCTCTAAGCTTTCAAACTGATGGCCACTCCTAGTTTCTTTCCAGCAGCATGGTGGCTCTAGTACTATATTATTTGTGTGAATTTAGGTTTAGACTTGAGTTGTATTTATAGAATTTTAAACTGATTAGAGCCGTCGATGAAGCTAGAGTGAATCTAGACCATCCATGTAACACCCTACCTCCGCCAGGGCCACTCACAAGAGAATGCACTAGCTTTGGAGGGGTGATGTCTAGGTAAACATGCACAGAGATTTCACAAGATAGAACATAGATAAATAAATAAGTAAAGCAGCGGTAGAAATTTAAAAACCATAGTTAACCATTTCAGAACCAAATAGTCAACTTACATCAAAGTACTTAGTCATTATTTTCCAACTACCACAAGTCCAGAAAACATAAACTGAAAATAACATAAAGTAAACTATCCCCAAGATAGATGTGGTGAAGCCATAGCAAGCTCAAGTCCAAACCGTACATGAGCTATCAAGAAAGCAAGCCAAATGTCCAAGCTAAGCACTAGTGCTCCCTCCCTGAGAACCTGGGGGGGGGGGGGAACGAAAGAAAAGAGGCGAAAGAAAAAGGGTCAGTCATAAAGACTGGTAAGTCCTACCTACTATTAGTATAAAAACTAATGAAGTTAACTAAACATGAGAAACTGAGATGAAACATAAAGATGGTAACTAACTAGCATGATAAATAGATAACAAGGTAGATCAAGTGTGGCATCGCATATACAAGGTTTAGTTTTGCACCAATAGTACTAGTATTCCAACCCATGTCAAGTATAAACAAGAAATGATCCCTTGGCCCAATATCATGAGTTGACCCAAGTCAAGGTCCAACTATACAATCCAGTCGATCGGCTCCCTATAAGCCTAACTCGTCGAGTGTCGGTGTCATACGGCGCAATCACGGAATGTAGTCGAACTGTGCTGGGTCCACCCTAGGGTGTATCAAGCCCTAGGGTGACAACCACTGACACAAATCAAGCACGCACAGTCTAAACCTACTGGTGCCCATGTCTGTTATTTTTCAACTTCGGACTATGTGCACGACCATAGCCCGCCTGAACCTACACTGGCGCACCTACTCTGCCGTCTTTCTGGTCGCTTACAATTAGCCCAGTAATCGTGCCCCACCCTAGCCTAGTCCCTAGGGTATCATGATACATCCAAGAGGGTTACTGCAAGGACCACGTAACTAGGGTTTCCAACGGGTTAAGTGTGGTTAACCATATCCAATCATGTATCAAGTTGGTTAAGTGTATCCAAGTGGTTCATGACTTAATCCTAACATGTGGCATTAATTAATTTAATACACCCAACCTCTCACATTAGACTTTGTTGTGGTTACTGGATATGCCGGGCGGGTCCGGGCAGCTTTACACCACAACCTAGTCTAACCTCGGGTTTCAAGCGCGATATGACCAACTTCTCACATTGGGTCCTATTGTTTGTAGCCACTGGATTTGCCGGGCGGTTCCGGGAATATTTACGCTACAAACTCAACCCAACCTCGAGTTGGCCACTTTATGGTTTTCTACATGTCATGACCACATTCACGTTTTCAAGCATAATCAAGTTTCATGTCACATTTCAAGTCATGTTTTTCATGTCATTTCAAGTTTTCCTAACTACCCATAACGTATTCCCATTCGCACGTAAATTCGCATCAACACAAGTGAATCAAGGAACATAAAAATATGACCAAGATGGCCATAAGGTGGTAAAGTTGGTCATAAGTTAAACATGATGATATCTGAGGCAAAGGTGTTCATCACAACTAGCATATAGGATTTTTGGCCTCAAAACATGTATGACATCAAACTTAGCAAATAAACTTGTGGGTAGCATGTAGTTCAACATCATAGGCAAAGGTGATAACATGATAATAGTTGACATATAGTGATAAACTTGTGGGTAGCATGTAGTTCAACATCATAGGCAAGTTAACATCAAGGTTATGAGGGGTTCTATGTTGCATTATGCATAATCCCCAAATAAAGCTCATAGCTTTCTACCTAAAAATCAAGATGAACGCTACTAGGTTTATGATAGTTCCACAATCATAGATCAAAAGAGTCATAAATGGATCTATGCATACAAATATAGCCCCAAGGCAAGTATTACACCAAAAATCCCATTTCAACTTGCTACATGTTCATATTAATTTCATAGTTTAAATCTAAGAGTAGAGTGGGGCTTATAAATCGTGGCTATGAGAAATAGAACAAATTAGAACAAGATAGAGATGTTATAGAAGCTCTAGGAATGATGTAGCAACACTAGAAGCCTTGAGAAATAAGTAGCTCCTTTGATTTGATGGAGAAAGATTGCTCCTTTTTGCCTTAGAAGCTCTCAAGATGAAGATGGAGGCCATGATTAGGGAACATTTTGGCAGAATTTAGTTGTTAGGATGATTTGTGATGGTTTAGGCTAGGTCTCAGGGTGTTTTTATAGGTGTAGAGACTAGTTTAGTCCATAGGATTAACCCTAGTTTAGATCTGAACCATCAAATCCCGTCACAGGCCAACTGACCAGACCAAAGGAGCAAACAGGTACACCAGGGAAACATGGCCGACCAGGGAGGTCGACCCCCAGGTCGACACCCAAGTCGACTAGGCAGTCGACCTGGGCTGGGGCAGGTCGACTCCCCAGTCGACCTGGGGTTGGGCGGGAAATTTTCCCGCCCGATCTGTTTGGAGCTGATTTTGAATTTCGAGCTGAATTTTGAATTTTCTGAAATCTTCTATGGGCCATATCTTGGTCATACGGACTCCGATTTACGAAATTTCAGACTCGTTTTCAAGCAGAATTTCGAGATGAACGCAATGGTGTAACTCGTTCCCATTGATTCTTAACTTATGATTTAATTCTGCTCTGATTTCCTGTTTTAACATGTTATAAAAATTCGGGTTGTTACATTCTCCCCACCTTAAAGGATTTCGTCCCCGAAATCTCCAAGTTAGGAAGAACGTATCCTACCATCCATCATCCATCTACTCAAGACATCATCCACAAGTAATCATTGTCCTTAAAAGATTTCTAATGCTGTATGAACATATGCAAAAGTGTGTGTATATGCACCTATCTAGTGCGAAAATCAGGTGGTTACTGACTTAGTAAACCTCCTTAATGCAGAATATGTTAGTGCAATGAGTCCAAATGTATGCAAATTCCTAACATTATTTATAATCTCTACATGAGTGCACATAACATTCATTCATATGCAACATCCGCGTGATAGCATAACAAGTTTCATCCATGAATAAGCATAAACACTCATGCATATGCAATATGAAAGTGTGTGAGCCGATCTTAGTGCCTAACGTGTATCATGCATCCACGGGTAACCACTTGCAAACACTTGCAACCATTTGCAACCATCAAGCATAACATGTTTCAAATACATGTTTCATCCAAAGGGTTTCTATCTAAGGTTCTCATGACAAGATTAACGAGATAACAAGATAAACATGGATAGCAGAAGAAAGATATGCTAACTAGGAAAAGAGATCGAGAATGTACCCTCAAAAAGAAATGGATAAAGCCCACGCATCTTCTCCTCGGTTTCCCAAGTTGCATCTTCATTGGCTTCACTCCACTGAACCTTTACTAACTTGACTTCTCGATTCCTCAGCTTCTTTATCTCCGTTCCCAATATACGAATCGGAGCTCGCCTCAGGGTTTCCTCTTTCTCTATCTCCACGTCTTCAAGAATGCTAGGCTCAACTACTTCGGCTGATTCATGTAGGCATTTTCGGAGATGCGAGACATGAAAGACATTGTGCACTCCAGCCAGCTTCTCGGGCAATTCCACCCTATAAGCCATTTGCCCAATCTTCTCGATGATAGGGAAGGGTCCTACGAACCTTGGTGCTAGCTTTCCAACTGCTCCAAAACGAACCACATTTCGCAAGGGAGAAACCTTCACAAAGACCATATCTCCAACTTCAAACTCTAAGTCTGTCCTTCGCTTTTCTGCATAGGATTTCTGTCTGTCTTGGGCCGTTTTCATCCGCCTTCGAATTAACTCAACCTTCTCGGATGTGTCCCTTATCATGTTGGGCCCAAGTTTAAGCTTATCCGTCGTCTCCCACCAACATGTTGGTGACTTGCATGGCCTCCCATACAAAGCTTCGAATGGTGCCATCCCTATGCTTGCTTGGTAGCTGTTATTATAAGCAAACTCTACGAGAGGAAGGTGGTCTTCCCAAGTGCCACCAAAGTCAAGAATGCATAGCCTCAACAGATCTTCTAGTACCCTATTCACCCTTTCGGTCTGACCATGAGTCTGTGGGTGATAGGATGTACTTAGATTCAATCGCGTACCCATCGCTTCTTACAAACTATTCCAAAATTGGCTAGTGAAGATTGGGTCACGATCGCTAACTATGCTAGAAGGAACTCCATGCAATCGCACTATCTCTCGAAGATAAACAGATGCTAGCCATGATGCGGTCCTCTTGCTCTTCACCGGAATGAAATGAGCGCTCTTCGTGAGTCTATCCACTATGACCCATATGCGAGTATTCCCCTTCCTTGATATCGGCAATCCATCCACAAAATCCATAGAGATACTTTCCCACTTCCATTGCGGGACCTCCAATGGATGCAGTAGCCCACTGGGCTTCTTCGACTCGACCTTTACTTGTTGGCAAACAATGCGTCTAGAAACAAACTCTGCAACATCCTTTTTCATCCCATCCCAAAAGAAAATGCGCTTCATATCCCGGTACATCTTATCCCCTCCGGGATGTATGGCCATCCTCGAGTGATGCGCCTCCTCAAGAACTTTATTTACTAAGTCTCCCACTTGTGGGACACATAGTCTTCCATCATGCCTTAGCCACCCCTTGTCATCAATAGTATATCCAGCGAGGTGACTTGACGTCTCACCATGAATCAACTTGTCCATGATGTCGACTATCTGCGGGTCTTCCCTCTGTGAAGTCCCAACTTGATCAAGAAGTGTATGTCTAAGCTCATGGGATGCTAACGAACCAGTCATCGACTCAACAGCAGGTGTAAAATCAAAGTTTGCCAAGAACTCTAGGCTCTTCATCTCAACAAACAATGGACTCAAAGTCAACCTTTTTCTACTTAGCGCATCCGCCACAACATTACCCTTGCCAGGGGTATAAGCTATATCGAAGTCATATGATGCCAAGAATTGCATCCACCTCTGCTGCCTTAGATTCAAATCTTTTTGCGAGAAGAGGTACTTGAGCGACTTGTGATCGGTATATAACTCAAACCTTTCACCTAGAAGATAATGGCGCCAAGATTTGAGTGCAAAGACGATCGCCGCCAACTCCAAATCATGAGTGAGATGGTTCTTCTCATGAACTTTAAGTTGCCTACCCCCAAAGCATATCACTCTCCCTTCTTGCATCAGGACAGCGCCTAATCCCGTGCCGCATGCATCGGTATACACGGTAAACAACTTCCCTCCATCGGGTAATGCTAGAACTAGAGCTGTGGTGAGGGCTTTCTTGAGCCTTTGAAAAGCAAGCTCACACTCTAAGTCCCATGTAAAGACTAAGTTCTTCTTCGTTAACTTAGTAAGAGGGGCTGAAATCTTAGCGAAGTCCTTAATGAACTTCCTATAAAATCCTGCCAGACCGAGAAAGCTTCTCACTTCCGTTGCATTCTTCGGAACTTTCCAGTCTTGTACCGCCACTACTTTAGCGGGATCCACAGCTATGCCCTGCTTAGAAACTATATGCCCAAGGAACCGAACTTCCCTTCTCCAAGAATGGCATTTGGAGAACTTGGCTTTTAACTGATGAGCTCTAAGCGTATCCATAACCTCCTTGAGATGTGTAGCATGCTCTTCCTCGTCCTTAGAGAAGATCAGAATATCATCCACGAAGACAACCACGAACTTGTTAAGGAACTCCCTAAACACCCTACTCATCAAATCAACGAAGTATGCGGGTGCATTAGTCAAACCGAACGACATGACAAGCCATTCAAAGAATCCATCTGGAGTCCTAAACGCAGTCTTGTCAATACTATCCTCAGCCACTCTAAGCTGATGGAATCCGGTGGCTAGATTGAGTTGAGAGAAAACAGAAGCACCTACAAGCTGGTCAAAGAGATCATCAATCCTCGGTAACGGGTGCCTATTCTTCTTTGTCAGCTTGTTTAACTCACAATAATTAACACATAGACGAAGCGAACCATCCGCCTTAGTAGCGAATACCACAGGAGCACCCCATTCAGAAATGCTTCGCCTAATGAAATTTTTCTCAAGAAACTCCTTGACTTGCTTGCTAAGCTCTCTTCTTTCTCGCGAGGCCATGTGCCTAACAGGCAATGAAACTGGCTTGGCATTATCAACAAGATATATACGGAAGTCTATCTCGCATTTAGGGGGTAAACCCTTCACCTCATCAAAAACATCAGGATATTCTCGGACCACCCTCACAGATTGAAGATTGTCAATAGACGAGTCGAAGGATTCAAGATAACATAACATGACGGGCTCCATAGGGTTACAAGAAATCTCTAGGGTATTGCCAAGGCGAGTCATAAGCCTCACTACACTATGCTCACAATCGAGAATGGCTCCATAACTGGACAACCAATCCATACCCAAAATCAACCCGTATCCCATGAACCCGAGAACGTAAGCATTACATGTGAATTCTACGGTCAAGATAGAAATCCTCAAATCCATAAAAATCATAGATAGATGGGCGGAACCCCCAATTGGATTTGAAACACTAACGGGATCCTCAACTAGACTAGTACTTAGGTGCAAACTTTCAACAATGTCAGAAGAAATAAAGGTATGCGATGCGCCAGAATCAAATAAAGTTCGAACAGGAAAACCAGAAATGTAAACAAGGCTTTCTACAGAAATACTACCTCTGTCCGGAGCTGGAGTAGTATTGAGAGCATGCATCTGCCCTCCAAAAGGTCCTGCCCGCTGAGTCTGTCCTTGCCACCGTCCTTGCTTCTTTGGGCAATCCTTACTATAGTGTCCAGACTCTCCGCAATGAAAGCATTCTCCCAACTTCCTCTTCTTCTTCCTACAATCTTTGCCTATGTGTCCAGTGATCCCACAGAAGTTGCACTTCCTTGTCTCCCTTGCCTTGTTGTTGTTGGCCTTGTTACCCTTATTGTTCTTGTTGTTCTGGTTGTTCTGATTGCCTCCCTACTTGGAGTCCACCTTCTTGGTTTGAGTCTCATTAAGCTTAACTTCTTTCTTGCCATTCTTATCATCTCCTCGAAGCAAGGCCATATCCACTAAGCTCTCAAAAGTGGCCCCCATGGGTATATGAGACATGGCAAAACCTTGCAATGGCTCATTCAATCCCCGAGAAAAGCGTAGAGCCTTCTTCTGAGGTGTGTTAACCATGTCTAAACCGAATCGAGCAAGCTGGTTAAACTTATTCACATACTCCCTCACGGTCATGTCCTCCTTTCTTCAAAGATACAAACCTCTCAAATTGTAGATTCTCTTCAGCAGATGATAGAAACTTAAGCCCAAACCTCATCCTAAAGTTGGCCCAAGTCTCTATAGGTCTAGTAGCGTTGGTGACTTCCCACCAATAAGCAACATCCTCTTTCAATAGCCATACTGCCAACAGAACTTTCCTATGATCCTCTATATAAAAGATAGCAAAAAGGTCTTCAGTTTCCCTTAACCAGTTTCTTGCCTCAACATAAGTCTCTGTCCCAACAAAATTCTTTCCACCCATCACCTTAAAGTCCTTGAAAATCTTCACGAAATCCGCTTGTGGACGCTGAGGAGGAGGAGGAACCTCAGGTACGGGAGGAGGAGTGGGAGTGTTTGCGGGGCCCGCATCGTTGGCCCTAGCTTCAAAGTACCTTCGGAACCATCCGGGTATGGGTACTCCCTCGGGAAGGTTAAGATCGGCCATGCTGAAAAAGGAAAAGATAGATTTAGAACGAGGAAACGAAGGATAGTGCTAATGGATTTTGGGGAATAGCCTTTTAAAATAAACTAGACTTTCCTTGGAAAAATACTTAATTGGTTTTGAAAATAGTTTTTCAAAAGGGTTTTAAAAACTTTTGTCCGGTCTAGTAAAACCTCATGCCCTGATACCAAATGTAACACCCCACCTCCTCCAGGGCCACTCACAAGAGAATGCACTAGCTTTGGAGGGGTGATGTCTAGGTAAACATGCACAGAGATATCACAAGATAGAACATAGATAAATAAATAAAGCAGCGGTAGAAATTTAAAAACCATAGTTAACCATTTCAGAACCAAATAGTCAACTTACATCAAAGTACTTAGTCATTATTTTCCAACTACCACAAGTCTAGAAAACATAAACTGAAAATAACATAAAGTAAACTATCCCCAAGATAGATGTGGTGAAGCCATAGCAAGCTCAAGTCCAAACCGTACATGAGCTGTCAAGAAAACAAGCCAAATGTCCAAGCTAAGCACTAGTGTTCCCTCCCTGAGAACCTGGGGGGGGGGGGGGGAGAGAACGGAAGAAAAGAGGCGAAAGAAAAAGGGTTAGTCATAAAGATTGGTAAGTCCTACCTACCATTAGTATAAAAACTAATGAAGTTAACTAAACATGAGAAACTGAGATGAAACATAATGATGGTAACTAACTGGCACGATAAATAGATAACAAGGTAGATCAAGTGTGGCATCGCATATACAAGGTTTAGTTTTGCACCAATAGTACTAGTATTCCAACCCATGTCAAGTATAAGCAAGAAATGATCCCTTGGCCCAATATCATGAGTTGACCCAAGTCAAGGTCCAACTATGCAATCTAGTCGATCGGCTCCTTATAAGCCTAACTCGTCGAGTGTCGGTGTCATACGGCCCAATCACGGAATGTAGTCGAACTGTGCTAGGTCCACCCTAGGGTGTATCAAGCTCTAGGGTGCCAACCACTGACACAAATCAAGCACGCACAGTCTAAACCTACTGGTGCCAATGTCTGTTATTTTTCAACTCCGGACTATGTGCACGACCATAACCCGCCTGAACCTACACTGGCGCACCTACTCTGCCGTCTTTCTGGTCGCTTACAATTAGCCCAGTAATCATGCCCCACCCTAGCCTAGTCCCTAGGGTATCGTGATACATCCAAGAGGGTTACTGCTGAAAAGGACCACGTAACTAGGGTTTCCAACGGGTTAAGTGTGGTTAACCGTATCCAATCATGTATCAAGTTGGTTAAGTGTATCCAAGTGGTTCATGACTTAACCCTAACATGTGGCATTAATTAATTTAATGCACCCAACCTCTCACATTAGACTTTGTTGTGGTTACTGGATATGCCGGGCGGGTCCGGGCAGCTTTACACCACAACCTAGTCTAACCTCGGGTTTCATGCGCGATATGACCAACTTCTCACATTGGGTCCTATTGTTTGTAGCCACTGGATTTGCCGAGCGGTTCCGGGAATATTTATGCTACAAACTCAACCCAACCTCGAGTTGGCCACTTTATGGTTTTCTACATGTCATGACCACATTCACGTTTTCAAGCATAATCAAGTTTCATGTCACATTTCAAGTCATGTTTTTCATGTCATTTCAAGTTTGCCTAACTACCCATAACGTATTCCCATTTGCACGTAAATTCGCATCAACACAAGTGAATCAAGGAACATAAAAATATGACCAAGATGGGCATAAGGTGGTAAAGTTGGTCATAAATTAAACATGATGATATTTGAGGCAAAGGTGTTCATCACAACTAGCATATAGGATTTTTGGCCTCAAAACATGTATGACATCAAACTTAGCAAATAAACTTGTGGGTAGCATGTAGTTCAACATCATAGGCAAACGTGATAACATGATAACAGTTGACATAGAGTGATAAACTTGTGGGTAGCATGTAGTTCAACATCATAGGCAAGTTAACATCAAGGTTATGAGGGGTTCTATGTTGCATTATGCATAATCCCCAAATAAAGCTCATAGCTTTCTACCCAAAAATCAAGATGAACGGTACTAGGTTCATGATAGTTCCACAATCATAGATCAAAAGAGTCATAAATGGATCTATGCATACAAATATAGCCCCAAGGCAAGTATTACACCAAAAATCCCATTTCAACTTGCTACATGTTCATAATAATTTCATAGTTTAAATCTAAGAGTAGAGTGGGGCTTATAAATCGTGGCTATGAGAACTAGAACAAAGTAGAACAAGATAGAGACGTTGTAGAAGCTCTAGGAATGATGTAGCAACACTAGAAGCCTTGAGAAATAAGTAGCTCCTTTGATTTGATGGAGAAAGATTGCTCCTTTTGGCCTTAGAAGCTCTCAAGATGAAGATGGAGGCCATGATTAGGGAACATTTTGGTAGAATTTAGTTGTTAGGATGATTTGTGATGGTTTAGGCTAGGTCTTAGGGTGTTTTTATAGGTGTAGAGAGATAGGATTAACCCTAGTTTAGATCTGAACCAACAAATCCCAGCATAGGCCAACTGACCAAACCAAAGGAGCAAACAGGTGCACCAGGGAAACATGGCCGACCAGGGAGGTCGACCCACAGGTCGACACCCAAGTCGACTAGGCAGTCGACCTGGGCTGGGGCAGGTCGACTCCCCAGTCGACCTGGGGTTGGGCGGGAAATTTTCCCGCCCAATCTGTTTGGAGCTGATTTTGAATTTCGGGCTGAATTTTGAATTTTCTGAAATCTTTTATGGGCCATATCTTGGTCATACGGACTCCGATTTACGAAATTTCAGACACGTTTTCAAGCAAAATTTCGAGACGAACGCAATGGCATAACCCGTTCCCATTGATTCTTAACTTATGATTTAATTCTACCCTGATTTCCTGTTTTAACATGTTATAAAAATTCGGGTTGTTACATTCTCCCCACCTTAAAGGATTTCGTCCCCGAAATCTCCAAGTTAGGAAGAACGTATCCTACCATCCATCATCCATCTACTCAAGACATCATCCACAAGTAATCATTGTCCCTAAAAGATATCTAATGCTGTATGAACATATGCAAAAGTGTGTGTATATGCACCTATCTAGTGCGAAAATCAGGCGGTTACTAACTCAGTAAACCTCCTTAATGCAGAATATGTTAGTGCAATGAGTCCAAATGTATGCAAATTCCTAACATAATTTATAATCTCTACATGAGTGCACATAACATTCATTCATATGCAACATCCACGTGATAGCATAACAAGTTTCATCCATGAATAAGCATAAACACTCATGCATATGCAATATGAAAGTGTGTGAGCCAATCTTAGTGCCTAACGTGTATCATGCATCCACGGGTAACCACTTGCAAACACTTTCAACCATTTGCAACCATCAAGCATAACATGTTTCAAATACATGTTTCATCCAAAGGGTTTCTACCTAAGGTTCTCATGACAAGATTAACGAGATAACAAGATAAACATGGATAGCAAAAGAAAGATATGATAACTAGGAAAAGAGATCGAGAATGTACCCTCAAAAAGAAATGGATAAAGCCCACGCATCTTCTCCTCGGTTTCCCAAGTTGCATCTTCATTGGCTTCACTCCACTGAACCTTTACTAACTTGACTTCTCGATTCCTCAGCTTCTTGATCTCCGTTCCCAAGATACGAATCGGAGCTCGCCTCAGGGTTGCCTCTTTCTCTACCTCCACATCTTCAAGAATGTTAGGCTCAACTACTTCGGCTGATTCATGTAGGCATTTTCGGAGATGCGAGACATGAAAGACATTGTGCACTCCAGCCAGCTTCTCGGGCAATTCCACCCTATAAGCCATTTGCCCAATCTTCTCGATGATAGGGAAGGGTCCTACGAACCTTGGTGCTAGCTTTCCAACTGCTCCAAAACGAACCACATTTCGCAAGGGAGAAACCTTCACAAAGACCATATCTCCAACTTCAAACTCTAAGTCTGTCCTTCGCTTGTCTGCATAGGATTTCTGTCTGTCTTTGGCCGTTTTCATCCGCCTTCGAATCAACTCAACCTTCTCGGATGTTTCCCTTATCATGTCGGGCCCAAGTTTAAGCTTATCCGTCGTCTCCCACCAACATGTTGGTGACTTGCACGACCTCCCATACAAAGCTTCGAATGGTGACATCCCTATGCTTGCTTGGTAGCTGTTATTATAAGCAAACTCTACGAGAGGAAGGTGGTCTTCCCAAGTGCCACCAAAGTCAAGAATGCATACCCTCAACAGATCTTCTAGTACCCTATTTACCCTTTCGGTCTGACCATCAGTCTGTGGGTGATAGGCTGTACTTAGATTCAATCGCGTACCCATCGCTTCTTGCAAACTATTCCAAAATTGGCTAGTGAAGATTGGGTCACGATCGCTAACTATGCTAGAAGGAACTCCATGTAATCGCACTATCTCTCGAAGATAAACAGATGCTAGCCATGATGCGGTCCTCTTGCTCTTCACCGGAATGAAATGAGCGCTCTTCGTGAGTCTATCCACTATAACCCATATGCTAGTATTCCCCTTCCTTGATCTCGGCAATCAATCCACAAAATCCATAGAGATACTTTCCCACTTCCATTGCGGGACCTCCAATGGATGCAGTAGACCACCGGGCTTCTTCGACTCGGCCTTTACTTGTTGGCAAACAATGCATCTAGAAACAAACTCTGCAACATCCTTTTTCATCCCATCCCAAAAGAAAATGCGCTTCATATCCCGGTACATCTTATCCCCTCTGGGATGTATGGTCATCCTCGAGTGATGCGCCTCCTCAAGAACTTTATTTACTAAGTCTCCCACTTGTGGGACACATAGTCTTCCATCACGCCTTAGCCACCCCTTGTCATCAATAGTATATCTAGCGAGGTGACTTGACGTCTCACCATGAATCAACTTGTCCATGATCTCGACCATCTGTGGGTCTTCCCACTGTGAAGTCCCAACTTGATCAAGAAGTGTAGGTCTAAGCTCAAGGGATGCTAACGAACTAGTCATCGACTCAACAGTAGGTGTAAAATCAAAGTTTGCCAAGAACTCTAGGCTCTTCATCTCAACAAACAAGGGACTCAAAGTCAACCTTTTTCTACTTAGCTCATCCGCCACAACATTACCCTTGCCAGGGGTATAAGCTATATCGAAGTCATATGACGCCAAGAATTCCATCACCTTTGCTGCCTTAGATTCAAATCTTTCTGCGAGAAGAGGTACTTGAGCGACTTGTGATCAGTATATAACTCAAACCTTTCACCTAGAAGATAATGGCGCCAAGATTTGAGTGCAAAAACGATCGCCGCCAACTTCAAATCATGAGTGGGATAGTTCTTCTCATGAACTTTAAGTTGCCTACCCCAAAAGCATATCACTCTCCCTTCTTGCATCAGGACAGCGTCTAATCCCGTGCCGCATGCATCGGTATACACGGTAAACAACTTCCCTCCGTCGGGTAATGCTAGAACTGGAGCTGTGGTGAGGGCTTTCTTGAGCCTTTGAAAAGCAAGCTCACACTCTAAGTCCTATGTAAAGACTAAGTTCTTCTTCGTTAACTTAGTAAGAGGGGCTGAAATCTTAGCGAAGTCCTTAATGAACTTCCTATAAAATCCTGCCAGACCGAGAAAGCTTCTCACTTCCGTTGCATTCTTCGGAACTTTCCAGTCTTGTACCGCCACTACTTTAGCGGGATCCACAGCTATGCCTTGCTTAGAAACTATATGCCCAAGGAACCGAACTTCCCTTCTCCAAAAATGGCATTTGGAGAACTTGGCTTTTAACTGATGAGCTCTAAGCGTATCCATAACCTCCTTGAGATGTGTAGCATGCTCTTCCTCGTCCTTAGAGAAGATCAGAATATCATCGACGAAGACAACCACGAACTTGTTAAGGAACTCCCTAAACACCCTATTCATCAAATCAACGCCGAACGACATGACAAGCCATTCAAAGAATCCATCTAGAGTCCTAAACGAAGTCTTGTCAATACTATCCTCAGCCACTCTAAGCTGATGGAATCCGGTGGCTAGATCGAGTTGATAGAAAACAGAAGCACCTACAAGCTGGTTAAAGAGATCATCAATCCTCGGTAACGGGTGCCTATTCTTCTTTGTCAGCTTGTTTAACTCACGATAATCAACACATAGACAAAGCGAACCATCCGCCTTAGTAGCGAATACCACAGGAGCACCCCATTCAAAAATGCTTCGCCTAATGAAATTTTTCTCAAGAAACTCCTTGACTTGCTTGCTAAGCTCTCTTCTTTCTCGCGAGGCCATGTGCCTAACAGGCAATGAAACTGGCTTGGCATTATCAACAAGATAAATACGGAAGTCTATCTCGCGTTTAGGGGGTAACCCCTTCACCTCATCAAAAACATCAGGATATTCTTGGACCACCCTCACAGATTGAAGATTGTCAATAGACGATTCGAGGGATTCAAGATAACATAACATGACGGGATCCATAGGGTTACAAGAAATCTCTAGGGTATTGCCAAGGCGAGTCATAAGCCTCACTACCCTATGCTCACAATCGAGAATGGCTCCATAACTGGACAACCAATCCATGCCCAAAATCAACCCGTATCCCATGAACCCGAGTAAATAAGCATTACATGTGAATTCTACGGTCAAGATAGAAATCCTCAAATCCATAAAAATCATAGATAGATGGGCGGAACCCCCAATTGGATTTGAAACACTAACGGGATCCTCAACTAGACTAGTACTTAGGTGCAAACTTTCAACAATGTCAGAAGAAATAAAGGTATGTGATGCGCCAGAATCAAATAAAGTTCGAACAGGAAAACCAAAAATGTAAACAAGGCTTTCTACAGAAATACTACCTCGGTCCGGAGCTGGAGTAGTGTTGAGAGCATGCATCTGCCCTCCAGAAGGTCCTGCCCGCTGAGTCTGTCCTTGCCACTGTCCTTGCTTCTTTGGGCAATCCTTACTGTAGTGTCCAGACTCTCCGCAATGAAAGCATTCTCCCAACTTCCTCTTCTTCTTCCTACAATCTTTGGCTATGTGTCCAGTGATCCCACAGAAGTTGCACTTCCTTGTCTCCCTTGCCTTGTTGTTGTTGGCCTTGTTACCCTTGTTGTTCTTATTGTTCTTGTTGTTCTGGTTGTTCTGATTGCCTCCCCACTTGGAGTCCACCTTCTTGGTTTGAGTCTCATTAAGCTTAACTTCTTTCTTTCCATTCTTATCATCTCCTTGAAGCAAGGCCATACCCACTAAGCTCTCAAAAGTGGCCCCCATGGGTATATGAGACATGGCCAAACCTTGCAATGGCTTATTCAATCCTCGAACAAAGCGTAGAGCCTTCTTCTGAGGTGTGTTAACCATGTATAAACCGAATCGAGCAAGCTGTTTAAACTTATTCACATACTCCCTCACGGTCATGTCCCCTTGCTTGAAAGATACAAACCTCTCCAATTGTAGATTCTCTTCAGTAGATGATAGAAACTTAAGCCCAAACCTCATCCTAATGTTGGCCCAAGTCTCTATAGGTCTAGTAGCGTTGGTGACTTCCCACCAATAAGCAGCTTCCTCTTTCAATAGCCATACTGCGAACAGAACTTTCCTATGATCTCCTACATCAAAGATAGCAAAAAGGTCTTCAGTTTCCCTTAACCAGTTTCTTGCCTCAACATAAGTCTCTGTCCCAACAAAATTCTTGCCACCCATCGCCTTAAAGTCCTTGAAAATCTTCGCGAAATCCGCTTGTGGACGCTGAGGAGGAGGAGGAACCTCAGGTGCGGGAGGAGGAGTGGGAGTGTTTGCGGGGCCCGCATCGTTGGCCCTAGCTTCAAAGTACCTTCGGAACCATCCGGGTATGGGTACTCCCTCGGGAAGGTTAAGATCGGCCATGCTGAAAAAGGAAAAGATAGATTTAGAACGAGGAAACGAAGGATAGTGCTAATGGCTTTTGGGGAATAACCTTTTAAAATAAACTAGACTTTCCTTGGAAAAATACTTAATTGGTTTTGAAAATAGTTTTTCAAAAGGGTTTTTAAAACTTTTGTCCGGTCTAGTAAAACCTCATGCCCTGATACCAAATGTAACACCCCACCTCCTCCAGGGCCACTCACAAGAGAATGCACTAGCTTTGGAGCGGTGATGTCTAGGTAAACATGCACAGAGATATCACAAGATAGAACATAGATAAATAAATAAAGCAGCGGTAGAAATTTAAAAACCATAGTTAACCATTTCAGAACCAAATAGTCAACTTACATCAAAGTACTTAGTCATTATTTTCCAACTACCACAAGTCTAGAAAACATAAACTGAGAATAACATAAAGTAAACTATCCCCAAGATAGATGTGGTGAAGCCATAGCAAGCTCAAGTCCAAACCGTACATGAGCTGTCAAGAAAACAAGCCAAATGTCCAAGCTAAGCACTAGTGTTCCCTCCCTGAGAACCTGGGGGGGGGGGGGGGGAACGGAAGAAAAGAGGCGAAAGAAAAAGGGTCAGTAATAAAGACTGGTAAGTCCTACCTACCATTAGTATAAAAACTAATGAAGTTAACTAAACATGAGAAACTGAGATGAAACATAAAGATGGTAACTAACTGGCATGATAAATAGATAACAAGGTAGATCAATTGTGGCATCGCATATACAAGGTTTAGTTTTGCACCAATAGTACTAGTATTCCAACCCATGTCAAGTATAAACAAGAAATGATCCCTTGGCCCAATATCATGAGTTGACCCAAGTCAAGGTCCAACTATACAATCCAGTCGATCGGCTCCCTATAAGCCTAACTCGTCAAGTGTCGGTGTCATACGGCCCAATCACGGAATGTAGTCGAACCGTGCTAGGTCCACCCTAGGGTTTATCAAGCCCTAGGGTGCCAACCACAGACACAAATCAAGCATGCACAGTCCAAACCTACTGGTGCCCATGTCTGTTATTTTTCAACTCCGGACTATGTGCACGACCATAGCCCGCCTGAACCTACACTGGCGCACCTACTCTGCCGTCTTTCTGTTCGCTTACAATTAGCCCAGTAATCGTGCCCCACCCTAGCCTAGTCCCTAGGGTATCGTGATACATCCAAGAGGGTTACTGCTGAAAAGGACCACGTAACTAGGGTTTCCAACGGGTTAAGTGTGGTTAACCGTATCCAATCATGTATCAAGTTGGTTAAGTGTATCCAAGTGGTTCATGACTTAACCCTAACATGTGGCATTAATTAATTTAATGCACCCAACCTCTCACATTAGACTTTGTTGTGGTTACTGGATATGCCGTGCGGGTCCGGACAGCTTTACACCACAACCTAGTCTAACCTCGGATTTCAAGCGCGATATGACCAACTTCTCACATTGGGTCCTATTGTTTGTAGCCACTGGATTTGCCAGGCGGTTCCGGGCAGATTTACGCTACAAACTCAACCCAACCTCGAGTTGGCCACTTTATGGTTTTCTACATGTCATGACCACATTCACGTTTTCAAGCATAATCAAGTTTCATGTCACATTTCAAGTCATGTTTTTCATGTCATTTCAAGTTTGCCTAACTATCCATAGCATATTCCCATTCGCACGTAAATACGCATCAACACAAGTGAATCAAGGAACATAAAAATATGACCAAGATGGGCATAAGGTGGTAAAGTTGGTCATAAGTTAAACATGATGATATTTGAGGCAAAGGTGTTCATCACAACTAGCATATAGGATTTTTGGCCTCAAAACATGTATGACATCAAACTTAGCAAATAAACTTGTGGGTAGCATGTAGTTCAACATCATAGGCAAAGGTGATAACATGATAATAGTTGACATAGAGTGATAAACTTGTGGGTAGCATGTAGTTCAACATCATAGACAAGTTAACATCAAGGTTATGAGGGGTTCTATGTTGCATTATGCATAATCCCCAAATAAAGCTCATAGCTTTCTATCCAAAAATCAAGATGAACGGTACTAGGTTCATGATAGTTCCAAAATCATAGATCAAAAGAGTCATAAATGGATCATGCATACAAATATAGCCCCAAGACAAGTATTACACCAAAAATCCCATTTCAACTTGCCACATGTTCATATTAATTTCATAGTTTAAATCTAAGAGTAGAGTGGGGCTTACAAATCGTGGCTATGAGAACTAGAACAAAGTAGAACAAGATAGAGACGTTGTAGAAGCTCTAGGAATGATGTAACAACACTAGAAGCCTTGAGAAATAAGTAGCTGCTTTGATTTGATGGAGAAAGATTGCTCCTTTTTGCCTTAGAAGCTCTCAAGATGAAGATGGAGGCCATGATTAGGGAGCATTTTGGCAGAATTTAGTTGTTAGGATGATTTGTGATGGTTTAGGCTAGGTCTTAGGGTGTTTTTATAGGTGTAGAGACTAGTTTAGGCCATAGGATTAACCCTAATTTAGATCTGAACCATCAAATCTCGTCACAGGCCAACTGACCAGACCAAAGGAGCAAACAGGTACACTAGGGAAACATGGCCGACCAGGGAGGTCGACCCCCAGGTCGACACCTAAGTCGACTAGGCAGTCGACCTGGGCTGGGGCAGGTCGACTCCCCAGTCGACCTGGGGTTGGGCGGGAAATTTTCCCGCCCAATCTGTTTGGAGCTGATTTTGAATTTCGGGCTGAAATTTGAATTTTTTGAAATCTTCTATGGGCCATATCTTGGTCATACGGACTCCGATTTACGAAATTTCAGACTCGTTTTCAAGCAGAATTTTGAGACAAACGCAATGGCGTAACCCGTTCCCATTGATTCTTAACTTATGATTTAATTCTGCCCTGATTTCCTGTTTTAACATGTTATAAAAATTCGGGTTGTTACATTCTCCCCACCTTAAAGGATTTCGTCCCCGAAATCTCCAAGTTAGGAAGAACGTATCCTACCATCCATCATCCATCTACTCAAGACATCATCCACAAGTAATCATTGTCCTTAAAAGATTTCAAATGCTCTATGAACATATGCAAAAGTGTGTGTATATGTACCTATCTAGTGCGAAAATCAGGCGGTTACTGACTTAGTAAACCTCCTTAATGCAGAATATGTTAGTGCAACGAGTCCAAATGTATGCAAATTCCTAACATAATTTATAATCTCTACATGAGTGCATATAACATTCATTCATATGCAACATCCGCGTGATAGCATAACAAGTTTCATCCATGAATAAGCATAAACACTCATGCATATGCAATATGAAAGTGTGTGAGCCGATCTTAGTGCCTAACGTGTATCATGCATCCACGGGTTACCACTTGCAAACACTTGCAACCATTTGCAACCATCAAGCATAACATGTTTCAAATACATGTTTCATCCAAAGGGTTTCTACCTAAGGTTCTCATGACAAGATTAACGAGATAACAAGATAAACATGGATATCAAAAGAAAGATATGCTAACTAGGAAAAGAGATCGAGAATGTACCCTCAAAAAGAAATGGATAAAGCCCACGCATCTTCTCCTCGGTTTCCCAAGTTGCATCTTCATTGGCTTCACTCCACTGAACCTTTACTAACTTGACTTCTCGATTCCTCAGCTTCTTGATCTCCGTTCCCAAGATACGAATCGGAGCTCGCCTCAGGGTTGCCTCTTTCTCTACCTCCACGTCTTCAAGAATGCTAGGCTCAACTACTTCGGCTGATTCATGTAGGCATTTTCGGAGATGCGAGACATGAAAGACATTGTGCACTCCAGCCAGCTTCTCGGGAAATTCCACCCTATAAGCCATTTGCCCAATCTTCTCGATGATAGGGAAGGGTCCTACGAACCTTGGTGCTAGCTTTCCAACTGCTCCAAAACGAACCACATTTCGCAAGGGAGAAACCTTCACAAAGACCATATCTCCAACTTCGAACTCTAAGTCTGTCCTTCGCTTGTCTGCATAGGATTTCTGTCTGTCTTGGGCCATTTTCATCCGCCTTCGAATCAACTCAACCTTCTCGGATGTGTCCCTTATCATGTCGGGCCCAAGTATAAGCTTATCCGCCGTCTCCCACCAACATGTTGGTGACTTGCACGACCTCCCATACAAAGCTTCGAATGGTGCCATCCTTATGCTTGCTTGGTAGCTGTTATTATAAGCAAACTCTACGAGAGGAAGGTGGTCTTCCCAAGTGCCACCAAAGTCAAGAATGCATAGCCTCAACAGATCTTCTATTACCCTATTCACCCTTTCGGTCTGACCATCAGTCTGTGGGTGATAGGCTGTACTTAGATTCAATCGCGTACCCATCGCTTCTTGCAAACTATTCCAAAATTGGCTAGTGAAGATTGGGTCACGATCGCTAACTATGCTAGAAGGAACTCCATACAATCGCACTATCTCTCGAAGATAAACAGATGCTAGCCATGATGCGGTCCTCTTGCTCTTCACCGGAATGAAATGAGCGCTCTTCGTGAGTCTATCCACTATGACCCATATGCTAGTATTCCCCTTCCTTGATCTCGGCAATCCATCCACAAAATCCATAGAGATACTTTCCCACTTCCATTGCGGGACCTCCAATGGATGCAGTAGCCCACCGGACTTCTTCGACTCGGCCTTTACTTGTTGGCAAACAATGCATCTAGAAACAAACTCTGCAACATCCTTTTTCATCCCATCCCAAAAGAAAATGCGCTTCATATCCCGGTACATCTTATCCCCTCCGGGATGTATGGTCATCCTCTAGTGATGCGCCTCCTCAAGAACTTTATTTACTAAGTCCCCCACTTGTGGGACACATAGTCTTCCATCACGCCTTAGCCACCCCTTGTCATCAATAGTATATCTAGCGAGGTGACTTGACGTCTCACCATGAATCAACTTGTCCATGATCTCGACTATCTGCGGGTCTTCCCTCTGTGAAGTCCCAACTTGATCAAGAAGTGTAGGTCTAAGCTCAAGGGATGCTAACGAACCAGTCATCGACTCAACAGCAGGTATAAAATCAAAGTTTGCCAAGAACTCTAGGCTCTTCATCTCAACAAACAAGGGACTCAAAGTCAACCTTTTTCTACTTAGCGCATCCGCCACAACATTACCCTCGCCAGGGGTATAAGCTATATCGAAGTCATATGATGCCAAGAATTCCATCCACCTCTGCTGCCTTAGATTCAAATCTTTCTACGAGAAGAGGTACTTGAGCGACTTGTGATCAGTATATAACTCAAACCTTTCACCTAGAAGATAATGGCGCCAAGATTTGAGTGCAAAGACGATCGCTGCCAACTCCAAATCATGATTGGGATAGTTCTTCTCATGAACTTTAAGTTTCCTACCCCCAAAGCATATCACTCTCCCTTCTTGCATCAGGACAGCGCCTAATCCCGTGCTGCATGCATCGGTATACACGGTAAACAACTTCCCTCCATCGGGTAATGCTAGAACTGGAGCTGTGGTGAGGGCTTTCTTGAGCCTTTGAAAAGCAAGCTCACACTCTAAGTCCCATGTAAAGACTAAGTTCTTCTTCATTAACTTAGTAAGAGGGGCTGAAATCTTAGCGAAGTCCTTAATGAACTTCCTATTAAATCCTGCCAGACCGAGAAAGCTTCTCATTTCCGTTGCATTCTTCGGAACTTTCCAGTCTTGTACCGCCACTACTTTAGCGGGATCCACAGCTATGCCTTGCTTAGAAACTATATGCCCAAGGAACCGAACTTCCCTTCTCCAAAAATGGCATTTGGAGAACTTGGCTTTTAATTGATGAGCTCTAAGCGTATCCATAACCTCCTTGAGATGTGTAGCATGCTCTTCCTCGTCCTTAGAGAAGATCAGAATATCATCCACGAAGACAACCACGAACTTGTTAAGGAACTCCCTAAACACCCTACTCATCAAATCAACGAAGTATGCGGGTGCATTAGTCAAACCAAACGGCATGACAAGCCATTCAAAGAATCCATCTGGAGTCCTAAACGTAGTCTTGTCAATACTATCCTCAGCCACTTTAAGCTGATGGAATCCGGTGGCTAGATCGAGTTGAGAGAAAACAGAAGCACCTACAAGCTGGTCAAAGAGATCATCAATCCTCGGTAACGGGTGTCTATTCTTCTTTGTCAGCTTGTTTAACTCACGATAATCAACACATAGACGAAGCGAACCATTCGCCTTAGTAGCGAATACCACAGGAGCACCCCATTCAGAAATGCTTCGCCTAATGAAATTTTTCTCAAGAAACTCCTTGACTTGCTTGCTAAGCTCTCTTCTTTCTCGCGGGGCCATGGGCCTAACAGGCAATGAAACTGGCTTGGCATTATCAACAAGATAAATACGGAAGTCTATCTCGCGTTTAGGGGGTAACCCCTTCGCTTCATCAAAAACATCAGGATATTCTCGGACCACCCTCACAGATTGAAAATTGTCAATAGACAAGTCGAGGGATTTAAGATAACATAACATGACAGGATCCATAAGGTTACAAGAAATCTCTAGGGTATTGCCAAGGCGAGTCATAAGCCTCACTACCTACTGGTGCCCATGTCTGTTATTTTTCAACTCCGGACTATGTGCACGACCATAGCCCGCCTGAACCTACACTGGCGCACCTACTCTGTCGTCTTTCTGGTCGCTTACAATCAGCCCAGTAATCGTGCCCCACCCTATCCTAGTCCCTAGGGTATCGTGATACATCCAAGAGGGTTACTGCTGAAAAGGACCACGTAACTAGGGTTTCCAACGGGTTAAGTGTGGTTAACCGTATCCAATCATGTATCAAGTTGGTTAAGTGTATCCAAGTGGTTCATGACTTAACCCTAACATGGGGCATTAATTAATTTAATGCACCCAACCTCTCACATTAGACTTTGTTGTGGTTACTGGATATGCCGGGCGGGTCCGGGCAGCTTTACACCACAACCTAGTCTAACCTCGGGTTTCAAGCGCGATATGACCAACTTCTCACATTGGGTCCTATTGTTTGTAGCCACTGGATTTGTCGGGCGGTTCCGGGCAGATTTACGCTACAAACTCAACCCAACCTCGAGTTGGCCACTTTATGGTTTTCTACATGTCATGACCACATTCACGTTTTCAAAAATAATCAAGTTTCATGTCACATTTCAAGTCATGTTTTTCATGTCATTTCAAGTTTGCCTAATTACCCATAACGTATTCCCATTCGCACGTAAATTCGCATCAACACAAGTGAATCAAGGAACATAAAAATATGACCAAGATGGGCATAAGGTGGTAAAGTTGGTCATAAGTTAAACATGATGATATTTGAGGCAAAGGTGTTCATCACAACTAGCATATAGGATTTTTGGCCTCAAAACATGTATGACATCAAACTTAGCAAATAAACTTGTGGGTAGCATGTAGTTCAACATCATAGGCAAAGGTGATAACACGATAATAGTTGACATAGAGTGATAAACTTGTGGGTAGCATGTAGTTCAACATCATAGGCAAGTTAACATCAAGGTTATGAGGGGTTCTATGTTGCATTATGCATAATCCCCAAATAAAGCTCATAGCTTTCTACCCAAAAATCAAGATGAACGGTACTAGGTTCATGATAGTTCCAAAATCATAGATCAAAAGAGTCATAAATGGATCATGCATACAAATATAGCCCCAAGACAAGTATTACACCAAAAATCCCATTTCAACTTGCTACATGTTCATATTAATTTCATAGTTTAAATCTAAGAGTAGAGTGGGGCTTACAAATCGTGGCTATGAGAACTAGAACAAAGTAGAACAAGATAGAGACGTTGTAGAAGCTCTAGGAATGATGTAGCAACACTAGAAGCCTTGAGAAATAAGTAGCTCCTTTGATTTGATGGAGAAAGATTGCTCCTTTTTGCCTTAGAAGCTCTCAAGATGAAGATGGAGGCCATGATTACGGAGCATTTTGGCAGAATTTAGTTGGTAGGATGATTTGTGATGGTTTAGGCTAGGTCTTAGGGTGTATTTATAGGAGTAAAGACTAGTTTAGGCCATAGGATTAACCCTAGTTTAGATCTGAACCATCAAATCCCGTCACAGGCCAACTGACCAGACCAAAGGAGCAAACAGGTGCACCAGGGAAACATGGCCGACCAGGGAGGTCGATCCCCAGGTCGACACCCAAGTCGACTGGGCAGTCGACCTGGGCTGGGGCAGGTCGACTCCCTAGTCGACCTGGGGTTGGACGGGAAATTTTCCCGCCCAATCTGTTTGGAGCTGATTTTGAATTTCGGGCTGAATTTTGAATTTTCTGAAATCTTCTATGGGCCATATCTTGGTCATACGGACTCCGATTTACGAAATTTCGGACTCGTTTTCAAGCAGAATTTTGAGATGAACACAATGGCGTAACCCGTTCCCATTGATTCTTAACTTATGATTTAATTCTGCCCTGATTTCCTGTTTTAAATGTTATAAAAATTCGGGTTGTTACATTATCCATCTCAAGAGAATCCAATTAGAAAGAGACACGTAAGCCCAAGTGACACAGCCAAGCCTCAGAAATCGACCAGAACCCGACCAGGCCAGCCAGGGCCTGACCAAGCAGGTTTCTGGCCTGGGCGCACCTGGCTGGTGTGCCAATGAAAATTTGTAATGGTGCACTTCCCAAGTGCGCCAGTGCAATTTTGTTCTGGCGCACTTCCCAAGTGCGCTAGTGCATTCTGACTCGTTTCTGGTTTTTCTGCCCAACTTCGTTCGTCCATATCTTCTTCATACGGTATTCGTTTTACACAAACTCGGACTCTCTCTTAAGCAGAATTCCGAGACGACCGCAATGGCGTAACCCATTTCCCATCATTTAGAATTAATTATACTTTAATTTGTTAAGTTATAGTTAACGGAAAATTCGGGGTGTTACATTGGGCATAATTCGTAAAAAGGTGAAAATTGGCATAATTTGAATAATGTATATGTATATGAATTTGGACATATAATTTATTGTGAACATAATTGGGAAAAAGGGGCATGAAACCTATAACATATAACGACATAGGAAAAATTGGCTAATAATGAAATGCCTAGGATTACAGTAATCGGAAACTGTAATTGCGCCTAGGCACGAGGTTATATTGCACTTGTGGTGGAAGTCTGCCCGAACCCGCCCGACATATCCAACGACCACAAGTGGTGAATCTAATGTGGGAGGTCTAGGTGCACAAATATGAGACGTGCGAAGACACAAGGTTAAGGCCAATTTGTGGAATAAGTCTGCCCAGACCCGCCCGGTATGTCCAGCATCCACAAATGGTAGGCTTAATGTGGGAGGTCTAGCATACCATAACCACAAATGAAAATATGGTAATAAACCTTGAATCCTTAACCTAGTCGAATCCATAAGGATTGTACGAATATAAACTTAAGTTGAGGTTAAGTAAAACTTGGTTGAACAGTGGATGGGTTAAGTAAATCTGAGGGGGTGGATAATATTTACATATAGGCCCACAAACTTAACCCGATAAGCTTCAACCGTCTTATAATTAATTATATTCACGGCTTTCATCCTTATCATATGTTTATCATAGATACTTAAATCTGCGTAAGCAAGCTCTACAACGAATGAATTGGAAGGTCCTTGTTTATACTGATTCGATATATCATCTCTACTATGCGTTTGTCTTGTTGGAAGGGGTAATGCTTTCTTTTCCTTAAAGGTTGATCATGTGTTGTCCTTAATCCTTTTTTATTATCTCTTTGTCGATAGTATGAAGGGGACACTATCTTTTACCCTTTATAAAGCTATAGGTTTGCCTGATACTCCTTCTTGGGCTTTTGCTCAGTTTCTTAGAGATATCCCTTTGGATTGCAAGAATTCTTTCCTATATTGTAGCATTTTATTTCCGGCCTATATTTAATTTTTCTTGAATCGTAAGAAGTTTTCCATATATTACATTCGATTTTCTCAAACCTAGGATCCATCTTATCATCGATTATAAAGAGTTTTTACTAAATAAAGACGTTGATAGGTTGTCAGAGGTTCAAGCCCTCCCTCTAGCATAAAAAACGTTAGAGGGATTCATATTTTAGAATTTGTTACTCGAGAATGATTTGAGATAGGTTACATTATTGTTTCGTTAGAGGGATTCATTTAATGTGCTTTTGCCAATTTCTAAAGGAAGATTCTTGTTGAAACAAAAGACAACGATAATGTATGTAGATTGAAATTCGAAATCCTTGGTGAAAGAGGCTATATTCTTATATATGTTTTTCCCTGTGGTTCTTTATTAGGTGGTTCCATATAAGATCTTTTGGTAAATCCCCTCTGATCCCTTTGTAGGTTACCATCATTTAAACAAGAGGGATTCATACCGGATTACAAATGCCTTTCTATTCATATAGAGGATATTAGAAGTTCTATTTGGTTCCATGAATCTTTGGGGATCCGTTGGTGGGTTCTAAATTATTGGATTCTAGAGGTAAGACTTCTGTTACAGCCTTACTTGACTTTTTGTTAATTATGACCCTTCAGTGCATTCCGAAGATATTATTGCAAAATTATTTCCCTTTGGACTTTCGATATTGAACCCACAAAGTAATGAAATAATGATATAATAATTCATAAATTACCATGCCATTACCTTGATTACTTAATAAAATCTCTTTGTTTTATAAGAATGAGTGTTACAAGGATTCTTATATCCTAACTGTAGATTTTACCCAAGTCAATTTTGAAATCAACTCAAACTTTGTTAATAATAGTGTTGACGTAGAAATTGGTTCTTCTACTACCAATACTCAAAGTCAATCAATATCATAATAATTCACATATCACAAAGATACGCAATCACATAGTACTAAAAAGTAAAGAGACGCACAGGATTTATAATGGTTTGGCAATGTGCCTACGTCCATTTTGAGCAATCTTATTTTTTATACTGCTTGATTATAAGTCATGGTTATGTTTTACAATAAGAAAAATGAGGAGAAAGAAGTAATTCTCATTTATAGAGAGCTCTCTGGTGTAGAGAATGAAGAACTCCCTTTTTGTGAGGGCCAGAAATCAACTGTTTATATAAGTTCCATAATCTAGTTCGACTAAGGTGCGTGGCGGGTGATCATGTTTGAGCATGACACGTAAAGACAGATCCAGAGGCGTATGAGTAGTGGATTGACCATGTCACGGAGTGGAAGTCGTAGGAATTAAAGGAGTTCACCTCCGGTTTGACATAACCGAATCGGGATAGCCGAGCCAGGGTGAAACTCCTATAATTCCTCCCTTCAAGCCGTATTCTAGTTGCATGTGGTGGGGCCCATACTGAGCCGACTTGTTCGAACCGAAGTGACTGACCCAAGTTATGGGGTGTAAAGTAGAGTGGTATAATGAGTTGAGGCTGTTCAAGCCGACCCTATCGACCGGGGCTTGGTCGAGCCGAGCTATCTAATCTAAAATCCGAGCATGTTATTCCAATATCATTGTGAGTTTTGTTTGCTTTGATCTTGCATACTCGGGAGCTTGCTTTAAAACATCCCGGAGTCTCTAACATTCTAATAGTTGGGGATTCGATACGTGATTGCCTTTTAAAAGGGCAGGTCAACTCTTGTCCCTTGAACCATGTTTTACTGTAGAAAATATGTTTTTGATCTCGGTTGACTTGACGCCCAACGTTCGTGATGTCACCGGATCATTCATAATTACCATGTTTTACTGAAGTGTCTTTCCAATAAATAGTTTGTAGCTTCGCCGAGCCCTTGCCAAGCACTAGCCGTACTCGACGATCCCGACCTCACTAAGCTTTTGCATGATACAAGACGTACTTATCATTCCATAGCCTTACTGGTCTTTTGCCAAGCATAAACCATACTTAATGATCCTAACTAAATGATCCTGCGTCAAGGGGTCCCCAAGCCCTTGCCAGTGATCAACCATACTTTGCGGTCCTAGACTCATCGGGTTCTGGTTGAGCATAGACCATACTTGACATTCCTGAATAGACTCGCCCACGTCTGAGCTAATCTTATCCTTGCCAAGCATCAACCATAATTGTGACACCCCACGTCCGTTAATGTCACTCACTATGGGAATGCAATAAGTTCCGTGAAGCGTTATAGGTAATCAGACACAAAATAATTACAAAACAGATTTAAATAAGATAGCAGCAAAAATTTAAATTTAAATTTCAATTATAATACAGTGTTCCACAATACCATAAGTCACAAAAACCATTACAATAAAATAACTTCTGTCTTGCATCATCAGAGTACACAAAATATAAAAACATAATTCCCCAATTGAAAGAGTTAAGCCATAGTAGAGAAAAGAACTTAAGCCATACTTCAGAAGTAGCTCCTAGCAAGGTGATATTTGAATCCTGACTAAGCCTGGGTGTTTCCTCCTTGAGAACCTAAAGGGGGGAAACAGAAGAAAGAAGGAGAAACAAAAAGGGGTCATACATAAAGTCTAGCGAATCTAGTTCCTTTTAGCCAGTAGATAAATAAAAGTAACACGATAGGCATATAAAGTGGATAAGGGAGATCACTACATAAATGGCAGGTGTGACAAGGTAAGCAAGATAAGGTGTACATGCCTCACTAATGATTACTCTGCACTATTACTGGTATATTCTGAAAGAGATGATCCCTTCAACTATAAGATGGTAGACTTAAGTATATGTCCAAATGTATCCTAACTACTACCTTGATCGATTAGCTCCCTAACCCTCGTAGATACCATGTGTTGGCCCTACGGTAAGAGGTATCACTTCCTAAAGTGGCAACCCCTTGTCGTAATAATGTGCACAACCATATCTACTAGTGTCACGGTCGTCTTATCCCCCTTTGCCCGGCTCATGCACGCACATGGCCCGATCGATTTGCGCCGCCCACATCGTCCTCCTCGTTTGGATATCTTACAATCAGTCAGTAAGCGTGCCCCTTCTCCGCCTAGTACTGAGTACTTTGTTTGATACCTATTCCGGATTAATTACTGAAATGGGTCCCACACAATATGATACAAGCCCTCCCCTTTGTCTTGTATTCCCCACTAGGTTTTCAATGACTATGTATACCACTAGGTGTCTTTAATTACATAACCTTATTTATTTCTATCGGTTATGCTTACCTACAGGTGTCTTTAATACATAACCCCTAATCTTCCAATCGGTTATGCTTACCTAAACCTTATCACTTCTACAAGTTATGTTTACCCTAAGAGGTGTCTTTATTTACACAACTTTATTATTTCCACCGATTATGTATGCCACTAGGTGTCTTTAATTGCATAATCTTAACGGGTTATGTTTGTGGTCCTATTACCCATCCCCTCTTTAGATTTACTTAACCCACCCATCAACCATGTTTACTTAACCCCCAACTTAAATTTAAGTTCATACAATCCCTATGGATTAACTTAGGTTCAGTAGTCCAATTCTTTACCATGTCCATTTATGGTTTCATAATGGGCCAGACCTCCCACATTAGGCCTACAACATGTGGATGCCTGATATGTCGGTCGGGTCCGGGCATACTTATTCCACAGTTGGGCCTAACCTCGTGTCATAGCCCGATTCGTATACATACTTAGACCTCGCACATTAGGTTCACCTTTAGTGGCTGCTGGATATGCCAGTCGGGTCCGGGCAGACTTCCACCACTAATGCAACCTAACCTCGTGTCATAAGTACAATTACAATTCCTAATTGTAATTACTAGACATTCCATTTTTAATTAGTTAATCAATTAATTAATCCTTTCCTTTTATAGGTGTCAATACCTATTTTGCCAATAATTTGAATTACATGTCCATAAATGTTCATATTCAAATTATGCCATTTTTAATTAATTTACCAATTAATTAATCCTTTCCTTCTATAGATGTCAATACCTATTTTGCCCAATAATTTGAATTACATGTCCATAAATGTTCATATTCAAATTATGCCATTTTGTTCCCTTTTTCCCCTGTTCCTTAACTAGCGCCCTCACAAAATTGGCAACATGCCTAGGCAAGACAATGGCCTAGTCATAAATGATAATAGGGAAAATAATGGGAATACAACTAAAATGATCATCTTGGCATAAACATAAACTTGTATGATAATAAGGTGAACATACATACTAGCATATGAAATTGTCATCCTAACAAGGTGGACATAAAACTGATGAACTATGATGTCACAATATCTAAATTAGCAATTTAGATGTCCAATCGATTTAAATCTAACATGATAACATAGGGTGACAATTTAGATCACATAAAATAGATCTAACATGTTAACATAAGGTGACAATTTAGATCACATAAAATAGATGTAACATGTTAACATAAGGTGACAATTTTAGATCACATAGGATAGATCTAACATGAATCATAAGGTGGTAATTCTAGATCACATAGGATAGATCTAACATGAATCATAAGGTGACAATTTTAGATCACATAGAATAGATCTAACGTAATAATTTTAGCTCACATAGAATAGATCTACATACATCCGCATCATAGCATATCATAAAAGTTACGACCCAAAATCCATAATGATAACATAGGCGAACAATTTGAAATGGATCCAGAGAAATAGATCTATCATGACATTGCATAAGATCTAACAATAAAATAGATTCAAATTCTACAACGTATCCAAATCATAGTCTTTCATAATTCACTATTATTTATCTAAACCTAAAAGCAACTAGAACTCACTGTGATAGGATTGCTAAGATGATAGAAAAGGTGCTGAGTCTATGTTTGAATCTCAGAATTTTATATTCTTTAGAAGAAGATGAGAGATCCTAGTTCAGTTCAGAATCCAGCAGAGTCCATCCACCATTGTTTCTTTGTGAAGAAAAAAAGGATATGAGATATATTTATAGCTGCTGGGTTACAAAATTCGGATGCCACCTCAGCCCTAATGAAATTGGGTCAGGTCACGGGTCGTCACTCACTCGAAAAAGGCCCGAATACCCAGAAACTGTTCTGGGCGCACTTTACAGGTGCGCCAATGCAAAATTGCCTTGGCGCACTTGGCAAGTGCACCAGTTATATCTAGTTATGATTTTCAATTTTCTATCGTCCGTAACTTCTTCATACGTTATCCATTTTAAACAAACTTGGCGTCTATCCTGACCAAAATTTTGAGATGGACGTAATGACGTAATCATTTTCCCTTAATTCTTAATATTAAATTGATTATTCTTTAATTTATCCTCTTTAATGTCGTTAAAAATTTGGGGTGTTACATTCTCCCCTACACAAAGGATTTCGTCCCCAAAATTCCAAGTTGAGAAGAATGCATATCCTACCATCCATCATCCATCTACTCATCCATCAATCACTGGCATCCATTGTCCTTAAATATTTCTAGTGCTTATATGAACATATGCAAAGGTGTGTGCATATTTCCCAACACTAATGCGAAAATCAGGCGGTCTACTGATTCAGTTAACCTCCATAATGCAATGTATGTTAGTGACATGAATCCAATATGTATGCAAATAAGCCTATTATAACATATAAGCTCTACATGTGTGCGTACTCATTCATCCAAATGCAGCATCCATATGCTAGTTCATCCATTTCTATCCATAAAAGAAAAGAAAATGCTTACAAATCCATATGCAGTATGAGAGTGATTAAGCGGATTTTAGTGCCTAATGTGTGTGTATATGCATCCACAGGCAACCACTAGCAAACACTTGCATCCATCAAACATAACATGTTTCAAACACATGTTTACATCCATAGGATTCCTATCTAAAGGTCGAAAATACTATAGATAGGATATACTCAAATGATAGAAACAAGTACTGATAAAGCTCTTGGAAAAAGGAGTTAAGAACATACCCTCGAAGAGAAAAGGGTACGAAGCACGAATCTTGTCTTCGGTCTCCCAAGTCGCATCCTCTGGGTTATCTCCCCATTGAAACTTTAGCAACTTGATCTCTTTATTGCATAGCTTCTTAACTTCTGATCCCAGAATACGGGAAGGAACTCGCCTGACTGTCGCCTCCCGTTCAACTTCTACCTCTTCCAATATACTCAGCTCAACAACTTCCGCGGTGTCATGCAAGCACTTCTGCAGATGAGAAACATGGAAAACATCATGAACACTAGACAGAAGGAACTCGCCTGACTGTCGCCTCCCGTTCAACTTCTACCTCTTCCAATATACTCAGCTCAACAACTTCCGCGGTGTCATGCAAGCACTTCTGCAGATGAGAAACATGGAAAACATCATGAACACCAGACAGATTTTCAGGAAGCTTTACTCTATAGGACATTTGGCCATTCCTCTCGGTTATGGGAAATGGTCCCACAAACCTGGGTGCCAACTTCCCTACCAATCTGAAGCGAACCACATTCCTCAGAGGTGACACTTTGATAAAAACCAAGTCTCCTACTTCAAATTAGAGGTTAGTCCTTCTCTTGTCTGCATAGGATTTCTGTCTATCTTGAGCTATCTTCATCTGCCGTCGAATAAGGTTAATCTTTTCAGACGTTTCTCTAACCATATCCGGTCCAAGTAATAGTCTTTCTATAAATTCCCACCAACAAGTTGGTGATCTATAGGGTCTTCCGTACAATGCTTCGAAGGGTGCCATGCCGATGTTAGCCTGATAACTGTTGTCATAGGCGAACTCTACTAAAGGAAGATGCTCTTCCCAAGTCCCTCCAAAGTCTAAGATACACAGCCTTAAAAGATCTTCTAGAATCCTGTTCACCCTCTCTATTTTCCCATTGGTCTGAGGATGATAAGCGGTGCTCAAACGCATCTGTGTACCTAATGCTTCTTACAAGCTTCTCCAAAATTTGCTGGTAAAGATGGGGTCACATCGCTCATAATGCTGGAAGGAACTCCATGAAGACGAACTATCTCTCAGACATAAATTGCTGCTAACCATGATATCGTCCTCTTACTCTTAACTGGAATAAAGTGAGAGCTCTTAGTGAGTCTATCTACCACAATCTAGATACTAGTTTTGCCTTTCTTCGATCTAGGCAAACCATCTATGAAATCCATAGAGACGCTCTCCCATTTCCACTGAGAAACCTCCAAAGGACGAAGTAAACCACCGGGCTTCTTTTGCTCAGCTTTGACTTGCTGGCAAACTAAACATTGGGAAACAAATTCGGCTACATCTTTCTTTATCCCAGCCCAAAAGAAAACCCTCTTCATGTCCCTGTAAATCTTATCACCACCTGGATGGATGGTCATCTTAGAATGGTGGGCTTCTTCTAGGACTGCCTTTATTAAGCTTCCAGTTTGAGGAACACAAAGCCTTCCATCTTATCGCAACCACCCCTTTTCATCTATGGCATATCTGCTGAGGTGACTAGAAGTCTCTCCTCTTTTGAGCTTATCCATGATGTCTAGAATCTATGGGTCACCTTGTTGCAAAGCTCCTATCTAGTCCATAACAGTTGGTCGTATCTCCAAGGATGCAAACAAATCAGGCAAAATCTCGATGGAGGGTCTCAAATCAAAAGCTGATATGAACTCCAAGTTGTTTCTTTCCACAAAAAGAGGACTCAGGGCCACCCTCTGCCGACTTAGTGCGTCTGCCACCACATTACCCTTACCAGGGGTATAAGAAATCTCAAAATCATAAGATGCTAGAAACTCCATCCACCGTTATTGCCTTAAATTGAGATCCTTCTGCGAGAACAGATACTTGAGAGATTTATGATCCGTGTATAACTCGAACTTCTCTCCAAGTAAATAATGACGCCATGTCTTTAATGCAAACACCATGTAAGCTAGCTCAAGATCATGGGTGGGGTAGTTCTTTTCATGAACTCTCAGCTGTTTACCCCCATAACACGCTACTTTCCCTTCTTGCATTAGAACCTCACCTAGCCCTGTACCACACGCATCTGTGTAAATAGTAAACACTTTATTCCCGTCAAGTATGGTCAAGACTTGGGCAGTTGTCAGAGCCTTCTTCAGTCGTTGGAAAGCAATGTCATAGTCTATATCCCATGAGAATGCCAAGTTCTTCTTCGTCATCCTAGTGAGTGGGACTGATATCTTTGCGAAGTCTTTCATGAACTTCCTATAGTAACCTGCTAAACCAAGAAAGCTTCTCACCTCGGTTGCATTTTTAGGAACCTGCCAATCTTGCAATACAACCAACTTCGTGGGATCTACAGCTATCCTTTCTTTGGAGACCATATGCCCTAAGAATCTCACATGTTTTCTCCAAAAATGACATTTGGAGAACTTTGCTTTAAGCTGATGTTCACAAAGAGTTTTCAAAACTTCTCTCAAATGCTGGGCATGCTCTTCTTCGCTCTTGGAGAAGATCAAGATATCATCAACAAAGGCTATGACAAATTTGTTTAGGAACTCCCGAAACACCCTACTCATCAGATCGACAAAATAGGCGGGTGCATTCGTCAACCCAAAAGGCATAACCAGCCATTCAAAGAAACCGTCCGGAGTCCTAAAGGTAGTCTTACCTATGTTGTCCTTAGCCACCCTCAACTAATGGAACCCGGTGGCCGAGTCTAACTGAGAAAATACCGAGGCATAACAAGCTGATCAAATAAATCATCAATCCTCGGAAGCGGGTGCTTATTCTTCTTACTGAGCTTATTCAGCTCCCTATAATAAACACACAAACGAAGCGAACCATCCCCCTTAGTTGCGAATACCACTGGAACACCCCATTCAGATATGCTTTATCTGACAAAACCCTTTCTCAAGTAGCTCCCCTACATTCTTACTCAGCTCACTCCTTTCCCTTGAAGCCATGTGGCGCACTGGTAATACAACTGGCTTTGCATTATCCACCAGATATATGCGAAAGTCGATCTCGCGCCTTAGAGGTAAACCCCAAACCTCATCAAAAACATCGGAAAAATCCCGGACTACTGGAACAGATTGTAGATTGTCGATAGATGCATCAAGAGACTCTAGGAAACTAAGCATAACCGACCCTTGTGGGTCACAAGAAATCTCGAGGGTCCTCCCATGACAAGTCAGAAGCCTAACAACCCTCTTCTCACAATCCAAAATGGCACCATAAGTGGTAAGCCAATCCATTCCTATAATCAATCCATAGCCCATAAAACCAAGCACATACGAGTCGCATTCAAACTCGACGCCTAACATGGATATTTTCAAACCTCGAAAAATCATAGATAAATGAGCCGAACCACTAATGGGGTTTGAAACAAATACGAGATCTACTACCATACTAGTAACTAAGTGCAGAGATTCAACTACAGAACTTGATATAAATGAATGTGAGGCACCAAAATCAAAAAGTGTTCTAATAGGATGGTTTGAAAGAGAAATTAAACCTTCCACATAAATTTTTCTACCTCTATCAGGAGCACTGGCCGCGAGAGCATGCACCTACCCTCCAGAACTTCCTGCCCTTTGTACTTGTCCCTGTAATCCCCATTTCTTCGGGCACTCTTTAGCAAAGTGTTCGGCCTCTCCACAGTGGAAGTAATAATTCTTCCTTCGCTTACAGTCTTTAACCAGATGACCTTCCTTCCTACAATGGTGACATTTTCTCTTATCCTTTCCTTTATCATTTTTCCCTTCTTTCTTCTGCTATTGTTGTTGTTGCTGCCCCTTCTTGGGCCACACCCTATTATTCGCGATGTCCCCTCAGTTTTTGTTTCCTTCTTTTCTCCCTTGTCCTCCTCATGCATTGGGGCCATATCAACAAGCTTTTCAAAGGTGGCCCCCATTGGAATATGGAACATAGCTAAACCATGCAAAGGCTCATTCAGCCCTTCAGCAAACCACAAAGCCTTTTTTGTGGCGTATTCACCAACTCTAACCCGAACCTTGCTAGCTGGTTGAATTTGTTCACATATTCTTTCACCGTCAAGTTTCCATGTTTAAGTGCTAAGAATCTCTCCATCTACATCTTTCTTTCAGCTTGGGAAAGAAATTTCATTTCGAACCTCTGTCTAAAATCTTCCTAAGTTTCCACCGGACGTTCAGCTTAGGTGACTTCCCACCAAAAGGAGGCTTCGTCCTTCTATAGCCAAGCAGCTAACTGAATCTTTCCTCGGTCCTCCATTTCAAAGATTACGAATAATCCCTCAGTCTCTTTAATCCAATTTCAAGCTTCCACGAATGTCTCATTCCCATGGAATGGCTTCCCTCTCATAGCACAGAAGTCCTTGCAGATCTTAGCAAAGTTATCTACTTTTGGAGGGGGAGGAGGAATGACTGGTGCAGCTGGGGGAGGAACGTCTCTTGGCCTTCGGCCGGCGCCTTGGCCTCCAAATACCTACGGAACCATCCAGGTATAGTGAAGCCCTCTAGTTTATTAGGGATGTTTTGTTCCCCAAACATGATAAAAAATGGAAAAGGGAGACATTTAGATAAAGGACCGAAGGATACTACATATGGCTTTTTGGGGAATGTACTTCAAAACAGACTTTTTCTTTAAGAAATGCTTTCTTTTAAAACCTTTATTGAAAATAAAACTTTTATCTAATCTGGTAACCTTCAGCTCTGATACCAAATGTGACACCCCATGTCCGTTAATGTCACTGACTAAAAGAATGCATTAAGTTTCGTGAAGCGTTATAGGTAATCAGCCATAGAATAATTACAAGATAGATATAAATAAGATAGCATCGGAAATTTAAATTTTTATTTAAATCATAATACCGTGTTCCAAAATACCATAAGTCACAAAAACCATTACAATAAAATAACTTCTCTCCTGCATCATCAGAGTATATAAAATATAAAAACATAATTCCCTAATTGAAAGAGATAAGCCATAGGAGAGACAAGAACTTGAGCCATACTTCAGAAGTAGCTCCAAGAAAGGTGATATCTGAATCTTGACTAAGCCTGGGTGTTTCCTCCCTGAGAACTCGGGGAGGGGGAACGGAAGAAAGAAGGAGAAACAAAAAGGGGTCAGACATAAAGTCTGGCGAATCTAGTTACTTTTAGCCAGTAGATAAATAAAAGTAACATGATAGGCATATAAAGTTGATAAGGGAGATCACTACATAAATGGAAGGTGTGACAAGGTAAGCAAGATAATGTGTACATGCCTCACTAATGATTACTCTGCACTATAATTGGTATATCTTGAAAGAGATGATCCCTTCAACTATAAGATGGTAGAATTAGGTATACGTCCAAATGTACCCTAACTACTACCCTGATCGGTCGGCTCCCTAACCCTCGTAGATACCATGTGCTGGCCCTACAGGAGATATCACTTCCTAAAGTGGCAACCCCTCGTCGTAATAATGTGCACAACCATATCTACATGTGTCACGGTCGTCTTATCCCCCTCTGCCCGACTCATGCACGCACATGGCCCGGTCGGTTTGCGTCGCCCACACCGTCCTCCATGTTTGGATCTCTTACAATCAGTCAGTAAGCGTGCCTCTTCTCCACCTAGTACGGAGTACTTTGTTTGATACCTACTCCGGGTTACTGACTGAAATGGGTCCCATACAATATGATACAAGCTCTCCCCTTTGTCTTGTATCCCCCACTAGGTTTTAACTGCCTATGTATACCACTAGGTGTCTTTAATTACATAGCCTTATTTATTTCTACCTGTTATGCTTACCTACAGGTGTCTTTAATACATAACCTTTAATCTTCCAGTTGGTTATGCTTACCTATATGTGTCTTTAATTATATAATCCTATCACTTCTACAAGTTATGTTTACCCTAAGAGGTGTCTTTAATTACATGACTTTATTATTTCCACTGATTATGTATAACACCAGGTGTCTTTAATTACATAACCTTAACGGGTAAGTTTGTGGGCCTATTACCATCCCCTCTTCAGATTTACTTAACCTACCCCTCAACATGTTTACTTAACCCCAACTGAAATTTAAGTTCATACAATCCCTATGGAATAACTTAGGTTAATTAGTCCAATTCTTTGCCATGTCCATTTATGGTTTCATAATGGGCCAGACCTCCCACATTAGGCCTACAACATGTGGATGCTGGATATGTCGGTCGGCTCCGGGCAGACTTATTCCACAGTTGGGCCTAACCTCGTGTCATAGCCCGATTCGTATTTACGTACTTAGACCTCCCACATTAGGTTCACCATTAGTGGCTTCTGGATATGCCGGTCAGGTCCGCGCAGACTTCCACCACTAATGCAACATAACCTCCTGTCATAAGTACAATTACAAATCCTAATTGTAATTACTAGACATTCCATTTTTAATTAATTAATCCTTTCCTTTTTAGGTGTCAATACCTATTTTGCTCAATAATTTGAATTACATGTCCATAAATTTTCATATTCAAATTATGTCATTTTTAATTAATTTACCATTTAATTATTCCTTTCCTTTTATAGGTGTCAATACCTATTTTTCCCAATAATTTGAATTACATGTCCATATTCAAATTATGCCATTTTTACCCCTTTTTCCCCTGTTCCTTAACTAGCGCCCTCACAAAATTGGCAACATGCCTAGGCTAGACAATAGCCTAGTCATAAACGATAATAGGGAAAATAATGGGAATACAACTAAAATGATCATCTTGGCATAAACATAAACTTGTATGATAACAAGGTGAACATACATACCAGCATGGACATGAAATTGTCATCATAACAAGATGGACATAAAACTGATGAACTATGATGTCATAATATCTAAATTAGCAATTTAGATGTCCAATCGATTTAAATCTAATATGATAACATAGGGTGACAATTTAGATCACACAAAATAGATCTAACATGTTAACATAAAGTGACAATTTAGATCACATCTAACATGTTAACATAAGGTGACAATTTTAGATCACACAGGATATAACTAACAAGAATCATAAGGTGACAATTTTAGATCACATAGGATAGATCTAACATGAATCATAAGGTGACAATTTTAGATCATATAGAATAGATCTAACATGACAATTTTAGATCACATAGAATAGATCAACATACATCCGCATCATTGCATATCATTAAAGTTACAACCCAAGATCCATAATGACAACATAGGAGAACAATTTGAATTGGATCCAAAGAAATATATCTATCATGACTTCGCATAAGATCTAACAATAACATAGATTCAAAGTCTACAACGAATCCCAATCACAGTCTTTCATAATTCACTATTATTTATCTAAACCTACAAGCAACTAGAACTCACTGTTATTGGATTGCTAAGATGATAGAAAAGGTGGTGAGTCTATGTTTGAATCTCAGAATTTAATATGCTTTAGAAGAAGATGAGAGATCCTTGTTCATTTTAGAATCCAGTAGAGTCTGCTCACCATTGTTTCTTTGTGAAGAAAACAAAGGATATGAGGTATATTTATAGCTGCTGGGTTACAAAATTTGGATGCCACCTCAGCCCTAATGGAATTGGGTCAGGTTACGGGTCGTCACTCACTCGAAAAAGGCCCGAATACCCAGAAATTGTTCTGGGTGCACTTTACAGGTGTGCCAGTGCAAAATTGTCTTGGCGCACTTGGCAAGTGCGCCGGTTATATCTGCTTCTGATTTTCAACTTTCTATCGTCTGTAACTTCTTCATACGTTATCTGTTTTATGCAAACTAGGTGTCTATCCTGACCAGAATTTTGAGACGGACGTAATGACATAATTAGTTTCCCTTAATTCTTAATATTAATTAATTATTCTTTAATTTATCCTCTTTAATATCGTTAAAAATTTGGGATGTTACAATAATTGATGGTCCGAATTGAACGGGCTCGTGTTCAAGTGATGCTCAACCCTTGCCAAGCATCAACCATACTTGACGGTCCTTGGTAAACGAACCTGTCAAGTTTAAGACGAAGTTTCCTACCCCTTGCCATGCATCAGCCATATACGACGGTCCAAGGTTTGAAGTTTAAGAAATATTATGCCCGATAAGCATCATCCATACTCAGCGAACTTTTCCTTAGAGTTTCGAAAGCATAGTGCATATCAAGCATCAACTATACTTGCAAAGTTTTTATTATGTTACAGAAACATAATTACATTGATATTAATAAGAGTGGATGATTAAGTGCCATCGAGATTTCCTAGAAGCCACTGTAGACTTCGTACAAGAGTATGAGGCTTAGCTATTCAGTACAAGTTTATTAAAAGAAAAGAGTGAAGCAATGGTTTGTTGTTGGGTACAGAGAATGCCTAGAAACCAAAGGTTGGCTTCCTATATGGGTAGACCAACTTAGCCATTGTCCACTGTCTAACTACCATCCAAAGCCATTAGTTAATAACGAGCTCTCCTTGTGAGCCAGGCCCACTTTCATGTCGTGTTGCCGATGACTGACCCTGAGATGGAGCTCCATGTAAGACATAATGTTGCAGATTTCATTTCCTCAAAAAATCCTCAGTGATATCGCAAAGGTGTTTGCATTCATCTATGTTGTGGCCAACCCTCTCATGAAATAAATATCCTTGATCGTTCCTAAACCTGCGCTTTCCTTTGTCAAACGGTCCATCATCCCTTGTTGCATTGTCTTTGAGGGCTTCGCGATTGGCCTTCGCATCCTCTTCCATTAGAAATCCATTGGCCTTAAAATAGTATTCCTCTAGATTCTATAGATGGTCTCACTCCAACAACCTCTTAAATTCAGTGTTTATCAAGACTCCATAAACGATAGCCATTAACACCATCGACGGATCCTGTCGATCAACTGATGCTACTGCAATGTCGAATCTTTATAGGAAAGTGTGTAGAGATTCTCCCGTCTTTTGTCTTACTGTAGTCAATGTCATCACGTTCTGAGGTCATGCTACGTGAACTCGAAACTATCTCATAAACCTATTAATCAATCCTTTCTAGCTATTGATTGATTTTCTCTCTAATTGTCCAAACCACTGAGCAACTATGTATGATAAGAATAGAAGGAAGCATTTGGCCATCACTTCCTATGATTCCCCCAACACTTCCATATGCCTCATGTAATGCATGAGATGGATGGTTGGATTTCTCCTTCCATCATAAGATTCCAACACTGGTAATTTGAAGTCTTGTGGATTCCTTGAGTTTTTTATATTTGAAGTAAAAGGACTTTTTGGAAAGCTATACATGTCCTGCTCGATAGACCGCCATGAGTCACCTGCTGAATAATTTCAGTAACCTTGTTTCCCCCACTGAGAAACATCCTCCAATCGGCATTGCCCATCACCTGGACGTTGAGATTTTCCAACCTAGCATTTCCGACACCAATTTCCAAGTTCAAATCGATATTATGCAAATTCCCTGGGGGGTCCGTTGCCCCTCGCTCATCCTAGTTCCACTCCTGAGGTCGCGTCCCTCATTTCATGTCTTCTTGCGATGCTGGAGCTTGTGCAAACTCAGAAGGAGTAGGGAACACACTGCTCAATAAAGCCGAATTTCTGTTTCAACATAGTCGAACCGGATTTCCTGCTCTCCATACCTGAGTCGGAGATGATTTGGCTGTTGTGCCCCTGAGCGCGATAGTGTCGTTATTTTCTCGCTATGCCATTTTCCATTTCCTCATGCTTTCCATATAGCCTCCTTCAACTGTGCTAAGACCTCCTGGGTTGTGGCTTCTTGTTGCTTGAAGTGTGCTTGCAATCCATCCACAACTTTATCCAATTCTTCCCTTGTCAAGTAGACAGAGGGGTTTCCATCATAAGATGCCTCCTGGCCGTCTTCTTCTCTTACTGCATAAAAGTAATCCTTCTTTCTCTTTGTCATGGTAAAAAATTGAAAATAATAAATATCTGGTTTCAACAGAATTTGAAGCAGCATTCCCTCTTTCCTGGCATTGCCAAGAATGTTGATGCGGAATTTGGTTCTTCTACTACCAATACCCAAAGTCAATCAATATCACAACAATTCACTGATCACAAAGATATGCAATCACATAATACAAAAAAAAGTAAAGAGACACACAAGGTTTACAGTGGTTTGCCAACATGCCTATGTCCACTTTGAGTTATCTTATGTTTATACTACTTGATTACAGGTACAGTTATGTTTTATGGTAAGGAAAATGAAGAGACAGAAGAAATTCTCGTGTCTAGAGAGTTATCCAGTGTAGAGAAGGATGAAACCTTCTATTGAGAGTTCCAGAAATCAACTATTTAGAGAAGTTTCAGAATTCAGGTCGAATAAGACGCATGGCAGCAGATCCGGTTCGACAAAACACATGGAGAAATATCTGTAGGCCCAGGCATAGGAGTATAGGTAGTGAATGAAGATGTCCCAAAGTGGAAGTCGTGGGAATCAGAGATGTTCACCTCCGGTTCAACATATTTGAACTGGGATAGCCGAGCTGAGGCGAAACTCTCCCAATTCCTCCCTTCGAGACATATTTTAGTTATGTGTGGTGGGACCTGTGCTAAGCCGACTTATTCGATTCGAACTGACCGACCCGAGCTATGGGGTGCAAAGTGGAGTGGTATAATGAGTTGAGGTTGTTTAAGTCGAGCTATTCGATCCGACCAATATCTTTTTTAGTTTTATTTACTTTGATCTCACACACTCGAGCTTTCTTAAAACATCCCTGAGTCTCGGGCATTCTGATAGTCAGGGATTCGAGACGTGACTGCCTTGTAAAAAGGTAGATAAAAAAATAATGAGAGAATGAGAGAACTAATCATGATTCTAGACCCCTAAATTCAATTATAGGTGCTTAATGACCCCTCTTTCTGCATCATATGATTCGTCTTAAAGCTCCCGCGGACGTAATGCGGGAGTTTGGTGAAGGCACATACGATGGTGGATGATTCGTGTTTTTAATGCCGCTCAAAATAGCAATTGTTAAGCGATTAAGATGTTGATGATGATGGTTTTCATGATATAAACCTTGTTTATTTTATTATTGTTATAAAATATACTGACACTATTATCTAGAATATATATATATACAGGAAATATATGCACTATTAATTATTGAAGACCATACAGTTTAGAGAATCAAGATTTCTAAGAAGAAGAGTTTAAGATAGAAGACTCACTGGTAACAAGAATTGAAGAGTTCAAGAAATAAAAAGTAATAGAGTCTAGATTTTTTGTTAATACTTTGAAATAGCATTGAATCCTTATATCAATTTTTCTCACCGGTTTTAATATTCTTATATTATTTCAAACTGATTTCAGAATTACTTCCTTATTTCAAATATATATTTCTTAGTTTTTTATTAACTTCTGATTTTATATATCATTTAACAGTTTAGCTCCTAATTCAAATATTTTTGTCATTAATTTTATATGAAGTATGAATATAGTTACTTAACTTATAATTCCCTTTACTTATATTTATATCTTTAGTTTTAAAGTATTTCTTATATTTATATTCATTGTTGTATATATGCTTTAATATGATTTTATATAGTTTATAAATCATTCTTATATATGTTTTTAAATCATTTTCATATATGTTTTTAATATATATTTTTACTTCAGTTACACTATTTTAATATATAGGGAAATAGTTTGTATTAATTTAAGATTCATTAGAATTTATTTAAACATTACATGCCTGAAACAATCCAAACTCTCCCTTACGGGAAAGCTCGGATTGAGTTGAGAACACGATAAATCAGAACACAAACAGAATAACATTTCACTATTGTTACAACAATTACGTCAGAGTCCAAAGACATAATAAAGTATGAATAAATAATATACAACAGAAAAATATCAGAGATTTAAAATACATTACATAGTAGCGAATAAATAATACATAATACAACTGAAAGAGATACACGGATACAAAGATTTCCGAATATTGTTCCATCTGTAAGCCAGGATCCTATAAGAATAATATCTGCAAAACCAAAACTATTAGCTGCCCGTGTGGAAAATAGGGGCACCCAGAGTTTAGGTTAAAACAGTAAACTCCATGTCAGACTGGTGTGTGAGAACTAAAACAGTTATTTAAAACTTTACTTTAGAAATAAAGTAAATCAAGGGACCACGCTGTATAACACGGAATGGGTTTTCTCCCAAGAATACCAGTGCAATAAACAAACAACGCAATGCTTTTAGGAAAAATGAAGCTATTATAAGACTCAGGCCCCATCACACAATGCAACGTAAGCCGGAGGATAGAGTTTTAATGTATAATAGCCAAACATGCTTGGTACGTTTAAAACAAATCATTTTGATATTACTATAAGTATATAGTGTCAAAATCACTTCAAATATAAATGTATCAACAATAGATGGCATAATATCCCATGCTACTATGTCGCTATACTAGTTCTTCAATTCAAACCGAAATGTCACGTATTGGAAATTGGATTTCCGTCATGAGTCGAGGCAAGGGATGTACTCCTCGTCGGCTTCGAGACACTCTAGCCAATGCCTTAGGATTCCCCATAGTTAACCGTTGGATCCTCCAAGGCCGGTCCCTTTTTACGTTTGAGGATTGGCAATTCCTGAACACACGTTTCCTGGTCCTATCGGACCTATCCATCGGTCCTGTAGTGACTGATATATCCTAGGCGCCTCGCATTCCATCATCCACAGGTAAAAATATAATAAATGTTTGGGCTCCATAGCATGACACTACCCATAGCTAGAAAGAAACTTCATGTCCTCCTTGGGTCCCTTATCCCATTTTTAATTCATATCGAGGTGTGAGGCTCGCGAATTAAAGCTATACACAAAGCTATGCAATTTAAAGCCATGCTTTGATCATCAACCACAAGACTTTGCTTTTCAACAAAAGCCTTGATCATTTGCATCTTAGCATGCCACACTGACAATTCACACCATGCGAGCGATGTCTATCGATATATAACCTCTAAGCTTGTATATCTCAGAGAATTGTGTTAACCAAGAGAATAAATTCTTCACCACCAAACAGATATATATTTAATAGAAATCAATCAACACAGAATGAAATCCAATGTCAGACACACATCCATTTAAAAGTCCGTTCTAGGTATGAATGAAACCAGAGGCACCTTATTCCTAGTCCCATATGTCCAATACAGGAGAGAAGTCCTCGCATATCCGGTCGATCTCCAAGTACGCCTGGACGATCACCACTTACCCTATCTTGGGTGTACAACCCAATCAAGACATAAGTAATCATCCAAACGATGTGAAGATCTCCGGTCTTCAATCACCGTCTTCATCGTAGACTTATCGTCGAATCAGTTATTCAGAATGGGCATAAACCCGGTCTTTCCAAATAACTCGCTATCTTATAATCAAGTGCTATAAAAACACAACATACGCCTCGTTCCAATCAAGAATATTCTTTTATTCAAATATTCACATCTTTAGGGAAAGGTTCCCATTAATTTTATCAAAGATAAATTCTTTTAAATTTATTCTTTAATCTTCCTTTGGATATCAATTCAAAACCAAATTAAGGTTAATCAACTAGTCAGGATTATCGAGCCTTACCGAAGTAATCATTTATTTATTAATCCCAATCCCAACCTATTCATCCCATGGAGCAAAACTTGTAGTACCCCATACCTAACACCCACAATGTTATCGGTAAATTTAGTTACCATTTCCTGTTCAAATCTAATTAAAGATTTAACTATCGCCTGGAGTAAAACTGGTGGTACTCTACTCTGGATCATTTCCCAAATTGGATAATTTAAACTATCACATTCTCATTTCAATCTAATGAAAGATTCATTAAAACTTTACTTAGTTTTAATCTTCCAATAATCATTATTTAATGATTATTTAACTTTGGAAACACAAACATATCACATCGACAGTCTACACCGTACCACTGATTTCTGCCAATATATAACCTCTGAGCTCATACGTCTCAGAGTAGGGTGTAAAACAAGAGAATAAATTCTCCGCCACTAAACAGATATATATTTAGCAGAGATCAACAATACAGTTCAAAATACAATGTCAGACATTTAATCCTGTCTTTAACTAGGTTAAAGAACCAATGTCATTTAAAACACAGTTCACAATAAACCCAAAATCGCAATCCATTAATTATGGAATCTTCACGGAAAAATAGATCAATATATAATCGATATCAATTTCCGTATCCGACTAATAATATAAATGGAACAACAGAAAAGCCTTTTAAATTCCGTATATAGTAACAGTCTTCCTCCACAGAAGCTCACTTCGATTATTACCAAAACGAATACCATTCCATTCCAATTTCTTTTATTAAATTGGAAAACTTTACTTTGGAAATTTTCCATTAAATCTCAATAAAAGATTTTTATATATTCCAAATCCCATTTCATTGTTAATTTGAGTTAAAGAACGAATGTTATTCAAAACACCGTTCACGGTAAACCCAAAAATCCAATTCTTTTATTCAATTCCAATTAAGTATTAATTTATTGGAAAATTTCACTAAATATTAATTTAAAGATTTATTATTTTCTCAACTGGGTTTAAAAACAATGTTATTTAAGAAACTGTTCATGACAAACCCAAAATCCAATTTGATATTAATATAAGGCTCTGAACAGAAATTATATCGGCTTATATTCAATATTAAATTCTGAAACCAACGGATATCGTATTGGAAATAACGATATCTATATCTTCCAAATTCCTCTACAATATCCGTATAATCATGGAATCCAATATCGAAATATCCCGAAGATTATTTCCATTCAAATCCATTCCAATTTATATATATTGGAAAATTCTGGTTATTTTAATACCATTTCAAATCCAATTAATTTATTTAAAAACATTGGACTATTATTCTAGTTAATAACTAGTTCATTTCGATAAAAAAATTCCTTTTCAAACTTGGAATTTTTCATCCAAAATTTTTTCAAATCATTTATTATGATTTTACACAAGTTATTAATATTTTTTAATAATTTTATGAAGGCCTGTACAGTCGGTTTCCAATAACGACCACCGAACAACATCCATAGTGACCTTTTTCAAATTTGATTTGGACATAATTCCAAATCCAACCGTTAGATTTCAAATCTCTTACATACATTGGTAATCTCTTGTCGATACAAACCCAAGATTCCGGTTTTAGGAGAATCCGATGGTTGGATCTCCCGTTACGTCCATTTGAAGTTAATGGTCGAAATTCGCGCACGGTCGCTATGCAACGAGTTCTATTCAGGCCATTAAATATATATATTATATATATTTCATCAATTTCCATTTAAATCTTATTTATAAATCGTTTTATAAATTAATTTAAAAATGATTTTAACTTCATTTTCAATTTTAAATCAAAATTGAATATTCCATATCATTATAATATATAAATGATAATATTTTCAAAATATCAGATTTTGAAATCATTTCATTTTCGATATTCATTATAAAAATTAATAAAATCGATATAAATATCATTCTAGTCAAAATACTGCATATCTAATCAATACGGCTTCACACATTTTAATATTTTCGTATCCATCCAAAATCGGACATCAAAATCGCATTTTAATCCTTTACTGAATATTATTTTAAAATATTCGTTATTTTAAAATACTCGTTATTTTAAAATATTAGTTACTCCTGAATTGCAATCAGACACAGTCAATTGCCATGTAATGTTATTTATATGAATTTCATACCACATATGTACACAACAATAATGATACACAATCAACCATCATCTAGAGTGCATTACACAACTGCATAAGCATTAAATATAAATAATTAACGCTTACAACAGTCTATCAACCAATCGATTGACATACCACTAAACAATTGGGAATAGTGTATGTCAAATATCATCTCAATACCCATGTGGGGTTTCAACCAACAAATACTGAATATTATTTATGCAGTCGGGAGATGTGTAAAATTTATCTTCCCGATCTATGTCAGTTAAATGGGTATACATAAAAAATCGTTCAATTTGTAAATGAATATTTATTTTCATTTCAGGAGAATTTTATGCCATTCATATATACATTAAAAATTATATTTTTAACGATAAAATATTTTACTCAACACACGAATATTTTTTATATAGTTCATATACATCAAAAATGATATTATTGTTCAAACATTTTATTCAACACATGAATATTTTATATAGTTCATTTCAGAAAATTTCATATATATTTCAATTTCAGAAAATTTCTGCATTATAATGGCGCGATATTAAAACTGGAGAAATGTCTAGCACTACCGCTCTCCTGGTACTGTGTTCGATGAAGAATATTCTATGAAATAGAAAATCGTCGCGAATATTGAAATAAACCGCAAGCGCACGGCGTACAATCATAGTACGTGGCGAATACGGGTCGATCCACTGGGAAAGAATTAATTCTAAAATTACTCAATCAAATTAAACCGAAAGTGAGTGAGAATGTTAACTAAACAGCTAAAAATTAGCAAAATATACCAAACTATTAACTACAAACGTTGGCTGAAAAATAAGAGATTAAATGACAACTTAGGAACAAATTCACTCTCAAGATCACATGAAAGCAATATAAAATGAAACCATGATCTCTCTTTTTGGTCAATAGTTAATTTAATTGATGTGACTATTCTACGCATGACCTATTTGTGCTATTGATTAGCCCATCATAAGCCATCAAATTTTGTCACACCTCTTAAACAACTTTACTAATTTTATGAAAAATGATAACAAGTTGAAATTGAATTGTACTTTAAGCATGACCTATCCCCTATTAATTAGGAGTATAAACCATCAAATTTAGATTTTCAATCTCCACTTAATTACCATAATCATATGTAGATGAAGAGGTAATTAATGAGCATATGAACAAACATAGCCTATGTGGTGTCAACACTATAGGTTATCAAACTCAATAATGAACACAGAAACCATAACCATCAACATGAATTAAATCACAAAAAGAGATCATGAATAAACAAGTATGTTGAAACTACATGAATAAAGAGAGCTTCATTATCCCTAAGTTGTAGGGATTTAGCATCTCATGTTTGGTATTTTATCAACAAACGTAGTTTGCAACATTAAAGAAATAAAAGAAAATATAAGCTAAAAAAAGATTTATTTCAGCCTCCACTCTAAACTAAAAATCCAAGATACTTTTTACATTATCATACATAGGTTATTTATACATGAGGGAAAACCCTAAATTAACTTTTTGCATGCTACCCAGAATGCCCCCGCTTAAAGCTGCATCTTGTCTTTTAGCAATAGTGATTCATGAAGCCATAATTTTGTGTCTCCACTAAAGAAGGAAGGAGAGTGAATAGAGTTCTCCATTAATTCTCTATTTGAATTGATTGCTTTCCCTTTTTTTTCCTTTGTATGCATATATATCTTTATGAAATCTTTTTCTACATGCATTCAATTTCTGCAAAAATATGAAAAATGTCCAAGTAAACATTCTCAAAATAATTTAAGCCCAAAAATGACCATTTTCACCCCAAATGATGATAAATGCATGATTGTTTGAAATCAATTCTATTATTGTTTAAACATGATAAAATAACCATATATGACATTTATTAGCACTAAAGGAGAATAAATATATGAATATAAATGTGCATTTTTACATGCACATCAAATACCCCCACACTTATCTTTTTATTCGTCCTCGAATAAAGTAAAAACTAAGCTAAACCCATTTTCGTAGGGAGCACGATTGCATTGAGCGTATGCAACAAGCCGTTAAACCTCTGGGTATCCCCAGTAGGACGAGTGTTGTCTCGTGAGGGTTTTCAGCGGATACTACCCACAAAATCCAAAAGTTAAATGCAAAAAAAAATATTTACAAAATGCAGGATTCGAAAATATTTACAATATGAATGCAAGTTTTTAAAGAAATATTTACAAATGGATAATTTACTTTTATATATTACACGAATGAGTTAACACAAATTTGGGTCGTCACTATGAAATTTAAGTCCATTACTAATCAAAACTTCAAACAAAAGTCATGTTATCATCACAAACTCCTCCAGCTTGGCCAGTTGTTTTGGTAGAAACATAGTGCAAATATGAAATGAATTCTGTAATCGATATCAACAATCGTAAAACGACATCTTAACTTCCTTTTTGTTAACAAGTTAGGTCGAATAAGTGAAGAGTGTGCTTGGATTTTAAGTGCTAACTCTCTCTTTATTTTGAAAATTATTTATATTATTATTATTATAATAATTATTATTATTTACAAACACGTAACTGAAAAGACCAAGGTATACCACCCATGCACTGCCTCGCGGACTGACGTGAGAGTTTGGGACAGAGCTTGGCGGATTGTGCAGACCAACGCTGACATTGTCAACAAGATGTTGGTAATCCTTAGGTGTCCAACTCATAAAATGAGACCAAGATATACTGACGCTGACTTTGTCAACAAGGTGTCGGAAAGAGCTTGGCGGGTTTGCACACCAAAGCCAGATGTACCAGCAATGTTGGATACCCTTGGATAATTATATATATATACACTTTTTTTTTCTTTTTTTAACATGAGAGAGAGAGTTAAGCGAGAATATCTTAGAACAACTTCACTTAAACGATCTAAAATGTTATCGCAAGTAGTCTAAATCAACCATTCATTTAATCGGATTACAATTCAGAAAACATTTCATACTCATCACCTACGAATTTCCCAATATACTAGTTACACCAAATTTTCTCATAATTCAAACTTTCCTTTCGTTATCCGCTAAGAGAAGTAAATTTCCAAATATTTAAATCGAACGGCCAAAATTATATGCTAACTCCATCATGTCTTATTTAAAAGTAAATAGAAGTGCGAAACTTTTACTTTTTTTTAAAGAGAAAGAAAAAAAATTGCAAAAAGAGAAAGGAAAAAAAAATGCTAACTTACACTATGCAAAACAAAATGAAAAATGAAACTCCCCCCACACTTGATTTCGATTGTGTCTCCACAGTCAATGCATGACACAATGAGTTGAATGGAAGAGAAATATTTACATATTTACAAGAAAAGGTTAGTGCGACTTACCAAATGTGCATGTAGAAAATATGTAGCCATCGAATAGATGAACCGGTCCACAATGGACCAATGGATCAGCCTCGTAAGGATTATGAGACATAGATTAAGCACAGAAAACCAAATCATAAAGAATTTTATATCACATTTCAGATTTGGAAAAACAAATTTTGAGCTTACAATTGATCCAAAAATCGAATTTAATTTTTATAGCAACTACAGAGAGGTCAGTGAACCGAGGTTCAGAAAAATTTCAAAAACAAAGTTTGACTTGATTAAATGATGTATAAATTGAGAGATATGTACGTCATTCTCCCCTCCACACTTGTTTTGAGAAATATTGTTTAGTTTTGCTTTGATATTTGAAATTTTGTTAACTAAAGGTTCATTCGTAAACTTAAAGTTAAAACCAAACAAATGAATTTCCAGTAAATTTCGAAATTGTGTTTTCTCAAAAACAATGTTATTCCAGAAAGAATTCATATACTGCAGAAATTTATCATTGAAAAAAAATGATCACAGCGAGATTCAGTTGAAACGATCAGGTCGCAAGGAGTTTCAACAGTTTCAAAAAAATCGTTATTGTGCTTAAGATCATATTCAGCAGTATCATTGTTTTCAACCTCAAGAATTTCAAAGTTTTCAAATTTTTCATTTTTAGATTCAGACCCAATAACATTATCGTCAATCAAGTTAAGAAGTTTTCGTTCACCAAAGTCGTCTTCACTTAAACAGTTGTTAACAACTTCATCATTTTTGTCATGTTGACAATCTAAAGTTGCTAAATATTCAAAATTTTCAGAATCTGAGAGAGAAATACCAAATTGAAGATTGACGTCTGCGTTTTCAAGAGAATTCAAATTCAGATCAATTACAGAGCTTTCAACAACTTCATTAAGATTTTCATCAATTTCAAAAGTTGTTATTTGAAAATCGTCGATTGTGGGCAAAGGTAGATTTTTATTCGAATCGTCACAAGTTTGGATTCAATTTTGTTTCTCATGAAACTTCAAGTAATCATCAAGTATGTTCGTTTGCTCAACAAAATCAAATTTATAATTATTTACATGAGAATTTTCAATTTGAAATTGTTGAGAACAAAAGTTTTCAGTAGCACCACAATTGAAATTATTCCCGTTGCCAAAATCATTTGAAAAGTGATTTCCATTTTGAATTTGAAATTCATTTTGGAGTTCAAAATTGAATTGACAAGGGTTATAATCAGAATTATTTGAATTTGGAGGCGAAATCGAATTTTGATTATTTTGAAAGCCTTCACTTGAATTGTTGCATATATATAAATTGCACAATTCATTTATTTCTTTATTTTGTTGTATGCTCATTTCAAGTAAAGATTCAATATGTGTTTCAAGAGTTGAGGGCTGATCATCATTTTGAAAATTTGGTGGTATACAAACGGGATTATCTTGAAAATTTTGAAAAGTTGGTGGCGTAAAATCCAAATTGTTTATACAATAGTTGTTATTAAAATATCCATATGAATTTGGTGTAAAATTATATGGATTATATCGATTTTCACAACTATCGTAAAATCCGTAGGAATAAGTGAATTGGGACATTTTGCAAGAAAGCTCTTAAAAAATATGTTAAAATTAACAACTTTGGATTATATGAATACAAGTCTAGGCCAGGTTTGGACAGGGATTATCAGTGTGCCACGAATCATCGTAGAAACACGACTGAAGGTTTAAGAACCTGTTTGAGTTGTAGACTCTACCGTTCCTTAGACATCTTAGAGAGTATTAATCCTAATTGTCAATTTAATGAATATTTTGTCCTATGAGCTTTGAGGAATCCTCGATTTGATTTCAAAAATAATGTATTCCACGTTTGTTTTAAAATTTCCAACCACACATCAACAAGCAAAATAATCCATCACAGACAGTCACAGAATAATAATTGCAGAAATAAATAAAAAAATTACAAGCAAGCCGATGCGCTGCAGAAGATTTTTACAAGCAATTTCAATATATTTTTCTTTGCATCAGAGCACCTGTAGAGTTTAGGAATCACTCACAGTGGGGTATGGCTGTCCTTCCAGAGCTATGAGACTTTACTGTTTGCTTCGTTTGACCCTAGTACTTTGTTAGCTTTGCTTGAACGATTTTCTTCACTATTGGTTCCTTGATTCGATTTTTGGAGATTTCACTTTTTTATCCGCTGAGTTCTGCAATACCTAGAAATCACACTCCCAAATAAAAGTCTACAAGCACAAATCAGGCACATCCAAATTGAAATCAGAGCATGTAAAATTATTAGCAATTTTATTTATTAGCAAGCGTGGCAAAGCGATGTTGTTCCTTCTTGATCTTGCAATCTGAAAGAGATTTGAACACAATATATACACAATAAAAAGTTTTTTTTAAAGAAGAACAACAAAATAAAACAAACACACAAGATAAACACAAAAACAAAGTGACACAAAACACAACATCAAGTGAACAAACACTAAATACAAGAACAAGAATTTTTTTAATAAGAAGAACAAGAAAACTAGCACCCACAACAAACAAACAAAAGTGAAAACAAATAACAAAAGTGGAGGAAGGGTTTGTTTGCGTGGTGAATGATTTGGATAGGAGGAAGGGGAGAGGGCCGTGAAAAGGTAAGGCGAAGGAACATGGATGATTTGTAGTGGAAAGAGAGGATTGATTTATAGAGGGTTGTGAACAGAAGTAAATATAAGGCAAATAAGAGCAGAAAATTATAGAGGGAGGACAAGAAAAGGAAAGCAATAAATTGTTTTTATTGTTTTTTTCTCTCACAAGAATTGTAAAGAGGTAAGAAGTGAATGAGAGGAAGAGAAGGAAAGAAATAAAGGAGACTGAAACAAAAGAGAAAATTGGAAATAGGATTTATTTTTATTAGTAAGAATAGTAAATGGAAGAAAGGTGGAAAGAGATTAATGAAAGGATAGAAATAAAAGAGAAAAATGGGAAGATTTTTATTATGTGTAAGAATTGAAAATGAATAGAAAGGGAAAAGAAATAAATTAGAGAAAGGGAAGTGAAGGAATAAATGAGTGTGGGGTATTAAGGCAGAAAACAGAAAGATGATTAATGATAGAGGAAAAAAGGAAAGAAATAAAGGAAAACAATTGGAGAGAAGATTGAGAGATAAATTAGAAAAGAAATGGCAAGTAATAAGCAAGGAAAGGGAAGGAAAGAAATAAGTGAGAGGGAAAGAAAAGAAATAAAGGAAACTGGCAAAAGTTTTTTTTTATATAAAAAACACAAAATAAAAACACACACACGAGAAGAAACAAACACATAAACAAAAGTAAAACAAAACACAAACACAAAATGGAAAAAAAAAACACAACTCTTTTTTTTCTTTTTTTAATGAACACAAAAACAAGCACACACAAAATGAAACAACAAAAGATCAAAACAAAACAAAAAACTATGAATAACACACAATTTTTTTTAGAAAAACAACAAATAAGAAAATTAACTCGAAGAATAAAACTAAAATTAAATTCTTTCCCCGGCAACGGCGCCAAAAACTTGTTCGATGACGAATATTCTGTGAATTAGAAAATCGTCGCGAATATTGAAATAAACCGTAAGCGCATGGCGTACAATCGTAGTACGTGGCGAATACGGGTCGATCCACAGGGAAAGAATTAATTCTAAAATTACTCAATCAAATTAAACCGAAAGTGAGTGAGAGTGTTAACTAAACAGCTAAAAATTAGCAAAATATACCAAACTATTAACTACAACCGTTGGTTGAAAAATAAGAGAATAAATGACAATTTAGGAACAAATTCACTCTCAAGATCACATGAATCAATATAAAATGAAACCATAATCTCTCTTTTTGGTCAATAGTTAATTTAATTGATGTGACTATTCTAAGCATGACCTATTTGTGCTATTGATTAGCCCAACATAAGCCATCAAATTTTGTCACACCTCTTAAACAACTTTACTAATTTTATGAAAAATGTTAACAAGTTGGAATTGAATTGTACTTTAAGCATGACCTATCCCCTATTAATTAGGAGTATAAACCATCAAATTTAGATTTTCAATCTCCACTTAATTACCATAATCATATGTAGATGAAGAGGTAATTAGTGAGCATATGAACAAACATAGCCTATGTGGTGTCAACACTATAGGTTATCAAACTCAATAATGAACACAGAAACCATAACCATCAACATGAATTAAAGCACAAAAAGAGATCATGAATAAACAAGTATATTGAAGCTACATGAATAAAGAGAGCTTCATTATCCCTAAGTTGTAGGGATTTAGCCTCTCATGTTTGATATTTTATCAACAAACGTAGTTTGCAACGTTAAAGAAATAAAAGAAAATATAAGCTAAAAAAAGATTTATTTCAGCCTCCACTCTAAACTAAAAATCCAAGATACTTTTTACATTATCATACATAGGTTATTTATACATGAGGGAAAACCCTAAATTAACTTTTTGCATGCTACCCAGAATGCCCCCGCTTAAAGCTGCATCTTGTCTTTTAGCAATAGTGATTCATGAAGCCATAATTTTGTGTCTCCACTAAATAAGGAAGGAGAGTGAATAGGGTCCTCCATTAATTCTCTATTTGAATTGATTGCTTTCCCTTTTTTTTCCTTTGTATGCATATATATCTTTATGAAGTTTTTTCCTACATGCATTCAATTTCTGCAAAAATATGAAAAATGTCCAAGTAAACATTCTCAAAATAATTTAAGCACAAAAATGACCATTTTCCCCCTATATGATGATAAATGCATGATTGTTTGAAATCAATTCTATTATTGTTTAAACATGATAAAATAACCATATATGACATTTATTAGCACTAAACGAGAATAAATATGTGAATATAAATGTGCATTTTTACATGCACGTCATATTGGCTCGCACCATAAACAATAATCAATTCAATAAAAAAAACCCAAATACAATCAATAACCACAATACAGTCAATTTTTCCATAATACGATCAAAACAAACAACTATGGTTTATACAATAAATAGTTCGGGGGCTACTAAGCCCCGTCTGCAACTTAAAATATTTTTAACTGTAAAATAATTTGAGTGAGAAAGAGTTCTCATTTTGAGATCCACTCCGCCATTTTTTAAAGGATGATTTGGATTTGAATTTGCCATAAATTCTAACAAGCTCCAAATTAGGCCCGATTAGTCTTGTTGTGAAGCCCTCGTCCCCACGATCGCAAAGGATCCAGTATTGCGCGGTTTGGACTTCGTATAAGAAAGTTACATATTTTTAATCATTGGATAATTTAAAATGTAATTAATTAAATTAGTTGCGCTTTTAAAACGTTACCTTTTCCCTGTTAAAACCCGACCCTCGTTCGAAAACTGCACCTCACCATTGCCCACTTCGCGCCGCAGCTGGAGTTGACCGGAGCCAGATCGCCAGCGTCCCCCTCAAGCGACACTCCACGTCGCACCTAATATGACCAGCCTCACCTCCTAACACCTCTCCAGTCGCCTCAATTTGCTCATAATTCACGAGCCTTTCTTGAGATCTCCGGCGGCGAATGGATCCACCGCAGTCCAAGCGACGACGGCCATTGAATGACCTCACTAAGTCGAACCCTTTCCCCTTGAACTCCTCCCCGCCATCATGTCACGGCGGAGATCGGAGGCGATCTTCTCTAGAGCTTCATATCCTTTCGTTTTTTTTAAAGTGGTAGGGGATTTTACAGCGAATAGGAAATTAGGGTTTGGAATTCTAATATATATATATATATATATATTTATTTTTAATTATTTTAGTTTCTAAAATACCCGTGTAGTGATACGAACACCAAATCGAACCCAACGGCTGTCGTCCCTAGCTAAATACCTCTATTCCGAACATAATGGGATATGTTTCACAAGCCAATTCGATTGTTTCAATTAGTTTTTCTTTAAATTAAAATATAAATCAATATAAATTGAATTTCAACGTACATTTTAGTTTACCGGGACCACATACTGACTCCAAAAATTCTAAAAAAATAAATCTAGCTATGTTTTGAGAATACGACCCTAACAAAACTAATTTCGTCGAATTCGGAGATTGTTTGAAAAATGGTCATTTTCCGGTCGATCCAATTCAACTGAAATTGAAAAAAACACATTTTCTTTTGCCACAGTCACATATTAATTCCAAAAATTATGAAAATTGGGATCTAGCAATAATTTGACATTCTGGATCAGCAAAAGTGGTTTCGTAAAAAACGGAGGTCGTTTGCAAAATGGCTATTTTTATGGGCTATATATTATAATAAAAAATATATAAATTCCACAACAACTATTTCAACTTTTAAACTGGACATAACTTTCAATTTATATTACGAAATCTCAATTTTTCACATTCGTCAGAAAGATATAATTAAATAGTTTCCAACATTTCTGGTTTTACTGAAATCCGATTTATTTTGAATTCTTTATGTTTTTTGAAATTTAAAATCGAAGTTTCAAACTACCACGCCATTTCAGGCTCGTTTTATAATTAAAATAAATTTATACGTTCGAACTTCGATTTAAATAAATTTTTAGTCGTTATTATTTAAAATAAATCATTTTAAATATCCAAAATACATTAAAATAGCTAAAATAAATATTTTAAATTGGTTTAGAATTTACGGGTTGTTACAATCTCCCCTACTTAAAATCTAATCTTTTCATCCTTGAAAAGGAACATAGCTGAAAGTTGTTTAACTAACCAACTCAACTTTCATTCTGGCTTTCATTCTTCAACTTTTCATTTTCTAAGAATGTTCTAATTCTTCAAAAGTTTGGCTAACATCGTAAATTTTCGAAAAATTTCACCATGACCTCCTTTGTATGGGAGACTTTTAAAACCGCAACTTGCCTCACAGGGCCCTCATCAATCCAAAAGAAAAAGAAAAAGCCAAACTGCTAGCCAATCAGCTCATAAAATCATCAAAACCCAAGAAAATGGTAAACATGTACCTATTTGTCGGGCATACAATTTTATTCCTCTTCTTAGCTTCCATGCTGTGACCTGTTCATTATATATACATGTATATGTATGCAATTCAAATCAATTTTCAATTCAGTTCAATATTTGATTCGATTTGGCTAAATTTACCTTTCCATTTTCATATTGGTTTCAATAATTTTATTAGTAAAACTAATAATCAAACAACACAACCATCAATCAGTTAGTTGATTAAATTTTCAAACTTATACTTTCTATATATACTTAAAAAGCATATTCCAGTGTTAAATCACAAATAGTAAACCCTATCTAGTTTTGGTTCTCACACCAATCAATTTGAAATTTATAGATATCCCACTTTCGAAACTCGGACATAAATGATGTTGATGTCACGATCATCATCAGAATCATGTTCAAATGACTAGAGTGTGATTCTATATCTATCTAGTATATTTGAGGCTTTGTATACACATTTGCAAGGCGTGTATGCAAAATCTTCATATACTCGATTGTCCAAATTCAATATAAAATAAAATACCCAAATACATATAATAGGGTTTAAATTTTCAATGCAAAATTTGTTTTCATTTTTATTTTAAAAATAACACTCTTTGAAACTCTTTCTAGGATACTACTGATCCCATCTCTAACGAGTCATTTTTATTGGATATTACTAATCCAATCTCTGATGAATTCTTTCGTTTGGTTCTAATGTGTCTTGTTCTCTAACTCTGTAAATCAGAGCTCTGATACCATGCTGAAACGACCCAAACTTGCCCTTATGGGAAAGCCCGGATTGAGTTGAGAACACAACAAATCAGAACGCAAACAGAAGAACATTTCACTGTTGTTACAACAATTACATTAGAGTACAAGAACATAACAAAGTATGAATAAATAATATACATCAGAAAAATGTCAAAGATTTAAAATACATTACATAGCAGTAGAAAAATAATACATAACACAACTGAAAGAGATACACGGATACAAAGCTTTCCGAATATAGCTCCAGCTGTAAACCAGGATTCTGTAAAAATAATATCTACAAAACCAAAACTACTAGCTGTCCGTGTGGAAAATAGGGGCACCCAGAGTTTAGGTCAAAACAATAAACTCCAGGTCAGTCATGGGACTTGTGTGAGAACTAAAACAGTTATTTAAAATTTTACTTTAGAAATAAAGTAAATCAAGGGACCACGCCGTATAACCCGGAATAGGTTTTCTCCCAAGAATACCAGTGCAGTAAACAAACAATGCTATGCTTTTTGAAAAAATGAAGCTATCATAAGACTCAGGTCCCATCATACAATGCAACGAAAGCCGGAGGATAGAGTTTTACCTAATAATAACCAAACATGCTTGGTACGTTAAAACAAATCAATTTGATATTATTATAAGAATATAGTGTCAAAATCACTTCAAATATAAATGTACCAATCATAGACAACATAGTATCCCATGCTACGATGTCGCCATACTAGTTCTGCAATTCAAACCAAAATGTCATGTATTGGAAATTGGTTTTCCGTCATGAGTCGAGGCAAGGGATGCACTCCTCGCTGGCTTTGAGACACTCTAGCAAATGCCTTAAGATTCCACATAGTGAACCCTTAGATCCTCCAAGACTAGTCCTCTCTTACGTTTGAGGGTTGGCAATTCCTGAACACACGTTTCCCGGTCCTATCGGACCTATCCATCAGCCCCGTAGTGACCGATATATCCGAGGCGCCCCGCATTAAATCATGTACTTAGGTAAAAATATAATAAATGTCTAGGCTTCATACCATGACACCACCCATAGCTAGGAAGAAACATCATGTCCTCCTTGGGTCTCATATCTCGTTTTTAACTCATACCGAGGTGTGAGACTCGCGAATTAATGCTATACACAAAGCTATGCTATTTAAAGCCGTTCTTTGATCATCAACCACAAGACTTTGCTTTTCAACAAAAGCCTTGATCATTTGCATCTTTGCATGCCAAACTGACTATTCACGGCATGCGACTGATGTCTATCGACATAAAACCTCTAAGCTTGTACGTCTCAGATAAGGTTGTTAAGCAAGAGAATAAGTTCTCCGCCACCAAAAATATATATTTAATTGAAATCAATCAACATAGAATGAAATCTAATGTCATACACACATCCATTTACAAGTCCGTTCTGGGTCTGAACGAAACCGAAGACACCTTGTTCCTCATCCCATATGTCTAATATAGGAGAGAGGTCCTCACATATCTGGTAGATCACGACTTAACATCGAATCAGTTATTCAGAATGGGCATAAACCCAATCTTTCCAAATAACTCGCGTATCTTGTAATCAAGTGCTATAAAAACACAACATACGCCTCATTCCAATCAAGAATATTCTTTTATTAAAATATTCACATCTTTAGGGAAATGTAACAACCCTGAATTTTGGGGTAAATTTAAAAATTTATTTTGACTAATTTTAATGGATTTTGGTATTTAAAATAATTTATTTTAAATAATAATGATTAAAAATTGATTTAAATCGAAGTTAGAATGAATAATTTAATTCTAATTATAAAAGAACGCGGTAGTTTGAAAAGTCAAACTTGAACTTTGACTGACCGTACAAGATGCAAAATTTAACGGATTTTAGTGAAACCAAAAATATTAGAACCTATTTAAAAATATCTTTCTAACGAATCAGAAAAATAGAAATTTTATAGCGGGAATCAAAAGTTATGGCCAAATTAAAATTTAGAAAGGTCGCTATGAAGTTTACAAAGGTCAAAACTGCTACTCTTTGCATACGAAGGAATTTGGACTCGAAACCACTTCCATTGAGTTCAGAATGATGTTTCTGCATTTAAAAAGTATAAACACTTATATATTTCGAGTTTCGGAAATTATTGGTATAAAAATTTATTTTTAATATTAAATATATACGCCTTGAGAATTGAAATTTTGCAACCGGTCTCCAAATTGAACAAAATTAATTTTGATGGGTTCGTATCGTGAAAAAAATCTAAAAATGATTTTTCGGTAATTTTTAGAATTAATATATAATTATAATTGATTTTTCAGTGTAAACGGGCAATTTTTGACATTAAAAATTCATTAAAATTTCATTTTTTTAGAAGTAGGAATTTGACATGTATTATAAAATTTAATTTTTTTTTTAGAAGTAGGAATTTGACATGTAATACAAATTACATTTTTACATGTAATAAAGAAGAGAAATTTGCATTTAATAAAAATTACATTTTTATTATGTAATTAAAGTTGAATTCACATTGTAAAGTAAAATTACATTTTTATATGTAATCAAGGAATGAAAATTTACATGGAAATTAAAATTACATCCTTTTTATGTAATTAAAGATTAACATTTTTGCATAATAATCAGAATTACATTTTTATTATATGAATTAAGAATGAGGATTTGCATGGGATTTGCATAGTAATTAAAAATTACATTTTTAATGTAATATAAAATGTTAGAATTTTTCACTATAATGTTAATTATATTTACAATGCAATGAAATTTCATTTTTAATGAAATTAAAAGATTAGAATTTACCGTTGAAATGAAATTCATTTTCTTTTATGAAATTGTTAAAGAAAGATTTCACACCGAATGATAATTACATTTTTTTTAGTGTAATTAAAAAGAGATCTTGTCATTATAATGAAATTACATTTTTAATGTAAGATATAAGAATGAAATTTTACGCTGTAAATTCATTTACATTTTAAATGTAATGAAAAGAATATATGTAAAGGTTGAAATATTATTTTCATTTTTAAATGAATGAAGAGAAATGGAAGTAAAGTTAGCGTCATTTAATTTTGAGAAAAATGGAAGTAAAGTTATGAAACGACCCGAACTTCCCCGATCTCCGAAGTGAAGAGAAAGAACGAATTGTTTTTAGAACACGACAAAATAGAACGCAGACGGAAGAACATTTCATTGTATATTACAACAATTCCATCAGAATACAGGAATATACAGAGTATAAATGAATATTACACAGAAATATCATAGATTTAAATTACATTTAAATACATCGCAGCGGAAAATAATACAATACACAACTGAAGGAGATATACGGATACAAAGCTTTCCGGATATCATTCTGTAACACCCCGCCTCCGCCAGGGTCACTCGCAAAGGAATGCACTAGCTTTAGAGGGGCATTATTGGTAAACATGCACAGAAATATCACAAGACAGAACATATAAAATAGCGGAAGTAAAATCAAACTTTCATAACATGAATAAATAAGGTCTAAAGCCTTTTACATCAGAGTACATCAAAACCTGTCTTTGCAATAGTAAAGAGGCATAAAGACATTTTCATAAATTATTCCCCAAGTAAAACAGTAAAGTAGCCATAGCCAAGAAAAGTCCAAGCCATCCATGATGACCTTCAAGCAGAAGAAGTCCGAACTAAACAACAGTATTTCCTCCCTGTAACCTGGGGGGAACGGAAGACAAGAAGCGAAACAAAACGGGTCAGTCAAAAAGACTGAGTAAGCCCTATCTACTATCAGCATAAAAACTAGTAAAGTTAACTGACATGAGAAACTGAGATGAACATAAACATGATGACAAGATAGATAAGCTAAATCAAAATAACAGGATGAACTACTGAACTCAGATAAACTAAGGTGTCATGATAAATTACGATGTCAAGATAAAACAAGATATCCCTTCGTCAGGTTCCTATCAAGTATAATATCCCCAAGATATCTATCACGTATAATATCCCATGGTATCTATCCTGTCTTTTGGCTCTGCACCTACCGTACTAGTATCCCCACCGTATCATGTGTTAACCATGAATGACCCTTACTCAAAAGTCGTGTAATGGTCCATGTCAACCTAATATATCGCATATATAGGTTACTCAACTCGTATGTTTCTTTCCATGTAAATGTTCAGTCCCTTGCCGTAGACCCTACGGGCTTCCCCATGAGGTTCTATACTACTCCAACGTAATTCCATGATCTTTAAGATCGTTTTGGACTGTTACCCTAGGTCTAGCTAGGTTCTTTCATATGAATCACTGTTTGTACAACTAGGACTTATGCTACCTAGGAATACTAGGGATTATGCTTACCTATTGCACGTTTTCGTATCTCGGTTTGGGTCCAACTACCTAGGGCCACTAGGGATTACGCTAACCGTCAACCGCGCCCTTTTTCCCACGCATTCATCGTGAATCGTTTTTCCATGACTGTATGCACATGTATCACATCGTGCCATCCGAGTCCTGTCACAGGGCAGATCAAGAAATACAGGACTCGGTCGGGAGCTTTCGATTTGTCTGCCGATGCAGATGCTAAGGTCTGTTTTTTTTCTATACGTGGCTATGGTCCCATGAGACCACTCCCTCAACTAGCGAAAGACAAGACAGGATAAATCCTGTATGAGAACACACTACTGGCCAACCCACAATCTAGCCCTACCGCAACCATAATTAGATAGCAATTATGGTCTTTTGGGTGTTCTCTGCCTTTCCGTACGTACACGCTTGACCAAAGATGGTAGGTAGCCTGACGAAATGCTATCTAGGGCACGACCGTGTATCGTCGACTATCCCCTATCCATCCCCGTCTTTAGGTCGCTCGTATAGCAACCAAGGCATACTCTTGGTTCTTCTAACGCAGACCTTAACCTCTCATGAGCCTAGTATGATCACCTGGCAGCTCACAGAGGGATACCAAGAATATCCTCACGTTCCCTGAAGCCGCTGCTTCGTTACCCAGTTCGCTGGAGCCTTTATCTAAATCAGATAACTTGCTCCTACTCGTGTGCTTAAACGATGACCTACCGTATCAGGTTACTCATCTATCTATGAACTGGTCCAAATCTCCTTGACTAAGAATTATTACTTAGCTATTCTTCAACTAAGGTTTACCACTTAGCCTTATTCCCGTTATTCTTGTTAATTACGGTTATCCACCTAATTCTCCGAATTAGGGTTTATATAATGGATTAAGTGTCACTTAAGTTCATGACTTAATCCTGTCTACAAATCATGTCAAAATTGGCTAAGTATCCAAGTCCAAGACTTAACCCTACAAACCATGTTCAAGTTGGTTAAGTATGTATTAACTTGACCCTATCAAATTACTGAGTCAAATTGGTCAAGTGTATTCAACGATTCGTGACTTAGCCTTATCATGTTATCACGTTAGATTGGTTAAGTATTGGTTAACTTAACCTTATCAAATAACCGAGTTGGAGTGTTTAAGTATAGGTTACTTAATCACTTCAAAATTACTGAGTTAGATTGGTTAAGTGTTGGTTAACTTAACCACTTCAAAATCACCGAATTGGATGGGTTAAGTCTAGATTAACTTAACCACATCCCCTAACTGTATTATACGGTTAAGTGTAATTAGGAAAGCTTAACTAACCGTATCAAATTCACATGTTGGTTTGGTTAAGTGTTGGTTAACTTAACCCCGTCCACTAGTCGTATAAAAATGGTTAAGTGTCATCAGGCAAATCAAGTTACTTAACCTACCCAACCTTGTCATGTTTTGTTAAGTATCATTAGCCTAATCAATTTACTTAACCCATTTGTCCATGTCATATTTGGTTAAGAGTCATTAATCAAATTAACTTAACCCTATCATGTGGCATTAATTACTTAATGCACCCCAACCTCTCACATTAGACTTTGTTGTGGTTACTAGTTAAGCCGGTCGGTTCCGGGTAGCTTTACACCACAACTTGGTCTAACCTCGGGTTCAAGCACAACATGACCAACTTTTCACATTGGGTCCTATTGTTTGCAACTACTAGTTAGGCCGGTCGGTTCCGGGTAGCTTTATGTTGCAAACTCAACCCAACCTCGAGTTGGTCACTTTCATGTTTAGTCTAGCGTCATGTTCATATTCAAGTTTTCTTAAGAATATGGGTAGACCTAACTCAATAGGTAAATTCCCAATTCCATAGTATGGGTAGACCTAACTTAATAGGTAAATTCCCAATTTCATATTTTCAAGCATACTTACATGTCATGTTTTCAAGTTGTATTTTCATGTCATTAGAAATTTCCCATAACATAACCCAACGCTTTTAAACTCGCATATACGTTCGCAACAACGTAATGGATTAAAAGAAGAGACTTGGCAAAGGCATGACAAAAATGGATATTAAGCCACAAGTTAATCATGGTGGCAAATGAGGCACAAATGTGTTCATTAACTTGCATGTTACATTCTTAAGCCTCAAAAAATATGCATAAACCCAAACTTGGCACATAAGCGAATCATGGTGACAAAAGACATGGAATGATGACTAGTAACTCGCATATATCAACATATAAGGGTTATGACTTCATATGCAAGTTGACATAAAGGTTATGAGGGTTCTCATGTTGCATAATGCAACATTTCAACATAAAGGTTGTAGCTTTTAGCCCACAAGATCAAGATAATGACTTCATAAACTTGCATAACATGATAGCATGTATCCTACTTAATGATCAAACCCAAACTTGCAACATGAACATTTAACTTCATAGTTAATATCTAAGAGTAGGGAAAGGGCTTACATTGCTATGAAGGCACAAATCGATTTAAATTAAAGATTGTGATGAAGCCTATGCATGCCATCACCCTAAAACCCAAAGATGAACGCTCCAAATCAATAAAAAAACCCATCTTTATGAACAAAGATCAAAGATTTTGCCTTGAAATCAACTTGAGAAGCTCTCATACTAACATAGAGACTCTCTAACACTCACATGATCATGAAACCTCTCATAGAAATGAAGATAGAAACTTTGGGCAAGAGGATGGAGGCTAGGGTTTTGAGTGGAGGCCATGAGAGGAGCAATTTTGGCATAGTTTAGTTGCAAGAATGAATAATGAGGATTTTAGGGGAGGGTTAGGGGCTTATTTATAGAAGATTAGGCTAGTTAGGACCCTTAGATTAACCCTAGGATCAATCCCAGCCCTCAAAAACAGAACCAGGCCCAAAAACCTAGCCAAAACAGAAAACAGGTGCACCAGGCAAAACTGCCCGGCCACCATAAGTCGACCCCCAAGTCGACAGGGCTGTCGACTTGGGTCAAGCCATGTCGACTCCCAAGTCGACAGGGCTATCGACTTGGGGTGCCTGGCGGGAATTTTTCCCACCTAGCCTTCCAGCCCTAATTTTTGAAATTTGAACTCGTTTTTGAACTCCGAAAACTCTGAAAACTTCGTCGGACCATAACTTGGTCATACGGACTCCGATTTTCGAAAACTCGGACTCTATTTCGCGTATTTTTCCGAGACGAACGCAATGGCATAGCCCGTTTCACTTGATTCAGAATTTAAAATTAAATTCTGCCTTTATTCTCGTCTTAATCATGTTATCGAAATACGGGTTGTTACATTCTCCCCACCTTTTAGGATTTCGTCCCCGAAATCTCCAAGTTAGGAAGAACATATCCTATCATCCATTATTCATCTACTCAAATCATCATCCATAAGCAACCATTGTCCTTAGATGATTTCTAATGCTGTATGAATATATGCAAAACGTGTGTGTACATGTTCCTTAGCTAATGCTAATGATCAGGCCTGAATAATCTTTCTAATGCAAAATATGTATAGTGCCATGAATCCAACATGTATGCGAATAGTCCTAGTCATATAGATACTATATGCATGCACAATCATTCATTCATATGCAACAACCGCATGATAATACATTCGATTTCATCCATAAACAAGTATAAATACACGTGCCTATGCAATATGAAATGTGACCGAGTCGAGCTAGTATCTAATGTGTATTCGCGCATCCACGAGCAACCACTTGCAACCACTTGCAACCATATCAATCATAACATGTTTCAAATACATGTTTACATCCATAGGGTTCTACCTAGGATTCCCTGAAACAGGGTCGAGAAGATAAACAAGACAAACTCCTTACGGGGTTTGTAACAGAAAATAGGACCGAGAGGATGTCCACAAAAGATAGCCTACAAGTAAGCTCTATAGAAAACAGGGATCAAGGATATACTCCCAAAAAGAGATATCATGCGCGTATCTAGTCTTTGACCATCAAAGTCGTATTTCCGTGAGCTTAATTCCATTGTGCTTTAACCATCCTTTAACTTCATGGTTTCGTAGCTCCTTATTTTTCCTGTTTCCATAACATGAGCTGGAACTCATTTCTTCGTCGTCTCTCGTTCCACTTGCACTTGTCTTTTTTCTAGAATACTTGGCGCAAACCTTCGTACTCATGATTCCATGCGAACCCTCCAAAATTCACTAGTGAATCTTGGATCTCGTTTATACACTATAAGGTATTCCATCTAGAAGAACTTTCTCTTGAAAGTAAACAGATGTCAACCAGGTTACCAAGCGCTCTTACTAGGGTGATTTCTATACCCCTCACATAAGTGAAATGAACCATCCGTCTTACCGGCGAACACCACTCGATCGGGCTTCAAATTTCCAATAAAGGCATCAAGGGATTCTAAGTAACTAGTCATGACAGGACCTCAAAAAGGTTACACGATACTTCGAGGGTATTACCAAGGCTAGTCAAAAGGTCTAACTATCCTCCTATCAAAACCGAGAGTGGCACCCCCTACTGGATAACCACTTCATCCCTAGAATCCATCCATAACTTATAAACATAAGCATTATTTCCAAACTCAACTCTTGGCATAGACATTCTCAGATCCAAACAAGTCATGTATAAAATGGACTGATTCTCCAATAGGACTCTGAGACAAAAATAGGATTCTCTATTACGCTAGTACTTAAGGTGCAGAGACTCAACTATCGAAGCAGACTTAAATGATACAAAAAACGAAGTCCTAACAGGATGATAGAGAAGAAAAGCTAAACCTTTAACAAGATCGTTACCCTCCTTCCGAGGTACCCTAGAAATGAGAGCATACTATCGCCCTCCCGATGATCTTGTCCTTGCCCCATAATACTTAACTATCATGCCAAAGGTACTCTCTCGTCATGGGTTTCATTGTTCATCTTTCTCCTTCCTTTGAGGACTAAGCTATACCAACCAGTTGCTCATCCTTAAGCTCGTATCCTTTATCCCCTTTCTCACTATCCTTTCTTGTAACGCGGCCACTGGTCTCTCGAGAACCACCTCCATCGTATGGAAAGCACTTTCGTAGATAGAAAAGACTAGTCGCAGTTAAAACCACTATGACTACAGATGGAGGAAAGAAAGGAAAAGAGATTCAATTAAGGAAACAAGGATAGTGCTAATGGCCTTTGGGGAATAGCCTTTTTCTTTTAAAAGAAAATTTTCTTGAAAAATGCTTCTTTGTAAACGATTTTCAAATAGTTTTCAGAAGGTCTTTAAAAACTTTTGCCCAGTCTGGTAACCTTCTGCTCTGATACCAAATGTAACACCCCGCCTCCGCCAGGGTCACTCGCAAAGGAATGCACTAGCTTTAGAGGGGCATTATTGGTAAACATGCACAGAAATATCACAAGACAGAACATATAAAATAGCGGAAGTAAAATCAAACTTTCATAACATGAATAAATAAGGTCTAAAGCCTTTTACATCAGAGTACATCAAAACCTGTCTTTGCAATAGTAAAGAGGCATAAAGACATTTTCATAAATTATTCCCCAAGTAAAACAGTAAAGTAGCCATAGCCAAGAAAAGTCCAAGCCATCCATGATGACCTTCAAGCAGAAGAAGTCCGAACTAAACAACAGTATTTCCTCCCTGTAACCTGGGGGGGAAACGGAAGACAAGAAGAAAAACAAAACGGGTCAGTCAAAAAGACTGAGTAAGCCCTATCTACTATCAGCATAAAAACTAGTAAAGTTAACTGACATGAGAAACTGAGATGAACATAAGCATGATGACAAGATAGATAAGCTAAATCAAAATAACAGGATGAACTACTGAACTCAGATAAACTAAGGTGTCATGATAAATTACGATGTCAAGATAAAACAAGATATCCCTTCGTCAGGTTCCTATCAAGTATAATATCCCCAAGATATCTATCACGTATAACATCCCATGGTATCTATCCTGTCTTTTGGCTCTGCACCTACCGTACTAGTATCCCCACCGTATCATGTGTTAACCATGAATGACCCTTACTCAAAAGTCGTGTAATGGTCCATGTCAACCTAATATATCGCATATATAGGTTACTCAACTCGTATGTTTCTTTCCATGTAAATGTTCAGTCCCTTGCCGTAGACCGTACGGGCTTCCCCATGAGGTTCTATACTACTCCAACGTAATTCCATGATCTTTAAGATCGTTTTAGACTGTTACCCTAGGTCTAGCTAGGTTCTTTCATATGAATCACTGTTTGTACAACTAGGACTTATGCTACCTAGGACTACTAGGGATTATGCTTACCTATTGCACGTTTTCGTATCTCGGTTTGGGTCCAACTACCTAGGGCCACTAGGGATTACGCTAACCGTCAACCGCGCCCTTTTTCCCACGCATTCATCGTGAATCGTTTTTCCATGACTGTATGCACATGTATCACATCGTGCCATCCGAGTCCTGTCACAGGGCAGATCAAGAAATACAGGACTCGGTCGGGAGCTTTCGATTTATCTGCCGATGCAGATGCTAAGGTCTGTTTTTTTTCTATACGTGGCTATGGTCCCACGAGACCACTCCCTCAACTAGCGAAAGACAAGACAGGATAAATCCTGTATGAGAACACACTACTGGCCAACCCACAATCTAGCCCTACCGCAACCATAATTAGATAGCAATTATGGTCTTTTGGGTGTTCTCTGCCTTTCCGTACGTACACGCTTGACCAAAGATGGTAGGTAGCCTGACGAAATGCTATCTAGGGCACAACTGTGTATCGTCGACTATCCCCTATCCATCCCCGTCTTTAGGTCGCTCGTATAGCAACCAAGGCATACTCTTGGTTCTTCTAACGCAGACCTTAACCTCTCATGAGCCTAGTATGATCACCTGGCAGCTCACAGAGGGATACCAAGAATATCCTCACGTTCCCTGAAGCCGCTGCTTCGTTACCCAGTTCGCTGGAGCCTTTATCTAAATCAGATAACTTGCTCCTACTCGTGTGCTTAAACGATGACCTACCGTATCAGGTTACTCATCTATCTATGAACTGGTCCAAATCTCCTTGACTAAGAATTATTACTTAGCTATTCTTCAACTAAGGTTTACCACTTAGCCTTATTCCCGTTATTCTTGTTAATTACGGTTATCCACCTAATTCTCCGAATTAGGGTTTATATAATGGATTAAGTGTCACTTAAGTTCATGACTTAATCCTGTCTACAAATCATGTCAAAATTGGCTAAGTATCCAAGTCCAAGACTTAACCCTACAAACCATGTTCAAGTTGGTTAAGTATGTATTAACTTGACCCTATCAAATTACTGAGTCAAATTGGTCAAGTGTATTCAACGATTCATGACTTAGCCTTATCGTGTTATCACGTTAGATTGGTTAAGTATTGGTTAACTTAACCTTATCAAATAACCGAGTTGGAGTGTTTAAGTATAGGTTACTTAATCACTTCAAAATTACTGAGTTAGATTGGTTAAGTGTTGGTTAACTTAACCACTTCAAAATCACCGAATTGGATGGGTTAAGTCTAGATTAACTTAACCACATCCCCTAACTGTATTATACGGTTAAGTGTAATTAGGAAAGCTTAACTAACTGTATCAAATTCACGTGTTGGTTTGGTTAAGTGTTGGTTAACTTAACCCCGTCCACTAGTCGTATAAAAATGGTTAAGTGTCATCAGGCAAATCAAGTTACTTAACCTACCCAACCTTGTCATGTTTTGTTAAGTATCATTAGCCTAATCAATTTACTTAACCCATTTGTCCATGTCATATTTGGTTAAGAGTCATTAATCAAATTAACTTAACTCTATCATGTGGCATTAATTACTTAATGCACCCCAACCTCTCACATTAGACTTTGTTGTGGTTACTAGTTAAGCCGGTCGGTTCCGGGTAGCTTTACACCACAACTTGGTCTAACCTCGGGTTCAAGCACAACATGACCAACTTCTCACATTGGGTCCTATTGTTTGCAACTACTAGTTAGGCCGGTCGGTTCCGGGTAGCTTTATGTTGCAAACTCAACCCAACCTCGAGTTGGTCACTTTCATGTTTAGTCTAGTGTCATGTTCATATTCAAGTTTTCTTAAGAATATGGGTAGACCTAACTCAATAGGTAAATTCCCAATTCCATAGTATGGGTAAACCTAACTTAATAGGTAAATTCCCAATTTCATATTTTCAAGCATACTTACATGTCATGTTTTCAAGTTGTATTTTCATGTCATTAGAAATTTCCCATAACATAACCCAACGCTTTTAAACTCGCATATACGTTCGCAATAACGTAATGGATTAAAAGAAGAGACTTGGCAAAGGCATGACAAAAATGGATATTAAGCCACAAGTTAATCATGGTGGCAAATGAGGCACAAATGTGTTCATTAACTTGCATGTTACATTCTTAAGCCTCAAAAAATATGCATAAACCCAAACTTGGCACATAAGCGAATCATGGTGACAAAAGACATGGAATGATGACTAGTAACTCGCATATATCATCATATAAGGGTTATGACTTCATATGCAAGTTGACATAAAGGTTATGAGGGTTCTCATGTTGCATAATGCAACATTTCAACATAAAGGTTGTAGCTTTTAGCCCACAAGATCAAGATAATGACTTCATAAACTTGCATAACATGATAGCATGTATCCTACTTAATGATCAAACCCAAACTTGCAACATGAACATTTAACTTCATAGTTAATATCTAAGAGTAGGGAAAGGGCTTACATTGCTATGAAGGCACAAATCGATTTAAATTAAAGATTGTGATGAAGCCTATGCATGCCATCACCCAAAAACCCGAAGATGAACGCTCCAAATCAATAAAAAAACCCCATCTTTATGAACAAAGATCAAAGCTTTTGCCTTGAAATCAACTTGAGAAGCTCTCATACTAACATAGAGACTCTCTAACACTCACATGATCATGAAACCTCTCATAGAAATGAAGATAGAAACTTTGGGCAAGAGGATGGAGGCTAGGGTTTTGAGTGGAGGCCATGAGAGGAGCAATTTTGGCATAGTTTAGTTGCAAGAATGAATAATGAGGATTTTAGGGGAGGGTTAGGGGCTTATTTATAGAAGATTAGGCTAGTTAGGACCCTTAGATTAACCCTAGGATCAATCCCAGCCCTCAAAAACAGAACCAGGCCCAAAAACCTAGCCAAAACAGAAAACAGGTGCACCAGGCAAAACTGCCCGGCCACCATAAGTCGACCCCCAAGTCGACAGGGCTGTCAACTTGGGTCAAGCCATGTCGACTCCCAAGTCGACAGGGCTGTCGACTTGGGGTGCCTGGCGGGAATTTTTCCCACCTAGCCTTCCAGCCCTAATTTTTGAAATTTGAACTCGTTTTTGAACTCCGAAAACTCTGAAAACTTCGTCGGACCATAACTTGGTCATACGGACTCCGATTTTCGAAAACTCGGACTCTATTTCGCGTATTTTTCCGAGACGAACGCAATGCAATAGCCCGTTTCACTTGATTCAGAATTTAAAATTAAATTCTGCCTTGATTCTCGTCTTAATCATGTTATCGAAATACGGGTTGTTACACATTCCAGTTGTAAACCAGGATCCTGTGAATATAAATCTGCAAAACCAAAACTACTAGCTGCCCGTGTCAAAATAAGGGCACCAAGAGTTTAGGTTAAAACAATAAACTCCAGGTCAGTCATGGGACTGGTGTGAGAACTAAAACAGTTATTAATCTTTATTTTTAAAGTTAGGTAAATAAAGGGACTACGCCGTATAACACGGAACGGGTTTCCTCCCAAGAATACCAGTGCATAAAACAACAGCGCAATGCTAAATAAAGAACAATGAAGCTCTTATAAGACCCAGTTCCCATCACACAATGCAACGCAAGCCGGAGGATAGGGTTTTTACCTTATAATCGCCAAGAATGCTTGATACGTTTAAAACAAAACATTTCATACTATTATAAGTGCATAGTGTATAAAACAACTTCAAATCATAAGTATCAATCATGGACGGCATAAGCGCCCCATCCCACTATGTCGCCATACTAGGCTCTACAAATAAAACCGCAGAATCACGTATTTGGAAATTGGATTTCCATATATGAACCGAGGAAAAAGATAGTCCTCAACCGATTCGAGACGCTCTAGCCCGTGTCTCAGGAACAGAACGCATCGTCCCTTGAAGCGACAGGGCCGGTCCACCGATGTGGATTAAAATGCCTGAACACTGCGTTTCCCCGCCCTTTGGGGCGTAGGTGAGCCAACTAAATGACTCCATCGGACCCAGATCGTCCGATCAAACCGAGGCGCCTCGCAACAGCAACAACCACATAAGTCAAACTCGTCAGGGCGTGTAAAACCACTGACGCCACTTTTAGCTAGAAGAAAACGCATGTCCTCCCTGAGGTCCGTCTGCCGTTTTTGGTTCACCCCGGGGTGTGAGGCTCGCGAATCAACGCTACACAAAGCTACGCCATAAAGGCCGTGATTTGATGATCAACCACAAGACTTTGCTTTTCAACAGAAGCCTTGATCATTTGCATCTTAGCATGCCACACAGGGAAACCATTCTATGCAACCGATATCAGTCACACAGAATGAAATCCGATGTCAGACACACAGTCCATTTACAAGTCCGTTCTGGGTCTGAACGAAACCGGAGGCACCTAGTACCCCGCATATCCATCGATCTCCAAGTACGTCTGGACGATCACCAACTGTTTCCATCTTCTTGGGTGTACATCCCAATCAAGATCATCAGTAATCACCCAAACGACGTGAAGACCTCCGGTCTTCGACCACCGTCTTCATCTTCGACTTATCGTCGTATCAGTTATTCAGAATGGGATAAACCCGGTCTTTCAGAATAACTCGCGTATATTTTAAATAAGTGTTACACAAACACAACATACGCCTCATTCCAATTCATCAGTCACTAACCGTAAATTAACAAGAGAATAATTCCCCAAATATTAACCCCGAAGGCCGAAACCAACATCAGATCAATATCCAGAAAACCATTTTGCTTAGCTAACCGACAGTTAGTTTCCAAATTTCACATTCAAAGGGAAAGGTTCCCATTAATTTTATCAAAGATAAATTCTTTAATTTATTCTTTAATCTTCTTTTGAATTTCGGTTCAACTAGTCGGGATTAACGAACCTTACCGAAGTAATCATTTGTTTTAATTTCCCAATCCAAACCTATTCATCCCATGAAGTAAAACTGGTTATACTTCATATCTAACACCACGGTGTTATCGGTAAATTCAATTACCATTTCACGTTCAGATCTAATTAAAGATTTAACTATCGCCTGGAGCAAAACTGGAGATACTCCATTCTCGACCTTTTCAATCTAATTAAAGATTCATTAAAACTCCACTTAGTTTTAATCTGTGGCTGGGTTAAATAATCAGTGTCATTTAAAACACGGTTCGTGATAAACCCAAAATCACGTCACATTTCAATCAGTCCCTAACCGTAAATTAGCAAGTAAGCAATTTCCGAAGTATTAACCCCGAAGGCCGAAACCAACATCAGATCAATACCCTAGAAACCATTCAACTAAACTAATCTCCAGTTAGTTTCTGATTTTCTTAACTCCTTTGGGTCTAAGAACAGTATTATTGAAGATACCGTTCACGACAACCCAAAATCACATTTCCATTAATTATCGGGTTAAAGAACAAGTTTTATTTAAAACACTGTTCACAATAAACCCAAAAATCAATACCAATTCAATTCCAATTAAATATTATTTAATTGGTACACTTCATTAAATCTAAATAAAAAGATTTAATCTTTTCTCAACTGGGTTTAAGAACAGTGTTAATGAAGACACCATTCACGACAAACCCAAATCACATTTGATATTGAATACAAGGCTCCGAATAGAAAATATATCGGCTTATATTCAATATTAATTTCTACGACCAACAAATATTGTATTGGAAATAACGATATATATGTATCTTTCAAATTTCCATAACAATATCTGTATAATCACAAAATCCAACATCGAAATATTCCGAAGACAATTTCGATTCAAATCCATTTCAATATAATAATTGGAAATTCTGGTTATTTTCAAAACCATTTCAAATCCAATTTATTTATTTAAAAATAAATAGAATTTTGATTCTAGTTCAAATCTAGTTCATTTCGCTAAAAATCAATTTTTATCTTTTCAAATATGGAGTTTTTCATCCTGATTCTTCCCAAATCATTTCTTATGATTTTACACAAATTATTGATATTTTTAATAATTTTATCAAGTCTCGTACAGTCGATATCCATCAACAGCCATCGAACTGCACTTACAGCGACCTTTTCCGAATTTGATTTGGACATAATTCCAAATCCAACCATTAGATTTCTAATTTCTAATATTCGTTAGAAAGCTCTTTTCGATACGAACCCAAAGGTTCCAGTTTTAGGAGAATCCGACGGTCGGATCTCCCGCAATATCCATTTGAAGTCAATGGTCGAAATTCGCGAGCTGCCGCGGCGCGGCGCGTTCTATTCAGGCCATTATATTATATATATAATATATACTTCGTCGATTTCAATTCAAAACGTGCTTTATAATTCGTTTTAAATTCATTTTCAAAATGGTTTCAACTTCATATTCAATTTCAAATCAAAATTGAATATCCCAATATAAATTCGTTTTAAATTCATTTCAAATCGATTTCGATTTCAATTCGAAATCATTTATATTCAATTTCAATTCGAATTCATTTCTATTCAATTTCAATTCGAATTCATTTATATTCAATTTCAATTCGAATTTCAATTCTTTTCGAAAAATAAGATTTTGAAATCACTTTCGATATTCATTATAAAATGAATAAAATTGATATAAATATCGTTCACTTCAAAATGGCGTCAATCTAATCAATACGGCTTCATATATTCCTATTTTCAAATATTCTATTTCAAATATTTCTATTTCAAATATTTCTTTTTCAAATATTTCTTTTTCAAATATGGAATGAGGCCCAATCAATTACCATATAATGTTAATTATATGGATTTTCTACAACACATGTATACAATAACAACGATGAATAATCAACCATCATCCAAAGTGCATTCTACACTGTATAAGCATCAAATATAAATATTTAACGCTTATAACAGTCTGTCAATCAATCTATCGACATACAACTAATTATTGGGATTAGTGTACGTCAAATATCATCCCAATACCCGTGTGGGGTTTCAAACAATCAAACACAGATTTTATTTGTGCAGTTGGGCGATGTGTAAAATTTATCGTCCCAATCAATATCAGTCAAATGTGTGTATACAAACAAATCATCCGATTTGTTTATTTTTATTTCATTTCATATACACATTAAAATTTCTATTTTTAACTATAAAATATTTTCAACTATATAAATATTTTATTTCATTTCACATCACATCACGCAATCTACTACACATCAAAATCAAACAACCAAGCATACAAGCCGTCCATGGTCTGTGGACGACGGGTGTCGGGTGCTACTAAACACCGTCTGCATCCTAGTATATATTTTTAACTAGAAAACAAAATTAAAAGGTGAGAAGTTCTCACCGACTAGCTAAACCAACGCCACGACGCTTCTTATGTAGAAATCTCCGCCGTTTCTTCTTTCGTCACCTTCTTCATCCGTATTCACTACATATATAAAAATCGAATTTTTTTACTTCGCTATTCAATATATAAAAATTGAATTTTTACTTTGCTATTCAATATATAAAAATCGAATTTTTACTTCGTTATTCAATATATAAAAATCGAATTTTTACTTTGCTATTCAATATAAAAAAATCGAATTTTTACTTTGCTATTTAATATATAAAAATCGAATTTTTAATACTTTTACTTTATAAAAATTATATTTTTATTCTATACATCATATAAAAATCAAATTTTTATTATCTATATAATATAAAAATCATATTTTTATTATTGCTATAATATACAAATCATATTTTTTATATCTCCTACATAATAAAGATCGAATTTTTAATATTTATATTATATACAAATTATATTTTTATTATCTCCTACATATTAAAGATCGAATTTTTAATATTTATATTATATACAAATTGTATTTTTATTATCTCTACTACATAAAGATAATATTTTTAGCCTTTCTATAATATAAAAATTATATTTTTAATCTTTCTATAATATAAAAATCATATTTTTATTCTTTCAAAAATATAAAAATCATATCTAATCTGAGAATCATTTCTATTCCTTCTACTATATAAAAAAACTGATTATATATATATATAACTGTTTACTTCATATAAATAAAATAAGTAAATAAAAATAAATAATAAAAAGGAACTTACATTGATTGATCAAGGAAGGGGGGTTTTCACTGTCGGAGAGGTGCTCGAGGGGGCCTGCGGCTTCAGGGGGGGTCTGGCGTCGGTCTTGGAGGCTGGGGAGGTGGCGCGGTTGGAGGAGGGACAGGCGGAGGCGGGGTGGCTCGGCGTCGGAGGGAGGAACCTCGCGGGGGTCTGCGTCGGCGGTTCTAGGTTAGGGCGTGGGTGGGTTTGGTTTCGAGCGGCTAACGTGGTGGAGGGAGAGAATCGAATATAGAAGGGAGGAGCGAACGGGGTGGTGGGCTCGTGGGTGGTGGCGCTGCCGCGATGGGCGTCGGTGGTTCCTGCAGGGGCTCGAGCGATTCCCCTTTTTTTATTTCAATTTCCCGAGTCAACAGTTGTGAGGAGAGAGAGTGGAGGTGAGTGTATATAACAATATATTTATTATTTTATTTTAAATTTTCCTTTATAAAGCCACTTTTAATTTCGACCTCGAAACGAGACCCACCGCCTGTCGTCCATAGCTAATTACCCCCATTCTGAACACAATGGGATATGTATCGTAGGCTGATTCGACTGTTTCGATCAGTTTTTGTCAAAATCAACATATAACTCTATATATTGAATTTGAACGAACATTTCAATTTACCGAGGCCACATACTAACTCGAAAAATTCCAGTAAAATATTTCTAGCTTCATATTAACGATATGGTCCTAACAAAACTAGTTTCGTCGAATTCTGAGACCGTTTAAAAAATGGCCAATTTCCAGTCGATTAAAATCAACTAAAACTGGTCAAATGCGTTTTCCTTTGCCACGCTCACATATTGATTCGAAAAATTATGAAATTTGGAATATAGCAATAATTTGACATCACGGATCCAACAAAAGTGGTTTCGTCGAAATCCGAGGTCGTTTGCAAAACTCCCATTTTTAAGGGCCTGAATTCCACATCGACTATTCAGAATTTTCATTTGGACATATCTTTTGATCACCGCTATGAAATTTTGATTTTTCGCATTCTTTGGAAAGATATTCTCAAATAGATTCTAATATTTTTGGTTTCACTAAAATCCGGTTTTTTTGAATCTTGTACATCCATTTGAAGTTTGAAATCGAATTATCGAACTACCGTGCCATTTTCAATTCCCTTTTATAAATATAAATAAATATTTATATTCTATCGTCAATTCAAACGAATATATACGTTCGAATTGTATTCAAAATAAATTTCTCGTCGATATTATTTAAAATAATTCATTTTAAATAATCAAAATTCGCTAAAATTGCCAAAATAAAAATTTTAAACTGGCCCAGATTTCCAGGTTATTACAATCTCCCCTACTTAAAACTTTTCGTCCCCGAAAAGGAACGAAGCTGAAAGTTGTTTCACAAATCAACTCAACTTCCTTTATTTTGACTACGGCTTAAGTTCTTCAACTTTTCAGTTTCTAAGAACTTTTCAAATTTTTCAAAAATTTGGCTAACACCCTAAATTTTCGAAAAATTTCGCCATAACCTCCCCTGCACCGGGCGCACGGGAAAATCCCGAAATAGCCATACAGGCCCTTTGATCTCAAAAAGAAAAAGAAAAAGCCAATCGGCTCATAAAATCATCATCACCCAAACAAAACAGTAAATTATGGTAAACATGTACCTATTTGTCGGGCAAACAATTTTATTCTTCTGCTCTAGCCTCTTTGCTATGACCTGTTCAATGTAAGTACTTGTATATGCAAGCAAATGCGACAAATTTCCAGTACAATTCACTTTTTGATTCAATTGGGCTATATGGTACAAATTTTAATAAATCAACCAAAAATCAACAACAGAACCATCAATCAATTAGTTGATTAGCTTTTGAAATTCATAACTTTGATACATAGTCAAAAATCATATTTTTGATGCCAAATCACAACAATAAGCCCTATCTAGTTTTGGTTCTCACACCAGTCAATTGGAAATATATAGAAATCTCACTTTCGAAACTCGAAAATAAATACTGGTTATGGTGCCCCGTCGCCAAAATTATCCCCGGGCACTAGAGGGATTCTATATCTACCCAGTATATTAAAACTTCAAACACATGTTTGCAAGACATATATACAAAATCTTTATATACTGGATTGTCCAAATCAATTTAAAAAAATATTCAACTACGAATAAGTGATTTAAATTTCAAAACAAAAGTTGTCTTCATTTTTAAAAATATACACTTCACACTCGTTCTAGGATACTACTGATCACATCTCTAACGAGTCATTCCCATTGGATATTACTAATCCAATATCTGATGAATTCTTTCGTATGGTTCTAATGTGCCTTGTTCTCTGAGCTTTGTAAACCAAAGCTCTGATACCACGCTGAAACGACCCGAACTTCCCCGGTCTCCGAAGAGAAGAGAAAGAATGAATTGTTTTGAGAACACGACAAAATAGAACGCAGACGGAAGAACATTTCATTGTATAATACAACAATTCCATCAGAATACAGAAATATACAGAGTATAAATGAATATTACACAGAAATATCATAGATTTAAATTACATTTAAATACATCGCAGCGGAAAATAATACAATACACAACTGAAGGAAATATACGGATACAAAGCTTTCCGGATATCATTCCAGCTGTAAACCAGGATCCTGTGAATATAAATCTGCAAAACCAAAACTACTAGCTGCCCGTGTCAAAATAAGGGCACCCAGAGTTTAGGTTAAAACAATAAACTCCAGGTCAGTCATGAGACTGGTGTGAGAACTAAAACAGTTATTAATCTTTATTTTTAAAGTTAGGTAAATCAAGGGACCACGCCGTATAACACGGAACGGGTATCCTCCCAAGAATACCAGTGCATAAAACAACAACGCAATGCTAAATAAAGAACAATGAAGCTATTATAAGACCCAGTTCCCATCACACAATGCAACGCAAGCCGGAGGATAGGGTTTTTACCTTATAATAGCCAAGAATGCTTGATACGTTTAAAACAAATCATTTAATACTATTATAAGTGCATAGTGTATAAAAGAACTTCAAATCATAAGTATCAATCATAGACGGCATAAGCGCCCCATCCCACTATGTCGCCATACTAGGCTCTACAAATAAAACCGCAGAATCACGTATTTGGAAATTGGATTTCCATCTATGAACCGAGGAAAAAGATAGTCCTCAACCGATTCGAGACGCTCTAGCCCGTGTCTTAGGAACAGAACGCATCGTCCCTTGGAGCGACAGGGTCGGTCCACTGATGTGGATTAAAATGCCTGAACACTGCGTTTCCCCGCCCTTTGGGGCGTAGGTGAGCCAACCAAATGACTCCATCGGACCCGGATCGTCCGATCAAACCGAGGCGCCTCGCAACAGCAACAACCACATAAGTCAAATTCGTCAGGGCGTGTAAAACCATTGACGCCACTTTTAGCTAGAAGAAAACGCATGTCCTCTCTGAGGTCCATCTCCCGTTTTTGGTTCACCCCGGGGTGTGAGGCTCGTGAACCAACGCTACACAAAGCTACGCCACAAAGGCCGTGCTTTGATCATCAACCACAAGACTTTGCTTTTCAACAGATGCCTTGATCATTTGCATCTTAGCATGCCACACAGGCAAACCATTCTATGCAACCGATATCAGTCACACAGAATGAAATCCGATGTCAGACACACAGTCCATTTACAAGTCCGTTCTGGGTCTGAACGAAACCGGAGGCACCTAGTACCCCGCATATCCATCGATCTCCAAGTATGTCTAGACGATCACCAACTGTTTCCATCTTCTTGGGTGTACATCCCAATCAAGATCATCAGTAATCACCCAAACGACGTGAAGACCTCCGGTCTTCGACCACCGTCTTCATCTTCGACTTATCGTCGTACCAGTTATTCAGAATGGGATAAACCCGGTCTTTCCGAATAACTCGCGTATATTTTAAATAAGTGTTACACAAACACAACATACGCCTCATTCCAATTCAGCAGTCACTAACCGTAAATTAACAAGAGAATAATTCCTCAAATATTAACCCCGAAGGCCGAAACCAACATCAGATCAATATCCAGAAAACCATTTTGCTTAGCTAACCAACAGTTAGTTTCTAAATTCCACATTCATAGGGAAAAGTTCCCATTAATTTTATCAAAGATAAATTCTTTAATTTATTCTTTAATCTTCTTTTGAATTTCGATTCAACTAGTCGGGATTAACGAACCTTACCGAAGTAATCATTTGTTTTAATTTCCCAATCTCAACCTATTCATCCCATGAAGTAAAACTGGTTATACTTCATATCTAACACCACGGTGTTATCGGTAAATTCAATTACCATTTCACGTTCAGATCCAATTAAAGATTTAACTATCGCCTGGAGCAAAACTGGTGATACTCCATTCTCGACCTTTTCAATCTAATTAAAGATTCATTAAAACTCCACTTAGTTTTAATCTGTGACTGGGTTAAAGAATCAGTGTCATTTAAAACACGGTTTGCGATAAACCCAAAATCACGTCACATTTCAATCAGTCCCTAACCGTAAATTTGCAAGTGAGCAATTTCCGAAGTATTAATCTCGAAGGCCGAAATCAATATCAGATCAATACCCCAGAAACCATTCAACTAAACTAATCTCCAGTTAGTTTCTGATTTTCTTAACTCCTTTGGGTCTAAGAACAGTATTATTGAAGATACTGTTCACGACAACCCAAAATCACATTTCCATTAATTATCGGGTTAAAGAACAAGTGTTATTTAAAACACTGTTCACGATAAACCCAAAAATCAATACCAATTCAATTCCAATTAAATATTATTTAATTGGTACACTTCATTAAATCTAAATAAAAAGATTTAATCTTTTCTCAACTGGGTTTAAGAACAGTGTTAATGAAGACACCGTTCACGACAAACCCAAATCACATTTGATATTAAATACAAGGCTCTGAATAGAAAATATATCGGCTTATATTCAATGTTAAATTCTACGACCAACAAATATTGTATTGGAAATAACGATATATATGTATCTTTCAAATTTCCATAACAATATCTGTATAATCACGAAATCCAACGTCGAAATATTCCGAAGACAATTTCGATTCAAATCCATTTCAATATAATAATTGGAAATTCTGGTTATTTTCAAAACCATTTCAAATCCAATTTATTTATTTAAAATAAATAGAATTTTGATTCTAGTTCAAAACTAGTTCATTTCGCTAAAAATCTATTTTTATCTTTTCAAATATGGAGTTTTTCATCCTGATTCTTCCCAAATCATTTCTTATGATTTTACACAAATTATTGATATTTTTAATAATTTTATCAAGGCCGTACAGTCGATATCCATCAACGGCCATTGAACTGCACTTACAACGACCTTTTCCAAATTTGATTTGAACATAATTCCAAATCCAACCGTTAGATTTCTAATTTCTAATATTCTTTAGAAAGCTCTTTTCGATACGAACCCAAAGGTTCCGGTTTTAGGAGAATCCGACGGTCGGATCTCCCGCAATATCCATTCGAAGTCAATATTCGAAATTCGCGAACCGCCGCGGCGCGGCGCGTTCTATTCAAGCCATTATATATTATATATATATATATATTTAATGTATAATATATACTTCGTCGATTTCAATTCAAAACGTGCTTTATAAATCGTTTTAAATTCATTTTCAAAACGGTTTCAACTTCATATTCAATTTAAAATACAAATTGAATATTCCAATATAAATTCGTTTTAAATTCATTTCAAATCGATTTCAATTCAATTTCAATTCGAAATCATTTATATTCAATTTCAATTCGAATTCATTTCTATTCAATTTCAATTCGAATTCATTTATATTCAATTTCAATTCGAATTTCAATTCTTTTCGAAAAATCAGATTTTGAAATCACTTTCGATAATCATTATAAAATGAATAAATCGATATAAATATCTTTCACGTCAAAATGGCGTCAATCTAATCAATACGGCTTCAAATATTCCTATTTTCAAATATTCTATTTCAATTATTTCTATTTCAAATATTTCTTTTTCAAATATTTCTTTTTCAAATATGGAATGTGGCCCAATCAATTACCATATAATGTTAATTATATGGATTTTCTATAACACATGTATACAATAACAACGATGAATAATCAACCATCATCCAAAGTGCATTCTACACTGTATAAGCATCAAATATAAATATTTAACGCTTATAACAGTTTTTCAATCAATCTATCGACATACAACTAATTATTGGGATTAGTGTACGTCAAATATCATCCCAATACCCGTGTGGGGTTTCAAACAATCAAACACATATTTTGTTTGTGCAGTTGGGCGATGTGTAAAATTTATCGTCCCAATCAATATCAGTCAAATGTGTGTATACAAACAAATCATCCAATTTGTTTATTTTTATTTCATTTCATATACACATTAAAATTTCTGTTTTTAACTATAAAATATTTTCAACTATATAAATATTTTATTTCATTTCACATCATATCACACAATCAACTACACATCAAAATCAAACAACCAAGCATACAAGCCGTCCATGGTCTGTGGACGACGGGTGTCGGGTGCTACTAAACACCGTTTGCATCCTAGTATATATTTTTAACTAGAAAATAAAATTAAAAGGTGACAAGTTCTCACCGACTAGCTAAACCAACGCCACGACTCTTCTTATATAGAAATCTCCGTCGTTTCTTCTTTCGTCACCTTCTTCATCCGTATTCACTACATATATAAAAATCGAATTTTTTTACTTCGCTATTCAATATATAAAAATCGAATTTTTACTTTGTTATTCAATATATAAAAATCGAATTTTTACTTTGCTATTCAATATATAAAATTGAATTTTTACTTTGCTACTCAATATATAAAAATCAAATTTTTACTTTGCTATTCAATATATAAAAATCGATTTTTTAATACTTTTACTTTATAAAAATTATATTTTTATTCTATACATCATATAAAAATCATATTTTTATTATCTATATAATATAAAAATCATATTTTTATTATTGCTATAATATACAAATCATATTTTTATATCTCCTACATAATAAAGATCGAATTTTTAATATTTATATTATATACAAATTATATTTTTATTATCTCCTACATAATAAAGATTGAATTTTTAATATTTATATTATATACAAATTATATTTTTATTATCTCTACTACATAAAGATAATATTTTTAGCCTTTCTATAATATAAAAATTATATTTTTAATCTTTCTATAATATAAAAATCATATTTTTATTCTTTCAAAAATATAAAAATCATATCTAATCTGAGAATCATTTCTATTCCTTCTACTATATAAAAAAACTGATTATATATATATATATATTTAACTGTTTACTTCATATAAATAAAATAAGTAAATAAAAATAAATAATAAAAAGGAACTTACATTGATTGATTAAGGAAGGGGGGCTTTTCACTATCGGAGAGGTGCTCGAGGGGGCCTGCGGCTTTAGGGGGGGTCTGGCATCGATCTTGGAAGCTGGAGAGGTGGCGCGGTTGGAGGAGGGACAGGCGGAGGCGGGGTGGCTCGGCGTCGGAGGGAGGAACCTCGCGGGGGTCTGCGTCGGCGGTTCTAGGTTAGGGCGTGGGTGGGTTTGGTTTCGAGCGGCTAACGGGGTGGAGGGAGAGAATCGAATAGAGGAGGGAGGAGCGAACGGGGTGGTGGGCTCGTGGGTGGTGGCGCCGCCGCGATGGGCGTCGGCGGTTCCTGCAGGGGATCGAGCGATTCCCCTTTTTTTTCAATTTCCTGAGTCAACGGTTGTGAGTAGAGAGTGGAGGTGAGTGTATATAACAATATATTTATTATTTTATTTTAAATTTTCCTTTATAAAGCTACTTTTAATTTCGACCTCGAAACGAGACCCACCGCCTGTCGTCCATAGCTAATTACCCTCATTCCGAACACAATGGGATACGTATCGTAGGTTGATTCAACTATTTCGATCAGTTTTCGTCAAAATCAACATATAACTCTATATATTGAATTTGAACGCACATTTCAATTTACCGAGGCCACATACTAACTTGAAAAATTCCATAAAAATATTTTCTAGCTTCGTATTGACGATACGGTCCTAACAAAACTAGTTTCGTCGAATTCTGAGACCGTTTGAAAAATGGCCAATTTCCAGTCGATTAAAATCAACTGAAACTGGTCAAACGCGTTTTCCTTTTCCATGCTCACATATTGATTCGAAAAATTACGAAATTTGGAATATAGCAATAATTTGACATCACGGATCCAACAAAAGTGGTTTGGTCGAAATCCGAGGTCGTTTGCAAAAATCCCATTTTTAAGGGCCTGAATTCCACATCGACTATTCAGAATTTTCATTTGGACATATCTTTTGATCCTCGCTATGAAATTTTTATTTTTCGCATTCGTTGGAAAGATATTCTCAAATATATTCTAATATTTTTGGTTTCACTAAAATCCGGTTTATTTTGAATCCTGTACATCCATTTGAAGTTTGAAATCGAATTATCGGACTACCGCGCCATTTTCAATTCCCTTTTATAAATATAAATAAATATTTATATTCTATCGTCGATTCAAATGAATATATATGTTCGAATTATATTAAAAATAAATTTCTCATCGATATTATTTAAAATAATTCATTTTAAATAATCAAAATTCGCTAAAATTGCCAAAATAAAAATTTTAAACTGGCCCAGATTTCCGGGTTATTACAAGTTAGCGTCATTTAATTTTGAAAAAAATGGAAGTAAAGTTAGCGTCATTTAATCTTGAGAAAAATGGAAGTAAAGTTAGCATCATCTAATTTTATGAAAAATGAAAATAAAAACTAAAGTATTCATGAAAGGTGGAAGTAATTATATTTTAGTGCCGTTAGAAAATATAGAAAATAAAATTATTCTTAGCATTTGTGTTGAATTTTGAAAATAGGTAGCATGCTAATTAATGTTAATTTATTATTATTTATGATAATTCAAATATGTTACACTGCCATATACAAGTTGCCTGACTTGTATATGTTGATTGGGCTGATATTTTCACACATCGCCCAAGTGCACAAATAATATATTATTATTTGGATTTTGTTTGGATGTCATTTGAATATTGTGTGAATGTTATCTAAATGTTATTGGAATGTTAAATTGGTGATAAAGGAATGTCTGTCATTATTTCACAGATGCGTTGTATGAATCCATTAATTAATGGTATTTGATTTAAGTCTCATTCCAATGCAGAATTTTCTAAAGTTATCAAGAATGGTTAATGCAGTGATAAATAATTAATTAATATTGGAAGTTTGAAATTCAAAAATTATACATTTTGAAAATATTATTATAATATTATTTTAAATATTATAAGAATAAATGTAGCAATAAATGACTAATTAATATTTCAAGTTTGAATTTCAAAATTTTACATTTTGAAAAAATATTATTTTAATATTATAAGAATATGGAAAGTTACAATTTATATCAAGATACTTGAAATCAAGATATTTAGAAATAAAGAATATCTTAAAATTAAGATTTCTTAATGGAAAGGATAATTTCAAATAATATGTTTTGGAAAAATTAATTATAATTATAAATTATAATTGTGCTTGGACATGAGGTTAGGTTACATTTGTGGTGTAAGTCTGCCCGGACCCGACCGACATATCCAGCAGCCACGAATGTTGAACCTAATGTGAGAGGTCCAAGTGCACAAATACGAAATGGGCCATGACACGAGGTTAAGCCCAACTTGTGGAATAAGTCTGCCTGGAACCGACCGGCACATCCAGTATCCAGAAGTCATAGGCTTAATGTGAGAGCTCTAGCTCATTATAAAATACAAATGGATAAGAAAATGAGTTGGGCTATTTAATCCGTTTTAAAAAAAAAATAGCAATGCATTTTAAAAACTCGAACGAGTTTATAGATTTATTTTATCCATTTTATAATGAATATTAAAAGAGAAATTTCAAAATTTATATTTTGGAAAATAATATTATTATAAAAGGATAACATATAGAATAATCAATTTTTAGATTATAGTTAGAATCGTCTTGGAAACGAATTTATAAACGTTTTAAAAAACGTAAAAATAAGGAAAAACTTTTTATTTAGATTTAAATGAGATTCTCAATTATTAATTATAATTGAAATAAAAAGGAAATTGATTATGGGTTGTTTGTGAACAATGTTTTAAAGGACATTAGTTCTTGAAACTCAAATCAATAGTGAAAATTTGATTTGTTATTAATTAACCTTTTAATTAAGATTAACTGAAATTTTCTAAAAGAAGAGGGGCCTAATATTATATATTAAATTGGGAATTAATGAAACATGAAATGGGGTCTCTCATGAACTATGTTTTGAATAACATCAGTTCTTAAACCCGAATAAAAGATAAGGTTATTCTAGAAAAGTGATTAGTCATTTAACGATGATTTTAGAAGACTAAAACTTAATAAAGTTTTAAATAAATCTTTAATTAGATTGAAGGTGAATAAAGGAAGATTAAAGAATAAGTTGAAAGATTTATCTTTGATAAAATTTATGGAAACCTTTCCCTAATAATGTGAATACTTTATTAAAAACAATATTCTAAATTGGAATGAGACGTTGATGTGGTTTATATATAACACCTAATTTTAAATCACGCGAGTTATTCGGAAAGACCGGGTTTAACCCATTCTGAATAATGGTACAACATTCGAAGAATTAAAGACGGCGATTGAAGACCGACAATCTTCACATCGAATGGGTAATTTGTGTTGAGGCCCTTGATTGATTTGCTCCCAAAACGGGGCTAAGATGGTAGTTATCTGGACGTAGTGTTGATTTGTACGGATTCGGCTTTCGCTCAGACCCAGAGCATAAGCTTATAAATGGATTGTATGTCTGACATTGTATTCCTTTATACTGTATTCGTTGAACTCTGCTAAACATATATCTGTTTGGTGTTTTACACCCTTCTCTGAGACGAACGAGCTTAGAGGTTATATGTTGGTAGAAATCAGTGGTATGGTATGGATTGACGATGTGGCATGCTAAGATGCATATGATCAAGGCTTTGTTGAAAAGCAGGCCTTGTGGGATGATCAAAGCATAGCCTGTTTAGGCATAGCTTTGTGTATAGCGTGATTTCGCGAGCCTCACACACCGGCGGAGTCTATAACGGGAGAAGGGAACGCAGGGAGAGCAGCACATTTCTTTCTAGCTAGAAGTGGTGTTTGGGGTTTAACACGGCCCGACATATTTACTTATGTGGATGATGGAATGAGGCGCCTAGAATGATAGGTCCTATAGGATCGGGAAACGTGTGTTCAGGAATTGCCAATCCACGAAGCTGTATGTGTGGACCGGCCCTGCAGAATCTAAGGGTTAACTGCGGGGATTCCTGAGACATTAGCTAGAGTGTCTCGAATCGGTAAGGAGCTCCTCCCTAACCTTGACTCATGATGGAAACCCAATTTCCAATACGACCTCATTCGGTTTTAATTGTATTACTAGTATGGAGGCATAGTATATGGTAGCTCTGCTTCCTAGGATTGATACATTTACTTTGAAATGTTTTTGAAACATTGATACACTAATAATAATATCAAACCCATTTTTATCGTATCAAGCATTTTTGACAATTATAAGGTAAAACTCTATCCTCCGGTTTGCGTTGCATTATGTGATGGGACTTGAGTCTTATGATGGTTTCATTTTTCAAAAAAAGCATTGCGTTGTTTTGATGATTTACTTTAATTTATGCACGACAATCCATTGGAGTAAACCCGTTCCGCTTTAGCGGCGTGGTCCTTGGGTTTGTCTTATTGTTATTAGTAAAATTAGTTAAGAATTCTCACACCAGTCCCATGACTGACCTGTTGTTTGTTTCCACCTTTACAAACTCGGGTGCCCTCTTTCCACACGGGCAGTCGAGTAGTTTGTCTATAGGTTCTTATCTCGAGTAGGATTCTAGATTTAAGCCTAAAGATGTGTCTAGAGCATAGTTGTCTTCCGCTGCCTTAGTGATTTTATTTCCGCTGCAATGTACTAAAATATTGTAATTTATCTTCCGCTGTAATTTTATTTGATGTACTCTGATATTCTGTACTCTGATGTAACATTATTGTAATGTTTATAAAAGTCTGCTGTTATTGTTCTGATGTGTTGTTGTATTCCCAAAGTTAACGTATTAGTGGATTTCCAACTTTTGGGTCAGACTTGTGTGGTTTATGGTCTATCCAAAGAGCGGGAATTTACGGGCCGTTACAGGAAAGGTTCCCATTAATTTTATCAAAGATAGATTCTTTTAAATTTATTCTTTAATCTTCCTTTGGATATCAATTCAAAACTAAATTAAGGTTTATCAACTAGTCGGGATTATCGAACCTTACCGAAGTAATCATTTATTTATTAATCCCAATCCCAACCTATTCTTCCCATGGAGCAAAACTGGTAGTATCCCGTATCTAAAACCCACAGTGTTATTGGTAAATTTAATTACCATTTCCCATTCAAATCTAATTAAAGATTTAACTATCGCCTGGAGTAAAACTGGTGGTACTCCATTCTCGATCATTTCCCAAATTTGATAATTTAAATTATCACATTTTCATTTCAATCTAATTAAAGATTCATTGAAAATTTACTTATTTTTAATCTTCCAACAATCATTATTTAATGATTATTAACTTTGGAAACACAAACATGTCACATTGACAGTCTACACCGTACCACAGATTTATGCCAATATATAACCTCTGAGCTCATACGTCTTAGAGAAGAGTGTTAAGAAAGAGAATAAATTCTCCGCCACCAAACAGATATATTTAGCAGAGATCAACAATACAGTTTAAAATACAATGTTAGACATGTAATACTGTATTTAACTGAGTTAAAGAACCACTGTCATTTAAAACACAGTTCACGATAAACCTAAAATCACATTCCATTAATTATGGAATCTTCACGGAAAAATAGATCAATATATAACCGATATCAATTTCCGAATCTGACTAATAATATAAATGGAATAATGGCAAAGCCTTTTAAATTCCATATATAGTAACATCTTCCCCCACAAAAGCTCACTTCGATTATTACCAAATCGAATTCCATTCCATTCCAATTTATTTTATTAAATTGGAAAACTTTACTTTTGAAAATTTCCATTAAATCTAACAAAAAGATTTATATATATTCCAAATCACATTTCACTGTTAATTTTAGTAAAATAACGAATATTATTCAAAACACCGTTCATGATAAAACCAAAAATCCAATTCTTTTATTTAGTATCAATTAAATATTAATTAATTGGAAAACTTCACTAAATTTTAATTTAAAGATTTATTCTTTTCTCAGCTGGGTTTAAGAACAATGTTATTTAACACACCGTTCATGACAAACCCAAAATCCAATTTGATATTAATATAAGGCTTTGAATAGAAATTATATCGACTTAAATTCAATATCAAATTCTGAAACCAATGGATATCATACTTTGAATAACGATATCTGTATCTTCCAATTTCCTCTACGATATCCGTATAATCACAGAATCCAATTTCGAAATATCCGGAAGATTATTTCCATTCAAATCCGTTCCAATTTATGTATATTGGAAATTTTGGTTATTTTAAAACTATTTCAAAACCAATTAATTTATTTAAAAACATTGGATTATTATTCTAGTTAATAACTAGTTCATTTCGATAGAAAAATAATTTATCTTTTCAAACTTGGAATTTTTCATCCAAAATCTTTCCAAATCATTTATTATGATTTTACGCAAATTATTAATATTTTTAATAATTTTATCAAGATCCGTACAGTCGGTTTCCAATAACGGCCACCGAACTGCAACCATAGCGACCTTTTCCAAATTTTATTTGGACATAATTCTAGATCCAACCATTAGATTTCAAATCACTTATATTCATGGGAAAGTTCTTTTCGATACGAACCTAATGGTTCTAGTTTTAGGAGAATCCGACGGTCGGATCTCCCGTTATGTCCATTTGAAGTTAATGGTCGAAATTCGCGAACGGTCGCTGCGTGGCTCATTCTATTCAGGCCATTAAATATATATTATATATATTTTGTCGATTTCCATTTAAATCGTATTTTATAAGTCGTTTTATAAATTCGTTAAAAACGGTTTTAACTTCATTTTCAATTTTAAATCAAAATTGAATATTCCATATCATTATAATATATAAATGATAATATTTTCAAAATATCAGATTTTGAAATCATTTCCTTTTTGATATTCATTATAAAATGAATAAAATCGATATAAATATCATTCTCATCAAAATAGCGCATATCTAATCAATACAGCTTCACACATTTTAATATTTTCGTGTCCATCCAAAATCGGACATCAAAATCGCATTTTAATCCTTTACTGGTTTTTTTTAATATTTTCATTATTTTAAAATATTCGTTATTTCAAAATATTCGTTATTCCTGAATTGGAATCAAACACAATCAATTACCATATAATGTTATTTATATGGATTTCATACCACACATGTACACAACAATAATGATACACAATCAACCATCATCCAGAGTGCATTACACAACTGCATAAGTATTAAATATAAATAATTAGTGCTTACAACAGTCTGTCAACCAATCGATTGACATACCACAAATATTGGAATTAGTGTATGTCAAATATCATCCCAATACCCGTGTGGGGTTTCAACCAACAAATCCTGAATATTATTTGTGCAGTCGGACGATGTGTAAAATTTATCGTCCCGATCCATGTTAGTTAAATGGGTGGTTTTAAACAAATCATCCAATTTGTTAATGAATATTCATTTTCATTTTAGGAGAATTTTATGTCATTCATATATACGTTAAAAGTTATATTTTTAACGATAAAATATTTTATTCAACACATGAATATTTTATATAGTTCATTTATCACAAAAATGATATTTTTATTGTTCAAACATTTTATTCAACACATGAATATTTTATATAGTTCATTTCAGAAAATTTTATATATATTTCAGTTTCAGAAAATTTCAGTATTATAACGGCGCGATATTAGAACCGGAGTAATGTCTAGCACTATCTCTCTCCTGATACTGGTTCACGCCATAAACAATAATCAATTCAATCAATAAAATCTAAATACAATCAATAACCACATACAATCAATTTTCCCATAATATAGTCCAAACAAACAACTATACTTTGTACAATAAATAGCGTCGGGGGCTATTAAGCACCGTCTGCAACCTAAAATATTTTTAACTATAAAATAATTTGAGTAAGAAAGAGTTCTCACTTTGAGATCCACTCCGCCATTCTTTAAAGTATGATTTGGATTTGAATTTGCCCTAAATTCTAACTAGCTCCAAATTGGGCCCGGTTAGTCTTTTTATGTAGCACTCGTCCCCACGATCGTAATGGATCGAGTTTTGCACGTTTTGGACCTCGTATAAGAAAGTTACCTATTTTTAAACATTGGGTAATTTAAAATGTAATTAATTAAATTATTAGCACTTTTAAAATGTTTCCTTTTCCCTGTTAAAACCCGACCCTTATTCGAAAACTGCTCCTCGTCGTTGACCACCTCGCGCCGCTGTTGGAGCTGACCGGAGCCAGATCGCCAGCGTCACCCTGAAGCGCCACTCCACGTCGCACCTATTTCGACCAGTCTCGCCTCTAATACCTCTCTAGTCGCCTCAATTTGCTCAGAATTCGCGAGCCCTTCTCTAGATCGCCGGCGGCCAATGGTGCCACCGGAGTCCAAGCGACGACGGCCATTGAAAGACCTTGCCAAGCCGAACCTTTTCCCCTTGAACTCCCCCCCCCCCCCCGCCATTGCGTCATGGCGGAGATCGAAGGTGATCTTCTCCAGAGCTTCAGATCCGTTCATTTTTTCCTTTTTTTTAAGTGGCGGCGTGTTTCTGAGCTAATAGGAAATTAGGGTTAGGAATTTTAATATATATATTTATTTTTAATTATTTTAGTTTCTAAAATACCCGTGTAGTGATATGAACTTCAAATCGAACCCAATGGTTGTCATCCCTAGCTAAATACCCCCATTCCGAACACAATTAGACATGTTTCGCAAGCCAATTTGACTGTTTCGATCAGTTTTTCTTTAAATTAAAATATAAATCAATATATATTGAATTTCAACGTACATTTTAATTTATCAGGGCCACATACTGACTCCAAAAATTCCAGAAAAATAAATTTAGCTATGTTTTGACGATACAGTCCTAAGAAAACTAATTTTGTCGAATTTGGAGACCGTTTGGAGAATGGTGATTTTCTGGTCGATCCAATTCAACTAAAATTGACAAAACACGTTCTTTTGTCACACTTACATATCAATTCCAAAAATTATGAAAATTGGAATCTAGCAGTAATTTGTCATTCCGGATCCAACAAAAGTGGTTTGTCGAGAATGAAGGTCGTTTGCAAAATGGCTATTTTAAGGGATATATATTATAATAAAAAATATATAAATTCCATAGCGACTATTTCAAATTTTAAACTAGACATAACTTTTAATTTATATTATGAAATCTCAATTTTTCACATTTGTTAGAAAGATATAATTAAATAGATTCCAACATTTCTGGTTTTACTAAAATCCAATTTATTTTGAATTTTGTATTTTCATTTAAAATTTAAAATCGAATTTTCAAACTACCACGCCATTTCAGGCTCGTTTTATAATTAAAATAATTTTTTACGTTCTAACTTCGATTTAAATAAATTTTTAGTCATTATTATTTAAAATAAATCATTTTAAATATCCAGAATACATTAAAATATCTAAAATAAAAATTTTAAATTGGTTCAGAATTTTCGGGTTGTTACAATGCCTTAGTTTAAAATTTTTATTTTTTAAATTTTATGAAGGCATGTCTACTTGGGTAACCCCTTATGTTGAAATGGTGACCATTGGATTTCAAATTCAAATTCTGAAAAGATGTGTCTTTTGAATTCAAAACCATTCTGAAAGGATTTGACTGTTGGGATACTATAAATAGGATTTCAAAATCGAATTTTCATAACTAATTTCATTATATTCTTCTTCCTTTATCTTGTCTCCATTAAAACACTTAATTTCTTAAATTATATACTTATACTCTGCCAAGTTTCAAAGATAATCTTATCAGTCTCTTTCTATTTTCATTCTCTCACACACCCTCTTAAAGATTCAAGTGTTACTCAAGAGTTATAGGGTTTCTGTAATCAAAGATCGCAAGATCAAGTTCTATGGAGTCTTTCCTCCAAAACTGATACTGAAAATGTGTGGTCATAGCCCATTCAAATCGACTTGGTGTGACGAAAGCCAGGAAATCGATTGAGTCTCTTTGTACTCTGGACACATGCAGGATGTACCTTGTGGCCTTGAAATCGAGGGTTGTAAATTTGATATTATTTGAAAAGAAACTGCATCAACCTAGAGTTATGTGGGACAGGATGTAGGGCAACTCCAAATCGGTAAAATATTATGGTGTATTCTTTCGTTTTACTACTTTTTATTTATTATTATCTGCATCTGTGTTTGATTCTATGATCATCTCATATCTTTCATTTGCATTTTATTTTGAATAACTCAAAAAATTGCAAGAATTTATAAAATCCATTAAATGTTGTTCACTCCTTATCCTCTAGTATTTAGTTTACCTAAGGTCCTTAATTCACATTCCTCCACAATTGGTATCAGAGCATTTGTAACGTCCCAAGGATTTTTGGCCCCAGAAATCGACATAAATACATTTCGCGTACTTCATGCCGCCCTTTCAAACACCGAAAACACTGGAACGTTATTAGAAAGAATTTAGAGGGTGAGATAAGGAAGAAAGAAATATAAGAATAGAAGAAGAAGAAGAAGTACCAACACAACACAGAATCAGAGTCTCAAATCGCAGCGGAACAAAATATAATACAGAAATATAACTTTATTGAGAGCTTTTAAAAATACTTACAATATCAGAGTACATCAACATCTCTGGACAGTTATAAAAATCTGTACCATATACAACACACAGCGGAATAATATCCATATAATATCATACTTCTGGACTCCTCCAGCTTGTCTCTTCACCGCATTCGATAACCTAAACTTGTACACCCCGGGCTAACCCGAGCATTTACAAAACACCGGGTCAGTCTGGTGAACTAGAGTGAGAAAACTCGCACAATATTAAGGGTATCACACAACTTGATTTTAAAGTCAAAATTTTTTCGAAAGAAAAGGATAATTGTAAGACCAAATCCACACGTAAATACATATGGTTTTTACCTTACGCTAACCCAAAACATTTTCGAAATCAATATCTTTTCTGATATTATAATAGTGTCTAAATACAAGTAGATAGAAATCTAGTGCAACGCTTGCATCTCATGCTCCACATATATAGTATACAAACAAAACCGTGGGCACTTATTGGAGATTGGATTCCGACTATGACAAGGTATAGGACCACCTGCCGGTAGTGTATCTCTAGAGGCAAATACACTAGGGGTTCAACATGAACGTCTTGCAACCCGGTCCACACATGACCGACCACTCATTGAGTGTATCGAATGTATATCACCAACGGTTGGACTCAAACCACCATTTTCCGAAAGGGACAGCATTGAAATAGATTAAAGAAGCAAAAATAATTTCTCTAGATAGGTGATTATACACCCTAACGGGAGCGATCCACATAGCCATGCTGCCTGCCTGATTTTTGTCATTTCCCGGTTGATGAGGATTGAGGTTTAAATTAACTTTTGAACATCTGGCCACCATTCACTTTGAATGCCACATTGTCAGATCCGCCAGATATCACTAATTGATGTCCACAAAAATACTCTAGTGGTTAAGCTAAGAGAACCGTCGTCCTCCGCCATCAACTATGGTACGTTTGCAGAAATCAACGTGCGTGATCCATTTGGAAATACTCTGTCAGACATCCGTCCATACAAGTCATCCAGGAACAGGATGAACTGAAGGCACTCTCCTACTGCGTCCAGTATAGGAATCACCCCATGAACCAGTAGCGAGTAGTCCTCGCAATCCATAGATTCCAACCACAATAGAACCAAAATTTATCTCCGGCCACTAAACCAGAGATTGTTAGTAGTCCTTCTGTGTATGAAGATCTATGGTCTTCAATGCTCCATCCCGATTATCTTCTGCTATCTTTACGTATTTGTTGTTCTGTCTGGGTTTCGAATATAAATTCGATCCCGATCTTTCCGTACCAACAATCATATTAGACAGATTTTGATAGTCGCTGATTTAACTATCAAAATAAATAGTGTTTCAATCATGACAATCCAATGAGTTTACTGGTTTAGTATTCAGCACCACTTGGCCGTTTAATTAAAACAAATGTAAATTCAAAACTCTTAAATATTTCGATATTACGAATATAGCTTTTTGCTTCTTATTTAACTTAAGATTCTTCTTTAAACCAATTTATTTTACTACTTAGGGAAAATTCTATATTGTATCCAGATTCCTATTTCACTTTTAAAACATTACTCGCATTATTGTCTAATATTGGGAAATCAATTCACTTATTATTCATTAAAAACATTGTTACGGAATATCTTTTATTTATTATTTAACAACACCCAATGCATCTTATTGAATAAAACTCGACTTTTACATTTCCTTCTCACTCGAAAATGTCGTTATTACTTCCTGCAATTCCCTCTTACCTCCCTTTTACTTTAGAGTCCCTATATATATACACACCAAATTTCACCAAAAATGTTGCGTTATTATTTTGCTAATGAAATAATAAATTTCACTAACCTCCTTTACCCTTAAAACTAGTATCATTCTCAGATAATCCTGGAGTCGTTCAAGTTGGGATATTTTAATTACCTCTCAGACCTTGATCAACAACGTTCATATCTTAAGATTGATACAAGTTGTAATTCAAAACCCAATACTTCATTCCAATATCAATACAAAATCCATTTCACTATATTATTCAAAAATACGGTTTCATAAACCTTTTTCCCTTTTTGAAAATCCCTTTCTCGGGTATAACTATTTATCTCTTAATTTAATAATTAAGTAATATCTGATAAAACATCACTTTATAAATTCCATTTTTAAAAATCTGGATTTGTTTATAAAATCCTACGACCCATTTCTTTACCAAATTCACTTTCACCAATCTCCTCTCAAATCTATTCAATCATTTCCCGCTCAAACTTCTCAGTTCAATTCCCTACTTTTACTTAATCTCGTTATTAAATAACGTTGATTTAGAATTAACGATATAACACCTCGAACCTCTTTTATAAAATCCTGGTTTATCCTAAACCCCTTTTTATCTCAATTCTCTTTTTACTTAATTCAAATAATTAAGTAACCTTTATTTTAAGCTATAATATTCACTTAAAAATTCCTTTTATAACTTTAAGTTATAAAACTCAGGTTTAAACAAAACATGTTCATAAACTTCTTTCACTATTCAGTTGGATTTCATTTCACTCAGATTACTTTTTAGATGAATTCCCGTTAAAAATAAATTTCCTAAATTATTATTAATTAAAAATAATAATTTATTTTAGTCATTAACTACTTATGTAGTTAATTTCTTTATTATCTAAAATAAATAGTAAATCCTTTTTTAAAATCTTATTAAAATTAAACAAATATCCTTTAACCATTTTATTCACAACGTACTAACTTATTAATAATCTTAATTTAGAACGGTTGACTTAGTCAATTCCAACCACAATTATCTCATTAACCGATTCCAATTCATTTCACTTTTAAATTAATTAATAATATAATTAATTTAAATAATTCCATTTAATTATTCTTAACAATACAATTATCCAAATTTAATCATTAGGTTAATCTCTAATCACTTGTTTATAAATCTGATTAGTATCATAATTTACTTTATTAAATCAATTAATAATTAATTATAAACTTAAATAATTAAAGTAATTATTTATTTTCTTTTAACAAACCTTTATTCAAAATATCTATATTCAAATCTATCTTCAGCTATAAAGTAAATTTTATAACTTCAGATTTATCAACTTACTTGATGGTAAATCGATATAAATAAAACAATTTACTTTTAGGCCATTTACTGTCGATTACTCAACCAATACTGCCCATTGGTTAAAACCCAAACACAGGTTGAATTTCCAATCAATGATTCAGTACTCAAATCAATCACCCAAACATGACAGTTCATATGATAATATGAAAATAAATAATATATTTTGAGGGATCCGGTTGGATCCCCCTAACCTGTTCTTCCCTGTATACAAATGGTTATCTCCAAATGGATCGTTCAATAATAAATAACGACCATTTAATCTCAACCACAAGCAATTCAAACGATTCAACCAATTAAACATGTTTATTTTATAAACGTGACCAACAAGGTAAGTTACCTTCATTGGAATCAATCATTAGAATAACAATTTGGTATTTCACTGAAATTAAACGCCGGTTTAATTTCATCAGTTAAATCAACAAATAAATATATAATTAGCAAAAAATCAACCATTGGCAAGCAGAGCACACAAAATAAAAACCCAATTTATATAAAATATAAATGGGAAGAACTGAGTGAGTTTAACTCACCTTGATTTGATTAGTTGAATTGGTTTGGTTACGGTTAAATTAAATAGTCGTTTAATTTAACCATAAATTCCCGTTGTTTCCAAATATGTCCAATTATTTCCAGAATGTAGTGTTCTTCGGCATGGTTCCCCCGTAGTTTGTTTCACTCCATTCTGATATCAAAGGCACAAGTTATACAATTTTGTAATTATACGATTATAATTAAAAATATTAATTTCCTTAAGTACTAATTTAATATATCTAATTACATTATCTTATAATTACACGGTTAGTCACTTCTGTTCGTCTCCTTTGTCCACACTACTGCTCTACTTCTAAAGTCCTGCGCCAGTTAAATTTATTATCAACATACGATTATACTAACATATTTTTATTTACTTAATCAATTATTTAACTCCCAATTACTTTTAAATTGCTTTCTGGTTGGGCACAAAACAACTGAGACAACCGAGCTTTCCCTTCCGGTTTGTGTATTATTGTCTTGTCCATTCAAATCCTGTCCAGAAATAACACATCTTTTTACCAATTTATACAATGATTAACTTGACTTAATCCAAGTTTAACAATGACTTTAATTACTGTTCAGTTGACCGATTTCCAGGCCAATACTCCCCTGATGCTTCATGCTCCTTTACACGTCCTCCATCCTGCAACATCCAAAAACACGATCTGATTCTCTAACTATTATTGTTATAATAACGTTAATTACTAATTTTACAATCACCAAATTGATACCCTTCATTTGTTTTGCTCAGACTTGCGTTTGATGCCACTCTCTTCATACTTTCATTTCCAGGTGTTCACGAAACCATTACTTCACAGACCATCAGCCGTTGTCCTCCTTGTTCAGATCATCAGAGGGTCATCCCCTACCCGCCAGTACACAGTCTTAGGCTCCACCGTGCTCCGCCCTAATCTGGCCAAGCCCAAACCTGTTTCTCCCGTATACATCATTCCAGGCACACAACCCAACTGTCGACCCATAGTTGATCATTACGCCCCCATTCATCGTCTGACCATTGATCAAATGATGCCACCCGAAGCGTTGCCCCGTCAGCTTCCTCCACCACCAACCTCGTGAAGCTCGAACACACCACTAGCCCACAACTTGCTTTTGAAACCCATGGCTTCCCAGCGCCTAAACAGTCCTCACGGTTGTCAGAAATTGATCACCATGGGTCAAATGGAAGATCCCGAGAATCAGATCTATTTAATGTTGAACGATTTGAGGAAAGATAGGTGAATTGATAGGATTTCGAGGGAGAAGGTTTCGGTGTTTCCATTGTTTGTTATTAGAAGTGGCGGCAGAAAGAAAGTTTGACCAAGGCATTAGTTTTGACGTGAGAAAAGCTAGGGTTTGGCTATTTATAGGTTAACTATATTATTATTACAATATAAATGAAACTTCGTCGTGAAGTAACATGCCAAAATCACTACAAACAACTAATGTTTTCTGATAAAAAAGACAATCCTAAAATATAAAAATGTTTCGGACCTAATGGGACAAGTTTCATCGAGATCCGAGGTCGTTTGAAAAAATGTCCTTTATAAAACCAGCGAAAAACACACATTCAAATTTTCCACGATCACTAAATAAATCCAATCAACTTGAAACTTTGAAATCCTACAATAATTAATTAATACGAACCCAACGGCACTAGTTTCGTCGCATTCTAAGACTATTTTCCCGGTACGCTATTTTTACACGCACAGAAATGCCATTTTGTACACCAAATTTCCTAGTCTTCAAAAATAACAAACTATATACCTGTCCTGACTCTAATCGATGATACGAACTCAACGGAATAGGTTTCGTGGCTTAATTCGATTGTCAGCTCAAGTTACACTCAAATATCTCTTTATTGAATTTAATTAATTTAGTTACACGCTATATAAAATGAACGGGCGGTTACGGCTACCGTGATCACATACGACATCAATTTGACATGTAATTTGATTTTCTTACAATAGTTTAACAATACGGTTCCAATGAAACTGATTTCATTGAAAACGGAGTCCGTTTGCAAAATCGCTATATTAAAGCCCTATATTTTAAATAACGATTTCCATAGCGACTATTTTAAATTTTGATTTGGCCATAACTAACAAACTATAATACAAAATCTGAATTTTTCTCTTCTGTATGAAAATTATCATCAATACGGTTCCAATGTTTCTTGTTTCACAGAAATCCGACTTATATCGGACTCTGTATATTCATTTTAAGTTCAAAACTCCATTTTATGAACTGCCGCTCCATTTCGAACTCGATTTATATTATATATAAATATATAGTTCAAACTTCATTTTAAATATGAATTCAATATTGAAATCAACGAACATTCTAAATAAAATATTTAAAATAATAAATTAAATAAAATGTTTGACTGCCAAAAATACGGGTCGTTACAGCATTTGTTTTCAAAGTTTTCATAATATGAATTTTTGAAAACTTTAAATGGCAACCATTACTTATATTATCAATCCATTGTTTAATAGTAGTAATTATGCATATTGGGCTTCTAGAATGAAAATTTATTTACAATCAATAGGATTAGACACTAGGAATATCACAAACTGAATATATTGAACCCACTATTAATTTTGCATAATGGACTAATGAACAAAAGCCTACTTCACAAAATAATTCAAAAGTCATGAATATTTTATTTTTTTCACTAGATAGAAATGAATATAATATAGTATCTTTTTGTAAATCTGCATATGAAATCTGGAAAACTTTGCAAACAACTCATGAAGCAACAAGAAAATTTAAACAGACCAAGATATTCATGTTAACCAATCAATTTCAATTATTTAAAATGAATCCAACAGAGACTATATCTAATACATACTGCAGGTTCCAGGAGATCGTGCATTCACTAATAGCCTTAGGAAAGATATATTCTAAGGAAGATCAAGTCTGAAAAATCCTGAATTCATTAACTCCAAAATGGGATCAAAAGATTTTGGCAATAGAACATGCCAATGACATTAGTATTATGAAAATGGAAGAGTTAATCAGAAATCTAATGTCGTTTGAAGTTTATATGCAAGAAAGAAGGGAAAATAAGTTATCAAAAAAAGAAATCAATATCATTCAATTCAAAAACCGAAAGTTCAGACTCAAACAGTGATGGTGAGGAGGAAATAACATTAATGACAAGGAATTTCATAAATTTTCTAAGATATTGAAAGTGGAATAGTTACTGAAGAAATGAGCACAAAAATCCGATGAAGAATAATGAGATCCTAAATAGCATCAGATGCTTTGACTGAGATGAATCAGGATATTTAAAGAGAGATTATCCATATCTAGAGAAACAAAATCATCTTTCAAATAATAATTCATTAAAGAAAAGAAAAAGGGCTTATACAACTACTCTAGACAATTCTAATTCATCCTCCAGTGAAGAAGAGTAAGAAACAAATAATTAAAATATGCGCTTCATAGCAATTCACGAATCAGAAGATATTGAAGACATGATCTAAAATAGGTACACTTCTGTAATAATTTCCGTTTGAATTAGTTGGTTGAATTGTTAGAAAAATAGGATTTTAAACTTAAATTCAGTATTTGAAATTTGAATTTAAAATATTATAAATAATAATATAAAAAGTTTTATTATAATAAATATGTAACAACCAAAAATTTATCAAGAAATACTTAATGGTAATTAAATATTTAAAATGGTTTATTTTCAGAATTAACGACTTAGAATTTATTTATAAAGAAGTTTGAACATATAAGCTTATATTAATTATAAAATGAACTCATAACGTCGCGATAGTTCAAAAGATTAATTTTGGATTTCAATTGAGTAGTCGAATTTATGTGAAACGAGAAACGTTAGGATCTACATAATTATATGTTTCTAACGAATGTGAAAACTTGAGATTTCATGTTATATATTGTAAGTTATGTCCAAAACAAAATTCCGAAAAGTCGTTATGGAATCATGTATAAAATATAATGATTTAACAAATTAAATAAAAGGATTTTCATATAAATTGAATGTCGTTTGACTAGATTACTTGCTATGCTAAATTTTGTGGGATGATTGTTTATAGTGCTAATGTTTGTATGATTTGGTGAAATTAGTACAATTATATGATGATTTGGTGAATTTAATAAATTGTATGCTCATATAAATTATATAAATTTTTATCCTGATTTGGTGAATTTTGTATGATTGAATGATGATTATTTGATGTTCTAATGTTTGTGTGATGATTGTTTGTAGTGCTAATTGATTGTTTGGTCGAAAATGGATGTTTTTAATGAATTATATGCATAGATGTTCATCGTTAAAGCTTAGTTAGTTGGTCAGAGCAAATCGGAGAATACGATGCTCGGAATCGGACAAAACTTGGCAGAGGAGCTCCAAAGGAGGAGTCAAGGCGATCTGGAAAGTTTGAGCTCCAAACTCCAACGTTTAGATGGGTCGCGTACGACCCATGATCTCAGGTCGCATGGTATGGATCGGGTCACGTGGCATGGATCCGGTTCACAAGGCATGGCTTTGGTCGAGGTGCCTAGGTCGAGTGGGTCTTGTAAAGTGAAAATACCAAATGGGTCGGGTCGAAGCAGTCATGGGTCGGCCGAAGACATAAGGATGCTCTGTGTAACACCCCGCATTTTTAATGAAATTAAAAATGTGGAAATATGTATATATATTGTATGTATAGATAAATTTGAGAGAGAAATTGAATAATGACAATAAAATTGCATGTAATAAGTTAATGCCTGAAATGAAGAAAAAGATAAATAAAAGAAATTACATGCAATACATAAAATGTAAAGAAATGCATGCGAACATTTAAAAAAAGAAATAAAAAGGAGAATTTGAAGAGCCTCCAGAATTTGGTCATGAAATTAGCGTCATTGCATTCATGGCAATTTCCTAGTCAATTAAAACCTATAGTTTGTGGAAAATTGATTTAAAATGAAGAAGATATCTTTAAATTAAATATTGCAATAAAACATGAAAAAGAGTAATGAGAAAAGAATAATGTTTAGCATTTTTCTAAGGTTTGTAAACAAAAGACTTAGTAGCTCATTTGGTTAGAACATGTGACTTGTATACAAGAGGTTCTGAGTTCAATCCCCGCCAGCGTAATGTTTTTGTTTTAGGGGAATGGCTAAAAAGTGGCTTAGTGTGAATGCAGTTCAAAAAGCGATTTACTGTGAAAAGGGTTAATTGGAAAGATAATTAAAAAGAAATTTATATATATATATATATATATATATATATATATATATATATGACATGTGGGTCTCAACACCCCTGCTTCTGCGCATCATGTTGCACACATGGTGCATTTTTGTTGGTCAATGACGATTTTTGATGGATTAGGGCATATGTGGTATCCTCTGATTGGCTAGGTGATGTTTCATTGTGAATTGGATGGTTTAGATTGATCCTAAACTAATCTAAGGGCTTTAACTAATCCTACACGTCTATATAAGCACACATAAACCTAAACCCTAATCTAAACTAAATTCATTAATGAGCTTATATGCTGCTGCATTCTAAACTAACCTAGCCTCCACCATAACAAATCAAATTCAAGCTAGAAGATAAAAATCAAAGTCTACATCAAGGGTTAAGTTTAACAAATTCAGAAATCAGATCCCAGAATTCAAGATCCGTTCTTTTTCTGTGAATTCTAGTCACTTTTAGGTTTAAATAGATAAATGTCAATTGTGGTAGACTATGAATTGGGTATATGCTGTAAATCATGAACTTATGCAAGCATACTATGTCATTTTCTCTAGATCTAATATATGTACATTCTACTATGTTTCCTATGTGAATCTTGAATTACAATTATATTGTGGTACATGTGAACTTGTTAATACAAATCTAACTGTCTAGATCTGATTGTGGTGATTTGATGTGACGTTTATATGAACATTGATTTGTAACCATGTTAGGATGATAGTACATCCATTAATTTGACATTACTTGGATCTAGATTTTGGTGTTAATCAACTTTCACTTGCTATATTACGATACCTTGGTATATGTGGTAAACTTGACATGTAAATCTAAACTTGTTATTTTGCCACCCTGTCTATGCTAGATTTAGGTAACTGGACACCTAATATTGAATCTAGATCTCATTATGATTGCTTAAACACAAGTTATTAATTTGATGTCCACTTTATTATGATAATTATCACATGTCCATTCACTTAGTTACTATGCCAGTTATGTTAATATTTATGTCAAAACATGTTGAACTGTCACCTTTATCATGTTCCCTTTTTATTGTTATGACGAGGCTACTTTATAGCCTCGATGCTGCCAAAATACGTGTGAATACGTTAGTTAGGAACGGGGATAAAAGGGAACTTGTAATTGGCATAGTTTATATAATTTATATGAAATGAGCATATAATTCAAATGGGGAACATAGAATTAATTACCTATAATGACATAGGAAAAGTTGGGCAAAAATGGCATAATTTGAATATGACCATTTATGGATATGTAATTCAAATTATTGTTGCAAAATAGGTATTGACACATATAAAAGGAAAGGATTAATTAACTGGTAAATTAATTAAAAATGAAATGTTAGTATTAAAATTAAGAATTTTAATTGTACTTATGACACAAGGTTAGGTTACATTAGTAGCGAAAGTCTACCCGGACCCGACCAGCATATCCAACAGCCAATAATAGTGAACCTAATGTGGGAGGTCTAAGTATGCAAATACGAATCAGGCTAAGACACGAGGTTAGGCCCAACTGTGGAATAAGACTGCCCGGACCCGATCAACATATCCAGCATCCACACGTTGTAAGCCTAATGTGGGAGGTCTAGCCCATCAAAACCATTATTGGACATGGTAAAGAAATGGATTACTTAACCTAATTTAATATGAATATGGATTTAAGTTAGGGTTAAGTAAAATTAGATGGGTAGTGAGGAGGAGTTAAGTAAGTTAGAGGGGATGGGTAATATATATATATGCCCACATTCTAAACCTAATACATATTATGTAATTAAAGACACCTAAGTGGTATACATAATGGGTAGATAAAATAGTAAAGACTATGTAATTAAAGATCACCCTTTTATGGTATAAACAGTCAGTGGAAAACCTAGTGGGGATAGAAGACAAAGGGGAGAGCTTGTATCATATTGTGTGGGAGTTATGTAATTAAAGATCACCCTTTAGGGTATACATAACTAGTATAGGGCTATGTAATTAAAGATCACCCTTTTAGGGTATACATAGTAAGTGGAAAACCTTGTGGGGATACAAGACAAAGGGGGAGCTTGTATCATATTGTGTGGGACCCATTTCAGTCAGTAACCCATAGTTGGTATCAGAGTGGAGAACTCCATACTAGGCGGAGAAGGGGCACACTTACTGATTGATTATAAGAGATCCAAAACATGACGGGTGGTGTAGATGGCGCAAACCGAACGAGGACGTGTGTGCATGGTCCGGGCAGAGGGGGACAAGACGACTGTGACACTAGTAGTGATTGCCCCACTAGGGAAGTGATACCCCCTACTATGGGGCCAGCACAAGATATCTACAGAGTAGGGAGCCGATCGATTAGGGTAGTGGTTAGGGTATACTTGGACGTATGACCTAAGCCTACCAACTTATGGTGTAAGGGATCATTTCATTTCAGTTATACTAGTAATAGTGCAGAGTAGTCATTAGTGAAGCATGTATATACCTCACCTTATCTTCCTTGTCTCACCTGCCATTTGTATAGCGAACTCTCTTATCCGCTTTATGCCTGTCATGTTCACCTTTATTTATTTACTGGCTAAAAGTCACTAGACTCGTCAGACTTTATGTATGACCCCTTTTTGTTTTTCCTTCTCACTTCCGTTTCCCCGCTAGGTTCTCAGGGAGGAAACACCTAGGCTTAGCCAAGATTTGGATATCATCTTGCTAGGAGCTACTGTTGAAGTATGGCTTGAGTCTTTATCTCTGCTATGGCTTACTCTTTTATTGGGGAATAATGTTTTCTTTTAATTCCAATGTAATCTGATTATGCAAGACAGAAGTATTTTGTTGTAATGGTTTTTTGAATTATGCTATTATAAACCACGGGATTATGATTTATGTCTGAAATAAATTTTTTGAAACTTCCGCTGCTATCTTTATTTATATCTATCTTGTAATTATTTTGTAATAACCCGGAAAATACGAGCCAATTTAAAAATTTTAAATTGGTTATTTCAAAGGAATTTGAACAATTGAAATAGAATATTTCAATAAAATAGTGAATTAGGAATAGTGAGTCAGTTTGAAAATTTGAATTCAAACTTTGAACGACTATGCAGGATGGAAAATATAACGGATTTTAGCGAAACCAAAAATATTTAAATCTGTTAGTCAATACCTTTCTAACGAATCTGAAAAATCGAAGTTTCATAACGGGAATCAAAAGTTATGGCCGAATGAATTTTCAGAAGGGTCGGTATATAGAATATATAGCCCTGGAAAATTGATATTTTGCATACGACCTCGGAATTCGACGAAACCACTTTTTTTGGGTCCGAGATGTCAAACTATTGCTAGGTTTCAAATTTCATAATTTTTGAAGCTAGTATGTGAGCGTGGCAAAAGAAAATGTGTTTGGTCGATTTCTGTTAAATTGGATCGACCAGAAAATGGCCATTTTTCAAACGACCTCAGAATTCGACGAAACTAGTTTTGTTGGGACCGTAGCATCAAAACATAGCTAGATTTATTTTTCTGGAATTTTTCGAATCAGTTTGTGGCCCTGGCAAATTGAAATGTGCCTTCAGAGTTAAAAATTAAATGTTTTATACTTTAATTTGAAAAATAACTGACTGTAACAGTCGAATTGGCCTACGAAACATATCCCATTGTGTCCGGAATGGGGGTATTTAGCTAGGGGCGACAGTCGTTGGGTTTAAAAAGGAGTTCGTTTGAGAAAACACTATTTAAAAATTTAATATAATCCTCGGCCAATCAGAATTTTCCTTTCATAAATTTAAAAAAAAAAAAAAAAAAAACCCCCCCACGTTCAACGGCGAAAACCGCTCCCTACCTTCTCCCCCAAATCGCCGCCGCCTCAGGCGATTTCCGCCTGCGCCACCCCCCTACCTCGACGTGCCTCCTCCTCCTCTTCAAATCCGACCCCACCGCCGCCGCCACAGTCGCCTCCTCCGCCCATATCGACGCCAGGAAGTCGAGCACTTCCCGCCGCCGCCCTGAACGCCACCGAACGCCACCAAACCACCACCGATTTAAAGCCCTCTCTTCCCTCTTCCACGTCCAACTCCCCGATCGTCCCCACGTGCCACGGATTTCGCGAAAACTGTAAACCTAGTTTTGAAGCTTCGTGAAGTGAGTTTTTCTTTGATCTTTACACTTTGAAAAAACATATCTTTTTGGTGTGTTGACGAAATTCGATGAAACAGGAAACATCGAGACCGCAAGGAAGCTCTCTACCCAATAGAAGAAGCTGCGGATTTTTCTGACATCGTATCGATTTTTAGCGCTCAGAAAACCAATGTGAGAAATCTAAATTAACGTGAAATTGAATGGAAAATGTCGTGTATAATTTATATAAGCGAAATATAAATTACATACGTGTTGTATACCTCATGTACAAGCGTAGTGTAAGCTATATAAGCGAAGTATGAATTTTTACATGCATAGAATAAGTGATATATGTGTTGAAATGCTAGTGAAATATAGCAAATATATTATATATATATATATATACTCCCCTCGTCCACAAACCATGGACGATATTTATTGTGGTAAATTGGTGTGAAATATTGGATGAAAGATACGAATGGTTGAATAATTGTTTGTGGTTGATATTGTTTGGTTGTGGTTGAAAAATACCCATTGGTGATTGAAATGAATTGGAAATATTTGTGGAAATAAAAATAAACATGCCGCCTGCGTGCGAATTAGATGCATGAATCCCCATTGTCAAAAACCGCGAGGTTTTAAGGTAGAGCGAGGAGCCGTACTAGGGACGGTGCCGGTTTTAACTGCCCTGCCGTTATGCTGCCGAAATTTTGAATAATCTTTGTGTGTTAGAATTATTTTCATATGTTGAAATTATCTTCTTGCGTTGAAATTAAAGTCATATATTGAAACTATGTCCATGTGTGGAAATATTCATGTGTTGAAAAGTGTTGTATGAAAATTAAATTCATTTGTGAATGAATGAAGTGTTTAAACAATAAAAATCACATTTTTATATATATATATATGAAGTATGAAAAATATTCGCCTTATATAAATAATTTCAACAATAAAAATCACATCTTTCTAATATGAACAACATAAATAAAATGTCCATGTGTGGAGATGCTCATTTGTTGAGAAGTGTGAGTAGTGGAAAAGTTCATGTGTTGAATAAAAAGATCGAACGATAAAAATTACATTTTTATTGAAACTATGAAGTGCTGAAACATCTATTTGTCGAATAAATATTTTAAATGATAAAAATATCATTTTTATCATATTTGTGATATGCTCAAGATATGCGGACGTTGAAATAAATATTTGTGATAGAAATATTATTTTTAACATGCATAGGAACTAAATAAAATAGTCATGTGTTGAAATCTATTTTAGTTCGCCAAAATTTTCATCTTTGAAATGTGAAGTGTTAAAAATAGCCACTTGTTCAAATAAACGTGCATGAGTTGAAATATACATTAACTAGCTAATGATATGATTTTAGCCTATGCATGCAACATTAGAATGAATGGTGTTTTTAAACCAAAGCAAATAAAATATGAAATTGAATGGAAATTGATAAATGTTAGAAATTGTATATATGTACATGCATATCTATTGAACAGGTTAAAGCAAAAGGGGCTAGAGAAGAGAAATAGAATTTTGTGCCCGACAAATAGGTACACATTTACCGCTTTGTTTGGGTGATGGTTTTATGAGCCTGTTGGCTAGCCGCTTGGCTTTTTCTTTTTGATATGAGACGCCCGTGTGGCTATTTGGGAATTTTCCCATACCCTCCCGTACAAAGGAGGTTATGGCGAAATTTTCCAAAATTTAAAGGCGTTAGTGAAAAAATTGAAGTGGAAACGATATAGGAATTTTTGAATGAACTATATTTATATAAACATATAAATATAAATAGAATTAAAACGAAACGTGGCCGTGCAGTTCATGTTTTGAAACCGTGATTTCAAACGACTAGTGCGGGAAATCCGACCATTGGATTTTCCCAAAACCGCAACCGTTGGGTTCGCCTTGGAAATATCTTTCCAATGGCACCAACTTTGTGAAGATCCGACGGTTGGATTGTCTGGAATGTTTAATTCAAAACTGAAGAAAAACAGCGCCAGAAACGATTATATATATATATATATAAATATAATTAAATTAAATCGAATAACGACGCTGCAGTTCGTAAATTGAAATCGTAACTTCAAATGGTTAGTGTGGAAGATCCGACCGTCGGATTTTCCCAAAACTGAAACCGTTGGATTCGTTTTGAAATGACCTTCCTAATGATGTAAAATTTGTGAAGATCCAACGGTTAGATTTTCATATATGTGTAAAACAAAATTAATGAAAAGCAGCGCTAGTGCATCGACACGACCTGAAACGTCGTTTAATTAAATATGGCCGTTTTAAATTAAATAAAAATGGCGATATATCGTTATAAAGTACTATAGACGATATAGAGTGAAAATAAACCAATTTTGTTGTGTTTGCTTAATATGTGATGGTTGAATGTATTTGACACGAAAATTATAACTAAATAACTGAAATGTGAATGTTGAATAGTCCAACCACGTGATTAATTATTTGGAAATCTAAATATACGTGGGTTATTTGAAAAGGCCGAGTTTAACTCATTTCAAATAATCGATCGACGTTGAGAAGTTGAAGAGCCAAAGACGACTGAAGACCGACGATCTCCACATTGGATGGATGGGCGCTACTGATGCTCGTGATTGGAGTAGCTACCATGAAGGAATTGAAGTAGTAGCCGTCCACACATACTGTTGATTGTACGGATATGCGAGGAATTGGTGCCTCCGGTTTCGTTCAGACCTAGAACGGACTTGTAAATGGACTGTGTGTCTGACATTGGATTTTGTTCTGTGTTGATTGATCTCTGTTAAATATATATCTGTTTGGCGGCGGAGAATTTATTCTCTTGCTTAACGCCCTTCTCTGAGACGTACGAGCTCAGAGGTTATGTATTGACAGAAATCAGTCGCATGGAGTGGATTGCCTGTGTGGCACGCCTAAGTGGCATATGATCAAGGCTTCTGTTGCAAAGCAAAGTCTTGAGGTTGATGATCAAAGCATGGTCTGTGTGACGTAGCTTTGTGTATAACGTGAATTCGCGAGCCTCACACCTCGGTATGAGTCAAAAACGGGAGAGTGACTGCAGGGAGAGCACGACATTTCTTTCTAGCTAAGGTGGTGTCAGTGACCTACCAACCCTGACATTATATATACTTTTCACCTGTGTGGTTGTTGGAATGCGAGGCGCCTCGATATAGGTCTGTAAGGACCGGGAAACGTGTGTTCAGGAATTGCCAATCCTCAAAAGTAAGAGAGGACCGGCCCTGAAGATCCAAGGATCATAGTGGGGTCCTGGGACATTTGCTAGAGTGTCTCGAATCGGAGAGGAGCTTGCCCCTTGCCTCGACTCATGAAGGAATCCAATTTCCAATACGAAATATGCGAATGTGATTGTATTACTAGTATGGCGACATAGTAGATGGTAGCTATGCCGCCTAGGATTGATATTTATGATTGAATTGCTTTTGAAACATATATGCACTAGTAATAATATCGAACACCTTTGTTTTATTCGTATGAAGCATCTTTGGCCATTATAAGGTAAAAACTCTATCCTCCGGCTTGCGTTGCATTGTGTGATGGGACCTGAGTCTTATAACGGCTTCATTTTATAAAAAGCATTGCGTTGATTTAATCATTTATTTTATTTCATGCACTAGCACTCATTGGAGTAAACCCGTTCCGCGAAAGTGGCGTGGTCCTTTGATTTGCCTTATTATTGCTGTTAATAAGTTGAGTAGATTTCTCATACCAGTCCCATGACTGACTCGTAGTTTGTTTCACCTTGCAAACTCGGGTGCCCCCATTTTCACACGGGCAGCCTAGTTACAGGTTTCTGACGCACCTTTTGGCTCATGGCGAGGCTTGACTACACTGTGCTGACTTGGATTTTCTCCGCCATTATTGTATCTATATTATGATTCCGCCACTGGCGATGTAGACTGATATTCCTTTTGTGTACTCTTCATGTATGATTCCGCCTCAGGCGATGGTGACTGATTATGTATCATTATGCACTAAGTTGTATCCTGTACTGTGCTTCTCTGATGTGATGATATCTATATGATTCCGCTGTCATATGTGTGTAAATTATTCTATTTTCTGTTTATGCTATTATCTGTGATATGCTAATGATGATTAATGTGTTATATTCCAATGATTATCCTTAACACCGTGTCACGGGGTTTTGGGATCGTCACATATTTTGTGTCTGTTTACCTACAATGCTTCACAAAACTTAATACATTCCCTTAGTGAGTGACATTAACGGACGTGGGGTGTTACACTCTAGTTCGGTTATAGGGGGAGCAAGGCTCGGAGATGGGTCAAGTCATGGTGTTTGATGGGTCGGCCTGAGACAGACTGCGGGTCGTGGGTCGTTGGATCGAGAATATGGCCGGAAGTGAGTGTTTCCATTTGTTTAATGGATCAGGCGCGATTTAGTTGGTGGGATGGTGGGCGATCCATGGATGGGTCAGGGACAACCCATCATATATTGACCAAATGAAGTTAATTTTGCTAACTCGATGATGGTTATGGCTTCGATATGAATTCAGGTGTAATGTTCGAAGCAAAATTAAGTGATCGTTGGTCGTGGGATGATGCAACCAGGTTATAAGGATGACTTAAAAGATGGTTTGAGCTCGTAGATAATGGATTGCTCGAGAAGGTGCTTGAGCTTATGATATAGTCATCAGGATGTATAGCTAGAGTTGAAGAGCCGAGGAACGTCGTTAATCAGAAGTTCTAGCGGACTCAAAGCAGGGGTATAATGGGGCACCCAAAAGACTGGGTGATTAGTCAAGTACGCTGGGCAGTCACGATGGGTCTAGATACGAGTCACGATGGTGTATGGACTTTTCCTAGAACCAAGGTTACAATTATCCCTTAACGAATAGCAGGATGGGCCAGTTGTATGATTAACGATGTATTCAAAGCAAGGCAGGCAGTGATAGCTAGGATCATGGATGTTACTGTTTGCTTGTATCGTCTTGTGTGGATTATTTGACGTTGAGGGAGATATTTCTTGGGTGCTTATCTGATGTTGGTTTCGGCCTTTGGAGTTTGTGCTCGAGGAGTATTGAACTTGATTAGGATGGTCCATGCAGGATAATTGGTTGCTATCGATGTTACCGTATTTTTCTTCTCTAGTTCTATGGGAAGGCTATCATCGTAGGTTGTGGAAAAGAAGTGGAATTGAGAATCCTATTTCGTTTGGTGTATTGGGCAGATCATATGATTGAACTGCTTATTATCCATATGCTTTGTTGTTGATGCTGACAGTTGTTTTATCGCTCATTAAGACTATTGTCTGACTCAAGGTTTTATGTTTCCCTCTTATTACCTTGGGTTGTTCATTAATGTTGTTGATGGGCAGACTAAGTGGCAAGTGGTAGATCTTGATGAGGACGATGCTGTTAGGGGACGATGAGTTAGAGGCCGACGTATTACTTTGTTTCCGCTGATGTAGTTGATAGGTTACTTTGAGTGAAATTATAGTGAGGCTCTTTGTACCGATTTCATGTAATACAACTGTTTAGTATTAGATATTTTCATGGAGATACGAAAATTTGAAATTATGTTTTGTTGTGCCTCACTATTATTTCCTTTTGTATATGTTTGACTATATTTTATCCATGCACTGTGAGTTTTATGACAGGTTTCGTTCGTGTTATTCTACCTTGATGATTGTCCATAGCTGCTTGACACGTCTTTCAGTGCATTATTTCCTTTGTTAAGTGCAGGAGTTATGGGCAGTCGTCACACTAGAAAATTGTGATGTTGAGTCTAAAACCCAAGTATGTTTATTTTACAGCAATATGATATTTCATTTGGATGTATACGATAATAACAATCAGTTTATTATTAATCTGAATAATTTTCGAATTTAATAATATTATAATAATATTACACTGGCCTTAAAATTAGCCATTTTGCAAACAACCTCCTTCTTCGATGAAACCAATTTTGTTGAATTCAGAATATTATTGCTAGATTTCAAATTTCGTGCAATTCGAGGCTAGTACGTGACCGTGAGCAACTTAAATGTGAAACGATCAATATTTTAACTTTAAAAATACGCTATCGGAGCAAACTAACTCGGAAACCAATGAATTTTTTTTGTTGGGTCCGTAATGTCAAATTATAGTTGTCAGTCAGTTTTCATCGAAAACAGGAATATGTGATCATATGAATTTTTAAACGATGAATGCAAGTAACAACTGAATAAATTTAATACAATAATCAATAAAAAAATCCTACCCTATATTACATATTTTCCATTCCCAAAAACCCTCACTTTATTTATTCCACGGTCAAAACTTGAGCCGCCATAAGTTCTTCTCCAAGACGTGAAAACCACGAGTTAGAAAATTAAAATTAAATTAGATAAAAATCCTAAAATCTTGAAACAAGTTTGTTCTAGTTCGTGGAGTGATTCTCTACATTCCTATGTCAATTTTAATGGGTTTAATGAATGTTTCATTTGCTGCAAATTTTTAGTGTGCCCTTGTCGTGACCTAGGGTTGGAATTGTGTAGGATGGAAGCATTAATACATGTTTTTATGTTTATTTATGGATTCATGAGAAGATTTAAAGCTTTTATGCGGAGTCTGGCCATTTTCTGGAGAAAAACATGTCGATACATTTATTGCATACGTGCACTGAAAGCTGGAGAACTCACCCTTTGCGTTGCGTGTGAGTTTGAGAAATTGGAGATGAGGTGATTTAGTTTTTGAAGGGATGAATAATAGTGAAGGCCGTTTAAATTTTAAAGAAGAAACGAGGGAGATAAAGTGGAGGGAAGGTGCGACATTTTGATGTGTTTGGGTATTGGAGGCGTGCGTGGTTTGGCTGTGAGGAAGATGATGAGGGAGTGATTAGGAAAGTGGTTAGGAAATGTAATGATTTATAAATTCTTTAATGTTAATGTTGTTTAAATTGTATCCAAAATACATATCTTTTCCATACTTTATTGGAATTCAGCGAAACAGGATCTATTGGAACCATATGGATGAGAGGCAATGAAACTGATTTGGATAGATTTGGAGATCGTTGCAATTTATGACAAAATAAATGCCTGACTGAACTATTGGAAACAATCATTATAAAACGATTTTAATCTGATTAATGTGAGAACTCTCTCACTCAACTATTTTTTTGTGTTATTATAATCATAACTGGATGTATATTGATTGTCTATGATTACAATGTTTGTTTTGTGGTTAATGGATGATGGTTACAGTTTTACTATTATTATTAGACTTTGAATATAAGTGGCAATGATGAGAATGCTTATATCATTATCATTGTTGGATGGATGATAGTTGATATGGATGTTAATGATATATGAAATCCAATGATTATCAAATCCATGTAAACTGAATTACATTGTAATTGGTTGAATCTCATTCCAGCTCGGAAATTAATTTGAATATTTTATTAATGAAATATTAAGTAAAATGGAAGTTTGAATTTTAAATTCAAATTGGTTTGAAAAGACAGTTTAAATGGTTATGAATAATCTCCACAAAGTTAGAAGGTGATTTGAATTAATTTTCAGTTTATTAAGGCATGTTTTCAATTTTAAATTGAAATGAATAGTAACTGTTAATGGCGAATTCGAGTCAAGTATATAAACGAGGTTTTTAACTTGAATGGAATTTTCCATTGATCTTGTTTATTTTTATAATGGATGTTGAGAAAATTTGGATTTCAAAATATGATATTTTGAAAAATAATATTATTTCAATATTATAATAATATAAAATATTCAGTTTTGATTTAAATTTGAATTAGAAGTTGAAATCATTTTTTAAAACAAGTTTATAAATGGTTTATAAAATACATTTAAATGAAATCGACAAATTTTATTATAAATAATAAAATGGTTTGAATAGAATGAGTTGTGTAGCGACCGTTCGCAAATTGCGACCGTTAACTACAAATTGACGTACCAGGCGATCCGACCGTCGGATTTTTCTCCGAAACAAAAAAATATTTGGTTCAGAATGAGAAGAGTTTTCCAATGATTTGTTAAGTTTTAAAACCCAACAGATAGATTTTGAGATAAATTCAAATTGAATTTGAAGAAAAACAACACTAGTGCTTTGAATGACCTGAAATTGGTTTTCAATTAATTAAGCTATTTTTAAGTTGTTAAAAAAGGGAAAAATTTGTGATAAATCATGATAGATGATTTAAAAGTGATTTGAACTAAATATATTTAGTTCTAAATAGTATAAAGCTATTTCGTGATAATTGGCAATTCTGATAAAGGTGATTGAAACAGTTTGAAGTCAACTTATATTTCACCAAGTTAAGTTTTTCTAATGAATGAATTTTGTACTGAATGGAAAAAATCTTCGGATATTTCGATATTGGATTCTGTAATTATACGGATACTATTCTGAGGAATTTGGAAGATGTAGATATGGTTATTCCTTATATGGTATATGTTGGTTTTAGAATTTGATGTCGAATATAAGTCGATATAATTTCTATTTAAAGCCTTATATTTGATATCAAATTGGGTTTTGGTTTACAGTGAATGGTGTCTTCAATAACACTGTTCTTAAACCTAACTGAAAATAAAGTTTATGGAATAAATCTTTTAATTAAGATTCAATGATGTTTTCCAAAGTGAAATTTTCCAATTAATAAATTTAATTTGAATTGAACGGAAATTTAATTTTTGGTTTATCGTGAATGATGTTTTAAATAACATTTATTCTTTTACCTAGTTAAGGAAAGATGATTTCTCAACTTTGAGTTGAAATAAATTTTTAAATAAAGATTTGATTGAATGAAATGAATATTAACACTAAGTTAGAGTTTTAAAAAATCTTTCAATAAGATTTGAAATGAAAGAAGGTGATTAAAATTACCGAATACGAAGGGTATTAGATATATAATACCACCAGTTTTGCTTCATGGGATGAATAAGAAGGGAATGGGATAACGATATGAGTGATTAAATTTTTGTACGGCTCGATAATCTCGATAAGGCTTATAAACCTTAATTTGAGTTGTGAAAAGATATTATATAATATTTTGATATGATTTCCAAGGCAAGATTTAAACAAGAAGTTTAAATGATGTAAACCTTTGATAAGATTTGAGGGAGTAATTCCCAATGTAAAGAATATTTGAAAAAAAAGAATATTCTGAATTGGAATGAGGCGTATGAAATGTTTATATATCACTTGATTGTAACGATGTGATAATTATTTGAAAAGATCGAATTTTAACCTATTTTGAATAATTGATACGACGATTGTCGAAGATATTGAAGATGGTTCTTGAAGACCAGAGATCTTCACATCGTTTGGATTTTTCCTGATGCCTTGGGTAGCTCCCGTTATAAGGTGAATGTAATGGTCATCCAGACATACTTGGAGATCGACCGGATATGCAAGGGCCGCTCTCCCTTAGGGGACGAGGAATAAGGTGCCTTCTGTTTCGTTCAGTCCTGGAACGGACTTGTATGGATATATGTCTGACATTGTATTTTGTGATGCATTAATTGATCTCTACTAAATATATATCTATTTAGTGGCGGAGAATTTATTCTCTTAGCTTAACACCCATCTCTGAGATGTACAAGCTTAGAGTTATTTATTAATAAACATCAGATGTATTGTATGAAATGACAATGTGGAACGCCAAGATACAAATTGATCAAAGCTTTTGTTGAAAAGCATAGCTTTGTGGATGATAATCAGAGCATAGCTGAAATAGTGTAGCTTTGTGTCGAGACGTGACATTGACAAGCCTCCCATCCTGGGAATGACCGAAAACGGGATGAAGGACCACAGACAAAGGACATACGTTTTCTCCTAGCTAAAATTTATGCCATGGTATGAAGCCTAAGAAGATTTTCTTATGTGGATGTTAGAATCAAGACACCTCGTATATTGGTCAAACAACCGACCATATTATAGGCCTGATAGGACCGGAGAATGTTTTGTTTAGTTAAGTGACTAATCCACTAAGAATTGGTGGTCCGGCTCTGCCGCTCCAAGGGTCACGTGCGTGTGGTCCTGGGCATTGCGCTAGAGATGGCCTAAATCAGATAAGGAAGATCCTTTTCCTTAGTCATTGATGGAAATCCAACTTCCAATACGAACCCTATGTTTTCAGCTGTAAACCTATATGACGACATAATAAGTTGGGGTATTATTCCATCTAAGATTGATACATTTATTTTCGATTTTTTTTCAATATTTAGACACTAATAATAATACCAAATGCTTTAGATTTCCTCGTGTCAAGCATGTTTGGTTATTATAAGGTAAAACTCTATCCTCTGGCTTTAACTTACATTGTCTAATGGGACCTGAGTCTTATAATATCTTTTTCAAAAAGCATTGCGAGTTATTTGTATAACTGGTATTCATGTAGGGAAAACCTGTTTCATGTTATACGATGTGGTCTTGTGATTTATCCAACTTTAAAAAAAGTATAATAACGTTTTGGTTCTCATACTAGTCTCATGGCTAACCTAGACTTTATTATTTTTTGTAACACCCCACCTCCGATAGGGTCACTCACAAAGGGAATGCACTAGTTTTGGAGGAGCGTTATCGAGGTAAACAAACACAGAAATATTACAAGACAGAACACAGATAAAACAGCGGAAGAATCAAAAGAAAATTTTCATCACTTTCAAGAAGAGTCAAATCCTTTTACATCAAATAGCCCAGGTCATTATTTTCCATTACAACAAATTCTGTCTTGCATAAATAAAGAAGCATAAACTTGAAACAATAAAAGGAGCTTAATTCCCCAAAGGTAGCAGAATTGCAGCAATAGCATAGCTCAAGATCAAACCGTACATGAGCTGAACCGAAAGCAAGTGAAATCCAAGATAAGTGCTAGAGTTTCCTCCCTGAGAACCTGAGGGGGAAATGGAAAAAAAAGACGTGAAAGAAAACGGGTCAGTCATAAAGACTGGTAAGTCCAGGTGACTTTCAGCATAAAAACAGATAAAGGTAACATAACATGTATAAACTGAAAGTAAACATAAGGATGCTGTCAAGATGGGAAAGATAGACTAAGATAACATGATAAATCAAGTATAAATCAAGTACAGCATCACATATTCAAGGTTCGCTGCATCAACTGTACTAGAATCCAAAACCCATGTCTTATATAAATCATGAAATAATCCCTTGGCCCAATATCATGAAATGACCCATTTCTAGTCCAACGAAACGATCCACTAGTCGATCGGCTCCCTACAAGTTCTAGCTCATCATGTGTCTATGTCATACACCCTTATCACGAATGTAGTCACCTGTGCTAGGTCCACCATAGGGTGTATCAAGCCCTAGGGTGCCAACCACCGACACAAATCAAGAATGCACAGATAAACCAACTGATGCCCAATGCCTGGTTTTTAAACTCCGGACCCGTGCACGACCATAGCCCGCCTGAACCTACACTGGCGCACCAACACAGCCATCGTTCTGGTCGCTTGCAATCAGCCCAGTAATCATGCCCTACCCTGCCTAGTTCCAGGGTACCATGATACATCTAGTGGGTTACTTCTGAAATGGACCGCGTAACTAGGATTTCTGTCCAGCAGGTTAAGTGTTGTCATTTAAATTCGAGACTTAACCCTTATCAGTCTATCATGTCAAATTGGCTTAGTGTTGTCATTTAAATTCGTGACTTAGCCCTACAATTCACGTGTCAAGTTGGTTAGGTGTTGTCATTCAAGTTCATGACCTAACCCTACCAATCATGTCTCAAGTTGGTTAAGTGTTGTCTTTCATGTTCATGACTTAACCCTATCATATGGCATTAATTCATTAATGCACCCCAACCTCTCACATTAGACCTGTTGTTGTGGTCACTAGATATTTAGAGCGGTTCCGGGAAGATTTACACCACAACTCAGTCTAACCTCGAGTCTCAAGCGCGATATGACCAACTACTCACATTGGATCCTATTATTTGCAGTCACTGGATTTGCCGGGCGGTTCCGGGTAGATTTACACTGCAAACTCAACCCAACCTCAAGTTGGCCATTTTCAAGTTCACTCTTGTGTCATGTCCATGTTCAAGTTTTCATGTCGAGTTCGTGTCAAGTTTTCAAGTTAAGTTTCATGCCAAGCTTCCTATGATTACCAATTTTTTCCAACGTTACCCCGTCTAAATATTAGGCTAACAATCTTAGCCTAATTTCTCGTCCGAATGATTTTTGACATATAATATTAGGCTAAAAACTTAGCTTAATTTAACGTACGCAAAATTGGCATAAAGCAATTCATTAACATAAACATGACATAGGTGTAAACTTGGCATTTTCGGTATAGTCAATATGAACATCATAGGTGTGAACTTGCAAAATAGTCAACATGAATATCATAGGTGTGAATCTTGCAACGTAGACTAAGTCAACATACATATATGTGAACTTGCAACATAGACTAAATCAACTTACATATATGTGAACTTGCAAATCAATCACGAGCATATGAATAAGTGTGAACTTGAAATATGACATAGATTTAACATATACACATAAACATATATATCTAACATGTGGTCACATATGTGATATGATTTTACAACCTAAAACTTGCATAACATTATAAACTACCCAACTTGTCATCACGGGTTATATTCCAAGTTCATATACATATGAATGGACTTATTCATTAATTCCCAATTCAACATGATGATAGAATAGAACCACAGGCATAGATTAACACAATAAACATTGCTCTATTATCAATTTATTTCCAAGGCATGACCTAACTGAATAAATTGATTAAAACATAGCAGGCATAACATTATGAACATGAAAAGGTCTGAATAATAATCTAGATTCAAGAACACGGATAGATCTGACTTAAATAGAAAAATCCCCAAAATCAAGACAAATAAAGCAAATAGGTCTGAATAGAAAATCAAGCTTAGATCCATATTCATAGTCATAATCCTAGGCAATAACCTCATAGGTGATTAGCCACAATTGTCCTTGTCATAATTATAGGCAATAGTCATATATTCACAGTCATAGGCATAGGCATAGTCTTATGTTCACCGTCATAGTCATAGGCATAGTCTTATGTTCACCGTCATAGTCATAGGCATAGGCATAGCCTTGTGTTCACAGTCATGGGCATAGTCATGGTCTTATTTTCACAGTCATAGGCGTAGTCATAGTATGCCATTAATAATAGTTTTAACGTCGTAGGCAATATTCCCAATAGTCAAGATCTAAGAAGAAAACAAGAATAGATATGAATCATACATAAATCACTTCCAATTTATACCATGCCCATATTAGATTTATAGTTTTTATCTAAGAGTAACTGGAACTTATAGGTCGTGGTCTAAGAAATTTAGATGCAGAAGTCAAGTCTAGAAATTTGTCGTTGAATTGTTCAATCGCTGAATCTTGCTTTGATTGTAGAAGCAAATCCCCAATAAGAAATTCCTAGCCGTAGTCTTCAAGAAATAATCTTCATGATTTATTTTATTTTAATTTAGAGGAAGAAGAAGAAGCCATGATCATCAAGAGTTTGAGCAGCGTAAGGTTAGAGAAGAATGGTGTAAAGAGAATGAGGCTAGGAGGCTGTTTATATAGGGTTTCAAACTAATTAAAGCCGTCGATGAAGCTAGAGTTAATCAAGGCCATCCATCTCAAGAGAAGCCAATCAGAAAGTGACAAGTTAGCCCTAGTGACACATCAGAGCTCAGAAATTCGACAAGAACCCGACCAGGCCAGCCTGGGTCAAACCAGAAAGCTGTGCAGGCCTGCTGCTCGGCCTAGGCGCACCTGCCAAGTGCGCCAATGCAAAATTGCATGGGCGCACTTCCCAAGTGCGCCAGTGAAATTTTGTTCTGGCGCACTTCCCAAGTGTGCCAGTGCATTCTGGCCGGTTTCTGGTTTTTCTGCCTAACTTCGTTCATCCATATCTTCTTCGTACGGTATCCGTTTTGCGCAAACTCGAACTCTTTTTTAAGAAGAATTCCGAGACGAACGCAATGGCGTAACCCGTTTCCCTTTATTCTTACTTTAAAAATTAATTATGCCTTGATTTATGGTTTTAACATGTTATTAAAATTCGGGATGTTACATTCTCCCCTCCTTAAAGGATTTCGTCCCTGAAATCTCCAAGTTAAGAAGAATGCATCCTATCCAATCATCCATCTACTCAAAACATCATCCACAAGCAACCACTATCCTTAAAAGATTTCTAATGCTATATGAACATATGCAAAAAGTGTGTGTATATGTTTCTTATCTAATGCAAATGATCAGGTCTGATTAATCCTCTTAATGCAAAATATGTTTAGTGCCATGAATCCAACATGTATGCAAATAGTCCTAGTCATATAAATGCTATATGTGTGCACAAACATCCATCCATATGCAACATTCACATGATAACACATTCAATTTCATCCATAAACTAGTATAAACACTCATGTAAATGCAATATGAAAATGTGTCTGAGCCAATCTAGTGCCTAGTGTGTGTTATGCAACCACGAGCAACCACTTGCAACCATTTGCAAACATCAACCATAACATGTTTTAATCACATGTTTACATTCAAAAGGGTTCTACCTAAGGTTCTCAAGATAGGATTGAGAAGATAAGCAAGATAAAACAAAGCATTAAGGAGAAGAAGTTAAAGATGTACCCCCAGAAGGTCCTGCTTGCGGGGCTTGCCCTTGCTTCTTAGGGCAGTTCTTGCTGATATGTCCAGTATCACCACACTGAAAGCATGCTCCCATCTTCATCTTCTTCTTTCTACAATCCTGGACTATATGCCCCTCAATATCACAGAAGTGGCATTTTCTTTTCTCACGTGTCTTGTTATCATTATTGTTGTTGTTGTTCTTGCCTCCTTTCTTGGGAGTCTTTCTTCTCGTTCTGAAACTCATCCGCCTTAACTTATCACTCATACCTTCCCTATGTAACATGTTAACAAGCCTCACGGAAACTATCTCCATCGTATGGAAAACCCTCTACGAAGCTAGAAAGAAGATTAGCCGCAGGTAAAAACTACTGTGACTATAGATGGAGAAAAGAATGGAAAAGAGATTCAAACGAGTAAACAAAGGATAGTGCTAATGGCTTTTGGGGAATAGCCTTTAAATAAAACAAGACTTTTCTTGAAAAATGCTTCTTTGTAAATGGTTTTGAAAATAATTTAAGAAGGTTTTAAAAACTTTTGCCCAGTCTAGTAACCTTCTGCTCTGATACCAAATGTAACACCCCACCTCCGCTAGGGTCACTCACAAAGGGAATGCACTAGTTTTGGAGGAGCGTTATCAAGGTAAACAAACACAGAAATATTACAAGACATAAAATAGATAAAACAACGGAAGAATCAAAAGAAAATTTTCATTACTTTCAAGAAGAGTCAAAACCTTTTACATCAAATAGCCTAGGTCATTATTTTCCATTACAACAAATTCTGTCTTGCATAAATAAAGAAGCATAAACTTGAAACAACAAAAGAAGCTTAATTCCCCAAAGGTAGCAGAATTGCAGCCATAGCATAGCTCAAGATCAAACCGTACATGAGCTGAACCGAAAGCAAGTGAAATCCAAGCTAAGTGCTAGAGTTTCCTCCCTGAGAACCTGGAGGGGGGAAACGGAAGAAAAAGAGGCGAAAGAAAATGGGTCAGTCATAAAGACTGGTAAGTCCAAGTGACTTTCAGCATAAAAACAGATAAAGGTAACATGACATGTATAAACTGAAAGTAAACATAAGGATGCTGTCAAGATGGGCAAGATAGACTAAGATAACATGATAGATCAAGTATAAATCAAGTATAGCATCACATATTCAAGGTTCGCTGCATCAACTGTACTAGAATCCAAAACCCATGTCTTATATAAATCATGAAATAATCCCTTGGCCCAATATCATGAAATGACCCATTTCTAGGTCCAACGAAACAATCCACTAGTCGATCGGCTCCCTACAAGTTCTAGCTTGTCCTGTGTCTGTGTCATACGGCCCTATCACGAATGTAGTCACCTGTGCTAGGTCCACTATAGGGTGTATCAAGCCCTAGGGTGCCAACCACCGACACGAGTCAAGAATGCACAGATAAACCTGCTGATGCCCAATGCCTGCTTTTTCAACTCCGGACCACGTGCACGACCAATGCCCGCCTGAACCTACACATGCGCACCAACACAGCCGTCGTTCTGGTCGCTTACAATCAGCCTAGTAATCGTGCCCCACCCTTCCTAGTTCCTGGGTACCATGATACATCTAGTGGGTTATTGCTGAAATGGACCGCGTAACTTGGATTTTCGTCCAGTAGATTAAGTGTTGTCATTTAAATTCGAGACTTAACCCTTATCAGTCTAGCATGTCAAATTGGCTTAGTGTTGTCATTTAAGTTCGTGACTTAGCCCTACAATTCACGTGTCAAGTTGGTTAGGTGTTGTCGTTCAAGTTCATGACCTAACCCTACCAATCATGTCTCAAGTTGGTTAAGTGTTGTCTTTCATGTTCATGACTTAACCCTATCATGTTGCATTAATTCATTAATGCACCCCAACCTCTCACATTAGACCTGTTGTTGTGGTCACTGGATATGCCGGGCGGTTCCGGGCATATTTACACCACAACTCGGTCTAACCTCGGGTTTCAAGCGCGATATGACCAACTACTCACATTGGATCCTATTGTTTGCAGTCACTGGATTTGCCGGGCGGTTCTGGGCAGATTTACACTACAAACTCAACCCAACCTCGAGTTGGCCATTTTCAAGTTCATTCTAGTGTCATGTCCATGTTCAAGTTTTCATGTCGAGTTCATGTCAAGTTTTCAAGGCAAGTTTCATGCCAAGCTTCCTATGATTACCAATTTTTCCCAACATTACCCCGTCTAAATATTAGGCTAACAATCTTAGCCTAATTTCTCGTCCGCATGATTTTTGACATACAATATTTGGTTAAAAACTTAGCCTAATTTAACGTACGCAAAATTGGCATAAAGCAATTCATTAACATAAATATGACATAGGTGTAAACTTGCAAAATAGTCAACGTGAATATCATAGGTGTGAATCTTGCAACGTAGACTAAGTCAACATACATATATGTGAACTTGCAACATAGACTAAATCAACTTACATATATGTGAACTTGCAAATCAATCACGAGCATATGAATAAGTGTGAACTTGAAATATGACATATATTTAACATATACACATGAACATGTAGATCTAACATGTGGTCACATACGTGATATGATTTTACAACCTAAAACTTGCATAACATGATAAACTACACAACTTGTCATCACGGGTAATATTCCAAGTTCATATAAATATGAATGGACTTATTCATTAATTCCCAATTCAACGTGATGATAGAACAGAACCACTGGCATAGATTAACACAATAAAATTGCTCTATTATCAATTTATTTCCAAGGCATGACCTAACTGAATAAATTGATTAAAACATCGCAGGCATAACATTATGAACACGAAAAGGTCTGAATAATAATCTAGGTTCAAGAACATGGATAGATCTAACTTAAATAGAAAAATCCCCAAAATCAAGACAAATAAAGAAAATAGGTCTGAATAGAAAATCAAGCTTAGATCCAATTTCATAGTAATAATCCTAGGCAATAACCTCATAGGTGATTAGCCACAATTGTCCTTGTCATAGTTATAGGCAATAGTCATATATTCACAGTCATAGGCATAGGCATAGTATTATGTTCACCGTCATAGTCATAGGCATAGTCTTATGTTCACCGCCATAGTCATAGGCATAGGCATAGTCTTATGTTCACAGTCATAGGCATAGTCATGGTCTTATGTTCACAGTCATAGGCGTAGTCATAGTCTTATGCCATTAACAATTGTTTCAACGTCGTAGGCAATATTCCCAATAGTCAAGAACCAAGAAGAAAACAAGAATAGATATGAATCATATATAAATGACTTCCAATTTATACCATGCCCATATTAGATTTATAGTTTTTATCTAAAAGTAACTGGAACTTACAGATCATGGTCTAAGAAATTTAGATGCAGAAGTCAAGTCTAGAAATTTGTCATTGAATTGTTGAATCGCTGAATCTTGCTTTAATTGTAGAAGCAAATCCCCAATAAGAAATTCTTAGCCGTAGTCTTCAAGAAATAATCTTCACGATTTATTTTATTTTAATTTAGAGGAAGAAGAAGAAGCCATGATCATCAAGAGTTTGAGCAGCATAAGTTTAGAGAAGAATGGTGTAAAGAGAATGAGGCTAGGAGGCTGTTTATATAGGGTTTCAAACTAATTAGAGTCGTCGATGAAGCTAGAGTTAATCAAGGCCATCCATCTCAAGAGAAGCCAATCAGAAAGTGACAAGTTAGCCCTAGTGACACAGCAGAGCTCAGAAATTCGAGCAGAACCTGACCAGGCCAGCCAGGGTCAAACCAGAAAGCTGTGCAGGCCTGCTGCTCGGCCTGGGCGCACCTGCCAAGTGCACCAATGCAAAATTGCATGGGCACACTTCCCAAGTGCGCCAGTGCAATTTTGTTCTGGCGCACTTCCCAAGTGTGCCAGTGCATTCTGGCCGGTTTCTGGTTTTTCTGCCTAACTTCGTTCGTCCATGTCTTCTTCGTACGATATCCGTTTTATGCAAACTCGAACTCTATTTCAAGTAGAATTCCGAGACGAACGCAATGGCGTAATCCGTTTCCCTTGATTCTTGTTTTAAAAATTAATTCTGCCTTGATTTATGGTTTTAACATGTTATTAAAATTCGGGTTGTTACATTTTTCACCTAAACTCTTGGTGCCTATATTTTCCACACAGGAAGCTTGTAGTTTTGGTTTGTGGATATTTTTAAAATAGGATCTTGAATTGAAGCTAGAGATATAATCTGGATTATTTTCGGAAGCTAGTATTTTTGGTTTGTAGATATTTTTAAAATAGGATCTTGAATTGAAGTTAGAGATATAATCTGGATTATTTTCGTAGACTTCCGCTGAATGTATTTATATTTCCGCTGTGTTGTAAATTTATAATTCTCGGATATCTTGTACTCCGATGTAAAATTGTTGTAATAGAAATGAAACATTCTTTTATGTTATGTTCTAATGTATTGTATCCCATAACATCCCGCCTTTGAGAACGTTTCGAGTGGGCTAACTATCAGCTTGAAGTGGGCTAAAAATCGAATGAAGTTACGTATTCATAGTAATGAATTTAGTTTTGAAAAATTATATCTTATAATAAGAATTTGAGTATTTTATTTGATGTTGCGTTTGGACTATCGGGTATAAGAAGATTTTTAATATACGAGTAATTAACATATATCCGAAGTTTCATATGTACTAGATAGATATAAAGTCACACTCTAGTCGCCTGAGGATGATTCTAGTGATTGTTGCAACATCATTAGTGTTTATTTTCGAGTTTTGAAAGTGGCATGTCGATATAATCCCAATTGACTGGTATGAGGACCAAAATCTTAGTTAGAGTTTAATATTTGTAGTTTGACTATGAAAACATAATTTGAGTATATAAAGATATATGTTTTGACATCATGTAAATTGAAATTTTAATTAACCAATTGATTGCTGGTTTTGATGTGTGAGAATTAGTTTAACCAATAAAAATATTGAAAGATAAAACCAATATGAAAATGTAACCTCTTGCCTTTTTGACCACTCCAAATTTGCAATTTAACCAACTTAAAATGATCAAATGGACGGATCGTTATTTAGATTATAGAGTTTTAAAAAAGAATCAACAAAAAAATAGCGGAATAAATAAATAACACAATGTTGAATAACAAAATAGACTTCTATTTATAATCAAAAATTTTGAATACACGATATTTATATACATACAATGGAATTAAAACAATTTAAACATAGAATTTTTTTTACTGTTTGAAACTTCAGAGTGCGCCGTCTTTGGAATCCCTAGCTTCACCAATCTTCGAATCCTAAGCTTAACCTTTAAATCTGCATTGCTCGAGTCTGACCCGAGCGTTTCATGTAAAAACATAAAATGCTCGAGTTAGGATTTATCATTGTTCAAATAAATCAATTTCAATAAGAACTGAAATATATTATTTAACCTTCACAATAATTATATGCCATAAGCCAATATACAGTTATATAGCATCCGTTCTATATCCGTTTACCCTTTTTCCCGAGTTCTGTAATCCCAGGAGCGTGCATATACACACATGTACAGGTGTGCACTACCTCAGCATCCAGAAGTCACAAAAATACAGTGGAGATCACATGAATGGGGTATGGTACATATGGTCGCAACATTTTTTTCATTTAAGTGCACAGAAACAACCTAGTAAGCAACAACCCACATACAATGGTGTTCGAAGCGGTGTTACCGGTACTGCAGCAAGATCAGTAAATCTACATGCGGCATGGACAATATAGATATGTTATCCTTTACTTTAAATTCATAGATAGGTCTAGCCATGAGTAACTGAACCAGTTTACATAAAATAACAATCCCAATAAGGTTAGAAAGTAACATTCGACGACATGGCATGAAACATTTAGGAGAATTAACTTGGAAATAACATAATTATCATACCATCAAAATTTAGCGTGTAAGTTTAACATACACGTGCAATGCAACAATAATAACATACGATTACATTTATCTTTCTCCTTAGGCTTCCTATATATAGAAACATAACATTTCTTTTTAACTAAGATATAGGTTATATTTCTATACAGACAATAATGCATGGTTTTCAATCATAACAAACCATAGGACAAATAATATATTCTGCGATAGTAAGCGCAGGAAAGGGACAAAACAATGTCCATTTCTGTAGAGAGCAAACGATGGCAGCCAATAACCATAACCCGCTGCCATAATAATACAAGCTATAAGAGAGCAAATTATATTGATTGCTTGCATGAAAATTTTATGTGAACATCGGTCATCAGTCAATGGCAAATGCCTTTGTGCCTCCACCTTATAGTGTGCAGTCCATACAAATGACAGTGTTTCCCCATGTTGTATAAAGTATAACATCTTTTTTGTATATATATTTTTATCTAAATGAGATGATTCTTTTTTTACTCTCTTTTTACAAAAAAAATAAATAAAAATGAACACTATAAGCTCAACTCAATATAAATAGCAGTGTAAGCCAATATGACGTTCAATCATTAAGTATTTTCTACCCATTTCCAATATCAAATTAAAATAGTAGCATCTTTTGTTCCTCTTCCCCTATTAAAAATCAATTGGCAACAGTTTCCGTCACTGTTATTTTTAGTTGAGATTTCCAAATTCTCCTTAACTATTTCATTATGAGTTCGATTACCTTCAATCATAGTTATATCTTCTACCACAATATATCGTAGTTATATCTTCTACCTCAATCACAATTATATCTTCTAGTGTACAAGTCTTATTATATTAGAATGTATAATCTCAGATTGTGCCTATTTAATGTGAATAAAATTTCTGTTTGTATTTGAATGACCATGCCCAACATTGGTACTAGCTTGAATATTGTTGTTAGTCTTTAAATTATTATGTATAACCTCATTGTTTTTCACGTGCATATCATTATTTCCCCTATCTGCAGTTACATGGTCTTTGGGAACCCACTTCCAGATGATATTGCACATGCTCCCTATTTGACTAACAACTGACAATTGTAATAGGAGTATTTGTGCAGTTTTCACCCATATTAGACTGAATGCAAAAACATGAATACAATAGTATGTATATTTTAGGCTTATAACAATAAACGTTAATCTGCGTATTCACAGCACAAATGCATGCGTTTGGCTATTAGAGAGAACAATGGGAGACACATAATTTTGAATACATGGTAAGATATGGTCCATTTGTATTTAGGTGTCTTACCTAAATTTTTCTAGTGTATATAGAAAAACTGGTAAAGTAGGATAACATTGCAACTGGATCGCCTAAGTATGCGTTTCCAGTTTCAACAGAGGAACCAAAATAGTATTTCCATATAGGTGTGCTAGCAGGGTGAATTTTCAATAATACTGTCGGAACTTTCACATGTATACACATATGTATATATGTATATACACATGGGAATTTAACAACCAAGTTCCTGAAAGCCTCACGCAATCATTAAGCCAACTTATAAATCTAGATAATGTTGGCTAGCTTTTTGACCAAGCCACCCAGGTTCATTCATAAGAAGAAAGCATGAAACCACATTCTCTGAGTACATGAAGGAACGGATCGCGCCATTGACTCGCCCCTCGTCGGATCGCCCCCATATCGGATCGCACCTTATCGGATCGCCCCCATTTCATCAGCGAAACGACACCTCTATGCGACTCGATCCATGCATGTGTTATTGCCCAGTATTGACCGATTCGATCCTCCTGATGCATGGCGAAGCCTCTGACCCGTTCAAACACGAGCTAGTCTTCAGCGATCCGAGACGCACGGATCTAGCGACACATGTCCCTAACCGTCGTTTTGACCAATTCTCCCCATCTGCACGATCCGATTTTCTAGGAGATCGCGACACCTGTCTGCAACGGCTAATTTGACTATTTCTTCAATGGCAGCGATGCGATCCGATGTTCTCGGGATTCGTGCCACGTGTTATCACGACCCGCCTGACAAAATTAGCTATAAATAGCCCGGAGCTTGGCATTTTTTGGGATCCTTTTGGCAATACTGAGTGCTGAATCCGCCATTATTGTCAAACTACTTAATTACTGAGAGAAATAACAATTCTAAAAGTGAGCTAGAGAGAAATCCTTGATTGTACCGACATTCAAAGTATAATCAATAATATATAAAGTGGACGTAGGCTCGTTAACGCCGAACCACTATAAATTCTGTGTGTTATTTTCTTTTTCCTCATTCTTCAGTTGAAACTCTATAAGATTCAGAACAATTTGGGTGTTAGGTCCAAATTGAGAAACATCGTCTGTCGATTTGGGATTCCAAAGATTGTAATAACGGATAACGGAACTCAGTTCGATAGCGCTGAATTCAGAAATTTCTGCCAAAAATACCACATTGAGAATCAGTATACCTCTGTAACGACCCGTGTTCTACACGTCATAGGATCGTAGGATATTTATTTCTTTCACATACGAAGTCGTATGGTCATGTAACTTTGGGAGACGACTATTGGGGTCATTTCCCATGTTCATGAGTTTTCCCGATTTTTAAATGACCATTTTACCCCTAGTTGGTACTGTTTTGGCCATAACTTTTGACTGGAAAGGAATTTTGACCTGAAACCACTTCCATTGGCTCCGGATGATGGTTTCCCTTTCCGTAGAGTGGTCACATTAGCCAAACGGACTCACCGTTTGGGAGATATGGCTGAAACAAGTTTCAGATGGTGAAAAACAGCTTAATTGGGCTTAACCGGGTGATTAGCAGCTAGGCCCAAAGGGGAATTTCGGGTTTAGAGGTATAGGAGGACTGATTAGGGTTAGGAAATCACTTTCATTTCAGTTTTGAGCCTCCGCAAACCTTCTTGAGACCTTAGCAATGGCTTCCATCCTCTAAAACCACTCCAAAACATATTTTTAGTGAAGATTAAGCCTAAACTACATCAAAGCAAGGCCAAATAGCAACAAAGCAAGGTTGGAGCTGCTGCTATACATAGGAATTCGACCCAAACAGAGAGTATTTCAGATTTGGTGTTTTATTTTGTGGCCAAGGTGAGTGATTTGCATAGTTTTGACACTAATTACAGTTAATTAAGGGTAATTAGTGAAGATTAGCGAATTTATACACTAATAAATTCTGGAAAAGTGTTTAGAAATTCTTAAATAATATTTTATGCCTCTGTTAGAAAATTTAGACGATTTGATTAAGTTTTACTAAGTATGTGCTTAAACATGATTAAGAGGGATTATGAGAAAATGCGGGGTTTTAGCCACTTTTGATCCATTTTGATTCATTTGAATTGTTTTTTGCTGTTTGTGGTTGCTATTACGTGTTTCTATGACTCTATGGTGTGTTTTATGATTGATTAGAAGTGTTAGATTTGTCAAAAACGTCGTCGAATGGCGTAAACAAGTTGCTGGAAAAAGTTGCAGAAAGTTGTGCAGGGTTTCGGATCGGATCGGATGTGGGCTCGGATCGGATATGTGAACTGGGCAAGAAACCCGACCCGAACCGGAGTCTGGCACAAAAGAGACTTGGCAAAAAGGAAGGCCATGTTGGTTAAGCTGGGGATCGGGTCGACTTGGAGACGCAGGGCTCGGATCGGAAGTAAACACTTGGGAGAACTAGCAAGAGGGAAGGCCACGCGGATCAGATGGCAAGGAGGGATCGGATCGGAATACGTGAAGAAACAAGGGAGCGGATCGGAACGGAAGCACGAACTGGAAGGGAGGACACCCGACCCGACCCGGAGGAGGACACCCGACCCGGAGGAGGACACCCGACCCGACCCGAAGTGGAATAACCGACCCGAACCGATGCGACGCTGTGGAGCCGAACCGAACCGCTACAGGAGAAGATTACGAACCGACCTGAAGTAGAGGACTCGACCCGAACCGATGGCTAGAAGGAGAACCCGACCCGACCCAGTATTGACCAATAATCCGAGATGCAAAGGAAGTCCAAATGAGAAGTTAGAGCTCAAGATTCAGATGGGAATCAACGAGTTCGCTTCATGGTTGTGTTTTGCTGCGGGACGCGTGCCAAGGGGTTATCGGTGTCTATAGCTTTGGACCACTATGGTAGGAGGTATGAAGGCGGATTCAGGGCCATTATGGCATCGGTAGGACCAAGGGCTACGACCAATGAAGTGGGTCATTGAAATGTTTGGTCATGACTCCTTGTGTTTAGCTTGGTCACAACAGGGTTTCTACAAGTCGGGATTCGTCGTTACTTCAATTTGCCTAGTGTTCCAAAGTGGTAGATATCGTATGCTTTGCGCACTGAGTGAGAGATGTGAGGATGGTTGCTATGATTGATTTGTTTGCTATCATTATGACATGCACACCCCACCCCGTATTCTTACACTCTTTATTATTGCACCTTAGAGTACTATACGGTATGTGGTACTAACTCTTTGGTTGCAGGTCCAGGTTCAGGTATGGTTTAGTATACCTGTTATTATTCTGTTTAGATGCTTATCGCTCATACCAGGCTTTATGTCTGACCCAGAGTTTTATGTCTCCTCTTATTACTCTGGGTGCTCACACGAGCAGACTAGAGACAGGTTAGCTGGTGATGCACGGGTAGATGATCCGGAGACGAGCAGGAGGCTTCCACGTAATATATATATAATATTCTCCCTGTGTTGTTGAAGATCACTGCTTGGGCATTGGTGGTGCATCTTCTACTTTAGCTTTCTTTTGTATAGAGACAGTAAACTTGGAAAATTGTAATAAGCTGTATTTGGATTTCCGCTGCTCTGATGATTGATGTTGATTTTAGTTATCAGCTTATGCACTGTCTCACCTGTTTCATGTCAAGTATATTATTATTATATTTTATTCCATGCCCTGCGAGACATTCTACAGGTTCCTTGATTACTTCATTCCCTTCTTTCCTTTCTTTGGCGACCGTTCCGTGCTAGTCGGGCATGTGTACAACGCACTTTTCGGAGGAAATGCCGACTGGTGCGGGGCGGGCCGTCACACTTGGTATCAGAGCTCTAGGTTGCGTAGTTAACCTAGGGAAGTTATCAGGGAGAGATAATATACATATACGAGAGAGCGTTTTTGTGATTATTTTGGTTTTTAAAAGCTATATATATACTATTAGTAGTATAAGAATGAAGTCGTGCTGCACTAGCACCACTACGAGGTCGTTAATCGTTTCCTTTTTCAGATTGACGATGAGCCGATATGTTAGAGGTACCGGTAGAGGGGCCAATAATGGGAATGCTGCTGACATGAGGACGATGTTTACTGACCTCGTGAGAGAGATGCTTAGAGATGTACAGAGGGCAACTCCCAATGGTGGAAATGGTGGTGGTCCAATAGTGCAGGCGCCAAGAGTCGACTTCGCCAAGCTGAATAAGGATTATACTAGCCTTGGTGGGAAGCCGTTCCACGGAACGGAGTCGGCCACGGATGTTCAGGATTGGTTGGATAGTTGCGAACATATCTTCGAGGATTTGGGTATCGAGGATGCGATAAAGAGAAAGCTAGCGTCCCGTCAGCTACAAGGGCGGGCAATGAATTGGTGGAATGCTATAAAGGCAGCTACTCCCGAAGACCAGATTACTTGGGAGCAGTTTAAAGCTCGCTTTAGCGAGAAGTTCATTCCAGCTGCTCAGAAGTCAGTGCTGTTTAAGAAATTCTTGGAGCTCAAGCATAATGGCAGAGCTATCTCGGAGTATATTGCTGAATTTGACACTTTGTCAAAATATGGGTTATCTCTTATTGATACTGCCGAGAAAAAGAATGAGAAATTCATAACTGGTTTGGATCAGTACTTGGGGGAAAGACTTATTAACCACGTCGATGAGACGTTTGAATCGATTGTGGGGAAAGCATTAAGATCAGAAAGTCTCTACCCTAAGCCGAAGACTGAGGTTGCATCCGTAGATGAGCCAAAGCCACATGCAAGTGGTGGAGGCAAGGGTGGTTCCCAGAATAAGAGAGCAAAATCAGACTAAGGATGGCCAGAAGAAGAAGAATAAGCAAGATGTTGAGTGCTTCAGCTGTGGTAAGAAGGGCCATTATGCTAGTAATTGTCGGGCCAAGCCAGCGGATAGGAAGTGCTTCAACTGTTGCCAAATGGGACATCACAAGGACAAGTGTCCGCAACCCCCTAAAGAAAAGCAAATAGTGAAAGCCTACGCCCTTAATGCTATTCCTTCTTCGTCGAATGCCCCAACAGCGGCGGAGAAGGGAAAGAATGTCGTCATTCAAGGTATGCTTTCTGTTTATGATGTTCCTGTTAGAGTTTTATTTGATACCGGAGCTTCCAGTTCTTTCATATCTAGTGACCTGGTAGATAGGTTGGGATTGGAGCCCGAGATTGTCGATAGACCTTTAGTAGTGACGAACCCGATTGGTGGTTCGACTAGCCTTAGCATGATTTGTCGTAATGTGGTCCTATCGAGTCATGGATGCTGTTTGTTTGTGATTGCTTTGTTTTGGGCTTTACTGGGTTTGGCATTATTTTGGGAGTAGATTGGCTCCAAAGATACGGGGTGGTGGTAGACTGTGAGGGATTTTTGGTGACAGCTAGAGCGGATGATGGGCGGAGGATAGTGTTTGGTGGTCTACCCAGTGAGGGGGTATTGGCTAGTTTTCTAAACTCCCTCGACATTCCGCATAGTGAGTTGTCAGGTTTGCCCGTGGTTGGCCAATATCCGGATGTTTTCGAAGAAGTGACCGGGCTTCCACCACACCGAGAGATTGAGTTTCGTATTGATTTGGTAAAAGATGCCAGACCTATAGTGATGCCACTTCGTCGTATGGCACCAAGGGAGAAGCGAGAGCTCGAGGTGCAAGTCAGCGATCTTTTGAAGAAGGGATTTATCAGAAGGAGTGTTTCTGAATGTGGAGCACCAGTTGTGTTTGCTACCAAGGCGGATGGTTCCCTTCGTTTGTGTGTAGACTACCGCGAGTTGAATAAAGTGACGAGGAAGAACAAGTATCCTCTACCGCGGATAGATGATTTGTTCGATCAGTTGAGTGACGCGAGAGTATTTTCTCAGTTGGATCTCGCGACAGGTTTTCATCAGCTTAGAGTGGAAGCTGAGAGTATAGCTAAAACGACATTTCGGACGCCGTCTGGATTTTATGAATGGTTGGTCATGCCATTCGGGCTGACCAATGCCCCAGCATATTTTGTGGATCTTATGAATAGAGTACTCAGAGATCAGTTGAATAAGTTTGTCCTTGTGTTCGTTGATGATATTTTGGTCTACTCGAGGGCAGAGGAAGAACACGAGGAACATTTAAGAGTAGTGATGGAGGTGTTGAGAAAACACCAATTGAAAGCAAAGTTTTCTAAGTGTCACTTCTGGAAGAGGGAAGTGAGGTTCTTGGGCCATGTTGTATCAGAGAATGGTATTGCCGTGGACCCGGCGAAGGTGGCTACGGTACAGGATTGGCCTAAGCCCAACAATGCAGCAGATGTAAGAAGTTTCTTGGGATTAGCTGGATATTATCGTAAGTTTATCCAAGGTTTCTCCAAGATAGCAGCACCATTGACCCAGTTGACCAAGAAGAATCAAGCTTTTGTCTGGGATGAAAGGTGAGAGAATGCATTCAAGAGTCTAAAGGACAAGTTGACAAGCGCACCAGTGTTAGTAATTCCTAAGGGGGATGAAGAGATGACGGTATACACGGATGCCTGTGGTACCGGACTGGGTGCTGTATTGATGCAAGGCGGTAGGGTTGTAGCTTATGCAAGTCGGCAACTGAAACCGCACGAGAAAAGATACCCTACCCATGACATGGAATTGGCAGCGATCGTGTTCGCGTTAAAGATATGGAGACACTATCTCTTGGGAGAAAGATTTGAGCTGTTTACAGATCATAAGTCGTTGAAGTATCTCTTCTCCCAGAAGGATCTAAATCTCCAACAACAAAGGTGGTTAGAATTCTTGGCTTCCTATGATTTCGACATCGCATATACACCGGGAAAGGGCAATGCGGTGGCTGATGCAATGAGTAGAAGACATGCCAGCTTAGGGGCTATGTTCCTTGAATGGAAGCAACAGGAGTATATCGCGGGATTTGATTTCAGACCAAAGTGCGAATTGGATCCAGAAATGTTAGCAAGTTTGACGATCAGACCCACTTTAATTGAGCGGATCGGCTCTAGTCAGAGGGACGATCCTAACCTATTGGAAATCATCTCCAAGTTAAAGATGGATATCGATGAGGAGATGAACAAGTATGGGCTTGATCGAGATGGATGGCTTAGAAAGAATGGAAAGCTTGTTGTACCCAATGTCAATGGATTGAGAGATGAAGTGCTTAGAGAATGTCATCACTCAAAGCTGACTATACACCCCGGTGGTAACAAGATGTATCGAGATATGAAGCAGACTTACTACTGGGAAGGTATGAAAAGAGACGTTGGGAAGTTTATATCCAAGTGCATGAATTGCCAGCTAGTTAAAGCCGAGCAAAAGAAGCCTAGTGGGTTGTTACAGCCCTTAGAAATTCCCGAATGGAAATGGGAGCAAGTCTCGATGGATTTCATTGATGGTTTACCAAGGACTAGATCGGGATATGATAGCATTTGGGTAATTGTGGATCGATTGACTAAGAGCGCAAGATTTATACCAGTCAAATTGACCAGAACGGCAACCAAGTTGGCAGAATTGTATATGAAGTGGGTAGTGAGATTTCATGGAGTACCCAAAAGCATTGTGAGTGACCGAGACCCGTTGTTCACTAGTGGGTTTTGGAAGAGCTTACAAGAGGCTCTAGGGTCAGAGTTACATCTCAGTACCGCCTATCATCCTCAGACTGACGGTCAGACGGAGAGGGTGAACCGTATTTTGGAAGATCTCTTGAGAGCATGTATATTGGATTTTGGTGGATCATGGGATGACCATTTGCATCTAGTAGAGTTTGCATATAATAGTAGCTACCAATCCAGTATCGGTATGGCTCCGTTTGAAGCTTTGTATGGAAGACCGTGCAACTCACCATCATGTTGGATAGAGACTGGCGAGAAGTTTATGCTTGGACCAGATGTGGTGAGGGAAACTTCAGATAAGATTAAGATCATTCAACAACGAATGAAGGCTGCCCAAGATAGGCAGAAGAGTTATGCTGATAACAGAAGAAGAGACTTAAAATTCTCCGTTGGTGACTTGGTGTTTGTCAAGATTTCTCCATTGAAGAGCGTAATACGATTTGGCAGGAGAGGCAAGTTGGCACCGAGATTTGTTGGCCCATTCCCTGTTCTTGAACTAGTCGGGAATTTGGCATACAGAATTGACTTACCGGAGAAGATGGCGGGAGTTCACGACGTATTTCATGTTTCCCAACTAAGGAAGTTTGTTCACGACTCAGATATGACTATTTCACCTGATCAGTTAGAGGACTTCGAAGTAGAACCCGAGGCGGTTGGGAACCGCAAGCCGACCCGTATTGTCGCGCACGACATGAAGCACCTTCGAAGGAAGGCGGTGAAGCTAGTCAAGGTTCAGTGGGGCGAGGATGAGAATGATTGTACTTGGGAGACAGAGGAGAACATTAGGAAGACACACCCAGAACTCTTTGCCTGGTAAGATTTTGACTTCGATTTAGTTTTCCGCATGCTAGGATAGGCTTGTTTTGCATGTTTGATTGTTGTATGTGGTTGTTAGGCATGCGGGATCCTTTGTATGTTTTGGGTTAAGGAATTTCGGGGACGAAATTTCTTAAGGGGGGAGAGTGTAACGACCCGTATTCTACGCGTCATAGGATCGTAGGATATTTATTTCTTTCACATACGAAGTCGTATGGTCATGTAACTTTGGGAGACGACTATTGGGGTCATTTCCCATGTGCATGATTTTTCCCGATTTTTAAATGACCATTTTAACCCTAGTTGGTACTGTTTTGGCCATAACTTTTGACTGGAAAGGAATTTTTACCTGAAACCACTTCCATTGGCTCCGGATGATGGTTTCTCTTTCCGTAGAGTGGTCACATTAGCCAAACGGACTCACCGTTTGGGAGATAAGGCTGAAACAAGTTTCAGATGGTGAAAAACAGCTTAATTGGGCTTAACCGGGTGATTAGCAGCTAGGCCCAAAGGGGAATTTCGGGTTTAGAGGTATAGGAGGACTGATTAGGGTTAGGAAATCACTTTCATTTCAGTTTTGAGCCGCCGCAAACCTTCTTGAGACCTTAGCAATGACTTCCATCCTCTAAAACCACTCCAAAACACATTTTTAGTGAAGATTAAGCCTAAACTACATCAAAGCAAGGCCAAATAGCAACAAAGCAAGGTTGGAGCTGCTGCTATACATAGGAATTCGACCCAAACAGAGAGTATTTCAGATTTGGTGTTTTATTTTGTGGCCAAGGTGAGTGATTTGCATATTTTTGACACTAATTACAGTTAATTAAGGGTAATTAGTGAAGATTAGCGAATTTATACACTAATAAATTCTGGAAAAATGTTTAGAAATTCTTAAATAATATTTTATGCCTCTGTTAGAAAATTTAGACGATTTGATTAAGTTTTACTAAGTATGTGCTTAAACATGATTAAGAGGGATTATGAGAAAATGCGGGGTTTTAGCCACTTTTGATCCATTTTGATTCATTTGAATTGTTGTTTGCTGTTTGTGGTTGCTATTACGTGTTGCTATGACTCTATGGTGTGTTTTTTGATTGATTAGAAGTGTTAGATTTGTCGAAAACGTCGTCGAATGGCGTAAACAAGTTACTGGAAAAAGTTGCAGAAAGTTGTGCAGGGTTTCGGATCGGATCGGATGTGGGCTCGGATCGGATATGTGAACTGGGCAAGAAACCCGACCCGAACCGGAGTCTGGCACAAAAGAGACTTGGCAAAAAGGAAGGCCATGTTGGTTAAGCTGGGGATCGGATCGACTTGGAGACGCAGGGCTCGGATCGGAAGTAAACACTTGGGAGAACTAGCAAGAGGGAAGGCCACGCGGATCAGATGGCAAGGAGGGATCGGATCGGAATACGTGAAGAAACAAGGGAGCGGATCGGAACGGAAGCACAAACTGGAAGGGAGGACCACCGACCCGACCCGAAGTGGAATAACCGACCCAAACCGATGCGACGATGTGGAGCCGAACCAAACCGCTACAGGAGAAGATTACGAACCGACCTGAAGTAGAGGACCCGACCCGAACCGATGGCTAGAAGGAGAACCCGACCCGACCCAGTATTGACCAATAACCCGAGATGCAAAGGAAGTCCAAATGAGAAGTTAGAGCTCAAGATTCAGATGGGAATCAACGAGTTCGCTTCATGGTTGGGTTTTGCTGCGGGACGCGTGCCAAGGGGTTATCGGTGTCTATAGCTTTGGACCACTATGGTAGGAGGTATGAAGGCGGATTCAGGGCCATTATGGCATCGGTAGAACCAAGGGCTACGACCAATGAAGTGGGTCATTGAAATGTTTGGTCATGACTCCATGTGTTTAGCTTGGTCACAGCAGGGTTTCTACAAGTCGGGATTCGTCGTTACTTCAATTTGTCTAGTGTTCCAAAGTGGTAGATATCGTATGCTTTGCGCACTGAGTGAGAGATGTGAGGATGGTTGCTATGATTGATTTGTTTGCTATCATTATGACATGCACACCCCACCCCGTATTCTTACACTCTTTATTATGGCACCTTAGAGTACTGTACGGTATGTGGTACTAACTCTTTGGTTGCAGGTCCAGGTTCAGGTATGGTTTAGTATACCCGTTATTATTCTGTTTAGATGCTTATCGCTCATACCAGGCTTTATGTCTGACCCAGAGTTTTATGTCTCCTCTTATTACTCTGGGTGCTCACACGAGCAGACTAGAGACAGGTTAGCTGGTGATGCACGGGTAGATGATCCGGAGACGAGCAGGAGGCTTCCACGTAATATATATATAATATTCTCCCTGTGTTTTTGAAGATCACTGCTCGGGCATTGGTGGTGCATCTTCTACTTTAGCTTTCTTTTGTTTAGAGACAGTAAACTTGGAAAATTGTAATAAGCTGTATTTGGATTTCCGCTGCTCTGATGATTGATGTTGATTTTAGTTATCAGCTTATGCACTGTCTCACCTGTTTCATGTCAAGTATATTATTATTATATTTTATTCCATGCGCTGCGAGACATTCTACAGGTTCCTTGATTAGTTCATTCCCTTCTTTCCTTTCTTTGGCGACCGTTCCGTGCTAGTCGGGCATGTGTACAGCGCACTTTTCGGAGGAAATGCCGACTGGTGCGGGGCGGGCCGTCACATATATACACTTGGGAATTTAACAACCAAGTTCCTGAAAGGCTCACGCAATCATTAAGCCAACTTATAAATCTAGAAATGTAGTATGCCGATCTATGTGAATATTCATATACTTGGTATATAAATACTCATATTCGGGTCCATCTCCACACAAATGTACAATTCAGCTTCTAATCAGCCAAACATATACCAACAAACAACAAATAACTAGCACGAATCTTGATTAATATATTCTAATTCATATTGATATTGAATTATTTGAAAATCAGATAGATCGTAAGCGAATTACTCACCTTAAACCAACGAAGAGAGGCACGCAAGCATGGAAGCTCGCAACAAGGGGAATCCGTGGTTCGGGCTTCAACTATAGCCACCTTGATTGGAGACGAACTAACCTTCGATATAAAGGAGGCAACTTGGCATTTCGATGATGGTGGAAGACTAGTTGCGGTGAAAAGCAACAAGAAGGAAGCTGATCGATTTTGGATACTGATGATGGCGGTTGATTTCGATTTTTCGGTGAAAAGAAGAAACTCGATTTGATTTTTGGGATTTTGGGGAAAAGTAATTATGGTGGCCAATGACGAGTAGCACGACGGTGAGTAAAGGAATCGAGTTGGAAGTGGCAGATAGAAACGGGGAGAATAACAAGCTTAGAGCTTTGGTTATTCAAAGAAATCGTAATGGAACGATTTTGTTGGCAACAAAAATGAAAAAGGAAGAACTTTTTTTTCTCTGAAGAAATAAGGAAACCACACTAATTTATAGAAGAGGAGATAAGAACAATGTCACATTAATAGGTTATAGAGTAGCGGAGAATCCCAATGAATGGGTCGGTGTGAAATTATTGGAGGGGGTTTTATCTGTTTTAACTTAGTATTAAACTGTACCATAAACACTTATTGAACACTCAATATTCATACCGTTAACAATACTTCCACATGCAACGAAATTTAATGTACCTCTATAGTTCAACGTTTGAAATCCAATAAAATTAAGTTTATTGTAATCCGACTCCGTCTGTGTACAACGACATTTTATTTTTAAATTATTTATCGGTTTATTGATTTTATCTCGTTTGTCCACACAACTACTCTTTTCCAAATTTTTGAAATGTTATATTTCCATCTCTTTACATATATACAATTACATATGTATTCAAGCTGATTTTCCATATATTTTCGACAAATACAATATACCATTCATTTAACATTAATTACGTTTATTTTAAATTCAACTCTTTACATTTTTTAGTCAAATTTGAAACCTGATCCAAACATCCAATCGAATTCAATTCAAATATTTGAATTCCAATCCAACCATTCTGAATTGAACATTAGGTTTATTTCACTCACAACCCATATATTCTATTTTTAATTTTAACCCAAATATCAATTTATTTATTTTATTAATTACTAAATCTTTAATAAATCTCATATTCCAGTTGTCGAAATTTTTGGGATGTTACAGAAAATGGAAGTTAAACTGAACCAAATCAAATTCAATGTTAAACTGAATTGAAAATTAGTTGGGAAAGTAATTCATAAATTATTTTTTATTAAATATGCAGTAAACCCCGGGTATGGGGATGATATTTACACATCTCCCAAGTGTTTAGATTATGGTAAACTCCAAACACATATTGGAATGATACTTACACATTTCCCAAGTGTTTAGATTAGGGTAAACCCTACACGGGTATTGTGATGATACTTACACATCGTCCAAGTTGTTTAGACGTAAACCCCACAAGGGTATTGGGATGATACTTACACATCTCCTAAGTGTTTAGATAATGGTAAACCCCACACGGGTATTGGGATGATAATTACACATCTCCTAATGGTTTTATTTGTGTAGTAATCTGTTGATTGAAGAGGGTCAAGAGAGGCAAGTTACAGTTGTACTGATCAACCCGTAAAAAGGAGGTTATAGCGAAAATTTTCAAAAATTTAAGGCGTTAGCAAAATTTCAAGAAATTTGAAAGTTCTTAAAAATTGAAAAGTTAAAATAATTTGAATTAGAATGAACTTTGAGTTGGTTAAGTAAACGACCTTCAGTTCCATCTTCAATTTCGAGGGCAAAATCTTCTAAGTAGGGGAGAATGTAACGACCCAAATATTAAGAAATATTTAATGGAAATTAAATATTTAAAACAATTTATTTTGAGATTTAACGACTTAGAATTCATTTATAATAAAGTTTGAACATATAAGTTTACATTAATTAAAAAACGGACTCGTAACATCGTGGTAGTTCAAAAATTTTAGTTTTGGATTTCAATTGAATCACAGAATTCAGTATAAGTCGGATTTCTATGAAATAAGAAAGGTTAGGATCTATTTAGTTATATCTTTCTAACGAATATGAAAAATTCAGATTTCATGTCATAAATTGTAAGCTATGTCCAAAGCAAAATTCCTAAAAGTCGCTATGGAATCATTTATAAAATATAATAATTTAATAAATTAAATAAAAGGATTTTCATATAAATTGAATACCATTTGACTAAAAAATTAAGATATCGAGTCTAAAACAAGAGTATGTCAATTTTATAACTATATGATATTTCACTTGGATGTATACAATAATAACAATTAGTTTATTATTAATTTGAATAATTTTGCAATTTAATAATATTATTATAATATTACATAGACCTTAAAAATAACCATTTTGCAAACGACTTCTATTTTCAACGAAACAATTTTTTTGGATTCGGATTACTAAATTATTGCTAAATTTCAAATTTCACGTCATTCGGAGTTAATATGTGGCCGTGTGCAATTTAAATGTGAAACGACCAATATTTTGACTTAAAAATGCGCTATTGGAGCAGACAGACTCATAATTCGATGAAACAAGTTTTGTTAGGTCCGTAATGTTAAATAATAGTTGTTTGTCAATTTTCATCGAAAATTGGATTCATATGTGACCATATGAATTTTTAAATGATGAATGTAAGTAATGATTGAAAAATTTCAATACAATGATCAATAATATATATATATTCCTACCCTATGTAACATCTTTTCCATTCCCAAAACCTCACTTTAACTATTCAGCGGTCAAAACTTGCACCGCCACAAGTTTTTCTCCAAAACGTGAAAACCATGAGTTAGAAAATTGAAATAAATTAGATAAAAATCCTAAAATCATGAAACAAGTTTGTTTGAGTTCGCATACTACATTCCTATGTCAATTTCGATGGGTTTAACAAACGTTTCGTTTGCTGCAAATTCTCAGACTGTCCTTGCCATGACTTAGGGTTGGAATTCGTGAGGGATGGAAGCATTAATACATGTTTGTATGTTTGTTTATGGATTCGTGAGAAGATTTAAAGCTTGTATGTGGAGTTTGGGGATTTTCTAGAGAAAAATGTGTCGATACATTTACTGCATACGTGCTTTTGAAGCTGGAGAACGCACCCTTCATGTTGCGTGCGAGTTTGAGAAATTGGAGATGGGGTGATTAAGTTTTTGAAGAGACAAATAATGGTGAAAATCGTTTAAATTTTAAAGAAGAAACGAGGGAGATAAAGAGGAGGGAAGGTGCTGCATTTTCATGGGCTTGGGTACTAGAGGCTTGTGTGGCCTGGGTGTGAGGAAGATGACGAGGGAGTGATTAGGAAAGTGGTTACGGGTAATATAATGATTTATAAACTATTTAAAGTTAATGTTGTTTAAATTGTATCCAAACTTATAAAATACATATCTTTTCCATACATAATTGGAATTCAGCGAAATAGGAATCATTGGAACCATATGGACGAGAGCTTCACAATCAAATTGATTAGGAAAGATTTGGAGCTCGTTGCAATTTATGGCGATATTAAATGCCTAATTGAACTAGTGGAAACGATCGTTATAAAACGATGTTAAACCAATCAATGTGATAACTCTCTCACTCAATTGTTATGTTATTATATTCATAACTGAATGTATATTAACTGTCTGTGATTGCAATGTTTGTTTTGTGGTTGATGGATGATGGTTACGGTTTTACTGTTATTATTACTAAACTGTAAATATAAGCGTTGACGATGGAAACACTTATATTATTATCATTGATTGGTGGGTGATAGTTGGTATGGATGTTAATGATATGTAAAATCAAATAATGTGTGAAATCCATGTAAACTGAATTACATGGTAATTTGTTGAATCTCATTTATGTTCGGACTTTAATTTGAATATTTTATTAATGAAATATTCAGTAAAAACAGAAATTTGAATTTTAAATTAAAATTAGTGGCGAAAGATAGTTAAAATGATCATGAATATTTTTTGTAAAAGTAAGAATGTGATTTGAATTAATTTTCATTTAAATAATGCATGTTTTTTATTTTAAATTGAAATGAATAGTAACGGTTAAAGTGGATTCAAGTTAAGTATATAAATGTCGTTTTTAACCTAAATGTATTTTTCCATTGATCTTATTTATTTTTAAAATGGATGTTGAGAAAATTTAGATTTCAAAAACTAATATTTTGAATAATATTATTATTTTAATATTATAAAATTATAGAATATTCAATTTTGATTTAAGATTGAATTGGAAGTTGAAATCATTTTTAAAAACGAGTTTATAAATGTTTATATAATATGTTTGAACGGAATCGACAAATTTTATTATAAATAATAAAATGGTTTGAATATGACGAGTCGCGCAGCATACCGTTCGTCAATTTCGACCATTAACTTCAAACTGAGGTACCGCGAGATTCGATCATCGGATTTTCCTAAAGTGAAAAATGTTTGGTTTAGAATAAAAAGGGATTTCCAATGATACATTAAGTTTTAAAATCCAAAGGTTAGATTTTGAGATAAATTCAAATTAAATTTGAAGAAAAAATAGTGCTAGTGCTATAAATGACCTGAAATTGGTTTTTAATGAATTGAACTACTTTTACATTATTAAAAAAAAGGAAAATTATGATAAATCATAATAAATGATTTAAAAGTGATTTAAATAAATATATTTAGTTTTGAATAATATAAAGCTATTTTGTGAAAATTAGTTATTCTAATAAAGGTGATTGAAACCGTTTAAAGTTAATAAATACTTCACTAAGTTAAGTTTTAATAATGAATGAATATTGGATTTGAATGGAAATTATATTCAGGTATTTTGATTGGATTCCGTAATTATATGGATACTACTTTGAGGAATTTGGAAGATATAAATATCGTTATTCCCAATACGGTATTCGTTGGTTTCGGTATTTGATTGTAACATATAAACTTTCCCGTACCCTTTGAGATAGACAACCACAACTCATGTCCAACCCAAATTGTACCGAAAAGCAGATAGTTAATGGAAAGAAGTTAGAGGATGAGATAAGAAAGGAAGAAATGTTAGAGTAGAAGAATAAGAAGAAGAGCTAAAACTACACCACATAGAGTCTCACATCGTAGCGGAATAAAATGTAATATAGTAATAAATCTTTATTGAAAAATTAGGAAAATACTTACAACATCAGAGTACAACAGTCAATAAATCTGGTTAGTTATAATAACCTATCCTCATATACAACACATAGAAAAATAATACTAGATAATACTATACATCTGAACTGCTTCAGTTCGTCTCTGGACTTCACAACATTCGCTAACTTGAACCTGTATCTCGGGCTAACCAGAGCATTTCAAATACCGGGCCAGTCTGGTGAACCGGAGTGAGAAACTCACTAAGTTTATATAACATCCATATTGATTTAAAGTTTAAATCCTTTTGAAAGAAAAGGATAATAGTAAGACCAATCCACACATAAACACGGACGATTTTTATCTTACTATAACCCAAAACATTTTTTAAAACCATATCTTATTCCGGTATTATAATAGTGTCTAAATACAAAAAAATAACAATCTAGCGGAACACTTGCATCTCACGTTCCACATAAATAGTATATAATCAAAACTGGAGGCGCTTATTGGAAATTGGATTCTGACTATGACAAGGTACGGAACCACCTGTCGATAGTGTATCTTTAGAAGGGAATACACTGGGTTCAACAAGAACATCTTGCAACCCGGCCCACACATGACCGACCACCCATTTCGCTTGAGTGTATCGAATGTATATCATCAATGGTTGGGCTCAAAACACTGTTTCCCGAAAGGGACAACATCAAAATAGATTAAAGAAGGAAATGGGTTTTCGCTAGATAGTTGATTATACACCCTAATAGGAGCGACCTACATAGTCATGCTGCCTACCCGATTTCAATCATTTCTCGATTGATGAGGCTTAAGGTTGTAACTATCTTTTTGACCATCTGGCCGCCATTCACTTTGAATGCCACATAGCCAAATCCGTCAAATCACTAATTGACGTCCACAATTATACTCTAGGTATAAAAGAAGTGCCCCTCTTTGCCACCAATTTGGTATATTTGTAAAAGTCAACGTACATGGTTTTTAGGTAATACTCTATCAGACACTTGTCCATACAAGTCATCCAGGAATAGGATGAACCGAAGGCACCCTCCTACTGCACCCAAAAGATCAGTAGCGAGAAGTCCTTGCAATCCGCAAAATCTCAACCATGACCGAATCACGTCAAAAACCTCTTGATGCAAGTCAGAAAATTTTGACAGCAATTCTTTCGCTTATAAAGATCCAAGGTCTTCAATTGCTTCATCTCAATCAGCTTCTGAACATCTTCAATGTTTAAGTATTTGCTGGTCGGAATGGTTTTCGAATATAAATTCGATCCCGGTCTTTCCGTACCAACAATCTATTTGGCCAGATTTTGATAGTCGGTGATTTAATTTTCAAAATAAACAACCATCATTCATAGAAAAATAAAGTGGATTCATAGGTTCAGCATGTAGCTTCACTTGGCCTCTACAATTAACAGTTGTTAATTCAATTACTAAATTTCCCAACATTTAGATTACCGTCTTTCTAATTCTTATTCCCAAAACAATTTGTTCAACTCATAACTTTCCAAATTATCGTTCATAATATTCTTCATGAAAATATTAGTTTCAATACCTTCCACTACCCTCGTTTCTAAACTAATGTCATCCTTGGAAAATCATGAAGTTGTTACAAGTTTGGGTATTTTATTTACCTCTCAGACCTTGAGACGACAACATTCTTACCTTCAAAAAAGATAGAAGTTTATCAATGAATCTCATTCTAATAATTTTCCACACACTTCTACTACTGTACAATTTAACATATGGTTTCTAACCCCATATATTTTCTTTTGAAAACTTATTTAAATTCCAAATCACACTTTCTCAACTAAAACCATCTTTATATTCCTTATTTAGGCTTTTTAAATTCCCTTTAACTTCCTTCAGATCACAAATCCCATTTTGGATCCTAAAAATCATTTAAAACATTAATTCACTTATAATTTGCCTTCATAATATCCCAATTTGGGTTTTATGAAAATCTGACCAATAAAACTCTTAATAGGAGTTTATATTAAATATAAATTAGCTTACCATTTCTCTTATCTTCACATAAGTCTCTATAACTTCATACACTTCCATTTAAGGAAACTAAATTTCAAGGTTTATCACCTTTGATTATTATTAAAATACTAATAATCAATTTCAACACCTTTAGAAATCTATTTGTTTATTCCCTCATTAATTATTAATCTTCCTTTTAAAACTAGAATCGATATTAAAAAAAAGATTAATGATTCAATAATTAATAATATCTCTTGGTTTAAAACAATTGTCTTAGTCAAGACAAAACAAGGTTAATCAGTTAACTAATTCCATTAGTCCTTTCCTTTAACCACTCTAAATAATTTTCTTTAAATTAATTAACAATCTAATTAAATTAAATAATCACAATTAATTGTTATTTGCAACAAGTAATTCAGTCATTAACCATTTGGTTAATTTCTGCATATTGCTTGTAGAACTCATTAACGTAAGAATTAGCTTTATATATTCGGTTTATAATTACCTAATAAAAATAACTATTCATTTCTTTTAATAACCCTTCTTTTAAATAATCTATATAAAATATATTTCAAAATCCATTATTGGTTATAAAATAACTTCTTATAACCTTATTCCTTCGATTTACCTGAATGTAAATCAACGTTTATAAAATGATTTATTTTTAGGCCAACCGTTGCACTTACCCAACCGATATCATCTATTGGTTAATAATAAACAAATGTTGAATTTCAATTCAATGATCGTCAATAAACCAATCATTCAGTCATATACTGGTTAAACAATTCATATATAATATAATATGAATATAAACAATATATTTGAGGAATCCGGTTGGATCCCTCTAACCTGTCCTTCATCAAAATGGGTTACCTTACATTCAATATGATAATACATTTATCACAGTAAACAGAAACAAACAGTTCATGTAACACACCACATCCGTTAAGATCACTCACAAGGGCAATGCCTTAACTTCAATGGAGCATTATGGGTACTGGAACAGAAATATTACAAGACAGACAAATATAAATAGCAGAAAGTAAAGTAGGAGTACATCAAATCATTTATTAAATATAATTGTTTACAATAAAATCCCATCAACTTCCAATACCCAATTACATAGCTAAAATATCCGTTTTGCTCAAAAACAAATAAGCATAAAAATAAATTCTGATATTCCCCAATAAAGCAAGGCAAGCCATAGCCAAGAGAAATCCAAGCCGTACATGAAAGAGCCTTGGAGCTTGGTAAGATCTGAACTAAGCTTTATTCCCACCATGCGAACCGGGGGAGGGGGGACGGGAAGAAAAAGAGGCGAAACAAAACGGGTCAGTAATAAAGACTGAGTAAGTCCTAGTGACTTTCAGCATCAAAAGAAGTAAAGATAACATGGCATGAATAAACTAAAAATAAACATAATCATGATGACAAGTTAAGCTACAGGCACGATGAATCAAGTATAACATCGCAAGACTTCTAAGCTTCACCATTACACTATTTTCCTTGATTTCATATATTCTCTGCACCACCTGACTAGCATTCCAATTAGTTTACTTAGTTGTAATTACAAGATAAGTGATCCCCCATACCCCACATGATAGTTTTATAGGTACATATCCCACGATGAGGGTCCTACCCCATATTGACAGTTTCGTGTCCCCACGGTATCTATTTGATTGGCTCTTACTTATAATGTTTCACATGTGTTATACACTAAGGTTATCCCAACCTTGTAGTTGTGGTAGCCTTCAGGACTACATCTAATATGAGGGTTTCACCTCAACCAGCCCAATTGCCATGAATGTGTTGGATGTATCCTTACTATCCTAATCGATCGGCTCCTACTCGACCTATTTCTTGCGGCCCCCTACTTGTAGATACCTGTGCTGGTCCCACCCTAGGGTGTATCAATCCCTAGGATGGAAACCCCGACACATTTTTTGATGCACAGCTTTATATCTACTGATGCCCAGTGGCTAAATTTTCCACTCCGGAATATGTGCATGCTCGTTATCCGTCGGAACCTGCACTGCTGCATCACCCGCCGCCGTTTTGACCGCTTACAATCAGCCCAGTAATCGTGCCCCACCCTGCCTAGCTCAGGGTTCCGTTGATAACTAGAGTGGGTTACTACTGAAACGGGTCCCGCTACTAGGGTTTTCCTAGGGTCTATTCGTATACCCCACAGGTTGGTTAAGTGTTATTCATTCAAGTTAACTTAACCCCATCCCCCATCATGATACCTTGGGTTAAGTGTTCTTTCTGGTGTTACTTAACCCTACCGCATGTCTTGTTATATCGGTTAAGCGTTGCCTTCGCGTGTTTTCTTAACCCTACCACACACCATGTCATATTGGTTAAGCATCGCCAACCCATTTAGCTTAACCCTCCCATTCATCAGATTGCATTGTTAAGTATTTCAAGTAATTCATGGCTTAACCCGCCCACGTATCATGTCAAGTTGGTTAAGTGTTGTCTAGTGATTCATAACTTAACCCCGCTATCTTAGCATATCAAATTAGTTAAGTGGTTTCAAGTAATTCATGACTTAACCCGCCCACGTATCATGCTAAGTATTATCTATATGTTCAAGTTGACTTAACCCCGCCACGCGTCATGTTATATTGGTTAAGTGTCATTAGTCTAGTCATATTAATTAACCCACCCATTGGTCTTATTAATAGTTATGTTGGTTAAGCGTTCTTAATTTGCTTAATCCTACCCACTGGTCTGATTAACATGTTATAATGGTTAAGTCTACACTTATAAGTTTTACATGTTCTTAACTCATACCGGTTAGGTCCATATTTTCATGTCAAATTCCCATGTCATCCCACCTAACCCTCTAACCATACCGACGTCTTATTATGGTTAGTATTCCATAATTCATTCATTATGACGAACGAATCATGACCTCTCACATTAGACCATGCACTTTGTGGCCACTGGATTTGCCGGGCAGTTCCGGGCAGATTTACACCACAAACTGAGTCTAACCTCGTGTCATAAACCGTTATGCCTACAATTCGACCTTCGACCTCTCACATTAGACTGACACTTTGTGGCTACTTGATTTGCCAGGCGGTTCCAGGAAGATTTACACCACAAACTGAGTCTAGCCTCGTGTCAAAGCTTCATTAATGGTCGTATTCCACCCAAAAACCCCAATATCAGTTCATGTGTTTAACATATAAAAATGTTCATGTTCGTGTTTAAGTCAATTATCCAATACACAGTCATTTTCATGTTTTCAAATTCCCAACTTTACATATTAATAAACATATGCCGAAATTCCAAAATTACATGCCAATTTATATATATATATATATATATATATATATATATATACACAATTCTAGTCAGTTTACATATGTCTAATTCTTGCCTATCTACAAGTATGCCAAGCTTATGCCATTTTACCCATATCAAGTTCTAGCCAAGATTACATGTATCAAGTTTCATGTCCAGATAAACCCATATCATGATTCATGATGTAGTTATCCCAGACTATAATCTTTTTATTACAATACACGCCAAATACCCAAGTCCATAATACATATTTAGGCCAATTATCAAGTTTACAATCTCTCTTATGTTCAAATTCCCAATTCTACTTATACCCAATCATAAGACTAACCTTTTCATTTAATTTACATAGGCCCGAACTCGTGATTTTCTTTACAAGCCAATTCATGTATACCCACTTCATGCCACATTAATTATGTTAATGGCCAAACTTGCAATTTCAATTATGTTGACAATACCCAAATTTCCAATTTCATGTTATGCCATCAATTCCACTAAACATGTATATCCAAATAGGCAATATCCCAAATATTTCCCCGTATTCAATCGTAAGCAAATCGCGGTTTAAGCCTAGGTCCGAAATTGACCAAGGTTCATCGAAAGAAAATAAATAGGGGAAGGTAGAATTTGTATAACAATAAGTATAGAGAGAAAAATGGCATAAAAACATCATCTCAGGCATAAAAGATAGATCTCGATAATAATATCAACATGAATCAAGAAAAGCTGATCTACAACTGGCTGAATAGATCATAAGCTTGATATGAGCACGAAAATAGAAAAGTCCCAAAACTCAAGATTCAAGAAGCAACAGAAATAGATCTGAATCATACTTAAATCCAATTCCACTTTATTCCATGGCCATATTATAATTAACAAGTTTAAATCTAAAAAGTAACTAGAACTTACAAAGCATGGCTAGCGAATTAAGAACTGAAATTGATGTAGAAACTTTGCGGTGTCGTTGATCTATTCTCTTGAATTGTTGTAGAAGCGTTGATCTTTGATTTGAATCGAGTTTGAATGCTTAAGCTTTAATTTAGGGGCGGCGGCCACGGTTCAAGAGGGAGTTCAGCAACATAACAGTGTAAGAATGATTTGTTGTGAGTTAGGCTAGGTCTAAGCGTGTTTATATACGAGTAGGAAACTAGTTTAGGCCCTTAGATAAACCCTAGAATCAATCCTGACCTTCAGAAATCGTCCCAGCCCACTGACTCAACCGGTGCACCCAACCAGGCCACCCTGGCCCGACCAGGGAGGCCAGGTCGACCTTATGGTCGACCTGGTCTGGCCAAGTCGATCCCCAAGTTGACCCTATGGTTGAGCTGGTCAAGTCGACACCCAGGTCGACCCTATGGTCGACCTGGTCTCTGGGCGGGAATTTTCCGGCCCAGCCCGCTTCTGGGTCTTGAATTCGAATTCAAATTTGAATTTATGAGCTGTTTTTACTTCTGAAAATTCGTGAAACTTCTAGAGGTCATAACTCGGTCATACGAACTCTGATTTTCGAAATCTCAGACTCGATTTCATGCAGAATTCCGAGACGAGTGCAATGACACAACCCGTTTCCCATGATTCTCATTTTAAAAATTAATTATACCTTGATTTCTTGTTTCAACATGTTATTTAAAATTCGGGTTGTTACAGTTCAGCTAATAACAGTCAATTTATGATGTATATTCAAACACCCAAATATATATCTAATACATTTATATTACTATAAACGTAACCAATAAGGTAAGTTTCCTCGTTTAGATTCCAATCTTTAGAATAACGATTTAATTTGATTAAATTAAACAAACGTTTAATTTAATCAATGAATATTAAAAATATTCAACACACATGCAACCAATCATTCAACCATCAACCATTTGCAAACATTGCATATAAAATAAAACCCGGTTTATATAAAATATAAACGGGATAAACTGAGTGAGTTTTGGGTTTCCATTTGTTGTTGAAACAGTTTTTTCTAATTAAATTAAATGGATGTTTAATTTAATTAAAACTGCAGTTGCTTCCAACTCCGTTCAAGCTGACTCCATAATAGTACATCCATCGATACGATCACAACATCCTCTGGTTTGCTCCATTCTATTAAAAGATGGCGCGTCATACCAATTATAAGGTACGATATTACTTAAATTAATTTGTACATTAATAACTATGATGAACCCGTGCTTTGCACATAGGTTTCACATCAAAATATTTTTGTTACCTGATGCAAATGGTTCGGTTATAAAGGAATGTAAATACTGCTATTTAAAAAGCTTGTTGTAGTTAATTCCAGGCCAAGCTATCCACCAACTAAAGTAATATTATTTAGTCTAAATCTTAATAATGTTAATGTTATAAACCATGATCATGATCGGTATAATCATATCTAGGCCATGATTATTTCTATATTATGTAATATATGTTTGTTTTAATTAAAACTGGTGTTCAGACAATTCACAAACTAAGTTTGGGAACAATTGAAATCTTTTGTTGGGCACTACTTATATTACTAATATGATATCCTCTGGTAAAACACATCGTAGTCTACAACTTTCTATTTTGTTTTATTTCCTCCCTATGGAATTTGATAGGCTTCACTAGAAACCTACGTTAAAGTACAAAATTACTTTGCCAAACTGATATACTAAGCTCCTGTCTAAGGCATCTTGCAAAATTTCTTCTTATGTAATTACATGACTCCTATCTAAGACAAATCTTAGGCATCACGTTAAAATACTAGTGTGCATAAAAATATGGTTAGTCCCTTTAACCATATTGGGTACATGCGAACGGACTTGGCACAGTGTAAATAATATTGGCCACAAATAATTTGGACAGCACATTCCATTTTATATATACATACTGTTTAATATGGCCACATTGCTACTGTTACAATAATATTTGCCTACTAACGTTGCTACTTAGATTAGATAAGGCACAACTTCTAGAACTAACCAGGCATGTAAAAATTTACTTACATTGATTATAGGAGAATTAGGCTCCATTAAACTTGATTAGAAAAATTGTCGTATATAGTTCGTCCTCTCTTTTTTATTTTCTTCTTCAAAGAACATGCGGTTTCCCATGAACAGACGACACTGACTTACATGCCTCCATGTCAAACACCATACCATTTCGCAGCGAACCACTCTTCCCAAACCATCGCCCGACCCCAAACTCCATTCATCCCGTCCTGCTTCCTGTCCATTCAATAGAACTCCCCCTTCACTGACTTTCTTCCTTCATCCAAAATTTGTACTCATCTCCTATTCCCAAAAACATAGCGCACCACGCAGCTCTTCACGTTGTTCATTTGTTGATCAAAAAAGGAACTGAACCGCCTCTTTTCTTTCACATAGAACTCTCCACTCAACTTCTCTTCACGCAACCCATGCTCAGTCCACCAAAACGCACAGGTGCGCCACTTCTTTAATATTGTCCTAAATCTGAATACTACACATCATCACCTTATGGTTTCATCTCCTTGATGCGCCTCTTGCTTCATTAGCAGCAGCCATGGCTGTCTGCTCCTGGAGTCGTCTGCGTTGAACAGCAATATGCAAGCAACATGGCTAACATTCCATGCAACTCCCCCTTCTCACGCTAATACCCCATGCTCCGAACCTCTCCTGAAACTTCCCCTGACGAACTGCCTTGCCATCTCTTCTTCTTCTCATAATACTATTTTCATTGTTTTTTTTATATATATTTATTTATTTGTCCTGCTGCTTTCGTAGGAAAGGAAGTGAAACGAGGTACCGTATTTATATGAAGGGGAAGTTTGGCGAGCAAGGAGTTTAGTTTGGCACGCAAGTTCTTTGTGGTACAATGTAGGCATAGGGTAGTTGTAGGTTAATAGGATTCGGCATGTGCAAGCTTATGGAGCTGATGAGAAAAAGTAGGGAACAGGGTACGTTGATTGAAAGGAAATAACGAGGCAGTGGGCACAGTATAGTGCGACGTGTTTCCATTTCGATAGATGGCTAGGTTAGCTGTTATTGAAAAGTGGGATCCAATAGCTGACTTGTGTAATCTTTTCATGGGACGTAGCTGAAAGGAAATGCACTGTATAGGTAGGATTGGTAGCTTAGCACTTAAGGAAAAATATAAGATGCGTGATGTTTGCGAGGTTAGGGTCTAAAAACGCATTGCACTACATCTAGGGTAGATAGAATATGAATTGACACATTTATTTTACTTTGGTTAGAAGTATATAGATATTTATCTATTTTAATATGGTATTTAATTTTACCACTGACCGATGTTTACTACTAACCATTTAATATTTGCACTGATATATATGAATTTCAAAAATAACAAAAATGCATATCATGGTATAAGTTGACGTTACGGTCCTAATGAAACTAATTTCGTTAAAAACGGACTCCGTTTGCGCAAATAGCGTATTTTAATTCAAATTATAATCATCAGTTCACCCTTAAATTTCGTTTATCAGCAAAACAACTCCAATTATCTTTAAATTGGAAATCTAGCAATAACTAGGCGTACCATTCCAAAAAAATCCGTTTCGTCGAAACAGAGGTCGTTTGAAAAGAAAGCTATTTTTAAGGCCTATATAATAGCGATAAAATAGAATTAAATTCAAAATGATTCAAATTAAATAATAATAATCGTTTTTCCCCTAATTAAGTGTTATACAGCTTCAAAATAAACCAATATAAATTTTCAAACTCAGTATCCAGAATTTCGGGTTAAAACGGTACCCAACTTATACTAAAACCCTATTTAAATTATTAAATAAACATTATCGTTTATGAACGAAATTCCAAAGCGACTATTTTAAATTTTGAATTGGACATAACTAACAATCTATGATATGAAATCTCCATTTTTCTCTTTCATAAAAAAAATATAATCAGATAGATTCAAACGTTTGTTGTTTTACAGAAATCTGACTTTTATCGGATCCTGTATATTCAATTAAAGTTCAAATCGGAAATTACGAATTGTGATGTTGTTTCAAGCTTGTTTTATGAATATATATATATATATTTGAACTCCATTTTAATAATAAATTCGATATAAAAATCCATTATACTCAAACATAATATATAAAACAGATATAAATATTCAAATTTAAATGTCTGGGATGTTACACTCTTCCCCCCTTAAAAGAATTTCGTCCCCAAAATTACAAGGTAAGAAAAATGCTCTGAACCCAATTATTTAAAATAATTATTCTTGAATTATCATCAAAAAAAAAATCAAACTATGTAAAATTGTCAAAAATTTCGCTAGCATCTCCTCTGCGTGGTTCGATCGGTACGATTACAACTACCACTCCGGGCCTCAATTTCTCTAAAAGAAAACCAAAGCCAAATGGTTATCCAACTCTGGGGTATAAAATCAATCATCAACCAATAATATTAATGTTTACCTATTTGTCGGGCAGCTCTATTCCAATTCAGAATCAAATCAACTAACTTCTCTTCATTTCCAATCTATGTAACCAAATCGACTCCATAGCCTTCTGCAATCTGCACTTAGCTCTACTCACGATGCAAGTAACAAATACATCTTTTAAATGATTTTGTTTCATTTCATAACCGATTTCATTTTCAATCCACTATATTGGAATTTAGTTTTAATTTATTTAACTCCTTATTAACTAATTATTTGATTTAACCAACCAACATCCAATATTACTATACTATAGAAGATTATTTCTCTTTTTTTTCTATAAAATAATTTGGACAAAATTATTTCATTTACCCTATTTATAAAAGAATATTGTGCCAATTAGCAGTTCAATATGGTTTTCCAACACTTGAAATGATTAATCAACACAATACAAAACATTCTTATATAAAATCTACAAATACATTCTCTCATATATATATATATACACACACACACATATCTCTATCGAATTACACCACAGAGCCAAGGTTACTACTCAACCAATCCCTCTGATACCAATGTAACATACAGACTTTTCCGTACCCTTTGAGACAGACAACCACAACTCATGTCCAACCCAAATTGTACCGAAAAGAAGATAGTTAATGGAAAGAAGTTAGAGGATGAGATAAGAAAGGAAGAAATGTTAGAATAGAAGAATAAGAAGAAGAGCTAACACTACAGCACATAAAGTCTCACATCGCAGCGGAATAAAATATAATACAGTAATAAATCTTTATTGAAAAACTTGGAAAATACTTACAACATCAGAGTACAACAGTCAATAAATCTGGACAGTTATAATAACCTGTCCTCATATACAACACACAGTGGAATAATACAAGATAATACTATACATCTGAACTGCTTTAGTTCGTCTCTGGACTTCACAACATTCGCTAACCTGAACCTGTAAATCGGGCTAACCCGAGCATTTCAAATACCAGGTCAGTCTAGTGAACCAAAGTGAGAAACTCACTAAGTTTATATAACATCCATATTTATTTAAAGTTTAAATCCTTTTGAAAGAAAAGGATAATAGTAAGACCAATCCACACATAAACACGGATGGTTTTTACTTTACTATAACCCAAAACAATTTTGAAAACTATATCTTATTCCGATATTATAATAGTGTCTAAATACAAATAAATAACAATCTAGCAGAACGCTTGCATCTCACGTTCCACATAAATAGTATAAAATCAAAACCGCAGGCGCTTATTGGAAATTGGATTCCGACTATGACAAGGTATGGAACCACATGTCGATAGTGTATATCTAGAGGGGAATACACTGGGTTCAACAAGAACATCTTGCAACCCAGCCCACACATAACCGACCACTCATTTCTCTTGAGTGGATCGAATGTATATCACCAAAGGTTGGGCTCACAATAGTAAGACCAATCCACACATAAACACAGATGGTTTTTACTTTACTATAACCCAAAACAATTTTGAAAACTATATCTTATACTGATATTATAATAGCGTCTAAATACAAATAAATAACAATCTAGCAGAACGCTTGCATCTCACGTTCCACATAAATAGTATAAAATCAAAACGGCAAGCGCTTATTGGAAATTGGATTCCGACTATGACAAGGTATGGAACCACCTGCCGATAGTGTATATCTAGAGGGGAATACACTGGGTTCAACAAGAACATCTTGCAACCCAGCCCACACATAACCGACCACTCATTTATCTTGAGTGGATCGAATGTATATCACCAACGATTGGGCTCAAACCACCGTTTACCGAAAGGGACAACATCAAAATAGATTAAAGATGGAAATGGATTTTCTCTAGATAGAGGATTATACACCCTAATAGGAGCGACCCACATAGCCATGCTACTTACCCGATTTCTGTCATTTCCCGGTTGATGAGGCATGAGGTTGTAACTATCATTTTGATCATCTTGCCGCCATTCACTTTGAATGCCACATCGTCAAATCCGTCAAATCACTAATTGACGTTCACAAATATACTCTGGGTATAAAAGAAGTACCCCTCTTGCCACCAACTCGGTATATTTGTAAAAATCAACGTACATGGTCTTTATTAAATACTCTGTCAGACACTTGTTCATGCAAGTCATACAGGAACAGGATGATCCGATGACACCCTCCTACTGCACCCAAAAGATCAATAGTGAGAAATCCTTACAATCCGTAAAATCTCAACCATGACCGAATCACGTCAAAAACCTCTGGTTGTAAGTCAGAGAAGTTCGATAACAATTCTTTCGTTTACGAAGATCCACGGTCATCAATTGCTTCATCTCGATCAGCTTCTGAACATCTTCAACATTTACGTATTTGCTGGTCGGAATGGTTTTCGAATATAAATTCGATCCCGGTCTTTCCGTACCGACAATCAATTTGGCCAGATTTTGATAGTCGGTGATTTTATCATCAAAATAAACAACCATCATTCATAGAAAAATAAAATGGATTCATTGGTTCAACATGTAGCATCACTTGGCCTCTTTAGTTAATAGTTGTTAATTCAATTACTAAATTTCCCAACATTTGGATTACCGTCTTTCTAATTATTCCCAAAACAATTTATTCAACTCATAAGTCTCCAAATTATCGTTCATAATATTCTTCATGAAAACAATAGTTTCAATACCTTCCACTACCCTCATTTCTAAACTAATATCATCGTTGGATAATCATGAAGTCGTTACAAGTTCGGGTATTTTATGTAATGTCCCATATTTTAGCGATATAATAATTAATTTATTTAATTATATAAATAGTGATTTAGAGATTTGAATGATCATAGAATTAAATAATAGTGAATATTTAATTAAATTAAATAATAGAGTAATATATTTAATTTCTGAAATAGTCGGAAATAGTGAATTGACAATATAATGTGAATTGGGCAATTCAAAATATATAATTCAGTTTAGAATTTGAATTAGAATAATGAATATATTATATAAACGACAGTTGAATGTATAATTATAATTAATTAAAATCGAGCTCGAAATGGCGCGGCAGTTCGTTATTTGGCGATTTGAACTTCAACTGAATATACAGGGTCCGTTTTAAATTGGATTTCTATGAAACAAGAAACGTTCGGAGCTGTTGAAGTATATTTTTCTAATAAAAGAGAAAAATCTGGATTTCATCGTGTGGATTTTGATTTATGTCCAAATCAAATTTTAGAAAAGTAGCTATGGAATTCCTTTGAAATTTATAAATATATATTTATATTATAAAAGGATTTTATATATAAATCGAATATCGATATAACTGGGAATTTTGAAATATCGAGTTATAAATCCAATTGGAGTTGTATGATATTCTAGTGTGGATATATACGGTAATATTTATTTTTTAATATTTAATTTAATTATTTTTAAATATATTTATATATTTAAAAGGGTTATTTAGAGCTTTAAAAATAGCCAGTTTTGCAGACGACCTCCGTTTTTGACGAAACTAATTTTGTTGGATCCATAATATTAAATTATTGTTAGATTTCAATTTCCGTGATTTTTGAAGTCAGTATGTGGCCATATGGATTTTTAATGTGAAAAACAGTTAGTATTTTGACGGTTAAAAATACGCTTTGTGAGAAAACAGAGGAATTCGACGAAACCAGTTTCGTTGGGTCCGTAATGTCGAACTGAAGGTGTATGTCCATTTTCGTGATTTTTGGATATTGCATGTGATCATAGGAATTTTTGACAACATATACATTTAGCAGTTGCTTAAAATAAATATAATATCGAATATAAAAATATTTAAATATCTCTATAAATACACCTCATTTCATTCCAACCCTAATCACTTTATCTCTCCGGTCAAATTTGTGAGCCGCCACCAAACAAAAAACAAACTGTGAGATTAAATTCAAGAAGAATTCAAATAAAAATTTATAAAATCCAAGATATGTATATTCGGACTTCTCTTGTTACCCTCTTCAATCCTATACCAAAACTTCAGGGCGCGCATTCACTTTTTGCACTTCGAATATGAACTACGACGGTCTTCTGGAGCTAGGGTTGAGCACCCATGGAAATGAAAGCATTAATCCGAGTTTTGGTCATCGGATTTGAATTCGTGATGTAATTTAGCACTCGTATTTGAATTATTGGGGAAATCTATGGAGATTGATGTCGGTATTATCTTGTAGCCGAGGTAGTTGAGCCGGAGCCGCGGTTTGCCAGGGAGGTGCGAGTGTGGAGATTTGGTGATGGAGGAGTACTGTTGGAGGAGAGAAGCACGCTTGTATTTTCAGTTCTTGAATTAATGGAGAAGGGAGGGAGTGTTGGCAATGGGAACCTGCGGCCATGGAAGTTTGGTACTGGAATGAGCATCGAGCTGAAGCTCATGGAGGAAGAAAAGGGTGTTTAAGTGATTATAACAAGGGGTTAAGCAAAACGTTATGTTGCTTAATGATAATGAGCTTAAGGAGTGGGTTTGTGAAGGGTCAACGCGTTGAATGGTGCTGGGAGGGGTTTCTGAAATCTTCGAACCAGGAAAGAAGATGGAAAAAGTATCAGCCAGTTTAATTATAACAAGGAAATCAATGGTAATCAGTTTATTAATTTATTGATGATTGAAAGGATAATAATTTTAATATATGTGGGGGTGCTGAACTGGTTTTATTGTACATGGTGAAATTGTTTAAACGGATGGAGAAAAGTATTAGTGATAGCCAAGGGGGTACTGAAAGGAGACTGTAGTGGTGTTAATATTGTTGAAATGATGAAGCGGAAGTCGAGAAATTGGCGGAGGAAGCAACTACAATGGAAGAGAAGTAATGCGGAGCGGGTTTAAGTTCTAAACCGTGATTAAGGTTTTAACTAATAATTAATTTATAATTAATGATGTTTGAATAGTGCATAGCATATAAAAATGTATAGCTTCGTCATACAATATCAGAATTTAACGAAACAAGATCCATTGGGATCGTATGGGAGAGGGCTACGCGATGGAACTGACCAGGAATGGATTAGAGCTCGTTACAATTTATAGCGAAATAAGTTATCCTTATGAATCAACAAATGCAAATCGTTATTTAACGGTTAACGCGAAATGTGAGTAAAACTCACCAACTCTGAACAGTTATATTTTTATAACATATTTTTATAACTGATAATTATCTGTTGATTGCTGTGTGTTAACTGTTTGGTTGAATTGCTTATGTATTGGTTGAAATTATAGATAACGATATATATATAAATTGTAAATCAAATATTGATTTTGTTTAGCAGAATATTTCATATTGAGATGAAATCGATGTTAATTATATTGTCTAACATCTGTGATGCAGGGAAACAGGTTGGAGGGATCCAACTGGATTCCTCAATATTTATAATACTGTTCTGTTCATATATTGTAATATATGATGTGATATATAATATGTTGTTGATTATATGTGTTAAATGATCTCGATCATTGTTATTTGGTATTTTAAATACCATAAGAAATACTGGGATGTGGAAAGGGGATTTTCAAAGTGTATTTCAAAAATAAATTATTTATGTAAAATCAATGGATTTTATATATAAAAGAAAAAGGATTTTATAAAAGAAAATAGTTATAAAATCAAAAGGGTTTGAAAAGGAAAATATTTGAAAACCAAATATAAAGGAAAATATTTGTGAAACAAATAGAATAGAAAAGGAAATATTTTATGAAACAAATAGAATAGAAAAAGAAATATTTATTTATGAAAATAAATAGAAAGATAAAAGGAATATATATTTAGAAAATAAATAAGATATCAAAAAGGAAATATTGGAAAGTAAGTTGGATTATAAAAAGAGTTAGAGTTAACCAGTTAGAGTTAACCCGTTAGAGTTAACCAGTTAGAGTTAATTAGTTAGAGTTAATCAGTTAGAATTAATCAGTTAGAGTTAACCAGTTAGAGTTAATCAGTTAGAATTAATCAGTTAGAGTTAACCAAGTAAGAGTTAATCAGTTAGAATTAATCAGTTAGAGTTAACCAGTTAGAGTTAATCAATTGGAGTTAATCGATTAGAGTTTAATCAAACTAGAGTTATTCGAATAGAGTTAAAAGAAGTAATCGAATATAGTTTATTCGAATAGAGTTAAAAGAAGTAATTGAATATAGTTTATTTGAATAGAGTTAAAGGAGTTAGTCGAATATAGTTTATTCGAAAGAAGGAGTTATCGAATATTAATTATTCAGAAGAAGTTAATCGAATATAATTTATTCAAATAGAGTTAAGAGAGTTAGTCGAATATAGTTTATTCGAATAGAGTAAAAGGAGTTAATCGAATATAGTTTATTTGAAAGGAGATTAATCGAATGTAAATCATTCGAAGAGAATTAATCGAATGTAAATCATTCCAAGAGAGTTAATCGAATGTAAAACACTCGAAGAGGGTTAATTGAATGTAAATCATTCGAAGAGAGTTAATCGAATACAGTTATTCGAAGAGAGATTTTCGAATATAGTTTATTTGAAAAGAAATTATTGAGTAGAGATTATTCGAAAGAGAATTATACGTTGAAATTCGATTATATCGAATATAGGAAAGTACTATGTACTTTCCGGTTTTTAAATCAAGATTTATTTATTTAATAAATTTATTAATTCAAATTAATAAATAAGAGTTATACTTAAGTTATTATATTTCAGAAGCATGGAATTATAACACCATAGCTGTAATCAAATGGTTTCTGTAAAAGAAGTGGATTCGTAGATAGAATTTGTGAGGTCCGCAAGGAAGTTGTTAAAGATTTAAAAAAGATAAACTTTGTTTATTCCGAAGTTAAAACGTTGTTCAGTTAAGGTCTGAGAGGTAATTATACCCCAACTTGATTGACTCCCTTCTTAACTAAGGAATGGTTAAGGTTTGATCGTGAAGGATGGTTAAGTGGATTTAGTTAATGAGTGTAATGGTTTGAGTTGGCTTAGCGATTTTTTATTTAAACATTTGTTTAAAGCCAATGAAGGAGTTTTGGAAATGTTTTCCAAATAAGAATCAGAAATATTTTCTCATAATAGAAAATAAGAAATGGGAATAAATATGGAAACGTTTTCCAAGTTAATAACGTATATTTTCTAGATTTAGAAAATGAGAATTTAAAGTATATGGAAACGGGAAATAAGGAAAGGAATAAAATAATGATAAATAAATTTAAAAGGATAAATATGGATTGATGAATTGATCGATAAGATTTCCATTTGGAAATAAGATCGTTGTATGTACATGGACATTTTCCATTTGATAGTTAAATCACCGACTATCAAAGTTTTGACCATTTTTCCGTTGTTAATATGGAGAGATTGGTTGGATTATTATCCGAAGAACCACTCCGTATTGGCATAAGCGTTGCAAACCAAGTATGCTGAATATATTGAAGATGGAGTAAAGTGCAAGGGCTATTATATAAATCTTAGGTAGAGATTGCCTAAGATGGATGTAATGAATAATGCCTTCAGTTTGTCCAGTTCCAGGACAACTTGAATGGATGAATGTCTGACAGAGTATATCTGGTAGATCGCGTAGGTTGATCGTTTCAAACGCATTTACGTTGGTGGCAGAGGAATTCATTTCTCTTAGCTTATACCCGTTGAAACACCCCACCTCCGTTAAGGTCACTCACAAAGGGAATGCCTTAACTTTGGTGGAGGGTTATAGGTACAAGACACAGAAAACTTTACAAGATAGATAAATATAAGCAGCGAAATTCAAATATTTATTGCATACGTGTTTCAATACAAAAGCATTACATTAAATTGTCTCAAAACAACTTCCGAAACATTACAACATAATTTCCGTCTTGATTATTTAATAAAGAAGCATAAATCGTAAATAAAACTACATAAATCCCCAAGGATAATGTCCAAGAGCCATAGCCAAGGTGAGAGAGAGTCCAAATCATACATCTACTTTCTTGAAGCTTGCAAAGAGTCTGACTAAGCTGTAGTATTCCCTCCCTGTGGACCTGAGGGGGGGGGGACGGAAGAAAAAAGGACGAAAGAAAACGGGTCAGACAATAAGTCTGGTAAGTTCGGTGATCACTAGTATTTAAACAAGGAAAGGGATCATGACAGTAATAACAGAACATAGGATAATACCCTAATATAAGATAAGAGGAACATGTGATCGCACCCATTACTATAGCCTCAGCACCTACTTAACCATTAGTTCAACAACCCCTATGTGTTCATTACAAACGATCCCCTTAATGATCGGCTCCTACTCGTATGCATTCATATACTGTGTCATTCGGCCCCGCTTGACTGTAGATACATGTACTGGTCCCACCATGGGGTGTATCAGTCCCTCGGGTGGCAACCGACACGATTCAAGATGCACAGTGTATACTACTGATGCCTAGTGCCTGCTTTTTCCACTCCGGAGTACGTGCACTCCCATACTCCGTCGGAACCTACACTGGTGCACCAACCACCGACGTTTTGACCGCTTATAATCAGCCCAGTAATCGTGCCCAACCCTACCTAGTTTCAGGGTTCCATGATACATCTATGTGGGTTACTGCTAAAATGGGTCCTCGCTACTAGGGTTTTCTAATTAACATATTTATTTGGTTAAGCGTCCAAGCTTACCTAACCCCACCCATTCGTTTAGTTAACATGTTGAATCGGTTAAGTGTTTTCCCTAATTGACTTAACCTTACCAATCCTGACTTAGCTTAAGTTTATTAAAGCACCAACCACTCACATTAAACAGGTATTGTTGTGGTCCCTGGATGTGTCGGTCGGTTCCGGGCAGATTTATACCACAACTCAGTCTAACCTCAGATTCTTTTTGGGCTTGATGCATTAACCACCCACATTAGACAGGTCTTGTTATGGTCACTGGATATGCCGGTCGGTTCCGGGCAGATTTACACCACAACTCAGTCTAACCTCGGGTTAGGCATATTCGTTTTTTTTTTAAATTCACATTTTTCTATATATGTCTAATTTCTTTATGTAAATTAATTTTAATTTAATCATGCCATAATTATCTTTTGATTATGCTCACAATAAATGGTATATCAAATTTACCATTTTATGAACAAATCTATGCCATGAATTTTCATATTTTCCCAACGCTACCCCGTGGAACGTACGCATGAATCACATAAAATGTTGGGCTAGTAAATTAGCCCAAACCATAAACAAGGAAAGGGGTGATAAACAAGAGACATGAAATAAACATAAAATAGCATAATTTCAACTTGTCATGTGTAACTCGGCATAGAGGTATCATTTGACTTTAACTAAATGGGCAAAGGTGAACTTGTGACTAAGTTGGGTCTAGTTGTCATGTAAACTTGACAAAGGTCTAGGATGGAGGTTTAACATATAATCACAGTTTTAAACCACAACTTAGCATATTAACTTATGTGTGTTAAACATAAGAGAACTATTATCAACATATTTGAATCATAACTTAACATGATGACTTATGTGTTAAAACATAAGAGGACTACAATTCCAAATTTTACCACATAATTAGATTCAATCTAATATGAATATACATGAGTGTTGATCTAACATATAAACATGTGTTTTAGATCTTAAACTTGCAAATAACCACAAATTTATAACATGACATGTTTCACCATTTAATTGGCAAAATAAATCCATTACCCAATCATAATAGATTCCAATAACATACAATATGTTTATCACCACAAGCATATAGACATGATTAATAAACAACATGTTCATCACCACAAGCATATAGACATGATTAATTACAGCGATACTTTAAGATAAATGAGAATCAAATCTTATACATAAGCATCATTCTATCTTCAAATTACAACATGTCATGATTCAATTGAAAGAACGTTTAAATCTGCGTAATAACCAACTTACACACTAAAAAGGAATTCTTGCGTTCTGAAATCTGAATTCTGAAATTGGTAAGCTCGCCTTTGATGTAGATCATTGAATTTGATTACTTTAATTTGATTTTGATTCAGTTTTTAATCACGTCTTTGAATTGGTGACAGCTACTCCAAGTTCTCTATTGACGGCATGATAGTTCCAGGATTATTTTTGTGTGATTTTTAGGTTTGAGCATTAGGTTGTTTATATGAAATCTCAATTTAATTTGAGTCATCGGATGATCCTAGAGTTAACCACCCACTCAGTCTGGATAGGGTGACACTCAGCCTAATGACTCAGCAGGGAGTCAGAAAGGACTCAGTAATGACTCACAGTATGGATCAGATCACACCAGAAAGCTGTGCAGGCTCTCTGCTCGGCCCGGGCGCACTTGGCAGGTGCGCTAGTGAAATTTTTGTACTGGTGCACTTCCCAAGTGTGCCAATGCAACTTTTGTACTGGCGCATTTTCCAAGTGCGCCAGTGCATTTTTCTTCTTTTGGTTTTCTGCTTTAACTTCGCTCGTCCATATCTCCTTCATACGGTGTCTGTTTTACGCAAACTCGGACTTTATCTCAAGCAGAATTCCGAGACGAACGCAGTGGCGTATCCCATATCCCTTAATTCTCATATTTGAAATTAAATATTCTTTAATTCGTTACTATAACGTTAACAGAAAATACGGGGTGTTACATTCTTCCCTCCTTTTAGGATTTCTTCCCCGAAATCTTCAAGTTGAGAAGAACTTATATCCTACCATCCAATCACCCATCTACTCAACCATCAAACATAGGCGGCCATTGTCCTGAAAAGATTTCTAATGCTTCATGATCATATGCATTGTTGTGTACATGCCCCTATCTAATGCAAAATCATGCAGTCTACTGATTTAATTGACCTCCTTAATGCAAATTATGTCAGTGCCATGAGTCCATTACGAATGCAATTTTTTTCCTACTCAAAATTCCCTACATGAGTGCACAATCATTCATACAAATGCAACGTCCATATGATAACACATCAAGTTTCAATCCATACACCAATACATATATGTATATGCAATATAGAAGTGACTGAGCTGATCTAATACCTAACGTGTGTGTATATGCATCCACTAGCAACCACTTGCAACCATCAATCATAACATGTTTCAATTACATGTTTACATCCAAATGGGTGTCTACCAAAGGATAAAGGATAGGATCGAGGAGATAAAAGATAGATACGAGCATAAACTTAAGGAAAAAGAGATTAAGAATGTACCCTCAAAAAGAAAAGGGTAGGCTGCGCGTATTCTATCCTCAGTTTCCCAAGTCGCGTCTTCCTCGGTGTCGCTACATTGAACTTTAACGAGCTTAACTTCACGATTGCATAGCTTTTTGACTTGTGTTCCCAAGATACGGGTTGGAACTCTCCTCACAGTTGCTTCTCGTTCAACTTCTACTTCCTCTAGCATGCTTGGTTCTACCACTTCCGCAGACTCGTGTGAGTATTTCCGCAGGTGAGAGACATGAAAGACAATATGAACCCCGGCCAATCTTTCGGGCAGCTGTACCCTATAAGCCATCTTCCCAATCTTCTCGATGATAGGGAACGGCCCTACAAATCTTGGTGCTGACTTTCCTTCGGATCCAATGCGAACGACGTTCCTCAAAGAAGATAGTTTAAGGAACACCTTGTCTCCAACTTCGAACTCAAGGTCAGTTCTTCTTTTTCTGCGTAGGACTTCTGTCTATCTTGGGCAGTCTTCATTCTTCTTCGTATCAAGTCTACTTTCTCTGAAGTTTCCCTAATCATGTCTGGTCCAATTATGAGCTTGTCTGTGTACTCCCACCAGCAAGTTGATGACCTGTACGGTCTTCCATATAAAGCTTTGAAAGGCGCCATGCCTATAGTGGCTTGGTAGCTATTGTTGTAAGCGAATTCCACCAAAGGTAGATGATCCTCACATGTACCTCCGAAGTCAATAATGCATAATCTCAAGAGGTCTTCTAATATTTTGTTGACTCTTTCCGTCTGGCCATCGGTTTGAGGGTGATATGCCTTGCTTAAGCATAACCGTGTGCCTACAACCTCTTGTAAACTCTTCCAAAACTCGCTCATGAAGATAGGGTCTCGATCACTCACTATGCTGGAGGTATCCCGTGGAGTCGAACAATCTCTTTAAGATATATGGATGCTAGAAATGAGGCAGTCCTTCTACTTTTGACGGGTATAAAGTGGGTGCTTTTTATGAGCCTGTCCACTATTACCCAAATGTTGGTATTGCCCCTTCTTGACCTAGGCAACCCATCTATATAGTCCATCGAGATGCTATCCCATTTCCACTGTGGGACCTCTAGAGGATGGAGCAGACCACCAGGCTTCTTCTGCTCCGCCTTGACTTGTTGGCATATTAAACACTTAGAAACAAATTCAGCTACGTCTTTCTTCATGCCATTCCAAAAGAAAACTCTTTTGATGTCTTTATACATTTTGTCTTCGCCTGGGTGTATGGTCAGCTTGGAATGGTGTGCCTCTTATAGAACTGCCTTTACCAAATTCCTTGCTTAGGGGACACATAATCCTCCATCCCGTCTCAACCAGCCCTTGGCATCAATGGAGTATCTATTGAGGTGACTGAAAGTCTCACCCCTAATTAACTTGTCCATCACATCGACTTGCTGAGGGTCTTCTCTTTGCGCGGCTCCGATTGAGTCTAATAGAGTTGGTCGCACTTCTGACGTTGCTAGCAAGCCAGGTACAAAGTCAGAGGAGGGTTTGAAGTTAAAGCTTGCTATGAACTCCAAGCTTTGCCTTCCCACAAAGAGAGGGCTTAAGGCCAACTTCTTTCTACTTAAGGTGTCTGCTATTGCATTGCCCTAGCCACGAGTGTAGGAAATCTCAAAATCGAACGAGGCAAGAAACTCCATCCATCTTTCCTGCCTCAAATTGAGATCTTTCTGCGAGAAAAGGTATTTCAACGATTTATGGTCAGTATACAGTTCAAATTTCTCACCTAGGAGATAATGGCGCCAAGACTTAAGCGCAAAAATGATGGCTGCCAACTCTAGGTCGTGGGTTGGGTAGTTTTTCTCATGTACTTTCAACTACCTTCCACCGTAAGCCGCTACCTTCCCTTCTTGCATCAGAAAAGCGCCTAGTCCCGTTCCGCAAGCATCTGTGTATACTGTAAACATCTTGCTTCCATCAGGCAATGTCAGAACTGGGGCTGTTGTTAGAGACCTTTTCAAACGTTGGAGAGCAATATCGCAATCCAAGTCCCAATTGAAAGCTAGGTTCTTCTTTGTCAATCTTGTCAGTGGAGTTGAGATTTTTGCAAAATCTTTGATAAACTTTCGATAAAAGCCTGCTAGCCCGAGAAAGCTTCAGACTTCGATTGCGTTTCGAGGAACCTTCCAATCTTGCACAACAACCACTTTTGCGGGGTCCACAGCTATCCCCTCTTTTGACACCTCGTGTCCAAGGAACCTAACTTCTTCTCTCAAAAAATGGCATTTGGAGAATTTTGCCTTCAACTGATGTGCACGGAGAGTATCCATGACTTCTTTTAGATGCTGAGCATGATCTTCCTTATTCTTTGAGAAGATCAAAATATCATCTATAAAGACCACCAAAAACTTATTGAGGAACTTTCGGAACACCCTGCTCATTAAATCAACGAAGTAAGAGGGTGCATTTAACAAGTCGAAAGGCATGACAAGCCACTTGAAGAAACCATCTGGAGTTCTGAACGCGGTCTTATCAATGCTGTCTTCAGCCACTCTTAGTTGATGAAACCCGGTAGCCAGATCTACTTGGGAGAAGACGAATGCGCCTACGAGCTGATCAAATAGATCGTCAATTCTTGGGAGTGGATGCCTATTCCTCTTGGTCAGCTTGTTCATCTCCCTATAATCAAAGCACATGCGAAGAGAACCGTCCGCTTTAGTTGCGAACAATACTGGAGCAGCCCATTCAGAAATACTCCACCTTATAAACCCCTTCTCAAGCAATTCTTTAACTTGCTTGCTGAGTTCTTTCCTTTCCCTTAGATCCATTTGTCTAACGGGTAAAGAAACGGGTTTTGCATTGTCCACGAGGTATATGCCGAAGTCTGTCTTTCGCTTCGGAGGTAAGCCCTTTACCTCTTCAAACACATCTGTGTATTCACGGACTACCCTTACAGACTACAAGTTCTCAACAGACGCATCAAGAGATTCTAGATAACTAAGCATAACGGATTTCATAGTGTTACAAGAAATTTCGAGAGTGTTACCGAGGCGAGTCATGAGTCTAACCACTCTCTTTTCACAATCGAGGACAGCACCATTACTGGATAGCCAGTCCGTGCCTAGAATCAACCCATAGCCGTGAAGCCCAAAACAAAGGCATTACATCTAAACCCAATGCTTAGTATAGATATTTTCAAATCCAAACAAAACATTGACAAATAAGTTGAGCCCCCAATTGGATTTGAAACAACCAAGGAATCCTCTACTATACTGGTGTCTAGGTGCAGAGATTCCACTAAAGCAGTAGATATAAAATAGTGCGATGCACCAGAATCAAATAGTGTACGAACAGGATGATAAAAAAGATAGACTAAACTTTCGACAGAAATATTTCTACCTCGTTCTTGTGATGGTGCCGTGAGAGCGTGAACTTGTCCTCCAGAAGAAGGTCCAGCTCCCTGCCCTTGCTTCCTTGGGCAGACCCTAGCCATGTGTCCTGTCTCACCACAGTGGAAACAGCCACCCATCTTCCTTTTCTTCTTCTTGCAGTCTTTGATCAAATGCCTTGGAATGCAACAGAAATTACACTTTCTCTTTTCACGAGGTTTGTTGTTCTTCCCGCCATTCTTTGAATCAGCCTTCTTGTTCTGCGACCCCTCCCCCTTGTTATCTTGAGGCACTTCCGCTTTTGCCTCAATCTTTCCCTTGTCTTCCTCATGTAAGAGTGCCATGTCCACTAACCTCTCGTAAGTAGCCCCCATAGGTATATGGGTCATAGCCAAGCTGTGAAGTGGCTCATTCAATCCTTTGACTAAGCGGAGAGCCTTCTTATGAGGAGTATTCACTCCAGTCCGAATCAGGTTAGCTGATTGAATTGATTGACATACTCCTTGACCGTCATACTTCCTTGCTTAAGAGATAAGAACTTTTCCAGCTGTAGACTTCGCTCAGCTTGTGAGAGGAATTTCATCTCAAACCTTATTTTGAAATCTATCCATGTGTCAACTGGTCATTCAGCATTAGGTAATTCCCACCAGTAGGAAGCTTCATCTATGAGCAATCATACAACCAGCTGTATCTTCTGCCTATCGTCTACCTCGAAGATAACGAACAGATCCTCAGTTTCTTTGAGCCAGTTCCTAGCTTCTACGAATGATTCAGTTCTCTTGAAATCCTTTCCACCCATGGCCCGAAAGTCTCTACAAATCTTTGAGAAAGCATTTGCATAAGGAGGAGGAGGAGGAACCGCTGCAGCTGGAGGAGGAGGAATATATTTTGGGCCTGCGTCGTTAGCCCTAGCCTCTAAGTACCTCGTGAACCAGCCAGGTATCGGTACAACCCCTGTAAGGTGAAGATTCCTAGACATGCTGAAATGAAAAAGAAAAGATTCAAAACGAAGGATAGAAAGATAGTGCATATGGCTTTGGGGATTATGCCTTTTTAAAATTTAAAACAACACTCTTTCTTGTAAAATGCTTCTTTATATTTTTTTTGAAAATAATTTTCAAAAACTCTTATCTGATCTGGTAAACCTTTGCTCTGATACCAAGTGAAACACCCCACCTCCGTTAAGGTCACTCACAAAGGGAATGCCTTAACTTTGGTGGAGGGTTATTGGTACAAGATACAGAAAACTTTGCAAGACAGATAAATATAAGCAGCGAAATTCAAATATTTATTGAATACGTGTTTCAATACAAAAGCATTATATCAAATTGTCTCAAAACAACTTCCAAAACATTACAACATAATTTTTGTCTTGATTATTTAATAAAGAAGCATAAATCATTAATAAAACGACATAAATCCCCAAGTATAATGTTCAAGAGCCATAGCCAAGGTGAGAGAGAGTCCAAATCATACATCTACTTTCTTGAAGCTTGCAAAGAGTCTGACTAAGCTACAGTATTCTCTCCCTGTGGACGCGGGGGGTGGGGGGACGGAAGAAAAGAGGACGAAAGAAAACGGGTCAGACAATAAGTCTGGTAAGTTCGGTGATTAGTAGTATTTAAACAAGGAAAGGGATCATGACAGTAATAACAGAACATAGGATAATAACCTAATATAAGATAAGAGGAACATGTGATTGCACCCATTACTATAGCCTCTGCACCTACTTAACCATTGGTTCAACCATCCCTACGTGTTCATTACAAACGATCCCCTTAATGATCGGCTCCTACTCGTATGCATTCATATCTTGTGTCATTCGACCCCGCTTGACTGTTGATACCCGTGCTGGTCCCACCATGGTGTGTATCAGTCCCTCTGGTGGTAACTCGACACGATTCAGGATGCACAGTGTATACTAATGATGCCCAGTGCGTGCTTTTTCCACTCCGGAGTACGTGCACGCCCATACTCCGTCGGAACCTACACTGGTGCACCAACCACCGACGTTTTGACCGCTTATAATCAGCCCAGTAATCGTGCCCCACCCTGCCTAGTTTCAGGGTTCCATGATACATCTATGTGGGTTACTGCTAAAATGGGTCCCCGCTACTAGGGTTTTCTAGTCAACATGTTTATTTGGTTAAGCGTCCAAGCTTACCTAACCCCACCCATTCGTTTAGTTAACATGTCGAATCGGTTAATTGTTTTCCTTAATTGACTTAACCTTACCAATCCTGACTTAGCTTAAGTTTATTAAAGCACCAACCACTCACATTATATAGGTATTGTTGTGGTCACTGGATGTACTGGTCGGTTCCGGGCAGATTTACACCACAACTCAGTCTAACCTCGGGTTCTTTTTGGGCTTGATGCACTAACGACCCACATTAGACAGGTCTTGTTGTGGTCACTGGATATGCCGGTCAGTTCCGGCCAGTTTTACACTACAACTCAGTCTAACCTCGGGTTAGGCATATTCATCTTTTTCAAAATTCACATTTTTCTATATATGTCTAATTTCTTTATGTAAATTAATTTTAATTTAATCATGCCATAATTATCTTTTGATTATGCTCACAATAAATGGTATATCAAATATACCATTTTATGAACAAATTTATGTCATGAATTTTCATATTTTCCCACCGCTACCCCCGTGGAATGTACACATGAATCACATAAAATGTTGGGCTAGTAAATTAACCCAACCCATAAACAAGGAAAGGGGTAATAAAAAAGAGACATGAAATAAACATAAAATAGCTTAATTTTAACTTGTCATGTGTAACTTGGCATAGAGGTATCATTTAACTTTAACTAAATGGGCAAAGGTGAACTTATGACTAAGTTGGGTCTACTTGTCATGTAAACTTGACAAAGGTCTAGGATGGAGGTTTAACATATAATCACAGTTTTAAACCACAACTTAGCATATTAACTTATGTGTGTTAAATATAAGAGAACTATTATCGACATATTCGAATCATAACTTAACATGATGACTTATGTGTTAAAACATAAAAGGACTACAATTCCAAATTTTACCACATAATTTGATTCAATCTAACATGAATATACATGAGTGTTGATCTAACATATAAGCATGTGTTTTAGATCATAAACTTGCAAATAACCACCAATTTATAACATGACATGTTTCACCATTTAATTGGCAAAATAAATCCATTACCCAATCATAATAGATTCCAATAACATACAATATCTTCATCACCATAAGCATATAGACATGATTAATATACAACGTGTTCATCACCACAAGCATATAGACATGATTAATTACAACGATACTTTAAGATAGACAAGAATCAAATCTTATACATAAGCAACATTCTATATTCAAATTACAACATACCATGATTCAGTTGAAAGAACGTTTAAATCTGCGTAATAACCAACTTACAAACTAAAAAGGAATTCTTGCGTTCAGAAATCTGAATTCTGAAATTGCTAAGCTCGCCCTTGATGTAGATCGTTGAATTTGATTACTTTAATTTGATTTTGATTCAGTTTTTAATCTCGTCTTTGAATTGGTGACGGCTACTCCAAGTTCTCTATTGACGGCATGATAGTTCCAGGATTATTTTTGTGTGATTTTTAGTTTGAGCATTTTGTTGTTTATATAGAATCTCAATTTAATTTGAGCCGTCGGATGATCCTAGAGTTAACCACAACCATTCAGTCAGGATAGGGTGACACCTCAGCCCTAATGGCTCAGCAGGGAGTCAGAAAGGACTCAGTAATGACTCACAGTATGGATCAGATCACACTAGAAAGCTATGCAGGCTCTTTGCTTGGCCTGGGCGCACTTGGTAGGTGCGCCAGTGCAATTTTTGTATTGGCGCACTTCCTAAGTGCGCCAGTGCATCTTTTGTACTGCCGCACTTCCCAAGTGTGCCAGTGCATTTTTTTATTTTTTCCTCGTTTTCTGCTTTAACTTCACTCGTCCATATCTCCTTCATACAGTGTCCGTTTTATGCAAACTCAGACTCTATCTTAAGCAGAATTCCGAGCCGAATGCAATGGCGTAACCGTTTCCCTTAATTCTCACATTTGAAATTAAATATTCTTTAATTCATTACTATAACATTAACAAAAAATACGGGGTGTTACACCTGTGGTATTTTTTGGGAAATCAATTTGTGATTTGATGGGTATGATGATGTGGCATTCAAAGTAAATGAAGGCGTGATCTGTACAGAGGTACGTTGTAACCTCAAGCCTCATCAACTCGGAAATGACAGAAATCAGGCAGGCAGCATGGCTAAGTGGGCCGCACCCAATTAGGGTATATTGTCGCCATCTAGAAAATATTCATATTTGTACTTCATTCAATTCTGTATCTCCCGGGAACAGTTATGTTGGAATACTAACCGAGGGGTTGCAATATATTCGATACATTCAAGAGAAATGAATGGTCGGTCATGTGTGGCCGAGTTGCAAGATGTTCGTGTTGAACTCCAGTGTATCGCTTCTAGAGTACGCTGATCGGAAGGTGGATCCATACATTGTCATAGTTGGAATCCATTCCCCAAATAAGAGCCCGCGGTTTTGATTGCATATTATATATGTAGAATGTTAGATGCAAGCGTTTCTGCTAGATTTCTATTTACTTGATCTAGACATTATTATAATATCAGACAAGTATCGTTTTAGAAATATTTTGGGTTATCATAAGGTAAAAGCCACTCGTGTTTATGTGTGGATCGGTCTTACGATTATCCTTTCTTTTAAAGAATTTTGAAAGTTAAATCAAATGATTTGAGTTTACTCACACCAGTCACATGACCGACCCAGAGTTTATTTTGTTTTCCCTAAACTCTTGGGTGCCCAATTTTGTACGGGCAGTCAAGTAGTAGGGATTTACAGATACTTGAAGAGCTGGAGCAGGAGGCTTCAGGATTTTATAGCTATTGTTATTTCCGTTGTATTGTAAGTGTTATACTCTAATAATGGTATTGTATACAAATACTGTTTTATTTCAAAGTTACGTTATGAAATATATTTATTCATTCCGCTGTGAGATTCGTGTTTACTCTGATGTTGTGTTTTTCTTCTTCTTCTATTCTAAGTTTCTATATTATCTATTCTCACCCTCTAATTTCTTTCATTAACTACCGGTACTTTCGATGTTTGGATAATCGACGTGGGTTTTATGTCGATGACCAAAGTCAAAAAATTTCCGGGTTGTTACATTTTATTTACCTCTCAGACCTTGAGACGACAACATTCTTACCTTCAGAAAAGATATAGAAGTTTATCAACGAATCTCATTACAATAATTTTCCCCACACTTCTACTACTGTACAATTTTACATATGGTTTGTAACTCCATAAATTTTCTTTTAAAAAATTATTTAAATCCAAGTCATGCTTTCTCAATTAAAACCATCTTTATATTCCTTCTTTAGGCTTTTTAAATTCCCTTTAACTTCCTTTAGATCACAAATCCCATTTTGGACATGTTCCGATTCTAAAAATCATTTATAACATTAATTCACTTATGATTTGCCTTTATAATATCCCATCTTGGGTTTTATAAAAATCCGACCAATTGAACAATTAATAGGAGTTTATATTAAATATAAATTAGCTTACCATTTCTCTTATCTTCACATAAGGCTTTATAACTTCATACACTTCCATTTAAGGAAACTAAATTTTAAGATTTATCACCTTTGATTATTATTAAAATAGTAATAATCAATTCCAACACCCTTAGAAATCAGTTTTTTTATTCCTTCATTAATTGTTGATCTTCCTTTTAAAATAGGAATCCATAATGAAAAAAATGATTAATGATTCAATAATTAATAATATAACAATTGTCTTAGTCAAGACAAAACAAGGTTAATCCGTTAACTAATTCCATTAGTCCTTTCCTTTAACCACTCTAAATAATTTTCTTTAATTTAATTAATAATCTAATTAAATTAAATAATCGCAATTAATTGTTATTTGAAACAAATAATTCAGTCTTTAACCATTTGGTTAATTTCTGCTTATTGCTTGTAGAACTCATTAACGTAAGAATTAGCTTTATATATTCAGTTTATAATTAACCAATAAAAATAATTATTCATTTCTTTTAATAACCATTCTTTTAAATAATCTATATAAAATAGAATTCAAAATCCGTTATTGATTATAAAATTAAATTCTTATAACCTTATTCCTTCGATTTACCTGAATGTAAATCAACGTTTATAAAATGATTTATTTTTAGGGCAACCGTTACTAATTGCCCAACCAATATCATCTATTGGTTAATAACAAACAAATGTTGAATTTTAATTCAATGATCATCAATAAAACAATCATTCAATTATATACTGGTTAAACAGTTCATTTATAATATAATATGAATATAAACAACATATTTGAGGAATCTAGTTGGATCCCTCCAACCTGTCCTTCCCTGCATCAAAATGAGTTACCTTACATTCAATACGATAATACATTTATCATGGTAAATAGAAACAAGCAGTTCAACTAATAACAGTCAATTTATAATGTCTATTCAAACACCCAATTATATATCTAATACATTTATATTACTATAAACGTAACCAACAAGGTAAGTTACTTCATTTGGATTCTAATCGTTAGAATAACGATTTAATTCGATTAAATTAAACAAATGTTTAATTTAATCAATGAATATTAAAAATATTCAACACACATGCAATCAATCATTCAATCAACAATCATTTGCAAACATTGCACATAAAATAAAACCCGGTTTATATAAAATATAAACGGGATAAACTGAGTGAGTTAAACTCACCTTGGGTTTCTATTTGTTGTTGAAACTGTTTGTTCTAATTAAATCAAATGGACGTTTAATTTAATTAAAACTGTGGTTGCTCCCAACTCCATTCAAGCCGACTCCATGATAGTACGTCCGTCGATACGGTCACAACGTCCTCTGGTTTGCTCCATTCTGTTAAAATATGGCATGTCATACCAATTATAAGGTACGATATTACTTAAGTTAATTTATACATTAATAACTAGTATGAACCCGTGCTTCTCACATAGGTTTCACATCAAAATATTTTTGTTACCTAATGCAAAGTTTGTGTTGCTACCAAGTCCCTATATCAAATTTTTGGATGGTTCGGTTATAAAGGAATGTAAATACTACCGTTTCAAAAGATTGTTGTATTTGATTCAAGGCCAAGCTATCCACCAACTAAAGTAATAATATTTAGTCTAAATCTTAATAATGTTAATTTTATAAACCATGATCATGCTCGGTATAATCATGTCTAGGCCATGTTTATTTCTGTAATATGTAATATATGTTTGTTTTAAATCTTTTGTGAAGAACCTAATATATATATAAAATGAACTGGAGTTCAGACAATTCACAAACCAAGTTTGGGCACGATTGAAATCTTTCGATAGGCTCTACTTATATTACTAATATGATATCCTCTGGTAAAACAAACCGTAGTCCACAACTTTGTATTTTGGTTTATTTTCTTCCTATGGAATTTGATATGCTTCACTAGAAACCTACATTAAGTACAAAATTACTTTGCCGAACTGATATACCGGGCACTTGTCTAAGGCATCTTGCAAAATTTCCTTTTATGTAATTACATGACTCCTATCTAAGACAAATCCTGGGCATCACGTTAAAATACTAGTGTGCATAAAAATATGGTTAGTCCCTTTAACCGAATTGGGTATATCGAATCGACTTGCATAGTGTAAATAATATTGGATACAAATAATTTGGACGGCACATTCCATTTTATATATACGTACTGTTTAGTATGGCCACGTTGCTACTGTTACAATAATATTTTCCTACTAACATTGCTACTTAGATTAGATAAGGCACAACATCTAGAACTAACCAGGCATGTAAAAATTTACTTACATTGATTATAGGCGAATTGGGCTCTGTTAAACTTGATTAGAAAAATTGCCGTATACTGTTCATCATCTCTTTTTTCTTTTCTTCTTCAGAGAACATGCGGTCTCCCATGAAAAGACAGCACCCACTTACACGCTTCCATGCCAAACACAATATCATTTCGCAGCGAACCACTCTTCCCAAACCACCGCTCGACACCGTACTCCGTTCATCCCGTCCTTTTTCCTGTCCATTCAACAGAACTCCCACTTCGCTGACTTTCTTCCTTCATCCAAAATTTGTACCTGCTACGTTAGTTTTCATCTCATATTCCCAAAAACATAGCGCATCACGCTGCTCTTCACGCTGTTCATTTGCTGATCAAGTAAAAAGGAACTGAACCACCTCTTTTCTTTCACATAGAACTCTCCACCCACCTTCTCTTCATGCAACCCATGCTCAGTCCACCAAATTGCACAGCTGTGCCACTTCTTTTATATTGTCCTGAATCCGAACACTACACACCATCACCTCATGGTTTCATCTCCTTGCTGCGCCTCTTGCTTCGTTAACAGCAGCCATGGCTGTCTACTTCTAGAGTCGTCCGTGTTGAACAACAGTATGCAGGCAACATGGCTAACGTTCCATGCAACTCCCACTTCTCACGCTATACCCTATTCTCTGAACCTTCCCTAAAACTTCCCCTGACAAACTGCCTTGTCATCTCTTCTTTTTCTCATAATACTACTTTCATTGTTTATATATATACATATCCTGCTGCTTTCGTGGGAAAGGAAGTTGTTAGCTAGCTTTTTGACCAAGCCACCAAGGTTCGTACTCACGAGAAAAATATGAAACTTCACGCCTTTAGCTCTCGAACATCCGATCGGATCGTCCCACCTTCCACGGATCGCGCTCACCCCTATGTCTCGCGATCCGATCCGTCCCTTTCATCTCGATCTGTCCTCGTCAGAGCTTCGAGACCCGATCCATCCATAGCAGAGCGATCTGACCCGTACCCTCTGCCTCTTCATGATCCAAGCCCCAGAAGTTAAGATGGAGGTTACGACTAAGTCTACGACGATTCGAGAATGCAGGATTTCACGACATCTGTCCGTAACTGCCATTTTGACTAATTCTTCATCAAGCCACGAACTAGTCCGAGATCTTTGGGATGTGCGCCACGTATGACCGCGATCCGCCTGCAAGTATCAGCTATAAAGTTCCCCGGACTCGGCATTTTCAGGATCTTTTGGGCAATTCCGAGTTCTCACTCCACCATTATTACATCTCTATTATTATTAATCAGAGCTGTCTCGAATTTATTGAGTGAACTGACATTGTAAAAGTGAGGTTGAGGGATAAATCATGGATTGTACTTGAAATTTAAGTATAGTCATATATATAAAGTGGACGTTGGCTTGTTAACGCCGAACCACTAAAAATCTCGTGTCTTTCTTGTTTTTTCTTGCATTTTTTTCTGATATTAATCTCTGCACGATTGAACAACTTGGGTGTTGGAGCCAATTTTGGATCTAACATTTTGGTGCTTTCACTGAGAACAAAGTCTCATCATATTGGATTGTAGTTCTTTTATTCGGACAATCAAGTTCGAAGAAAACGGTCCAAAACTCCACTGTTTCGATTTTTGAAAGATTAGATATCATGGCTGGAAAGAAGTCTAAGGTAGTATGAGCTTCCCAAGCGACTGAAGCTATAATCGAAGCGGTTGAAGAGAGCGTTCAGGAGTGGATCGAAGTCCTGTCCTCGGATCGTGGTAAAGTGGGGGCGATCCGACCCGATGAAGGTACGGCGATCCGACCAACTGAGGGTGTCACGACCCAATCCCAAGGTAACGTCGCCATCCCCCTACTGACCCTCCTGCGATCCGATCCCAGGGAACTACCACGAGCCACCAGCTTAGGAGGACCACGATACAGACTGATAATCAGACTACTACCCGACCCGAGAAGGAAATTATGGCTCGTTCCGCTCGTGCTGGAACTTCCTCTCAACCCGGTTCAAGTTCCTTGCATATCAGAGAAGATTAGGATGACCAGTTCGACCCTTCTGCCCCAGTTACCGAAGGACATCTGACTCGAATACTTGAAGCATTAGACAGACAAACTGATGAACTGGCTACTCAAAGGCAGGAGAGCTCGTTACTGCGTCAAAACATTATTGCCCTAGGCAGAAGAATTGACGATATTCAAAGGCAGGTTTCACCACCTCTAGCTCACCCTTTCTCTCCGGAACATACGTCGTCGTCTGAAGAGCCCCGAAGGAACCAACGATGGCCCCCGTTAGAAAGGCCCGATAATATAGAGTAGCTTCGATTTGAGTCACTTCCATCTCATGAAGAAGAGGCGCTTAACCAGGGAACTAATAACCGTAACTTAAATGAGCCCGCTCTACCACCAAGAAACGGCGTGCCTCCCACTCGTCGCATGATCGACCGCGGCAATAGGGGCCAGGGGAGTTCTGCTCAAGGACCAGATTTTGTAGCAGGACATCAAAGAAATGCTGGAGGAGGCCGTCGGGCAAGAAGTGCTGATCCCGAATCTACCCTGACCCATGCAGAGGTTGAAGCAATGATTAGGCAAGTCATGGTAGATAGTCGTGGACAGAGGAATGAAGATTGAGGCATAGATCGCAGTCATACGCCTTTTACTGACAACATATTGGATGTTACATTCCCGAGGCACTTCAATATGCCAACCATGAATCGCTATACGGGCAGGACTGAACCCATCCAGCATTTAATGCGATACTCCTGGTCGATGAATGCCATTGCAGCTACAGACACGGTAAAATGTAAAGCGTTCCCTATATTCTTGGAAGATGTGGCGTTATTGTGGTTTACATGCCTGCCAGCACGGTCAATATCCAGCTTCAGGGAATTGAGTGAGAAATTCGTGAACCAATTCCAACTTCATGCCCAGAGGTCTAAGAATGTGATCGAACTATCCCTTATTAAACAATGACCAGACGAAAGCCTGGGGTCATATTTGGATCGTTTTAACTTGGCTGTCACAGAAGTCAAAGACTTGCATGAGCAAACTGTGTCGATGGCCTTGATCGATGTCGTCGATAAAGATACTGAGTTTGGAAGATATCTGGCCGGCAAACCACCCCCGACCAGAGGAATATTTTATGAAAAAGCCAATGTTCGCCTGCGTCGGGAGGAGATATACGCTAATCGAAAACGAAAGGCTACCGACAAGGAAGATATCCAAAGCAACATGGCCATCAAGCAAACGGGAGATAGCTCAAGAAAAGTTGAAGTTAACGTTGGAAACAAAAATCAAGGCAGCGGTCGCCAATCAGGGAATAATAACAATAATCGAAAAAGAAATCAAGGAAATGACTCTCAGAGGAGATCCCGGCCCAGACCGCTTGAGAGCTTCACACCATTAAATGACACATTGGAAAACATCTTCCTGGATACATATAATGTCCTCCAATATAAAAGGCCTCCTTCGAGAGATTCTACAGAGAAAGAGCGTGAAACTGGAAAATTCTGTCTTTTCCATCAGATCCATGGTCATTCCATCAACGAATGTCGTCACTTAAGAGACGTGGTTGAAAGGCTACTCCGAGAAGGGAAGCTCGATGAGTATAGGGTGACTCCTAGGGACAAGGGGCAAGCCGTACAAGCCCCGAACCAAAGCCAACCTACTGCCAAACCGATGGCTCAGCAAAAAGGGAAAAATATCGTTATCAATACCATAATTGGTGGACTTCACCTGGAAGGGCACAGTTTTAGAGCTATGGATCAATACATAAATGCAGCTAAATAGCATTTCGAAGTGGGGGAATGTAGTAACCCCCAGGACAATGCTCCGATTAAGCAACAAAAGACGATGTCCGAAGACGTCATATTTCGCAAGCAAGAGAGTATTGGAGTACACTCCTCAAGTGAAGATCCGTTGGTAATCACTGTCACCATTGGCCCAGCTATAGTTCATAAAGTCTTGGTAGATAATGGGAGTTCAGTCAACATTTTGTTCAAGAAAACGTTCGACCAAATGAAACTCGAGCCGAAGGATTTGAAGCCATGTGAAGGTTTGATACGTGGATTTAATGGGGCCTCGACCGCTCCGGTAGGATACGTGGAATTATCAGTAACCCTTGGGGAAGGAGAACGCCATAGAGTGAGGATCCTCCCCTTCGTGGTCCTAGATATTGAATTGCCATACAATGCCTTCTTAGGCCGACCGGCCCTAGCCAAATTCAGGGCCTGTATTGCATGTTGGTGCTTATTGTTGAAATTCCCAACGGATTCCGGTGTGGGTGTTGTGAGAGGAGATCAAGTCGTTGCACGAGCATGCTACATTGCAGAATTAAAATTGCTCAGTAAAGGAAGAGATGTAGAGGCAAAAGGTGGTTCCTCCCCTCTAAGGGAGGAATCGTCATAGCAACTAAAGGAAATACCTTTAGGAGGGTCGCCCAGAGAATTTCCCGAGGACATAGACCCCAGAGAGGATGAAGAGCCTGGGGGTAGAAAGGCGACTCTCAATGAAGCAACTGCGGATGTATCAATCGATGATAGTGACCCAGAGAAGGTCCTGAAAATTGGATCCCAGTTGGATCCCGTTCGAGCCAAGGAACTAACAAATTTTCTGGAAGCTAACTTGGATGTATTAGCTTGGACCCATGCGGACATATGCGGGATACCTCCCTCAATTATGAGTCATTTGCTAAGCATTAACCCGAAACATCCTCCTGTCAAGCAGAAAAGGCGAATGCTGGGTCCAGAGAGGTCTGCCGCTTTGAAAGAAGAAGTCGAAAAGCAGAGAAATAACGGATTCATCATAGATTCAACCTACCCTGACTGGATTTCAAACCCGGTGTTGGTAAAAAAGGCCAATGGAAAGTGGCGAACATGCATCGATTTCTCTGATCTAAACAAAGCTTGTCCGAAGGATAGATTCCCATTGCCTAAAATCGATCAATTAGTAGATTCAACTGCAGGTCATGAACTCCTTTCTTTTATGGATGCCTATTCAGGATATAATCAGATCCCCATGCATGTCCTCGACCAAGAGCATACCAGCTTCATTACAGATTTGGGATTATATTGCTATATGGTGATGCCTTTCGGTCTGAAAAATGCTGGCTCTACATATCAACGGTTGGTGAACAGGATGTTCTATAACCAAATCGGGAAAACGATGGAGGTATACGTCGACGATATGTTGGTAAAGTCTAGACAGTCGTCCGATCATACCAACGATTTAGCAGAGATGTTTCAAATTCTCCAAAAATATGGAATGAAATTGAATCCGTTGAAATGCTCATTTGGGGTAGCATCTGGAAAATTCCTAGGGTTCATTGTAAGCTCGCGCGGAATTGAGATCAATCCAGACCAAATTACAGCAATTTGAAATATCCAAGAACCAAAGTAGATTAAAGATGTGCAAAGACTTGCGGGAAAAGTGGCAGCGCTCAACAGATTTATCTCAAAAGCTACAGATAATTGCATCCCGTTTTTCTAGCTAATAAAGCGAGGCAAGCGCAACTTTAAATGGACTCTTGATTGTATAAAAGCATTCCAGAACCTGTTGGACCATCTGGAGAGACCTCCGATACTGTCTAAGCCCGTGGTTTACGAGGATTTATTTGTGTACTTGGCAGTGTCATCCCACGCAATCAGTTCGGCTTTGGTAAGAGAAGAGGATAAGGTGCAAAGACCAGTGTACTATGTGAGTAAGAAATTGGCAGCTGTAGAACGAAATTACTCAGAGATAGAAAAGCTTGCGTACACTTTGCTGATTGCATCTAGGAAACTTCGTCACTATTTCCAGGCTCATCCCATCACTAATTATACTGATCACCCGCTTAATCAAGTCCTACAAAGGCCAGAAGCATCGAGAAGGTTGCTCAAATGGAACATTGAGCTGAGTCAATTCGACCTGAACTTCCAACCCCGGAGATCGATAAGAGGGCAGGCACTTGCAGATTTTATAGCAGAATTTACCATCCCAAAAGATGATGCGGTAATCGAGGAAGATGATCCGCCAAAGCTACTCCTCGACCCTAATTCCTGGAAACTATACACTGATGGAGCTAAAAATGACAGGCGATTAGGTGCTGGAGTGGTTCTTGAGAGTCTAGAGAAACGGCTAATATATTATGCTCTTAGATTGGATTTCCATGCAACTAATAATGATTCCAAGTATGAAGCTCTAATTGCCGGGTTGAAGCTTGCAAAGGAACCAGGAATAACAAAGTTGGACATCTTTTGTGACTCCAATTTAGTCGTGAACCAAGTTAATGATAAGTTTCAGGCTAAGAGTCCAAGGTTGATATCATATTTGGAAAAAGTGAAGAAGTTGCTGGATTGTTTTGATTACCACAGTATATCTCACATTCCTCGAATGGAGAATCAAAGAGCGGACAAGTTAGCGAAGATGGCTAGTTCCGATAATCCAGAACATACGGAGCTAGTTCCGATTGAAGAATTACAGTTCCCTAGCGTGGATCAGATGGAAGTTGATCCAGTACTAGAGATTGAACTTGAAAAGGAGTCATGGATGACCCCCCTAAAGAATTTTTTGATAAATGGAACGCTCCCATCAAAGAAAAGTGAGAGGCGTGCAGTTATACAGAAGGCTTCCCGGTATGTGTTGTGAGGCAATGTCCTATACAGACAAGGCTTCTCAATGCCCCTCCTCCGGTGCATCGCTCACGAAGACATCAAGTGTGTGCTGAAAGAGGTCCATGAAGGCGAATGCGGCGATCACACCAGGGGGCAAACACTGGCAAAGAACATATTGCGATACGGTTATTTTGGACCACCATAAACAAGGACGCAGCCAAGTATGCACGACGTTGCGACGCTTGCCAGAAATTCTCCAAGATTCCTAGGGCGCCACCTAGCCAGTTGAAGACAATGACAAGCCCGTGGCCTTTCGCCATATGGGGAATTGACATTATTGGGAGCCTTCCCCTAGCAAAAGGCGGAGAAAAGTTCGCTATTGTGGCCGTGGATTATTTTACTAAATGGGTAGAAGCGGATCCTTTGACCACGATCACAATCAAGCGAGTGATCACCTTTGTCGTTAAGAACATCATCTGTCGATTCGGGATTCCGAAAATCATCATAACCAATAATGGGACCCAATTCGATAGCACGGAATTTCAAGATTTCTGTCGGAAGTATCACATCGAGAAAAGATACACCTCTGTGGCACATCCGCAATCGAACGGACAAGTTGAAGCGACAAACAAGGTGATCAAGTCCATTCTAAAGAAAAGATTGAAGAGGGCCAATGCTATGTGGGTTGATGAATTACCCTTAGCACTATGGGCCTATAGAACAACGTACAAGTCGGCGACGGGTCACACCCCGTTTTCCCTTGCTTTCGGAGTTAAAGCAATTATTCCGGTCGAGTTAGAAGTACCATCTCATCGAACTATTTATTACGATCCGATGACCAACAATGAATTGCTCCTTGAATCCCTGGACATGGTTGAGGAAAAAAGGGACGAAGCCGACTTACATGCCCTGAGACACAAACAACAAATAGCTCGGTACTACAACAGAAGAGTTCGAGCTGGGACATTTGAACCCGGAGACTTGGTTCTGAATTGCGTCTTTCCTCCCCCGGTACATATAGGCCCAAAATGGGAAGGGCCGTACTCCATTTTACGAAGGCTTGATAATGGAACTGTAATAATCCGGAAATTCTGAGCCAGTTTAAAATTTTTATTTTGGCAATTTTAGCAAATTTTGAATATTTAAAATAGATTATTTTAAATAATATCAACGAGAAATTTAATTTGAATATAATTAGAACGTATATATTATATACGTCGTCGTTAGAATATAAATATTTATATATAATTATAAATAGAATTGAAAATGGCGCGGTAGTTCGATAATTCGATTTCAAACTTCAATTAAATGTACCGGGTGCAAAACAATCCGGATTTTAGTGAAACCAATAACATTAGGATCTAATTGGTAATATCTTTCCAACGAATCCGAAAAATCAAGATTTCATAGCGGGAATCAAAAGATATGTCCAGTTGAAAATTCTATATAGTCGCTATGGAATTCAGGCCCTTAAAAATGGAAATTTTGCAAACGACCTCGGATTTCGACGAAACCACTTTTGTTGGATCCGCAGTGTCAGATTATTGCTAGGTTTCAAATTTCATAATTTTTCGAATCAATATGTGAGTGTGGCAAAGGAAAACGCGTTTGACCAGTTTTAGTTGATTTTAATCGACTGGAAATTGGCCATTTTTCAAACGGTCTCAGAACTCGACGAAACTAGTTTTGTTAGGACCGCATCGTCAATACGAAGCTAGAAAATATTTTTTGGGAATTTTTCTAGTTAGTATGTGGCCCCGGTAAATTGAAATGCGCGTTCAAATTCAATATATAGAGTTATATTTTGGACGAAAACTGATCGAAACGATCAAATCAGCTTGCGATACATATCCCATTGTGTTCGGAATGGGGGTAAAACGCTATGGACGACAGGCGGTGGGCCTCGTTTCGAGGTCGTATGTGAAAGTCAACTTTTTGCAAAATAAAATAAAATATATTATATCTTCCCTCCCTCTCCCTTTATCTTTCTGGCCCCCCCCTTCGTTTTCATTTCGATCCGATGAAAAAAAAAGAAAAAAAAATGAATACAAATCGCTCCTCCCCCCTCGTGGAGCCGCCGCCACCACCAAAGGGGCGCCACCTCCATCGGCCACCGCACCAAGCCCCCTCGACGCCTCCTACCTCGCGAAGCATCCCCCCTCTCGAATCCCTCCCGCGCCTCGATCCTCTCTCCTTCCCAACGCATAGATCCCCCCGACCACCAGCAGCCCGCCGCCACCCTCTGACCACCTGCGACGCCTCCCATGCCCCACCTCAGCTGCAGCAGCCCCCCCTCTTGAAGCCCGACGAACCAAAAAACCCCGACCTGCCGCCCCTCCATGACCTCCGACGCGGTCTTCTCTCCCCCCCCCCCCCCCCCCAGTCCAGCGTAAAGCGTAGTAGGTATGTTTTTATTTATTTTTTTTATCTATTTTTTTTCGATTTTATAAATACACTTTATTTTGTAAAGTAAAAATAACATATATTTTTTTTAAAGGGAATAACAGTTAATAATATGATTGTTAGGTCATTAGAAAAATACGATTTTTTTTATTATGGTATGACATATAAAAATTTGATTTTTATTTTGTTTAAAAGCTTTGATTTTTATTTTTATATAACAAAAGTAGTGATTTTTATTTATATAAAATTTAGATGTTTATCTCAGAAAAGACGAGATTTTTAAAATAGAAAAGACGAGATTTTTAAAATAGAAATGACGAGATTTTTTAAAATAGAAAAGACGATATTTTGAGATGAGTAGTGAAGTAAAAATATGATTTTTACTTCGAGAAAAATATGATTTTTAGCATATAGGAAGTATTAAAAATATAATCTTTACTATATAGAAGAAGTAAAAATATGATTTTTGGTTAGGTAGAAAATTAAAAATATAATTTTTACATGATAGGAATATTAAAAATATCATCTTTATATAGGTAGCAAAATAAAAGCGATATTTTTAAATATGAAAAGGCGATATTTTTAAATATGAAAAGGCGATATTTTTAGATATGAAAAGACGATATTTTGAGATGAGTAGTGAAGTAAAAACATGATTTTTACTTCGAGAAAAATATAAATTTTATATTATAGAAAGGCAAATCTATATTTTTGAAAAGGCGAAACCTTTATATGAAGAATGGCGAAATAAAAATATAATCTTTGTCATGAAAGAAAAGTGGTCTTTGAAAACGAATTGTAGTGATTTTTGAAAACAAAGAGAAGTGATTTTTAAGAAGTTAAAAATATAATTTTTATATGCTGTAAAGAATAGAAATGTAATTTTTATTATAGTAGTGTATTAAAAATATAATTTTTATACTAGTGAGATAGTAAAAATTCGATTTTTATATATTGTATAACGAAGTAAAAATTCGATTTTTATATACTGAATAACGAAGAAAAAATTCGATTTTTATATATTGAATAGCATAGTAAAAATTCGATTTTTACATATGTAGTGGCTACGGGCAACGAAGATGAACAAGGCGAGAACGTTGAAGATTTCTATCAAAGAAGAGTCAAGATGATTGGATAGCTTTCGGTGAGAATTTCTCACCTTTTAATTTCTTTTTCTAGCTATATATATATACTAGGATGCAGACGGTGCTTAGTAGCACCCGACACAATCGTCCACAGACCATGGACTTGTTTGTTTGGTTGTATAAATTAGTTGGTTGATTTGATTTGAATTTGGTTGTTTGGTAAATTTGATTGATATGTGAATGGCGCGGGCCTTCACTAGACCGGGGATAAAGCTAGGCCTCGTCCCATTTCTAGTATCGTGCCGTTATGCCGCCGAAATTTTCTAAAATATGTTAGAAAAATAAAAATATCATTTTTATTGTGTAAAGGAACTGAATAGAAATTCATATGTTAAGATAAAATGTTTTATCGTTAAAAATATAATTTTTAACGTGAAAGTGAATAAATAAATATTTATAAACAAATCGGCCGATTTGTTTATATACACTGATTTGACTGATATTGATTGGGTCGATAAATTTTACACATCGCCCAACTGCACAAATAAAATATGTGTTTGATTGTTTGAAACCCCACACGGGTGTTGGGATGAAATTTGAAGTTCACTCATCCTGATTGATTAAATATGTCGATCGATTGATTGACAGGCTGTTATAAGCGTTAGATATCTATATTTGATGCTTATACAGTTTAGTGCACTTTGGTTGATGGTTGATTATTTTTCAATGCTATTATATACATGTGCTGTATGAAAATCCATATAATTAATATTATATGGTGATTGATTGGGCCTCATTCCAATTTAGAAGATAAAGAATATATAATAAAGGTTCATGTGTTGACTGCACTCATCCGTTGGGATTAGTCATGTGTTGAACGAAATATTTTTAATAATAAAATTACATCTTTATCAATATAATATAAAGGTTCATGTGTTGACTGTACTCATCCGTTGGGATTAGTCATGTGTTGAACGAAATATTTTTAATAATAAAATTACATCTTTATCAATATAATATAAAGGTTCATGTGTTGACTGCACTCATCCGTTGAGATTAGTCATGTGTTGAACGAAATATTTTTAATAATAAAATTACATCTTTATCAATATAATATAAAGGTTCATGTGTTGACTGTACTCATCCGTTGAGATTAGTCATGTGTTGAACGAAATATTTTGAAAGTAACAAATATTTTGATGATAGGAAATATTTGAAATAGAATATTTGAAAATAGAAATACATTAAGCCGTGTTGATTAGATTGACGCCATTTTGACGTGAACGATATTTATCTCGATTTTATTGATTTCGAAATGAATTAAATTGAAAACGATTTCGAAATTAATTGAATATAAAACGATTTCGAAATGAATTGAATATAAAACGATTTCGAAATGAATTGAATATAAAACGATTTCGAAATGAATTGAATCGAATAGAAAACCAATTTGAATTGAATCGAATAGAAAACCAATTTGAATTGAATCGAATAGAAAACCAATTTGAATTGATTCGAATAGAAAACCAATTTGAATTGAAGCGAATAGAAAACCAATTTGAATTGAATCGAATAGAAAACCAATTTGAATTGAATCGAATAGAAAACCAATTTGAATTGAATCGAATAGAAAACCAATTTGAATTGAATCGAATAGAAAACGACTTTGGAATTGAATTGAATTGAAAACGAATTCAAATTGAATTGAAAGCGAATTGAAATGAATTCAAATTGAATTGAAATTTGAATTGAATAGAAATGAATTTTAAAACGAATTTATAAGAAGAAAATTAATTTTGATTTGAATTGAAATAGCAGTTGAAATTGTTTTTGAAACAAATTTAAAAACTATTTATAAAATTCGTTTTATATAGAAATCGACGAAATATATATTATATATATTATATATATAATATAATGGCCTGATTAGAACGCGCCGCGCCGCGGCAGTTCGTGAATTTCGACCATTTATTTCAAACGGACATTACGGGAGATCCGACTGTCGGATTCTCCTAAAACCGGAACCGTTGGGTTCGTATCGAAAAGAGCTTTCTAACGAATATTAGAAATTTGAAATCTAACGGTTGGATTTGGAGATACGCCCAAATCAAATTTGAAAAAGGTCGTTGTAAGTGCAGTTCGATGGCCATTGTTGGAAATTGATTGTACGGGCCTTAATAAATTTATTAAAAATAGTAATAATTTGTGTAAAATCATAAGAAATGATTTGGGAAAATTTGGGATGGAAAACTCCATATTTGAAAAGATAAAAATAGATTTTATCAAAATGAACTAGTTTGAACTAAATTTAAAACCCGATTTGTTTTTAAATAAATAAATTAGATTTAAAAAGGGGTTTTAAATAATCGGAAATCCTAATATATTTGATTTAAATTGAACTAGAATTGATTTGTGGGTTCATCGTGAACGGTGTTTTAAATAACACTAGTTCTTTAACCTGATAACAAATAGAATGTGATTTGGGTTTGTCGTGAACTGTGTTTTAAATAACACCTAGTTCTTTAACCCAGTAAAAGGGGTTTTAATGAATCTGTAATTAGATTGAAATGTGAATCTATAATCTAAATTATCCAATTTAGAAATGAGCGAGAATGGAGTACCGCCAGTTTTGCTCCAAAGCGATAGTTAAATCTTTAATTAGATTTGAACGTGAAATGGTAATAAATCTTACCGATAACACCATAGTATTAGATATGGAGTATTACCAGTTTTGCTTCATGGGATGAATAGGTTGGGATTGGGAAATAAATTAAATAATTACTTCGGTGTGGTGCGCTAATCTCGACTAGTTTAGAAAACCATAATCTGGTTTGAAATGACATCCAAAGGAAGATTAAAGGATAAATTCTAAAGAATTTATCTTGGATAAAATTAATGGGAACCTTTCCCTAAGAATATGATTTTGTGAATAAAAGAATATTCTGAATTGGAATGAGGCGTATGTTGTGTTTTTGTAATATTTGTTTTTAATATACGCGGGTTGTTCGGAAAGGCCGGGTTTATACCCATTCTGAATAACCGATTCGACGATAAGTCGAAGATGAAGACGGTGGTCGAAGACCGGAAGTCTTCACATCATTTGGGTAATTACTGACGATCCTGATTGGGTTGTACACCCAAGAGGATGGAAATAGTTGGTGGTCGTCCAGACGTACTTGGAGATGGATGGATACGCGAGGAAAGTGCCTCCGGTTTCGTTCAGACCCAGAACGGACTTGTAAATGGATTGTGTGTCTGACATTAGATTTTATTCTGTGTTGATTGATTTCTATTAAATATACATCTGTTTGGCGGTGGAGAATTTATTCTTTTGCTTAACGCCCTTCTCTGAGACGTACGAGCTCAGAGGTTGTATATCGATGGACATCAATCGCATGGCATGAATTGCCTGTGTGGCACGCTAAGATGCAATGATCAAGGCTTCTATTGAAAAGCAAAGTCTTGCGGTTGATGATCAAAGCACGGCCTACGTGGAAGCTTTGTGTATAACGTGAATTCGCGAGCCTCACACCTCGGTATGAGTCAAAAACGGGATACGGACTGCAGGGAGAGCACGACGTTTCTTTCTAGCTTTGGTGGTGTCAGTGACTTACCAGCCCTGACATTTATATACTTTTCACCTTTTTGGTTGTTGGAATGCGAGGCGCCTCGATTATAGGTCTGTAAGGACCGGGAAACGTGTGTTCAGGCATAATTAATCCTCTAACGTAAGTGAGGACCGGCCCTGAAGCATCCAGGGGTTGCCCAAAGTGCGTAGCCCTGGGACATTTGCTAGAGTGTCTCGAACGCGGAGAGGAGCTTGCCCCTTGCCTCGACTCATGACGGAATCCAATTTCCAATACGTGTAATTCGTCTTTAATTGTAGAACTAGTATGGCGACATAGTAGATGGTAGCTATGCCGTCTATAATTTATATTTATGATTGAAATGTTTTGACACTATTCACTTATTATAGTATCAAATGATTTGTTTTAAACGTATCAAGCATGTTTGGCTGTTATAAGGTAAAACCCTATCCTCCGGCTTGCGTTGCATTGTGTGATGGGACCTGGGTCTTATAATAGCTTCATTTTTCGAAAAAGCATTGCGTTGTTTATTCTATGCACTAGTATTCTTGGGAGGAAACCCGTTCCGTGTTATACGGCGTGGTCCCTTGAATTACTATCTTTTAAAATAAAGCTTTAAATAACTGTTTTAGTTCTCACACCAGTCACATGACTGACCTGGAGTTTATTGTTTTAACCTAAACTCTGGGTGCCCCTATTTTCCGCACGGGCAGCTAGTAGTTTTGGTTTTGCAGATTTATATTCACAGGATCCTGGTTTACAGCTGGAATGATATCCGGAAAGCTCTGTATCCGTATACCACCTTCAGTTGTGCTTTGTATTATTTTCCGCTGCTATGTAATTTATTGTAATCTCTGATATTTATCGAATGTAATTTATTCATTTATACTCTGTATATTCTTGTATCTGATGCAATTGTTGTAATAACAAGTGAAATGTTCTTCCGTCTGCGTTCTGATTTGTCCTGTTCTCAAATGCTCAGGAGTTTCGAACGGTCTAGATCGGTTTAACGACTGATTCAGATCGAGCGAAATTCCATGTCGTCACATTTGGTATCAGAGCTTTGGTTTACAGAGCTCGAGAACAAGGCACATTAGAACCATACGAAAGAATTCATCAGATATTGGATTAGTAATATCCAATTAGAATGACTCGTTAGAGATAGGATCAGTAGTATCCTAGAACGAGTGTGAAGAGTATATTTTCCAAATGAAAACAATTTTGTTTAGAAAATTTAAACCATTTTATACGTATTTGAATATTTATTTATTTTAAATATGGACAATCCAATATATAAAGGTTTTGTATATACGCGTCATGAACGTATATTCGAAGTTTTAATATACTGGATAGATATAGGATTACACTCTAGTCGCTCGGGGATGATTTTGATGATGGAGCTCCATCACCAAAATTTATGTTCGTGTTTCGAAGGTGTGATTTTCTATATATTTCCATTAGACTGGTGTGAGAACCAAAACTTATATAGCTAGAACACATTGTTGTGAATTGGCATCAAAACATGATTTTTTGTATATGTATCAAAATTATGAATTTGAAACTCTAATTCACTAATTGATTGATGTTTGTGTTGTTTGTTTATTTGTTTGCTAATTTTGAACCATTATGCCTAATTGCATCAAATATTGAATTATATTGAAAATTGGTCGCATTTGCTTGTATATACATATACTTATATTGAACAGGTCATAGCAAGGAGGCTAGAGCCGAAGAATAAAATTTGTTTGCCCGACAAATAGGTACATGTTTACTACATAATTTACTGTTTTGTTTGGGTGATGATGATTTTATGAGCCTATTGGCTAGCCGCTTGGCTTTTTCTTTTTCTTTTTGAGATTAGAAGGACCGGGGAAGCTATTTGAAATTCCCCGATGCTCCCGGTGCAGGGAGGTTATGGCGAAATTTTTCGAAAATTTAGGGTGTTAGCCAAATTTTTGGAAAATTTGAAAATTCTCAGAAACTGAAATGTTGGAGAATGGAAACCAGATCGAACATAGAATTGATTAATCAAACCACTTTCGACTTTGTTCCTTTTCGGGGACGAAAAGTTTTAAGTGGGGGAGATTGTAATAACCCGGAAATTCTGAGCGAGTTTAAAATTTTTATTTTGGCAATTTTAGCGAATTTTGAATATTTAAAATAGATTATTTTAAATAATATCGACGAGAAATTTAATTTGAATATAATTAGAACGTATATATTATATACGTCGTCGTTAGAATATAAATATTTATATATAATTATAAATAGAATTGAAAATGGCGCGGTAGTTCGATAATTCGATTTCAAACTTCAATTAAATGTACCGGGTGCAAAACAATCCGGATTTTAGTGAAACCAAAAACATTAGGATCTAATTGGTAATATCATTCCAACGAATCCGAAAAATCAAGATTTCATAGCGGGAATCAAAAGATATGTCCAGTTGAAAATTCTATATAGTCGCTATGGAATTCAGGCCCTTAAAAATGGAAATTTTGCAAACGACCTCGGATTTCGACGAAACCACTTTTGTTGGATCCGCAGTGTCAGATTATTGCTAGGTTTCAAATTTCATAATTTTTCGAATCAATATGTGAGCGTGGAAAAGGAAAACGCGTTTGACCAGTTTTAGTTGATTTTAATCGACTGGAAATTGGCCATTTTTCAAACGGTCTCAGAATTCGACGAAACTAGTTTTGTTAGGACCGCATCGTCAATACGAAGCTAGAAAATATTTTTTGGGAATTTTTCTAGTTAGTATGTGGCCCCGGTAAATTGAAATGCGCGTTCAAATTCAATATATAGAGTTATATGTTGATTTTGACGAAAACTGATCGAAACGATCAAATCAGCTTGCGATACATATCCCATTGTGTTCGGAATGGGGGTAAAACGCTATGGACGACAGGCGGTGGGCCTCGTTTCGAGATCGTATGTGAAAGTCAACTTTTTGCAAAATAAAATAAAATAAAATAAAATATATCTTCCCTCCCTCTCCCTTTATCTTTCTGCCCCCCCCCCCCCCTTCGTTTTCATTTCGATCCGATGAAAAAAAGAAAAGAAAAAAAAACGAAGACAAATCGCTCCTCCCCCCTCGTGGAGCCGCTGCCGCCACCAAAGGGGCGCCACCTCCATCGGCCACCGCACCAAGCCCCCTCGACGCCTCCTACCTCGCGAAGCTTCCCCCCCTCTCGAATCCCTCTCGCGCCTCGATCCTCTCTCCTTCCCAACGCATAGACCCCCCGACCACCAGCAGCCCGCCGCCACCCTCTGACCACCTGCGACGCCTCCCACGCCCCACCTCAGCCGCAGCAGCCCCCCTGAAGCCCGACGAACCCAAAAACTCGACCTGCCGCCCCTCCATGACCTCCGACGCGGTCTTCTCTTCCCCCCTAGTCCAGCGTAAAGCGTAGTAGGTATGTTTTTTATTTATTTATTTTATTTTTTTATCTATTTTTTTTCGATTTTATAAATACACTTTATTTTGTAAAGTAAAAATAACATATATTTTTTTTAAAGGGAATAACAGTTAATAATATGATTGTTAGGTCATTAGAAAAATACGATTTTTTTTATTATGGTATGACATATAAAAATTTGATTTTTATTTTGTTTAAAAGCTTTGATCTTTATTTTTATATAACAAAAGTAGTGATTTTTATTTATATAAAATTTAGATGTTTATCTCAGAAAAGATGAGATTTTTAAAATAGAAAAGACGAGATTTTTAAAATAGAAAAGACGAGATTTTTAAAATAGAAAAGACGAGATTTTTAAAATAGAAATGACGAGATTTTTTAAAATAGAAAAGGCGATATTTTGAGATGAGTAGTGAAGTAAAAATATGATTTTTACTTCGAGAAAAATATGATTTTTAGCATATAGGAAGTATTAAAAATATAATCTTTACTATATAGAAGAAGTAAAAATATGATTTTTGGTTAGGTAGAAAATTAAAAATATAATTTTTACATGATAGGAATATTAAAAATATCATCTTTATATAGGTAGCAAAATAAAAGCGATATTTTTAAATATGAAAAGGCGATATTTTTAAATATGAAAAGGCGATATTTTTAAATATGAAAAGATGATATTTTGAGATGAGTAGTGAAGTAAAAACATGATTTTTACTTCGAGAAAAATATAAATTTTATATTATAGAAAGGCAAATCTATATTTTTGAAAAGGCGAAACCTTTATATGAAGAATGGCGAAATAAAAATATAATCTTTGTCATGAAAGAAAAGTGGTCTTTGAAAACGAATTGTAGTGATTTTTGAAAACAAAGAGAAGTGATTTTTAAGAAGTTAAAAATATAATTTTTATATGCTGTAAAGAATAGAAATGTAATTTTTATTATAGTAGTGTATTAAAAATATAATTTTTATACTAGTGACATAGTAAAAATTCGATTTATATATATTGTATAACGAAGTAAAAATTCGATTTTTATATACTGAATAACGAAGAAAAAATTCGATTTTTATATATTGAATAGCATAGTAAAAATTCGATTTTTACATATGTAGTGGCTACGGGCAACGAAGATGAACAAGGCGAGAACGTTGAAGAATTCTATCAAAGAAGAGTCAAGATGATTGGATAGCTTTCGGTGAGAATTTCTCACCTTTCAATTTCTTTTTCTAGCTATATATATATACTAGGATGCAGACGATGCTTAGTAGCACCCGACACAATCGTCCACAGACCATGGACTTGTTTGTTTGGTTGTATAAATTAGCTGGATGATTTGATTTGAATTTGGTTGTTTGGTAAATTTGATTGATATGTGAATGGCGTGGGCCTTCACTAGACCGGGGATAAGGCTAGGCCTCGTCCCGTTTCTAGTATCGTGCCGTTATGCCGCCGAAATTTTCTAAAATATGTTAGAAAAATAGAAATATCATTTTTATTGTGTAAAGGAACTGAATAGAAATTCATATGTTAAGATAAAATGTTTTATCGTTAAAAATATAATTTTTAACGTGAAAGTGAATAAATAAATATTTATAAACAAATCGGCCGATTTGTTTATATACACTGATTTGACTGATATTGATTGGGTCGATAAATTTTACACATCGCCCAACTGCACAAATAAAATATGTGTTTGATTGTTTGAAACCCCACACGGGTGTTGGGATGAAATTTGAAGTTCACTCATCCTGATTGATTAAATATGTCGATCGATTGATTGACAGGCTGTTATAAGCGTTAGATATCTATATTTGATGCTTATACAGTTTAGTGCACTTTGGTTGATGGTTGATTATTTTTCAATGCTATTATATACATGTGCTGTATGAAAATCCATATAATTAATATTATATGGTGATTGATTGGGCCTCATTCCAATTTAGAAGATAAAGAATATATAATAAAGGTTCATGTGTTGACTGCACTCATCCGTTGGGATTAGTCATGTGTTGAACGAAATATTTTTAATAATAAAATTACATCTTTATCAATATAATATAAAGGTTCATGTGTTGACTGTACTCATCCGTTGGGATTAGTCATGTGTTGAACGAAATATTTTTAATAATAAAATTACATCTTTATCAATATAATATAAAGGTTCATGTGTTGACTGCACTCATCCGTTGAGATTAGTCATGTGTTGAACGAAATATTTTTAATAATAAAATTACATCTTTATCAATATAATATAAAGGTTCATGTGTTGACTGTACTCATCCTTTGAGATTAGTCATGTGTTGAACGAAATATTTTGATAATAACAAATATTTTGCTGATAGGAAATATTTGAAATAGAATATTTGAAAATAGAAATACATTAAGCCGTGTTGATTAGATTGACGCCATTTTGACGTGAACGATATTTATATCGATTTTATTGATTTCGAAATGAATTAAATTGAATCGAATAGAAAACCAATTTGAATTGAATCGAATAGAAAACCAATTTGAATTGAATCGAATAGAAAACCAATTTGAATTGAATCGAATAGAAAACCAATTTGAATTGATTCGAATAGAAAACCAATTTGAATTGAATCGAATAGAAAACCAATTTGAATTGAATCGAATAGAAAACTAATTTGAACTGAATCGAATAGAAAACCAATTTGAATTGAATCGAATAGAAAACGACTTTGGAATTGAATTGAAAACGAATTCAAATTGAATTGAAAGCGAATAGAAATGAATTCAAATTGAATTGAAATTTGAATTGAATAGAAATGAATTTTAAAACGAATTTATAAGAAGAAAATTAATTTTGATTTGAATTGAAATAGCAGTTGAAATTGTTTTTGAAACAAATTTAAAAACTATTTATAAAATTCGTTTTAAATAGAAATCGACGAAATATATATTATATATATTATATATATAATATAATGGGCTGATTAGAACGCGCCGCGCCGCGGCAGTTCGTGAATTTCGACCATTTATTTCAAACGGACATTACGGGAGATCCGACCGTCGGATTCTCCTAAAACCGGAACCGTTGGGTTCGTATCGAAAAGAGCTTTCTAACAAATATTAGAAATTTGAAATCTAACGGTTGGATTTGGAGATACGTCCAAATCAAATTTGAAAAAGGTCGCTGTAAGTGCAGTTCGATGGCCATTGTTGGAAATCGATTGTACGGGCCTTAATAAATTTATTAAAAATAGTAATAATTTGTGTAAAATCATAAGAAATGATTTGGGAAAATTTGGGATGGAAAACTCCATATTTGAAAAGATAAAAATAGATTTTATCAAAATGAACTAGTTTGAACTAAATTTAAAACCCGATTTGTTTTTAAATAAATAAATTAGATTTAAAAAGGGGTTATAAATAATCGGAAATCCTAATATATTTGATTTAAATTGAACTAGAATTGATTTGTGGGTTTATCATGAACGGTGTTTTAAATAACACTAGTTCTTTAACCCGATAACAAATAGAATGTGATTTGGGTTTGTCGTGAACTGTGTTTTAAATAACACCTAGTTCTTTAACCCAGTAAAAGGAGTTTTAATGAATCTATAATTAGATTTAAATGTGAATCTATAATCTAAATTATCCAATTTAGAAATGAGCGAGAATGGAGTATCGCCAGTTTTGCTCCAAAGCGATAGTTAAATCTTTAATTAGATTTGAACGTGAAATGGTAATAAATCTTACCGATAACACCATAGTATTAGATATTGAGTATTACCAGTTTTGCTTCATGGGATGAATAGGTTGGGATTGGGAAATAAAATAAATAATTACTTCGGTGTGGTGCGCTAATCTCCACTAGTTTAGAAAACCATAATCTGGTTTGAAATGACATCCAAAGGAAGATTAAAGGATAAATTCTAAAGAATTTATCTTGGATAAAATTAATGGGAACCTTTCCCTAAGAATATGATTTTGTGAATAAAAGAATATTCTGAATTGGAATGAGGCGTATGTTGTGTTTGTGTAATATTTGTTTTTAATATACGTGGGTTGTTCGGAAAGGCCGGGTTTATACCCATTCTGAATAACCGATTCGACGATAAGTCGAAGATGAAGACGGTGGTCGAAGACCGGAAGTCTTCACATCGTTTGGGTAATTACTGACGATCCTGATTGGGCTGTACACCCAAGAGGATGGAAATAGTTGGTGGTTGTCCAGACGTACTTGGAGATGGATGGATACGCGAGGAAAGTGCCTCCGGTTTCGTTCAGACCCAGAATGGACTTGTAAATGGATTGTGTGTCTGACATTGGATTTTATTCTGTGTTGATTGATTTCTATTAAATATACATCTGTTTGGCGGCGGAGAATTTATTCTTTTGCTTAACGCCCTTCTCTGAGACGTACGAGCTCAGAGGTTGTATATCGATGGACATCAATCGCATGGCATGAATTGCCTGTGTGGCACGCTAAGATGCAATGATCAAGGCTTCTGTTGAAAAGCAAAGTCTTGTGGTTGATGATCAAAGCACGGCCTACGTGGCAGCTTTGTGTATAACGTGAATTCGCGAGCCTCACACCTCGGTATGAGTCAAAAACGGGATACGGACTGCAGGGAGAGCACGACGTTTCTTTCTAGCTTTGGTGGTGTCAGTGACTTACCAACCCTGACATTTATATACTTTTCACCTTTGTGGTTGTTGGAATGCGAGGCGCCTCGATTATAGGTCTGTAAGGACCGGGAAACGTGTGTTCAGGCATAATTAATCCTCTAACGTAAGTGAGGACCGGCCCTGAAGCATCCAGGGGTTGCCCAGAGTGCGTAGCCCTAGGACATTTGCTAGAGTGTCTCGAACGCGGAGAGGAGCTTGCCCCTTGCCTCGACTCATGACGGAATCCAATTTTCAATACATGTAATTCGTCCTTAATTGTAGAACTAGTATGGCGACATAGTAGATGGTAGCTATGCCGTCTATGATTTATATTTATGATTGAAATGTTTTGACACTATACACTTATTATAGTATCAAATGATTTGTTTTAAACGTATCAAGCATGTTTGGCTGTTTTAAGGTAAAACCCTATCCTCCGGCTTGCGTTGCATTGTGTGATGGGACCTGGGTCTTATAATAGCTTCATTTTTCGAAAAAGCATTGCGTTGTTTATTCTATGCACTAGTATTCTTGGGAGGAAACCCGTTCCGTGTTATACGGCATGGTCCCTTGAATTACTCTCTTTTAAAATAAAGCTTTAAATAACTGTTTTAGTTCTCACACCAGTCACATGACTGACCTGGAGTTTATTGTTTTAACCTAAACTCTGGGTGCCCCTATTTTCCGCACGGGCAGCTAGTAGTTTTGGTTTTGCAGATTTATATTCACAGGATCCTGGTTTACAGCTGGAATGATATCCGGAAAGCTCTGTATCCGTATATCACCTTCAGTTGTGCTTTGTATTATTTTCCGCTGCTATGTAATTTATTGTAATCTCTGATATTTATCGAATGTAATTTATTCATTTATACTCTGTATATTCTTGTATCTGATGCAATTGTTGTAATAACAAGTGAAATGTTCTTCCGTCTGCGTTCTGATTTGTCCTATTCTCAAACGCTCAGGAGTTTCGAACGGTCTAGATCGGTTTAACGACTGATTCAGATCGAGCGAAATTCCATGTCGTCACAGGAACCTTCAAGCTAGCGACCGTAGATGGAAATGAAATCCCCAGAGTGTGGAATGCCCAGCATTTGCGGCTTTATCTGACATAAAAGTGTCAGTTTTACTCTTCTGTTTTTAGAACCATGTAAAAAGGCTCTACTTGCATAGAACAGTCCAGTTATTTGAACAAAAGATTATAAAGTGGACGTAGGTCATGATTCGACCGAACCAGTATAAAAATACTGTGTGTCATTTACCTTCACTGCACCATTTCTTATCTACTCTTTTATGTGTGGTTCTTATATACCGTTATCGCTTCGAGCTTTGTTTTAAATTTACGTAGTAATCTCAAAACAGCTAATTCAAAACGCCATCCAGCAAATCGTGAGGCTCGCGGTAATTGAAGTTCCAAAAGGTGACACGAGGTAAATCGCACTACAGATTGCACTCTAACTCCCGAGATCAGTGAGAGAGTATAAAGGACACGAAAATAACGTCCTCAAGGCGTGATGGTGCACCATGATAAAACCGCCTTGACAACACTCTAACTCGCTAAAGGATCGGAAGAGTATAAAGGCGCTAGAGACTTATCGCCCCCAGAACTCCTGCCCCGTTGAAGGATCGGTGAGCAGACCAAAAAATCAAGCTTGAACTCTAACCCGCTGAAGGATCGGGAGAGTATAAAGGTGCTAGAGACTTAGCACCACTCGAACTCTAACCCGCTGAAGGATCCGGAGAGTATAAAGGTGCTAGAGACTTAGCACCACTCGAACTCTATCCCGCTGAAAGATCGGGAGAGTATGAAGGTGTTAGAGACTTAGCACCATATGAACTCTAACCCGTGAAAGGATTGGTAGAGTATAAAGGCGCTAGAGACTTAGCGCCGCAAGGACCGTTACCCCACTGAAAGATCGGGATAGTACGGATATAATCCTAATCGATCGCCTATAAGCCCTGGCCAGGCACTATAATGACGATTTATTAGGAATATATACGTTCATCTCTACACATTTACTTAGCACGTGAACGCAATGGTGCAAAAGGAATGGATCTTTATTTACTGGAAGCAGATTTACAAAAAACGAAAAATTAAACAAAAAGTGAGGACCACTCTCACGACTACATCTTTTGGCCAAAGGAAATCCTAAAACTAAAATATAAGCTAATAACTTCATTCTATTTATGCTTGGGAGATGGCTTTGATTTCTTCTCCCTCTTTTGTTTCTCCAACTCCTCTTTATCAGTACCAGAGCGGTCGCTTTTCTTCCTCTTCCTCTTATCGACAAGAGGCTCCGGAGAAGGGCTGGAAGGTTCGGAGGCATGCTGTCAAGTTATCGATTTAGAAGAGAATCTTATGACCAACCCAAGTTTGGGGTCGATTTCAGAAATAGGGGTCACAGACACAGGATTTTGTTCCTCCCTCCTAAGAGCCAACTGCTTCTCTTTCCTAGCTTGTATGTCGGCCAAGGTTTCGCTATCATCACCCTTGGCCTCGTCAATGATTTCTACCTCCTCTTCCTCGTCTCCGTGACCGCCATCCATGTCATGCAAAGCAGCGATAATCTCAGCATATGCAGGAGCGCCAGTGCCAGATTCCGTAGGTGCTACTGCAACTCTATCACTCATTGTGCCCTCAGTTTGCTTTGGAATCTCGGAAACTTCAACACTAGAACCCTGAGGAACGTCAACTTTCTATGCCACTATTTTCTTCCCTGCATCCTTTTCGGCCTCTTTGATACCTACACCATGAGAAGCAAAGGTTAGTTGATCAGGAGGAGATATGGCCACATCAGTTATCTGTCCTGTAAGACGACGGCAAGTTACGATTGCTTTAATGAACTGTGGAGACAATATGGAGATTCCTTCAGCTGACTCTTCTCCCAGATTTGTACTGGTGGTCCCGACAATTGGAGGAGTAGGTGCCAAGGGGATCAATGGATCATCGGGGTTATATCCCTCAACTTCAGAGATTTTGGGCTCTACCACCGAGATTGAGCTCTCGCCAACCTTATCCTTGCCCTTGAGCCTGCTCTTCTCCCTCTCTATTTCCTCATGGATTAGGCGTCTACCTTCCTCCAAAGCCTCAGGTTCTTCACCTTTGAGAAAGGTCTGCATCAGCTGGCTTTCGTCAATCTTGTCGACCCCCAGTCGCCGCTTCTTACCCTCAACAATTGCGTCCCATACATTGGCCAAGGTAACATAGTAGTCAGGAATCCAAGAGATGTCTCGATTCTTGATGACTTGACCAAAGAAATCGAATAATAGTTCTTCAAAACTATCTGTGTCTTTCTCTCTTTCGGCGAGCTTATCGGCCGTAGCAGCTGCTGACTCAAAAGCGCTATTGGCGTTGCTCTCGGCAAGAGCTGAACGCTCCTCGGCTTGAGCAAGTTGATCATTTAAAACCTCCTTTCCTTCTTGGAGAGGGCAAGGTCATCTTTTAAGCTCGCCCTCTCTTTATCTAAGGCCTATTTCTTAGTAGAAAAGCGATCCTGTATTGTCTTCAGTTCGGTGTTAACCGCCCTGAGGTCTTCTACTTCCTTCCTCAGGGCCACCCGCTCCTGGCTATTTAAGTCAAGCTTGTTACGAAAGCGCTCCCTAGCACTCTCCAACTCGGATCTGTAATTCTCTGTGTCTCGCCGAGCTAAAGCCAGTTGGGCCTGTGCATCCTCTAGTTCTTTTTCCATTTTGCACCTAACCCTAGCATCATTATCAATCTTTACTCTGGCTCTGGCCGCGTTCGTCTCCATCTGGCGGATGATAGTAGAGAGTGTAGCAACATGCTTCTTCATTACCCCATATTGTTTAGCTGCATGGCATACATACCCTATCACCTCTGTGTCCCAATCCTCAGGGATAGGCTCAAGATCTGGGAAGAACACCATTCTCTCAAAGTAAATATTAGGAAATTGTTTTCGTAAGCTCTTTAGTCTAGCTATGATATCAGAACTGGGGGCAACATCTTTTACAGCAGTAGTATCCAAGCCACGCTCACTAGAGGAAGTAGGAACTGTCGTCCCCTTTTCCATAATCCTGCACTCATCTTTGTTTTTGTCCTCTGGCTCGGGATGTCTTTTGGAAGATTGGGCGTGAGAAGGACTGCTTTTTGGAGGGGTTAAATCTCTGGGAAGTTGCTTTTCCCCAGCTGGTGGCAATGGACGACTATGTGGCTTTCCATAACCTTGCCTTGGCGGAGATCGAGGTCATGCAGAATAAGATTGATGAGAATCCCAGGGCCGACGACTATCCCTTCCCCGACTATCGCTAAGAGTGTGCTCAGGATCTGGAAGGAGGCTTGCTATGCCCTCGCGAAGGGAACGATAAGAATAAGACCGTTTATGAGACATTTTTCCTGCAAAGGAAACAAGTGCGTATTAGAACTATGAACCACAGCAGCAAAAGAGTGTTATGATAAATGGTGCATATGTTTTGTGCATCACGTGAAATCCCCTTTCTTAAACAGACCAGGGCCCAAAGTTAGGCTCGTTTGGGTGACTTCTTTTTCTCCAACTGGGGCACCCGTCTCTTTGGAGATGGGAAAAATTGGTTCCCCTTCGAAATCTTCTTGAGTATAAACATCATCTGGCAAAGGAATTTTATTTAATTCCCCGAGAATCTGTTCCTCCGTTAATTCCTCTGGGGCGACAGACTCAACTGGCGATGAAGTTCTTAAGGGAGACTCCCCTCGGAGGTTGGAACCTCCTTTGATTCATCAGCTCGTCCCTCATCTCCTTTATACACATTTAAATCTTCGTCATCCTGATTAATCATCGGCGAAGGACTCTTGTGAAGAGTAGTCATCTTTATAGCTTGAGAAGGTCCTTCTCCTTCAGCCGGGGGTATATACTTGTAAGGTTTACCGCTCGCTCTAAGTCCGAACCTTATGTCTAAGAGACGGTATTTGTGAAGGTTCTCGTCGGTGATACATTTCTTAATCCTTAAGAAATCTGAGTTACTCTTGAGGAGGCGGGACATTCGATCTTCGTATATCGATCCTTCTATTCCCTCAAAGTTGTGATCTGTATGGAACAAAGTAATTCGTTAGTACCAAAATTATGCATTCGAATTAAACACGGAAATGTTGGAAACATACTCGCTTGTAGCCACCTCCTCGTGCATCCGGCTTGGTGTTTTATATAGAACCAGTCAGATTTGACATCCTCTATATTACTGTAACCGTCCGTCACAACTTTTCTATTGGTAACCGATTCGAAGAAAGAGAAATTTGGAGCCCCTGCGGAACGGTGTTTGAAGTGGTAATAGAATTTCAATTCTTTAAGAGTAAGCTCGGTTTGTAGAATCTCCATATAAGCAATGTATAGAGTATACAATGCCGCATAGGCATTCGGGTGGAGTTGCATGAGGTCAATCTGTAACTGTCTCAAGAGATCAACAACAAATAGAGGAAAAGGAGGAATAGCCCCTATCCAGCACATGAGTCGACTAATGGTCATGTACCCTTCCGGGGCAAAATGAGGTATGTCCTCGCCTTCTGGAACTTTCACATCGTCCCAGGAATCCCATGTCTTAAACATATTTTCTCAAGCAACTTAGAAGGTAAAGAATCAGTAAACTTTTCTATTTCCTTAGCACCCGGAATCTCATCAGGAGCTCGATCATCCTCATCTTCAAGGGACGTGCTCTCAAAAGTTGCTGACTCTATATCGGTGTCTGTCTCGTAATCAGGATCGGATTTGTCATCACTTGAATCAGAGGAAAGCACATCAGGGTTATGATGTATTAATGTCTCTGATTCTGTACTCTCACTCGATGTCTTCGTCACTTGTTTTTTCGACATAGCTGTGTTGGCAAGTAAAAATTAGAACACAAGTTACCCGTTCCCCGTGTGTGTAAGTGCAAGTGCTTGTGTGTGCAAGTATGTATGATGCAGAAAAATAAAGCCACGAAGCAAATTGGATAAGTGCAATAAATATGTTGTTAAGTCCCGTTGTTGATTAGTCCAAGAAGTTCGTCTCGAGGGCTCTGGCCTAACTGTCTATTGATTTATCAGAGTTACATTGCATTATTTGGTCAACATGCACATCGGATTGTTCGTCGAACTGGCTCGTGGGACAGGGTCTGGATCGTGATGCATCGTCGGATCGTGAAACATGTATGGGCTCGCGGCAAAGCACCAGCTCATGGAAGAGCATCAGATCATGGAAACAAGTACGGATCGTGATAACCTCTCGCGATCCACCTTTCCCTATACTCTCGTGAACCATTGACCCACTCATTACCACGACCCGGCTCGCTATCCAAACACTAATCCTTCCATCTACCACCCTCACGAACCATTCCCTCGCCATCACCACAAACCAGCCCGACCTGCTCCTTCTTCTTCCTCCTCTTTTCTCCTCTCAATCTTTGAACCCATGAAATTAAACCTATGGCCATCGTTTAAATTCAGTGCCTTAATTATTAACATCGCCAAATCGCTGGAAACTCGGCGGAAATAAAAGAGAATTCAACATGAAATAGAAAATACACTTCATGCCATTACCTTCTAATTAATTCTCGATTTTTGATAAGGGTCAAAAATAGGGTTTTAACTAGAAGAATGGACGGCGGCAGCAAGAAGAAGAAGAAGGGAAAAGGAGGAAGAGGGCTCGGTTTTTATAGAAAAAAGCGACTACCATTCATCTCCTCTTTTTTGTTTTATTTGAAGCGAACGGGTCGTGAATAGGAGCCCACTTCGACTCGTGGTATGGCCCGTTCCGCTGAAGGTTTGTAGTCGAAGCCAGCTTGACCATCGACTCGTCACAGAGGTTGTATCCCTGGACCGTGGTGAATGCCGTGTTCACGAGTCAAAGCATATCCTACGCTAAAAAAAAGAGAGAGAGGGGAGAGAGAAGAAGAAAATCTAACTTACTTGATAGTTTAATTGCAATGTTTTCTGGAATCTAAGAGATGGAAATCCGCCGATGAGTAAAGAAATGAAAAAAGATCTTATCTGATATTTATACCAGCCAAAGGACGTGACCTTCTGGAGCAGTACGGCATTTCAAATAGTTACGTTCACTGATTTGCATCACTTCACGAAAAGATATCTTAGTAATTTCGAAGCATGTTCCATCTCTGATGAAATATACTTCAAGGGGGTAAAATGTTGGCTAGCTTTTTGACCAAGCCACCAAAGTTCGTACTCATGAGGAAAATATGAAACTTCATGCCTTTAGCTCTCGAACACCCGATCGGATCGCCTTACCTTCCATGGATCGTGCTCGCCCCTATGGCTTGCGATCTGATCCGTCCCTTTCGTCTCGACCCATCCTAATCAGGGCTTCGATACCCGATCCGTCCATAGCAGAGCGATCTAACCCGTACCCTGTGCCTCTTCACGATCCAAGCCCCAGAAGTTAAGATCTATGTCTACGGCAATCCGAGAATGCAGGATCTCACGACATCTGTCCATAACTACCATTTTGACCAATTCTTCATCAAGCCACGAACCAGTCCGAGATCTTTGGGATGTGCGCCATGTATGACCGCGATCCGCCTGCAAGTATCAGCTATAAAGAGCCCCGGACTCGGCATTTTTCAGGATCTTTTGGGCAATTCCGAGTTCTCACTCCACCATTATTACATCTCTATTATTATTACTCAGAGCTGTCTCGAATTTATTGAGTGAACTGACATTGTAAAAGTGAGGTTGAGGGATAAATCATCGATTGTACTTGAAATTTAAGTATAGTCATAGATATAAAGTGGATGTAGGCTCGTTAACGCTGAACCACTATAAATCTCGTGTCTTTCTTGTTTTTCTTGCATTTTTTTCCTGATATTAATCTCTGCATGATTGAACAACTTGGGTGTTGGAGCCAATTTTGGATCTAACAGAAGTGAAACGAGGTACCGTTTATGTGAAAGGGAAGTTTGGCGAGCAAGGAATTTAGTTTGGCACGCAAATTCTTTGTGGTACAATGTAGGCATAGGGTAGCTGTAGGTTAATAGGATTCGACATGTGTAAGTTGATGAGAAAAATTAGTGAATAGGGTATGTTGATTGAATGGAAAAAACGAGGCAGTGGGCACAGTATAGTGCAGTGTGTTACCATTTCGGAAGACGGTTAGGTTAGCTGTTATTGAAAAGAGGGACCCAATAGCTGCCTTATGTAATCTTTTCATGGGACATAGTTGAAAAGAAATGCACTGTGTAGGTAGGATTGGTAGCTTAGCACTTAAGGAATAATATAAGATGTGTGATGTGTGCAAGGTTAGGGTCTGAAAACGCATTGCACTAAATCTAGGGTTGATAGAATATGCATTGACACATTTATTTTACTTAGATTAGAAGTATATAGATATTTATCTATTTTAATATGGTATTTAATTTTACTGCTGACCGATGTTTACCGCTAACTATTTAATATTTGTACCGATATATATGAATTCCAAAATTAACCAAAATGCATATCATGGTATAATTTGACGGTACGGTCCTAATGAAACTAATTTCATTAAAAACGGACTCCGTTTGTGCAAATAGCGTATTTTAATTCAAATTATAATCATCAGTTCACCCTTAAATTTCGTCTGCCGAGCAAACAAATCCAATTAGCTTCAAACTGGAAATCTAGCAATAACTAGGCTTACGCATTCCAAAAGAACCGTTTCGTCGAAAATGGAGGTCTTTGAAAAGAAATCTATTTTTAAGCCCGCTATAATAGCGATAAGGTAGAATTAAATTCAAAATAATTCAAATTAAATAATTATAAAATTTGTATTTATCCCAATTAAGTCTTATACAGCTTTAAAATAAACCAATATAAATTTTCAAACTCAATATCCAGAAATTTGGGTTAAAACGGTATCCAACTTATACTAAAACCCTATTTAAATTATTAAATAAACATTATCGTTTATTAACGAAATTCCATACTGACTATTTTAAATTTTGAATTGGACACAAGTAACAATCTATGATATGAAATCTCCATTTTTCTCTTCTATAAAAAAATATAATCAAATAGATTCAAACGTTTGTTGTTTCATAGAAATCTGACTTACATCGGATCTTGTATATTCAATTAAAGTTCAAATTTGAAATTACAAACTACCGCATTGTTTCGGGCTCGTTTTATAGATATACATATTCGAACTTCATTTTAATAATAAATTCGATATAAAAATCCATTATATTCCAACATAATATATAAAACAGATTTAAATATTCCAATTTAAATGACCTAAAAATCTGGGATGTTATATTGATATTGAATATAAGTCGATATAATTTCTATTAAAAGCCTTACATTTGATATCAAATTGGGTTTTGGGTTTGTTGTGAATGGTGTCTTCGATAAAATATTCTTAAACCTAATTGGAAATGAATTTTATGGAATAGATCTTTTAATTAAGATTTAATGATGTTTTCCAAAGTGAGGTTTTCCAATTAATAAATTTAATCGGAATTGAATGGAAATTCGATTTTGGGTTATCGTGAACGAAGTTTTAAATAACATTTGTTCTTTAACCCATTTAAAGGAAAGATGATTTCTCAACTTTGAGTTGAAATAAATATGAAATGGATATTAAAACTAAGTCAGAGTTTTAATAAATTTTTCGTTAAAGATTTGAAATGAAAGAAGGTAATTAAACTTTCCAAATACGAGGGGTGTTAGATATGGAGTACCACCAGTTTTTCTTCATGGGATGAATAAGATGGGAACGGGATAACGATATGAGTGGTTACATTTTTGTAAGCCTCGATAATCCCGATAAGGCTTTGACTTAATTTTATGAAAATATATTATATAATCTTTTGAAATGATTTCCAATGCAAGATCTAAACAAGAAGTTTAAATGATGTAAATCTTTGATAAGATTTGAGAAAGTAATTCCCATTGTAAAGAATATTTGAATAAAAGAATATTTTGAATTAGAATGAGGTGTATGATGTGTTTATATATTACCTGATTGTAATGATGCGATAATTATTTGGAAAGACCGGGTTTCAACCTATTCTTAATAATTAATACGACGATTGTCGTAGATATTGAAGACGGTAGTTGAAGACCGGAGATCTCTACATCATTTGGATTATTCTTGATGCCTTGGTGGTCATCCAGACGTACTTAGAGATCGACCGGACTGGCAAGGGCCCCTGCCCCTTAGGGGATGAGAAATAAGGTGCCTTCGGTTTCATTCGGACCCAAAACGAACTTCTGTAGACGTATGTCTGACATTGTATTTTGTGTTGTATTTGTTTATCTCTACTAAACATACATCTGTTTGGTGGCGGAGAATTTATTTTTTTAGTTTAAAACCCTTCTCCGAGATGTACGAGCTTAGAGGTTATATATTAATAGACATCGGTTATATGGTATGGAATGACAATGTGACATGCCAAGATGCAGATTGATCAAAGCTTTTGTTGAAAATCAGAGCTTTGTAGATGATGATCAAAGCATGATATATTAATTTAGCATTGCTTTATGTCGATACGTGACTTCGACAAGACTCCCAACCTTGGAATGGCCGAAAATGGGATAAAGGACCGCAGAGAAAGGACATACGTTCTCTTCTAGTCAAAAGTTATGCCATGTATGGAGCCTAGACAGATTTTTACTTATGTAGATGTTGGAATGGAGGCACCTTGATGATGGTCAGACAACCGACCAAATTGTAGGTCTGATAGGACCAGGTAATGTTTTGTTCAAGTGACTAATCCACCTGGAATTGGTGGACCGGCTCTGTCGCTCTAAGGGTCACATGCGTGTGGTTCTGGGCATCCCTCTAGAGATGGCCCGAATCGGATAAGGAAGATCCTTTGCCTTGGTCATTGATGGAAATCCAACTTCCAATAGGAACCCTGTGTTTTCAATTATAAACCTATAAGGCGACATAATAGGATGGGGTAATATATCATCTAAGATTGATACATTTATTTTCCAAATTGTTTTCAACACTTAGACACTAATAATAATATCAATTGATTTAATTTCCTTATATCAAGCATGTTTGGCTATTATAAGGTAAAACTCTATCCACCGGCTTGTGCTTGCATTGCGCGTGATGGGACCTAATTCTTAAATAGCTTCATTTTATCAAAAAGCATTGCGATTTAATTTTATAACTGGTATTCATATGGAGAAAACCTGTTTTGTGTTATACGGCGTGGTCTCGTGATTTACCCTACTTTAAAATAAAGTATAATAATTGTTTTAGTTTTTATACCAGCCCCGTGACTAACCTGGAGTTTATTATTTTCCACCTAAACTCTAGGTGCCCATATTTTCCACACGGGCAGCTAGTAGTTTTGGTTTTGCATATATTTTTAAAACATGATCCTGAATTGAAGCTAGAGCTGTACTCTGGATTATTTTCGTAGCCTTCCGCTGAATGTATTTATATTTCCACTATATTGTAAATTTATAATTCTCTGGTATAATGTACTCTAATATAAAATTGTTGTAATAGCAATGAAAATGTTCTTTTTTGTATAGTTCTGATGTATTGTATCCCATGACAATCCACCTTTGAGAAAGTTTCAAGTGGGATAACTACCGGCTTGACGCAGGCTCAAAATCGGGTCATTACAAAATATCATCTTAGGAAATATAAAACTAAGAATATAATATATATATATATATATGTATATAAACAAATCAAAATTCAAAATTCACATGTCCTTTGAAAATTCAATAGACGTGTCAACATTGCTAACCGCCTTTATCGACCTGTATGTACAAATTTGAAATTCAAATTTTGAACTTTTGAATTTCCCTCCACCTTTTCGCCAAACCCAATGTTCTGAAAGGCTTCTCTTGACTAGAGAACATGTCTATAGAATCTCTATTTATCCACCTAGTCTTATCATCCCTTTTACCCTTAATTCAAAATTCAAACATATTTTCATTATCTTCTAATATTCACAAAACCTCTTTAATGGCTTCCTCAAGCACTTCAAACACTATGGGGCTGTCCAAGGCTACCAAAGTCTTCCTTTTCAACAACCCGAAGGCTATCAAAGCACTATATAAACTATGTAAACTTTGGAAAAGTCGTTGCATGAAAATTTGTTATTTTCAATGATATCCCTTCTTATGATCTTCCAACCATTTTTAATCAAAATGGTGTTCTTAGTTTGATTGACTCTTGGGAAAATGATGATGTTTTCTACCCAAACCTTGCCAAAATATTTTATGCCAATTTAAATCGTGGTTTTTATGAAGGGAATGAAAATGAAACTTAGAGTTGTGTTAAAGATACACAAATACTTTTGGATTGTGAAGTATTAGGTACCATTTTGGGTTGTATGAGCATGGGAATAGATCTCTCAGATTTCGATATCAATGAAAATGACTGAGAGACCTTTCACCATACATCTGAAAGTGATAAACATTTGGAATTCAAAAATCAATATTTTCGACAAAAGACAAGAATTTTCAACCTACTTCAATATATTATCACACCTCGTTCAGGATATTTCAACAATCCGACTGTGAAAGTTTGCTAATCTCTTTTTGCTATTTTCGAAAATTACGACATTAATTGGGCACAAGTGATTTTGGATGGATTCCGAGCCAAAGATTTTTCAATGGATGAAAGTACGTTACACCATGGAATTTTCCTCACATGTATTTTCAAATATTTTGGAGTGGATTTCAAAGGAGAAGAGTTTATATCTAGAAAAATTTTTAATTCTGGAAACATATGTTCATTGAAAAGATTATTAGTGTTTCAACCATATGAAACGCTTTTGGAAAAGAAAGAAAGGTTGGTTTGTGAAGATGAAGCATATGACATGGAAATTAAAGAAGAAGAAGAAGAAGAAGAAGAAGAAGAAGATAACACCTCTTTGGAAAGTATTGAATATCCTGCAAATGTCGCCAATCCTTCCAACAAAACCCTCCTTAACAACCAAAAGATTTTAGCGAGCAATCATAAAGCTTTAAAAAGATAATTTAGAAAGAAGATGAGAAATATGTCATCTAAAATAACCCCAAGTTCATTGGAAAATTTAGTAGGAAACTTGGTTTGTCCTCCTCTTCGTCCTCCTCCACTGAGTTCTGCCTTTATTATCTTGTTGTATTAGTTTATATTTTTGTACTTCCATTTGTATTATTTATTAATTCATGTATCCTTTCAAATTTTCTTGTTGTGTTAGCTTTATTATCCTGTTTATTCCTTCTAAAACATCTCTGAAATGAACAGTAGCTTGATAAAAACAAGTATATATATAAACCAAAACATATCACAACTCACAAAAAATATTCAAAAACTAAAATGTAGAAGACATGTCGACATGGGTAACTCTACATGTCGACATTTAATTGCAAGAATTTTTGAACTGATTTGAATTCAAAAACTCTTAACCGACTTATGTCTATTCATTTGAACGAATTCCAGAACCTATAGATACCTACTTTTTCTAGAAAAAATTATTTATTTATTTCTTCTTTTAAGTCTTTCATTAGTTTCTTATTTTATCTAATCTATGGCTTCTCCAGTTCATAACTTGAGTGAAAATCTCGAAGAAACACTCAATTCATTCAAAAAATTCTCTCTTTTTATCCTCCGTAATCGGCGTCATTTAAAATTAAGTCAAATACAGATGATAAAAAATAAGAGAAGCATTTTAGTGCAATTCATTGGATGATTTTCTCTCTTATAAAAAATGAAGATAATAACAACATAGGAGCGACTCTCACCAACGACAACGAAGAATGGATGCCATAAAGGCTAATCCAATCTTTGGTGGTGATGAATGGGTAGATGTTCTATGAAACGTATGAATTTATTTTATGCTTCGTGTGGTTTGATTAATTTAAAACCTGAACTTGAAATTGTAATAACCCGGAAATCTGAGCCAATTTAAAATTTTTATTTTGGCAATTTTAGTGAATTTTGAAGATTTAAAATGAATCATTTTAAATAATAACGACGATAAATTTATTTTGAATAGAATTAGGAAGGATATATTTATTTGAATCGACGTTAGAATATAAATATTTTATTTTAATTATAAATGGAATTTAAAATGGCGTGGTAGTTCGAAAATTCGATTTCAAATTTCAAATGAATGTATAGGATTCAAAATAAACCGTACCGTCAATATGAAGATAGAAAATATTTTTCGAGAATTTTTAGAGTCAATATGTGGCTCCGGTAAATTGAAATGTGCGTTCAAATTCAACATATAGATTTATATTTTGATTTTGACGGAAACTGATCGAAACGATCGAATCGACTTACGATACATATCCCATTGTGTTCGGAATGGGGGTAATTAGTTATGGACGACAGTCGGTGTGTTCAGTTTGTGGTTCGAAATAAAAAGTTTGCTTTTTTATAGAAAAATAAATTAAAAAAGGGGGTATAAGGGCGTGGGTGAAACCCTATTCTCAGTCATACGGTGGTCAACCTTTTTATTGCTGCCCCCTCAGCGATCGATGAACGAAATGTTCAGATCTTCTTCCCCTAAAAACTCCTCATCCGATTCGAATTATACCCCAAAATTGAAACAAAATTTGTGTAACTTCCCAAGCTCTACATTCTAGAAGATTCTGATTTGGTTTAAAATCGAGTATCAGAAGAAATCGCGCCTCAAACCGTCGGACTTTGCTCGAGATTTCACGTTCATCGGAGAGGCCGAGTTGGCCAAGGACAGGGATGCTAGTGGAGGGCCTTCTGGCGCTTCGAGCGCCGTTAGTTGATGGACCTTCGGTCGAGCGCTGGTGGTGAATGGCGGAGCCCTAATATTTGGTAGTGGCGGTTTCCAGACAGTGAACCAAAAACAGAGAAAGGTTTTTATTTTTATTTTTTTATTTAAGTTATTTAAAGTTTTAATTAGTTAATGATGTATCTAAACTATTGAAATGTTTAAGCATTGATAAAAAATAGAATTATACAAAAATATGATTATATATATATAACATTAGTTTGATAAAATATAGTTTATATATATATAGCTTTAAAATTAAAAACATGATTTTTTTTATAATATAAAGTTATGATATATAGAAAGAATAAAAATATGATTTTTATATTATAGAGATAATAAAAATATGATCTTTATATGAGTAGAGGATTGAAAATAGAATTTTTATATAATAGAGAATATAAAAATATGATTTTTATAATGTAGTGAAACAAAAATCTGATTTTTTATTATATATGTACTGAAATAAAAATGTGATTTTTATAGCAACGATATAAAAATTCGATCTTTATATAAGGAGTAGAAATATAAAAATATAATTTTTATACAGAAAGAAGCATCGTAAAAATATATGAAGTAGAAATAAAAATGTGATTTTTATTTATTGGAATGAAGCAATAAAAATGTAATTTTTATTATGAACAGCGTTGTAAGGGCTGCATTGGAATTTCAAACAAATCCAAACGGTTCAGAAGTTCAGAAATAGAGAATGATGGAGTGGAACCCCAAGGTGAGAACTTCTCACTTTTAATTTATTTTCTAGTTGAAATATATACTAGGATGCAGACGGTGCTTAGTAGCACCCGACACCCGTCGTCCACAGACCATGAATGACTTGTTTGTTTGAGTGATATGTTGTGAAAAATGATTGTGTGTAGTGGAATGAAGTAAATTATTTTATGGTTAAAAATATAATTTTTAACGTGTATATAAAATAAATAGTTTTAAACAAATCGGACGATTTGTTTATGTACACACATTTGACTGATATGGATTGGGACGATAAATTATACACATCGCCCAACTACACAAATAAAAAAATCTGTGTTTGTTGATTTGAAACCCCACACGGTTATTGGGATGATATTTGACGTACACTATTACCGATGTTTAGTTGTATGTAAATCGATGGGTTGATAGACTGTGTAAGCGTTAATTATTTATATTTAATGCTTATGCAGTTGTGTGGTGCACTTTGGATGATGGTTGATTATTTATCATTGTTATTATATACATGTGTTGTATAGAATCCATATAAGTAACATCATATGGTAATTGATTGGACCTCATTCCAATTCGGAAAATAAGGAATATTATAAAAGAATATTCATGTGTTGAATAAAAATACAAATTCATGTGTTGAATAGAATAAATATTCATATGTTGAATAAAAATATAAATTCATGTGTTGAATAGAATAAATATTCATGTGTTGAATAAAAATATAAATTCATGTGTTGAATAGAATAAATATTCATTTCTTGAATAGAAATAAAAGAAAATTCATGTGTTGAAGAAAATATTCATTTGTTGAATAGAATAACAAAGTTATTGAAATATATAAAGCGGTGTTGATTAGATATGCGCCGTTTTGACGCGAACGATATTGATATCGATTTTATTCATTTTTATAATGAATATCGAAAAGAAATTGATTTCAAAATCTAATGTTTTTGAAAATAATATCATTTATATATCGATGATATGGAATATTCAATTTTGATTAAAAATTGAATAGGAAGTTGAAATCGTTTTGAAAACGAATTTAAAACAATTTTTAAAATACGTTTTGAAAGGAAATCGATGAAATATATATATATATATATATATATAATGGCCTGAATAGAACGCGCCGCACTGCGGCAGTTGGCGAATTTCGACCATTGACTTCGAATGGACATTACGGGAGATCCGTCCGTCAGATTTTCCTAAAACCGAAACCGTTGGTTCGTATCGAAAAGACCTTTCTAACGAATATTAGAGATTTGAAGTCTAACAGTTGGATTTGTAATTATGTCCATATCAAATTTGGAAAAGGTCGATGTAAGTGCAGTTCGATGGCCGTTAGTGGAAATCAATTGTACGGGCCTTGATAAAATTATTAAAATTAGTAATAATTTGTGTAAAATCATAAGAAATGATTTGGAAAAAAATGGGATGAAAAATTCCATATTTGAAAAGATAAAAATAGATTTTTATCGAAATGAACTTGTTTTGAACTAGAATTAAAATCCATTTAATTTTAAAATAAATAAATTGGATTTGAAATGGTTTTAAAAGTAACCGGAATTTCCAATAATTGAATTGGAATGGATTTGAATCGAAATTATCTTTGAAATATTTCGATGTTGGATTTCGTGATTATATGGATATTGTTATGGAAATTTGAAAGATATATTTATATCGTTACTTCCAATACGATATTTGTTGGTCATAGAATTTGATATTGAATATAAGCCGATATATTTTCTATTCAGAGCCTTGTATTTAATATCAAATGTGATTTTGGGTTATCGTGAATGGTATCTTTAATAATACCATTCTTAGACCCAACGGAGTTAAAAAAAAATCAGAAATTAACTGAAGATTAGTTAAGTTGAATGGTTTCTTGGGTATTGATCTGATGTTGGTTTCGGCCTTCGGGGTTATTACTTAGGGAATTGTTCACTTGCTAATTTACGGTTAAAAGCAGATGGAGTAGAATGTGATTTTGGGTTTATCGTGAACCGTGTTTTTAAATGACATTGGTTCTTTAACCCATTTAAAGACAGGATATGATTTCCCAAGTTAGACAATCATTAATCTTTATTTTTTTTGGAAGATTTAAACCAAGTGGAGTTTTAATGAATCTTTAATTTGATTGAAATGATCGAGAATGGAGTATCACCAGTTTTGCTCCAAGAGGCGATTAAATCTTTAATTAGATTTGAACGTGAGATGGTAATTGAATTTACCGATAACATCGTGGTGTTAGATATGAAGTATTACCAGTTTTACTTCATGGGATGAATAGGTTGGGGTTGGGAAATTTAACAAGTGATTACTTTTGTAAGGTTCGTTACTCCCGATTAGTTTAGATAAACCATATTTTGGTTTGAATTGATATTCAAAGGAAGATTAAAGAATAAATTTAAAGAATTTATCTTTGATAAAATTAATGGGAACCTTTCCCAAAGTGTAAGAATATTTGAATAAAATAATATTCTGAATTGGAATGAGGCGTATGTTGTGTTTGTGTAACACTGGTTTATTATATACGTGAGTTATTCAGAAAGACCGGGTTTATCCAATTCTGAATAACTGGTTCGACCATGTGTCGAGGACGAAGACGGTGGTCAAAGACCCGAGGTCTTCACATCGTTTGGATAATTACTGATGATCTTGATTGGGCTGTACACCTAAGAGGAGGGAATCAGTTGGTGATCATCCAGATGTACTTGGAGATCGATGGATATGCGAGAAATAAGGTTCCTCCGGTTTCGTTCAGACCCAGAACGAACTTGTAAATGGACTGTGTGTCTGACATTGGATTTTATTCTGTGTGATTGACTTCTATTAAATATATATCTGTTTGGCGGCGGAGAATTTATTCTCTTGCTTAACGCCCTTCTCTGAGACATACGAGCTCAGAGGTTATATATTGATGGATATCAATCTCATGGAGTGAATTGCCTGTGTGGCATGCCTAAGTGGCAAATGATCAAGGCTTTTGTTGAAAAACAAAGTCTTGTGGTTGATGATCAAAGCATGGCCTTTGTGGCATAGCTTTGTGTAGCGTTAATTCGTGAGCCTCACACCCCGGTTGTGAACCAGAAACGGGAGAGGACCTTAGGGAGGGTATGCGTTTCTTTCTAGCTAGGGTGGTGTCAGTGACCTACCAGCCCTGACATTTATATTATTTTCACCTGTTTGGTTGTTGGATTGCAAGGTGCCTCGGAAATATCGGTGACTATGTGGAGTCGATGGAGTCATTCGGCTCATTTATGCCCCAAAGGGCAGGGAAACACAGTGTTAAGGCATTTTAATCCACATCGGTGGACCGGCCCTACCGATCCAAGGTGCAGTTGCGGCTGTTTCTAGATATGGTAGGCTAGATTGTCTCGAAACGATGAGGACGATCCCTGGCCTCGGTTCACAGATGGAAATCCAACTTCCAATACGTGACTTTGCGGTTTTGATTGTAAACCTGTATATGGCGACATGATATATGGTACCCATGTCGTCTATAATTAATACTTATGATTGAAATTATTTTGACACTATACACTTATAGCAATAATAAAAGATGAAATTTAGCGTATTAAGCATTCTTTAGCTATTATAAGGTAAAACCCTATCCTCCGGCTTGTGTTGCATTGTGTGATGGAACCTGGGTCTTATAATAGCTTCATTGTTCTTTATTTTAGCATTGCGCTGTTGTTTTATGCACTTGTATTCTTGGGAGGAAACCCGTTCCGTGTTATACGGCTTGGTCCCTTGATTTACCTAACTTTAAAATAAAGATTAATAACTGTTTTAGTTCTCACACCAGTCACATGACTGACCTGGAGTTTATTGTTTTAACCTAAACTCTAGGTGCCCCTATTTTCCGCACGGGCAGCTAGTAGTTTTGGTTTTGCAGATTTGTATTCACAGGATCCTGATTTACAGCTGGAATGATATCCGGAAAACTCTGTATCCGTCTATCTCTTTCAGTTGTGTATTGTATTATTTTTCCGCTGCTACGAAGTGTATTGTGATCTCTAATATTTAGTGAATGTGTATTATTGATTTATACTCTATATATATTCTTGTGTTCTAATGGAATTGTTGTAATTAACAATGAAATGTTCTTCTGTTTGCATCCCGATGTGGCTTGTCCTCAGTACAATCTGTGCTTTCCTTGCTGGGGAAGTTCGGGTCGTGTCAGAAATTATGGTTTGTAATAACAAGATTTGAATTGGTTTGATTAATTGGATGCTGGTTTGTATAATAAGTTTGTATTGGATTGCTTAGGGCCTGTTTGGATGGTGAAAAATAAGTAGCTTTATGGCTTTTTCAAAGTAAAAGCAAAGAAGCCTGTTTAGATCCATGACAAATTTGGGATTTTAAAAGATGCTTTTTTACTTATTTGAAAAACCATTTTTTTTGCTTTTCTTCTTTTACAATCCAAAGACAACTTCAAGGCCGCATATTTCACAATTAGGTTTTTTAGGGCGAATTTCCCGTTCTCCATCAAATCAGCGCGCTGCTAATTCTCTTCAACATTTCTGATGAAGTACTCATTTTTCCCTCTTATTCTTCTCAATTCTTTCAATCTACTATTATTATTTTTATCTTTTTTGTTTCAATTAGTTAAGGCAGTATTCGCTTTTAGCCGGTATTAATCCTTATTTCGATTTATAGAATCATCGTCTGGATATTGTTCTAGTGATGCTACGTTTATTTTATTAGAAAAATTGGTTGCGATTTTATTGAATTTCAAAATTCCCTTTATTTTAAACTAATCTTATTTTGCACTTTTATTTATCCTTTTATCGAAAAAATTATCATCTAATTTACTAAATACATGTAAGGTTATGAATTTTCAGAATACATATGTTTGATGTGTATGCTAGTTGTGTTTGTTTATTTTTAATTATATATGTTGTAACGTAGTGTAACGACCCGTATTCTACGCATCATAGGATCGTAGAATATTTATTTCTTTCACATACGAAGTCGTATGGTCATGTAACTTTGGGAGACGACTATTGGGGTCATTTCCCATGTTCATGATTTTTGTCGATTTTTAAATGACCATTTTACCCCTAGTTGGTACTGTTTTGGCCATAACTTTTGACTGGAAAGGAATTTAGACTTGAAACCACTTCCATTGGCTTCGGATGATGATTTACAATTCCGTAGAGTGGTCACATTAGCCAAACGGACTCACCGTTTGGGAGATATGGCTGAAACAAGTTTCAGATGGTGAAAAACAGCTTAATTGGGCTTAATCGGGTAATTAGCAGCTAGGCCCAAAGGGGATTTCGGGATTGGAGATGTATAGGGGCTGATTAGGGTTAGAAAACATTTCTTTCAGCTGCCACTTTCATTCTTGAACCCTAACAATGGCTGCCAACATCTAGAAACATCCCCAAATCACTTTCTAATCAAGTTTTGGCTTAATCTACATCAAATTAAGGAGAGTAAACACAAAAGCAAGGTTAGAGCTGCTGTTAGACACCAGTATTCACCCAAATCGGCAAGGTTTCAGTTCTGAGAATTTTATTTGTGGCCAAGGTGATTGATTAGCATCGTTTTGACACTAATTACAGTTAATTAAGAGTAAATAGTGAAGATTAGCGAATTTATACACTAATAAATTCTGGAAAAATATCCATAAATTCGAAAATAATATTTTATGCCTCTGTTAGAAATTTGGTTTAATTTGGTTTAGTTTTATTAACCCTATGATTAGTTTTTCTTAAACATGCTTAAGGGAAAATATGGGGTTTTGGGTATATTTGATCCATTTTGACATGTAAATTCATTGTTTTGGTGTTTGTGGTTAGTTTACTATGTTGCTATAACTGTATGATATGCTTTGTGATTGATTTCAATAGTTAGATTGGTCGAAAACGTCGTCGAATGGCGTAAAATACTCGCTGGAAAGGTTGCAGGAAAAGTGCAGGTTCTGGACCGGATCGGATCGGATATGGGGGCTCGGATCGGATAAGTGAACTGGGCAAGGGATTCGATCGGATCGGAACTTGACACTTGAGAAATCTGAAAGAAAGGAAGGCCATGCTAGCAATATTGGGATCGGATCGGCTAAAGGAGGAGGATCGGAGTAAATGAAGAACGAGGGAGCTGATCGGAGCGGGAGCGCGAACTGGAGGGGAGATGGCAACCCGACCCGACCCGAAGTGGGACACCCGACCCGAACCAATGCGACGTCGTGAATCCGAACCGAATCGTTACCAGAGGAAGAACCGAACCGAATCGTTACCAGAGGAAGACCATGAACCGAACCAACTCATGGTAGAGGACCCGACCCGAACCGATGGCTAGAAGGGGAACCCGAACCGACCCAGTGATGACCCATAACCCGAGATGCAAAGGTAGTCCAAATGGGAAGTTAGAGCTCAGGATCCAGTTGGGAACCAATGAGTTCACTTCATGATTGGGCTTTGCTGCGGGACGTGCGCAAAAGGGTTGTCGGTATTCATAACTTTGGTTCACCACTTAGAGATGGATAGTGGGCTTGTAGTGATAGTTACATGGGATTGGATTCTGTCAAGGCCCAAAGTATTAGGTGACCAAAGTAGTGGATATCGTATACTTTACGCACTGAGTGAGAGATGTGAGGATGGTTGCTATGCTTGATTGTTTGCCATCACTATGACATGCACACCCCCACCCCCGTTACCTTTACACCATTTGAAATGGCACCTTAGAGTGTTGTACAGTATGTAGTGCTAACTCTTTGGTTGCAAGTCCAGGTTCAGGTATGATTGGATTATACCTGTTATTGTTTTGTTTAGATTCTTATCGCTCATACCAGGCTTTATGTCTGACCCAGAGTTTTATGTCTTCTCTTATTACTCTGGGTGCTCACACGAGCAGACTAGAGACAGGTTAGCTGGTGGTGTGCGAGTAGCTGATCTGGAGGCGAGCAGGAGGCTTCCACGTATGATATATATATAGTATTCTCCCTGTGTTGTTGAAGATCATTGCTTGGGCATTAGTCGTGCATCTTCTACTTTACCTTTCTTTTGTTTAGAGACAGTAAATTTGGAAAGTTGTAATAAGCTGTATTTGGATTTCCGCTGCTATGTTGGTTTAGTTTTCAGCTTATGCACTGTCTCGCCTGTTTTATGTCAAGTATATTATTATTATTATATTTTGTTCCATGCGCTGTGAGACATTCTACAAGTTCCTTGTTAGTTTATTCTTTTCTTTCCTTTCCTTTGGACGACCGTCCCGTGCTAACTGGATAGGTGTACAGCGCACTTTTGGAGTAAATGCCGGTTGGTGCGGGGCGGGCCGTCACACGTAGTAGGAGTTCTATTCAGCTTTTTTTTTGTTTACTACTTTTTGTGTACTGTTTATGGTAAACAGTGTGTTGTTCAGTATCAGTCAAGTGTTTTATTCAGTGTTGGAATATAGTGTATATCAATACATGTCAGCCAATGTAATATTGTTTTTCTTAATATATATATGGTCTAACAATTCATTTGGGGCATGGAAGGTTTTGATCCTTTATGTTATGTTGAACATTTTAGGAGAGATTTCCTAGCATTTTGGTGGCGTTACTCTCAAAATGAGGGAACTAGATGTTCGTAAAATGTAGTACAACTACTTTGGACAACGATAGAAATAACTATGGATTGTTTAAAAAAAATACTAAATAGAAGAAAATCAACTAATGCATCTGTTGCATATGTCTGTTGTCTACTAAGGAATAGAATTCTAGGTGTTGAATTATATGAACAACTCTACTTCAATTAAGCTATTTTTCATTACATTTACTTTGGTGTTGAGGTTGAAACTCCTTTTGAGCAAGTATATTTACATATTACTTTTAAATATACTCTAGTTTACCTAGGCTACTACAGTTACGGATGAAATTGGCTTTGACGCGGTTGCTAATTTTTCATTACACCTGACATTTGGAATTGATAGGGCTGCTAAAATTTCTTGTTAGGTCAGGTACATGGTTTTTGTATCTGCTTTTATTACTGTATTCTTGCTATCTTTGATAATGTTTATGCTTTATTAAGTACATACGTTACTTTTATCGAGATTACATACACGCCTCTCTTATAATCCATTAGACCAGTCCATGAATGGAGAGAAATGTATAATCTGTTATTATGAACTATTTGTTCATTAGTTTTTTATCATTATAATTTGGTAATTATATTGTGTTTGTAAACAAAGAATCTAGTAAAAAGAAGTAGCCTTTCTGTGAATATATTTCTATCCATAGTGGTTTTTGATCATTTTGACTTATAAGTCATTATTGTACCAAACAAACTATTTTACTTTTTGACTTATAAAAAGTAGAAGTGCTTTCAAATTAGCATAAGTACTTTTGCATTGAGTTGCAAATTAGCCCCTTAATATTAACTTGATTGTTGGTCTTAATATTGCCTTAATTTTTAGTTTTATATTACTTGCTTTATATGGATTAAGGGAATATTAGATATTAGAACTATTCCCTAGTCTCAATTTTTTTTAGATATTAGGAGTTAAACCTATATTAGTGTTAGATAATAGTTTTTGGGTGGAGTATTTAGGTAATTAGAGATGTATAGGTTTTGTTGATGAAAAAGGGGGAAATTATAAAATAGGATGTTAGAGTAATAGGGAGTTAGTAGCTTATGAAGGTGACAATAGAGTAAGGGGGAGTAATTGGAGAATTGAGGCAGTAGGCATGAAAATTTTATAAACCAAAGTTGTCATAAAAAAGGAGATTATTAGGGATTGAGATGTTAATGATGATGGTTTTAATGACAACAACCTTGTTTTAACTATATTGTTATAAAATATATACTAACACTATTATCTAGAATATATATATATACATATATATATAGGAAATATGTGTAGGTATTGATTATTGAAAACCGTACAGTTTAGAGAATCAATATTTCAAAGAAGAAGAGTTCAAGTCAGAAGACACATGAGTAACAAGAGTTCAAGAGTTTAAGAGACATAAAGTAACAGATTCTAGATTTCTTGTTAATACTTTGAAATAGCATTGAATCCTTATTTCAACCTTTCTCACTATTTTTAATATTCTCATCTTATTTTCAAACTAATTTCAAAATTGTTTCCATATTTCGAATCATTATTTCTTAGTTTTTTAAATTAATTATAATTTATGATTTTAGAATACATTTTAACAGATTAACTCCTAATTTAAATATTTTTCTTATTAATTTTATATTAAGTTTGAATATAGTAACTTAAGTTTAAATTCCCTTTACTTATATTTGTATCTTCAGTTTTAAAGTATTACTTATATTTATATTCATAGTTGTACATATGTTTTAATATCATTTTATATAGTTTTTGAAATCATTCTTATCTATGTTTTTAAATCATTTTCATATATGTTTTTAATATGCATTTTTACTTCAAATACTTTATTTTAATATATAGGAAAATAGTTTGTCTTAATTTAGGATTCACCAGAATTTATTTAAACATTACATGCCTTAGTTCAAATTTTTTATTTTTCAAATTTTATGAAGGCATGCCGACATGGGTAACCCCCATGTTGACATGGTGACTATTGAATTTCAAATTCAAATTTTTAAAAGTTGTGTCTTTTGAATTCAAAACTTTTCTGAAAGGATTTAACTGTTGGGAGATTAAAAATAGGCTTCCAAAATCGAATTTTCTTAACTAGTTTCATCATCTTCTTCTTCCTTTATCTTCTCCTCATTAAATTCTTAATTCCTTAAATTATATACTTATACTTTGCCAAATTTTAGAGAAAATCACATCTAGGGCTGTCAACGGATACTTTCGGATGCGGATAGTGCCATATCTGCATCCGCATCCAAAACCATTTTCGGATATCGGATATCCGCATCCGCGGATACGGACGGATATCGGATAATTATCCGCTCCGCCAACGGTCGATAAATCAACAAACACAAATGAATTTTTTAGCCTAATATTAATCTTTTTCAACCCAATTGATTATTAAAGTGCTATAAATAAATAACTATGATGATAATATATAATTTTGAGCAATATGCATGCATTTAGTAGACTTTCAATTTAGCAAAATAATAAATTAGTATACCTAATTATGTTAAAATATACATAATTTAAGCTACAATCGTGAGAAAAAACGGACAGATAATTTTTGGATCCGGATATGCCTATATCCGTATCCGCATCCGCTTTTCCGGATATTGGATATTTATCCGCTTTTCGGATGCGGATACGGACAGATTTCGGATTTTTCGGTTACCCATTGACAGCCCTAATCACATCAACCTCTTTCTAGTTTGATTCTCTACTACACACTCTCAAAGATTTAAGTGCTACTCAAAAGTTATTGAGTTTTTATAATAAAAGATCGCAAAATCAAATTCTATTGAGTCTTTCCTTCAAAACTGATTCTAAAATGGTGTGGTCGTAGCCCGTTTAAATCGACTTGGTGTGATTGTATCCTAGAAATCAATTGAGTCTCGTTGTACTCGGGAAATGGGCGGGTGTACCGCATGGCCTTGAAATCAAGAGTTGTAAATTTGGATATTATTTGAAAAGAAATCTGCATCATCGCAAAGTTGTATGGGACTATATGTAGGATAACTCCGAACCAATATAAAATTTGTTGTGTTCTTCCCTTTTACTGCTTTTTATTTATTATTATTTTCATTTATGTTTGATTTTGTGAACATCTCATATTTGTGATTTTCATTTCATTCTGAATAACTCAAAATGGTTTCAAGAAATTTAAAATCCATTAAACACTATTTACCTCTCGTCCCTAGTGTTTAGTTTGCCTTTAGATCCTTAATTCGCATTCCTCAACAGAAATTTTCCTTCTTGAACCTACAAATGTGTATCCATTGGTATGCCTTTAGATTTTCTGAAAGTAACTCTCTGAACCATAGACACGTCAATTTGTTGGAGGGATTAGTATGCACGAGCTCCAAGCTCTTGACGTTGTTCGCAGCTTTGCCTCCTTCTGCAATAAATGTCCTGCTGGTATTTAAGATTCTCGGAATGCTTCCTTCAGGTAATCGAAGGATGCTTCTCTTCTTTGAGTATTTGAAGTCTGGTAATCCTGGGAATATGCCCTCCGGTCTCCTCTGGAAGCGGCTTTCTTGCTTCTTACATCTCTTCACCTGGGCTTCTGATTTCAATTCCTTTATGATTATTATGGTGTTAACACTTATAATTATTGGTTACTACTTATGTTGTTATGTATTCAAATAGGGAAAAAGATTTGTAAAATTTTTGTAACCGACCAATTACAATATGACTAACTTTCTAGAATAAACTTACAATGATGGTAAGAAGAAAAAGAACAGGACAGACAAGAGTTAACAAACAGAAATAAAGATAGTAGTCAAATTAAATACTTGAAATACCTTGGAAAAGAGTAAATGAATAATGTGATTAAGATCAGTCGTTGCAATGCAGATAATAAGAAATAAAGTAATTATTACGAAAATTAATTATGATAGGTAGGCATTGTTTTGGACATAGACTTTCATAAAATGTAAGAAAGATAAAGTTAATGAAGTATCATAATAAAGAATAAAAACATATTAAAGGAAAGATAAATAAATAAATGCGTAAGAAAAGATTAGACGTAGGGTTTAATAAAAGAGCGAGGTGTCTTTGGAGAAGTCCAAATGAGAATCTTGATGTATGCCTCATAAAGAAGACCATAGCAGATCCTTCGGAGTACGCTAATCTCACGAGGGCATTTGCAGCAGCGTTCCCTTCAGGTCAAGGATTGATGATCTCAGATGTGGGATTAAGATCGGACAAGTTATACTAGAGAAAAAAAGTAGAGATTTCAAAGGAGACGTGGAGGATACCCTAGCTGGTCGTCCGACGTGGGAGTAGTGGTGTTGTCCATTAGGGGAAGGTACGTAGTGTCCATCAAGAGGGTATGTCTTGACTGCATTTATATCATGGTCCTAATAGCTTTGTCCTTTGAAAGCAATCAAAAGGCTGATGGGTGATTTGAGGATTCGTGTGACTGCTTAGAGTAGGTCTAGCGGTCAGGACCCTTTAGGACAATAGCCATTCGGATACCTGTCATCGTTAGTTAAAAGCGACGACGATAAAGACTTAGGTTAGACCAACAGGCTAGTGATTTTTCACTATCGATATGCCGAATGAGGTAGCAACACCATTCGGTTGGCTTAGTTTGTTTGTTTTAGGGTAAGACCTTAATCCGTTAGAAAATCTTCCAATTAGTTAAGGTGTGGCTACAGTCATGCTAAGAAGAGTCAGACTACTTGGAACATCTGTATTGTGGGCCTAGGAGCTCTCTTTCAGATGTAGTAAATTTTTGATCGAGTTCCGTATGAAATGGGCCTTAGTAGCGCAGGAGGAACTTAGAAATGTAAATAGAATGATTACATGTGAAACCTCGATATACGCACTGCATGGCACATTGTAGATGTCTGCAGTGTAGATACTATGGATTCAGCTCATATTTTCCTATCAAATGATGGAACATTTTCATTATAGGCCTGTAGTGCAGGCCATACGAGGAAATCGTTTACAGATGTAGTTGCAACATTCACATAGTGAGGTGGTGGTGTCCTATCGAGGAGGATATGAGGGATACTATGGGTGGTATTTAGGACCTTGGTGGTCCTAAGGCATGTAGCTACTTATATATATTAACTATTAGGCTTGGTCTGCTTGGGAGTAGATGGGTACGATTTATGCTCGGAGACAAGAGTATTGTAACCTAAATGAACATAATATAACTAAAATGAAAATGGAACGGTATATGTAGTGCTTTGTTTAAAAGTGTATAATATTTCCATTCACTGGAACTTTAGTTCTGACCCTTTCCTCAAAACAACCTACATGTTAGATAAAAGGCCGAAAATTTTCATCTTAGAGACACTTGATTTAGAAAGTATTATCTCCTTGGTAAGATTTTATTTACTATTATATTTTAGTCATTTCTGTTGTGACTTATTTGTTGTGCTCTAATATATTGTCTTTGCCACACCAAACACCTAACTTGAACATCCGTGGGCTTGGGTTTTGGTATTTTGTGAAAAATCCGAGCTTACTAAAATTTGGGTAGTTACACTTCTCATATATGAGTTCAACCCATGCATAATCATGAGGAATTTTAAATGTGAATGGAAGCATATATACAGAGATTAAGGTTATTAATCCATGCATAACCACGAGGACTTTTAAATGAGAGAGAATACATAGAACAAAAATTATATTTTCCAAAAAAAATTCAAACTCTTCACATTATATAAAATCATGGTGCATGAAAGAAATATGGTAATGAAAGAAATGATCATGAAATAAGTACTAATTTAAAAAACATAATAAGTTCTGCTCAATTTTCATAAAATTTTAAATAATATTTCCTCTTGTCATGAAATATAATGTAATCACTACACATCACAATTCCCCAATTTACATATAATTTGACAAGTTCCTAAACCATTCAATTGGTCAATAATTTACTTTTGAGCAAACAATTAAGAATATTTTTATGAAAATATGCAAAAACAAATTTCTTGTAAGTGTTACGCAAGTTGAAAAACAATTTTAACAAAATCAATCTGTTGAATGAAATGATGTCTAATACTACTTGTACTCTGATTGCCTCTAGTGTTATCAATGTTAACTCAAACACATATTTTTCTTTCATCTTGCTATGAAATCCTCATAACACTCAAATTTTTAAACAAATTCAACAATTTTAAGTTAAGCAACATTGTCTATTAAACTAAATGCCCATAAGAGAATCTCAGTCCCGACATTTCAAGTTAATTTTCTGAATTAGTTTATTTGAAACCATTATATTAATTCTTAAATCTCGTAACTCAGATAAAGTCAAAATTGAAAGTTCTCGATTTCCAACATGTTAACAATTAAGGTGATTTCAAATTAAACTCATCAAGTCAATCAAAACTTACACGAGATTATAACAACTTGTTTATGTAGAATAAAGATATTTTTTTTAAGTAATATGTCGAATTAAGTGCAGATATTCAAAATCGCCCAAAGTGAATTAGCAAAAACTCAAAACATTAAAGTTTTGGAATAATTCGTTATTTTTTCAAAACTTTAAAAATTTTAGAACTCATAATAACCGAGACCAAGATATGATCAAAACACTACATCTATGTCAAAAGTTTTGAAAACTATTTATAAACAATACTTCAGATATATTGCAAATTTTCACACATTTAGGTTTAGATTCTGGAAAAAAAAAAACGATAGAGATTTGAACTTATTTTCCCGAACATCTTAAAAATTTAAAATTGAAGTTAGGAAACTCAAGATGTGGCAAAATACTACATCAATGTCGATATGTAATAGTATCAATAATAAAATTAAATAGAATTTAAAGATTATACCTGATTAAACTTCTGAATCTCCAAATTCGCATTCTAGGCCAAGGAATACTAAAACTTTGTATCAAAAATGATATTGAATAACTTGATTTATAATTCCCTCGAAGTTGTTCCTTAGTCGCCTTTGGTGCATAAATATTTAGGGGATTAAGTGGTTTGACAAAAGATGTTGCACCACTCTTAAATTTGTTTGTACATTTTGTCATCCAAACCTGTTTGTATAATAATCCTTTATTTTTACAAAAATATCCCAAGGAACCCAAACTCGTTTAAACTTAATCAAATTCATCTTTTTACCTTTTGATACCTATTGGGGATGCAGATTAAGGATCTTAAGGCAAACTAAACACTGGAGTGAATAGTGTTTTACATATTTTATTAATTTCTTGAAATATTTTTAAGTATTTCATAATGTTATGAAAATCACATATATCTACAATCACAGAATTAATCACAGATATAGATAATAATAAAAGGTAGTAAAAGGAAAGTGTAACAATCCTGTATTTTAGAACCAAATTTAAAATTTGATTTAAGCTATTTTGATGAATATTAAAGATAAATTGACTATTTTTACTAAATAAAATTTGAGAATAATTTCATATTTAGTTTTTATATTTTATTTGACTTAAAATAAACTTAGTAAAATTGCAAAACAATTTAAAAACCAAAATTAAAAATTTGATTTTAAATCATAATATATCCCTTAAAAAGTGAAATTTTGCTAGAAAGCTCAGAATTCGACGAGACCAATTTTGTTGGATTTGGGATAGCAAATTATTGTTGCGTTTCAAATTTCACGACAAATGGAGATAGTATGTTGTTGTGCTCGATAAACCCGTTTGGGCTAAAACTGACGATCAGTTTACAAGGGAACGTTGTTGAGACGATCTCAGAATTCAATTTCACTTTTTTTCTAGATTCATATCATCAAAGTATGGCAGAATCCTAAGTTTCGTTATTTATTTAATTTTCATTTGGGCGTACAAAAAGAAAAGGTATGCTAAAATCGCATTTTTTGGGCTTATTTGAGCATAATTGAGATTAATCGGAAGGTCAAACAAACTCAGAATTTGACAAAACTTGATTCGTTGGATTTGGATTTTCATGTATTTTTTTGTACTGAGATTTTGTAGCCAATGGAGATCGTTTGTAGTTGGGTGATCAAAGAGATAGAGAATATTCCTACATAAACTCTCTTTCTCCTTCCATTTCTTCATAATTCCTCCTTCTCTTCAAATTCTCTCTTCCAAAATCAATGGCCACCAAACCTTAACCCTTGCCGCCCCCTACACCCTACCCCATGCATCACCCCCTCTCACGCATGTGCGTAGCCCCCTTTCTCTCCTCCTCTTTACCTTTAATTCCTTCATGACATTAAAAGGAGCCTCCTTTAAGGTTCTAGCACCACTTATCTACCCTTAACACCTCCTTGGGGAGCTCTACGTGCTCTGAGACAACTTGTGGAGCATTCTAGGCCTCTTTCCTAGTTCGGACAACATGAGTTTGAACTTCGGGAAGCTCCAATCAACTAAAGCTCCTTCATTTCTTGCTCCATTAACTTGCTAGAGTGTGTACCGATGTTGTCGTGGAGTTTGTAGACATTTCGTGCTAAAAAGGCAGGATTTTTAAGTGATAGAGAGCACCAAAAGGTCAGCAAGTGTATTGTTTATTGATGGCTGGGGGTGAGAGACTCTTGCTCTAATTAGTGTATTAGAGTAGTTTAATTAATTATGAAATGTTAGTTAGTTAGGCATTTTAAGTTACTAAGTAATACGATGAAAATTAGCAAGTTGCAAGTTAGAAATTGTATCACGTTGCAAATAGAACGACATGTAGAATTTTCATGTAGTTAGATTACTTATTGCATATAATACCCTTTTGGAGTTCAACACATGAACTCTTCACGAATCATTTGCATTAGAAGCGTTGTATGAATATGTGACACTCGCATTTCATACTTCATGAATAGACACTTGTGGCACCTTAAATGTTATTGGATGATTGGTTATGATGTGATATGGATGAGAATTAAAAATAATTGATTGATTGACAAAAATGTCATGTTACTTATAGTAGCGAAATTGGAGTGAAAATACATTTACTAGTCGAATGGCTTGTTTATGTTTGCCTATTTAAATAAAACAATGTGATGAAATAAATGATTAATTAAATTAATGTTTGATGGTTGAAAACCCCATACGGGTCTGGGAATGATTTTGATTTACACATATCCCTGATTTGTAGTTCGCGTGTTAATCGTTTTGTTAAACAAGCAAGGTAAGCCTTAATAAATTATATTAAAGCTTTTATGAGAGTAAATGCACATTAGATGTTATTTAAATGTCAAATTATTGTTCGCAACTATCGTTGGATGTATTGGATTGGTATGAGAAAATTTGCATGATATTGGGTTGAATTTCATTTCAATCAAGAATAAAGTGGCATATTTTAATAATATAAAATATGAGGTGAAAACCGAAAATAAATTCGATGTCCCAATTTGGATGGACACATTTATATCTAAATATTGATGAATATTCGTAACTGTGACAAATGATTTTGAAGTATTTTTAATATACTTTTGGTTATGCAAAGTATTTGAATTTTAAATGAATAGTAATTTTTCAAAGTGAAGTTCGGTTATGATATGTAGCAAATGTTTTAGAAGGGATTTTATTTCAAAAGTTTCTCGTTTATTTTTATTACGACTTTAAGGAAATTTTGAGCGTGAACAGAGAACTTTCGAAAAATAATATTATTTTATTCTTTAGAATAATGTAAATTGGATAAAATGGTAAAATATTTGAATTTGAAGCTAAACGACTAAAATAATTTTATTTCACTAAATAAAGAAGTTTAGAAACATTTTTTATTTATTTATAAATTATAAAATCGATTCAGACTTGAATAGAACACATCGCACGGCGACGGTTCGCGAACGTCAACCCGTAACTTAGAATTGACGTAGCGGGAGATCTAACCGTCGGATTTTCCATAAACCGAAACCATTGGGTTCGTATCGAAAATATCTTTCCAATGAATATAAGTGGTTTAAATTTGAATGGAAAGATCTTAATTATGTCCAAATCAGTTTTGAAAAAGGTCGCTATGGGTGTAGTTTGGTGGCCGGTACTAGAAACCGTCTGTAAGGGCCTTAATAAAATTATTAAAAAAATAAATAAATTATAATAAATCACAATAAGTGATTTTGTAGTGTTTGGGTGAAATATTCCATGATTTGAAAGATCAACATTATTTTTGCCTAAAATCTTGTAATGTCCCGTATTTTGGTAGTCAGGTATTTAATATTTTATTATTTTAAATATTATATTTGGAATATTAATGGATTTTAATGTTGAATTCGTATTTTTAAAATGATGTTTGAACGTTAAATTAATATATAATTTAAATCGAGCTCGAAATGGCCCGGTAGTTCGTAATATCAAGTTTTGAACTTTAATTGAATATACAGGATTCGATATAAGTCGCATTTTTGCGAAACAGGAAACATGGAATCTAGTTGATTATAATTCTCATGTGAAAGAGAAAAATCCAGGTTTCGTGTTATAGATTGTTAGTTATGTACAAATCAAATTTTAAAATAGTCGCTATGAAAATCATTTATAAACGATATCGTTTATTTAATAAATTAAATAAGAATTTATATATATATCGTTTAACCCGAATTTTTTTGACTGTCGAGTTTAGAATCCATCTTAGTCTTATTTAGAGCTGTATGATATTTCATTTTGAATATAATCGATAATATCGGTTATTATTATTATTTAATTCAACTATTTTGGAATTTAATTTATAATGTACCTTTATTCTATAAATTTAAAATAAACCAAACTAAAGCTTGTGTACACACATACAAATCACAACAGCTAAACAAAAATAAAATATGATAATAATTCTCTAGTTAAGGTTTCGTTTTGGTCCCTACTAAAACCGAGAAACGGAACGATAGGATCGCGATGTTACAATCCAAATCTTGCGTAGTTCACATCTAAACAGCCTATTATCTAGATGGAAATAATAAGAAAATTTCACTCTCTCAAGAAATTAATTTGAAGAAATATTAATGTAGCTCAATATGCAAGACTGCCAACCAATTTGTACCTAACAGAAATGCCTTGAGAGTGTTACATATATTAGCAGTGAATACAACTATGATTTATATAGGACCAAGAAAATACAAGTTAGTTAATCAAAGTACATGTATAGTTGAGAGCATTAGAATAAAGGAATCCTGGTATACATAACCTAAAATGCTACAATATCATATGTTATGAAGGATCAAACATTACGATGATATGATAGATCGTTTCAGTGAATGATTTTGATAAGTCCGCCATATGTTATGTGTTCACATTAGCCAAGGGGGTGGTAAGTTTGGTTTCGAAAATGCAATCTACAACGAAATCATAGTACACAAATATGATTGGAAATATTATTAGATGAAAGCATACAACTAGTAGAGACTACTACTCTATTTTTGAAATATGAGCATTTGGTGCATGATAGGTAATCAACATTTTATCCAAAGAAAAAAATGAATAAAAATACAATTCACCAGATGAATTGGCAAAAACAATAAAACGTTTGAAACTGGTGAATTGGTACAGTAACATGACATTATCAAAACCTATAGGTGATTTACCTGTACCAATTGCGATCCCTGTGCGACACAGAAAATATGACAGCAAAAGAAATCCACAGTCGAATTCAGAACAAAAATATGAAGAGACTTACACATACACACACACACACACATATATATATATATATAATAAAAGTTGGGTACAATAAAGAACGGTAAGAAAAAGTAAAACACTTTTATATACACAATAGTTTCAAGTACAAATTCTTACAAAATATCCTGCCATACACTAAACAAATGTGTACACTGAATCCATAACTGTTCTGCCAACATGAAAAATCAAATTTGCACATTTGATATAACAACTCAATAGCCTCATATATAGTATCACAGCTAGAATACATATTTCAAAACCTTAATTGAAATAACAATTCGAATAGCCTCTCAGAAATAACTCACAGTTAGAGTATTGTCTCCAATTTTCTGAATGGAGCAACCAAATCATAGCTCGCATAACCTATACATCTCGCTCTACCATGTTCCTATTATAGTAGACCAACAGTATTTGAAATTTCAATACAAAATTTACTAATTTCTGAGAAATTTCCCACGCAAGCTCTGCAGTGATAAGTCCCCATTACTAGTACCCAAATATAGCTCGGTTGGCAACTAAAATGAAAGAACAAACGTTCACCTATAGGAATAGTTCGGTTATGCATATCTGAACAGAATCACACATGGAAAACCTAACACAAATCTGCAACATTTCCCTGTTAATCATCATACATCCATCAAGATTTCCATCACCGTACCACAGTCGATCACACAGCATAGCTGAAATGAAAAGTAAACACCTAAGAACTAGGCACAACTAAACTGTAAACCTATGATTTTACAATTCAAATTTTGACACTGGTCCTATCTGGACCATCCACCACTATGTAAACGCAAGCACACAAACGTTCCACATTTCCAGTATGATAACAAACCGATCCAGGGAGAAAATAAATACCATTCGAATTGTTAAAATAAAAAAATATGCCGCAATCAAAAATCAAGTAATACTTAATTGGATTCGTTGATCCATGCCATCAATTCGTTATGCTTATGACGGATTTCCTGATGAATTTGTTCGAAGCTGAGGACCTAGGGTTCGGTCAAATCTCCATGATTTAAGCCTCGGGTTGGTTTGTCTAAGGACTGTCATGGGTATGGTGGGAATCTCCTTTATTTCAGGAAGATGCGGGGTGGCCAGCGGAGCTATGGTGGCACGACAGGACGTTGAAGGGGGATCGAGGAATTAGGGTTTGGGGGAGCTATGGAAGCTAGGAGGTGACGACATGACTGGAGCATGGTTACGTAGGGGTGTCGCGATGCAACTAATTTCGATTTTTGCTGTACAGAGAAGGGGGAAAAAATATCTGATTTCGGTATGGAAGGGTTTTTCTGGGGCGGTGGATGAATTGTGAGAGAAAGAGGGGATCCGATGGTTTTATGATGGAAGGATGGAATGGGCTTGTTCAAGCCTAAATGGGCTGAACGGAAATAAGTTGAGGCCCAACACTTGTTAAATTAAAGTTTTTATAATTTTAATGCTCTTATAAACTTGATGTATTAATATCGAATACGTACGTAATCAGAATTCGATGTAACAACAACCACCGGAACCGCATCGACAAACATTTCAATGTGGACCTGGTCTATGATGGAAGCAGCTGTAAAATTTTGGTCAAATTAAACCTTGTCTAATTTGACTAAACTAGAACGTTTTATCGAAAAATCAATTCAAGGTGAGTTAAACTCACTCAGTTCTCCCTACTTATATTTTATATAAGTCAGGTTTTTATTTTGTGTGCCATGGTTGATAATGGTTGATTATTTGTTATTTATATAATCATATATTGATTGATTTTCTAAAATTAAACGTTGTTTAATTTCAGTACAAAACCAAATCGTTATTTTAACGATTGGTCCAAACTGAGGTAACTTACCTTATTAGTCACGCTTATAAAATAAACATGTTTTAATTAATGAATTGTTTGAATTGTTTATTGTGTTAAACAAATTGGTTGATAATGAATTGTCGTTATGGACTGCTATAAGACCATTATTTATTTGAATTGAATTATTATATTGAGATAACATATTTGACCAGGGAAGAACGGGTTGGAGGAATCTAACTTGTTTCCTCAAATATATTAGATATTGTTCATATGATCATCAATTGAACTGCTTTGATTAGATGGATGATTCAGTTATTGAATGTTGACATGAAATTCAATATTTGTTTGTTTAAACCAGTGGGTGCTATTGGTTGAGTAATTGGCTGTATATGGCCGGTAAATTAATCGTTTTATAAATATCGATTTACCATCAGGTAAATCGATGAAATGAAGTTATAAAAAATTATTTTATAACTAAAAAGTACATTTAAAAAAACTATTATTTTGAATAAAAATTTGTAAAAAGGAAATAAATATTTATTATTCGTTGATTGAGTTTATAATTTATTTTAAATGATCTTACAAAGAAAATTTCTGATATTTATCAGATTTATAAGCGAATGAGTAGAAATTAACTTAATGTTATAGATTTAAATAATCATTTTGAGGGATAAATAAAAGGAAATTATTTAAATTAATTATATTGTTAATTGATTATTTGGAACTAGTTAACGAGGTAATCATGTTTTGGATTGACGAAGTCAACCATTTAAAGTGGATTAATTATAAGATCAGTTGTTTTGAATTAATCTAACAAGATGGGTTAACGAATAATGGTTTAATTTTAATAAATATTTTAAAAGAAATTTATTATATAGTTAGTAAAAAATAAGTTAATCAATTATGCGGCAGTTAACGATGAAGTGAATTATTAATAATAATTTAAGAAATTTCTATTTAAATGAGAATCATGTACGAAAGTTAATCGGAGTGGTAATGAAATCTTACTGAGTTGTGAAAGGGAATTTATGAATAGGTTTTATATTAAAACATGAATTTTTATAACAAATTTATTAAAAAGAGGGAATTTTTAAGCAAATACGATGGTTTAAATAAATGTTGAGTTAACATTTGAATTAAGAAATAAGGATAAGGGTTCATATTAAACCATAATTTATAAACAAGGTTTATAAGAGGGAGATGAGATGTTAAAGCGTTAGTTAACGTTACTTAATAATGGAATTAAGTAGATATTGGTGGAAAAAGATTTTCAAGAGGGGGGATTTAAAAATGAATTTGGCAAAGAAGTGAGTAATAGGATTTTAACAAAAATTCGAGCAATGAAATGTATTGTTTAAAGAAGTAAAAGGAAAGGTGATATTTTAGTAAATAAATTCTTAATTAATGAATTAAGAAATAATAGTTATACTCAAGAAAGAGATTTTCAAAGGTAAGAAGTTTTATAAAATATGTCATAAATAAAATAGTTAAATGAGATGTGTTTGATATTAAAATAAATTCCGGTTTTTGAATTACAACTGATGTCTATCTAATGATAAGAACGATATTGATCAAGTCTGAGAGGTAAATAAATACCCCAACTTGAACGACTTCGGGATTATCTGAGGATGATATCAGTTGTAATGGAAAAGAGTGTAAACAATAATTTATTATGTCCATATAAGAAATAATAACGCAATGTAAATAAAAGAGTCAAGAATATGTAATGAGATTTCCCAAGTAACGGAAGTGGAAAGATTTGAGATTCGTATATACGTCTATATAATGATATTTCCGAAGAAAAGGAAATAAAAGAAGATTATATGAAATTAAAATGGTATTTTCGAGGTAAAAGGAAATTGAAAGTTAAGTTTTGGAAATGGATTTATCCTAAAGGAATAAGAGAGGGTTAATGTATTCTAGTAATGAAACCAAAAGAGATTTCGTAACATTAAATTTACGAATGATAGGTTGAGTTGATTTTCCCAGTATAGATAATGAGTAATAAGGTAGTAAACGTTTTGAAACAATAGTAGAGTAGAAATTTGAATATGATTACAGAGTACTTTCCTAAGTATGAAAATAGTTTGAAATAACCTTACGTTAAATTAGAAATGAATAACTATATTTGTAATATTGAAATATTAAAGAGTTTAAGATTAACTATCGTTAATCTTTTTTAATTTAATAGGCCAAGTACTGCTGAATATTGAACTAGTAAACTCATTCCATTCCCATGATTATTTATTTGATAGTTAAATCATTGACAATCAAATCTGACCTATACGTTTGTTGGTACGGAAAGACCGGGATCAAATTTATATTCGAAAAACATTCCGGCCAGTGAATACGTGAAAGTAGATTATTGAAGGTGGAGCAATTGAAGACCGTTGATCTTTATGAGTGGAAGAACTACCTTTTGAATTTCTCTGGCTTAGCGGTCAGAGATATTATGACTCGTGATTCTATCGTGAGTGTAATCTTCGGATTTGCAAGGACTACTCGCTGCTGATCTCTAGGGTGATACCTAGGATGTGGTAGGAGGGTGCCTTCAGTTTGTCCAGTCCCAGGACAATATGTATGGAAGAACGTCTGACAGAGTATTTCCAAAGGGTCACGTATGTTGACTTCTTCAAACATATCATAGTTGGGTCGCTCCCAAACACGATATTTTTTTGGATGTCAATTAGTGATTTTTCTAGCGGATCTGACAATGTGGCATTCAAAGAAATAGGTGGCCAGATGTACTAAAGTTAATTCAAATCTTAAGCCTCACAACCGGGAAATGACAAAAATCGAGCTGGTAGCATGGCTATGTGGGTCGCTCCCATTAGGGTGTATAATCACCAATCTAGAGAAATTCCTTTTGCTTCTTTAATTTATCGCTTCTATCCCTTTTGGGAAATGGTTGTTGATCCGAACCGTTGGTGATATACATTCGATACACTCAAGAGAAGTGAGTGGTCGATCATGTGTGAGCTGGGTTACAAGACATTCTTGTTGAACCCATTGTATTTGCCTCTAGAGATACACTATTGGTAGGTGGTTCCATACCTTGTCATAGTCGAAATACAATTTCCAATAAGCACCCATGGTTTTGATTGTATACAATATATTTGGAGCATGAGATGCTAGCGTTCTGGTAGATTGATATTTATTTGTATTTAGACACTATCATAATATCAGAAAAGATATTGATTTCAAAAATGATTTGGTTGTCATAATGTAAAAACCATCTGTATTTGTGTGTGGATTTGGTCTTATGATTATCCTTTTCTTTCGAAAAGATTTTGAACTTTAAAATCAAGTTGGATGATTCCCCTTAAACTTAATGTGTTTATCTCACTCTAGTTCATTAGACTGACCCGGTGTTTGTAATGCTCGGGTTAGACCGGGTTGTACAGGTCCAGGTTATTGGATACTACGAAGTTCAAGAAAACGTGTTGGAGGAGTTCAGACGTATCAATATTTATTCTGATGTGTATAGTATATGAAGACAGGTTATTATAACTGTCCAGATGTGTTAATGTACTTTGATGATTGTAAGTTTTATTTAAAGCTCTCAATAAAGATAAATTCTATTTTATATTTTGTTTCACTGCGACGTAAGACTCTTTGTTGTGTTGGTTCTTCTTCTTCTTCTATTCAAATATTTCTTTGTTTCTTATCTCATCCTCTAAATTCTTTCTATTAACGTTCCCGTGTTTTTGGTGTTTGGCATAAGTTACGATAAATGTATTTATGTCGATTTTCGAGGTCGAAAATCTGCTGGTCGTTACAAATCTCTATTTTAATAATTATGGTGAGGTTTAATATATGAACATAATAATTTAATTTGAGGTTCGCTGTGATTGGTATTTGTAGGAATATTGTTCTTGAACCCAACCACAAAAAGGATGGATCTCATAAAGGATTTTTTTTTCTAAATTTGTTAAATCAAACCATATTTTTGAAAGAGTCTGTAACGAACGGAAAATAGCATTTTCGGGTTTACATAGAACTAGGCTTTTAAATAAGTAGTTGTACTTTAACCTAGGTAAGATAAGATTAATTTCTAATATTTGGTTAATCCTTGAAATATGATTTTTGTGATTTAAGAATTTAATTCCAATAAAGTCAATAAGAACCAGTTTTCCAAAGAGCACGAATATGAAACTAAAGGAATATTATGGATTGGAATGAAAGGAGTGTTATCTTTGTGCATTTGACACATGATTATAAAGATACGCGAGTTATTTGGAGTCCGGGTTTTACTGATTTTGAATAATTATTACGACGATTAAAGTCAATGATGAAGACGACAATTGAAGATCGGGGATCTTCACATCATTTTAAGCTAACGCTAATATATTGGTTAAGTCGTACACCCAAGACAAGGTGATAAGTGGTGGTAGTTTATAAGTACTTCGAAATCTGTAACGATAAGGAATTTCGCTCGATCCGATTCGATCGCTAAACCGACCTAGACCGTTTGAAACCCCTGAATATTTTGAGAACACAACAAATTGGAACACAAACAGAAGAACGTTACATTGCTTATTACAACAACTCATCAGAATACAAGAATATACAGAGTATGAATCAATATTACATATCATAAAATATCAGAGATTACAATACATTACATAACAGCGAAAAATAATACAAAACACAACTGAAGGAGATATACAGATACAAAGCTTTCCAAATATCATTCCAGCTGTAAACCAGGATACTGTGAATATAAATCTGCAAAACCAAAACTACTAGCTGCCCGTGTGGAAATAGGGGCACCCAGAGTTTAGGTTAAAACAATAAACTCCAGGTCAGTCATGTGACTGGTGTGAGAACTAAAACAGTTATTAATCTTTATTTTAAAGTTAGGTGAATCAAGGGACCACGCCGTATAACACGGAATGGGTTTGCTCCCAAGAATACCAGTGCATAAAACAACAGCGCAATGCTAAATAAAGAATAATGAAGCTATTATAAGACCCAGGTCCCATCACACAATGCAACACAAGCCAGAGGATAGGGTTTTACCTTATAATAACCAAAGAATGCTTGATACGCTAAATTTCATCTTTTATTATTACTATAAGTGTATATTGTCAAAACAATTTCAATCATAAGTATTAATCATAGACGACATGGGTACCATATATCATGTCGCCAATACTAGGCTCTACAATCAAAACCGCAAATGTCACGTATTGGAAGTTGGATTTCCATCTGTGAACCAAGGCAAGGGATCGTCCTTACCGAATTCGAGGTGCTCTAGCCCGTGTTTCAGGAACAGAACGCATCGTCCCTTGGATCGTCAGGGCCGGTCCACCGAAGTGGATTAAAATGCCTGAACACTGCATTTCCCCGCCTTATGGGGCATCAATGAGCCAAATGACTCCATCGGATCCGGATCGTTCGATCTAACCGAGGCGCCTCGCAATCCATCATCCACATATGTAAAATGTCCGGGCGTGTAAAACCCAAAACACCACTCCTAGCTAGAGGGAAACGCATGCCCTCCCTGAGGTCCTTCTCCCGTTTCTGGTTCACACCGGGGTGTGAGGCTTGCGAATTAACGCTACACAAAGCTGAGCCACACAGGCGGTGCTTTGATCATCATCCATAAGACACTACTTTTCAACAGAAGCCTTGATTATTTGCATCTTAGCATGCCACACAGGCAAACCACTCCATGCAACCGATATCCATCAAACACACAGAATGATATCCAATGTCAGACACATAGTCCATTTACAAGTCCATTCTGGGTCTGAACGAAACCGGAGGCACCTTGTACCTCGCATATCCACCGATCTCCAAGTACATCTGGATGATCACCAACTGATTCCTTCCTCTTGGGTGTACAACCCAATCAAGATCATCGGTAATTATCCAAACGATGTGAAGACCTCCGGTCTTCAACCACCATCTTCATCCTTGACACATCGTCGAATCAGTTATTCAGAATGGGATAAACCCGGTCTTTCTGAATAACTCGTGTATACAATAAACAAGTGTTACACAAACATAACATACGCCTCATTCTAATTCAGAATATTCTTTTATTCAAATATTCTTATACTTTGGGAAAGGTTCCCATTAATTTTATCAAAGATAAATTCTTTAAATTTATTCTTTAATCTTCCTTTGAATATCAATTCAAACCAAATTATGGTTTATCCAAACTAGTCGAGATTAACGAACCTTACCGAAGTAATCATTTGTTTTAATTTCCCAATTCCAACCTATTCATCGCATGAAGTAAAAATGGTAATACTTCATATGTAACACCACGGTGTTATCGATAAATTCAATTACCATTTCACGTTCAAATCTAATTAAAGATTTAACTATCGCCTAGAGCAAAATTGGTGATACTCCATTCTCGATCATTTCAATCTAATTAAAGATTCATTAAAACTCCACTTGGTTTTAATCTTCCCAAAAATCAATATTAATGATTGTTTAACTTGGGAAACCATATCCTGCCTTTAACTGGGTTAAAGAACTAATGTCATTTAAAACACGGTTCACTATAAACCCAAAATCACATTCTATTCCATCAGCCCTTAACCATAAATTAGCAAGTGAACAGTTCCCTAAGTAATAACCCTGAAGGCCAAAACCAACTTCAGATCAATACCCAAGAAACCATTCAACTTAACTAATCTCCAGTTAGTTTCTGGTTTTCTTAACTCCGTTGGTTCTAAGAACAGTATTATCAAAGATACCATTCACGACAACCCAAAATCACATTCCATTTACAATGGAATGTTCATGGAAAACAAATCGATATATATAACCGATATAAACTTCCATATCCGACTAATAATATAAATGGAATAACGGCAAAGCCTTTTAAATTCTAGATATATTAGTTGTCTTCCTCCACAGAAATTCACTTCGATTATTACCAAATCAAATTCCATTCCATTCCAATTTATTTTATTAAATTGGAAAACTTTACTTTGGAAAATCTCCTTTAAATCTTAACAAAAGATTTACAAATTCCAAATCACATTTCACTGTAAATCGGGTTAAAGAACGAATGTCGTTAAACACAGTTCACGATAAACCCAATTCACATTCCATTAATTATCAGGTTAAAGAACAAGTGTTATTTGGAACGCCATTCATGATAAACCCAAAAAACAATTCAAATTCAATTTCAATTAAATACCATTTAATTGGTATACTTCATTAAATCTAAATAAAAAGATTTAATCCTTTTCTCAACTGGGTTTAAGAACAGTGTTAATGAAGATACCATTCACAACAAACCCAAATCCCATTTGATATTAAATACAAGGCTCTGAATAGAAAATATTTCGACTTATATTCAATATCAAATTCTACGACCAACAAATATCATATTGGAAATAACGATATAAATATATCTTTCAAATTTCCATAACAATATCTGTATAATCACGAAATCCAACATCAAAATATTCCAAAGACAACTTCGATTCAAATCCATTCCAATTCAATTATTGGAAATTCTGGTTACTTTTAAAACCCTTTCAAATCCAATTTATTTATTTCAAAAATAACTGGATTATAATTCTAGTTCAAAACTAGTTCATTTCGATAAAAATCTATTTTTATCTTTTCAATTATGGAGTTTTTCATCCCAGTTCTTTCCAAATCATTTCTTATGATTTTACACAAATTATTACTATTTTTAATAATTTTATCAAGGCCCGTACAGTCGATTTCCATAAACGGCCATCGAACTGCACTTATAGCGACCTTTTCCAAATTTGATTTGGACATAATTCCAAATCAGACCATTAGATTTCAAATCTCTAATATTCGTTAGAAAGCTCTTTTCGATACGAACCCAACGGTTATGGTTTTAGGAGAATCCGACGGTCGGATCTCCCGTAATGTCCATTAGAAGTCAATGGTCGAAATTCGCGAACTGCCGCAGCGCGGCGCGTTCTATTCGGGCCATTATATATATATATCATCGATTTCTTTTCAAAACGTATTTTATAAATCGTTTTAAATTCGTTTTCAAAACGATTTCAACTTCACATTCAATTTCAGATCAAAATTGGTCCATATCATCGATATATAAATGATAGTATTTTCAAAATATTATAATTTGAAATCAATTCCTTTTCGATATTCATTATAAAAATGAATAAAATCGATATAAGTATCGTTCGCGTCAAAATGGCATCAATCTAACCAACATGGCTTTATATATTTCAATAACTTCGTTATTCTATTCAACAAATGAATTTTTCTTCAACACATGAATTTTCTTTTATTCAACACATGAATATATATTTTATTCAACACATGAATTTTCTTTTATTTCTTTCTTACAATAAAAATGTGAATTTTATTGTATAAATATTTCGTTCAACACATGAATAGTTTCAACACATGAATATTCTCAACACATGAGTATTGTCAACACATGACTATTTTGTTTATTCAACACATGAATATAATTTATTTTCTAAATTGGAATGAGACTCACTCAATTACCATATAATGTTATTTATATGGGTCCTATACAACACATGTATATAATAGCAATGATAAATAATCAACCATCATCCAAAGTGCACCACACAACTGCATAAGCATTAAATATAAATAATTAATGCTTACACAGTCTGTCAACCCATTGATTGACATACAACTAAACAATCGGTATTAGTGTACGTCAAATATCATCCCAATACCCGTGTAGGGTTTCAAATCAACAAACACAGATTTTTATTTGTGCAGTTGGGTGATGTATAAAATTTATCGTCCCAATCAATATCAGTCAAACGGGTGTACATAAACAAATCATCCGATTTGTTCATAAATATTTATTTTATATACACGTTAAAAATCATATTTTTAACTATAAAATATTTTATTTCATTCCACATCACACAATAAAATTTCACAACATAGCAATCAAACAAACAAGTCATCCATGGTCTGTGGACGACGAGTGTCGGGTGCTGCAAAGCACCGTCTGCATCCTAGTATATATTTCAAACTAGAAATCAAAATAAAAGTGAGGAGTTCTCACCTTGATTTTTATACTAACACATTTTCTGACTTGCTGAATTGTTGTTCGAGCTCCAGACTTTGCATACAAGCTTTAATCTTCTATCCATTCTTTTTTCTAGCGTAAGCACGTCGTTCTGAACAACTTTTGCCTGATGGACTTTTTGCCGAAAATGATCCAATTCGCCAGAATTTGCAAAAGCACACGATTTTGACAGCTTTTGAACAGCAGACTTTGGACGCGTTTTTCGAGCAGCTATGCAATCAAATCGTGACTTTCATATAGTCAAATCGAAGAGCAAGTCGTGCTCTTTGACTTTGGTAGTGTGTAGGCTAGGCTAGAAGTGCTCGGATTGGGAGTTACGGGCTGAAACAGTCTAAGGACTTAAATGTACACACGGTTTTATTCAAAAATTGGATTTTTATTTTTAGGGCGACCCACGGGCAGCGCTGGCAGTCGGGGGCGGCGGCTTGGGGTGTAGGTGGCGCGGGGGTGGTGCGTTGGTCAGGTGGTGGTCAGATTCGGGCTGTGGTGGCTCGATTTGGCGGTTAAGGCTTTCCCGTTGGAGGAGGGATAGAGGGAGATGGTGGCGGCCGAAAGAGGGGGAAGTGGGGCGGATTCGACGGCGGTGGTCAAATGGGGGCGCGCGCGCCTCCAATGGCGATGGTGGGGGCATGGAAGTGGCGATTTGGGGGAGAACCGGGGGAGGGGGGCTGACAGGTTTCCTTTTTATTTTTGTTTTTATTTCTAAAAATTATGGCCCTTAAAATCTATATGTAACCCTCCCATTCGACCTCCAAATCTGTAACAACCCGGAAAATCTAAGCCAATTTAAAAATTTTAATTTGGCTATTTTTGTGAATTTTAGATATTTAAAATAAATGTTTTAAATAATAACGACGAAAAGTGTGTTTGAATTGATGTTTGAAAATGAATATAATTATTTTTAATTATACACAATGCCTGAAATGGCGCGGTAGTTTCAAAATTTCAATTCAAACTTTGACTGACTGTACCGGGTGCCAAATAAAATGGATTTTAGTGAAACCAAAAATATTTAAATCTGTTAGTGAATATCTTTCTAACGAGTCTGAAAAATTGAAGTTTCATAGCGGGAATCAAAAGTTATGGCCAAATGAATTTTCAGAAAGGTCACTATGGAGTTTATATAGCCCGTGAAAATAGCCATTTTGCAAACGACCTCAGAATTTGACGAAATCACTTTTTTTGGATCCGGGATGTCAAATTATTGCTAGATTTCAAATTTTATAATTTTTGAAGTTAGTATGTGAGCGTGGCAAAGGAAAATGTGTTTGGTCGATTTCTATTAAATTTGATCGACCAGAAAATGGCCATTTTTCAAACGGTCTCAGAATTCGACGAAATAAGTTTTGTTGGGACCGTATCGTCAAAACATAGCTGGATTTATTTTTCTGGAATTTTTAGAATCAGTATGTGGCCCCGGCAAATTGAAATGTACGTTCAAATCAAATATTGAATGTTTTATATTTTAAATTGAAGAATAACTGACTGTAACAGTCGAATTGGCTTACGAAACATATTCCATTGTGCTCAGAATGGGGGTATTTAGCTAGGGACAATAGTCGTTGGGTTTGGATTGGAGTTCGTATGAGATAAGGGGTATTTTTGGATTTTCAAAATATATAAATAAAATAAAAATATCTCATTGGCCATCACGCCCCCCCCCCCCCCCCCGATCCTTCGAAGCGAACGACGGAAACTAGCTCGCACCTTCTCTCCTCATTTTCTCTTAAACCTCTCAAAGAAATCAGGTGCTCCTTTGGAGGATTTTGTAGACCTTTCCTCGAGCTTTAAATCAACGTCAGCCTCGTCCTTCCTCGTCGAGTATTCTGCTCGAATCGCGCCCTCAAAGTTGCCGCCTTTGGACAGCCGCCGCTCGCACCTGTCACCGTCGATCTGACCCTGGTTGGTGGCGCCAGAAAGTTCTCTCGAGGCTCGGCAACGTGGTGAAGTCCGATCGTGCTATAGCTTCGTGGATTAATCGAAAAAGCTAAACCTAGTTTTGAACATCGAAAGAGAGGTACGGTTTATTTTATTTTAAATGGTTAATAGCACTTTAAAGCGCTACGGTTTTTGATTTCACTGTAAAAATCATATCTTTTTGCTATGTTGTCGAAATCCAGTGAAGCAAGAGATAGTTGACTCGTGCAGACATCTTCTACATTCTAGAAGAGGTCGCATATTTTTCTGAGCCTTCTACAATTTTTGGTGGAGTGGAACCCAATGTGAGATTTCTGAATTATAAACGATATGGAAATAATGATGTATAAATTATATATTCGAAATATGAGTTATATAAGCGTTGTACACCTCATGTATAAGCATTATATAAGTTGTATGTTCGATGTATAAGTTATATACGTGTTGAAAAAAATGATATATGCATTGAAATAAATTGAAATGTTATTGTAATGAAATCGAAATATAGTTATATACGTATGTATATATATATACACACACTCCCCTCGTCTATAGACAATGGACGATATATATTGGTTGTGATATTGTTTGGATTATTGGTTGATGTGAAAATTTGGTGAATATCATGAATGGTTGGTTTGAAATGAATGATTGTGGTTGAAATCCCAATAGGATTAGTATATGGGAAAATTCGTCTACGTACGAACTAGATATTGAAAATCCCCATTGTCAAAAGCTGTGAGGCTTTAAGTTAGAGCGAGGAGCCGTACTAGGGACGGTCCCGGTTTTAACTACCTTGCCGTTATGCTGCCAAAATTTTCTAAAATATTTCTGTGTTTGATTTTAATTCATGTGTTGAATGTTGAAATAAAATTCATGTGTTGAATGTTGAAATAAAATTCATGTGTTGAATAGAAATTCAAGTGTTGAATGGAGTTCGTGTATTGAATAAATTCTTTGAAAGATAAAAATAACATTTTTATCATATATAAATAAATTGTTTTAACACCAAAAATAACATTCTTACCGTATATATAAACTATATAAAATAATCGTGTTTTGAAATAAATTATTTTACAATAAAATCATGTTTTTATTATATATATCAGCTATAGAAAATATTCATGTGTTATCCGTTTATGTTATTATCCGTTTATGTGTTATATTCCAAAGATTACCCTTGCCACCGTAGAACGAGGTTTTGGGGTCGTCACAAAATCGAACCCACCGCCTGTCGTCCCCAGCTAAATACCCCCATTCTGGATACAATGGGATATATTTTGCAACCCAATTCGGTTGTTACGATCAGTTTTCATTTAAATTAAAATATATTTCTTTATATTCAATTTTAAACGTACATTTCAATTTACTGGGGCCACATACGAACTCCAAAAATTCCCAAAAAATATCTTCTAGCTTCGCATTGACGATACGGTCCTAATAAAACTAATTTCATCAAATTCTGAGACCGTTTGAAAAATGGCTATTTTATGGTCGGTCGAAATTGACTAAAACTGTTAAAACACGTTTTACTTCGCCACGCTCATATATTGATTTCAAAAATTACTAATTTTGGAATCTAGCAATAACTCGACATCCCGGATCCAACAAAAGTGGTTTCATCGAAAACAGAGGTCGTTTGCAAAATTTTCATTTTTAAGGGTCAGAATCCCATAGCGACTATTCTGAATTTTCAATTGGACATAACCGTTTATCCCCGCTATGAAATTTCAAATTTTTGGATTCCTTGGAAAGGTATTCTCAAATAGATTCAAATATTTTTGGTTTTGCTAAAATCCAATTTATTTTGAATCCTGGAAATCGAATTTTCGAACTACCGCGCCATTTCCAATTCCTTTTATATTTAAAATAAAATATTTATATTCTAACGACGATTCAAATAAATATATACGTTCTAATTCTATTCAAAATAAATTTCTCGTCGTTATTATTTTAAATATTCAAAATTCATCAAAATTGCCAAAATAAAAATTTTAAATTAGCTCGAATTTCCGGGTTATTACAATCTCCCCCACTTAAAACTTTTCATCCCCGAAAAGGAACGAAGCTGAAAGTTGTTTAACTAATCAACTCAACTTCCATTATTTTCATTACGGCCTAAGTTTTTCAACTTTTCAGTTTCTAAGAACTTTTCAAATTTTTCAAAAATTTGGCTAACACCCTAAATTTTCGAAAAATTTCGTCGTAACCTCCCCTGCACGGGAGCACCAGGAAAATCCCGAAATTGCCATACAGGCCTCTCCAATCCAAAAAGAAAAAGAAACAGCCAAGCGGCTTGCCAATCGGCTCATAAAATCATCAAAAATCCCAAGAAATACAATAAACATGTACCTATTTGTCGGGCAAACAATTTTATTCCTCTGCTCTAGCCTCCTTGCTATGACCTGTTCACACATATATATGTGCATATATGCAATTCCAAGCAATTTTCAATACAGTTCAATATTTGATACAATTTGGTTATATGTACCGTTCTTTCACATGTTGATTTAAATAAATAATCATACAACACAACCATCAATCAATTAGTTGATTATCATTTCAAACACATAATTTTCATACATAGTCAAAAAATCAGATTTTTGATGCCAAATCACAACAATAAGCCCTATCTAGTTTTGGTTCTCACACCAGTCAATTGGAATCATATAGAAATCGCACTTTCAAAACTCGAACACTAATGTTGATGATGTCTAGACTATCATCAGAATCGTCTTCGAGCGACTAGAGTGTGATTCTATATCTATCCAGTATATTAAAACTTCAAATACACGTGGATCAGACGTATACGCAAAATCTTTATATACTTAATTGTCCAAATCAATACAAATAAATATTCAAATACGAATAATTGAATTTAATTTTTCAAAACAAAATTTGTTTTCAATTTTATTTTCAAAATATCACTCTTCACACTCGTTCTAGGATACTACTGATCCCATCTCTAACGAGTCATTCTCACTGGATATTACTAATCCAATCTCTGATGAATTCTTTCATTCGGTTCTAATGTGTCTTGTTCTCGAGCTCTATAAACCAAAGCTCTGATACCAAATGTAACGATAAGGAATTTCGCTAGATCCGATTCGATCGCTAAACCGACCAAGACCGTTCAAAACCCCTGATTGTTTTGAGAACATGATAAATTGGAACACAAACAGAATAACATTACATTGCTTATTACAACAACTCATCAGAATACAAGAATATACAGAGTATGAATCAATATTACACATCATAAAATATTAGAGATTACAATACATTACATAGCAGCGGAAAATAATATAAAACACAACTGAAGGAGATATACGGATACAAAGCTTTCTGAATATCATTCCAGCTGTAAACCAGGATCCTATGAATATAAATCTACAAAACCAAGACTACTAGTTGCCCGTGTGGAAATAGGGGCACCCAGAGTTTAGGTTAAAACAATAATCTCCAGGTCAGTCTTGTGACTGGTGTAAGAACTAAAACAGTTATTAATCTTTATTTTAAAGTTAGGTGAATCAAGGGACCACGCCGTATAACACGGAACGGGTTTCCTCCCAAGAATACCAGTGCATAAAACAACAGTGCATTGCTAAATAAAGAACAATGAAGCTATTATAAGACCCAAGTCCCATCACACAATGCAACACAAGCCGTAGGATAGGGTTTTACCTTATAATAGCCAAAGAATGCTTGATACGCTAAATTTCATCTTTTATTATTACTATAAGTGTATAGTGTCAAAACAATTTCAATCATAAGTATTAATCATAGACGGCATGGGTACCATATATCATGTCGCCAATACTAGGCTCTACAATCAAAACCGCAAATGTCACGTATTGGAAGTTGGATTTCCATCTGTGAACCAAGGCAAGGGATCGTCCTTACCGAATTCGAGACGCTCTAGCCCATGTCTCAGGAACAGAACGCATCATCCCTTGGATCGTCAGGGTCGGTCCACCGATGTGGATTAAAATGCCTGAACACTGCATTTCATTGCCCTATGGGGCGTCAATGAGCCAAATGACTCCATTGGACCCGGATCGTCCGATCTAACCGAGGCGCCTCGCAATCCATCATCCACATAAGTAAAATGTCCGGGCGTGTAAAACCCAAAACACCACTCCTAGGTAGAAGGAAACGCATGCCCTCCCTGAGGTCCTTCTCCTGTTTCTGGTTCACACCAGGGTGTGAGGCTCGCGAATTAACGCTACACAAAGCTGTGCCACACAGGCGATGCTTTGATCATCATCCACAAGTGTAACAACCCTGAATTTTGGGGTAGATTTAAAAATTTATTTTAACTAATTTTAATGGGTTTTGATATTTAAAATAATTTATTTAAAATAATAATGATTAAAAATTTATTTAAATCGAAGTTAGGATGAATAATTTAATTTTAATTATAAAAGGAGTTAGAAATAGCGTGGTAGTTTGAAAAGTCAAACTTGAACTTTGACTAACCGTACAGGATGCAAAATTTAACGGATTTTAGTGAAACCAAAAATATTAGAATCTCTTTTAAAATATCTTTCCAACGAATCTGAAAAATCGAAATTTTATAGCGGGAATCAAAAGTTATTCCCAATTTAAATTTTAGAATAGTCGTTGTAGGATATATATATATATATATATATATATATATATATATATATATATTTTAGTATTAAAAATGGCCATTTTTCAAACGATCTCTGTTTTCAACGAAACTACTTTTGTTGGATTCGGAATGTCAAATTATTGCTAAGTTTAATTTTTCATAATTTTTAGAATTAATTTGTGACCGTGGCAAAAAGATTTCAGTTTGGTCAATTTCGGTCAATTTTAATCGACTTGAAAAAGGCCATTTTTTAAATAGGCTTAGAATTTAACGAAATTAATTTTCCTAGGTCCGCAGCTTCAAATATAACTAAATATATTTTTCGGGATTTTTCAGGGTTAATTTGTGGCCCCGTTAAATTTATTTGTACGGTTGAATTAGGAATAAAAGGCTTAAATTTTAAAATAAAGAAAACTGGATCAAGATGATCGTTTGGGCCTACGGGACATAGCTAGATGAGTCCGGAATGGGGGTAAATAGGTAAGAATGATAGTCGTTGGGCTGAAATCAGACAAATTTGATAAACGGGCCTTAATGGGTAATTAGTGAATATAATAATATAAATATTAGACAAATTAGAACCCTAATCCTTCCCTACCAAACGCAGCCGCCATCCCCTCTTCTTCATAGCCAGAAATACACGAGTTTCATTCCTTAATTACTCCCAATCCTCTCAACGAAATCGAATGATTCTGACGACAATATTGAAGATATTTTCGAGAGCTTTAATTCTATACGGATATGATGGAGTTTAATTGAGTAATTTGCCCGGAATCTCCTTCCCAGCCTGCAGCCAACAACCCCTTCCGCACCACGTGGGCCCCACCGTGGCCACCCATACTCCCGGCGCACAAACCCCTCCCTCCTCTCTTCGATATGCCACCTTCCGATCGTCTACAAGCTTCACCAATCCCGAGATAAATGGAAACCTAATTTTGAACACTATGGGTTCTTCTAAGGCCTTGAACGTTGGAAGAGGAAGAAGGAGGGTGAGTTGACTTTTTGCACTTTGACCAAACAAATTAATTAATTCAAATTTTGACCGATCTTAATTAAACCATATCGTGCTCGTACGGACTCAGATTTGAACGATTCCAGGTGCGCCACGATCGTGAGACCAAGATCTACGCGATAGCACTGATTAGACCTGATTCTGAGCAAGTTGAATTTCTGGCAAATTTTGGATCCGAACAGCGCAGAAACCAATAACGATGTGAGATTTCTATTTTTGAAAATATATTTTACTCCTTGTTGTTTGAATTGCATATACACATGTTTATATAATCGAATCTATGATTGTTGTAATTAAATTTTACTGTTTGTTGTTGGTGACTGATTGTATTGTTTGTATGTAATAGATCTGGTCTTGTATAACCAGAAATTTCCATTGTTTGAATTTGAGTGATAGATCTGATTTTTATTTCCAATCAATGTTAATAATAAATTAAAAAGATTTTTCCTTTGTTTTAAAAATAAAAAGATTTTAACTTTGTTAATAAAAAGATTACAACTTTGTTTTGTAAATTAAAAGTTGTAACTTTGTTTGCAAATTAAAAAGATATAAATTTGTTTGTTAATTTAAAAGATTTAACTTTTGTTGGTTAACAAATATAACTCACGTTTGTTTGTTAGTAAAGAAAATTTACTATTGTTTGTAAAAAAGAAGATTTTTTTTTAACTTTTGTTGTAAATGAAAACAATTAACTTTTGTTTGAAAATTAAAAGAATTTACTTTTCTTTGTCGAATAAGAGATTTTACTTTTTGTGGTTAAATAAAGATTTCACCTTTTGTCTTTATATGAAAGAGGTTAACTGTTGTTTTTATATAAAAAAATTGTAATTTTGTTTTTAATAAAAGATTGAAACTTGTTTTATGTATAATTAAAAGTATTAACTTTGTTGATGAAAAGTGGTAACTTTGTTAATGAAAAGAAACAACTTTGCTAATAAGAAGTTCATTTTTGGGTGTGATGAAATAAAGATCAAAAATTTCATTTTTGTTGTGTAATGAGATAAAGAACAGAAGATAACAATGTTATGTTAATTATGAAACGACATTATATTACACCGTCATGTGTTTATTTAGAACGACATTATATTACACCGTCATGTGTTTATTTAGAAACGACATTATATTTCACCGTCATGTTTTGTTAAAAAGAAAAGATAATTTTCACCGTCATGTTTTGTTAAAAAGAAAATAATGACATTAACATTGATTTTACTTGAAATAATAAAAATTACATTTTTTATTGATTTTAGTTGAAAAATGTACAAAGACATCATTTTGTCATTATTTTGCAAATGTACGATGGTATCGTTTTTGTCTTTGTTTTGTTAAATGTAAAAAGATAATTTGTTTGTTTATAAAAAGAAATTTACATTTGTTTGAAAATGAATATTTGCACCGGTATGTGTTAAATTAGAAATGTCATTATTTACATCGTTATGTGTTAAATTAGAAATAACATTATTTACACCGTTATGACATTTTTTACAACGTTATGTGTTAAATTAGAAATGAATATGATTGACACCGCAATAAAAATTACATTTTTATGTAATTAAAAAGATAAGATTTTTTCATTGAAATTAAAATTAAATTTTTATGTAATTAAAAGATTAGATTTTGACGCTGCAAAATTATTTACATTTTAATGTAATAAGAAAAAATAGAATTTACATGGTAATCTGTAACGACCCAGAAAATCTGAACCAATTTAAAAATTTTAAATTGGCTAAAATAATGGATTTTAAATATTTTAAATAATAGAGATGAAAAGTGAGTTGAATCGACAATTGAAAACGAATATAATTAACTATAATTATAAACAAGGCCTGAAAAGGCGCTGTAGTTTCAAAAATTGAATTCAAACTTTGTCGGACTGTACCAGGTGCAAAACAAAACGGATTTTAGTGAAACCAAAAATATTCAAATATGTTAGTGAATACCTTTCTAACGAACCTGAAAAATCGAATTTTCATAGCGGAAAGCAAAAGTTATGGCCGAATGAATTTTCAGAAAGGTCGCTATGGAATTTATATAGCCCGTGAAATTGGCCATTTTGCATACGACCTCGGAATTCGACGAAACCACTTTTGTTGGATCTGGGATGTGAAGTTATTGCTAGGTTTCAAATTTCATAATTTTTGAAGCTAGTATGTGAGCATGGCAAAAGAAAACGTGTTTTGATCAATTACAGTTAAATTGGATCGACCAGAAATGGGCCTTTTTGCAAACGGTCTAAGAATTCGACGAAACTGGTTTTGTTGGGACCGTATCATCAAAACATAGCTAGATTTATTTTTCTGGAATTTTTCGAATTAGTTTGTGGCCCTGGCAAATTGAAATGTACGTTCAAATTAAATATTGAATGCTTTATATTTTAATTTGAATGGAAACTGACTGAAACAGTCGAATGGGCCTTCGAAACATATCCCATTGTGTTCGGAATGGGGGTGAAACGCTAGGGACAACAGTCGTTGGGTATGGATTGGGGTTCGTGGGCGAAAGGGGTATTTTGGAGATTTTAAAAATTATAAAATAAAATCTATCATTGGTCCACATCATTTCTCTCTCCCCCGACATTCTCTCTCCCCGATCGACGCACGGCGGAAAAGAACACCCCGCTTCTCTCTCGATTTCTGGCCAATCCACTCAATAAAATTCAAGGCCGATGTTGAGCTTTTTGTAGATCTTCCCGAGCTCTTCAAATCCGTATAAGCCTCGTCCCTTACCATCGCGTGTTCGTCGGCCACTTCGTTGCTCCGCCGTGTCTTCACCAGGCCGTCGATCTGAAGGTGGCCACCAGCAATTAGAAGCTGACTCCAAGCACTTCGTCGTGGTACTAGCCGATCATCCCCTCGTATCTCGTATTGCGTGCTAGGTTGAAACCTAGTTTCGAACCCAATCAGAAAGGTAACGGCTTTGAACTTCTGAACTGATTTCAACAGTTTAAAACCGTTGCAAACTTCGAAAAATCATATCTTTTTCGTTCATTAACGAAATTCGATGAAACAGGAAACATCGTGATCGTGTGGACGTCTTCTACATTTTAGAAGAGACCGCATATTTTTCTGAGCCTTCTACTAATTTTGGTGTAGTGGAACCCAATGTGAGATTTCTAATTTATAAACAATATGGAAAACGACGATGTATAAATTATATAGTCGATGTATGAGTTATATAAGCGTTGTACACCTCTTGTATAAGCGTTGTATAAGTTGTATGTTCGATGTATAAGTTATATATGCGTTGTAAAAATTATATATGTGTTGAAATAGAAGTGAATTGCTATATATAAATATATATATACGCCCCTCGTCCACAAACCATGGACGATATTTATTGGTTGTGATTGGTTGAAAATTGATTGATAGCGAATGGTTGTTTGGGATTGTTTGTGGTTGATATTGATTGATTATGGTTGAAAAATACCCATTTGTGGTTGAGAAATATTTGGTTGAAACCAGATAGGATTAGTTTGTGGAAATGAAATAAATATATACATGCCGCCTGCGTGCGAACTAGATGCATGATCCCCATTGTCAAAAACCGCGAGGTTTTAAGGTAGAGTGAGGAGCCGTACAAGGGACGGTCCCGGTTTTAACTACCCTGCCGTTATGCTGCCGAAATTTTGAATAATATTCATGTGTTTGAATTATTTTCATTTGCTGAAACTATATTTATTCATTGAATAGAAAACCTTCATGTGTTGAATCGATATTCATTTGTTGAATTGAAATTCATGTGTTGAATGGTATTCATATTTTGAAATAAATTGTTTTATAATAAAAATCACCTTTTTATCATCTATATGAACTATGTAAAATAACCTCGTTTTAAAAGAAATTGTTTTATAATAAAATTCCTATTTTCATCACCTATATAAACTATATAAAATAATAGTGTTTTGAAATGAATTGTTTTACAATAAAAATCACATTTTTATTATATACATGAATTGTTGAAATGTGAAGTGTTAAAAATAACAACTCGTTCAAATAAATATGCATGAGTCGAAATATTCATTAATTAGCTAATGATATGATTTTTGCCTATGCATTCAACATTAGAATGAATGGTGTTTTTAAACCAAATGGAATCAAAAATGAAGTTGAATGGAAAATGATAAGTGATATTTACTGTATATATGTACATGCATATTTATTGAACAGGTTATGGCAAAGGGCCTAGAGAAGAGGAATAAAATTTTTGTGCCCGACAAATAGGTACACATTTACTGTTTTGTTTGGGTAATGATTTTATGAGCCTATTGGCTAGCCGCTTGGCTTTTTCTTTTTCTTTTTGACATGAGACGCCCGTGTGCTATTTGGGAATTTTCCCAGCCCCTCCCGTACAAAGGAGGTTATGGCGAAATTTTCCAAAATTTAAAGGCGTTAGTGAAATATTTGAAGTGAAAACGATATTGAAATTGTTGAATGAACTATATTTATATAATTATATAAATATAAATAAAATTAAAACGAAACGTGGTCGTGCAGTTCGCATTTTGAAACCGTGATTTCAAACGATTATACCGGGAGATCCAATCATCGGATTTTCCTGAAATTGCAACCGTTGGGTTCGCTTTGGAAAAATCTTTCCAACGCAACAACTTTGTAAAAATCCAACGGTTAGATTGTCTGGAATGTTTAATTCAAATCTAAAGAAAAACAGCGCCAGAAATGATTATATTTATATATATATATATATATAAATATAAATATATTTAATCGAATAACGACGCTGCAGTTCGTATTTTGAAATCGAAACTTCAAACGATTGTACCAGGAGATCCGACCGTCGGATTTTCCCGAAACTGGAACCGTTGGATTCGTTTTGAAAAGACCTTTCTAATGATGTAAATTGTGTGAAGATCCAATGGTCAGATTTTCAGATATGTGTAAATCAAATCTGAATAAAAACAGCGCCACGGCCGCGTTATGGCCCGAAGCGTCGTTTTGAATAAATTGGCTATTTTAAAATAAATAAAAATAGCGATAAATCGTTATAAAATATCATAAACGATATGGAATGGAAATAAACTGAATTTGCTCGATTTATGTGGTATTTGATGGTTGAATGAGTTTGGTGTGAAAATTACATTAAAGAACAAAATTGGTGTTGTCGAATGATTTAACCATTGAAATAAATTGATTTGAAATTATAAATATACGTGAATTATTTGAAAAGGCCGAGTTAATTCTCATTTCAAATAATTGACCGACGATTGAAAGTAGAAGATGAAGACGGTGGTCGAAGACCGGAGATCTTCACCTCGTTTGGATGGTAACCGAGGTCCTGATTGGGAGGCATACCGAAATATGGATAATGAGTGGTAATCGTCCAGACGTACGTGGTGATCGATGGGTTTGCGAGGTATTTAGTGCCTCCGGTTTCGTTCAGACCCAGGACGGACTTGTAAATGGACTGTGTGTCTGACATTGGATTTTATTCTGTGTTGATTGATCTCTATTAAATATACATCTGTTTGGCGGTGGAGAATTTATTCTTTTGCTTAACGCCCTTCTCTGAAACGCACGAGCTCAGAGGTTGTATATCGATGGACATCAGTCGCATGGCATGAATTGCCTGTGTGGCATGCTAACATGCAGTGATCAGGGCTTCTGTTGAAAAGCAAAGTCTTGTGGTGATGATCAAAGCACCGTCGGTGTGGCGTAGCTTTGTGTATAACGTAAAATCGCAAGCCTCACACCCCGGTATGAACCAGAAACGGGAGAAGGACCTCAGGGAGGGAATGCGTTTCTTTCTAGCTAGGGTGGTGTCAGTGACCTACCAGCCCTGACATTTATATACTTTTCACTTGTGTGGTTGTTGCTGTTGCGAGGCGCCTCGGTTAGATCGGACGATCCGGGTCCGATGGAGTCATTCGTTGGCTCATTTACGCCCCAAAGGGCGGGGAAACGTATTGTTCAGGAATTTTAATCCACATCGGTGGACCGGCCATGTCGCTCCAAGGGTCGATGCGCTCTGACCCTGTGGCTCGGGCTAGAGAGTCACAAAGTCGGTAAGGACTATCTTTTGCCTTGGTTCATGACGGAGATCCAATTTCCAAATACGTGACTGTGCGGTTTTGATTGTATATATATATTTGGTGACATAGTGGCATGGGACGCTCATGTCATCTATGATTGATAGTTATGATTTGAAATTGTTTTCAAAACATATAAACACTAGCAATAATATCAAATGCCTTTGTTTTATTCGTATCAGGCATATTTTGTCCGTTATAAGGTAAAAACTCTATCCTCCGGTTTGCGTTGCATTGTGTGATGGGAACTGAGTCTTATAACGGCTTCATTTTTATAAAAAGCATAGCGTTGTTTCAAAGAATGATTTGTTTTAAAGCACTGGCAATCTAATGGAGTAAACCCATTCCACGAAAGTGGCGTGGTCCTATGATTAGCCATATTATAAATGTGTTGAGTAGATTTCTCATACCAGTCCCATGACTGACTCGTAGTTTGTTTCACTTTCAAACTCGGGTGCCCCTTTTTCTACACGGGCAGCCTTGTATTTAGGTTTAGCTGGCTTTCTCTGGATAGCTGGAGCTGAAGATGGATTCTATCATTTATCTCTTTTTATGCTGTTCAGCTCCTATTGTACATATTTTGTTTGTTTTCCGCTGTAGACATTTATGTATAGCTGAACTGTATTTGTACTAAGTATGATCCTGTATACTATGTAACTCTGATGATTACTTTTATCCAGTATATTCTATTGTTCATTATCTGGTGTATATATTTAATTCTGTTCTGCTATTATCTGTTTCTGTGTTAAATTCCAAAGATAACCCTTGTCTCCGTTAGTACGGGAAATGGGGTCGTCACATAATCTTAATTACATCTTTAATGTAATAAAAATGAAATATTTTGACATTATAAAAAGAAAAGTTACATTTTAATGTAAAAAGAAAAGTTTACATTTTAAATGTAAATAAGAAAAGAAGAAAGGTTACATTTTTAATGTAAATAGATAAAAAGAAAAATTACGTTTTCATGTAAATAGAATTTAAGGAAGAAAATTTACATTTTTCATGTAAATGAATTAAGATGTGAAATTTACATTTTTAATGTAAATAGATTTTCATTAAAAGATTTAAGAAGAAAATTACATTTTAATTGGATTTTCATTGACAAGGATAAGGATATGAATTTATATTTTTATGTATATAGATTTTCAGTGAATGTTAAAACGATGGAAATTATCATTTTAATGAATTTGATTTCATTAAAAGATTAAAGATATGAAATTTACGTTTTCATGTGAAAAGATTAAAACACAATATTATCATTTTGCTTGTAAAGGAAAGATTGACACAAAATTATCATTTTAGTTTTGCATTGAAAGATATAAACAAAATTATTATTTTTGCTTGGCATTGAAAGAATAACAAAGTTATTATTTTTGTTACATTGAAATTAAACAAACAAAAGTATATTCATTTTTGTAGAATTGAATTTGACACCAAAATATATTGCATTTTAGTTAGACAATTTAAATGACACAAAAATCTTCACTTTTGTTAAATTGGAATGATACACAAAAAATACATTTTTGTGTGAATTGAAGAGTAAAAGAAAAATATACTTGTTATGTTTGGGATATGTATGGAAATTGAAAATTGAAAATAAACATTATTGTCTGTTATGTTATATATCAAAATGTTATGAAACCAAGTGTTCTTTACTTGTTGTGTTAATCACGATAACGAAATGGACGAAGGGATTATATTTATATATATACACATAAATTAAAAGTAAACAAATCGAGCGTGGTAGTTCGCTTTTTGGAATTGTACTTTTAATTGATTATGCCGAAATATCCGAACGTCGGATTTTCCCAAAACTGAAACCGTTAGGTTCGCCTTGGAAGATCTTTCCAACGATATGAATTGTGTTAAAATCCAACTGTTAGATTTAGAGGAATGTGTAAATCAAATTCAGGTGGAAACAGCGCCAGGGTCGCCATTTATCCGAAGCGTCATTAAATTGATTGGAGTTATTTTTATATAAATTAAAATAGCGATAGATCGTTATTAAATATTAATAATGATATGGAAGGATTTTTAATTACATATACATGTGAGGATCATTTGAAAAGTCCGAGTTCAATCTCATTTCAAATGATTATACGTCGATCTAAGTCGAAGAGTTGAAGACGTTAATTGAAGACCGATGATCTTCACATCGAATTGACGACGACTGCTGATGCCCGTGATTGGAGTAGCTACCTTGAAGGGGCTATAGCGGTGGTCGTCCGTACGTATATGTTGATTGCACAGATATGCGGGCACCTCCCTTTTGTATTAGACATACGGGACGAGGGTATCTTTGGTTTCGTTCAGACCCGGAACGGGCTTATAAATGGAATGTGAGTCCGACGTTGTAATCCTTTATATTGTATTTATTGATTTTCTACCGAATGTATGAATGATTGGTGGCGGAGAATTTATTCTCTTGCTTAACACCCTTTTGTATATTTTGGCAAAGGATTAGTAGTACGATACGGATTGACAGTGTGGCATACCAAGATGCAATGATCAATGTTTCTTGTTGAAAAGCAGAACCTTGTGGTGACGATCAAAGAACAGCTTGAATAAGCATATCTTTGTGTATTACGTAGCTGCACGAGCCTCACAAACCGGTTGGAGTCTAAAACGGGAGAAGGGAACGCAGGGAGAGCAGCACGTTTCTTTCTAGCTAGAAATGGTGTTTGGGTTTTACACGGCCCGACATTTTACTTATGTGGATGATGGAATGAGGCGCCTTGGATGTTAGGCCCTATAGGATCGAGAAACGTGTGTTCAGGAACAACTAATCCGCAAAGTCGTATGTGCGGACCGGCCCTGCAGCTTTCCAAGGGTTCTTTGTGGGGAATCCTGAGACATTAGTTAGAGTGTCTCAAATCGGTAAGGAGCTCCTCCCTAGCCTTGACTAATGATGGAAACCCAATTTCCAATACGACCTCATGCAGTTTTGATTGTAGAACTAATATGGCGACATAGTAGGATGGGGGGTACTATGTCGTTTATGATTAATACATTATGATTGGAATGTTTTTATTAAAACCCTATACACCCAAATATTAAATTCGTTTTTATCGTAGCAAGCATGTTTAATCATCATAAGGTAAAACTCTATCCTCTGGTTTGCGTTGCATTGTGTGATGGGACTTGAGTCTTATGATGATTCCATTTTTCTAAAAAGCATTGCGTTGTATAACTATTTACTTTAATTTATGCACCGGCAATCCATTGGAATAAAACCCGTTCCATGTTAGTGGCGTGGTCCTTGGATTTGCCTTATTGCTATTAGTTATATTAATTAAGAATTCTCACACCAGTCCCATGACTGACTCGTAGTTTGTTTCACTTTGCAAACTTGGGTGCCCTCTTTTCCACACGGGCAGTCGAGTAGCTTTTTGCAGATATTTATCTCTTGAGCAGGATCCTGGATCGAAGCCTAAAGCTGTGTCCAGAGCATAGATGTCTTCCGTTGTTTGTTGTATTTAATTTATTGTAATTTTATCTTCCACTGTAATTTTATTAAATGTACTCTGATATATTCTGTACTCTAATGCAACATTATTGTAATGTTTATAAAAGTCTGTTGTTATTGTTCTGATGTTGTTGTATTCCCAGAGTTAACGTACTTGGGTTTTGAATGGTCTTAGTCGATTTTGCGATCGATTGGGTCCGGGCAAAATCCGGGTCGTTACAGCTGGTATCAGAGCTCTGGTTAGCTCAAATCTTTGGGGTACAACTCGTTAGAACTGAACAAAAGACTCATCAGAGATTAGATTAGTAATATCCAATAGGAATACTCATTAGAGATAGGATCAGCAGTATCCTAGAATGAGAAAACTCATTAGAGATGGGGTTATTAATGCCCTAGAATGAGTTGGGAGTGCCCAGTTTATAATTAACGTATTTTTAAATATATATATAATCGATCTTTGAAAATATGATTTTTGAATATATAAAAGTTATATATTTTAAAAGCTAATCAACTAATTGATTGATGGTTGTGTTGTGTAATTATCAGTTCAACTAATAAAATTATAGAAACGAATAAAAGAATGAAAGATGAGTTAGTTAATTAAACAAATTTAGCTTCGTTCCTTTTCGAGGACGAAAAGTTTTTAAGTGGGGGTGACTATAACAACCCTGAATTTTGGGGTAAATTTAAATTTTATTTTAACTAATTTTAATGGGTTTTGATATTTAAAATAATTTATTTAAAATAACAATGATTAAAAATTTATTTAAATCAAAGTTAGGATGAATAATTTAATTTTAATTATAAAAGGAGTTAGAAATAGCGCGGTAGTTTGAAAAGTCAAACTTGAAATTTGACTGACCGTACAGGATGCAAAGTTTAACGGACTTTAGTGAAACCAAAAATATTAGAATCTCTTTTAAAATATCTTTCCAATGAATCCGAAAAATCAAAATTTTATAGCGGGAATCAAAAGTTATGCCCAGTTTAAATTTCAGAATAGTCATTGTAGGATTTTTATATATTTTTTAATATTAAAAATAGCTACTATTCAAACAATCTCTATTTTTGATGAAACCCCTTTTGTTGGATTCGGAATGTCAAATTATTGCTAAGTTTAATTTTTCATAATTTTTAGAATTAATTTGTGACCGTGGCAAAATAATTTCAGTTTGGTCAATTTTAATCGATTTGAAAAAGGCCATTTTTCAAATAGGCTCAGAATTGAACAAAATTAATTTTCCTAGGTCCGCAGCGTCAAAACATAAATAAATATATTTTTCGGGATTTGTCGGGGTTAATTTGTGGCCCCGGTAAATTTATTTGTACGGTTGAACTAGGAATAAAAGGCTTAAATTTTAAAATTAAAAAAACTGGGTCAAGATGAGCGTTTGGGCCCACGGGACATAGCTAGATGAGTCCGAAATGGGGGTAAATAGGTAAGAACAACAGTCGTTGGGCTGAAATCGGACAAATTTGATAAACGGGCCTTAATGAGTAATTAGTGAATATAATAATATAAATATTAGACAAATTAGAACCCTAATCCTTCCCTACCAAACGCAACCGCCATCCCCTCTTTTTCATGGCCATAAATACACGAATTTCATTCCTCAATTACTCCCAATCCTCTCAATGAAATCGAATGATTCTTACGATAATATTGAAGAGATTTTCGAGAGCTTTAATTCTATACGGATATGATGGAGTTTAATTGAGTAATTTGCCTGGAATCTCCTTCCCAACCCGCGGCCAAACTGCCCCCGCCGCATCACACGGGCCCCACAAACCCCTCCCTCCCCTCTCTGATATGCCACCTTCTGATCGTCTTCAAGCTTCACCAACCCCGAGATAAATGGAAACCTAATTTTGAACACTATGGGTTTTTCTAAGGCCTTGAACGTTGGAAGAGGAAGAAGGAGGGTGAGTTGACTTTTTGAACTTTTACCATACAAATTAATTAATTCAAATTTTGACTGTTCTTAATTAAACCATATCTTGCTCGTACGGACTCGGATTTGAACGATTCCAGGTGCGCTACGATCGTGAGACCGAGATCTACGCGATGGCACTGAGTAGACACGATTCTGAGCAAGTTGAATTTCTGACAAAGTTTGGATCTGAACAGCGCAGAACCCAATAACGATGTGAGATTTCTATTTTTGAAAATACATTTTACTCCTTGTTGTTTGAATTGCATATACACATGCTTATATGATCGAATCTATGATTGTCGTAATTAAATTTTACTGTTTGTTGTTGATGACTGATTGTATTGTTTGTATGTAATAGATCTAGTCTTGTATAACCAAAAATTTCCATTGTTTGAATCTGAGTGATAGATCTGATTTTTATTTTGAATCAATGTCAATAATAAATTAAAAAATTCCTTTGTTTTAAAAATAAAAAGATTTTAGCTTTGTTAATAAAAAGATTACAACATTGTTTTGTTAATTAAAAGTTGTAATTTTGTTTGCAAATTAAAAAGATATAACCTTGTTTGTTAATTAAAAAGATTTAACTTTTGTTGGTTAACAAATAGAATTCACGTTTGTTTGTTACTAAAGAGAATTTACTTTTGTTTGTAAAAAAGAAGATTTTTTTAACTTTTTTTGTAAATGAAAATAATTAACTTTTGTTTGCAAATTAAAAGAATTTACTTTTCTTTGTCGAATAAGAGATTATACTTTTTGTGGTTAAATAAAGATTTCACCTTTTGTCTTTATATGAAAGAGGTTAACTGTTGTTTTTATATAAAAAAATTGGAACTTTTGTTTTTAATAAAAGATTGAAACTTGTTTGTGTACAATAAAAGATTGAAACTTGTTTTGTGTATAATTAAAAGTATTAACTTTGTTAATGAAATGTGGTAACTTTGTTAATGAAAAGAAACAAATTTGTTAATAAGAAGTTCATTTTTGGGTGTGATGAAATAAAGATCAAAAATTTCATTTTTGTTATGTAATGAGATAAAGAACAGAAGATAACATTCTTGTGTTAATTATGAAACGACATTATATTACACCGTCATGTGTTTATTTAGAAACGACATTATATTACACCGTCATGTGTTTATTTAGAAACGACATTATATTTCACCGTCATGTTTTGTTAAAAAGAAAAGATAATTTTCACCGTCATATTTTGTTAAAAAGAAAATAATGACATTAACATTGATTTTACTTGAAATAAAAAAAATTACATTTTTATTGATTTTGGTTGAAAAATGTACAAAGACATCATTTTGTCATTATTTTGCAAATGTACGAAGGTATCATTTTTGTCTTTGTTTTGTTAAATGTAAAAAGATAATTTGTTTGTTTATAAAAAGAAATTTACATTTGTTTGAAAATGAATATTTGCACCATTATGTGTTAAATTAGAAATGTCATTATTTACACCATTATGTGTTAAATTAGAAATGACATTATTTACACCGTTATGTGTTAAATTGGAAATGACTATATTTACACCGTTATGTGTTAAATTAGAAATGAACATGATTGACACCGCAATAAAAATTACATTTTTATGTAATTAAAAAGATAAGATTTTGTCATTGAAATTAAAATTAAATTTTTATTTAATTAAAAGATTAGATTTTGATGCTGCAAAATTATTTACATTTTAATGTAATAAGAAGAAATAGAATTTACATGGTATTCTTAATTACGTCTTTAATGTAATAAAAAGGAAATATTTTGACATCGTAAAAAGAAAAGTTACATTTTTAATGTAAAAAGAAAAGTTTACATTTTAAATGTAAATAAGAAAAGAAGAAAGATTACATTTTTAATGTAAATAGATAAAAAGAAAACTTACGTTTTCATGTAAATAGAATTTAAGGAAGAAAAAATTACATTTTTCATGTAAATGAATGTAAATGTGAAATTTACTGTAATAACCGGGAAATCTGAGCCAATTTAAAAAAAAAATATTTTGGCAATTTTAGCGAATTTTGATTATTTAAAATGAATTATTTTAAATAATAACAACGAGAAATTTATTTTGAATAGAATTAGAATGTATATATTTATTCGAATCGTCATTAGAATGTAAATAATTTATTTTAATTATATAACGAGCCTGAAATGGCGCGGTAGTTCGAAAATTCGATTTCAAAGTTCAAATGAATGTACAGGATTAAAAATACACCGGATTTTAGTGAAACCAAAAATATTTGAGAATATCTTTCCAGCGAAACCGAAAAATTGAAATTTCATAGCGGGAATCAAAAGTTTTGCCCAATTGAAATTTCAGAATAGTCGCTATGGAATTTTGGCCCTTAAAATTGGGAATTTTGCAAGTGACCTCGGTTTTCGACGAAACCACTTTTGTTGAATCTGTGATGTCAAGTTATTTCTAGGTTTCAAAATTCGTAATTTTTCGAATCAATATGTGAGCATAGCGAAGGAAAACGCATTTGACCAGTTTCAGTTGATTTTAATCAACTGAAAAATGGCCATTTTTCCAACGGTCTCAGAATTCAATGAAATTAGTTTTCTTAGGACCATATCGTCAATACGAAGCTAGAAAATATTTTTCGAGAATTTTTAGAGTTAGTATGTGGCTCCAATAAATTGAAATGCATGTTCAAATTCAATATATAGAGTTATATGTTGATTTTAACGAAAACTAATCATAACAGTCGAATTGGCGTACGGGACATGTCCCATTGGGTTCGGAATAGGGGTAATTAGCTAGGGCTGACAGTCGTCGGGTCCGATTTGGGTTTCGAATTAAAAAGTTGCTTTTTGGAGAAAAGTACAATAATAAATTAATTAAACTATATACATTTGCCCCCCCCCCAATTATTCTCGTTGACCAAACCAAAAGAGAGAGAAAAAAAGATGACAGCCCGATCTCGTTCCAGGCGCGCCCTCCTCGTCGTTCCCCCGTCGTCTCCCAGGCGGCGTTGCACCGCCGCAGGTCAACTCCCTCCCCCCCCCCCCCCCCCCGCGCCTCTCTCTCCTCACCCATTCCAAGCCCAACCCGTAAAACACATCCCCCTTTTTCAAACCCTAGCCGCCAGTGCCTTGCGCCACCCCCCCCCCCTCCCCGGCCAACGCCGCTCCGGCGAGACACCACCGCCTCCGCTCGAGAAGCGCAGACAACCCCCCCCCCCATTCGTCGATTAACAGTTTGTTTATATTTATTTTATTTTATTTTTTTATTTTTTATTTATACCACACATTGATTTTTTTTTAATTCAGTTTATTTTTATAAAATAACATAGTTTAAATCAGTTTTAGAAATGGAAACATGGATCTATTTTTCAGTTTCTTTTATATGAAAACTTTGATTTATTTTTCAATTTTTATCTATATAGTAGCGGTATAAAAATAGAATTTTGATCTATATAGCAGCGGTATAAAAATAGAATTTTTATCTATATAGTAGCGGTATAAAAATAGAATTTTTATCTATACAGTAGCGGTATAAAAATAGAATTTTTATCTATATAGTAGCGGTATAAAAATGTGATTTTTATCCATATATTGTGATTATAAAAATGTGATTTTTATATGCATAGCAACAATATAAAAATGTGATTTTATATATGTAGTGGCTACGGACGATGAAAGTGACAAAAGGCGAGCACGACGTAGATTTCTACATAAGAAGAATCGCGGTGTAACGACAAGGAATTTCGCTCGATCCGAATCGATCGCTAAACCGACTAAGACCGTTCGGAACCCCTGGTCGTTTGAGAACAGGACAAATCAGAACTCAGACGGAAGAACATTTCATTGTATATTACAACAATTCCATCAGAATACAAGAATATGCAGAGTATGAATAAATATTACACAGAAAATATCAGAGATTTAAATTACATTTAAATACATCGCAGCGGAAAAACAATACAAAGCACAACTGAAAGTAATACACGGATACAGAGCTTTCCGAGCATCGTTCCAGCTGTAAATCAGGATCCTGTGAATATAAATCTGCAAAACCAAAACTACTAGCTACCCGTGTAGAAAATAGGGGCACCCAGAGTTTAGGTTAAAACAATAAACTCCAGGTCAGTCATGTGACTGGTGTGAGAACTAAAACAGTTATTAATCTTTGTTTTTAAAGTTAGGTAAATCAAGGGACCACGCCGTATAACACGGAACGGGTTTCCTCCCAAGAATACCAGTGCAGAAAACAAACAGCGCAATGCTAAATAAAGAACAATGAAGCTATTATAAGACCCATGTCCCATCAGACAATGCAACGCAAGCCGGAGGATAGGGTTTTCCCTTATAATAGCCAAATATGCTTGATACGCGAAATTTCATCTTATATTATTACTATAAATGAAGAAAACAACTTCAAATATAAATGTATCAATCATAGACGGCATGGGTACCATATATCATGTCGCCAATACTAGGCTCTATAATCAAAACCACAAAATGTCATATTTGGAAGTTGAATTTCCATCATGGTGGCTCCTGATTCGAAAGATCGATCGCGTAGTGCCATCTCAACGGCATACGTCTCAGCTAGAGAAAACACCGTAATGCACATCCGCACTTTTGGGAAATCGAGTATCACTGTGGCTTACGTCCCGGCGAGAGAAAACACCGCTTACCCTATCCCTCTGAGCACTGAGCTCAATCTCGGTCGACTGAATCCATGACACCACGAAGGTGCCCATCCACTAAAAAGCATACTGATCAAACCATCAGTTTACCACCATACCGGGGAGTGAGGCTCGTGAATCAACGCTATACACAAAGCCGTGCTATATTAAAGCTGCGCTTTGATCATCATCCACCAAACTTTGCTTTTCAGCAAAAGTCTGGATCACTGCATCTCAGCATGCCACAGTATCAATCCATATCATACCACTGATTTCTGCCAATATATAACCTCTGAGCTCGTATGTCTCAGAGAAGGGCGTTAAGCAAGAGAATAAATTCTCCGTCGCCAAACAGATATATATTTAGCAGAGATCAATGAATACAATATAAAGGAATACAATGTCAGACACACCATCCATTTACAAGTCCGTTCTAGGTCTGAACGAAACCGGAGGCACTTTCCTCGCATATCCGTCGACCTCCAAGCACGTCCGGACGGCTACTAATTTAGCCCCTTTCAAGGTAGCTACTCCCATCGTGAGCATCAGTAGCACCCACCCATTTGATGTGAAGATCGTCGGTCTTGTACCGTCTTCAATCACTTCGACTCATCGTCGAATCATTTATTCAGAATGGGTTATACCCGGACTTTCTGAATAACTCACGTATCTTAATCAACAAGTGCTATAAAACACAATATACGCCTTATTCCAATTCATAATATTCTTTTATTCAGATATTCACACTCCTAAGTAAGGTTCCCATAAATTTTATCAAAGATAAATTCTTTTAAATTTATTCTTTAATCTTCGTTTGGATATCATTTCAAACCATATTATGGTTTTCCAAACTAGTCGGGATTAGCGAACCACACCAAAGTAATTATTTATTTTATTTCCCAATCCCAACCTATTTATCCCATGGAGCAAAACTGTTATTACCCCATAACTAACACCCCGGTGTTATCGGTAAAGTTAATTACCATTCCACGTTCAAATCTAATTAAAGATTTAACCATCGCTAGGAGCAAAACTGGTGATACTCCCCTTTCGATCATTTCCAAAGTTTGATAATTTAAATTATCAATTCATATTTCAATCTAATTAAAGATTCATTAAAACTCCTTTTACTGGGTTAAAGAACTAGTGTCATTTAAAACACAGTTCACGATAAACCCAAATCACATTCTATTTCAATTCCAATAAAATATATTAGAAATTCTGGTTATTTAAAACCCATTTCAAATTCAATTTATTTATTTCAAAAATAAATTGGTTTTAATTCTAGTTCAAAACTAGTTCATTTCGACAAAAAATCTATTTTTATCTTTTCAAATATGGAGTCTTTCATCCCAGTTTTCCCCAAATTATTTCTTTTGATTTTACACAAATTATAGATATTTTTAATTATTTTATCAAGGCTCGTACAGTCGGTTTTCAATAACTGCCACCGAACTGCACTTACAGTGACCTTTTCTGAAATTGATTTGGACATAATCCCAAATCCAACCATTAGATTTCAAATTTCTAATATTCATGGAAAGCTCTTTTCGATACGAACCCAACGGTTCCGGTTTTAGGAAAATCCGACGGTCGGATCTCCCGTAATGTCCGTTCGAAGTCAATGGTCAAAATTCGCGAACTGCCGCCGCGCGGCGCGTTCTATTCAGGCCATTATATTATATATATAATATATACTTCGTCGATTTCTATTTAAAACGAATTTTATAAATCGTTTTAAATTCGTTTTCAAAACGATTCAACTTCATTTCAGATTCAAATCAAAATTGAATTTTTCCCAATATAAATTCATTTTAAATTCATTTCAAATTGATTTCAATTCAAATTCGATTCTATTCAATTCCAATTCGAATTCATTTCTATTCAATTCAATTCGAATTCAATTTATATTCTATTCTATATTTTTACATCTCTTTCTAAACAGTCATTTTAAAAACGAATATAGTCGATATCAATATCGTTCGCGTTAAAATAGCGCATCTCTAATAAACACGGCTTTATATTTTTCAATAACTTCGTTATTCTATTCAACAAAGGAATATCTATTCTATTCAGCACATGAATCTATATTTCTTTCACCACCTGACTAATCTCAACAAATGAGTACCGTCAACACGTTAATCTTTATTTTATAATATTCTTTATTTTCCCAATTGGAATGAGGCCCAATCAATTACCATATAATGTTAATTATATGGATTCCATACAACACATGTATATAATAGCAACAATAAATAATCAACCATCATCCAAAGTGCACAACACAACTGCATAAGCATTAAATATATATAATTAACGCTTACACAGTCTATCGACCAATCGATCGACATACAATTAAATAATTGGGATTAGTGTACGCCAAATATCATCCCAACACCCGTGTGGGGTTTCAAACAATTAAAAACAGATTTTATTTGTGCAGTTGGGCGATGTGTAAAATTTATCATCCCAATCAATATCAGTCAAATGTGTGTATATAAACAAATCGTTCGATTTATTTATAAATATATATTTCATTTTATATACACGTTAAAAATTATATTTTTAACTATATAAATATTTTATTTCACTCCATAAATATTTTATTTCATTCCACAACACACATTCAATTTTTCACATCAAAATCAAACAAACAAGCATACAAGCCGTCCATGGTCTGTGGACGACGGGTGTCAGGTGCTGCTAAGCACCGTCTGCATCCTAGTATATAATTTTAACTAGAAAACTAGAATTAAAGTGAGAAACAGAGGGTTCCACTCCGCCGTGCTTTGCTGTTGAGCTGTTGAATCGTCTGAATCTGCTTTAAATTCCTATGCAGTTCCTTTCACACTGTTCAAATAAAAATTATATTTTTATTACTTCATTTAAATAAATAAAAATCATATTTTTATTTCATATATATATTTACAACGCCTATTTATATATAAAAATTATATTTTTATATTTCTACTTCTTATATAAAGATCGAATTTTTATTACATCACTATAAAAATCTCAACTTATATTTTAAATAAAATCATTTCTTTATATTGTTAATTCGCTACAACATATATAAAGATCGTATTTTTATAATCTCTAATATATAAAGATAATATTTTTATATTCTCCATTATATAAAAATCATATTTTTATTACTTCTACTTTATAAAAATCATATTTTTATATCTCCTACATAATAAAGATCGAATTTTTATTATCTATATTATATAAAAATTATATTTTTAACCTTTCTATAATTTAAAAATTATATTTTTAACTAATCAAACACATAAATATCGGATTTTTATTTTCTAGTCAAACACATAAAGATCGGATTTTTACTACACGGTTTTTATAATTTAAAATTGAAATAAAATAAATACTAAATGAAAATCAACTAAATTACCACACGAAGAGGGGAGGGTCTGCATCCTCACTGCATCGAATTGAGGAGCTTCGGCATGGGGATGGTCTCACTCGAATCAAAAGGGGAGAGGAAGGAGAGAGGCTGTCAGGACATGGGGAGGGTTGCGCGCTGATCGATTTGAGCTGGAGGGGGGCGTCGGGTGTCTCGCGAGCAGCAAAGGAGGTAGGGTGGAGGGCGTAGGTGGCGGGTGAGGCCAGGGGAGGCATCGCGATCGACTGGAGGTGGGGATTGATGGCGCTTGCGTTCTCGATGTCGGATTTGGGTGCGGAAGTGGACGGCTAGGGTTTGCGACAGGAGGGGTTTTAGGGAGAGGAAAGAAGAAGGAGGAGGGGGGAATCCCGACCACCGTCGGTGCAACGGAAGGGGGTAGCGTCACACGGTGGTGGTGCGCATTGACTAGGAGGGGCGATTTGGGGATTTAAATTCGATCGGAGCAAATGGAAATGAAAAAGGGTGGTTCAGGTGTAAAAGGGTTTATATATAAATAATTTAATTATTTTATTTCTCTCCATTTGATTTCAAAAGGTAAATTTTTATTTCGAACTCAAAACGAGATCAACCGACAGTCTTCCCTAGCGTTTCACCCCCATTCCGAACACAATGGAATTTGTATCGTGAGCCAATTTGATCATTTCGATCAGTTTCCGTCGAATTCAAAATATAACTCTATATATTCTATTTTAAACGTACATTTCAAATTACTGGGGCCATATACTAACTCGAAAAATTCCAGAAAAATATTTTCTAGCTTCGTATTGACGATACAGTCCTAACAAAACTAGTTTTGTCAAATTCTGAGACCGTTTGAAAAATGGCCATTTTCCAGTCGATTAAAATCAACTGAAACTGGTCAAACGCGTTTTCCTTTGCCACGCTCACATATTGATTCGAAAAATTATGAAAATTGGAATTTAGCAATAACTTGACATCACGGATCCAACAAAAGTGGTTTCGTCGAAATCCGAGGTCGTTTGCAAAGTGTCTATTTTCAAGGGCCTGAATTCCATAGCGACTATTCAGAATTTTCAACTGGACATATCTTTTGATTCCCGCTATGAAATTTCAATTTTTCAGATTCGTTGGAAAGATATCATCAATTAGATCCTAATGTTTTTGGTTTCACTAAAATCCGGATTGTTTTGCACCTGGTACATCCAATTGAAGTTTGAAATCGAATTATCGAACTACCGCCCCATTTTCAATTCTATTTATAATTATATATAATTATTTATATTCTAACGACGACGTATATAATATATACGTTCAAATTCTATCCAAAATAAATTCCTCGTCGATATTATTTAAAATAATTCATTTTAAGCAATCAAAATTCACTAAAATTGCCAAAATAAAAATTTTAAACTGGCCCAGATTTTCGGGCTGTTACAATCTCCCCCATTTAAAACTTTTCGTCCCCGAAAAGGAACAAAGTCGAAAGTGGTTTGATTAATCAACTCTACGTTCGATCTGGCTTCCATTCTCTAACTTTTCAGTTTCTAAGAATTTTCAAATTCTTCAAAAATTTGGCTAACACACTAAATTTTCAAAAAATTTCGCCATAACCTCCACTGCACCGGGAGCCATGGGAAAATCCCGAAATTGCCATATAGGCCTTCTGATCTCAAAAAGAAAAAGAAAAAGCCAAGCAGCTAGCCAATCGGCTCATAAAATCATCGTCACCCAAACAAAACAGTAAATTATAGTAAACATGTACCTATTTGTCGGGCAAACAAATTTTATTCTCTGCTCTAGCCTCCTTGCTTTGACCTGTTCAATGTAAGTACATGTATATATGCAAGCAAATGCGACCAATTTTCAATACAATTCAATATTTGATTCAATTAGACTAAATGGTTCAAAATTATCAAACAAATAAACAAACAACACAAACATCAATCAATTAGTGGACTAGAGTTTCAAATTCAAAATTTTGATACATATACAGAAAATCATGTTTTTGATGACAATTCACAACAATGTATTCTAGCTATATTTTTGTTCTCACACCAGTCTAACAGAAATATATAGAAATCACACCTTCATCACTCGAAAATAAATACTGGTAACGCTGCAACATTATCAGAACCATCCCCGGGCAACTAGAATGTGATTTTATATCTATCCAGTATACTAAAACTTTGAATATACGTTCATAACGCATATATGCAAAATCTTTATATACTGAATCGTCCAAATTCAAAATAAATAAATATTCAAATACGTATAAAACGATTTAAATTTCAAAACAAAATTGTTTTCATTTGAAAAATATACTCTTCACAATCGTTCTAGGATACTACTGATCCTATCTCTAACGAGTCATTCTAATTGGGTATTACTAACCCAATATCTGATGAATTCTTTCGTATGGTTCTAAGGTGTCTTGTTCTCGAGCTCTATAAACCAAAGCTCTGATACCAACTGTAACGGCAAGGAATTTCGCTCGATCCGAATCGATCGCTAAACCAACTAAGACCGACGAAACCCCTGATCGTTTGAGAACAGGACAAATCAGAACTCAGACGAAAGAACATTCATTGTATATTACAGCAATTCCATCAGAATACAAGAATATGCAGAGTATGAATAAATATTACACAGAAAATATCAGAGATTTAAATTACATTTAAATACATCGCAGCGGAAAAACAATACAAAGCACAACTGAAAGTAATACACGGATACAGAGCTTTCCGAGCATCGTTCCAACTGTAAATCAGGATCCTGTGAATATAAATTGCAAAACCAAAACTACTAGCTGCCCGTGTGGAAAATAGGGGCACCCAGAGTTTAGGTTAAAACAATAAACTCCAGGTCAGTCATGTGAATTGTGTGAGAACTAAAACAGTTATTAATCTTTGTTTTTAAAGTTAGGTAAATAAAGGGACCACGCCGTATAACACGGAACGGGCTTCCTCCCAAGAATACCAGTGCAGAAAACAAACAGCGCAATGCTAAATAAAGAACAATGAAGCTATTATAAGACCCAGGTCCCATCACACAATGCAACGCAAGCCGGAGGATAGGGTTTTCCCTTATAATAGCCAAATATGCTTGATACGCGAAATTTCATCTTATATTATTACTATAAATGAAGAAAACAACTTCAAATATAAATGTATCAATCATAGACGGCATGGGTACCATATATCATGTCGCCAATACTAGGCTCTATAATCAAAACCGCAAAATGTCATATTTGGAAGTTGAATTTCCATCATGGTGGCCCCTGATTCGAAAGATCGATCGCGTAGTGCCATCTCAACGGCTTACGTCTCAGCTAGAGAAAACACCATAATGCACATCCGCACTTTTGGGAAATCGAGTATCATTGCAGCTTACGTCCCGGCGAGAGAAAACACCGCTTACCCTATCCCTCTGAGCACTGAGCTCAATCTCGGTCGACCGAATCCACGACACCACGAAGGTGCCCATCCACTAAAAAGCATACTGATCAAACCATCAGTTTACCACCATACAGGGTGTGAGGCTCGCGAATCAACGCTATACACAAAGCCGTGCTATATTAAAGCTGCGCTTTGATCATCATCCACCAAACTTTGCTTTTCAATAAAAGTCTGGATCACTACATATTAGCATGCCACACTATCAATCTATATCATACCACTGATTTCTGCCAATATATAACCTCTGAGCTCGTATGTCTCAGAGAAGGGCGTTAAGCAAGAGAATAAATTCTCCGCCGCCAAACAGATATATATTTAGCAGAGATCAACGAATACAATATAAAGGAATACAATGTCAGACACACCATCCATTTACAAGTCCGTTCTAGGTCTGAACGAAACCGGAGGCACTTTCCTCGCATATCCGTCGACCTCCAAGCATGTCCGGACGGCTACTACTTTAGCCCCCTTCAAGGTAGCTACTCCCATCGTGAGCATCAGTAGCACCCACCCATTCGATGTGAAGATCGTCGGTCTTGCACCGTCTTCAATCTCTTCGACTCATCGTCGAATCAGTTATTCAGAATGGGTTAAAACCGGAATTTCTGAGTAACTCACGTATCTTAATCAACAAGTGCTATAAAACACAATATACACCTCATTCTAATTCAGAAAATTCTTTTATTCAGATATTCACACTCCTAGGGAAAGGTTCCCATAAATTTTATCAAAGATAAATTCTTTTAAATTTATTCTTTAATCTTCCTTTGGATATCATTTCAAACCATATTATGGATTTCCAAACTAGTCGGGATTAGCGAACCACACCGAAGTAATTATTTATTTTATTTCCCAATCCCATCCTATTTATCCCATGGAGCAAAACTATTATTACCCCATAACTAACACCACGGTGTTATCGGTAAAGTTAATTACCATTTCACGTTCAAATCTAATTAAAGATTTAACCATCGCTCGGAGAAAAACTGGTGATACTCCCCTTTCGATCATTTCCAAAGTTTGATAATTTAAATTATCAATTCATATTTCAATCTAATTAAAGATTCATTAAAACTCCTTTTACTGGGTTAAAGAACTAGTGTCATTTAAAACACAGTTCACGATAAACCCAAATCACATTCTATTTCAATTCCAATAAAATATATTAGAAATTCTGGTTATTTAAAACCCATTTCAAATTCAATTTATTTATTTCAAAAATAAATTGGTTTTAATTCTAGTTCAAAACTAGTTCATTTCGATAAAAAATCTATTTTTATCTTTTCAAATATGGAGTTTTTCATCCCAGTTTTCCCCAAATTATTTCTTTTGATCTTACACAAATTATAGATATTTTTAATTATTTTATCAAGGCCCGTACAGTCGGTTTTCAATAACTGCCACCGAACTGCACTTACAACGACCTTTTCTGAAATTGATTTGGACATAATCCCAAATCCAACCATTAGAATTCAAATTTCTAATATTCATTGGAAAGCTCTTTTCGATACGAACCCAACGGTTCCGGTTTTAGGAGAATCCGACGGTCGGATATCCCGTAATGTCCGTTCGAAGTCAATGGTCAAAATTCGCGAACTGCCGCGGCGCGGCGCGTTCTATTCAAGCCATTATATTATATATATATATATTAAATATAATATATACTTCGTCGATTTCTATTTAAAACGAATTTTATAAATCGTTTTAAATTATATATCGTTTTAAATTCGTTTTCAAAACGATTCAACTTCATTTCAGATTCAAATCAAAATTGAATTTTTTCCAATATAAATTCATTTTAAATTCATTTCAAATTGATTTCAATTCAAATTCGATTCTATTCAATTCCAATTCGAATTCATTTCTATTCAATTCAATTCGAATTCACTTTATATTCTTTTTTTTTACATCTCTTTCTAAACAGTCATTTTAAAAACGAATATAATCGATATCAATATCGTTCGTGTCAAAATAGCGCATCTCTAATCAACACGGCTTTATATTTTTCAATAACTTCGTTATTCTATTCAAAAAATGAATATCTATTCTATTCAGCACATGAATCTATATTTCTTTCACCACCTGACTAATCTCAACAAATGAGTACCGTCAACACGTTAATCTTTATTTTATAATATTCTTTATTTTCCCAATTGGAATGAGGCCCAATCAATTACCATATAATGTTAATTATATGGATTCCATACAACACATGTATATAATAGCAACAATAAATAATCAACCATCATCCAAAGTGCACAACACAACTGCATAAGCATTAAATATATATAATTAAATATATATAATTAACGCTTACACAGTTTGTCGACCAATCGATCGACATACAATTAAATAATTGGGATTAGTGTATGCCAAATATCATCCCAACACCCGTGTGGGGTTTCAAACAATTAAACACAGATTTTATTTGTGCAGTTGGGCGATGTGTAAAATTTATCGTCCCAATCAATATCAGTCAAATGTGTGTATATAAACAAATCGTTCGATTTATTTATATACATATATATTTCATTTTGTATACATGTTAAAAATTATATTTTTAACTATATAAATATTTTATTTCACTCCATAAATATTTTATTTCATTCCACAACACACATTCAATTTTTCACATCAAAATCAAACAAACAAACATACAAGCCGTCCATGGTCTGTGGCCGACGGGTGTCAGGTGCTGCTAAGCACCGTCTGCATCCTAGTATATAATTTTAACTAGAAAACAAGAATTAAAGTGAGAAGTTCGCACAGAGGGTTCCACTCCGCCATGCTTTGCTGTTGAGCTGCTGAATCTTCTGAATCTGCTTGAAATTCCTACGCAGTTCCTTTCACGCTGTTCAAATAAAAATTATATTTTTATTACTTCATTTCAATAAATAAAAATCATATTTTTATTTCATATATATTTATAACGCTTATTTATATATAAAAATTATATTTCTACTTCTAATATAAAGATCGAATTTTTATTACATCACTATAAAAATCTCAACTTATATTTTAAATAAAATCATTTCTTTATATTGTTAATTCGCTACAACATATATAAAGATCTTATTTTTATAATCTCTACTATATAAAGATAATATTTTTATATTCTCCATTATATAAAAATCATATTTTTATTACTTCTACTTTATAAAAATCATATTTTTATTTCTCCTACATAATAAAGATTGAATTTTTATTATCTATATTATATAAAAATTATATTTTTAAGCTTTCTATAATTTAAAAATTATATTTATAACTAATCAAACACATAAATATTGGATTTTTATTTTCTAGTCAAACACATAAAGATCGGATTTTTACTACACGGTTTTTATAATTTAAAACTAAAATAAAATACTAAATGAAAATCAACTAAATTACCACACGAAGAGGGGAGGGTCTGCATCCTCACTGCATCGAATTGAGGAGCTTCGGCATGGGGATGGTCTCACTCGAATCAAAAGGGGAGAGGAAGGAGAGAGGCTGTCGGGACATGGGGAGGGTTGCGCGCTGATCGATTTGAGCTGGAGGGGGGCGTCGAGTGTCTCGCGAGCAGCAAAGGAGGTAGGGTGGAGGGCGCAGGTGGCGGGTGAGGCTAAGGGATGCATCGCGATCGACTGGAGGTGGGGATTGATGGCGCTTGCGTTCTCGATGTCGGATTTGGGTGCGGAAGTGGGCGGCTAGGGTTTGCGACAGGAGGGGTTTTAGGGAGAGGAAAGAAGAAGGAGGAGGGGGGAATCCCGATCACCGTCAATGCAAGGGAAGGGGGTAGCGTCGCACGGTGGTGGAGCGCGTTGACTGGGAGGGGCGATTTGGGGATTTAAATTCGATCGGAGCAAATGGAAATGAAAAAGGGGGGTTCAGGTGTAAAAGGGTTTATATATAAATAATTTAATTATTTTATTTCTCTCCATTTGATTTCAAAAGGTAAAATTTTATTTCGAACTCGAAACGAGATCAACCGACAGTCATCCCTAGCGTTTTACCCCTATTCCGAACACAATGGAATATGTATCGTGAGCCAATTTGATCGTTTCGATCAGTTTCCGTCGAATTCAAAATATAACTCTATATATATTCTATTCTAAACGTACATTTCAAATTACTGGGGCCACATACTAACTCGAAAAATTCCAGAAAAATATTTTCTAGCTTCGTATTGACGATATGATCCTAACATAACTAGTTTTGTCAAATTCTGAGACCGTTTGAAAAATGGTCATTTTCCAGTCGATTAAAATCAACTGAAACTGGTCAAACGCGTTTTCCTTTGCCACGCTCACATATTGATTCGAAAAATTATGAAAATTGGAATCTAGCAATAACTTGACATCACGGATCCAACAAAAGTGGTTTCGTCGAAATCCGAGGTCATTTGCAAAGTGTCTATTTTTAAGGGCCTGAATTCCATAGCGACTATTCAGAATTTTCAACTGGATATATCTTTTGATTCCTGCTATGAAATTTCAATTTTTCGGATTCGTTGGAAAGATATCATCAATTAGATCCTAATGTTTTTGGTTTCACTAAAATCCGGATTGTTTTGCACCCGATACATCCAATTGAAGTTTGAAATCGAATTATCGAACTACCGCGCCATTTTCAATTCTATTTATAATTATATATAATTATTTATATTCTAACAACGATGTATATAATATATACGTTCAAATTCTATCCAAAATAAATTCCTCGTCGATATTATTTAAAATAATTCATTTTAAATAATCAAAATTCACTAAAATTGCCAAAATAAAATTTTTAAACTGGCCCAGATTTTCGGGTTGTTACACGCGGTATATTGGTTTAGCTAGTCGGTGAGAACTCCTCACTTTAAATCTTGTTTTCTTGTTAAAATTATATACTAGGATGAAGACGGTGCTTAGCAGCACCCGACACCCGTCGTCCACAGACTATGGACGGCTTGTTTGTTTAATTTCTATGTTGTGAAATTTGATTGTGTGAGGTGGAATGAAATAAAATACTTTATAGTGGAAAATATTTTATAGTTAAAAATATATTTTTTAACGTGTATATAAAATAAATATTTATAAACAAATCGGACGATTTGTTTATATACACTGGTTTGACTGATATTGATTGGGACGATAAATTTTACACATCGCCCAACTGCACAAATAAAATCTGTGTTTGTTGATTTGAAACCCCACACGGGTATTGGGATGATATTGGACGTACACTAATCCCGATTGTTTAGTTGTATGTCAATCGATGGGTTGACAGACTGTATAAGCGTTAATTATTGATATTTAATGCTTATGCAGTTGTGAGGTGCACTCTGGATGATGGTTAACGATTTATCGTTGCTGTTATATACATGTGTTGTAGGGAATCCATATAATAAACGTTATATGGTAATTGGTTGGGCCTCATTCTAATTTGGAAAATAGAAATATAAACTCATGTGTTGAATAGAAATATAAATTCATGTGATGAATAGAAATATAAATTCATGTGTTGAATAGAAATATATATTCATGTGTTGATTAAAATATATATTCATGTGTTGAATAAAATACATATTCATGTGTTGAAGAAAATATTCATTTATTGAATAGAATAACGAAGTTATTGAAATATATAAAGCCGTGTTGATTAGATTTACGCCATTTAGACGTGAACGATGTTTATATCGATTTTATTCATTTTTATAATGAATATAGAAAAGAAAATGATTTCAAAATTTAACGTTTTGAAAATATTATCATTTGTATATCAATGATGTGGAATATTCAATTTTGATTTGAAATTGAATATGAAGTTGTTATCGTTTTGAAAACGAATTTAAAACGATTTATAAAATTCGTTTCGAAAGGAAATCGATGAAGTATATATTATACATATTATATATATAATATAATGGCCTGAATAGAATGCGCCACGCCGCGGTAGTTCACGAATTTCGATCATTGACTTCGAATGGATATTGCGGGAGATCCGACCGTCAGATTCTCCTAAAACCAGAACCATTGGGTTCGTATCGAAAAGAGCTTTCTAATGAATATTAGAAATTAGAAATCTAACGGTTGGATTTGGAATTATGTCCAAATCAAATTTGGAAAAGGTCGATGTAAGTGCAGTTCGATGGCCGTTGATGGAAATAGACTGTACGGGCCTTGATAAAATTATTAAAAATAGTAATAATTTGTGTAAAATCATAAGAAATGATTTGTGAAGAATTGGGATGAAAAGCTCCATATTTGAAAAGATAAAAATAGATTTTTATCAAAATGAACTAGTTTTGAACTAGAATTATAATTCTATTTATTTTTAAAATAAATAAAGTGGATTTGAAATGGTTTTGAAAATAACCAGAATTTCCAATAATTGAATTGGAATGGGTTTGAATCGAAATTGTCTTTGGAATATTTCGATGTTGGATTTCGTGATGATACAGATATTGTTATGGGAATTTGATAGATATATTTATATCATTATTTCCAATACGATATTTATTGGTCGTAGAATTTGATATCGAATATAAGCCGATATATTTTCTATTCGGAGCCTTGTATTTATTATCAAATGGGATTTGGGTTTGTCGTGAATGGTATCTTCACTAACACTGTTCTTAAACCCAGTTGAGAAAAAGATTAAATCTTTTTATTTAGATTTAATGAAGTATACCAATTAAATGGTATTTAATTGGAATTGAATTTGAATTTGAATTGATTTTTGGGTTTATCGTGGACAGTGTTTTAAATAACACTTGTTCATTAACCCGATAATTAATGGAATGTGATTTTGGGGTTGTCGTGAATGGTATCTTCAATAATACTGTTCTTAGACCCAACTGAGTTAACAAAATCAGAAACAAACTGGAGATTAGTTAAGTTGAATGGTTTTTTGGGTATTGATCTGATGTTGGTTTCGGCCTTCGGGGTTAATACTTAGGGAATTTCTCACTTGCTATTTTATGGTTAAAAGCTGATAGAATGGAATGTGATTTTGTGTTTATCGTGAACCGTGTTTTAAATGACATTGATTCTTTAACCCGGTTAAAGATTAAAACTAAGTGGAGTTTTAATGAATCTTTAATTAGATTGAAATGATCGAGAATGGAGTATCATCAGTTTTGCTCCAGGCGATAGTTAAATCTTTAATTAGATTTGAACATGAAAGGGTAATTGAATTTACCGATAACACCGTGGTGTTAGATATGAAGTATGACCAGTTTTACTTCATGGGATGAATAGGTTGAGATTGGGAAATAAAATAAATAATTACTTCGGCGTGGTTCGCTAATCCCGACTAGTTTGAAGTGATATTCAAAAGAAGATTAAAGAATAAATTTAAAAGAATTTATCTTTGATAAAATTAATGGGAACCTTTCCCTAAGAATGTGAAATTTAGAAACTAACTGTAGGTTAGCTAAGAAGAATGGTTTCCTGGGTATGGATCTGATGTTGGTTTCGGCCTTCGGGGTTAATATTTGGGGAATTATTCTCTTGCTAATTTACGGTTAGTGACTGATGAATTGGAATGAGGCATATGTTGTGTTTGTGTAACATTTGATTATCATATACGCGAGTTATTTAGAAAGACCGGGTTTACCCCATTCTGAATAACTGATTCGACGTGGTGTCGAGGATGAAGACGGTGGTCGAAGACCGGTGGTCGAAGACCGGAGGTCTTCACATCGTTTGGGTGATTACTGATGATCTTGATTGGACTGTACACCCAAGAGGAGGGAATTAGTTGGTGATCGTCCAGAGGTACTTGGAGATCGATGGATATGCGAGGTACAAGGTGCCTCCGGTTTCGTTCAGACCCAGAACGAACTTGTAAATGGACTGTGTGTCTAACATTGGATTTTATTATGTGTTATTGATTTCTATTAAATATATATCTGTTTGGCGGCGGAGAATTTATTCTCTTGCTTAACGCCCTTCTCTGAGACGTACGAGCTCAGGGGTTATATGTTGATGGATATCAATCGCATGGAGTGAATTGCCTGTGTGGCATGCCTAAGTGGCAATTGATCAAGGCTTCTGTTGAAAAGAAAAGTCTTGTGGTTGATGATCAAAGCACGGCATGTGTGGCATAGCTTTGTGTAGCGTTGATTCGCGAGCCTCACACCCCGGTGTGAACCAGAAACGGGAGAGACGGCAGGGACAGCATGCGTTTCCTTCTAGCTAGGGTGGTGTCAGTGACCTACCAGCCCTGACATTTATATTATTTTCACCTATATGGTTGTTGCTATTGCGAGGCGCCTCGATTATATCGGTCGATACGGGACGGATGGAGTCATTCGTTGGCTCACTTACATCTAAAAGGGCGGGGAAACGCATGTTCAGGGTTTAAGTTTAATCCACATCGATGGACTGGCCCTGCACGTTGCCTAGGTGTAGTTGCGGCTGAGTCCTGGGAGGCGGGCTAGAGCGTCTCGAAACGGTTAGGATTGTACCTTGCCTTGGATCAAAGATGGAAATCCAACTTCCGATACGTGACTTTGCGGTTTTGATTGTAGAGCCTAGTATGGCGACATAGTGGTATGTGGAACTTATGTCGTCTATGATTAATACTTATGATTGAAATTTTTTTCTTCACTTATAGTAATAATAAAAGATGAAATTTAGCGTATCAAGCATTCTTTGGCTATTATAAGGTAAAAACCCTACCCTCCGGCTTATGTTGCATTGTGTGATGGGACCTGGGTCTTATAATAGCTTCATTATTCTTTATTTAGCATTGCGCTGTTGTTTTATGCACTGGTGTTCTTGAGAGGAAACCCGTTCTGTGTTATACGGCGTGGTCCCTGTATTTACCTAACTTTAAAATAAAGATTAATAACTGTTTTAGTTCTCACACCAGTCACATGACTGACCTGGAGTTTATTGTTTTAACCAAAACTCTGGGTGCCTTTATTTTGACACGGGCAGCTAGTAGTTTTGGTTTTGCAGATTTATATTCACAGGATCCTGATTTACAGCTGGAATGATATCCAGAAAGCTCTGTATCCGTATATCTCCTTCAGTTGTGTATTGTATTATTTTTCCGCTGCGGTAATGTATTTAAATGTAATTTAAATCTCTGATATTTTCTGTGTAATATTTATTCATACTTTGTATATTCTTGTATTCTGATGGAATTGTTGTAATATACAATGAAATGTTCTTCTGTTTGCATTCCGATGTGTGTTGTCCTCAACTCAATCCGGGCTTTCTTTACCAGGGAAGTTCGGGTCATTTCAGCTTGGTATCAGAGCTTTGGTTTACAAAGCTCGAGAATAAGCCATGTTAGAACCAAATGAAAGAATCCATCAGAAATTGGATTAGTAATATCCAATGGGAATGACTCATTAGAGATGGGATCAGTAGTATCCTAGAACGAGTGTGAAGAGTGATGTTTTTAAAGTAAAAGTGAAAACAAGTTTTGTTTTGAAAATTTAATTCAATTATTCATATTTGAATATTTATTTATATTGATTTGGAAAATCCAGTATATAAATATTTTGCGTATATGTCTGATCCACGTGTATTTGAAGTTTAATATACTGGATAGATATAGAATCGCACTGTAGTCGCTCGGGGATAATTCTGGTGATGTCGCGGCATCATCATTATTTATGTTCGTGTTTCGAAAGTGGGATTTCTATATGATTCCAATTGACTGGTGTGAGAACCAAAATTAGATAGGGCTTACTGTTGTGAATTGGCATCAAAAATATGATTTTTGGACTATATATCAAAATTATGAATTTGAAAAGCTAATCAACTAATTGATTGATGATTGTGTTATTTGATTATTTGTGATTAGTTAGCATTTGAACCATTTAGCCGAATTGAACCAAATAGTGAATTATATTGAAAATTTGTCACATTTGCATGCATATACATGTACTTACATTGAACAGGTCATAGCAAGGAAGCTAGAGAAGAGGAATAAAATTGTTTGCCCGACAAATAGGTACATGTTTATTGTATTTCTTTGGGTTTGGACGATTTTATGAGCCGATTGGCTAGCCGCTTGGCTTTTTCTTTTTCTTTTTGGATTGATTAGGGCCATGGAAGGCTATTTGAAATATCCCGAAGTCCCCGGTGCAGGGGAGGTTATGGCGAAATTTTTCGAAAATTTAAGGTGTTAGCCAAGTTTTTGAAAAATTTGAAAAGTTCTTAGAAACTGAAAAGTTGAAGAACTTAAGCCGTAAGTAAAATAATGAAAGTTGAGTTGGTTTGTGGAACAAATTTCAACTTCGTTCCTTTTCGGGGACGAAAAGTTTCAAGTGGGGGAGATTGTAATAACCCGGAAATCCGAGCCAATTTAAAATTTTTATTTTGGAAATTTTAGAGAATTTTGATTATTTAAAATGAACTATTTTAAATAATAACGATGAGAAATTTATTTTGAATAGAATTAGAAGGTATATATTTATTCGAATCGTCGTTAGAATATAAATAATTTATTTTAATTATATAACGAGCCTGAAATGGCGCGGTAGTTCGAAAATTAGATTTCAAACTTCAAATGAATGTACAGGATACAAAATAAACCGAATTTTAGTGAAACCAAAAATATTTGAATCTAATTGAGAATATCTTTCCAACGAATCCGAAAAATTGAAATTTCATAGCGGGAATCAAAAGTTATGCCCAATTGAAATTTCAGAATAGTCGCTATGGAATTCTGGCCCTTAAAATTGGGAATTTTGCAAACGACCTCGGTTTTCGACGAAACCACTTTTGTTGGATCCGTGATGTCATGTTATTGCTAGGTTTCAAAATTCGTAATTTTTTGAATCAATATGTGAGCGTGGCGAAGGAAAACGCGTTTGACCAGTTTTAGTTGATTTTAATCGACTGGAAAATGACCATTTTTCCAACGGTTTCAGAATTCGATGAAATTAGTTTTGTTAGGACCGTATCGTCAATACAAAGCTAGAAAATATTTTTTGAGAATTTTTAGGGTTAGTATGTGGCCCCAGTAAATTGAAATGCGCGTTCAAATTCAATATATAGAGTTATATGTTGATTTTAACGAAAACTGGTCGTAACAGTCGAATTGGCGTACGGGACATGTCCCATTGGGTTCGAAATAGGGGTAATTAGCTAGAGGCGACAGTCGTCGGGTCCGATTTGGGTTTCGAATTAAAAAGTTTCTTTTTGGAGAAAAATATAATAATAAATTAATTAAACTATATACATATGCCCCCCCAATTATTCTCGTTGACAAAATCAAAAGAGATAGAAAAAAAAGACAGCATGATCTCGTTCCAGACGCGCCCTCCTCGTCTTTCCCCCGTCGTCTCCCACGCGGCGCTGCACCGCCGCAGGTTAACTCACCCCTCCCCCGTGCCTCTCTCTCCTCACCCATTCCAAGCCCAACCCATAAAACCCATCCCCCTTTTTCAAACCCTAGCCGCCAGTGCCTTGCGCACCCCCCCCCCCCCCCGCCAACGCCACTCCGGCGAGACCGCACCTCCTCCGCCTCTTCCCCTTCCTCCGCTCGAGAAGCGCAGACAACCCCCCCCCCCCCCCCTTCGCCGATTAACAGTGAGTTTTTTTATATATATTTTTATATACCGTATATTGATTTTTTAAATTCAGCTTTATTTTTATAAAATAACATAGTTTAAATCAGTTTTAGAAATGGAAACATGGATTTATTTTTCAGTTTTTTTTATATGAAAACTTTGATTAATTTTCAATTTTCATCAATATAGTAGCGGTATAAAAATAGAATTTTTATCTATATGGTAGCGGTATAAAAATAGAATTTTTATCTGTATATTAGCGGTATAAAAATAGAATTTTTATCCATATAGAGTGATTATAAAAATGTGATTTTTATATGCATAACAACAATATAAAAATGTGATTTTTATATATGTAGTGGCTACGGACAATGAAAGTGACAAAAGGCGAGCGTGACGAAGATTTCTACATAAGAAGAATTGCGGTATATTGGTTTAGCTAGTCGGTGAGAACTCCTCACTTAAATCTTGTTTTCTAGTTAAAATTATATACTAGGATGTAGACGGTGCTTAGCAACACCCGACACCCGTCGTCCACAGACTATGGACGACTTGTTTGTTTAATTTCTGTGTTGTGAAATTTGATTGTGTGAGGTGGAATGAAATAAAATATTTTATAGTGGAAAATATTTTATAGTTAAAAATATAATTTTTAACGTGTATATAAAATAAATATTTATAAACAAATCGGACGATTTGTTTATATACACTGATTTGACTGATATTGATTGGGACGATAAATTTTACACATCGCCCAACTGCACAAATAAAATCTATGTTTGTTGATTTGAAACCCCACACGGGTATTGGGATGATAATTGACGTACACTAATCCCGATTGTTTAGCTGTATGTCAATCGATGGGTTGACAGACTGTATGAGCATTAATTATTGATATTTAATGCTTATGCAGTTGTGTGGTGCACTCTGGATGATGGTTGATGATTTATCGTTGCTGTTATATACATGTGTTGTAGGGAATCCATATAATAAACGTTATATGGTAATTGATTGGGCCTCATTCTAATTTGGAAAATAGAAATATAAATTCATGTTTTGAATAGAAATAAAAATTTGTGTGTTGAATAGAAATATAAATTCATGTGTTGAATAGAAATATATGTTCATGTGTTGAATAAAATATATATTCATGTGTTGAATAAAATATATATTCATGTGTTGAAGAAAATATTCATTTGTTGAATAGAATAACGAAGTTATTGAAATATATAAAGCCGTGTTGATTAGATTGATGCCATTTAGACGTGAACGATATTTATATCGATTTTATTCATTTTTATAATGAATATAGAAAAGAAAGTGATTTCAAAATTTAACGTTTTGAAAATATTATCATTTGTATATCGATGATGTGGAATATTCAATTTTGATTTGAAATTGAATATGAAGTTGTAATCGTTTTGAAAATGAATTTAAAACGATTCATAAAATTCGTTTCGAAAGGAAATCGATGAAGTATATATTATATATATTATATATATAATATAATGGCCTGAATAGAACGCGCCACGCCATGGCAGTTCACGAATTTCGACCATTGTCTTCGAATTGATATTGCGGGAGATCCGACCGTCGGATTCTCCTAAAACTGTAACCGTTGGGTTCGTATCGAAAAGAGCTTTCTAAAGAATATTAGAAATTAGAAATCTAATGGTTGGATTTGGAATTATGTCCAAATCAAATTTGGAAAAGGTCACTATAAGTGCAGTTCGATGGTCGTTGATGGAAATCGACTGCAAGGGCCTTGATAAAATTATTAAAAATAGTAATAATTTGTGTAAAATCATAAGAAATAATTTGTGAAGAATTGGGATGAAAAACTTCATATTTGAAAAGATAAAAATAGATTTTTATCAAAATGAATTGGTTTTGAACTAGAATTATAATTCTATTTATTTTTAAATTAAATAAAGTGGATTTGAAAATAACCAGAATTTCCAATAATTAAATTGGAATGGGTTTGAATCGAAATTGTCTTTGGAATATTTCGATGTTGGATTTCGTAATAATACATGTTGTATATAATGGTGTTGTATACACAATTATATGACTTTTGTTTGATGATAACAACCAAATAAATATTATTATTAATGTGTTTGAAATCGTACTGTTATTCTACATCACATACAGGAATATTATATTTATATTTAAATAGAATACGACTGTATAGATATTCATATTTTCTTACAGTATTTTATTTAAATTAAATATTATATTTCAAACACTCGAACAGTACAATTATCTACAACTCCACTATTTAATCACTTCACAGAATTTGTACTTGTAAATACATAGTATACGATAAACAAATTTTGTTTGACGACAATAAAATAATATTTTATTTCAAACAATTTGTTTATTACAAATAAACAGTACAATCTCTTCACTACAACTCTCACACTCAGTTGTACATTTTCATCTATACATACACTGTTACAAACACTCTTTAACTAACACTGTTCTTGACTTCAGTCTTCTATCTTCACTGCATAGTCAGTCCAGTCATCATCTTTATACCTGTCATATACAGAAACACACACACAGTATATGGAACAGAAATAATATTCAAAATTCATGTAAATGTAAATTTATTTTTAAAATTTTATTTGCCTCAGATTTCTGGTGTGTTTCTCATCATTTTTCATGACTTGATCTGATTCATCTGTGTCTAGACAGACAGTTTGTATATGTACGGGGACAGGAAATTTTCTGATGACTACATATACACATGTATATAGATATACACGTGTGCACTGCCGCACCAATCAGAATATAGCAGTATGCAACTGAGGAGTAGCCACGTGGACCATCTCGACTCAGTGCACAACAGTGAAATAAAAGAGTCGCAAGAAATGTTCAAATTTCCGATATGGCCGAGCAAAAGAAAATGCAGTCAAACAGCAAAATCTGGATGGAACATGTGCAACGAACATGATTCTAGTTCAAGTACTCAAGCATGCACAAACAAGTATACCAACATATGCATGCAACAAGGTGGTGATCAATAAAACTGATTCAAGCTCAAATATATATACAGCTTTCTTATAGCGAATGTCATACAAAGCAAAACTACAAATGGTTCAGTTTCAGCAATCTCAGGACTGGATGAAGAATGTATGAAAGTGTACAGCAACATATATGTGTGGATACATGGGTACTATAAACAGATAAGCATGGGACAAAAGTGATCTACAAAAAGTTTCAGAAATTCGTAGTTCAAGGTGTACAAGCAAGACAAAGAGACAGTGGCTAAGCAAGTATTTCATTATATAGTTCAAGACTGTTTCATGCATGATAGTCATGCACAAGTGCTTGTGTATCTATTCAAAGTTAAAATGGAATAACTCAAACAAAGTACTCATGTCAAGAGCAGGTTCAAGGCAGGATGAACAAGTGGTCAAGCATAGGTGTACATGAAGTTTAAAAGTGTGGTGCATGCTAAAGTGGACATAAGAAAGCAATACAGTGGAGTTTTTGTTCAGGAATGGTGCATGTATGCCATATAGGCAAACTGTTTTCAAATGCATGTACAAATGTAGACATAGCAGTACATATAAAGCATGGAGCTGCAGCAAAGTGATGGTGCAACATGGTTAAGCCCCAAGTCAAGCAAGTTTGGAACATGTACAAGACAACATGAACAAGAGATGGTGCAATTCATTCTAGAATAAACCACTCAGAATGGTTCATATACATATTCCAGAAAATCAAGAAAACAGTTTTTTTTAATGCATTGAAAACAGCATGGACTCATGGCACTTGGCAAAAATATAGTGCAAAACAGTGGTGATGAATATCACAATGATGAAGTCCCCACATACATACATATATAATATAAATACTACTGTATATATATTATATATATGAATATGAATGCATGGGTGAAACATGCTTGTCCATTTCAGCAACAACTATGGTATGGATATCCAACATAAATGAATGACAAGAAGTTCAAGTATTTCCAGTTGTGAATCAATCAGTGAAACAAAGGAAATCAGAATCATCATTCATGTAAATAAATAATTTCCAGAAATGACTCTTCAATATATGGCAGGATGACAAGGGAGAATCAAACTCGGCAACAAGTTAAAAATCATAACATCTTTGATAAGAAACAAATTAAGTTTTGTTTCCTAATTTGAACAAAATACATTTGGAAATAGCAAACCTTTTTTTCTCAGATTACATCACAAGAATTAAGCAGTGTTTATCTCAAGAAAAACCAGGGTTGTAATTCACTTTCCTGAAATATAATCAATCAAGGAAATCTCATTGTGTAAACTCTTTTTTGGCATCTTATCAATCGTTTAAATTGCACAAGAAAATGATTTGGCAAGAGTTTAAATTGCTGGAAATCATACTTGGCAAGAAAATCAATTCGAGTCATTCAATACAATTCATATATCACACAACAATTTCAAAACCGAAGGAAATCACACAGGCAATAATCAAGGAACCAGCCAAAAGAGGGAAACTGGGCAATTTTTCAGATCGAAGTCATACAGTGAAATCAGAGTGTCAATTTAGGGTTTCCTAAATCCTATAAATAATCGCACCAATTCATCACAGGCAAGAATCGAAAATCACAACAAAAATTCGAGAGCAACAAAGATACAAATCAGAATTTACTCACCAAGTTTTCGATCGCAAGAAATTCCCAAATCGAAGAGAAGCAAGCCGCAAGTTATTAAGCCAACAAAGATTTAATTTTTCACAAGCAATCGATCGAATTGGGGAAGAATTGGCAAAACCTAGAGTTTCATAGAGCCGGCGCCATTTCTTATTTCCTAGAGCAAAAGAGAGATCGCGGAAATAGTGGTGCACAAAATTTACAAAGGACCGGCCAAGATTTTTGAGTGTTAAAAGGGGATGACCCTTTTTATTTTAAACTCCTAAGGGTTTCTTGTTTTAATTTGATATTTGTATTGTTTTATCTCGAGTTGTAAAACAAACGTCTCAAATAGTTTCTAGAATACTGTAAAAATATAGGTGAATTCAGTCAGGGTGTTGATTGACAGTTGACAAAGTCTGTAAAATCTGGGTTACTGGTTACAGGGTTGTAATCAGGGGAAATCTGATCGAGGGGGTGTAACACCCCACTCCCGCTATGGTCACTCTCTAAGGGAATGCCATAACATCGGTGGAGTATTTTAAGTCAATATAGAACAGAAAAATTACAACAAGACAGATATAAGTAATACTTGAAAATGTAAAACATCATTTCATTGCAGCGGAAAGTAAAACATGTTTGGTTACATCACAAAAACCATAACAAGAGTCAAGTACAAAATATCCATCCTGATAAATAAAAATACATAATCCCAATACATGAACTTATAGCCATAAAAGAAAAGGATAAGCTGAGCTTTACTCCTACGGTTCAAGCTCCAAAAGAGAATAAAGCAGCCTGATCAAAGCCCACTCGTACTGGGCCCACTCTGAGAACCTGAGGGTTGGGAAAAAGATAAAAACAACGGGGTCAGACATAAGTCTGAGCGAGTCCTATAACTTTAACAATACAATCATTAAAGTAACCAGAGAAGACATAAGCTTGATATACGGTAATGTCTGGGGATGAATGGCTACACTAAGAAGCTTGGTAGACTTAGGATAAACTAAGATAACCGTAAAGACGCATCTGCCCACCCAAGGGTAATTACTAAACTGCACCACACCAGTCATTCCTAATTAAAGGTTGATCCCACTAAGTGTACTTAGTAATCTTAACAGTAGTCCCGTGTACCCCTAGCTGATTACATAGGTGCCGTCTGCCCCTATCTCCACTAGGTGTACCCACTACTCCCATTTGATCGGCTCCCTAACGTAGATATCCGTGCTGGTCCCACCGTGGGGTGTATCATTCCCCAAAGTGGCAACCTGATAATAACACTGATGCACGGTTTATACCTACACGATGCAACAACGTCTTAGCTACCAGCCCGGGCCCACACACGCATATGAAACCCGTTGGACTTGCGTTGCCACCGCTAACCCGTTTTGGCCTCTTATAGACAAACCCAGTACGCGTGTCCCGTCCTCGGCATGGGACGAGCTCACAAAGATACGTATGGGATACCGGTTGTAATGGGCCCCCACAAGTTACCCACCTAAGCTTGTCTCTCTATCTAGTGTATCCCACTTAACCCATTTAGTTATCATGTCCACTTACATGTTTAAAATTTGGTTAAGTCATCTAATCGTATTTCAATTGCCACACAAGGCCCCCACTAGATTTCCTCATGCCCCCTAAGGCACCCACTTAACCCCTCATGTCCATCTACATGCTAATATGGTTAAGTGTTTCTTAATTAGTTAAGACCGTGATCCTCATAAAGACCTCTCACATTAGACTATCTTTTATGACCGCTGGTTAAGCCGGTTGGTTCCGGGCAGCCTTATGTCATAACCGAGTCTAACCTCGTGTCTTTACATTAATCACGTATTTAGTTTGCGCCTAAGACCTCTCACATTGGGCTAACATTTGTAGCAACTGGTTAAGCCGGTTGGGTCCTTGCAGTTTTACGCTACAACTGAGTCCAACCTCGTGTCTTAGTCGATTAATTACACCTAATTAATCACCCTCATAATTTATATTAATTATCCCTAATTAATATTCAAGTTTTCAAGAATATGGGTAGACCTAACTCAATAGGTAAATTCCCAATTCCATAGTATGGGTAGACCTAACTCAATAGGTAAATTCCCAACTCCATAATATGGGTAGACCTAACTTAATAGGTAAATTCCCAATTATGTTAATCCACTTAATGGTATTTTTACACAATTTTATTAAGTGTATATTAACCCCATCGTTCCCCACGTACTATGCTAACATGACATATTTTATAAGGGAAGATTCATCACAAATATCATGGGTTTCACTTAGCATACTTTAGCGTTAACATGGGTTTAAGGGGTGTCAATTTGCATTATGATATTAAACCCAACTAGCAACATTAAATAACCTAACTTGCATGAATACACATATGTCATATAAAGGTAACTTGCATAAGTGTTCATAGGTTATACAAAGGGTGAACTTGCATATGTGACTTGCATCATAAATAGGGTAAACATGCATACGTATGCATAGCATACAAAGGTGTCATCTTGCATATGTATGCATCTTATTTAAAAAGGGTAAACTTGCATGTCATAATGTATGCATAAAACCAAACACTTAGCATGCATAAAATCAAGTACTTAGCATGCATAAAACCAAACACTTAGCATGCATAAAATCAAATACTTAGCATGCATAAAACCCACCACTTATCATGCATAAAATCAAATACTTAGCATGCATAAAACCCAATACTTAGCATGCATAAAATCAAATACTTAGCATGCATAAAATCAAATACTTAGCATGCATAAAACCCACCACTTAACTTGCATAAACCCACATACTTAACTTGCATAAACATAGGGTTAACATTAAACATAGATTAGCAAACTAACATCATATCATATGACTTAAAACCCATTTATCCACAAGCAAGACCATAGATCTCATCACACCTCATCTACTTAATTTAGCAATTGGTTATTAAAGTGATAGAAACTCACCAAAACCAAGATTAGCAAACTTATGAAGTAGAACTAGTTGCTATATTTGAAGAAGATGATGATTAGAGGTTGATTAGCTTGCAACTTTCTTCATAAACTAGTGGAGGCTCCTCCTAAGTTTGATTTTGGCGGCATGATGGTATCAATTCTATTTTTAGTATGGATTAGGCTTGCATTAGGGTGTATTTATAGGATTAGGGTGTGTTTTAGACCATAGGATTAGCCCTAGGTTAGATTAGGTCCGTCAGATTTAGGAAGCTTCTAGAGAATAGCCTAAATCTCAGCCAAACCCTAAAATGGTGCACCAGGTTAAACTGGACGAGCACCCCCTGTCGACACCCAAGTCGACAGGGCTGTCAACCTGGTCCTAGCCAAGTCGACTGCCCAGTCGACAGGGCTGTCGACTTGGTTAGCTCGGCGGGGATTTTTCCCGCCTGGGCCCAATGGCCCCAATTTCGAAATTTGAACTTGAATTTTTAAATCTGTTTTTAATATGGAATTTCCTGAAAACTTCTTTGGGCCTTAAATGGGTCAAGCGGACTCCGATTTACAAAATTTCGGACTCTATTCTGCGTATTTTTCTGAGACGAACGCAACGACATAGCCCGTTTCCCCCAATTCTTACATCTGAAGTTATTTATTCTGCTTTTAGTGAATATTAGTATTAACTGAAATTCGGGGTGTTACATTCTCCCCTCCTTAAAGGATTTCGTCCCCGAAATCTCTAAGCTAAGGAGAATGCATATCCTACCATCCAAATAACCATCTACTCAATCCATCAAACACGGGCATCCATTGTCCTTAAAACAATTTCTAATGATGTATGAGCATATGCAAAAAGTGTGTGTACATGTTCCCTATCTAATGTATGAACATATGCAAACCATGATAGTGCCATGCATCCATTATGTATGCGAGAGAAACCTATCGACACATACAATATCTACATGAGTGCACAATCATTCACCAAAATGCATCATCCATATGATAACACAACCATTATACATCCATAAATATAGCTGCCTACACACAATTATATGCAATATGCAATATGAAGTGACTGAGCCGATCTAGTGTCTAGAGTGTGTGTATATGCATCCACGAGCAACCACTAGCAAACACTTGCATCCACTTGCATCCATCAACCATAACATGTCTCAAACACATGTTTCAACCATAGGTTTACCCTATCCAAAGGTCAAAAGTACTGACGAGAGGACATACTAAAGATAAGATAAGTACTAGACAAACGATAGAGGAGAAATTAAAAGACATACCCTCAAAAAGAAATGGGTACAATGAACGCATCTTCGCTTCCGTCTCCCAAGTTGCGTTGCTCTCATCTTCTCCCCATTGCACTTTGACTAGTTGAACCTCTCTGTTTCTCAACTTCCTAGTCTCTGACCCAAGGATGCGAGTAGGAGCTCGTCGAATCGTTGCATCACGCTCTACTTCCACTTCTCTAAGCAAGCTCGGCTCTACCACCTCTGCAGTCTCATGTAGGCACTTCCTCAAATGTGACACATGGAATACATCATGTACACCACTAAGTCTGTCGGGCAACTCCACTCTATATGCCATCCGTCCAATCCTTTCCTTAATAGGAAACGGCCCTACGAACCTTGGTGCTAACTTCCCAACAGATCCAAAGCAAACCACATTTCGTAACGGAGACACTTTGACAAAGACCATGTCCCCGACTTCAAACTCAAGATCCGTCCTCCTCTTGTCCGCATAAGATTTTTTCCTATCCTGCGCTGCTTTCATCCTTCTTCTAATCAAGTCAATCTTCTCAGAAGTCTCCCTAACCATATCAGGCCCAAGCAAAATCTTATCCGTAGATTCCCACCAACATGTAGGTGATCGACAAGGCCTTCCATAAAGAGCTTCGAAAGGAGCCATACCAATACTGGACTGAAAGCTGTTATTATATGCGAACTCCACCAATGGAAGATGCTCTTCCCATGTACCTCCAAAATCTAAGATACAAAGCCTCAAAAGGTCTTCTAGGACACGATTCACCCTCTCAGTCTGGTCGTCCGTCTGAGGATGATATGCGTTGCTCAGACATAATTGAGTCCCCACTGCTTCTTGCAAACTTTTCCAGAACTCGCTAGTGAAGATAGGATCTCGATCACTCACTATGCTAGAGGGTACCCCATGCAATCGAACAATCTCTCGAAGATATACTGAAGCTAGCTATGGAGCAGTCCTCTTGCTCTTCACAGGTATGAAATGGGCGCTTTTAGTAAGTCTGTCTACCACAACCCAAATTCCCGTATTACCCTTTCTCGATCTGGGTAACCCGTCAATAAAATCCATCGAGACGCTATCCCACTTCCATTGCGGAACTTCCAATGGGTGAAGCAACCCACCTGGTTTCTTTTGCTCCGCTTTCACCTATTGGCACACAAAGCATCGAGCGACATACTCGGCCACATCTTTCTTCATACCGGCCCAGAAGAAAACCCTCTTCATGTCTTGGTACATCTTGTCCCCACCGGGATGAATGGTCATCCTAGAACGGTGTGCATCATCAAGAATAGCTTTCCTCAAACCCTCGTCTTGCGGTACACAAAGTCTACCGTCTCTACGCAACCACCCTTTACCATCTAGGGTGTACCTACTCAAATGGCTGGACGACTCCCCCTCCTCATGAGCTTCTCTACTAACTCAACCAACTGTGGGTCGTCCTGCTGCTCCGCCAATACGCCCCAAAGGAGTAGGCCTAACCTCCAAGGAGGCTAGCAAACCGGTTACAAAGTCAACGGAAGGTCTAAAGTCAAACATAGAAATAAACTCTAAGCTCCGTCGTTCAACGAACAATGAACTCAAGGACACCCTTTTTCTACTTAAGGCGTCCGCTACCACGTTACCCTTGCCATGGGTATACGCTATCTCAAACTCATAGGATGCTAAGAATCCCATCCACTTTTGCTGTCCTAAGACTATGCGCTCGAAGAGTCTCCAACACTTCCCTAAGATGTAGGGCATGCTCTTCTCCACTTTTAGAGAAAACCAGGATATTACCTCATCCAGAATCATCACAACTGTCCATCTCTCACGCAGACCATCCTAGTCGAACTTGACATCCCCCAAATGCAAGCCCCAAAGGCCTAAACCAATATCAGACAAACACCCAAGGGATACCTTCTTCGAATTCAGACGACCTACGTGAGATGATACCAGTAAAAACGGCTAAATAATTAAGCCCCTTGTCCTACTCTGGATGTCCTCGCCAGTCTCACTCCAAAACCACCGTTTATCCCATAACTGGCTTTGCTCAACCTATTGAGCACATACGAAAACTTATTTCGCTCCTAGAAAAGACCAAGATGTTATTTACAAAGACCATCACGAACTTATTTAGGTACTCCCTGAACATCCTTCTCATCAAATCAATATGCGGGGGCGTTCGTCAAACCAAATGGCATCACCAGCCACTCATAAAAAAAAACCATCCGGAGTCCTAAAGGCAGTCTTCTCTATACTATCCTCAGCCACTCTCAACTGACAAAACCCCGTGGCTAAGTCCAACTGCGAAAACACTGAGGCGCCAACCGATTGATCAAAGAGATCATCAATCCTCGGCAATAGGTGTCTATTCTTCTTTGTGAGTTTATTTAGTTCTCTTTAGCCTACACAAAGTCTGAGGGACCCATCCGCCTTCGTGGCAAAAACTACTGGAGCACCCCACTCCGATATACTTCGTCTTATGAACCCCTTCTCAAGCAAATCGCCTACTTGCTTATGGAGTTCCCTCCTCTCACGAGGAGCCATGTGGCACACTGGCCAAGATACTGGTTTGGCATTGTCTAACAGATATATTCAGAAGTCAATCTCCCGCTCCGGAGGTAAGCCCTTCACCTCTTCAAACACATCCGAGTATTCCCGGACCACTCTAACAGATCGCAAACTCTCGACCGACGTGTCAAGCGATTCTAGATAACTTAGCATAACAGTTTCCATGGGATTACAAGAGGTCTCGAGAGTGTTACCCAAGCGGGTCATAAGCCTAACAACTCTCCCTTCACAACAAGAACGGTACCATTACTGGATAACCAGTTCATGCCCAAAACTAACCCATAGCCCATGAAGCCCAAAAAGCATCACATCTAAACTCAACGCTAAGTATAGAAACTTTCAAACCCAAACACATCATGGAGCCCTAATTGGGTTTGAAACAACTAAAGGATTGTTAGACCCAAAAGTGGTTCTAACACCCAAATTGATTAAAAGCAAAATGAAATGAGATAAAAATAAGAATGAACACACAGGATTTATAGTGGTTCGGCGAAGAAATGCCTACGTCCACTTATCTTTTACTATATTCAATGATTCAGTTGCAAATACAATGTAAGCTTCACTCAATTCCACACACAACTCACTTATATTCACTCAATAGACTAAAACAAGTAATGAAAGAAGATTTGGATTCTCCAGGAGTAATGGAGTTCGGGTTCTGGGGATGGTTGAATTCTCAAAGTGCCTAAAAAAGGATCCTTTTCTTTGTCTCCAGACGGGGTATTTATAGGTGTGAATTTGCTCAAAACTTGATCTGGGTCGGGGCCACGTGTCGTCCATCCCATTAGCTTCGGATTCGGATGAATTATTGTGTTGACAACGCATCAGAGTAACGAACGTTATGGGTAGGAACAGGTCACAGCCGGTCCGGATATCCAGGCGCTTTTGCAGGAGAATAATATGGAACATGGGCTCGGGTCGGAGACACACATATAAGGGGTTCGGATCGGGATACCCGATCCGACCCGGATTAGCTTGAATGCAACGCTCTCTTCTTCTTTAATCTGCTCCGCTCCGATCTATTTCCTTGGCAACCAGGTGGCATTCCGATCCGGTTGAGATTATATTGTCCTCCGATCCGAATAGCTATGCCTTACCAGTTTCCTCAGCAACAGTTTACCGATCCGAACAGAAGATTTTCTCCAATCCGAACCGAAGTCTTCTAATTAAAAATGCTCTTCAATGTCAGATTTCTTGACTTTGTGTTGCCTAGTTCACAAAGTAGGCTAACACTTTGCCCCCTCAAAGGATGCTTCTATTGGAAACGGAGCATGCTTTGACTGCCATAGCACAAAAGCTTCATCCTTCCTTTTGAATTCACATGCCAAGTTGTCGTACTTCATCCTGTTCGGTTCGGATTCCGACCCGAACGAATTTCTGCTTTGGGTCCCGACCCGAACTGATCTCCTTCTTCTCTGCAATGTATTAGTGGGCCAAGCTGCGTCATTGGGCTTTTCGAACCGGTCCGATCGGGAATACGAATAGTTAGCTTGTTTTTTATATAAATTCACTTCTCTTTTCTTCCTTTCTCTCATTCACCGTTTCTGCTCATCCGAACCGATTCCACATCGAAACTTTAGTCTTTCCAAGAAACTCCAAAATTCTCGCTTCAATCTTTGAATCAAATACATAGGTAGCCTTGTAATCTTGAATCTCGTTGCCATAATTGTTTTTAATTTACATCCGTAGCTAAGTTGAACGATTCGAGCAAAGTAATTGGCTAATTCCACCGCCACGACTTCTTTCATCCTCCGCCTTCGTCGTTAATGGCATCAGCATCATTTCGAGGCGTTGGAGGAGGGTATTAAGACTCGCAGTTGAATACTCGAGTGCTTACCCACTTGATTTTAATTAAAGTCTGGGACATCGGATTGGGTTCACTACTCAAGAGGAGGAAGAGGAAAGAAATTGAAGAAGGTCGGTTCGGGTAGGGGAAGAGTAGGAGAAAAAGGGAAAGAGAGAAATTCACAGATCCGGACCGGGTCGGGGCAATAGGACAAGGAAATGGGACTGAACTCGTTTGACCGGGTCGGACTGGGTTATGAAACGAAAGAGAGAATAGTAATATGGTTATCTAGGTTAATCCGATCCGCCCCGAAAGTCAACTTCCGAACCGATCCGGATATTTCTCTCTGAGTGCGAGCCTTTGCTCATCCGATCCGATCCTGGTGTCTGCATCCGAACCGAAAACTACTCAATCTAAAACACAAACTTTCGTCCAACTATTTAAAAGATATTACTTCCAACTTCATGAACAATTAGGATAGTGCCTTGCGGACATAAATGAACATTAAGAACTACTCTGACTATCGCTTTCTTCTCAAAGTTTCGCCCTACATTGTTGCACTTTTACTTTGCATTTCTCACATTCGCTGCACACATTTTAGTTCACACACATACACAGGGGGGTACGGGCTAATCTACTCTATTCCGTGCTATTGCTTCTTCAATAGTTCTATGACAATGAGGCCCAGACGCTCTTCCAGACTAGCTGAGAGGAAAGAAGCCCCGGAAACTTCTAACAAAATCACTCTCGAGGATATATCTTCTTCTTCGGATCCAGAATGGGACAGCGAGGGTCCAGATTACGGGGTTGGACATCGGGAAAGCGACGAGGTGTCTTCAGAGAATGAAGTTTCTCTGGGTTTTGAGGAGGAAGGAGGGATTGGTGACGATCGAGCCCCTGATGAATTTGAATCAGCCATTATATTGGAATCACCTTCGGACTCCGTTGAATCAACAATCGACAACGATCGACTTGTCCGAATTTGCTTAAAATACGGGATAATGAAAAGGGACACTCTAGTGCCTTCACGCTCTGACCGTCCCCACAACCCTCCAGAAGGATATATGGCGGTCACTCGATTAATGTGCATGGTCGGCGCCATTCCTCCATTCTCTCCTTTCATCGTTGATTTCTTAAGACAAATGCAGATTGCCCCCATGCAGTTGCATCCCAATTCATATGCCTATTTGCACACCTTGTACATAGCATATCGTGAAATCTTAGGCATAGAGCTCACGTTCGATGACGTTCACTTCTTCTATAATTTCAAGCATCGGACTCGGGAGACTCCATCTTTCTGCTACTTTGAATCAGTTCCAAAAAGGAAGATAATCTCTGCACCATTTAGCAGTAAAGCTGGAGACTCCAGACTAGAATGGTTCTACGTGAAGCGACAGCCTGGATGCGCCAGGAGATGGACAAAATCAAGTAAAGCACTGGTTTTCTAAATCCGGACTCTATACACTTGAATCATCACCTTGACCTGTTTTCCTTTTTGTTTGCAGTCGACAATCCCAAACAGATATCAGATCAGGTGTTCTTTGATCGGATGCGCCGACTTCTTAATGGCGATCAAAAATTCTTGACTATCGACGAGGTCCTTAAAGATGAATACCTTCACTTTCATGGGATGCTATCCGTTTTTCGTAGCATCGGTCATGGGACGGTCCCTTACGCATACATTCCTCCAGTGGAGGTAGTTCCAGAGACAGGAGAAGGCTCGGGAATTCCTACAGTGCCTCTTCAAACTTCACCGTCTCCATCTTCTACACAAGATGATGAATTGGCTAATCTGGCCGAAAAGCATCGTGAAGGATATATTGCCCCCGAGGAAACTACTTCTCTAGACAAGTCAAAATCCTCCCAATAGTCGCCACTTCATGCTTCCGAGGGGGATGTTCCTAGTACTGATGAGCAAATATTTCAGGGTTTGGGGGATCTCCCCTTACCTGAGACTATATACACTTCAGAGGATTTCAGGAAGGATCCTCTAGTCTTCACCTCTTCTGAAGAGACCACTCCCGCTAAGGCCAAAGAGCCTGCCCGTACTAGTCTAGCTTCAGACTCGGGTTGGTTGGGGGGGAAACACACCACTTAGGACACACTTCACACAACAGCATTAGCATTCATTGCACTTCTTTCTCCGTGAATCCATTAATTCTAAATTTCGTTTATTTTATCGTGCAGGTACGATGTCTCGATCCTACTACGATATCAGAAAGCTTCGTCGCAGCATGTCTAATCCTCCTCAGGATGTTGAGTATGATCGTCGTGATGATCGGGGCAGGGATGAGAGAAGACCTTATGACCCCTATCGTTCTCGACCCTCACGTTCCCGCTCTCCAATTCGACCTGAACAAGAGAAATACAAAGGGTATCAAAGCCGTAGGGAAGAGGACAGACCACAATCCAAAGACTCCACCTCTTCCCATGAAAAACGCAGTAGAGAGAAAAGTCCTCCAAAAGAAACCGTGTCTCGAAGTAAGCAAAAGGTCCCTGCTACTAAACGATCTAGGACGGACAAAGAAACTACCGAATCCTCCTCAGGAAGGGACACCGAATTGGCAATCCTCGCTCCTCCCCCACCAGATGCGGGAACTGCAATAAAGCGGGCATATTTGAAAGAGCAATTTCCCGAACACTACTTCGACACTCTGACTTTTTTACCTGCCCTTGAACCTATTTCTTCTAAGTGGGCGGATGAGGCCAAGGCAAAGATTGATGCGGTGGAAAAACAATATACTGAGATGTTCAAATATTCACGCAATCTTTCTAGAATCATCCGCACTCTAATCACAAATACTGATTCAATGCAAAAGACCGCGGAGGAGGATGCTAAGGCCTTAAAAGCTCTAGGAAAAGATTTAGAAGACACTCAAGCTCAGCTAGCTGTCGCTCAAAGGGACGCTTCTAACTTCAAACAACAATTCGAGGACATGCAAAAGCGTTATCATGACTTGCTTGAATCTCACACTCAGGAGCGCTCTGAATTAAAAAAGCAAGCTGACGAGGCCAAGTCAGAAGCTGCTAAGACACGCCTTGCTTATGCTGAGCTTGAACGGAAAAACGCCGAGTTAGCAAAGGGAAGCGCTGAACTAGAAAAGAAGAACGCTGACTTGGCTTCAAAGCTGTTGGAGGCAGAGAACAGAGCTACCCTGGCCGAGGGCAATGTGGAGTGTGCTATTAAATCTGCGGAGGAAGCCCGCAAGCAACTATCAGAGGCGGAGGCTGATATTCAGGGTTTCGGCGAGCTAATGATTGAATTCTTCGCACATATTATTCGTCGCCGAAACATTTCTTGGATCGAGGACTATCCATCCACTCTAGTTCAAGTATGGAATCAGATCATCGAGTGGGAAAAAGAGGAACTTAAGGTCGATTCCCTCGATGAAGATAAACTGATGGAGAAATACTTGAGAGATGATGAACCGGAGCGCCTAGCTGAAGGGCGTCGCCTTATTGCTGAGGCCATGGAAGAAGAGAGACGGAAGTCTAAACAAAAAACCATTCTCGAAGCTGGTTCCTCTTCTTCTGCCCCTGCAACTTCCGAAGTAGAAGGGTATGATCCCGAAAATCCGGGAATTCCCCGAACAACTCTGCTATCCCCTATTCCTGAAATAGCCCCAGAGGTAGCAGTCACCCCCGCAGAGAAGTCTTCGGAAGGTATCCCTATCTTTTCTCCTCAATTTGCCAAAGCTATTTCTACCTTTCGCCATGTGATTGAACAATCGATGAGAGACCCATTGTTTTCGCCTGAGTTGATAACTGTTGCTTCTCATTCTATAGGTGTTGAGCCATCCGAAAAGACAGATGTGATTCAAGGAGTCACCGCCGGGGAAAAGCCCGCAGATAGGGCCAAAAAAGGGGAAGACAAGGCTGCTTCTATAGACTTGGGAGAAGGAAGTGAGCCAACTAAGGTCACCACTCCCCATGATGAAGAAATGATAGCAGCTTTAAAGGACGACGGCGGAGACGGGGGGCATGAAGAGGAACCAGAAGTTGCAATAACCGGGGAGTCAAAAAGTGCTGATGACGTTACCTTGGCTGCAATGAAGGCTGATCAAGACAAGCGCTTGCAATTAAAGGCCGAAGAACTAGACCCTGAGGTCCTCAAGCCCCTCGCAGTTGTGGATGCGGGATCAATGTTAGTTGTTAAGCTCTCAACTAGATCTATTACAGAAGAACTTGCTAAAAAATCTTCTCTTGATTCCAGTGCCCCACCCTCCGGGAAGAAGTCTACTGGCTCCAGCACCGCATCTTCAGGAAAAAAGAAGTCAAAACGAATCTTGACCGAAGCTGAGAAGGAAGCAAAGGATGCGGAGAAAGCCGCCAAGAAATCCAAGGCTCATTCCAAATCTAAATAGTGGATTGCCCTGTACCTTTTTAGCATTTTTGTGAACCAATAATTGCTGCTACAAAAGTAGCTCCTGCATTTTCTTTTTTAGCTATTTTCCTGTACAAATTCATTCATTCATAAATAAAAATAATTCACTTTTTGCAATGTTTGTTTGTTAGTAGTTCTGCACTTATGTAAAAATGCATGTCTATAGTTGTGAAACGAAGTTGTGGAGGGGGGAAATATGCGTACACATACGTGTCCCCAGTCAATTCCCACAAACTATTTAATGCTTAGTCGAGCAATCTGAATGCTCCCGATTCTCTGACGGGATAGCACTTCCTGTGCCGTCGGTACCCGTCGCTTTTTCTGGCATTTCTTTTATACTCTCTCTTTCTTTTGAGAGTTAGAGTTCGAGCTCAGTCATCTATTTATTCCCCGGTCTTTCAACGGAGAAAGATTTCTTTCTCAGCGCTCAGTCGGAGACGCCTTTATACTCTCTTTCTCTCTGGAAAGTTAGAGTTAGGAGAAGAATTTCTTTTTCAGCGCTCAGTCGGAGACGCTTTTATACTCTCTTTCTCTCTGGAAAGTTAGAGTTAGGAGAAGAATTTCTTTTTCAGCGCTCAGTCGGAGACGCTTTTATACTCTCTCTCTCTCTGGAGAGTTAGAGTTAAGAATGTCGTTTTCTCATTCTTTTATGTCTTATCGCACAAACAGTCGTTGTGCTTCTTTTTATGTCTAAACTGTCTTCAACCTTTTTAAGCTGTGAGTTATCCTGTATCTTATAATCACAACAGAATAACTGATAAATGTATATACGTAATGAATAAAAGTAAATAACACACAATATTTTTATAGTGGTTCAGCTAAGTCGCAGCCTACATCCACTTTATAGTCCTTTATTCATATCGTCAGATTTTCCCAAGGCAAGTCATGCCTTATTACAGGGTTCATAGGAAAAATAACAAAGAGTGCAGCATTTCTAATCCAAATATCGCATTAAGTGTTGGGCATTCCATGCTCGAGGGACTTCTTTGCCATCTACGGTCGTTAACTTGAAGGTTCCTTTTTCAAGTTTCCGTTGGATGACAAAGGGTCCTTCCCATTTTGGGCCGAGGTGAGGAAGGGATGGAAAAACTCTCTTTAGCATCAAATCTCCTGGTTCAAAAGTCCTGAGGCGAACTTTTTTGTCATAATAGTGTGCCATCTGACGTCGATGTCTTGCCGCACGCAAATCCGCTTCATCCCTTTTTTCTTCGATTTCATCAAGAGACTCAAGTAAGAGCGCCCGATTCGTCATCGGGTCATAATATGTCACCCTGTGGGAATGAACTTCCAGTTCAACTGGAATTACTGCTTCTGAGCCAAAGGAGAGAGAGAAAGGGGTATGACCGGTGGCTGTCTTAAATGTTGTTCGGTATGCCCACAAAGCTAGGGGCAATTCGTCAACCCATCTTGCCTTTGCACGCTCTAACCGTTTCTTGAGGATGGATTTTATTACTTTGTTTATTGCCTCTACTTGCCCATTTGACTGCGGATAGGCAACTGCAGTATATCGCTTGTCTATCTTATACTTCTGACAGAAATTTCTAAATTCAGTACTATCAAACTGGGTTCCATTGTCAGTTATAATCGTCCTTGGGATCCCGAACCGGCATATAATATTTCTGACCACAAAACTTATCACCTTTCTTGCTGTGATCTTGGTCAAGGGCTCAGCTTCCACCCACTTCGTAAAATAGTCCACGGCCACTATTGCATACTTAGCTCCTCCTTTAGCAATTGGTAGAACTCCAATGATATCAATTCCCCACGTGGCAAATGGCCAAGGACTCACCATTGATTTAAGTTGGGTCGACGGTGCCCTGGGGATTTTGGCGAATCTCTGGCACTTATCGCAGCGTCGTGAATAATCAGCTGCATCTTTATTGATCGTAGGCCAGAAGTATCCGTACCGCAATATCTTCTTTGCTAAAGTTTGACCTCCTGTATGATCTCCACACTCACCTTCGTGTACCTCTCTTAATACACGCTTGATGTCGTCGTGTGCTATACATCGCAACAGGGGCATAGAAAATCCTTGCCTATAAAGAGTATCATCTTGCATGACATATCTGGTAGCTTTGCGAACTATAGCTCTTTTCTCACTCTTCTTTGATGGGAGTGTCCCATTCTTAAGGAAATTCTTAATTGGAGTCATCCACGACTCCTTCTCTGGTTCCGCTTCAAAGGCGAATTCAATTTCCATTGACTCAAAACTTGGTGATTCCAACGTTTCAATTGGAATTATTTCAGTTTCTTCTGGATTGTCGGAACTAGCCAGCTTTGCCAGCCTATCCGCTTTCTAGTTTTCAACTCTGGGAATGTGCGTTATGTTGTACCGCTCTAAGCTATTCAATAGCTCTCTCACTTTCCCGAGGTAGGCGATAAGTCGAGGTCCTCGAGCCACAAATTCCTCTCGCACTTGGCAGACAACAATTTTAGAGTCACAAAATATGTCTAACATTTTTATTCCGAGGTCTTTAGCAAGCTTCAGCCCGGCAATCAGGGCTTCATACTCAGAGTCATTGTTAGTCGCCGAAAATTCTAACCGCAGGGCGTAATATAACGACCGTCCTTCGGGAGTGACTAAGACAATTCCAGCTCCGGACCTTCGGTCGTTCTTGGCTCCATCTGTATATAGTTTCCACGGATTTATCTTTAGCTCATCCTCGGACTTAACCACTCTGTCATTGACTACTTCCTCCTCAGGAATGGTGAACTCCGCAATAAAGTCTGCTAGAGCTTGCCCCCTGATTGACTTTTGTGGTTGAAAATTCAAATCAAACTGTCTTAGTTCTATGTTCCATTTGATCAACCTTACCGATGCTTCGGGTCTCTGCAACACCTGCCTTAAGGGCTGGTCGGTGTATATGGTTATTGGATGGGCTTGGAAATAGTGACGAAGTTTTCGGGATGCGATCAGGAGGCTGTAAGCGAGCTTCTCAATTTTTGGGTAGTTGCGTTCTGCCGCCGCTAATTTCTTGCTTACATAATACACTGGCCTTTGTACTTTATTTTCTTCTCGAACAAGGGCTGTACTGACGGCGTGAGCCGAGACTGCCAAGTAAACAAACAATTCTTCGTGATCTACGGGCTTTGATAAAATCGGCGGTTTCTCTAGCAGTTCCAATAAATTTCGAAAAGCCTCAACACAGTCCGGAGTCCACTCGAAGTTCTTCTTTCCTCTTTTAATCAAATCAAAAAACGGAACACATTTGTCTGTGGCTTTGGAGATGAATCTACTCAGTGCCGCTACTTTCCCTGCAAGACTTTGGACGTCTTTAATTCTCCTCGGCTCTTCGATATTTCTAATCGATGCTATCTGGCTAGGGTTGATTTCAATTCCTCGGGAACTCACAATGAAGCCAAGGAACTTTCCCGATGCCACTCCAAATGAGCATTTCAGAGGATTCAATTTCATCCGGTACTTTCGCAGGATACCAAACATTTCCGCTAAGTCTTGCGTATGGCTGGAGGACTGTTTCGATTTGACAAGCATGTCATCCACATAAACTTCCATAGTTTTTCCTATTTGATTATAAAACATTCTGTTCACCAAGCGCTGTTAAGTAGCTCCAGCGTTTTTCAATCCGAATGGCATTACAACATAACAATATAATCCCAAATTCGTAATGAAGCTCGTATGTTCTTGGTCTGGTACGTGCATAGGAATTTGATTGTACCCAGAATATGCGTCCATGAAAGAGAGAAGTTCATGACCTGCTGTCGAGTCTACAAGCTGGTCAATCCTGGGAAGTGGGAAACTATCTTTTGGGCAAGCCTTGTTTAAATCTGAAAAGTCAATGCAAGTCCGCCACTTTCCATTTGGCTTCTTTACCAAGATGGGATTCGATATCCAGTCGGGATACGTCGAATCTCGAATAAATCCATTCTGCTTCAACTTCTCTACTTCCTCTTTGAGAGCAGCCGACCTCTCTGGGCCCAGCATGCGTCTCTTTTGCTTCACAGGTGGATGTTTCGGATTTACATTCAATTTGTGACTTATAACGGATGGCGATATCCCACACATGTCAGCATGGGTCCAGGCAAACACGTCTAGGTTTGCCTTCAAGAAATCCGTTAGTTCTTTAGCTCGACGTGGATCCAATTGAGAACCAATTTTCAAAACTTTTGTCGGATCAGCTTCATCAATGGGAATTTCCACTGTCGCTTCATTAGGAGTTGCATTCCTAGCCTCTGGTTCCTCGTCTTTTCTGGGATCCAGGTCTTCAGGTGTTCCTTTGGGCAACTCCTTTGGGGTCAATCTCTCTAATTGCTATGCCGAGCCCCCCTTTGAGGGAGACGAGGCATCTTTACTTTCAACGTTAAGTCCTTTCATCAACATCTTTAACTCGGCCACATAGCAGGCCCGTCCAGAAACTTGATCCCCTCTCATTACTCCAGTTCCGGCTTCGGTTGGGAACTTAAGTAACAAACACCAAGGGGCGATACAAACTCTGAATTCAGCAAGGGCAGGCCTCCCCAAAAATGCATTATAAGGCGAATCTACGTCCAATACTACGAACTGAAGCATCCGCACTCTTCTACGTTCTCCTTGCCCCAGGGTCACGGGCAACTCTATGTATCCCATGGGAGCTGTCGACGCCCCGTTGAAGCCTCTAATCCATCCTTCACACGGCTTCAAATCTTCAGATTCAAGCTTCATTTGATCGAATGACTTTTTGAATAAAATATTGACAGAACTTCCGTTGTCTACTAATACCTTATGGACCAAGGCCGGCCCAATGGTGGTAGTAATAACCAACGGATCATCGGTGGGTGATTGGATCCCAGTATTGTCTCGGCTACGGAATACCATGTCGTCAAACATGGTCTTCTATTGTTTTATGGGGGTGATATCTTCCAAATCATCACCCTCGTTCACATCTAGGTGCTTGGCAGCGTTTACATATTGATCCATTGACCTGAAACTTCGGATTGCCGGGTGAGGTCCGCCTACTATGGAGTTGATAACAATTCCTTTACCTTTCTGCTGCGCTGTAGGCTTGGGAGCAGGTAGAATCTGTTTTGGAGCCTGCTCTCCTTGCCCCCTGTCCCTCGGGGCAACCTTGTACTCATCCAACTTCCCTTCACGCAGCAGCTTCTCAATTACATCCCTCAAATGCCGACATTCATTGGTTGAATGCCCGTGAGTTCCATGAAACAAACAAAATTTCCCTGTCGCCATTTCTTTCTCGGTCGAATCACGAGGTGGCGGTCTTTTGTACTGTAACACATTGTACGTATCCAGGTAAATATTTTCTAGGGTGTCGTTCAATGGTGTATAATTCTCGTAGTTCTGGAATCGGGGTCTTTTGTTAGGATCACTTCCCCTATTTCTGTTTCTTCTGTTACCGTTTGGATTACGGTTATTGTTGTTGTTACCCCCGCTTCCAGCATTGCTGTTTCCACCCTTGTTTCCTGCATTTACTTCAACCTTGCCAGAATTTTCCCCAGACTGCTTCACGGCGATATTACTCTGCACATTCTCCTTTGAAGCCGTCTCAGACTTTCTCTTTCGGTTTGTCCTGGCCTCCTCTCGTCTTAGATAAATATCGGCTTTTTCGTAGAATATCTCCCTTGTGGAAGGTGTTTTACCAGAAAGGTAATCTCCAAACTCAGATTCAGGATCGACTCCTTCCTTCAATGCCATCAGGATAGTGGGCTCATGCGGGTCACTGACCTCAGTCACAGCTTGGTTAAAACGGTCAAGATATGCCCTCAAAGACTCTCCTGGTGCCTGCTTGATTCTCGATAATTCAATAACACTTTTGGACTTTCGGGCATGGAGTCGGAACTGGTTCATGAAACGCTCGCTTAGTTCCTTGTAATTTGAAATCGAACGAGGAGGAAGTCGGGTAAACCAGAACAGTGCCACATCTTCTAAGTAGATTGGGAATGCTTTGCACTTCACTTCATCAGGGGCAGCAGCAGCATTCATGAGCCACGAATACCGCATCAAATGCTGTCCCGGATCAGTTCTTCCGTTGTACTTGTCCATCTGTGGCAAGTTAAAGCGTCGGGGAAATTGGAAGTCGAGGATATCGTCGGTGAAGGGAGTATGGCTTCGCTCAATGCCATAATCTTCATTTGTATAATTCCGGCTCTCGGACATGATCTGGCGAACCATTGCCTGTACATCAGCATTAGTTAGGGGCCGCTCAGGTTCCCTGGCCCTAGTATCCGAGTTCCTTCTGGGCTCTTGTTCAGGAGATGCCCTTCTTCTTCGAGCTGCCTCTGTTCGATTTCGTTCCCTGCGCTCCCGGTCGATCTCGGGAGGAGGGGACTGGAGTCTTTGCCCCCAGAGTGGGGTCATTGTTTCCTAATGCTCGTGCAATATCCTCACGAGATCCCAAAGATCTAAATGTCAGCTGCTCCACGTTCTGAGGTCGTTCGAGTGGCCTTCGTTCACGGGGCCGCTCTTCCTCGGAAGATGAAGATTGATCCACTGGTGTGTGACGAACCGGTGATGGAGTTCTCTGTCGACGGAGTTCACTAATCTCCCGACTCATGAGCCTCATATTTTCCTGCATCATGAGATTAGTGCGCTCGTGAACTTTCATAGCCTCCCTTGTGCTCTCAAGCATGTCAAGCAAGCGCGAGAAATCTCCTTGAGTGATGGGCGCAGATGGATTGACCTGATCACCAACCCTGGTGGCTGGAATCGGAGCATTCGTAGGGACTTGAGTAGAGGTTCCAGCTTCACCAAGCATCGGGTCGGATCGGAGGTAGGAGATCGGGTCGGTTCGGAGCTGGGGAGCCTGGTCGGATCGGTACGTGGCAAGCAGCTCGGGTCGGTTCAGATTGGGGGAATGCACTGCTTCAGAATCTCCTACCCGGATCGGATCGGAGCTCTCCCCCTGCTGGCGGCTCGGATTTCCTGCATTGGTTCTTCCTGCTGCTGAACTCTGCCCTCGAGACCTTGTTACAACAGCATTTTGCTGATCTTCGCCAGCTCCATTTCCTCGAACAGACTGAACTTCCTTGCCTTTTCCTTTGGCCATGAGTCTTTGACAATCACTTCAACAAATATAAAAGAGCGAAAAAACTTAAGGATTAACTTCTTTGAACTCAACGGTCCAAAAAGTAGAAAGAAATCCCGGAAAATGAAGAATTCAGATGAGGTTTCTCAGTGAAAGCACCAAAATGTTAGACCCAAAAGTGGTTCTAACACCCAAATTGATTAAAAGCAAAATGAAATGAGATAAAAATAAGAATGAACACACAGGATTTATAGTGGTTCGGCGAAGAAATGCCTACGTCCACTTATCTTTTACTATATTCAATGATTCAGTTGCAAATACAATGTAAGCTTCACTCAATTCCACTCACAACTCACTTATATTCACTCAATAGACTAAAACAAGTAATGAAAGAAGATTTGGATTCTCCGGGAGTAATGGAGTTCGGGTTCTGGGGATGGTTGAATTCTCAAAGTGCCTAAAAAAAGATCCTTTTCTTTGTCTCCAAACGGGGTATTTATAGGTGTGAATTTGCTCAAAATTTGATCTGGGTCGGGGCCACGTGTCGTCCATCCCATTAGCTTCGGGTTCGGATGAATTATTGTGTTGACAACGCATCAGAGTAACGAACGTTATGGGTAGGAACTGGTCACAGCCGGTCCGGGTATCCAGGCTCTTTTGCAGGAGAATAATATGGAACATGGGCTCGGGTCGGAGACACACATATAAGGGGTTCGGATCGGGATACCCGATCCGACCCGGATTAGCTTGAATGCAACGCTCTCTTCTTCTTTAATCTGCTCCGCTCCGATCTATTTCCTTGGCAACCAGGTGGCTTTCCGATCCGGTTGAGATTATATTGTCCTCCGATCCGAATAGCTATGCCTTACCAGTTTCCTCAGCAACAGTTTACCGATCCGAACAGAAGATTTTCTCCAATCCGAACCGAAGTCTTCTAATTAAAAATGCTCTTCAATGTATGATTTCTTGACTTTGTGTTGCCTAGTTCACAAAGTAGGCTAACAAGGATCATCTACTAAACTGGTGTCTAAGTGCAGTGACTCAACTATCAATAATGAAATAAACGAGCTCGATGCGTCAGAATCAAATAAAGTTTGAACCGGATAATCGAACAGAAAAACTAGACTTTCAATGGAAATAGTTCTACCTCTTTCCCGAATCGGTGGAACTGCGAGAGCCTGAGCTTGCCCCCTTGCCTGAGCTGGTGCCAAAAGAACTTGCACCTGTCCTCCTGAGGTAGATCCCGTTCTTTTCCCCTTCTTTGGACAGTCTTTCTCTAAATGCCCTGCTTCGCCACAGTGGAAGCAGCCAGCCTTCCTCTTCTTGTGACAATCCTTGCTTAGGTGGCCTAGTGTCCCACAATTGAAGCACTTCTTCTTTCCCTTGCCACCGTTTCCTTTCCTACCCTTATTTTGTTGTTGAGGTCTCTTCTGATCTCCTTTCTTCTCGGGTGCTATAATAGCATTGGGGCCCTTCTCTTCCTCATGCATGAATTCCATGTCTACTAACTTCTCGAAGGTGGCCCCCATAGAGATGTGGGTCATAGCCAACCCATGCATTGGTTCGTTCAAGCCTTTAACGAACCTCAAAGCCTTCTCTTCCGGTGTGTTTACCAAGTCTATGTTGAACCTCGCTAACTGATTAAACTTGTTAACATATTCTTTCACTGACAAGTTCCCTTGCTTTAAGTTCAAGAACCTTTCCGCGTACAGATTTTCTTCCGCTTTTGAGAGAAACTTTGCCTCAAACCTTTGCCTGAAATCCATCCAAGAGTCAACAGGGCGTTCTCCATTAGTGACCTCCCACCAGAACGAGGCCTCTCCTTCCATTAACCAAGCGGCTAACTTGACTTTCTTTCCCTCTTCCACTTCCTTAAGCCAATCTCTAGCCTCCACAAAAGTTTCAGATCCTTGAAAAGGTTTCCCTCCCATAGCTTTAAATTCCTTGCAAGTCTTAGCAAAAGTATCCGTGCGAGGAGGAACGGGTGCAACGGGTAGTGGAGGAATATTTGCTGGACCTGCAGCGGCGGCCCTAGCCTCTAACAACCTCCTATACCATACTGGTATCGCTACACCGTCCGGAAGATAAAGATCTTCAGCCATGCTGAGACGAAAAAAGGAAAGATTCAAACGGAGAATTCAAAAGATAAAGATATGGCTATCGAGGATTATGCTTTTCTTTCAAAAACTTTTCTCTTAAAAGACATGTTTTTGAAAATACTCCTTTCAAAAATATTCTTAGAAAATAGTTTTTCTAAAAATTTTATCTGTTCTGGTAACCTTAAGCTCTGATACCACGTGTAACACCCCACTCCCGCTATGGTCACTCTCTAAGGGAATGCCATAACATCGGTGGAGTATTTTAAGTGAATATAGAACAGAAAAATTACAACAAGACAGATATAAGTAATACTTGAAAATGTAAAACATCATTTCATTGCAGCGGAAAGTAAAACATGTTTGGTTACATCACAAAAACCATAACAAGAGTCAAGTACAAAATATCCATCCTGATAAATAAAAATACATAATCCCAATACATGAACTGATAGCCATAAAAGAAAAGGATAAGCTGAGCTTTACTCCTACGGTCCAAGCTCCAAAAGAGAATAAAGCAGCCTGATCAAAGCCCACTCGTACTGGGCCCACTCTGAGAACTTGAGGGTTGGGAAAAAGATAAAAACAACGGGGTCAGACATAAGTCTGAGCGAGTCCTATAACTTTAACAATACAATCATTAAAGTAACCAGAGAAGACATAAGCTTGATATACGGTAATGTCTGGGGATGAATGGCTACACTAAGCAGCTTGGTAGACTTAGGATAAACTAAGATAACCATAAAGACGCATCTGCCCACCCAAGGGTAATTACTAAACTGCACCACACCAGTCATTCCTAATTAAAGGTTGATCCCACTAAGTGTACTTAGTAATCTTAACAGTAGTCCCGTGTACCCCTAGCTGATTACATAGGTGCCGTCTGCCCCTATCTCCACTAGGTGTACCCACTACTCCCATTTGATCGGCTCCCTAACGTAGATATCCGTGCTGGTCCCACCGTGGGGTGTATCATTCCCCAAAGTGGCAACCTGATAATAACACTGATGCACGGTTTATACCTACACGATGCAACAACGTCTTAGCTACCAGCCCGGGCGCACACACGCATATGAAACCCGTTGGACTTGCGTTGCCACCGCTAACCCGTTTTGGCCTCTTATAGACAAACCCAGTACGCGTGTCCCGTCCTCGGCATGGGCCGAGCTCACAAAGATACGTATGGGATACCGGTTGTAATGGGCCCCCACAATCTACCCACCTAAGCTTGTCTCTCTATCTAGTGTATCCCACTTAACCCATTTAGTTATCATGTCCACTTACATGTTTAAAATTTGGTTAAGTCATCTAATCGTATTTCAATTGTCACACAAGGCCCCCACTAGATTTCCTCATGCCCCCTAAGGCACCCACTTAACCCCTCATGTCCATCTACATGCTAATATGGTTAAGTGTTTCTTAATTAGTTAAGACCGTGATCCTCATAACGACCTCTCACATTAGACCATCTTTTATGACCGCTGGTTAAGCCGGTTGGTTCCGGGCAGCCTTATGTCATAACCGAGTCTAACCTCGTGTCTTTACATTAATCACGTATTTAGTTTGCGCCTAAGACCTCTCACATTGGGATAACATTTGTAGCAACTGGTTAAGCCGGTTGGGTCCGGGCAGTTTTACGCTACAACTGAGTCCAACCTCGTGTCTTAGTCGATTAATTACACCTAATTAATCACCCTCATAATTTATATTAATTATCCCTAATTAATATTCAAGTTTTCAAGAATATGGGTAGACCTAACTCAATAGGTAAATTCCCAATTCCATAGTATGGGTAGACCTAACTCAATAGGTAAATTCCCAACTCCATAATATGGGTAGACCTAACTTAATAGGTAAATTCCCAATTATGTTAATCCACTTAATGTTATTTTTACACAATTTTATTAAGTGTATATTAACCCCATCGTTCCCCACGTACTATGCTAACATGACATATTTTATATGGGAAGATTCATCACAAATATCATGGGTTTCACTTAGCATACTTTAGCGTTAACATGGGTTTAAGGGGTGTCAATTTGCATCATGATATTAAACCCAACTAGCAACATTAAATAACCCAACTTGCATGAATACACATATGTCATATAAAGGTAACTTGCATAAGTGTTCATAGGTTATACAAAGGGTGAACTTGCATATGTGACTTGCATCATAAATAGGGTAAACAAGCATATGTATGCATAGCATACAAAGGTGTCATCTTGCATATGTATGCATCTTATTTAAAAAGGGTAAACTTGCATGTCATAATGTATGCATAAAACCAAACACTTAGCATGCATTAAATCAAGTACTTAGCATGCATAAAACCAAACACTTAGCATGCATAAAATCAAATACTTAGCATGCATAAAACCCACCACTTATCATGCATAAAATCAAATACTTAGCATGCATAAAACCCAATACTTAGCATGCATAAAATCAAATACTTAGCATGCATAAAATCAAATACTTAGCATGCATAAAACCCACCACTTAACTTGCATAAACCCACATACTTAACTTGCATAAACATAGGGTTAACATTAAACATAGATTAGCAAACTAACATCATATCATATGACTTAAAACCCATTTATCCACAAGAAAGACCATAGATCTCATCACACCTCATCTACTTAATTTAGCAATTGGTTATTAAAGTGATAGAAACTCACCAAAACCAAGATTAGCAAACTTATGAAGTAGAACTAGTTGCTATATTTGAAGAAGATGATGATTAGAGGTTGATTAGCTTGCAACTTTCTTCATAAACTAGTGGAGGCTCCTCCTAAGTTTGATTTTGGCGGCATGATGGTATCAATTCTATTTTTAGTATGGATTAGGCTTGAATTAGGGTGTATTTATAGGATTAGGGTGTGTTTTAGACCATAGGATTATCCCTAGGTTAGATTATGTCCGTCAGATTTAGGAAGCTTCTAGAGAATAGCCTAAATCTCAGCCAAACCCTAAAATGGTGCACCAGGTTAAACTGGACGAGCACCCCCTGTCGACACCCAAGTCGACAGGGCTGTCGACCTGGTCCTAGCCAAGTCGACTGCCCAGTCGACAGGGCTGTCGACTTGGTTAGCTCGGCGGGGATTTTTCCCGCCTGGGCCCAATGGCCCCAATTTCGAAATTTGAACTTGAATTTTTAAATCTGTTTTTAATATGGAATTTCCTGAAAACTTCTTTGGGCCTTAAATGGGTCAAACGGACTCCGATTTACAAAATTTCGGACTCTATTCTGCGTATTTTTCTGAGACGAACGCAACGGCATAGCCCGTTTCCCCCAATTCTTACATCTGAAGTTATTTATTCTGCTTTTAGTGAATATTAGTATTAACTGAAATTCGGGGTGTTACAGGATATCGATCAGTCTAGGGTTTTGAGCGTAGGGTTAGAATAGGAGCAGGGTTTGCCAGTGTACATGGTCTTGTATGCGGGATCTATTCTATCACATAGTAGAAACCTTAGAAATGCAGCAGTAGGCAGGGTTTTGCCGAAGCTGGGTATATTTGTGTTTGATCTATTTTCTGCATTTCTGTTTCTACTATATTCCGTGATCTGTTTTTTATTATATATCTCATTAGACTTTTAATTCAGCTAAAAACTATGATAAACCCTATACTCCTCCCTCTAGTGTTAATCTAGATCCAACAATACAAATATTGTTATGGGAATTTGAAAGATATATTTATATCGTTATTTCCAATACGATATTTGTTAGTCGTAGAATTTGATATCGAATATAAGTCGATATATTTTCTATTCGGAGCCTTGTATTTAATATCAAATGGGATTTGGGTTTGTCGTGAATGGTGTCTTCACTAACACTGTTCTTAAACCCAGTTGAGAAAAAGATTAAATCTTTTTATTTAGATTTAATGAAGTGTACAAATTAAATGGTATTTAAGTGGAATTGAATGTGAATTGATTTTTGGGTTTATCGTTGACGGTGTTTTAAATAACACTTGTTCTTTAACCCGATAATTAATGGAATGTGATTTTTGGGTTGTCATGAACGGTATCTTCAATAATAATGTTCTTAGACCCATCTGAGTTAATCAAAAACTAACTGGAGATCAGTTAGGTTGAATGGTTTTTTGGGTATTGATCTGATGTTAGTTTCGGCCTTCGGGGTTAATACTTAGGGAGTTGCTCACTTGCTATTTTACGGTTAAAAGCTGATAGAATGGAATGAGATTTTGGGTTTATCGTGAACTGTGTTTTAAATGACATTGATTCTTTAACCCAGTTAAAGATTAAAACTAAGTGGAGTTTTAATGAATCTTTAATTAGATTGAAATGATCGAGAATGGAGTATCACCAGTTTTGCTCCAGGCGATAGTTAAATCTTTAATTAGATTTGAACGTGAAAGGGTAATTGAATTTACCAATAACACCGTGGTGTTAGATATGAAGTATGACCAGTTTTACTTCATGGGATGAATAGGTTAGGACTGGGAAATAAAATAAATAATTACTTCGGTGTGGTTCGCTAATCCCGGCTAGTTTGAAGTGAAATTGAAAAGAAGATTAAAGAATAAATTTAAAAGAATATATCTTTGATAAAATTAATGGGAACCTTTCCTTAAGAATGTGAAATTTAGAAACTAACTGTAGGTTAGCTAAGAAGAATGGTTTCCTGGGTATGGATCTGATGTTGGTTTCGGCCTTCGGGGTTAATATTTGGGGAATTATTCTCTTGCTAATTTACGATTAGTGACTGATGAATTGGAATGAGGCATATGTTGTGTTTGTGTAACACTTGTTTATTATATACGCGAGTTATTCAGAAAGACCGGGTTTACCCCATTCTGAATAACTGATTCGACGTGGTGTCGAGGATGAAGACGGCGGTCGAAGACCGGAGGTCTTCACATTGTTTGGGTGATTACTGATGATCTTGATTGGACTGTACACCCAAGAGGAGGGAATCAGTTGTTGATCGTCTAGACGTACTTGGAGATCGATGGATATGCGAGGTACAAGGTGCCTCCGGTTTCGTACAGACCCAGAACGAACTTGTAAATGGACTGTGTGTCTGACATTGGATTTTATTCTGTGTGATTGATTTCTATTAAATATATCTATTTGGCGGCGGAGAACTTATTTTCTTGCTTAACGCCCTTCTCTGAGACGTACGAGCTCAGGGGTTATATATTGATGGATATCAATCGCATGGAGTGAATTGCCTGTGTGGCATGCCTAAGTGGCAATTGATCAAGGCTTCTGTTGAAAAGCAAAGTCTTGTGGTTGACGATCAAAGCACGGCCTGTGTGGCATAGCTTTGTGTAGCGTTGATTCGCGAGCCTCACACCCCAGTGTGAACTAGAAACGGGAGAGGACGACAGGGAGAGCATGCGTTTCCTTCTAGCTAGGGTGGTGTCAGTGACCTACCATCCCTGATTTTTATATTATTTTCACCTGTGTGGTTGTTGTTGTTGCAAGGCGCCTCGATTATATCGGTCGATCCCGGATCGATGGAGTCATTCGTTGGCTCATTTACGCTCCAAAGGGCGGGGAAACGCATGTTCAGGGTTTAAGTTTAATTCACGTCAGTGGACTGGCCCTGCATGTTGCCTAGGTGTAGTTGCGGCTGAGTCTTAAGGGGTAGGCTAGAGCATCTCGAAATGGTTAGGATTGCGCCTTGCGGTTCACAGATGGAAATCCAACTTCCGATACGTGACTTTGCGGTTTTGATTGTAGAGCCTAGTATGGCGACATAGTGGTATAAGGCACTTATGCTGTCTATGATTAATAGTTATGATTGAAATTGTTTTCTTCACTTATAGTAATAATAAAATATGGAATTTAGCGTATCAAGCATTCTTTGGCTATTATAAGGTAAAAACCCTATCCTTCGGCTTGTGTTGCATTGTGTGATGGGACCTGGGTATTATAATAGCTGCATTGTTCTTTATTTAGCATTGCGCTGTTGTTTTATGCACTGGTGTTCTTGGGAGGAAACCCGTTCCGTGTTATACGGCGTGGTCCCTTGATTTACCTAAATTTAAAATGAAGATTAATAACTGTTTTAGTTCTCATACCGGTCACCTGACTGACCTGGAGTTTATTGTTTTAACCTAAACTCTGGGTGCCCTTATTTTGACATGGGCAGCTAGTAGTTTTTGATCTGCAGATTTATATTCACAGGATCCTGATTTACAGCTGGAATGATATCCGGAAAGCTCTATATCCGTATATCTCCTTCAGTTGTGTATTGTATTATTTTTCCGCTGCGGTAATGAATTTAAATGTAATTTAAATATCTGATATTTTTTGTGTAATATTTATTCATACTCTGTATATTCTTGTATTCTGATGGAATTGTTGTAATATACAATGAAATGTTCTTCTGTTTGCATTCCGATGTGTGTTGTCCTCAACTCAATCCGGGCTTTCCTCACCGGGGAAGTTCAGGTTGTTTCATTTACATTTTTAATGTAAATAGATTTTCATTAAAAGATTTAAGAAGAAAACTACATTTTAATTGGATTTTCATTGACAAGGATAAGGATACGAATTTACATTTTTATGTAAATAGGTTTTCAATGAAAGTTATAACGATGGAAATTATAATTTTAATGAATTTGATTTCATTAAAAGATTAGAGATATGAAATTTATGTTCTCATGTGAAAAGATTAAAACACAATATTATCATTTTGCTTGTAAAGGAAAGATTGACACAAAATTATCATTTTAGTTTTGCATTGAAAGATATAAACAAAATTATTATTTTTGCTTGGCATTGAAATAATAACAAAATTATTATTTTTGTTACATTGAAATTAAACAAACAAAAATATATTCATTTTTGTAGAATTGAAGTTGACACCAAAATATATTGCATTTTTGTTAGACAATTTAAATGACACAAAAATCTTCATTTTTGTTAAATTGGAATGATACACGAGAAATACATTTTTGTGTGAATTGAAGGGTAAAAGAAAAATATACCTTGTTATGTTTAGGATATGTATGGAAATTGCAAATTCAAAATAAACATTATTGTCTGTTATGTTATATATCAAAATGTTATGAAACCAAGTGTTCTTTACTTGTTGTGTTAATCATGATAACGAAATGGACGAAGGGATTATATTTATATATAATTATACATATATATACATAAATTAAAAGTAAACGAATCGAGCATGGTAATTCGCTTTTTGGAATTGTACTTTTAATTGATTATACCGAAATATCCGACCGTCGGATTTTCCCAAAACTGAAACCGTTAGGTTCGCCTTGGGAAGATCTTTCCAACGATATGAATTGTGTTAAAATCCAATGGCTAGATTTAGAGGAATGTGTAAATCAAATTTAGGTGAAAACAGCGCTAGGGTCGCCATTTATCCGAAGCATCATTAAATTGATTGGAGTTATTTTTATATAAATTAAAATAGCGATAGATTGTTATTATATATTAATAACGATATGAAAGGATTTTTAATTACATATATATGCGAGGATCATTTGAAAAGTCCGAGTTCAATCTCAGTTCAAATGATTATACGTCGATCTAAGTCGAAGAGTTTAAAACGGTAGATGAAGACCGACGATCTTCACATCGAATTGACGACGACTGCTCATGCCCGTGATTGGAGTAGCTACCTTGAAGGGGCTACAGTGGTGGCCGTCCGGACGTATATGTTGATTGCACGGATATGCAGGTACCTCCCTTTTGTATTGGACATACGGGACGAGGGTATCTCCGGTTTCGTTCAGACCCAGAACGGGCTTATAAATGGGATATGTGTCCGACGTTGTAATCCTTTATATTGTATTTATTGATTTTCTACCGAATGTATGAATGATTGGTGGCGGAGAATTTATTCTCTTGCTTAACACCCTTTTGTATATTTTGGCAAAGGATTAATAGTATGATATGGATTGACAGTGTGGCATACCAAGATGCAATGATCAAGGTTTCTGGTTGAAAAGCATAACCTTGTGGTGACGATCAAAGCACAGCTTGAATAAGCATAGCTTTGTGTATTACGTAGCTTCACGAGCCTCACCACCCAGTTGGAGTCTAAAACGGGAGAAGGGAACGCAGGAAGAGCAGCACGTTTCTTTCTAGCTAGAAGTGGTGTATGGGTTTTACACGGCTTGACATTTTACTTATGTGGATGATGGAATGAGGCACCTCGGATGTTAGGTCCTATAGGACCAGGAAACGTGTGTTCAGGAATAACTAATCCGCAAAGTCGTATGTGCGGACCGGCCCTACAGCTTTCCATGGGTTCTCTGCGGGGAATCCTGAGACATTAGCTAGAGTGTCTCGAATCGGTAAGGAGCTCCTCCCTAGCCTTGACTCATGATGGAAACCTAATTTCCAATACGACCTCATGCGGTTTTGATTGTAGAACTAGTATGGCGACATAGTAGGATGGGGCACTATGCCGTCTATGATTGATACATTATGATTGAAATGTTTTTATTAAAAACCTATACACCCAAATATTAAATTTGATTTTATTGTACCAAGCATGTTTAATCATCATAAGGTAAAACTCTATCCTCTGGTTTGCGTTGCATTGTGTGACGGTACTTGAGTCTTATGATGATTCCATTTTTCTAAAAAGCATTGCGTTGTTTAACGATTTACTTTAATTTATGCACCGACAATCCATTGGAATAAAACCCGTTCCGCGTTAGCGGCGTGGTCCTTGGATTTGCCTTATTGTTATTAGTTATATTAGTTAGGAATTTCACACTAGTCCCATGACTGACTTGTAGTTTGTTTCACTTTGCAAACTCGGGTGCCCTCTTTTGCACATGGGTAGTCGAGTAGCTTTTTGCAGATATTTATCTCTTGAGCAGGATTCTGGATCGAAGCCTAAAGCTGTGTCCAGAGCATAGAAGTCTTTCGCTGTTTATTATATTTAATTTATTGTAATTTATCTTCCGCTGTAATTTTATTAAGTGTACTCTGATATATTCTGTACTCTGATGCAACATTATTGTAACGTTTATAAAAGTCTGCTGTTATTGTTCTGATGTTGTTGTATTCCCAGAGTTAACGTACTCGGGTTTTGAACGGTCTTAGTCGATTTTGCGATCGATTGGGTCCGAGCGAAATCCAGGTCGTTACAACAAGACTCTGCTTTTCAACAGAAGCCTTGATCATTTGCATCTTAGCATGCCACACAAGCAAACCACTCCATGCAACCGATATCCATCAATAACACAGAATGATATCCAATGTCAGACACATAGCCCATTTACAAGTCCGTTCTAGGTATGAACGAAACCGGAGGCACCTTGTACCTCGCATATCAATCGATCTCTAAGTACGTTTGGATGATCACCAACTGATTCCCTCCTCTTGGGTGTACAGCCAATCAAGATCATCAGTAATTATCCAAAAGATGTGAAGACCTCCGGTTGTAACAACCCGGAAAATACGATCCAATTTAAAAAATTTAAATAGGTTATTTTAAGGAAATTAGAGTAATTGAAATATATTTCAATTAAATAAAGAGTTAGAAAGGGTGCGGCAGTTTGAAAATTTGAATTCAAACTTTGACTTACTGTGCCGGGTGCAAAACAAAACGGATTTTAGTGAAACCAAAAATATTTAAATCTGTTTATGAATATATTTCTAACGAATCTGAAAAATCGAAGTTTCATAGCGGGAATCAAAAGTTATGGCCAAATGAATTTTCAGAAAGGTCGCTATAGAGAATATATAGCCCTTGAAAATAGACATTTTGCAAACGACCTCAGAATTCGACAAAACCACTTTTGTTGGATCCGGGATGTCAAATTATTGTTAGGTTTCAAATTCTATAATTTTTGAAGTTAACATGTGAGTGTGGCGAAGGAAAATGTGTTGGTCAATTTCTGTTAAATTGGGTCGACCAGAAAAGGGCCATTTTTCAAATGGTCTCAGAATTCGACGAAACTAGTTTTGTTGGGACCTTATCGTTAAAACATAGCTAGATTTATTCTTCTGGAATTTTTGGGAACAGTATGTGGCCCTGGCAAATTGAAATATACGTTCAAATCGAATATTGAATGTTTTGTATTTTAGTTTGAAAAATAACTGGTTATAACAGTCGAATGGGCCTACGAAACATATCCCATTGTGTTCAGAATGGGGTATATAGCTAGGGGCGACAGTCGTTGGGTTTGAGTTGGTGTTCGTATGGAGAAGCACTATTTTAAAAATTAAATAAAGCACGGGCCAATAGGATTTTTCCATCATAAATTAAAAATATAAAAAAAACCCGAAACCCCCTTTCTCCCTCGCGATCGATGACGGCTGTAGCTCAATCGTTCCCGACCATTTTTCGATCGCTATGATTGTCGATAGCACTTCCCCCTTCACAACTTTTTGAAGCCCTCACTTCCCTCGTCAAATCCGTACCAGGTGCTCTTCCCCTCGTTCAACCATCGACGAGAACGACCTGCTCAAAATTTCAGTCTTCAAACCGTCGCACCGCCTGACTTCGGCCAACGAGTTGCCAGCGCCGCAACCCCCCTGACGCGCGACTCCAAGCTCCAGGCCGTGGTTAAAGCTGATCCTCCTATCGTGCTACGGATTTCGTGAAAAATCAAAACCTAGTTTTGAAGGTTCGAAGAAAGCAACGGTTTAATTTATTTTAAACTGTTCTATAGCACTTTAAAGCTCTAGGGTTTATGATTTTACAATAAAAATCGTATCTTTTTGCTATGTTGACGAAATTCGATGAAACATGAGACATCGGGACCGTGTCGACGCTCTTTACATTCTACAAGTGTCCGTGGATTTTTCTGAGCTCGCTACTAGTTTTAGCAAAGCAACAAACCAATGTAAGATTTCTAAACTGAAATGTGAATGGAAATGTGTTGTGTAAGTTATATAAGCGAAGTATAAATTATATACACGTTGTATACCTTATGTACATGTGTTGTATAAGTTATATGAGCGATGTATAAATTATACATGCATTGTATAAATCATATATGTGTTGAAATGTAAGTGAATTATACTTATATATATATACACTCCCCTCGTCCACAAACCATGGACGATAATTATTGATTGTGAATTGGCATGAAAAATTTGGTGAATAATGCGAATGGTTGATAGAATTGTTTGTGGTTGATATTGTTTGATTGTGGTTGAAATATACCCGTTTGTGGTTGAAAAATACCCGTTTGTGGTTGAAACAAAATTAGAATAGGTTGTGGAAAAGAAAAGGAAAAAACATACTCGCCTGCGTGCGAACTAGGTGTATGATATCCCCATTGTCAAAAACCGCGAGGTTTTAAGGTAGAGCGAGGAGCCGTACTCGGGACGATGTCGGTTTTAAATACCCTACCGTTATGCTGCCGAAATTTTCAACAATATTCATGTGTTAGAATTATTTCATGTGTTGAAACTATATTCATGTGTTGAAACCATATTCATGTGTTGAATAGACATTCATGTGTTGAATAATTATTCATGTGTTGAATAGAAATTCATGTGATGAATAAAATTCTTTGAAAGCTAAAAATAACATTTTATCACATATGTAGAATATATAAAATATTCATGTTTTAAATAAATTGTTTTAACACTAAAAATCACATTTTTATTATATATATAAACTATAGAAAACATTCATGTGTTGAATAAAGGACTAGAACGATAAAAATCATATTTTTATCGTATGTGTGATGTCGAAAACATTCATGTGTTGAATATATGGAGTGAACAATAAAATCTACATTTTTATTGTGAATATGAAGTGCTAAAAATGTTCATGTGTTGAATAAATATTTTTGAAGATAAAAATATCATTTTTATCATGTATATGACTCGCTAAAAATACACAAGTGTTGAAATAAATATTTGTTTGCTATGAATATTATTTTTAACATGTATGTGAACTAAATAAAATAGTCATGTGTTGAAATATATTTTTGTTCGCTACAAATATTATTTTTAGCTTAGTTTCGCCAATACATATATACATGTGTTGAACAGGAAAATGGATTAGCTGTCGAGTAAAGAATTTATTTGCGTGCCCAACAAATAGGTAAACCTTAATGAGTTGGATGTGCAATATTATTATATCAACTCCTGTGAATGCCATTGGATGCGGAGTGCTGGTTGTTCTTTGTGAAATAATAAACGTCGCGATAGGATAGTAACAATTAATTTTGAACTACACTACATGGCATACTTCTTGAATATAGGCATACTTCATCGTATACCACATAAGCATTTGGAGCTTGTGTGACGAGGTTGAAGATATACCATACGAGCGAGAGGCTTGTATGGCGGTGACTATATATTACAGGTTGAACTGATGACTGATATGGACTATGTAAAATGTACGTAAATTACCAGTTTAATAAAAAAAACCACACGGGTCTGGAGATGACAATAAACACGTCTCTCTGGTCATTAAGGCATAAAAACCATTTATAGGGTAACGAGAATTTATTCTCTGGAGTTATGATATATACACACTCCCTTGTGGACACCTGAATATATCACTATAAATATGTGCATGCTTATTAGGATTTATTGGGTGCTTAATACTGCCCAATAAATTTCCAAACCCCTTCCCGTACAAAGGAGGTTATGGCAAAATTTTCTTAAATTTAAAAGCTTTAGTGAAATATTTGAAGTGAAAACGATATTGAAATCGTCGAATAAATTATATATATATATATAAATTATATAAAACGAATCCAGCCCCTGTAGTTCGCATTTTGAAATCGTAACTTCAAACGATTATACTGAAAGATCCGACCATCGGATTTTGACGAAACTGGAACCGTTGGGTTCGCTTTGGGAATATCTTTCCAATTGTTGAGATCCAACGGATAGATTTTCAGATATGTGTAAAACAAATTTGGAGAAAAATAGCGCCAGTGCCTCGGCACAACCTGAAACGTTGTTTAATTAAATAGGGCCATTTTAAAATAAATAAAAATGGCGATATATCGTTATAAAATATTATAGATGATATGGAATGGAAATAAACCGATTATACTTGGTTTGCTTGTCGTTGGATGGTTGAATGTGTTTGACATAAAAATTATACTAAAGAACTGAAATGTGAATGTCGAATGATTTAGCCATGGGAAGAATTGATTTGAAATCTAAATATATGTGAATTATTTGAAAAGGCCGAGTTAATTCTCATTTCAAATAATTGATCGACGAATAGAAGTCGAAGAGATGAAGACGGTTCAAGACCGATGATCTTCACATCGTCTGCATGGGCGCTACTGATGCTCATGATTGGAGTATATACCTTGAAAGGGCTGAAGTGGTAGCCGTCCAGACGTATTTGTTGATTGTACGGATATGAGAGGAATATGGTGCCTCTGGTTTCGTTCAGAACCAGAACGAACTTGTAAATGGACTGTGTGTCTGACATTGGATTTTGTTCTGTGCTGATTGATCTCTATTAAATAAATATCTGTTTGGCGGCGGAGAATTTATTCTCTTGCTTAACGCCCTTCTCTGAGACATACGAGCTCAAAGGTTATATATCGATAGAAATCAGTCGCATGGAGTGAATTGCCTGTGTGGCATGCCTAAGTGGCAGATGATCAAAGCTTCTGTTGAAAAACAAAGTCTTGTGGTTGATGATCAAAGCATGACCTATGTGGCGTAGCTTTGTTTATAGCGTGGATTCGCGAGCCTTACACCTCGGTATGAGTCAAAAATGGGAATGTGACTGCAGGAAGAACACGATGTTTCTTTCTAGCTATGGGTGATGTCAGTGACCTACCATCCCTGACATTTATATATTATTTTACCTGTATGGTTGTTGGAATGCGAGGTGCCTCGGATATAGGTCCTATAGGACTGGGAAACGCGTGTTCAGGAATTGCCAATCCTCAAAGTATGAGAGGACCGACACTGAAGATCCAAGGATCGCTGTGTGTGGTCCTGAGACATTTGCTAGAGTGTCTCGAATCAGACAGGAGCTTGCCCCTTGCCTCGACTCATGATGGAATCCAATTTCCAATACGAAATTACGGATTTGATTGTATTACTAGTATGGCGACATGATATATGGAACCCGTGCCGTCTGTGATTGATATTTATGATGGAAGTTGCTTTTGAAACATATATGCACTAGTAATAATATCAAACACTTTTGTTTTATACGTATCAAGCATTTCTTGCCCATTATAAGGTAAAACTCTATCCTCCGGCTTGCGTTTCATTGTGTGATGGGACGTGAGTCTTATAATGGCTTCATTTTTTATAAAAATCATTGCGATGATTTAATAATTTACTTTATTTCATGCACTGGCAATCACTGGAGTAAACCCGTTCCGCGAAAGTGGCGTGGTCCTATGATTTGCCTTATTATTGTTGTTTAATTAGTTAAGTAGATTTCTCATACCAGTCCCATGACTGACTCGTAGTTTGTTTCACCTTGCAAACTAGGGTGCCCTTATTTTCACACGGGCAGCCTAGTACCAGGTAGTAGGACATATTTTGGCTTTGGCACTTCAGTAGGGAGTGCATCTTTTGGCTCATATGGCGAGGCTTGACTTCTCAGTGTTTTGGACTATTGATATTCCGCCATTATTATCTATGTATATGATTCCGCTTCTGGCGATGTAGACTGATATTTCTTTTATGTACTCTCATGTGTATATGTACCGCTTATGGCGATGCAGACTGATCATGTACTTTTATGCACTAAGTTGTATCCTACACTGTGCTCTCTGATGTTGTGACATATTATGATTCCGCTGTCATATTTATGTAAATTATTTTATTTGCTGCTTATGCTATTATCTGTATCTGCTAAATGCTAATGATGATTAATGTGTTATATTCCAATGATTATCCTTAACACCGTCGTACGGGGTTTTGGGATCGTCACATGTGGTATCAGAGCTTTGGTTAACCTTAGTTCTAGAATTTAACACATTAAACACCTCGTCAGAATAGAATCAGTAGTGTTCTAAGGCGAGTAGCTCATTAGAGATAGGACTAGTGATTTCCTAGAATGAGCTAAGCAGAATAGCAAAAATAATATGATCAGTACATCATTGTCTTTCCTTAAGTTCTTCTGCTGTACCATATATTAAAATTATCGTTTCTAAGGGCTGACTCTTTTCTTGCTTATACAGAATTTGATAGATGGCTACCCGAGCAGCAGCAGCTAGAGGAGGCCGAGGAGGCCAAGGAGGCCAAGGTAGAGGACGAGGAGATGTCCCCGATGCAGAAGGACCTTTGATGCAACCACCAGCCGCTCAACCATTCGAGCTGGACTGAGTGGCGAAGAGATAAAAAAATCTCGAGGGCAAAACCTTTTCAGGAACATGCACAGTGATAGACACCTTAGCATGGTTGAAAACTTGCGAAAAGATCTTAGGTGGCTTAAGACTAGGAAATCAAGATAAGGCTTTTATGGGCGCCTGGCTTTTACAAGATGAGGTAGAATTATGGTGGAAGGCCATCACCGTTGAGGACCAAAATGTGGTGAGAACTTAGGATGAGTTCAAGGCAATGTTTAAGGAGAAGTTCATCCCAGAACAAGCGATGGAGCGTATGCACAAAGAATTTGCCAGTCTCCAACATGGAGACCTCTCCATGCAGGACTACCTTAATAAGTTCACGCAACTATCTCGTTATGCCCCAGAGCTTATCACGACTGAAAAGGCGAAGAACAAAAGGTTCATACATGGGCTAAAGCGTAAGTATCAATATAGAGCCATGAGCCACATCAAACTCGCATTTGCAGACTTAGTGGAAATGGCCTGTAATTATGAAGACTTGGACCAGAGGAACCTTGATCTAGACCACGCCAAGAGTCAAGCGGGAAAAAAATGCAAGACTTCTGTGAACCAACCTGAGTCCAGCAACGCAGCATCCACAAATCAGCAAGCTAGCAAGCTGCCCAAGGGACGTTGTTTTAATTGTGGAAAGATGGGACACTACTCCAATGTGTGCACAACTCCAAAGCGGTAGAGGAAAAACTCACAAAGCTCAAGCCAGAACTCTCAGAACTCTAGATCATGCTTCAACTATCGCCGAACATGACATCTCGTCAAAGATTGTCCATTGCTTAAGAAGGCGGAACTTGCTCATATTTATGACGGGGCGAACCCGCCAGCTGCTTCAGATGGAGCAGGTAAACCCGATGTTTTGAGAGGTACCTTTACAATTAAAAATATTCCTGTTTCTGTACTATTTGACATGGGTGCATCACGTAGTTTTATTACAAGTAACACTGTTCACAAGTTAAAGTTAAAGATAAGAGTCCTTAAAGAACCGATTAGAGTTCATAATCCGATAGGAGGATCCCTTGTTCTTAGTTCACATTGTAGAGTGCCAGTCTCTTATTCTTCCTACAAGTTTTCTTTTGATTTGATCACCATGAATTTCCCCAAATTTGATATCATTCTCGGACTAGATTGGTTAACGAAATACGGGGCCGAAGTTAGATGTGCCGAAAGAATCGTTAAAGTTGAAACGAAGTTTGGATATATTACTATACCATGCCATGGTTCAGATCTGGATACAAAAGAATTTTGGTCTGCGCTAGAAGTTGTTCCCACTTCATTAGAAAAGATTCCTGTTGTTAGAAATTATGCGGATTTGTTTGAGGAAGTCGAAAACTTACCTTCGCAAAGAGAAATTGAATTCAGAATCGATCCAATTCCGAATGCCAGACCAGTGGTACATCCAATTCAAAGAATGACCCCAAAAGAAAAAGAAGAATTAGGCGATCAAACTCGTCAACTGCTATGGAAGGGTCTGATCAGACCTAGCTTTTCTAGTTGGGGTGTAGATGTAGTGTTTGTTCCTAAGTCAGACGGTACTCTCCGTTTGTGTGTTGATTACCGAGACATCAACAAGCAGACGCTCAAAAAGAAATATCCATTACACCGCATCGATGATCTGTTAGACCAATTAAATGAAGCGAGAGTATTTTCCAAAATGGACCTAGATACAAGTTTCCATCAACTGAGAATTGCCGAAGAGTGTGTTCCTTTGACAACTTTTAGAGGTCCAGACATATTTTATGAGTGGTTAGTAATGTCGTTCAGTTTATGCAACGCTCCAGCATATTTCGTCGATCTAATGAATAGAGTGTTTAGAGAAGTTCTGAATAAATTCGTTCTGGTATTCATCGATGATATTTTAGTCTACTCCAAATCAGAAAGTGAGCATGAAAAACATTTAGAACAAATATTGGGGATCCTGAGAAAGAACGTCTTCAAAGATAAATTTTCTAAATGCATCTTCCGGCAAAATGTAGTGAAGTTCCTTGGCCAAGTCGTGTCAAAAGAAGGAATTTTTGTAGATCCGAGCAAAATTACAGCAATTCAAGACTGTAAACAACCTATTACACCCATAGAAGTTCGAATTTTTCTGGGATTGGCTAGTTATTATTGAAAATTCATTAAGGATTTTTCGAAGATATCCGGTCCATTAACAAAGCTTACAAAGGAGCACGAGAGAATTAAGTGGATTTCCAACTGTGAGGAAGCTTTCCAGGAATTGAAATCAAAATTGACAACCGCTCCAGTATTAACCATTATCGATGGCAATCAGGATTTGACGATATGGATGGATGCTTCTATTAGAGGTCTGGGAGCAGTATTAATGTAAAGAGGCCAAGTAGTAGCTTATGCAAGCCGTTAGCTGAAACCGCATGAGAAGAATTATGTAACTCATGATCTTGAGTTGCTAGCCATCGTCTTTGCTTTGAAAATCTGGAGGCATTACTTATTGGGTGAGAAATTCGAATTGTTTACAGACCATCAATCATTGAAGTATTTGTTCACCCAGAAAAATCTAAACTTGATACAACAACATTGGCTAAATTTCTCGCAGCGTATGACCTAGATATCATGTATACGCATAATGTAGTAGCGAATGTGCTTAGCAGAAAAACCGCAATCATTTCCAATCTTAATTACGCCTTCATTGATTGATAAAATCTCTGCTCTTCAAAAGAGTGATCACTTCATTCAAAGAATCAAAGAGAAAATACAGAAAGACGAACCCTCGAATTTCCAGGTGGATAAGGAAGAAGTTCTGAGATTAAAAGGGAGGATCTGTATTCCTAATATCCCAGAGCTCAAAAGGGAGGTGCTTGATGAATGTCATAAATCCAAGCTTTTCATTCATCTCGGGGTAAGTAAGATGTACAATGATCTCAAACGCACCTTCTGGTGGAGGTCCACGAAGAGGGACATTTCTTTATATGTTAGTAGGTGCTTTACTTGTCAACTAGTCAAAAGTGACCAACAAAAGCTGGCTGGATTATTGCAACCATTGGAAATTCCAGGGTGGAAGTGGGAAAAAATTTCCATGGATTTCATAGATGGTTTGCCCCGAACCAAGAAAGGTAATGACAATATTTGGGTGACCGTAGATCGCTTCACGAAGATCGCTCATTTCATACCTGTCAGATCCAGTAGAACCGCCCAAAGTCTAGCACAGAATTATTTTAAAGAAATTGTTAAGCTGCATAGAGTTCCCATCAGCATAGTGAGTGATAGAGATCCAATATTTGCTAGCAAATTCTGGGAGGCATTCCAGACAGAATTGGGAACAAAAATGAAACTGAGCACCGCTTATCACCCTCAGACAGATGGCCAAACTGAGAGGGTGAACAGAATTCTAGAAGATTTACTGCGGGCTTGTATTATCGATTTTGGCGGATCGTGGGAAGATCACTTGCATTTGGCAGAATTCTCATACAACAACAGTTATCAGGCAAGTTTGAAAATGTCGCCATTTGAAGCGTTATACGGTAGACCGTGCAGATCTCCCGCATGTTGGGTAGAACCTGGAAATAGACTTGTATTGGGATCCGATATGATTCGAGAGGCATCAGACAAAGTCGATTTCATTAAGAAACGATTGAAAACTGCGCAAAGCCGACAGAAAGTTTACTCAGATTCTAGAAGAAGAGATTTAGCATTCGCTGTTGGTGATTATGTCTATTTGAAAGTTTCTCCGATGAGAGGAGTAATCCGATTCGGTAAAACTGGGAAGTTGGCACCCAGATTTATTGGTCCCTTTCTTATACTTGAACGAATTGGAACTCTTGCTTATAGGGTTCAATTACCTGATTGGTTGCCTGGAGTACATAATGTGTTTCACGTATCTCAACTTAGAAGACATGTGCATGATCCAGATCTTGTTTGTAGAAGAATCAGCGCAACAAGACTTGGAAATTACTCCAGAATTAGCAGTCAGAAGAGAGCCGTTAAAAATTATTGGCAAAGAAACTAAAGAACTAAGGAATAAGAAGGTTCATTTGGTTAAAGTGCAGTGGAGTAGTGATCCTAGAGACTGTACTTGGAAGGCAGAGGAAAACCTTAAGGAAGCTTACCCCAAATGCAGAGTGGGCATCTCCGACTAACTCCGGTGCAAGGTACCTTTATAATACTTTGCATTTCCATTTTTGTTTCCTACTGTACTGTTGTTTCCTTTTCGGGGACAAAAAGTTTTAAGTGGGGGAGATTGTAACAAACCGGAAAATACGAGCCAATTTAAAATTTTTAAATAGGTTATTTTAAAGAAATTAGAGTAATTGAAATAGAATATTTTAATAAAATAAAGAGTTAGAAAGGGTGCGACAGTTTGAAAATTTGAATTCAAACTTTGACTTACTATGCCGGGTGCAAAATAAAACGGATTTTAGTGAAACCAAAAGTATTTAAATCTGTTTATGAATGTCTTTCTAACGAATCTGAAAAATTGAAGTTTCATAGCGGGAATCAAAAGTTATGGCCAAATGAATTTTCAGAAAGGTCGCTATAGAGAATATATAGCCCTTGAAAATAGGCATTTTGCAAACGACCTTAGAATTCGACGAGACCACTTTTGTTGGATCCGGGATGTCAAATTATTGTTAGGTTTCAAATTCCATAATTTTTTAAGTTAATATGTGAGCATGGCGAAGGAAAACGTGTTATTCAATTTCTGTTAAATTGGGTCGACCAGAAAAGGGCCATTTTTCAAACGGTCTCAGAATTCGATGAAACTAGTTTTGTTGGGACGGTATCGTCAAAACATAGCTAGATTTATTTTTCTGGAATTTTTAAGATCAGTATGTGGCCCCGACAAATTGAAATGTACGTTCAAATCGAATATTGAATGTTTTATATTTTAATTTGAAAAATAACTGGTTATAGCAGTCGAATGGGCCTACAAAACATATCCCATTGTGTTCGGAATGGGGGTATTTAGCTAGGGGCGACAGTTGTTGGGATTGAATTGGTGTTCGTATGGAGATACACTATTTTAAAAATTAAATAAAGCACGGGCCAATAGGATTTTTCCATGATAAATTAAAAATATAAAAAAAAACCGAAACCCCCTTTCTCCCTCGCGATCGACGACGGCTGTAGCTCCATCGTTCCCGGCCATTTTCCGATCGCCACGATCGTAAATAGCCCCTCCCCCTTCACAACTTTTTGAAGCCCTCAGTTCCCTCGTCAAATCCATACCTGGTGCTCCTCCCCTCGTTGAACCATCGACGAGAATGACCTCCTCAAAGTTTAATTCTTCAAACCGCCGAACCGCCTGACTCTGGCCACCGAGTTGCTAGAGCCGCCACCCCCCTGACGCGCGACTCCAAGCTCCAGGCCGTGGTTAAAGCTGATCCTCCTATCGTGCTACGGATTTCGTGAAAAATCAAAACCTAGTTTTGAAGGTTTGAAGAAGGTAACGGTTTAATTTATTTTAAACTGTTCTACAGCACTTTAAAGCGCTACGGTTTATGATTTTACAATAAAAATCGTATCTTTTTGCTATGTTGATGAAATTCGATGAAACAGGAGATATCGGGACCGTGTCGACGCTCTTTACATTCTAGAAGTGTCTGTGGATTTTTCTGAGCTCGCTACTATTTTTAGCAAAGCAACAAACCAAGGTGAGATTTCAAAACTGAAATGTGAATGGAAATGCATTGTGTAAGTTATATAAGCGAAGTATAAATTATATACACGTTGTATACCTCATGTACATGTGTTGTATAAGTTATATTAGCGATGCATAAATTATACATGCATTGTATAAATCATTTATGTGTTGAAATGGAAGTGAAATATACTTATATATATATATATACTCCCCTCGTCCACAAATCATGGACGATAATTATTGATTGTGAATTGGCGTGAAAAATTTGGTGAATAATGCGAGTGGTTGATAGAATTGTTTGTGGTTGATATTGTTTGATTGTGGTTGAAATATACCCGTTTGTGGTTGAAAAATACCCGTTTGTGGTTGAAACAAAATTAGAATAGGTTGTGGAAAAGAAAAAAAACATACTCGCCTGCGTGCGAACTAGATGTATGAAATCCCCATTGTCAAAAATCGCGAGATTTTAAGGTAGAGCGAGGAGCCGTACTTGGGACGATGTCGGTTTTAAATACCCTACCGTTATGCTGCCGAAATTTTCAATAATATTCATGTGTTAGAATTATTTCATGTGTTGAAACTATATTCATGTGTTGAAACCATATTCATGTGTTGAATAGACACTCATGTGTGGAATAAATATTCATGTGTTGAATAGAAATTCATGTGATGAATAAAATTCTTTGAAAGCTAAAAATAATATTTTATCACATATGTAGAATATATAAAATATTCATGTTTTAAATAAATTGTTTTAACACTAAAAATCACATTTTTATTATATATATAAACTATAGAAAACATTCATGTGTTGAATAGAGGACTAGAATGATAAAAATCATATTTTTATCGTATGTGTGAAGTCGAAAACATTCATGTGTTGAATATATGGAGTGAACAATAAAATCTACATTTTTATTGTGAATATGAAGTGCTAAAAATGTTCATGTGTTGAATAAATATTTTTGAAGATAAAAATATCATTTTTATCATATATATGACTCGCTAAAAATACACAAGTGTTGAAATAAACATTTGTTTGCTATGAATATTATTTTTAACATGTATGTGGACTAAATAAAATAGTCATGTGTTGAAATATATTTTTATTCGCTAGAAATATTATTTTTTGCTTCGTTTCGCATATATATATATATACACACACACACACAAACATATACACATGTGTTGAACAGGAAAATGGATTGGCTGTTGAGTAAAGAATTTATTTGCGTGCCCGACAAATAGGTAAACCTTAATGAGTTGGATGTGCAATATTATTATATCAACTCCTGTGAATGCCATTGGATGCGGAGTGCTGGTTGTTCTTTGTGAAATAATAAACGTCGCCATAGGATAGTAACAATTAATTTTGAACTACACTACATGGCATACATCTTGAAGATAGGCATACTTCATCGTATACCACATACGCATTTGGAGCTTGTGTGACGAGGTTGAAGATATACCATACGAGCGAGAGGCTTGTATGGCGGTGACTATATATTACAGGTTGAACTGATGACTGATATGGACTAAATAAAATGTACAGTAAATTACCAGATTAATAAAAAAACCCACACGGGTCTGGAGATGACAATAAACACGTCTCTCTGGTCATTAAGGCACCAAAACCATTTATAGGGTGACGAGAATTTATTCTCTGGAGTTATGATCTATACACACTCCTCTGTGGACACCGGAATATATCACTGTAAATATGTGCATGCTTATTAGGATTTATTGGGTGCCTAATTCGGCCCAATAAATTTCCAAACCCCTTCCCGTACAAAGGAGGTTATGGCGAAATTTTCTGAAATTTAAAGGCGTTAGTGTATTATTTGAAGTGAAAATGATATTGAAATCATCGAATAAATTATATGTATATATATAAATATAAATTAAATAAAATGAATCGAGCCCCTGTAGTTCACGTTTTGAAATCGTAAATCTAAACGATTATACCGAAAGATCCGACCATCGGATTTTGACGAAACTGGAACCGTTGGGTTCGCTTTGGGAATATTTTTCCAACGATATAAACTTTGTTGAGATCCGACAGTTAGATTTTCAGATATGTGTAAAAAATATTTGGAGAAAATAGCGCCAGTGCCTCGGCACGACCTGAAACGTCGTTTAATTAAATAGGGCCATTTTTAAATAAATAAAAATGGCGATATATCGTTATAAAATATTATAGACGATATGGAATGGAAATAAACCGATTTACTTGGTTTGCTTGTCGTTGGATGGTTGAATGTGTTTGACATGAAAATTATACTAAAGAACTAAAATGTGAATGTCGAATAATTTAACCATGGGAAGAATTGATTTGAAATCTAAATATACGTGAATTATTTGAAAAGGCCGAGTTAATTCTCATTTCAAATAATTGATCGACGATTAGAAGTCGAAGAGATGAAAACGGTTCAAGACCGACAATCTTCACATCGTCTAGATGGGTGCTACTGATGCTCATGATTGGAGTAGCTACCTTGAAAGAGCTGAAGTGGTAGCCGTCCAGACGTATTTGTTGATTGTACGGATATGAGAGGAATATGGTGCCTTTGGTTTCGTTCAGACCCAGAACGAACTTGTAAATGGACTGTGTATCTGACATTGGATTTTGTTCTGTGCTGATTGATCTCTATTAAATATATATATCTGTTTGGCGGCGGAGAATTTATTCTCTTGATTAACGCCGTTCTCTGAGACGTACGAGCTCAAAGGTTATATATCGATAGAAATCAATCGCATGGAGTGAATTTCCTGTGTGGCATGCCTAAGTGGCAGATGATCAAGGCTTCTGTTGAAAAGCAAAGTCTTGTGGTTGATGATCAAAGCGTGGCCTACGTGGCGTAGCTTTGTGTATAGCGTGGATTCGCGAGCCTCACACCACGGTATGAGTCAAAAACGGGATAGTGACTGCAGGGAGAGCACGACGTTTATTTCTAGCTATGGGTGATGTCAGTGACCTACCAGCCCTGACATTTATATATTATTTTACATGTGTGGTTGTTGGAATGCGAGGCGCCTCGGATATAGGTCCTATAGGACCGAGAAACGTGTGTTTAGGAGTTGTCAATCTTCAAAAGTAAGAGAGGACCGGCCCTGAAGATCCAAGGATCGCTGTGTGTGGTCCTGAGACATTTGCTAGAGTGTCTCGAACCGGAGAGGAGCTTGCCCCTTGCCTCGATTCATGATGGAATCCAATTTCCAATACGAAATTACAGATTTGATTATATTACTAGTATGGCGACATGATATATGGTACCCATGCCGTCTATGATTGATATTTATGATGGAAGTTGCTTTTGAAACATATATGCACTAGTAATAATATTAAACACTTTTGTTTTATACGTATCAAGCATTTCTTGGCCATTATAAGGTAAAACTCTATCCTCCGGCTTGCGTTGCATTGTGTGATGGGACCTAAGTCTTATAATAGATTCATTTTTATAAAAAGCATTGCGACGATTTAATAATTTACTTTATTTCATGCACTGGAAATCACTAGAGTAAACCCGTTCCGCGAAAGTGGCGTGGTCCTATGATTTGCCTTATTATTGTTGTTTAATTAGTTGAGTAGATTTCTCATACCAGTCCCATGACTGACTCATAATTTGTTTCACCTTGCAAACTTGGGTGCCTTATTTTCACACGGGCAGCCTAGTACCAGGTTGCAGGACATATTTTGGCTTTGGCACTTCAGCAGGGAGTGCATCTTTTGGCTCATATGGCGAGGCTTGACTTCTCAGTGTTTTGGACTATTGATATTCCGCCATTATTATCTATGTATATGATTTCGCTTCTGGTGATGTGGACTGATATTTCTTTTATGTACTCTCATGTATATATGTACCGATTATGGCGATGTAGACTGATCATGTACTCTTATGCACTAAGTTGTATCCTACACTGTGCTCTCTGATGTTGTGACATGTTATGATTCCGCTGTCATATTTATGTAAATTATTTTATTTGCTGCTTATGCTATTATCTGTACTCTGTTAATGATGATTAATGTGTTATATTCCAATGATTATCCTTAACACCGCCGTATGGGGTTTTGGGATTGTCACACTGGTCTTCGACCACCTTCTTCATCCTCAAAACATCGTCAAATCAGTTATTCGAAATGGGACAAACCCGATCTTTCTGAATAACTCGCGTATACAATAAACAAGTGTTACACAAACACAACATACGCCTCATTCCAATTCAGAATATTCTTTTATTCAAATATTCTTATACTTTGGGAAAGGTTCCCATTAATTTTATCAAAGATAAATTCTTTAAATTTATTCTTTAATCTTCCTTTGAATATCAATTCAAACCAAATTATGGTTTATCCAAACTAGTCGGGATTAACGAACCTTACCGAAGTAATCATTTGTTGTAATTTCCCAATCCCAACCTATTCATCCCATGAAGTAAAACTGGTAATACTTCATATCTAACACCACAGTGTTATCGGTAAATTCAATTACCATTTCACGTTCAAATCTAATTAAAGATTTAACTATCGCCTGGAGCAAAACTGGTGATACTCCATTCTCGATCATTTCAATCTAATTAAAGATTCATTAAAACTCCACTTAATTTTAATCTTCCCAAAAATCAATATTAATGATTGTTTAACTTGGGAAACCATATCCTATCTTTAGATGGGTTAAAGAACCAATGTCATTTAAAACACGGTTCACTATAAACCCAAAATCACATTCTATTCCATTAGCCTTTAACCGTAAATTAGCAAGTGAACAATTCCCTAAGTAATAACCATGAAGGCCTAAGCCAACATCAGATCAATACCCAAGAAACCATTCAACTTAACTAATCTCCAGTTAGTTTCTGATTTTCTTAACTTCGTTGGGTCTAAGAACAATATTATTAAAGATACCATTCACAACAACCCAAAATCACATTCCATTTACAATGGAATCTTCATGGAAAACAAATCGATATATATAATCGATATAAACTTCCATATCCGACTAATAATATAAATGGAATAATGGCAAAGCCTTTTAAATTTCAGATATATTAGTTGTCTTCCTCTACAGAAATTCACTTCGATTATTACCAAATCAAATTCCATTCCATTCTAATTTATTTTATTAAATTGGAAAACTCTACTTTGGAAAATATCCTTTAAATCTTAACAAAAGATTTATAAATTCCAAATCACATTTCACTGTAAATCGGGTTAAAGAACTAATGTCGTTAAACACAGTTCACGATAAACCCAATTCACATTCCATTAATTATCGGGTTAAAGAACAAGTGTTATTTAAAACACCGTTCACGATAAACCCAAAAAAAGTCAATTCAAATTCAATTCCAATTAAATACCATTTAATTGGTATACTTCATTAAATCTAAATAAAAAGATTTAATCTTTTTCTCAACTGGGTTTAAGAACAGTGTTAATGAAGAAACCATTCACGACAAACCCAAATCCCATTTGATATTAAATACAAGGCTCTGAATAGAAAATATATCGGCTTATATTCAATATCATATTCTACGACCAACAAATATCGTATTGGAAATAACGATATAAATATATCTTTCAAATTTCCATAACAATATCTGTATAATCACGAATACAACATCGAAATATTCCAAAGACAATTTCAATTCAAATCCATTCCAATTCAATTACTGTAAATTCTGGTTACTTTTAAACCCTTTCAAATCCAATTTATTTATTTCAAAAATAAATGGATTATAATTCTAGTTCAAAACTAGTTCATTTTGATAAAAATCTATTTTTATCTTTTCAAATATGGAGTTTTTCATCCCAATTCTTTCCAAATCATTTCTTATGATTTTACACAAATTATTACTGTATTTAATAATTTTATCAAGGCCCGTGCAGTCGATTTCCATAAACGACCATCGAACTGAGGACCTTTTCAAAATTTGATTTGGACATAATTCCAAATCCAACCGTTAGATTTCAAATCTCTAATATTCGTTAGAAAGCTCTTTTCGATATGAACCCAACGGTTCTGGTTTTAGGAGAATCCAACGGTCGGATCCCCCGTAATGTCCATTCGAAGTCAATGGTCGAAATTCGCGAACTGCCACAGCGCGGCGCGTTCTATTCAGGCTATTATATATATAATATATATTTCGTCGATTTCTTTTCAAATGTATTTTATAAATCGTTTTAAATTCGTTTTCAAAACGATTTCAACTTCATATTCAATTTCAAATCAAAATTGAATATTCCATATCATCAATATATAAATGATAGTACTTTCAAAATATTATATTTTGAAATCAATTCCTTTTCGATATTCATTATAAAAATGAATAAAATCAATATAAATATCGTTCGCGTCAAAATGGCGTCAATCTAACCAACATGGCTTTATATATTTCAATAACTTCGTTATTCTATTCAACAAATGAATTTTTCTTCAACACATGAATTTTCTTTTATTCAACACATGAATTTTCTTTTATTTAACACAAGAATATATGTTTTAATCAACACATGAATTTTTTTTTATTTCTTTCTTACAATAAAAATGTGAATTTTATTGTATAAATATTTTGTTCAACACATGAATAGTTTCAACACATGAATATTCTCAACACATGAGTATTGTCAACTCATGACTATTTTGTTTATTCAACACATGAATATAATTTATTTTCTAAATTGGAATGAGACCCACTCAATTACCATATAATGTTATTTATATGGATCCTATACAACACATTTATATAATAGCAATGATAAATAATCAACCATCATCCAAAGTGCACCACACAACTGCATAAGCATTAAATATAAATAATTAACGCTTACACAGTTTGTCAACCCATCGATTGACATACAACTAAACAATCGAGATTAGTGTACGTCAAATATCATCCCCATACCCGTGTGGGGTTTCAAATCAACAAACACAGATTTTTATTTGTGCAGTTGGGTGATGTGTAAAATTTATGGTCCCAATCAATATCAGTCAAATGGGTGTACATAAACAAATCGTCCGATTTGTTTATAAATATTTATTTTTTATACACGTTAAATTTTTTATTTTTAACTATAAAATATTTTATTTCATTCCACATCACGCAATCAAATTTCACAACATAGAAATCAAACAAACAAGTCATCCATGGTCTGTGGACGACGGGTGTCAGGTGCTGCTAAGCAACGTCTGCATCCTAGTACATATTTCAAACTAGAAATCAAAATAAAAGCGAGGAGTTCTCACCTTGATTTTTATACTAACAGATTTTCTAACTTGCTGAATTGTTGTTCGAGCTCCAGACTTTGCATACAAGCTTTAATCTTCTATTCATTCTTTTTTTAGTGTTAGTACACCGTTCTGAACAACTTTCGGCTCATGGACTTTTTGCCGAAAATGCTCTAATTCGCCAGAATTTGCGAAAGTACACGATTTTGACAGCTTTTGAACTGCAGACTTTGGACGCGTTTTCCGAGCAGCTACACAATCCAAATCATGACTTTCATATAGTCAAATCGTAGAGCAAGCCATGCTCTTCGACTTTGGTAGTGTGAAGGCTGGGCCAGAAGTGCTCGAATTGGGAGTTACGGGCTGAAATAGTCTAGGGACTTAAACGTACACACGGTTTTATTCAAAAATGGGATTTTTATTTTTATAGGGACCCACGGGCGGCACTAGCGGTCAGGGGGCGGCAGCTTGGGGTGTGGGTGGCGCGGGGGTGGCGCGTTGGTCAGGTGGTGGTCGGATTCGGGCTGTGGTGGCTCAATTTGGTGGTTAGGGCTTTGAAAGGGGGCTTTCCCGTTGGAGGAGAGAGAGAGGGAGATGGTGGTGGCCGGAGGAGAGTGGGGCGGATTTGACGGCGGTGGTCAGGTGGGGGCGCGCGCGCCTCAAATGGCGGCGGTGGGGGCATGGACGTGGCAATTTGGGGGAAGAATGGGGGGCTGACGGGTTTCCTTTTTGTTTTTTTTTTTATTTCTAAAAATTATGGCCCTTAAAATCTATATGTAACCCTCCCATTCGACCTCCAAATCGAACCCACCGCCTGTCGTCCCTACCAAAATACCCCCGTGCCGGACACAATGGGCTATATTTCGCAACCCAATTCGGCTGTTATGATCAGTTTTCATTTAAATTAAAATATAATTCTTTATATTCAATTGTAAACGTACATTTCAATTTACTGAGGCCACATACGGACTCCAAAAATTCCCAAAAAATATCTTCTAGCTTCGCATTTACGATATGGTCTTAAAAAAACAAATTTCGTCAAATTATGAGACCGTTTGAAAAATGGCCATTTTCTGGTCGGTCGAAATTGACTAAAACTGTTAAAACAAGTTTTACTTCGCCATGCTCACATATTGATTTCAAAAATTATGAATTTTGGAATCTAGCACTAACTCGACATCCCGGATCCAACAAAAGTAGTTTTGTTAAAAACAGAGGTCGTTTGCAAAATTTTCATTTTTCAGGGTCAGAATTCCATAGCGACTATTATGAATTTTCAATTGGACATAACTTTTTATTCCCGCTATGAAATTTCAATTTTTTGGATTCATTGGAAAGATATTCTCAAATAGATTCAAATATTTTTGGTTTTGCTAAATCCGGTTTATTTTGAACCCTGTACACTCATTTGAAATTTGAAATCGAATTTTCGAACTACCGCGCCATTTCCGATTCCTTTTATATTTAAAATAAAATATTTATATTCTAACGATGATTCAAATAAATATATACATTCTAATTCTATTCAAAATAAATTTTTCGTCATTATTGTTTAAAACATATCATTTTAAATATTCAAAATTCATCAAAATTGTCAAAATAAAAATTTTAAATTGGCTCGGATTTCCGAGTTATTACAAAATCAGCCAGATACGCGATGACCTTTCTCCTGTATTGGACATATAGGATGGGGAATAAGGTGTCTCCGGTTTCGTTCAGACCCAGAACGGACATAAAAATGGATGTGTGTCTGATATTGTACTTCGCTCTATATTCGTTGATCTCTACTAAATATATATTTGTTTGGTGGCAGAAAATTTATTCTCTTGCTTATCCCCCTTCTCTAAGATGTACGAGCTTAGAGGTTGTACATCGTTAGATGATCAATGATGCAGTATGGATTGACAATGTGGCATGCTAAGATGCAATGATCTAGACTTTTGTTGGAAAGCAGGGCCTCATAGATAATGACCAAAGCACAGCTTTATATAGCATAGCTTTGTGTATAGCATTAATTCGCGAGCCTCACACCCCGATATGAGTTAGAAATGAGGCAAGGGACGCGGGAAGTGCATACGTTTCTTTCTAGCTAGAAGTTGTGTCATGGAATGAAGCCCAGACATTTTTACTTATGTGGATGATGGATTACGAGGCACCTTGAATCTAGAGCCCACTAAAAGGCTCAAGTAACAGGTCTGATAGGATCGAAAAACGTATTGTTTAGGAATAACCAATCCACAAACATTTGGTGTGGATCGGCTCTGCAGGATCCAAGGGTTCCCCATAGGTGTGATCCAGGATCATCTTGCTAGAGGTGATCCAAATTTGGTAAGGTGACCATCCCTTGCCTTGACTCATGATGGAAATCCAATTTCCAATATGACTTGTCGGTTTTAGTTGTAAACCAATACGGCGACATAGTAGGATGGGGTACTATATCGTCTATGATTGATACATTTATATCTAAAGTGGTTTGCCACACTATGCACTTATAGTCTATCAAAATGATTTGTTTAAAGCGTATCAAGCATGTTTGGTTATTATAAGGTAAAAAACTATCCTCTGGTTTGTATTGCACTATGTGAAGGGACCTGAGTCTTATAATAGCTTCATTTTTTCTAGAAAGCATTGCGTTGTTTATAGAAAAAATTATTTCAAACTTTGGTATTCACATGGAGTAAACCCGTACCGTGACATATGGTGTGGTCCCGTGAATTACCTTATTATTAAATTAAATTTTAATAACTGTTTTTAGATCTCACACCAGTCCCATGGCTGATTCAGAGTTTACTGTTTCTACCTCAACTCTGGATGCCCATATTTTCCACGTGGCAGTCAGTAGTTTGGGTTTTTGCATATTCTTTATTTTCCCAGGATCCTGGATTACAGCTGGAGCTATATTCGGAAAGATCTGTATTTGTGTATTGGTTTCAGCTGTTTCAGTTGATTATTTCAACCATGCATTGTATTTATTCATTTTTATTTTCTGCTGCTATGTAAATTATTAATCTCTGATATTATTTTACCTTATGAAATATATGTTCGCACTCTAATATTCTTGTTCTTTGATATAAATTATTGCGAAAGAAATGAAAAGTTCTGAAGTAGTATGTTCTAATGCGTTGTGTTCTCAAACAACCCGAGCTTTTCCGTCTCTTCGGAGGACGGTGGATTTGGGGCATCACAGAAAGTACACACTGGGATTTTATACTGGTTCGGAGTTAACCTACATTCAGTCCTGCAGGACATTGGGTTGAAGTGGATCTCTTTTCAGCTAATATCCAATAATAATTCCTTGATTTCAGGGAAACAAAGGAACACCTCAATTGATTTTCTGAGTATAGTGAGACTCGTTTGATTTCTAGGCCACAAATTGCATCCAATTAATATTCAGTACACAATCACACCTAGTTGATTTAAATAAGATACGACTATACCTTTCCTAATATCATTTTTTGAGGACAAACTCGATAGAACTTGATCTTGCGATCTTTGATTAAAGAAATCTTATAACTCTTGAGTAGCACTTGAATTTCAAAGAGAGTTTGATAGAGAATTGAAATATAAAGAGATTGATATATTTCCCTTCGAAAATCGGTAGAATATAAGTATGGAATTTAAAATTTTAAAAAGAATAATGGAGAGAAGAGGAAGGTGGAAGAAGATAATGAAAAGTTAGTTAAAAAATCGAATTTAGAAGCCTACTTGTAGTCTCTCCCAATAGTCAAATTCTTTCAGAATAGTTTTGAATTCAAAAGGAACAACTTTTCAAAATTTGAAATTAAAATCAACGGCATATATGTCGATATATAATATTGGGTATGTCGACATATCTTGAAAATTTTCAAAAATAAAAATTTAAATCAAAGAAAATAATGGTTAAATAAATTATGGTGATTTCTGAGTTAAAACGAACTATATTCCTTTATACTAAAATAGAGTTTTTCATATACAAATATATATTACAAACTTATATTTAAGATGATTTAAAAATGATTAAAAACTTATGTATAAAACGAAAAAAGTGAGAGAAGTTTGAAATAAGAATTTAGTGCTAACCAGAGTTTTAACAAAAATCTAGACACATTGTAACACCCTATATTTTTAAATTAAATAATAAAATAAAATTTGTAAAATTTTCATAATTTGGTCACAGAAATAAAGTCATTGCATTCATGGTGATTTTATGATCAATTTAGACCAATGTTTTGCAGAAAACGGGCTTAAGACGAAGATGATATCATTAAAAGAAGTTTTAGAACAAACACGAAAAAGGAGAAATAAGAGAAACGGAAATAAGATCAATAGCTACTTATGTTTTAATCTTGCGAACAAAGCCAAGTTAGATGAGGTGGTATAGCATGCACTTCCCAATGTAAGGGGTCGAGAGTTCAAATCCTACCAACGTCATATTTTAAATTTTAAGAGGGCTAACCAAAAAGTTGCATGTTCTAAGAAGAAAATATATATGTATGTACATATAAGGAAAAATTATATATAGATGAGTGTGTGTATATATATGTATATGTATGTATGTATGTATGTATGTATATATGTATATATATATGTATGTATGTATGTATGTGTGTGTGTGTGTATATATATATATAACGACAATCAAAAGTAACATGCAATTAATCAAAAAAAGTAAGAAATAAATGTCGGAAAAGCGTTGTTTGAATATTTAAAATAAATATAGTTGTTCATAAATATATATGCATAGATTCAAAATTGAAAGTTAAAGCGAAAACTTAAAACCGAAGGTAGTAAACGTTGAATGAATGAAAATATGCAAGAAAATAGTTGCGATTGAATTTTGAACATATATTAAAAAGAAAGAATTAATGAATTGATAACATTAATAATAACATTTATTGTGAAACTATTAATGAATAAAAGTTTATGAAGTTATGCACGAGCAAATTTGAAATTGAAATCTACAACGTACGTTATAAAGCAAAGAAATTAATATATGGAGAGGATAATAGGTAAGGAAAAGTAACTTTGTGTGCAACGTCAAATAAGAATTAAATAGGAATGAAATTAACATACTCGGCCCAATACTGGGTGAAACGAACGTTTTCCACGATTCTGATTTTATTTTATTCGATCCACAGAATAAGATTCTTTTGTGCACCTATAAATAAGCTATCAGGGCCTAGCCTAAAACTTATATTTCTAAGAGAGCGTCAGAGCTCTGTCTTTTTTTTCTCCTCCAAATTATTCAAAAATAAGAATATATTAGTTTTAGGGTTCTGATTCAATATTTGGAGACAAAGAATATAAAGATAAGCTATATGTGCTCAGGTTTCTTGTCTGTGTGAGGTAAATTTTATGAACCTGAATTATTAGAGTTCTTTTCATTCTTTTAGCATCAGATTTGTAAATCTGTGGTTATTTCAATAATAGATTCAATTTGGAAAACCATAGTTACTCTAGGTACCTGTATTACGGGCCTAACGAAGCCATTTTGTTTGGCTACCCAAGGCCATTCTTGATAGATATACCCGCAACAGAGTTTCATTAAGTACTCAAGTATTTTGGTGCATTCGTGGCGCTGCGTTAAAGACTCGATACGCCTTTGTAGCGTGAAGTTGGAAGTAAAGTGTGATTTCATAGTATGACGATGGGGACCACTCGAGGAGGATATTACGGAGAGTAGCTCGGTTTATTGGGTATATAATTACATATATATTACTTATTAAGTAAATCTACTAGGGACTAGATAGGTACGATCTATGCGGAAAGATTAAAAGTATAATGTGAAATAACCTAAACAACTTAATAAAGAAAGAACAAGTGATAGAACAGTATATGTAGTGTTATTGTAGAAAGTATAATTTGTTCATTCACCAGAATTTTTGTTCTGATTACCTCCTCATAACAAACAAACAAGTTAGACAGGTGGTTGATATTTTGAAGCTTAGTGACACTTGCTAATTAGTGTCATTGTATTGGTAAGTTATATATTTACTATTATATTTTATGCATTCCATTATGAGATATTTTATCATGATCTCTGATATATTTATCTACGCATTTCTGCAGGATACCGGACAAACCGACTCGAGCATCGGTAGATATGGATTTTTGAAAAAATATTAGGTCTGTTGAAATTCGGGTTATTACATCTGGTATTAGAGCTTAGGTTTAGGATTCCTATATAGATAGTGAGTGAGTGTATTTGTATTTTTAAAATATAAATATTATATATGATACCTATACCCAAAGAGTAACCTAACTATTAAGTGAAAAACACATGAAGGAAGTTAGTATGTCAATTTGGTACACTTAGAAAATGATTACATAAATTTGAGATTAGTAGGTTCATGTGCGGTTGTAGAGAAAAGTGTACAATATGTTTTGAAAAAAAAAGAGATTCCATGTGTGTGACGACTCCGAAAATCCTCACCCTTTGAACCAACTGTGAATCACACAAGTCCAGTCCAAAAAGTAAGCATCCTTCAATTGTCCTGGATTAACCGAATTTCTGATATTTGATAGTCGATATTTGACACATCCTCAGTGTTCATATACAACAAAACCAAATCTCGCAAACTCAACGGAACAGAACAACAAACAAGAACAAAATCACACAGCGGTAGAATAAATATAATATTCAATATAAATTTATAACGGAAAAACATTTAAATAATCAGAGTAAACATACCATGGATAGTTATAAACTATATCCTCACATAATATAACCATGACATCCAAGTATAGATAGTAGAATACGCCCTGCCTTCTGATGAAGAACACCAGCTCTTCTGGAATGGTACGGGAACTCCTCGAATCCTGCCAAAACCTAAATTACACTTGGATCTGACCCAAGTGCCAAAACACTCAAGTCAGGCCTGGATGAACAAGCTTGAGAACTAGGTAATAAATCATACATATTTCAAAACAATCATCATAAGAGTTTCAAAACTTCGTTCATGTTTTTTGGAAAATGAAGCTACCATAAGAGCCACATCCCGTCACACAATGCAAGCACACACCATTAGGAGATAGTTTTACCTTATGATAACCAAATATGCTTGGTACGCGAAAATCATTTGATGTTATCATTAATGTCTATCTTCAAAAACCTTTTAAAAATAAATGTATAAATATTAGCAGAGTAGGTACCCATATATTTCGTCTAATACATAGATTACAACTAAAATCATAAAGGTTTGTATTGGAGGTTGGATTCCAACAATGAGCAAGACAAAGGATCTTCCTTAACCGAGTAGCGTACACCTCTAGTGGGATGTACCAGGGACCAACAGATGATTCCCTTTATTTGTAGCGGCAAAGCTGGACCATCTATACCGGTGTAGTTCGGGGTTCTCATAAACATAACGTCTTCCGATTGTAACCGACCATTATTTGAGGCCTCGATCCATCGTCCACTAAGTAAATTGGTTAGGCTCCATACCATAGCATCACTTTCCCAACTAGAAGGAAACGTTTGTCTTTAACTCTGCGATGCTTCATCCTGTTTCGGCTCATTACCGGGTTGTGAGGCTCTGAAGTCATGCTTCCACGCAAAACTACGCTATATTAGCCATGCTTTGATCAACACTAGCTTGGCACTTTGCATGCCACATTATCATTCAAAACATATACTTGGTATTTATTAATATATAACCCTCTGAGTACATATGTCCCAGAGGAGGGTTCTAAGCTAGAAGGATGGATCCTCCACCACTAAGCTGATATATCATCAATAGAAACCAATTTATTATGCTGTAAAATGCAATGTCAGACGCACATCCATTTACAAGTTCGTTCTGGGTTTTGAACAAAACCGAAGGCACTTTATTCCACGATCCCACCTGGGTGTGAAAGCCCTTGCAATCTGAATTGCTTCAAGTATGGTCAGATCGTTGCTATTTAATTCTCATAACGAGGATCAGCCCAAGACATCAATGAGCAATCCACCCGACGTGAAGATATTCGGTCTTCAATCATAGCCATCGCCATTTTAAAATGCTTTTATTACGTCGTATAGTTATTCACATTGGGTTGAAACCAGATCTTCCCGAATAACTAGCGCATCTTTAAAGTCAATAGATATACAAAAATATATTGAGTCTCGTTCCATTTTGGAATATCTATTTACTCAAATCATTCTTTATATTGGGTATACTCATTTACATCATATAAAGATTTACGTAGTTTAAACTCTTGTTTAAATCTTTCCTTGGAAATCATTTCAAATGATTATAAAATCTCTTTTCACAAATTTAACTCAAACCAAGGTTTGTACGCTTTTCCGGGATTATTGAACCTCATGAAAGAGTTGCTTATCAAATCATTATCCCATACCCGTCCTATTCATCCTAAGGAGCAAACCGGCAATACTCCATATCTAATACCTCTCGTATTTTGTTAAGTTTAATTACCTTGATTAAATCCATTCTTTCATTCCAAGTCTGATTGAAGATTTCGTTTATGTTTACGGAAAAACATATTTACTCAAACCAAGTACATTCATTGGTAATTTATTTGGGGAAATCACTTTATCTTTCCTTGACATCTCTAGCCCAAAATCATACTTTCGATTTCTTAATCTTATCTTTACTGCATAAACACGCTTATCTTCATTTAAGTGATCCTTAAACTTCGTTTCCATTATCGTTTGATAGGGGAAACTCTTTCATTTAGTCTTTATATTCAAATTTAATAAAGATTTCTCTTTAACTTAACTTGGGAAATCATCTTCTCCTTTAAATGGGTTAAAGAAAAAACGTAATTTAAGACATTGTTCACGATAAACCCAAAATCATTCTTTCATTCTACATGAAATCTTCATGGAAATCATACCAGCTCATAATCGATATGAATTCTGGTATCGAACTAATACTATAAGCGGAATAATGGTAAAGCCTTTTGAATTCCTTAAATAGTAAAGGTCTTCATCTACAAAGACTCATCTCAATTATCACCGAATCGACTCCCATTCAATTCCAGTTTAATTCATTAATTGGAAAACTTAACTTTGTTACATACTTCTCAAATCAAAAATATCTTAAAATACTCATTTTAATCCTTTAGATATGTTTGCAAAATCTTTGGATAACATTGGTTATATCGAAACCTTTTATTTCATCCCCTTTCATAACCCGTTGCAAATAGCATTGCTTAAAAAGATCATTTTCATAAATAGTTTTTATCTTTTCAAAACTTAGTATATCCAATCCAAATCACTTTCAAACCATTTATTATGATTTATCATAATTTTTCTCTATTTTTACTAATTTAAAAATAATTTATTTCAAAAAAAAAAACCAATTTTGGGTCCTGAACTACACTTGCGCGATTTTCATTCAAATTCGATTTGGACTTATTTCAAGATAATCCTTCAATTATAAAACTTTCTCTTGCATTTAAAAAATATTTTCATTTTGAATCAAACGTTTTTGTTTGGAAAATTCCGATGATCGGATCTCTCGGTGCGTCAATTTGAAGTCAACTGTCAAAATTCGCGAACTACCGCTGCGCGACTAGTCCTATTCAGACCAAACTTCGACTTATATTTAAAACCAAGTCGAATTGCTTTCAAAACAATTTATAAATTATATAAAACACATATAATTAACTTTGGAAACTATACTTCCAATATTCAACTTTAATTTCAAATATTCCATTATTTAAATATTATTTAAATAATTAAAATAATATTACTTTTCAAACTTCATCTTTTGAAACCCAAACTTTCCTGAAACCCATAATAAAAATAAACAAGATAGTTTGGATACTAAAATCTAGTTAAAAATCTTTCTACATTTCCAAACCAAACTTAATTTCTTAAAGTTACTATTCACAATTATATTTTAAATTTTAACATGACTTAATTACTTGAAAATTATTCAAATAAATTTTCCACCTTTACGAAAACTATTTGTAATTACTTAAATTATCTTTCCAAATCATTTTGGATTAAAAATTCAAACTTTTATTTTTCTTCATTTATTTAATTAATAGAATATTCAATTAAATTTTGAGTTGAAATAAGACTCAATCAATCACCATATAATCCAACTTATATGGGTTTAACACATCATTAATATCCATTACCAGTCATTAACCACCATTAACATCCAATTATAACTATATGGCATCTTAACATAAGTGTTAAGGTCATTAACACTTAACATGATAACAAACCACCTTTAACTTAAGTATTAATTATCATTAATACTTTATTTGCTATTATTAGCCAATCAAATCGTGTCAAATTAATGTCAACACATCACATCAAATTATCAATCAATGTCACATCAATAATGACCAATGTCAAATAATATCAATTAATGCACTATTAATTCATTACAACCACATGACTAATTGATCATTTATTTACAGTTTAACATCATAACCATTAAGGTATCCACTTCAATTACTAAATAATTAAGTAATTAACTTTCTGACTTAACCATTAATATCATCAAATCCATAGTTACTCAACAAATTAGCAATTATTAAATACAACATATCTAGCTACACAAATTATTATAGTTAATCAAACGTGAGCAACAATCGCTCACTATTGCTTCTCCACTCCACCAAACTTTAGCGTAGGACTTCCTTAGCTTCTTTATGACTTCGAACTCCACTTAGTAACCAATTTAGCAACTTTTTCACTTCAAACTCTTCGCGAACACTACGCCTACTTGTATATTTATTTTTTTATTTTTTTATTTATGTAACGTCCCGTATTTTTGGTAGCCAAGTATTTTATTTAAATTATTATTTTTAAATATTATATTTGGGATATTAATGGATTTTTAATATTTAATTCGTTATTTAAAACGAAGTTTGAACGTTATATATTTATTTAATTATAAAATGAGCTCGAAATGGCGCTGCAGTTCGTAATTTGGAGTTTTGAAGTTTAATTGGATATACAGGATCCATTTTAAGTCGGATTTCTGTGAAACTAGAAACGTTTGGATCGATTTGATTATATTTTTTGTATGGAAGAGAAAAATCGAGATTTTGTGTTATAATTTGTTAGTTATGTCCAGTTCAAATTTAAATTAGTCGCTATGGAAATCGTTATTAAATTATAATGTTTATTTAATAATTTAAATAGGGTTTTTAATAAAATTTGCATATCGTTTAGTTCGAGAATGTAAATGTTGAATTTAAGATATATTTTGATTCATTTTGAGGTTATATAAGAAATCAGTTGGAGAGATATAATAATAATAATTTATTTTTAATAGATTTGTTTTGAGTTTAATTATATATTAAATATTGTTGTTATAAGCATATGAACATAAATTCATGACATAAAACATGGACAAACAACATAATTAGAAAATTTTAGATGATTTCACCATAGATTCTCATTACGCACATATTTATTAACAAGTAAATAAATGTGTATATATATGATCAAATTCATGTACAAATCTATAAAAGTTGTCTAGACACGCATCGAATCTACCAAATACATATTTCGAATCTGCAAATTTAATGAAGTAAGCAATTCAATAGCATATGGAAAATCTAAAACAAAATCCTCTCATAGCATCACGTCTTCCATCACCACTAAATTTTTCTAAAAAGAAAGAAAATAATAATAATAAGATACAACAGTTAATATATACGGCAGATTATAGAATCATAGGACAGTGAATAAACTGCTATAGAACAGTAAGGGAACAGCTAAGAAAACAGTAAAATATACCATCAAATCTGTAGAATCAAAATAGATCTTCATATATGTTCAGAAAATCTTTTATAGAGACCCATAAGCTGTTCTGCTATTACAATATCACAATGCAAATCTAACCTATGATATTGCCATTGCTGAAATGAAGAGATTTCACCTAAGAACTTGGACTAAAGCAAAATCTAACCTATGATATTGCCATTGACATTGATCTTATCTAACCACACTATATATTTATGTGTCCACGCACAACCAAAAAATCAAACAAGCAGCAAAGAGGAAACCAAATTCAACCCACAAAGAAATAAAAACGGGAATTAAATCAAAAATAAAATATACTTATCTGTACTACGATGGAATCCCTGATGTTTTAGTTCGAACTGAAAAGCTAGGGTGGGTCTTCGGTCTCGTTCTTCAAAGGTCCTTCGTGGGTGGCGGAGCAACTGAAGTAGAGGGCGAAGAGAGGGACAGGAGCATAGGGTTGTTTCCGATTTTGCTGAAGGAAGCAGCAATGGGTTGTATTTCATGTATGGAGGGTTTCTCCATTTTTGGAGTGGCGGTGGAGGATTGAGAAAATGGGTCTGAGGGTTTGGAATTAAAGGATCGGATAGTTTGATATAAGGAAGAGGTGGGTGCAGGTTATCACGTGTTGGGCTGAACGTATTTAAAAGTAAGCCCAAGTTTTTAATTTAAAATTTACTTAATATAGATGGCATGCTTAAGTTTCAAAATGAGGTTAGAACAAAAGGAAATAGAAATGATCAAATTAGTAACAGAAATAATCGGCCTATATATTATTTCCAAGTATAGTTGGTTTAACATAAAATGAATAATTTGGTTAGGTAATTCATATCTTAGGAACTAAATAAAAATATAATTTAAAAAATTTATTGTTTCAATTTAATTCGTATACTTGTAACATGAATATCTTTGTCCTATATTATCAGAGTTCGATGAAATTGACTACGGTGAGATCATGTTGGATAACACTTCATGCTGGGATCGGTTTAGACGAAAATGAGAGCAACGAAGGTTTTAATTAAATTAAACAAATGTTTAGTTTAATTAAATCAAGCCGTTTAAACACCAAATCAAATCAAGGTGAGTTAAACTCACTTAGTTACCCCATTTATATTTTATATAAATTGGGTTTTTATTTCGTGTGCTCTGTTTGCTATGGTTGACTGATTTGCTAGTTATATATTTAATTGCTGATTTAACTGATGAAATTAAACCGTCATTTAATTTCATTGGAGTACCAAATCGTCATTCTAACAATTGGTTCCAATAAAGGTAACTTACCTTGTTGGTCACGTTTATAATGTAAACGTGTTTAATGGTTTGAATTGTTTAATCTGACTAAATTGTTATATGTCAGTTAAATGGAAATGGAATGATTTGATTTAACCGTTTGGATACAAGGAAGAACAAATTGGAGGGATCCAGCGGGATTCCTCAAATATATTATTTACTTTCATATCTTATCAATATATGAATTGTCCTGATTGGGTGATTGGTTCAATTATTGATAGTTGTTTGGAATTTCAAAATGTATTTTGTTTTAACCAATGGGCAATATTGGTTGGGTAATCAGCAGTAATTGGCCCAAAAATAAATTGGTTTGATTGTATTTATTTACCGTCAGGTGAATCGATAAAACTGAAGTTATTAAATTTATTTTATAACTGGATATAGATTTTGAATTATGTTATTTTAAATAAGGGTTAAAGGAAAATAGATATTTATTATTAATTATTAATTATTAATTGATTTTCTAAAGTAAACTTCTGATGTTAATCAGATCTATAAATTCATGACTAGAAATTAACCCAACTGTTGAATTGGATAAGTGTTTTGTTAATAAATAATTAAAGGGAATTAATTAAATTAATTTTATTATTATTTAATTTAAAGGGAGAACTAATTGAAATAGGTTAATGGAATAACCGTGTTTTAAATCGACCGTTTTTAAGTGGGATTGATTATTAAATCAGTGTGTTGGATAAAATAGTTTAATGAATATTGTTTAAATTTAAATAAGATTTTTAAAAGGATTTACTATTTATTTTAGTTAATAAAGAAATTAACTGCTAAAGTAGTTAATGGTCAGGGAGAATTATTACCCTGATTAATAATAATTTAGGGAATTACTTTTTAATTGAAATTCATTTAAAAAGTAATCGGATTTGACATGAAATATACTTGAATGGTGAAAGGGAATTACAAACGGGTTTTATATTTCAAAACCCGAATTTTATAACAAAGTTATGAAGAGAATTTTAAGCGAATATGATAGTTTAAAATAAATGTTACTTAATTATCTAAATTAAGTACAAGTAAATTAAGAAAAAGAGTTTACGATAAACCAGGATTTACATAAAAGAGGTTTAAGGTGTTATATCGTTAATTTTAAATTAACGTTACTTAAAAATGGGATTAAGTGAGAAATTGAAATGAGATTTCCAAAGCGGAAATGGTTGGATAGATTTGAAAAGGAAATTAGCAAAGGTGAATTTGGTGAAAGAAGTGGGTCGTAGGATTTGATAACCAAATCTGATTTATAAAGGAGCTTGGTTAAAGGGGTCGAGTAAAAAGTGATGCTTTATAAAGAGGTCACTTAATTATTAAATTAAGAAAGATTGGGCATATCCGAGAAAGAGATTTTAAAGAGTAAGAAGGTTTTATGAAACCGTATTTTGAATAAAGTATTGAAAAGTAATTTGTATTGATATTGGAATGAAGTATTAGTTTTTGGATTATAGCTGATATTTATCTTTAGATATGAACGTTGTTGATCAAGGTATGAGAGGTAATTAAAATATTCCAACTTGAACGACTTCAGGATTATTTGAGGATGACAAAAGTAGCAATGGTAAAGGAGGTTAGTGAAATTTATTATTTCATTAAAGAAATAATAAATCAACATTTTGTCGGAAATTTGAAAAAAAAAACATATATATAATAAGGATTCCAAAGTAAAAGGGAAATAAAAAGGAATTATGGGAAATTAAAATGATATTTTCGAATTAGGAAGGAAACATAAAATTGAGTTATATTCTAGGAAGATAAGTATGGGTTATTGTTTAAGTAGTGAAATAAAAGTTATTTCGTAACACTGTTTTATGGAAAATAAGTTAAATTGGATTCATAATATTAGATAATAATGTGGCCATTGTTTGAAAGTGGAAATAGACAAACCCGATATGATATAGGACCTTCCTCAGTATTAAAATGAATTTGTTTAAAGTAAAATCTTATGTTAAATAAAAAGCAAGAAAACTATATTTATAATATCGAAAGATTTAGGAGTTTTAATTTACATTTGTTTTAATAAAAGGGCCAAATGGTGTTGAATACTGAACCAATGAACTCATTGGATTATCATGATTGAAACACTGTTTATTTTGATAGTTAAATCATCGACTATCAAATCTGTCCAATACGATTGTTGATATGGAAAGACCAGGATCAAATTTATATTCGAAAACCATTCCGACCAAAAAATACACGAAGATATTAGAAGAAGATCGAGATGGAGCATTGAAGACCGTAGATCTTCATAAACGAAAGAGCTACTAAGATTCTCTGCCTTGCAAGCAAAGATAAGCTGTGATTCTGTCGTGGTTGGAATGTATGGATTGCAAAGACTACTCGCTACTGATCTGTAGGATGGTTCCTAGGATGCAGTAGGAGGGTACCTTCGGATCATCCTGTTCCTGGATGACTTGTATGTACGAATGTCTGACATAATATTTTCAAAGGGATCACGTGCGTCGATTTCTTCAAACGTACCTGGGTAGCTCCCAAATAGAGTATGTTTATGGACATCAATTAGTGATACCTGGCGGATCTGATGATGTGGCATTCAAAGTGAATGGTGACCAAGTGTTTCAAAAGTATATTTAAGCCTCAAGCCTCATCAACCGGGAAATGACAAAAATCGGACAGGCAGCATAGCTATGTTGGTCGCTCCCATTAGGGTGTATAATCACCTATCTAGAGAAATTCTTTTTGCTTCTTTAATCTATTTTGATGCTGTCCCTTTTCGGGAAATGGTGGTTTGAGCCCAACCGTTGGTGATATACATTCAATACACTCAAGCGAAATGAGTGGTCGGTCATGTGTGGGCCGAGTTGCAAGACGTTCTTGTTGTACCTAGTGTATTCGCCTCTACAGATACACTATCGGCAGGTGGACCCATACCTTGTCATAGTTGGAATCCAATCTCCAATAAGCGCCCGCGGTTTTGATTGTATACTATACATGAGGAGTGTGAGATGCAAGCATTCCGCTAGATTGATATTTACTTGTATTTAGACATTATTACAATATTAGACAAGGTATTGGTTTCAAAAAATGTTTTGGGTTATCGTAAGGTAAAAACCATCCATATTTATGTGTGGATTTGGTCTTACGATTATCCTTTTCTTTCAAAAAGATTTTGACTTTAAAATCAAGTTGTGTGATACTCTTAATACTGTGCGAGTTTTTCTCACTCTGGCTCACCAGACTGACCCATTGTTTTGTAAATGCTCAGGTTAGCCCCGGGTGTATAGGTTCAGGTTATCGAATGCTGTGAAGAGAACGAGCTGGAAGAGTCCAGACGTATGATATTATATAGCTACTATTCCACTGTGTGTTGTATATGGGACATATTTTTATAACTGTCCAGAGATATTGATGTACTCTGATATTGTAAGTATTTTTAAAAGCTCTCAATAAAGTTTAATTTATGTATTATATATGTTCCGCTGCGATGTGAGACTCTGATTCTGTGTTGTGTTGGTTATTTTTTCTTCTTCTATTATAATATTTCTTTCTTTCTTATCTCACCCTCTAATTTCTTTCTATAAACGTTCCTATGTTTTCGGTGTTTGGAAGGTCGACATGAGATACGGCAAATGTATTTATGTCGATTCTCGAGGCCGAACATCCTTGGGTCATTATAGTGGTATTAGAGCTATTGGTTTAGTAATAACCTTGGTTCTGTGGTATGACTCGATAGAGATTGTGTTAGTAAAACCCTAGATCGAGATTGAGTGTATATATATGAGAGCGTATTTGTAAATTGTGTATACAAATGTTTTGTATTGTGTTTGTTGATCGGTTCAAGTGTTGAGAAGCGTTGGACTGACCATGAATATAATATTGTTTTGTAAAGGGGGTAAATGAAATAATTTTACCCAAATTATATTTTTGTATAGAAAAGGAATAATTTTATCAAATTATTGAGATATTAGTGTGTTTGATTGATTTGGATGGAATTCAAATTGGATTAGAAATTTGAATTGAAACTTAACTGTGTTAAGTGTAATTAAACATAGAATGATATTGGAATTAAGTTAAATAAATTGGAATTTGAATAATAATAATTAAAAAGAAATCAATTAGATATTAACCGATTGATGTGAAACCAAAATATTAATATTGAATGTAAATTCAATTGATTTGGTTGATTTTGGTTGTGTATTGGTTGTTGATTGTGAATTGTTTGTTATTCGATGATAGTTTGTTTGAATGGAATAATCAACAAATTTAAATAGAGCTAAATGAATTTTAAACTAAATAATAAATTCCGGTATAATTAAACTGGAATGAAACTTAATATGAATTGGAATTTATGATTTAACCCTGTATTTGATAATGAATTGATGATGTCTGTTTGATTTTGGAATTGGTGTGGTTATACTTGTGTATTATAGAAATATTACTAAAAAAAAAATCATGTATTTATTACTCATATGTGAATTAAGTACAGGTGCCAGATGGCTAGGCAGAATTGATACTGTTTGAGTAAATCGCATATAAGTTGAGCAAGTATACTCAATAGCGCACGAAAAGGTACGCCTACGCAGAAATATAAAATTTTGGGTTTTGATTTTTGGTTTCCGACCGCGTGGGACGATGTATATATATTATTTTTTTGTTCCGGCGATATCGCAGATGTCACTCCGTACAGGGGAGACTCTGCCGAATTTTTCCGGGAATTTAACGTGCTAGAAAATTTTCGATATTTTTGAAAATATTTATTTACGATATTGAATTGGTTTTTATTTAAAGTAAATTGGATTTGAAAATTAATGGGTTTGTAATGTTCTTTCTTACCTTAGCAATTTCGAGGGCAAAATTATTTTAAGGGGGGAAGATTGTAACATCCCGTATTTTTGGTAGCCAAGTATTTTATTTAAATTATTATTTTTAAATATTATATTTGGGAAATTAATGGATTTTTAATATTTAATTCATTATTTAAAACGAAGTTTAAACGTTATATATTTATATAATTATAAAACGAGCTCGAAATGGCGCTGTAGTTTGTAATATGGAGTTTTGAAGTTTAATTGGATATACAGTATCCGTTTTTAGTCGGATTTCTGTGAAACTAGAAACGTTTGGATCGATTTGATTATATTTTTCGTATAGAAGAGAAAAATCGAGATTTCATGTTATAATTTGTTAGTTATGTCCAGTTCAAATTTTAAATTAGTCGCTACGGAAATCGTTATTCAATTATAATGTTTATTTAATATTTTAAATAGGGTTTTTAATAAAATTTGCATACCGTTTAGTTCGAGAATGTAAATGTTGAATTTAAGATATATTTTGATTCATTTTGAGGTAATATAAGAAATCAGTTGGAGAAATACAATAATAATAATTTATTTTTAATAGTTTTGTTTTGTGTTTAATTATATATTAAATATTGTTGTTATAAGCATATGAACATAAATTCATGACATAAAACATGGACAAACAACATAATTAGAAAATTTTATATGATGTCACCATATATTCTCATTACGCACATATTTATTAACAAGTAAATAAATGTGTATATATATTATCAAATTCATGTACAAATCTATAAAAGTTGTCTTGACATGCATCGAATCTACCAAATACATATTTCGAATCTGCAAATTTAATGAAGTAAGCAATTCAATAGCATATGGAAACTCTAAAACAAAATCCTCTCATAGCATTATGTCTTCCATCACCACTAAATTGTTCTGAAAAGAAAGAAAATAATAATAATAAGATACAACAGTTAATATATATGGCAGATTGTAGAATCATAGACAGTGAATAAACTGTTACAGAACAGTAAGGGAACAGCTAAAAAAATAGTAAAATATACCCTCAAATCTGTAGAATCAAAACAGATCTTCATATATATTCAGAAAATCTTTTATACAGACCCATAAGTCGTTCTGCTATTACAATATCACAATGCAAATCTGAAATTGAATTAAATAATTCAATAGCTGTATCTACAAAGACAAGACCATACGAACAAGACAAGACAATGTGAATTTCTCAATAACTTAATGGCTGAATCTAATCTCCATAAGGGTTGTTTGATTCATGTGCATATCTGAGAAGAAACAATACGTGAAATGGCAATATAAAGTCTTCATGTTTCTTCTAAGTACCACACAACTGTTAACATTCCCACCATCAACAGTTCGTTCACAATGCATTGCTGAAATGAAGAGATTTCACCTAAGAACTAGGACAAAAGCAAAATCTAACCTAGGATATTGCCATTGACATTGATCTTATCTAACCACACTTTATATTTATGTGTCCACGCACAACCAACAAATCAAACAAGCAGCAAAGAGGAAACCAAATTCAACCCACAAAGAAATCAAAACGGGAATTAAATCAAAAATAAAATATACTTATCTGTACTACGATGGAATCCCTGATGTTTTAGTTTGAACCGAAAAGCTAGGGTCGGGTCTTCGATCCCGTTTTTCGAAGGTCCTTCGTGGGTGGTGGAGCAACTGAAGTAGAGGGCGAAGAGTGGGACTGGAGCATGGGGGTGTTTTCGATTTTGCTGAAGGAAGCAGTGATGGGTTGGATTTCATGGATGGAGGGTTTCTCCATTTTTGGAGTGGCGGCGGAGGATTGATAAAATGGGTCTGAGGGTTTGGAATTAAAGGATCAGATAGTTTGATATAAGGAAGAGGTGGGTGTGGGTTATCACGTGTTGGGCTGAACATATTTAAAAGTATGCCCAAGTTTTTAATTAAAAATTTACTTAATATAGATGGCATGCTTAAGTTTCAAAATGAGGTTAGAACAAATGGAAATAGAAATGATCAAATTAGTAACAGAAATAATCGGCCTGTATATTATTTCCAAGTATAGCTGGTTTAACATAAAACGAATTATTTAGCTAGGTAATTCATATCTTAGGAACTAAATAAAAATATAATTTAAAAAATTTATTTTTTCAATTTAATTCGTATACTTATAACATGTATATCTTTGTCCTATATTATCAAAGTTCGATGAAATCGACTACGGTGAGATCATATTGGAAAACACTTCATGCTGGGACCAGTTTATACGAAAATGAGGGCAACGAAGGTTATAATTAAATTAAACAAATGTTTAATTTAATTAAATTAAGCCGTTTAAACACCAAATCAAATCAAGGTGAGTTAAACTCACTTAGTTACCCCATTTATATTTATATAAATTGGGTTTTTATTTTGTGTGCTCTATTTGCTATGGTTGACTGATTTGCTAGTTATATATTTAATTGCTGATTTAACTGATGAAATTAAATCGTCGTTTAATTTCAGTGGAATACCAAATCGTCATTCTAACGATTGGTTCCAAAAAAGGTAACTTACCTTGTTGGTCACGTTTATAAAATAAATGTGTTTAATGGTTTGAATTGTTTGATCTGGCTGAATTGTTATATATCAGTTAAATGGAAATGGAATGATTTGATTTAACCGTTTGGATACAGGGAAGAACAAATCGGAGGGATCCAGCGGGATTCCTCAAATATATTATTTATTTTCATAGCTTATCAATATATGAATTGTCCTGATTGGTTGATTGGTTTAATTATTGATAGTTGTATGGAATTTCAAACTGTATTTTGTTTTAACCAATGGGCAATATTGGTTGGGTAATCAGTAGTAAATTGCCTAAGAATAATTGGTTTGATTATATTGATTTACCGTCGGGTGAATCGATGGAACTGAAGTTATAAAATTTATTTTATAACTGGATATAGATTTTGAATTATGTTATTTTGATTAAGGGTTAAAGAAAAATAGATATTTATTATTAATTATTAATTGATTTTATAAAGTAAACTTCTGATGTTAATCAGATCTATAAATTCGTGAATAGAAATAACCCCAACCGTTGAATTGGATAAGTGTTTTGTTAATAAATAATTAAAGGGAATTAATTAAATTAATTATATTATTAATCAATTTAAAGGGAGAACTAATTGAAATTGGTTAATGGAATAACCGTGTTTTAAATCGACCATTTTTAAGTAGGATTGATTATTAAATTAGTGTGTTAGATAAAATAGTTTAATGAATATTGTTTAAATTTAAATAAGATTTTTAAAAGGATTTACTATTTATTTTAGTTAATAAAGAAATTAACTACTAAAGTAGTTAATGATCGAAGAGAATAATTACCCTGATTAAAAATAATTTAGGGAATTACTTTTTAATTGAAATTCTTTTAAAAAGTAATCGGATTTGAAATGAAATATACTTGAATGGTGAAAGAGAATTACGAACGGGTTTTATATTTCAAAACCCGAATTTGTATAACAAAGTTATGAAGAGAAATAAGCGAATATGATAGTTTAAAATAAATGTTACTTAATTATCTAAATTAAGTACAAGTAAATTAAGAAAAAGATTACGATAAATCAGGATTTACATAAAAGAGGTTTAAGGTGTTACATCGTTAATTTTAAATTAACGTTACTTAAAAATGGGATTAAGTAAAGTGAGAAATTGAAATGAGATTTCCAAAGCGAAAATGGTTGGATGGATTTGAAAAGGAAATTAGTAAAGGTGAATTTGGTGAAAGAAGTGGGTCGTAGGATTTGATAACCAAATCCGATTTATAAAGGAGCTTGGTTAATGGGGTTGAGTTAAAAGTGATGCTTTATAAGGAGGTTACTTAGTTATTAAATTAAGAAAAATCGGCAATATCCGAGAAAGATATTTTCAAAGAGTAAGGAGGTTTTATGAAACCATATTTTGAATAAAGTAGTGAAATGGAATTTGTATTGATATTGGAATGAAGTATCAGTTTTTGGATTACAACTGATATTTATCTTTAGATATGAATGTTGTTGATCAAGGTACAAGAGGTAATTAAAATACTCCAACTTGAACGACTTCAGGATTATTTGAGGATGATATAAGTTGTAATGGTAAAGGAGGTTAGTGAAGTTTATTATTTCATTAAAGAAATAATAACGCAACTTTTTGGTGGGAATTTGGAAAAAAACATATATATAATAAGGATTCCAAATTAAACGGGAAACAAAAGGGAATTATGGGAAATTAAAATGATATTTTTGAATTAGAAAGGAAACATAAAGTTGAGTTCTATTCTAGGAAGATAAGTATGGGTTATTGTTTAAGTAGTGAAATAAAAGTTATTTCGTAACACTGTTTTATGGAAAATAAGTTAAATTGGATTCATAATATTAGATAATAATGTGGCCAATGTTTGAAAGTGGAAATAGACAAACCCGATAGGATATAGGACCTTCCTCAGTATTAAAATGAATTTGTTTAAGTAAAATCCTATGTTAAATGAGAAGCGAGAAAGCTATATTTATGAAAGATTTAGGAGTTTTAATGTACATTTGTTTTAATAAAAGGGCCAAGTGGTGCTGAATACTAAACCAATGAACTCGTTGGATTGTCATGATTGAAACACTATTTATTTTGATAGTTAAATCACCGACTATCAAATCTGTCCAATATGATTGTTGGTACGGAAAGACCGGGTTCGAATTTATATTCGAAAACCATTCCGACCAAAAAATACGTGAAGATATTAGAAGAAGCTCGAGATGGAGGATTGAAGACCATAGGTCTTCATAAACAAAAGAACTACTAAGATTCTCTGCCTTGCAAGCAAAGATAAGCTGTCATTCTGTCGTGGTTGGAATATACGGATTGCAAGGACTACTCGCTACTGATCTGTAGGGTGATTCCTAAGATGCAGTAGGAGGGTACCTTCGGATCATCCTGTTCCTGGATGACTTGTATGGACGAATGTCTGACAGAATATTTCCAAAGGTATCACGTACGTTGATTTCTTCAAACGTACCTGGGTAGCTCCCAAATAGAGTATGTTTGTGGACGTCAATTAGTGATACCTCGCGGATCTGACGATGTGGCACTCAAAGTGAATGGTGACCAGGTGTTTCAAAAGATAATTTAAGCCTCAAGCCTCATCAACCGGGAAATGATAAAAATCAAGCAGGCAGCATAGCTATGTAGGTCGCTCCCATCAGGGTGTATAATCACATATCTAGAGAAATTCCTTTTGCTTCTTTAATCTATTTCGATGCTGTCCCTTTTCGGGAAACGGTGGTTTGAGCCCAACCGTCGGTGATATACGTTCGATACACTCAAGCGAAATGAGTAGTCGGTCATGTGTGGGCCTGGTTGCAAGATGTTCTTGTTTAACCTAGTGTATTTGCTTCTAGAGATACACTATCGGCAGGTGGACCCATACCTTGTCATAGTTGGAATCCAATCTCCAATAAATGCATGTGGTTTTGATTGTATACTATATATGAGGAGCGTGAGATGCAAGCATTCCGCTAGATTGATATTTACTTGTATTTAGACATTATTATAACATCATACAAGGTGTTGGTTTCAAAAAATATTTTATGTTATCATAAGGTAAAAACTGTCTGTATTTATGTGTGGATTTGGTCTTACAATTATCCTTTCCTTTCGAAAAGATTTTGACTTTAAAATCAAGTTGTGTGATACCCATAACATTGTGCGAGTTTTTCTCACTCTGGTTCACCAGATTGACCCGGTGTTTTGTAAATGCTCGGGTTAGCCCCAAGGTTTACAGGTTCAGGTTATCGAATGTTGTGAAGAGAATGAGCTAGAAGAGTCCAGACGTATGATATTATATAGCTACTATTCCGTTGTGTGTTGTATATGGGACAGATTTTTATAAATGTCCAGAGAGGTTGATGTACTCTGATGTTGTAAGTATTTTTTAAAAGCTCTCAATAAAGTTTTATTTCTGTATTATATATGTTCCGCTGCGATGTGAGACTCTGATTCTGTGTTGTGATGGTTCTTTTTTCTTCTTCTATTCTAATATTTCTTTCTTATCTGACCCTCCAATTTCTTTCTATACACGTTTCGATGTTTTCGGTGTTTGGAAGGTCGGCATGAGATACGACAACTGTATTTATGTCGATTTTCAGGGCCGAAAATCCTTGGTTCATTACAATTTATTTGCATTTAAGAGAGGAAATGTTTGATCTTTAAGCTTTTAAGGCACGACCAAGGGGGTGGGGGACCTACGGCTTAGAGGAGGGGATAGAGGGTATGGGGTCCAAGTGAGGGCGCAGTGGTGGTAAGAAGAGGTGGAAGAGCTCGGGTGGTGTAAAAATGAAGTAAAGGTTGAGTTTTGACTTTAAGGAGGGAAAGAGGGGATCTTTGGCCAAGGACGTACACAGAGGGGTGGTGCGGGCTGCTCACGGCTATGGGTGTGGTGATGGTGGTTAGCGATGGTAGGGAGAAAGAGGGTGGAGTTTGTGAGAGGAAGAAAAAGAAGGAAAAGAAAAGAAAACAAAAATGAAATGGAAATGAAGTGAAATGATTTTCTCCTTTTACTTGAGGAAGAGGGAAGATGAAAGAAAGTGACAAGTAGTGGGGAGAGGGTGTGATTTGTCGAATTAAAGGGAGGTATAGGAAGTTGTGCAAAAGGGTTGATTTTGATTTGTTTTAATTTGAATTTATTTAAAAGATCTTTACACGTTTTCAACTAGCACGATCAAATCATAAGTCCAAAAATACGAAATTTAAAATCCTACTATATTTCACAGATATGGATCCATTGAAAATGGTCTCATCGAATTCCGAGACTATGTAAAAAAGGTCTATTTTTAGGCTATTAAAATAATATTAAATTATTGAATTTTAATATATTTACTTTTAATTCAATTTTAAAAGTTCACTAACCTTATTTTAGCTTCAGCAAAAATATAAAATGAAATTATAATTCATTTTTAATAGTTTTCAGGTCCAAATTCAATATTTAACCAATTAAAAATTCACTTAAAATATATTTAAATCTATATTTTCAAAGTGACTAAAAATACGGGTCATTATAATCTCCCTTACTTAAAAAGATTTCATCCTCAAAATCGAAGGCAGATGACACGACCCAAACTTCCCCGGTAAGGAAAGCCCGGATTGCGTTGAGGACAACACACATCGGAACGCAAACAGAAGAACATTTCATTGTTATTACAACAATTACATCAGATACAAGAATATACAGAGTATAAATGAATAAATATTACACAGAAAATATCAGAGATTACAATACATTACATAGCAGCGGAAAATAATACAATACACAACTAGAAGAAATACATGGATACAGAGCTTTCCGGGTATCGTTCTAGCTGTAAATCAGGATCCTGTGAATATAAATCCGCAAAACCAAAACTACTAGCTGCCCGTACGGAAAATAGGGGCACCCAGAGTTTAGGTTAAAACAATAAACTCCAGGTCAGTCATGTGAATGGTGTGAGAACTAAAACAGTTATTTAAAACTTTACTTTAAAAGAGAGTAATTCAAGGGACCACGCCGTATAACATGGAACGGGTTTCCTCCCATGAACACCAGTGCATAGAATAAACAACGCAATGCTTTTTCGAAAAATGAAGCTATTATAAGACCCAGGTCCCATCACACAATGCAACGCAAGCCGGAGGATAGGGTTTTCCCTTATAATAGCCAAACATGCTTGGTACGTTTAAAACAAATCACTTGATACTATTATAGGTGTATAGTTTCAAAACAATTTCAATCATAGATGGCATGGGTACCATATATCATGTCTCCATACTAGGCTCTGCAAATAAAACCGCAAGTCACGTATTGGAAATTGGATTTCCGTCATGAGTCGAGGCAAGGGGCAAGCTCCTCTCCGATTCGAGACACTCTAGCAAATGTCTCAGGACCCCACTATGATCCTTGGATCTTTAGGGTCGATCCTCTCTTACTTTTAAGGATTAGTTATTCCTGAACACACGTTTCCCGGTCCTAACAGACCTATATCCGAGGCACCTCGCATTCCAACAACCACACAGGTGAAAAGTATATAAATGTCAGCCAGTTTAAGCACTGACACCACCACTAGCTAGAAAGAAACGTCATGCTCTCCCTGCAGTCACTATCTCGTTTTTGATTCATACCAAGGTATGAGGCTCGCGAATTCACGCTATACACAAAGCTATGCCACACAGACTGTGCTTTGATCATCAACCACAAGACTTTGCTTTTCAACAGCAGCCTTGATCATCTGCCATTTAGGCATGCCACACAGGCAATTCACTCCATGCGACTGATGTCCATCAATATACAACCTCTGAGCTCGTACGTCTCAGAGAAGGGCGTTAAGCAAGAGAATAAATTCTCCGCTGCCTAATAGATGTATATTTAATAGAGATCAATCAACACAGAATAAAATCCAATGTCAGACACACAGTCCATTTACAAGTTCGTTCTAGGTCTGAACGAAACCGGAGGCACTTTCCTCGCATATCCATCGATCTCCAAGTACGTCTGGACGATCACCAACTGATTCCCTCCTCTTGGGTGTACAGCCCAATCAAGATCATCGGTAATCACCCAAACGATGTGAAGACTTCCGGTCTTCATCTTCGACATACCGTCGAATCGGTTATTCAGAATGGGTATAAACCCGGCCTTCCCGAATAACCCGCGTATATAATAAACACGTGTTACACAAACACAACATACGCCTCATTCCAATTCAGAATATTCTTTTATTCAAATTTTCACATTCTTAGGGAAAGGTTCCCATTAATTTTATCAAAGATAAATTCTTCTAAATTTGATCTTTAATCTTCCTTTGGATATCATTTCAAACCATATTATTGTAACACCCCACGCCCGCTAGGGTCACTCACTAAGGGAATGCCATAGCATCGGTGGAGCATTTTAGTGAATATAGAACAGAAAAATTACAACAAGACAGATATAAATAGTACTTGAAATTCTAAAACATCATCTCATAACAGCGGAAATAAACATGTCTGGTTACATCATAAAACCATGATAAAAGTCAAGTACAACATCTGTCAAAATAAAGAAGTACATAATCCCACTCTCATATACAATAGCCATAAGAAAAGAAAAGATAACTGGATAACTGGAGCTTTACATCTACCCAAGCTTCTCAAGACTGGAAACAGAAATCCGATCAAGCTCTACTACCGCTAGGATCCACCGTAGGACCTGAGGGTTGGGAAAAAGATAAAAACAACGGGGTCAGACATAAGTCTGAGTGAGTCCTATAACTTTAACAATACAATCATTAAAGTAACCAGAGAAGACATAAACTTGACCTACGGTAATATCTGGGGATGAATGGCTACACTAAGCAGCTTGGTAGACTTAGAATAAACTAAGATAACCGTCAGGACGCATCTACCCACCCAAGGATAATTACTAACTGCACCACACCAGTCATTCCTACTTAAGGTTGATCCCTTCTAAGGACTTAGAAAATTTCCCCAGTAGTTCCATGTACCCCTAGCCCACTACATAGGTGCCGTCTGCCCCTATCTCTACTAGGTGTACCCAGTAATTCTTACCTAGTAGTTTCGTGTACCCCTACATAGGTGCCGTCTGCCCCTATCTTCATTAGGTGTACTCACTACTCCCAAGCGATCGGCTCCCTACCGTAGATACCCGTGCTGGTCCCACAGTGGGGTGTATCACTCCCCTAAAGTGGCTACCCAATACTAACGGTGCACGGCTTTATATCTACACGATGCAACAACGGCTTATCTACCAGCCCGGGCCCACACACGCATATGAAGCCCGTTGGACTTGCGTTGCCACCGCTAACCCGTTTTGGCCTCTTATAATCAAGCCCAATATGCGTGTCCCGTCACTCGACCTGGGTCGAGCCCACAAAGATACGTTTGGGATATGGGTTGAAATGGGCCCCCACAAGCTACCCACCTAAGCTTGTCAAATATCTAGTGTATCCCACTTAACCCTTTAATCATGTTTAATTACATGTTTCCACTTGGTTAAGTATTCTAATCGTATTTTCTATTGCCACCCAAGGCAACCCACTAGATTCCACATGCCACCCAAGGCAACCATTAAATTTCCACATGCCACCCAAGGCACCCACTTAACCCCTCATGTCCCACTACATGCTACTATGGTTAAGTGTTTCTTAATTAATTAAGATCGTGATCTCCCATAAAGACCTCCCACATTAGACTAGCTGTTATGACCGCCTGGTTAAGCCGGCAGAATCCGGGCAGTCTTACGTCATAACAGAGTCTAACCTCGTGTCTTTACCTTAATCACGTATTTAATTTATGGCTAAGACCTCTCACATTGGGCTAACATTTGTAGCAACTGGTTAAGCCGGTCGGGTCCGGGCAGTTTTACACTACAAATGAGTCCAACCTCGTGTCTTAGTCGATTAATTACACCTAATTAATCACCCCCATATTAATTATCCCTAATTAATATCAAGTTTTCCATAACATGGGTAGACCTAACTCAATAGGTAAATTCCCATGGGGTAGACCTAACTCAATAGGTAGATTCCCACTTATGGTAATTTATTTTTATGGTATGCTTAATCATACCCAAACATTCATTTATTAACATATTTACCAATCCCATCGTTCCCCACGTAAATCGTTCTCGTTACATGACATAATAAGGGGAAGATCATCACAAATATCATGGGTTTAACATACAACTTTGTCATGGGTTAAGAGGATGTCAACTTGCATATATGAGCATATTAACCCAACTACATATAACCCAAACTTGCATATTATCATACACATGATTTGCATAACATGTTGCATATGAGCTTGCATATTATCATACACATATCTTGCATAACATGTTAAACTTGCATATAGGCATTCTCAATCTTGCATAACATGTTAAACATGCATTTAAGCATACACATAACTTGCATAAGCATTCACATACTTGCATAAGCATCCACATACTTGCATAAGCATTCACATACTTGCATAACTTGCATATCATGTCATTTAAGCATATACATATCTTGCATAAGTATTCATATACTCGCATAAGCATGCATAACTTGCATATCACATAAATCTTGCATTTAAACATATACATGACTTGCATAAGCATCCATACACTTGCATAAGTATGCATAACTTGCATATCACTTTCAACTTGCATTTAGACATATACTTAACTTGCATATCACTTTCAACTTGCATTTAAACATATACTTAACTTGCATATCTCACTTTGCTAAACATGCATAATTCCACTTATTAAATATGCATATATCAACTTGTTAAACATGCATAAATCAACTTATTAAGCATGCATAAACCAACTTATCACATATGCATAATCATAGAACAACATAGAGTAACATATCATCATACATGATTCAAACTCACAAATCCGCATTTAAGACCATAAGTCTCATTACACCTATTCTACTTACTTTAACAATTGATGTTAAAGTGATAGAAACTCACCAAACTTAAGATTAGCAACCTTATGAAGTAGAATTAGTTGCAACTATGAAGATAATGATGATTAGAGAATGATTTGAGAGGGATTAGCTTGCAACTTCCTTCATGAACTAGTGGAGGCCATGCTCAAATTTCAATTTGCCATAGTTTAGTTACAAGACTTAATTATGAATGAATTAGGGTAGGGTTATGGTCTTATTTATAGGATTAGGTGAGTGTTTTAGGCCCTTAGATTAACCCTAGATTAGATTAGGACCCTTAGATTTAGGAAATCTCTAGAACCAGCCCTCCTAGCCAGCCTGAAACCCAACCTGGTGCAACCTGGTGCACCCAGGTTCACAGAACGGCGCCACCCTGTCGACAGGCAAGTCGACAGGCATGTCGACACCCCTGTCGACAGGCCTGTCGACAGGCATGTCGACATGGGCTGGGCGGGAAGCTTCCCGCCTGACCCCGCCTGGCCCATTCCAAATCTGAATATTTTAAATTTTTAAATCTGTTTTAGTTTTGAATTTTCTGCAAACTTCATCGGGCCATAACTGGGCCATACGGACTCCGATTTTCGAAAACTCGGACTCTATTTCGCGTATTTTTCCGAGACGAACGTAATGACGCAGCCCGTTTCCCCTAATTCCCACATCTGAGATTATTTATCCTGTAATTAGTGAATTTTAGTATAACTAAAATTCGGGGTGTTACATTCTCCCCTCCTTAAAGGATTTCGTCCCCGAAATCTCTAAGCTAAGGAGAATGCCTATCCTATCATCCAAACAACCATCTACTCAAACCATCAACCACGGGCATCCATTGTCCTTAGAATAATTTCTAATGATGTATGAGCATATGCAAAGAGTGTGTGTATATGTTCCCTATCTAATGTATGAACATATGCAAACCATGATAGTGCCATGCATCCATTATGTATGCGAGAGAACCCTATCGACACATACAATATCTACATGAGTGCACAATCATTCACCAAAATGCATCATCCATGTGATAACACATCCATTATTCATCCATAAATATCTTCCTACACACAATTTTATGCAATATGCAATATGAAGTGACTGAGCCGATCTAGTGCCTAGAGTGTGTGTATATGCATCCACGAGCAACCACTAGCAAACACTTGCATCCACTTGCATCCATCAACCATAACATGTCTCAAACACATGTTTCAACCATAGGTTTACCCTAACTAAAGGTCAAAGGTACTAACGAGAGGACATACCAAAGATAAGATAAGTACTAGACAAGCGATAAAGGAGAAAGTAAAGACATACCCTCAAAAAGAAATGGGTACAGTGAACGCATCTTCGCTTCCGTCTCCCAAGTCGCGTTGCTCTCATCTTCTCCCCATTGCACTTTGACTAGCTGAACCTCTCGATTCCTCAATTTCCTAGTCTCTGACCCAAGGATACGAGTAGGAGCTCGTCGAATCGTCGCCTCACGCTCAACCTCTACATCTCTAAGCAAGCTTGGCTCTACCACCTCTGCGGTCTCATGTAAGCACTTCCTCAGATGTGACACATGGAATACATCATGAACACCACTAAGTCTGTCGGGCAACTCCACCCTATATGCCATCCGTCCAATCCTTTCCTTAATAGGAAATGGCCCAACAAACCTCGGTGCTAACTTCCCAATGGATCCGAAGCGAACAACATTTCTCAACGGAGATACCTTGACAAAAACCATATCCCCAACCTCAAATTCAAGATCCGTCCTTCTCTTGTCCGCATAAGATTTTTGCCTATCCTGCGCTGCTTTCATCCTTCTTCGAATCAAGTCAATCTTCTCAGAAGTCTCCCTAACCATATCAGGCCCAAGCAAGATCTTATCCGTAGACTCCCACCAACATGTAGGTGATCGACAAGGCCTTCCATAGAGAGCTTCAAAAGGAGCCATACCAATACTGGACTGAAAGCTGTTATTATATGCGAACTCCACCAGTGGAAGATGCTCTTCCCATGTACCTCCAAAATCTAAGATACAAAGCCTCAAAAGGTCTTCTAGAACACGATTCACCCTCTCAGTCTGGCCGTCTGTCTGAGGATGATATGCGGTGCTCAGACACAATTGAGTCCCCACTGCTTCTTGCAAACTTCTCCAGAACTCGCTAGTGAAGATAGGATCTCGATCACTTACTATGCTAGAGGGTACCCCATGTAATCGAACTATCTCTCGAAGATATACTGAAGCTAGCCATGGAGCAGTCCTCTTGCTCTTCACAGGTATGAAATGGGCGCTCTTAGTAAGTCTATCTACCACCACCCAAATTCCTGTATTACCCTTCCTCGACCTGGGTAACCCGTCAATAAAATCCATCGAGACGCTATCCCACTTCCATTGCGGAACCTCAAATGGGTGAAGCAACCCACCTGGTTTCCTTTGCTCCGCCTTCACTTGCTGACATACCAAGCATCGAGCTACATATTCGGCCACATCTTTCTTCATACCGGCCCAGAAGAAAACCCTCTTCATATCTTGGTACATCTTATCCCCACCGGGATGAATGGTCATCCTAGAACGGTGTGCATCATCAAGAATAGCCTTCCTCAACCCTTCATCTAGCGGTACACAAAGTCTACCGTCTCTGCGCAAGCACCCTCTATCGTCTAGGGTGTATCTACTCAAATGGCTGGACGACTCCCCCCTTATGAGCTTCTCTATCAACTCAACCAACTGTGGGTCGTCCCTCTGGGCTTCCCCAATCCGCCCCAAAAGAGTAGGCCTAACTTCCAAGGAAGCTAGCAAACCGGGTACATAATCAATGGAAGGTCTGAAATCAAACATCGAGATAAACTCCAAGCTTCGTCGTTCCACGAACAATGGACTCAAGGACAACCTCTTCCTACTCAAGGCGTCCGCCACCACGTTACCCTTGCCAGGGGTATACGCTATCTCGAAATCATAAGATGCTAAGAACTCCATCCACCTTTGCCGTCTTAAGTTTAAATCTTTCTGAGAGAATAAGTACTTCAATGATTTATGGTCAGTGAACAACTCGAATCTCTCACCAAGAAGATAATGGCGCCAAATCTTAAGCGCAAAAACAATAGCGGCCAGCTCTAGATCATGGGTAGGGTAATTTTTCTCATGTGCCTTCAACTGCCTTCCACCATAGGCTATTACCCTTCCCTCCTGCATTAAGACTGCGCCAAGGCCTGTCCCACAGGCATCGGTATAGACAACAAATGGCTTGCTCCCATCTGGCAACACTAAAACTGGAGCGGTGGTTAAAGCTCTCTTTAACCGTCGGAACGCATCATCACAATCTACGTCCCATGTGAAAACAAGATTCTTCTTTGTTAAGCGGGTTAATGGGGCTGATATCTTCGCGAAGTCTTTGATAAACTTCCTATAATAACCCGCCAACCCCAAGAAACTTCTTACTTCGGTAGCATTCTTCGGAACCTTCCAATCCTGAATTGATACTACCTTCGCGGGATCCACAGCTATCCCTTCCTTGGAGACCACATGCCCCAAGAACCGCACTTCCCTCCTCCAGAAGTGACATTTAGAGAATTTAGCCTTAAGGCTATGTGCTCGAAGAGTCTTCAATACTTCCCCAAGATGTAGGGCATGCTCTTCTTCACTCTTAGAAAATACTAAGATATCATCCACAAAGACTACCACAAACTTATTAAGGAACTCCCTGAACACCCTACTCATCAAGTCAACAAAGTATGCAGGGGCGTTCGTCAACCCAAATGGCATCACCAGCCACTCATAGAAACCATCCGGAGTCCTAAAGGCAGTCTTGTCTATGCTATCCTCAGCCACCCTCAACTGATGAAACCCCGTGGCTAAGTCCAACTGAGAAAATACTGAAGCGCCAGCCAACTGATCGAAAAGATCATCAATCCTCGGCAATGGGTGTCTATTCTTCTTTGTGAGCTTGTTGAGTTCTCTATAGTCTACACAAAGTCTGAGGGACCCATCCACCTTCGTAGCAAATACTACTGGAGCACCCCACTCCGATATGCTCCGTCTTATGAACCCCTTCTCAAGCAACTCCCCTACTTGCTTATGGAGTTCCCTCCTCTCACGAGGAGCCATGTGGCGCACTGGTAAAGATACCGGTTTAGCATTATCCACCAAATATATTCGGAAGTCAATCTCCCGCTTCGGAGGTAAGCCCTTCACCTCCTCAAACACATCCGGATATTCCGGGACCACTCTCACAGATTGCAAACTCTCAACCGAAGCGTCAAGCGATTCAAGATAACTTAGCATAACAGAGTCCCTGGGGTTACAAGAAATCTCGAGAGTGTTACCCAAGCGGGTCATGAGCCTAACAACTCTCCTTTCGCAATCAAGAACGGCACCATTACTGGATAACCAGTCCATGCCCAAAATCAACCCATAGCCCGTGAAGCCCAACACAAAAGCATCACATCTAAACTCAATGCTAAGTATAGAAATCTTCAAACCCAAACATATCATGGATAAATAAGTGGAGCCCCCAATTGGGTTTGAAACAACCAAGGGATCATCTACCAGACTGGTGTCTAGGTGCAGTGACTCAACTAATGATGATGAAATAAACGAATGCGATGCGCCTGAATCAAACAATGTACGGACAGGATGGTCAAATAGAAAAACCAGACTTTCAACGAAAATAGTTCTACCTCTCTCCTGAATCGGTGGAACCGCGAGAGCCTGTACTTGCCCCCTAGCCTGACCCGGTGCCTTAAGAGCTTGCACCTGTCCTCCTGAGGTAGATCCCGTCCTTTGCCCTTTCTTAGGGCAATCCTTCACTAAGTGCCCTGCTTCGCCACAGTGGAAGCAACCGGTCTTCTTCTTCTTGCGACAATCCTTGCTTAGGTGGCCAGGTGTCCCACAATTGAAACACTTCTTCTTCTTGCCCTTGCCACCGTTGCCTTTCCCACCTTTGCTTTGCTGTTGTTGAGGTCTCTTTTGATCTCCCTTCTTCTCGGGTGCCTTATTAGCATTAGGACCCTTCTCTTCCTCAAACATGAGTGCCATGTCAACTAGCTTCTCAAAGGTGGCCCCCATAGGGATGTGAGTCATAGCCAACCCATGCATCGGTTCATTTAAGCCTTTCACGAACCTCAAAGCCTTCTTCTCCGGTGTATTCACCATGTCTAGGCCAAACCTTGCCAATTGATTAAACTTGTTAACATATTCCTTCACCGAAAGATTTCCTTGCTTTAGAGTCAAGAATCTTTCCATATACAAGTTTTCCTCCGCCCTTGAGAGAAACTTTGCCACAAATCTTTGCTTAAAATCCGCCCAAGAGTCAACGGGGCGTTCTCCATTAGTAACCTCCCACCAGAATGAGGCCTCTCCCTTCATTAACCAAGCAGCCAACTTGACTTTCTTCCCTTCTTCCATCTCAAAGATATCTATCAACTCTTCCACCTCCTTAAGCCAATCTCTAGCCTCCACAAAGGTTTCAGATCCTTGAAAAGGTTTCCCTCCCATAGCTTTAAATTCCTTGCAAGTCTTAGCAAAAGTATCCGTGCGAGGAGGAGGGGGAGGAGGAAGATCGGGTGCTACGGTTGGTGGAGGAATATTCGCTGGACCCGCAGTGGTGGCCCTAGCCTCCATCAATCTCCTATACCATACTGGTACCGTCACACCCTCCGGAAAGTTAAGATCCTCAGCCATGCTGAAACGAAAAAGGAAAGATTCAAAACGGAGAATTCGAAGGATATAGATATGGCTATTGGGGATTATGCTTTTCTTTCAAAAACTTTTCTCTTAAAAGACATGTTTTTGAAAATATCTTTTCCAAAAATGTTTTAGAAAAATAGTTTTCTAAAAATTTTATCTGTTCCGGTAACCTTTGCTCTGATACCACGTGTAACACCCCACGCCCGCTAGGGTCACTCACTAAGGGAATGCCATAGCATCGGTGGAGCATTTTAGTGAATATAGAACAGAAAAATTACAACAAGACAGATATAAATAGTACTTGAAATTCTAAAACATCATCTCATAACAGCGGAAATAAACATGTCTGGTTACATCATAAAACCATGATAAAAGTCAAGTACAACATCTGTCAAAATAAAGAAGTACATAATCCCACTCTCATATACAATAGCCATAAGAAAAGAAAAGATAACTGGATAACTGGAGCTTTACATCTACCCAAGCTCCTCAAGACTGGAAACAGAAATCCGATCAAGCTCTACTACCGCTAGGATCAACCTTAAGTAGGAATGACTGGTGTGGTGCAGTTAGTAATTATCCTTGGGTGGGTAGATGCGTCCTGACGGTTATCTTAGTTTATTCTAAGTCTACCAAGCTGCTTAGTGTAGCCATTCATCCCCAGATATTACCGTAGGTCAAGTTTATGTCTTCTCTGGTTACTTTAATGATTGTATTGTTAAAGTTATAGGACTCACTCAGACTTATGTCTGACCCCGTTGTTTTTATCTTTTTCCCAACCCTCAGGTCCTACGGTGGATCCTAGCGGTAGTAGAGCTTGATCGGATTTCTGTTTCCAGTCTTGAGGAGCTTGGGTAGATGTAAAGCTCCAGTTATCCAGTTATCTTTTCTTTTCTTATGGCTATTGTATATGAGAGTGGGATTATGTACTTCTTTATTTTGACAGATGTTGTACTTGACTTTTATCATGGTTTTATGATGTAACCAGACATGTTTATTTCCGCTGTTATGAGATGATGTTTTAGAATTTCAAGTACTATTTATATCTGTCTTGTTGTAATTTTTCTGTTCTATATTCACTAAAATGCTCCACCGATGCTATGGCATTCCCTTAGTGAGTGACCCTAGCGGGCGTGGGGTGTTACAATTATGGTTTTCCAAACTAGTCGGGATTAGCGAACTACACCGAAGTAATTATTTATTTTATTTCCCAATCCCAGCATATTCATCCCATGGAGAAAAACTGGTAATACTCCATTTCTAACACCACGGTGTTATCGGTAAAATTAATTACCATTTCACGTTCAAATCTAATTAAAGATTTAACTATTGCTTTGGAGCAAAACTGGTGATACTCCATTCTCGATCACCTTTCAGATTTGATAATTTAAATTATCAATTCACTTTCCATCTAATTAAAGATTCATTCAAAACTCCACTTAGTTTTAATCTTCACAAAAATCAATATCCTGTCTTTAACTGGGTTAAAGAACCAATGTCACCTAAAACACGATTCTTGACAAATCCAAATCACATTTGATATTAATTACAAGGCTCTGAATAGAAAATATACCAGTTATATTCAATATCAAATTCTGAAACCAACAAATATTGTATTGGAAATAATGATATAAATATATCTTTCAAATTCCCATAACAATATCTGTATAATCACGGAATCCAACATCGAAATATTCCAAAGACAATTTCGATTCAAATCCACTTCCACTTTATATATATTGGAAATTATGTTCATTTTCAAAACCAATTCAAATTCAATTTATTTATTTCAAAAAAAATTTGATTTTTAATTCTAGTTCAAAACTAGTTCATTTTGATAAAAATCTATTTTTATGTTTTCAAATGTGGAATTTTTCACCCCAGTTCTTTCCAATTCATATATTATGATTTTACACAAATTATTGATATTTTTAATAATTTTATCAAGGCCCGTACAGTCGATTTCCATCAACGGCCATCGAACTGCACTTACAGCGACCTTTTCCAAATTTGTTTTGGACATAATTCCAAATCCAACCGTTAGATTTCAAATTTCTAATATTCATTGGAAAACTCTTTTCGATACGAACCCAACGGTTCCGGCTTTAGGAGAATCTGACGGTCGGATCTCCCGTAAGGTCAATTCGAAGTCAATGGTCTAAATTCACGAACTACCGCAGCGCGACGCGTTCTATTCATGCCATTATATTATATATACTTCGTCGATTTCCTTTTAAAACGTATTATATAAATCATTTTAAATTCGTTTTAAAAACGATTTCAACTTCATTTCAAATTCAAATCAAATTTGAATTTTTTTTCCTTATAAATTCGTTTTAAATTCATTTCAAATTGATTTCAATTCAAATCGATTTTTAATTCAGTTTCAGTTCGTTTTCAATTCAATTTCAATTCGAATTCATTTCTAATCAATTCAATTCGAATTCTATTCTATTCTATTCAATTTCAATTCGATCCGAATTCATTTTAATTTCAATTCAATTCGAATTCTAATTCATTTTAATTTCAATTCAATTCGAATTCTAATTCGTTTTAATTCAATTCGAATTCTAATTCGTTTTAATTCAATTCGAATTCTAATTCGTTTTAATTCAATTTAATTCGAATTTCGTTTCAAAATATTCGATTTTGAAATCACTTTTCAATATTCATTATAAAAACGAATATAATCGATATAAATATCGTTCACGTCAAAATGGCGTCAATCTAATCAACACGGCTTTATATATTTCAATAACTTCGTTATTCTATTCAACACATGAATCTATTTTTCTTTAAACACATGACTAATCTCAACGCATGAGTACTGTCAACACATGACTATTTTTGTTATGTAATATATTTTATAAAATTATGGTATTTATCGTTTGATTTTTAATTGAATTCCAACCGTAAAGTAGTTTCTAATCATAAATATGATAAAGATGTAAATTTTATTATTAAAATATTTTACTCAACACATGAATAGTTTCGTGTGACGATCAGGAATTTCGCTCGGTCCGAACCAGTCGCTAAACCGACCCAGACCGTTCGAAACGCCCTATCGTTTGAGAACAAGACAAAACAGAACGCAAACAGAAGAACATTTCATTGTATATTACAACAATGCATCAGATTACAAGAATATACAGAGTACGAATAAATATTACACAGAAATATCAGAGATTTAAATTACATTTAAATACATAGCAGCGGAAAATAATACAATACACAACTAGAAGGGATATACGGATACAAAGCTTTCCGGATATCGTTCCAGCTGTAAACCAGGATCCTGTGAATATAAATCTGCAAAACCAAAACTACTAGCTGCCCGTGTCAAAATAAGGGCACCCAGAGTTTAGGTTAAAACAATAAACTCCAGGTCAGTCATGTGACTGGTGTGAGAACTAAAACAGTTATTAATCTTTATTTTAAATCATTAGGTAAATCAAGGGACCACGCCGTATAACACGGAACGGGTTTCCTCCCAAGAATACCAGTGCATAAAACAAACAGCGCAATGCTAAATAAATAAAAATGAAGTTGTTATAAGACCCAGGTCCCATCACACAATGCAACGCAGCCGAGGATAGGGTTTTCCCTTATAACAGCCAAAGAATGCTTGATACGTTTAAAACAAATCATTTGATACTATAATAAGTGCATAGTGTATAAAACAACTTCAAATCATAAGTATCAATCATAGGCGGCATGGGTACCATATATCATGTCGCCATATATAGGTTTACAAATAAACCGCAAAGTCACGTATTTGGAAATTGGATTTCCTTCTATGAACCGAGGCAAAAGATAGTCCTCAACCGATTCGAGACGCTCTAGCCCGTGTCTCAGGATCAGAGCTCGAGTGACCCTTGGAGCGACAGGGCCGGTCCACTGATGTGGATTAAACTTAAACCCTGAACACTGCGTTTCCCCACCCTTTGGGGTGTCAATGAGCCAACAAATGACTCCATCGGTTCGAGAACGACCGATATATCCGAGGCGCCTCGCAACAGCAACAACCACATAAGTCAAACCCGTCAGGGCGTGTAAAACCACTGACGCCACTTTTTAGCTAGAAGGAAACGCATGCCCTCCCTGAGGTCCTCTCCCGTTTTTGGTTCACAACCGGGGTGCGAGGCTCGCGAATTCACGTTACACAAAGCTGTGCCACACAGGCTGTGCTTTGATCATCACCACAAGACTTTGCTTTTCAACAGAAGCCTCGATCAATTGCCACTTAGGCATGCCACACAGGCAATTCACTCCATGCGTTTGATATCCATCAATATATAACCCCTGAGCTCGTACGTCTCAGAGAAGGGCGTTAAGCAAGAGAATAAATTCTCCGCCGCCAAACAGATATATATTTAATAGAAATCAATCACATGGACTAAAATCCAATGTCAGACACACAGTCCATTTACAAGTCCGTTCTGGGTCTGAACGAAACCGGAGGCACCTAGTACCCCGCATATCCATCGATCTCCAAGCACGTCTGGACGATCACCAACTGTTTCCATCTTCTTGGGTGTACAGCCCAATCAAGATCATCAGTTATCACCCAAACGACGTGAAGACTTCCGGTCTTCGACCACCGTCTTCATCTTCGACACCACGTCGAATCAGTTATTCAGAATGGGATAAACCCGGTCTTTCTGAATAACTCGCGTATATATTATAAAAGTGTTACACAAACACAACATACGCCTCATCCCAATCCAGAATATTCTTTTATTCAAATATTCCTATACTTTGGGAAAAGTTCCCATTAATTTTATCCAAGATAAATTCTTTAAATTTATTCTATAATCTCCTTTGAATATCAATTCAAACTAGTCGGGATTAGCGAACCACACCGAAGTAATCATTTATTTTATTTCCCAATCCCAACCTATTCATCCCATGAAGTAAAACTGGTAGTACTTCATATCTAACACCACAGTGTTATCGGTAATTCAATTACCATTTCACGTTCAAATCTAATTAAAGATTTAACTATCGCCTGGAGTAAAACTGGTGATACTCCATTCTCGATCTTTTCAATCTAATTAAAGATTCATTAAAACTCCACTTAGTTTTAATCTTCGGCTGGGTTAAAGAATCAGTGTCATTTAAAACACGGTTCACGATAAACCCAAAATCACATTCCATTAATTATTGGGTTAAAGAACGAGTGTTATTTAAAACACTGTTCACGATAAACCCAAAAATCAATATCACTTCAATTCCAATTAAATAACATTCAATTGGTACACTTCATTAAATCTAAATAAAAAGATTTAATCTTTTCACAACTGGGTTCAAGAACAGTGTTAGTGAAGACACCATTCACGACAAACCCAAATCACATTTGATATTCAATACAAGGCTCTGAATAGAAAATATATCGGCTTATATTCAATATCAAATTCTACGATTAACAAATGTCGTATTGAAATAACGATATAAATGTATATCTTTCAAATTCCCATAACAACATCTGTATAATCACGAATTCCAACATCGAAATATTCCGAAGACAATTTCGATTCAAATCCACTCCAATGCAATCATTGGAAATTCTGGTTATTTTCAAAACCCTTTTCAAATTCAATTTATTTATTTAAAAATAAATAGAATTATATTTCTAGTTCAAAACTAGTTCATTTCGATAAAAATCTATTTTTATCTTTTCAAATATGGAGTTTTTCATCCCAATTCTTCACAAATCATTTCTTATGATTTTACACTAATTATTACTATTTTTAATAATTTTATCAAGGCCCGTACAGTCGATTTCCACCAATGGCCATCGAACTGCACTTACAGCGACCTTTTTCAAATTTGGTTTGGACGTAACTCCAAATCCAACCGTTAGATTTCTAATTTATCACACTCGTTAGAAAGCTCTTTTCGATACGAACCCAACGGTTCCGGTTTTAGGAGAATCCGACGGTCGGATCTCCCGTAATGTCCGTTTGAAATCAATGGTCGAAATTCGCGAACTGCCGCGGTGCGGCGCGTTCTATTCAGGCCATTATATTATATATATAATATATATATTTCGTCGATTTCTATTTAAAACGAATTTTATAAATAGTTTTGAATTCGTTTCAAAAACATTTTCAACTTCTATTTCCAATTCAAATCAAAATCGAATTCTTCTTTATAAATTCGTTTTAAAATTCATTTCTATTCAATTCAAATTTCAATTCAATTTGAATTCATTTCAATTCACTTTCAATTCAATTCAAATTCGTTTTCAATTCAATTCATTTCGAAATCGTTGTCAATTCAATTCATTTCGAAATCACTTTCAATTCAATTCGAAATCACTTTCAATTCAATTCATTTCGAAATCACTTTCAATTCAATTCATTTCGAAATCGCTTTCAATTCAATTCATTTCGAAATCGCTTTCAATTCAATTCATTTCGAAATCACTTTCAATTCAATTCGAAATCACTTTCAATTCAATTCATTTCGAAATCACTTTCAATTCAATTCATTTCGAAATCACTTTCAATTCAATTCATTTCGAAATCGCTTTCAATTCAATTCATTTCGAAATCGCTTTCAATTCAATTCATTTCGAAATCGCTTTCAATTCAATTCATTTCGAAATCGTTTTAAAATCGATATAAATATCGTTCACGTCAAAATGGCGTCAATCTAATCAACACGGCTTCATATATTCCTTTATTTTCAAATATTCTATTTCAAATATTTCTTTTTCAAATATTTCTTTTTCAAAATTGGAATGAGGCCCAATCAATTACCATATAAAATTAATTATATGGATTTTCATACAACACATGTATATAATAGCACTGAAAATAATCAACCATCAACCAAAGTGCACTACACTGTATAAGCATCAAATATAGATATTCAACGCTTATAACAGCCTGTCAATCAATCGATCGACATATTTAATCAATCAGGATGAGTGAACTTCAAATTTCATCCCAACACCCGTGTGGGGTTTCAAACAATCAAACACAGATTTTATTTGTGCAATTGGGCGATGTGTAAAAATTATCGACCCAATCCATGTCCTTCAAATAGGTGTACATAAACAAACCGTCTGGTTTGTAAATGAATATTTTATTTTATTCACTTTCACTATATTCATATTCACGTTAAAAATTATATTTTTAACGATAAAACATTTTATTCCAACATATGAATTTCTATTATTCATTTACACAATAAAATGATATTTTTATTTTCTAACATATTTTAGAAAATTTTGGCGGCATAACGGCACGATACTAGAAACGGGACAAGGCCTAGCCTTATCCCCGGTCTAGTGAAGGCCCACGCCATTCACACATCAATCAAATCAATTTCATCTCACCAAACAATTAAATTCAAACAAATAATTCAACTAATCTATGCAACCAAACAAACAAGTCCATGGTCTGTGGACGATTGTGTCAGGTGCTACTAAGCACCGTCTGCATCCTAGTATATATATATAACTAGAAAAAATAAATTGAAAGGTGAGAAATTCTCACATATAGCTATCCAAACATCTCGACTCTTCTTTTGCAGAAGTCTTCGTCGTTTCGCCTTTTTGTCACCTTCGCCCGTATTCTCTACATATGTAAAAATCGAATTTTTACTATGTTATTCAATATATAAAAATCGAATTTTGACTTCGCTACTCAATATATAAAAATCATATTTTTATTTCGAAATTCAATAGATAAAAATCACATTTTTAATTCGAAGTCTAACATATAAAAATCACATTTTTAATTCGAAGTCTAACATATAAAAATCACATTTTTAATTCGTAGATTTCGCCTTTTCTAATATAAAAATCTAATCTATTTCATTTTCAAAATCTAATCTTTTTAACATATGAATTTCTATTTTTACTTCAAAGTTCAATATATAAAAATCGAATTTTTACTTCAAAGTTCAATATATAAAAATCGAATTTTTACTTCAAAGTTCAATATATAAAAATCGAATTTTTACTTCGACTTTAAATATCTAAAAATCTGATTTTTACTTCTTGAAGCTCAAATCCTTTTTCTCTTTAAAGATTTTACTTTTAAACAAAATCAGTTTTTAAAAACATAAAAATCAGTTTTTTTTCTTTAAACAAAATCAGTTTTTAAAATATAAAAAAATCGTTTTTTGTCTTTAAACCAAATCAGTTTTTAAATCCTTTTCAAATCAGTTTTAAAATGCTTTTCAAATCAGTTTTTAAATCCTTTTCAAAATCAATTCAGTTTTTAATCCTTAAAAAAAACTATTTTAAAATCTTCTTAAAAAAAACGGTTTCTTAAATCCTTTAAAATCAGAATCTAAAAACATAAAAATCAGTTTTTAAATGTTTTATTAAATCAGAATTCAAAGATGAAAATAAAATAAAATAAATTTACCTGCGAAGAAAAGGGGGGGGGGGCTCGATGGTGTTCGTCGAAGAGGGGGGCGTGGGGTTTAGGGCGGCGGTCTCGAATCTGAGGGGGGGGGGTCTCGTCGGTTGTTCGCAGAGGGAAGGGGGGGTGCGGTGAACGGATGGGGTCTGATGGTCGGGGCTCGAGCGGCTACTGGTGGCGGCTTCATCGGAGGAGGGACGAGCTCCTCCGTCCCCCTTTTCCCCCTTTTTTTTTTCTTTTATGATTTCTGATTTAATCAGGGGGGGGCCAACGGGTTTTAAGGAGAGGATTTCCCCCTTTTTTTTATATATATATTATTTAATTATTTTATTATTTTAAAAGTTGACTTTTACATACGACCCCTAAACGAGGTCCACCGCCTGTCGTCCATACCGTTTTACCCCCATTCCGAACTCAATGGGATATGCCACGTGGGCTGATTCGACTGTTTGAATCAGTTTCCGTTTAATTTACATTTAAATCATTATATTGAATTTTAAACGTACATTTCAAATTACCGGGGCCACGTACTAACTAGAAAAATTCCCGAAAAATATTTTCTAGCTTCGTATTGACGATACGGTCCTAACAAAACTAGTTTCGTCGAATTCTGAGATCGTTGGAAAAATGGCCAATTTCCAGTCGATTAAAATCAACTGAAATGGTCAAAACACGTTTTCCTTTGCCACGCTCACATATTGATTCGAAAAATTATGAAATTTGAAATCTAGTAATAATTCAACATCACGGACCCAACAAAACTGGTTTCGTCGAAATCCGAGGTCATTTGCAAAATGTCCATTTTTAAGGGCCTGAATTCCATAGCGACTATTCAGAATTTTCAACTGGACATATCTTTTGATTCCCGCTACGAACTTTTGATTTTTCGGATTCGTTGGAAAGATATTCACTATTAGATTCCATTATTTTTGGTTTCACTAAAATCCAGATTGTTTTACACCCGGTACATTCAATTGAAGTTTGAAATCGAATCATCGAACTACCGCGCCATTTTCAATTCCTTTTATAATTATATATAATTATTTATATTCTAACGACGACGCGTATAATATATACGTTCGATTTCTATTCAAAATAAATTTCTCGTCGATATTATTTAAAATAATCTATTTTAAATAATCAAAATTCGCTAAAATTGCCAAAATAAAAATTTTAAACTGACCCAGATTTTCGGGTTGTTACAATCTCCCCCACTTAAAACTTTTCGTCCCCGAAAAGGAACAAAGCCGAAAGTGGTTTGATTAATCAGCTCTACGTTCGATCTGGCTTCCATTCTCCAACTGTTCAGTTTCTGAGAATTTTCAAATTCTTCAAAAATTTGGCTAACACCCTAAATTTTCGAAAAATTTCGCCATAACCTCCCCTGCACCGGGAGCATCGGGGAATTTCAAATAGCTTCCCCAGTCCTTCAGATCTCAAAAAGAAAAAGAAAAAGCCAAGCGGCTAGCCAATAGGCTCATAAAATCATCATCACCAAAACAAAACAGGAAATTATGTAGTAAACATGTACCTATTTGTCGGGCAAACAAATTTTATTCTCTGCTCTAGCCTCCTTGCTATGACCTGTTCAATGTAAGTACAAGTATATGCAAGCAAATGCGACCAAATTTCAATATAAGTCAATATTTGATTCAATTAGGCTAAATGGTTCAAAATTATCAACCAAATAAACAAACAACACAAATATCAATCAATTAGTGAATTAGAGTTTCAAATTCATAATTTTGATACATATCCTAAAAATCAGATTTTTGATGCCAAATCACAACAATGAATTCTAGCTATATTAGTTTTGGTTCTCACACCAGTCTAATGGAAATATATAGAAAATCACACCTTCGAAACTCGAACATAAATGTTGATGATGCGATCGCTATCATCAATATCATCTCCGGGCGACTAGGGTGTGGTGCTATATCTATCCAATATATTATGACTTTGAATATACGTTTGCAAGGCGTATATGCAAATTCTTTATATACTGAATTGTCCACATCAATATAAATAAATAACCAAATACGAATAATTGATTTAAATTTCAAAACAAGATTTGTTTTCATTTTCAAAAATATACTCTTCACACTCGTTCTAGGACACTACTGATCCCATCTCTAACGAGTCATTCTAATTGGATATTACTAATCCAATATCTGATGAATTCTTTCGTAAGGTTCTAATGTGCCTTGTTCTCTGCTTTGTAAACCAAAGCTCTGATACCACGTGTGACGATCAGGAATTTCGCTCGGTCCGAACCAGTCGCTAAACCGACCCAGACCGTTCGAAATGCCCTATCGTTTGAGAACAAGACAAAACAGAACGCAAACAGAAGAACATTTCATTGTATATTACGATAATGCATCAGATTACAAGAATATGCAGAGTAAGAATAAATATTACACAGAAATATCAGAGATTTAAATTACATTTAAATACATAGCAGCGGAAAATAATACAATACACAACTAGAAGGGATATACGGATACAAAGCTTTCCGGATATCGTTCCAGCTGTAAACCAGGATCCTGTGAATATAAATCTGCAAAACCAAAACTACTAGCTGCCCGTGTCAAAATAAGGGCACCCAGAGTTTAGGTTAAAACAATAAACTCCAGGTCAGTCATGTGACTGGTGTGAGAACTAAAACAGTTATTAATCTTTATTTTAAATCATTAGGTAAATCAAGGGACCACGCCGTATAACACGGAACGGGTTTCCTCCCAAGAATACCAGTGCATAAAACAAACAGCGCAATGCTAAATAAATAAAAATGAAGCTGTTATAAGACCCAGGTCCAATCACACAATGCAACGCAGCCGAGGATAGGGTTTTCCCTTATAACAGCCAAAGAATGCTTGATACGTTTAAAACAAATCATTTGATACTATAATAAGTGCATAGTGTATAAAACAACTTCAAATCATAAGTATCAATCATAGGCGGCATGGGTACCATATATCATGTCGCCATATATAGGTTTACAAATAAACCGCAAAGTCACGTATTTGGAAATTGGATTTCCTTCTATGAACCGAGGCAAAAGATAGTCCTCAACCGATTTGAGATGCTCTAGCCCGTGTCTCAGGATCAGAGCTCGAGTGACCCTTGGAGCGACAGGGCCGGTCCACCGATGTGGATTAAACTTAAACCCTGAACACTGCGTTTCCCCACCCTTTGGGGTGTCAATGAGCCAACAAATGACTCCATCGGTTCGAGAACGACCGATATATCCGAGGCGCCTCGCAACAGCAACAACCACATAAGTCAAACTCGTCAGGGCGTGTAAAACCACTGACGCCACTTTTTAGCTAGAAGGAAACGCATGCCCTCCCTGAGGTCCTCTCCCGTTTTTGGTTCACGACCGGGGTGCGAGGCTCACGAATTCACGTTACACAAAGCTGTGCCACACAGGCTGTGCTTTGATCATCACCACAAGACTTTGCTTTTCAACAGAAGCCTCGATCAATTGCCACTTAGGCATGCCACACAGGCAATTCACTCCATGCGTTTGATATCCATCAATATATAACCCCTGAGCTCGTACGTCTCAGAGAAGGGCGTTAAGCAAGAGAATAAATTCTCCGCCGCCAAACAGATATATATTTAATAGAAATCAATCACATGGACTAAAATCCAATGTCAGACACACAGTCCATTTACAAGTCCGTTCTGGGTCTGAACGAAACCGGAGGCACCTAGTACCCCGCATATCCATCGATCTCCAAGCACGTCTGGACGATCACCAACTGTTTCCATCTTCTTGGGTGTACAGCCCAATCAAGATCATCAGTTATCACCCAAACGACGTGAAGACTTCCGGTCTTCGACCACCGTCTTCATCTTCGACACCACGTCGAATCAGTTATTCAGAATGGGATAAACCCGGTCTTTCTGAATAACTCGCGTATATATTATAAAAGTGTTACACAAACACAACATACGCCTCATCCCAATCCAGAATATTCTTTTATTCAAATATTCCTATACTTTGGGAAAAGTTCCCATTAATTTTATCCAAGATAAATTCTTTAAATTTATTCTATAATCTCCTTTGAATATCAATTCAAACTAGTCGGGATTAGCGAACCACACCGAAGTAATCATTTATTTTATTTCCCAATCCCAACCTATTCATCCCATGAAGTAAAACTGGTAGTACTTCATATCTAACACCACAGTGTTATCGGTAATTCAATTACCATTTCACGTTCAAATCTAATTAAAGATTTAACTATCGCCTGGAGTAAAACTGGTGATACTCCATTCTCGATCTTTTCAATCTAATTAAAGATATATTAAAACTCCACTTAGTTTTAATCTTCGGCTGGGTTAAAGAATCAGTGTCATTTAAAACACGGTTCACGATAAACCCAAAATCACATTCCATTAATTATTGGGTTAAAGAACGAGTGTTATTTAAAACACTGTTCACGATAAACCCAAAAATCAATATCACTTCAATTCCAATTAAATATCATTCAATTGGTACACTTCATTAAATCTAAATAAAAAGATTTAATCTTTTCACAAATGGGTTCAAGAACAGTGTTAGTGAAGACACCATTCACGACAAACCCAAATCACATTTGATATTCAATACAAGGCTCTGAATAGAAAATATATCGGCTTATATTCAATATCAAATTCTACGATTAACAAATGTCGTATTGAAATAACGATATAAATGTATATCTTTCAAATTCCCATAACAACATCTGTATAATCACGAATTCCAACATCGAAATATTCCGAAGACAATTTCGATTCAAATCCACTCCAATGCAATCATTGGAAATTCTGGTTATTTTCAAAACCCTTTTCAAATTCAATTTATTTATTTAAAAATAAATAGAATTATATTTCTAGTTCAAAACTAGTTCATTTCGATAAAAATCTATTTTTATCTTTTCAAATATGGAGTTTTTCATCCCAATTCTTCACAAATCATTTCTTATGATTTTACACAAATTATTACTATTTTTAATAATTTTATCAAGGCCCGTACAGTCGATTTCCACCAATGGCCATCGAACTGCACTTACAGCGACCTTTTTCAAATTTGATTTGGACGTAACTCCAAATCCAACCGTTAGATTTCTAATTTATCACACTGGTTAGAAAGCTCTTTTCGATACGAACCCAACGGTTCCGGTTTTAGGAGAATCCGACGGTCGGATCTCCCGTAATGTCCGTTTGAAATCAATGGTCGAAATTCGCGAACTGCCGCGGCGCGGCGCATTCTATTCAGGCCATTATATTATATATATAATATATATATTTCGTCGATTTCTATTTAAAACGAATTTTATAAATAGTTTTGAATTCGTTTCAAAAACATTTTCAACTTCTATTTCCAATTCAAATCAAAATCGAATTCTTCTTTATAAATTCGTTTTAAAATTCATTTCTATTCAATTCAAATTTCAATTCAATTTGAATTCATTTCAATTCACTTTCAATTCAATTCGAATTCGTTTTCAATTCAATTCATTTCGAAATCGTTGTCAATTCAATTCATTTCGAAATCACTTTCAATTCAATTCGAAATCACTTTCAATTCAATTCATTTCGAAATCACTTTCAATTCAATTCATTTCGAAATCCCTTTCAATTCAATTCATTTCGAAATCGCTTTCAATTCAATTCATTTCGAAATCGCTTTCAATTCAATTCATTTCGAAATCACTTTCAATTCAATTCGAAATCACTTTCAATTCAATTCATTTCGAAATCACTTTCAATTCAATTCATTTCGAAATCGCTTTCAATTCAATTCATTTCGAAATCGCTTTCAATTCAATTCATTTCGAAATCGCTTTCAATTCAATTCATTTCGAAATCACTTTCAATTCAATTCGAAATCACTTTCAATTCAATTCATTTCGAAATCACTTTCAATTCAATTCATTTCGAAATCGCTTTCAATTCAATTCATTTCGAAATCGTTTTAAAATCGATATAAATATCGTTCACGTCAAAATGGCGTCAATCTAATCAACACGGCTTCATATATTCCTTTATTTTTAAATATTCTATTTCAAATATTTCTTTTTCAAATATTTCTTTTTCAAAATTGGAATGAGGCCCAATCAATTACCATATAAAATTAATTATATGGATTTTCATACAACACATGTATATAATAGCACTGAAAATAATCAACCATCAACCAAAGTGCACTACACTGTATAAGCATCAAATATAGATATTCAACGCTTATAACAGCCTGTCAATCAATCGATCGACATATTTAATCAATCAGGATGAGTGAACTTCAAATTTCATCCCAACACCCATGTGGGGTTTCAAACAATCATACACAGATTTTATTTGTGCAATTGGGCGATGTGTAAAATTTATCGACCCAATCCATGTCCTTCAAATAGGTGTACATAAACAAACCGTCTGGTTTGTAAATGAATATTTTATTTTATTCACTTTCACTATATTCATATTCACGTTAAAAATTATATTTTTAACGATAAAACATTTTATTCCAACATATGAATTTCTATTATTCATTTACACAATAAAATGATATTTTTATTTTCTAACATATTTTAGAAAATTTTGGCGGCATAACGGCACGATACTAGAAACGGGACAAGGCCTAGCCTTATCCCCGGTCTAGTGAAGGCCCACGCCATTCACACATCAATCAAATCAATTTCATCTCACCAAACAATTAAATTCAAACAAATAATTCAACTAATCTATGCAACCAAACAAACAAGTCCATGGTCTGTGGACGATTGTGGCGGGTGCTACTAAGCACCGTCTGCATCCTAGTATATATATATAACTAGAAAAATTAAATTGAAAGGTGAGAAATTCTCACATATAGCTATCCAAACATCTCGACTCTTCTTTTGCAGAAGTCTTCGTCGTTTCGCCTTTTTGTCACCTTCGCCCGTATTCTCTACATATGTAAAAATCGAATTTTTACTATGTTATTCAATATATAAAAATCGAATTTTGACTTCGCTACTCAATATATAAAAATCATATTTTTATTTCGAAATTCAATAGATAAAAATCACATTTTTAATTCGAAGTCTAACATATAAAAATCACATTTTTAATTCGAAGTCTAACATATAAAAATCACATTTTTAATTCGTAGATTTCGCCTTTTCTAATATAAAAATCTAATCTATTTCATTTTCAAAATCTAATCTTTTTAACATATGAATTTCTATTTTTACTTCAAAGTTCAATATATAAAAATCGAATTTTTACTTCAAAGTTCAATATATAAAAATCGAATTTTTACTTCAAAGTTCAATATATAAAAATCGAATTTTTACTTCGACTTTAAATATCTAAAAATCTGATTTTTACTTCTTGAAGCTCAAATCCTTTTTCTCTTTAAAGATTTTACTTTTAAACAAAATCAGTTTTTAAAAACATAAAAATCAGTTTTTTTTTCTTTAAACAAAATCAGTTTTTAAAATATATAAAAATCGTTTTTTGTCTTTAAACCAAATCAGTTTTTAAATCCTTTTCAAATCAGTTTTAAAATGCTTTTCAAATCAGTTTTTAAATCCTTTTCAAAATCAATTCAGTTTTTAATCTTTAAAAAAACTGTTTTAAAATCTTCTTAAAAAAAAGTTTCTTAAATCCTTTAAAATCAGAATCTAAAAACATACAAATCAGTTTTTAAATGTTTTATAAAATCAGAATTCAAAGATGAAAATAAAATAAAATAAATTTACCTGCGAAGAAAAGGGGGGGGGCTCGATGGTGTTCGTCGAAGAGGGGGGCGTGGGGTTTAGGGCGGCGGTCTCGAATCTGAGGGGGGGGGGGGTCTCGTCGGTTGTTCGCAGAGGGAAGGGGGGGGGGGTGCGGTGAACGGATGGGGTCTGATGGTCGGGGCTCGAGCGGCTACTGGTGGCGGCTTCATCGGAGGAGGGACGAGCTCCTCCGTCCCCCTTTCCCCCCCCCCTTTTTTTTTCTTTTATGATGTCTGATTTAATCAGGGGGGGGGGCAACGGGTTTTAAGGAGAGGATTTCCCCCTTTTTTTATATATATATTATTTAATTATTTTATTATTTTAAAAGTTGACTTTTACATACGACCCCTAAACGAGGTCCACCGCCTGTCGTCCATAGCGTTTTACACCCATTCCGAACTCAATGGGATATGCCACGTGGGCTGATTCGACTGTTTGAATCAGTTTCCGTTTAATTTACATTTAAATCATTATATTGAATTTTAAACGTACATTTCAAATTACCGGGGCCACATACTAACAAGAAAAATTCTCGAAAAATATTTTCTAGCTTCTTATTGACGATACGGTCCTAACAAAACTAGTTTCGTCGAATTCTGAGACCGTTGGGAAAATGGCCAATTTCCAGTCGATTAAAATCAACTGAAATGGTCAAAACACGTTTTCCTTTGCCACGCTCACATATTGATTCGAAAAATTATGAAATTTGAAATCTAGTAATAATTCAACATCACGGACCCAACAAAACTGGTTTCGTCGAAATCCGAGGTCATTTGCAAAATGTCCATTTTTAAGGGCCTGAATTCCATAGCGACTATTCAGAATTTTCAACTGGACATATCTTTTGATTCCCGCTACGAACTTTTGATTTTTCGGATTCGTTGGAAAGATATTCACTATTAGATTCCATTATTTTTGGTTTCACTAAAATCCGGATTGTTTTGCACCCGGTACATTCAATTGAAGTTTGAAATCCAATCATCGAACTACCGCGCCATTTTCAATTCCTTTTATAATTATATATAATTATTTATATTCTAACGACGACGCGTATAATATACACGTTCGATTTCTATTCAAAATAAATTTCTCGTCGATATTATTTAAAATAATCTATTTTAAATAATCAAAATTCGCTAAAATTGCCAAAATAAAAATTTTAAACTGGCCCAGATTTTCGGGTTGTTACATTTCTACCCCTGAATATTCTCAACACATGAGCATCGTCAACACATGACTATTTTTATATTCTAATATTATTTATTTTCCCAATTGGAATGAGGCCCAATCAATTACCATATAATGTTAATTATATGGTTTCCATACAACACGTGTATATAATAGCAACGATAAATAATCAACCATCATCCAAAGTGCACCACACAACTGCATAAGCATCAAATATAAATAATTAACGCTTATAACATCATGTCAATCAATTGATCGACATACAACTAATTATTGGGATTAGTGTATGTCGTATTTTATCCCAATACCCGTGTGGGGTTTCAAATCAACAAACACAGATTTTTGTTTATTCACATACCCGTTAAAAATTATATTTTTAACGATAAAATATTTTTAACTATATAGATATTTTATTTCATTTCACATCACACAATCAATTTTCACCACAACAAACAATCAAACATACAAGCCATCCGTGGTCTGTGGACGACAGGTGTCGTGTGCTACTAAGCACCGTCTGCATCCTAGTATATAATTTAAACTAGAAAAGAAAATTTAAAGTGAGAAGTTCTCACCCAAGCTAAACCAAACGCCACAACTCTTCATATGTAGGAATCTTCGTCGTGCCCGCCCTTTGTCAATTTCATTGTCCGTCGCTACTACATATATAAAAACCACATTTTTATTTCACTACATATAGGAAAATTCTACTTTTATCCCATTCTAAATATTGTTTTATACATACGATGTAACACCCCACACCCGTTAGTGTCACTCACAAAGGGAATGCACTAAGTTCTGTGGAGCATTTAGGGTAAAAGATGCAGATAAATTACAAGATAGACAGAAATTAAACAGCGGAAAATAAAACTTTGCTTTATTGATAAAATAGTTTGTACAATGGTTTCTTTACAATATCAGAGTATAATCTGTCTTACAAAATAAAGAAGCATAAAAACAACATTTATATTCCCCGATTTTAGCAAGAGCCAGCCATAGCATCTGAAAAGAGAATCCAAGCAAACTTCGACAAATCTTCAAGCTGGGAAAGAGTGGCAGTCCAACTTAACCTGAGCTAAATTATTCCCTCCTTTACTACCTGGGGGGGGGAAACGGAAGAAAAGAAGACGAAAGAAAAACAGAGTCAGACATAAAGCCTGAGTAAGTTCAGTAACTTCTAGTATGTGAACATGGAAAACAAAACGACATGAATTAACTGAATACAAGATTATACCATGACGACAGGGTCAACAAGATTAGACAAGGTAATCACAAGATATGCTAAGATAAGATAAACTGGATACGCTTTAATACTTTCGCTGCTTCTCTATTTCCTTGTTATACTGGTTTCTATATCTCTGCACCACCTAACTAGTGTCCCAACTAGTAACGATAACGCGATCCCAATCCCTGTATTTTCCATCGCCTTCAGGCATCCATTTATTAGTTGTTACCTAGATCTAATCTAGGGTTTTCTATCCACTGCTTTCTAGATTTAACTATAGTTTTACGCTATCTGCTGAACGCTTTTCGAGTTCAGGGTTTATGCCACCTAGTCCAACTAGGGATTACGCTACCTGTCGAACAATGCCCCCAAGTCTAGGACACACTACCTAGAGTGGTATATGTTCCTAGGCTTCCCCACGTTTGTATCGCGAATCGTTATCGCTTGTCTAGATGCACATGTCCTGTAATGTGCGATCCGAGTCCTGTGACAGGGCAAATCAAGGAATACAGAACTCGGTCGGGAGCTTTCAGATATCTGCCGATGCAGATGCTAAGGTCTGTTTTTACTCCCGTGGCTATGGTCCCACTTGACCCCTCCCTCGGCTAATGAAAGGCACACCTTGTAAAATGAGAACTATACGCCGGCCCCCGGTGCCCCACTATCCTATGGCCATCCGCAACCATAACTAGATAGCAAGAATATGGTCTTTTGGAGTTCTCCGCCTTTCCGCTTCACGTATCTCGATTGACTCAAGATGGATGGTAGACGACGAGTTGCTATCACAGGGCTACCATCTTCTCGCCGAATCACGCTGGTCCATCCTAGTCTTTAGGTTGCCACATATATATTGCAACCAAGGCATACCCTCGGTTCTTCTAACGCAGACCTTAACCTCTGTGAGCCCAGGATGATCATCTGCATCCTCACAGAGGGATACCAAGAGTACCCTCACGTCCCCTCGAAGCCTCGGGCTTCGTAACCCAATTCGTTGGAGCCTTCTTAAAACCAGATGGATGTCTGCTCCTTCGTGTTATACTAAGAATTACTACTTAGTTCTACTAACTAAGGTTTACCACTTAGTTTCCAAATTCCTTGTTTTCTTAACTAAGTTTTACTACTTAGTCCCTTTTTCAACTGAGGTCTACTACTTAGTTTTCTTTCTCGCCAGGTTGGGTTGGTTAAGTGTATTTAGTCGATTCAAGCTATCTTAACCCTCTTCCCTTATCCTATTACACTGGTTAAGTGTTATCCCTTCATGCTTTTTACTTAACCCTATTCATTTATCATATTCTGATGGTTAAGCGTTCAAGTTTACTTAACCCTATGGTCTAGTCCAGTTAACATATTAATTTGGCTAAGTGTATTACTTAACCCCAACCTCTAGTCTAATTAACATGTTAAATTGGCTAAGTGTATTAACTTTACTTAACCCCACCTTCTAGTCTAGTCAACATGTTAATTTGGCTAAGTATTCCCATGGACTTAACCCTCTCATTCTAGCTTTAACTGTGCTAAGTTGGTTAAGTGTTCCTTAACCTTCCCATTCTAGCTTAACCGTGTTAGGTTGGTTAAGTGTTCCTATGGACTTAACTCTCCCATTCTTGTTCTAGCTTTAATTAATAAATTAAAGCCGCAACCTCTCACATTAGACAGATATTGCTGCGGTTACTGGATGTGCCTGTCGGTTCCGGGCAGGTTTACACCGCAACTCAGTCTAACCTCGGGTTAGGCATATTCATGTTTTCTAAGTTCAAAGGGTTTTTGATTAATTTCCAAATCTGGTTTTGAAAACAACCATCCCGTCCTTCGGATCAGTTAGGGATAGCCAGGGAGGGCAGGAAACTTGTATTTTCCAAACCCAAGCCTAGACACTATCCTCTCTGTCACCCTAGAACCTTCTGGTCTATGTGTTACAAAAAGGGATGTTATCAAAATACTTTTCTTTTGTTTATAAATTGTTAACAATTTATTTCAAAAGCCCATTTCCCCTTTTTAGACAAATTTGGCCTATATTTATTTGTCAAGCCTACTAGTATACTTATATTCTAGGCCCAAGTCCTAACCCAACATGCAGTTTAGGCCATTTCCTATTTCATTGCCGAAACTAGATTAAATATCCTAGTTTATAATTTATGGCCACAACTTAACCAAGTTACATATTTTGTGGTAAATGAACAATTTAACATTTATGACGAATTCTATAAGTAAATTACTCCTAAATTACTTATTTCATTACTACTCTTTTAATGTACATTGTCACATTTATTATTATGGCCTATTCTCTCTTATTTATCATATTTATACTTTTTGGTATGTAAATTATACCAAATTTAGTGTCGCTAACCATAATTTATTCTAAACATGACAATTGCTCACAATTATGAATAAATTCAAAATTGTGCTAATATACTTATTCCAAATCAACCTTAATTAACCCAATCTTGGTTTAACATCCTAATTCACAATTTATGGCAAAACTAGAATTATTTTTCTAGTTTACATTTTATGCCTAAAATTTAGCTTACTTACTAATGCTAAATTTAATATGTCAAAATCACATATTCCCTAATCCATGTCAAATTTCCCCGTTTTCATTTTAATATGCATGTCATAATACATATTCCAAATTATGCCAATTTCCAAGTTTACAATTACGTTCATATTCATTTCCATGTTTTTCCCCAAATCGCATTCCCACCGTTCGAATAATCGTGATTCAACCTAGATTATAAATAAATCTAGATTCGTAGATAAAAAGGGAATGAATCAAAATGACAAGAAGGAATAATTGACATAAAAAGATTTGGATAACAATGTAGGTTCAAGAATATGGGTAGACCTAACTAAATAGGTAAATTCCCACTGTCTTAAAACCAAAGAATGGGCAAAATAGGTTCAAGAACGTGGGTAGACCTAACTTAATAGGTAAATTCCCACTGTCTTAAAACCAAAGAAAAAACCAAGGAACAGGTAGAATAAATAATTGGGTTTAGACCCAATTTCACAATCACCAAACTAAAGCAATATTTTCCTAATCATGAATCATGGGTGTCAAAATCACAATTGTCCTCATTATGTCATAAGCAATAGTTTATGTCTAATTCAAAGGCTTATGTTCTTAGTCATAAGTAATGTCCATGGTCATAGGCAATATAGGCGATGTTCATAGTCCAAAAGGGAAAATAATTCCCATAGTCCTAAGTCATTGTCATAGGCAATGTTTATATGTCCCAAAATCAAAGGCTTATGTCATAGTCCAAAGGCATATGCTTTCAAAGGCCACAGTTCTATAGTCATAGTCACGGTTACAGTCTTATTTGTCCTCGAATCATAACAGTTCTTAATTCAGTCCAAGAGTATAAACACAGATTCGAAGAGAGAGAGAGAGAGAGAGACTTGGCATATTCCTTTATTCCTTTAATTTCATGTCACAAATAAAACAAAATATTCAGATCTAGAAATAACCAACTTACAGAAAATAGATCTAGAAAAGAAGGAAAGCGTGGCTATGATTCGTGCGTCGTTGCTTGAAACTTGTTTGAGCTAGCCTTTGAATTCTTCACTTGAAACTTTGATTTGAATCCCTCCTTAAAAGTCTTTTAGCAGCATCTCCTCGTCTTGAATCATATTTTATTTTATTTATTTAAGAAAATTTAGAAGAGGGGAAGAAGCCATGAATCTTAGCAGCATAAGGATAGAAGAGAATTGGTGCAAAGAGAATGAAGACTAGGGCTGTTTATATAGCTGCTCAAGACCTTATCGTACACGCAGCGCTGAGTCAGCATTGAACCTAGTTAAGAAAATAGTCCAGGTACGTAGATGAATCTAGCCAAACCTTATCATACACGCAGTGCTGAGTCAGCATTGGGTCCCACAAGCTATTTTGGCGTAAAAGTTTGATTTTCAAACTTTTGAATTTCTGGAATTTATTTAACTGTTTTATTCACATGAAATATTCTTATATGTATACAATTCCTCTAACGACCATTTTACGCGTATATATATACGCACAACTTTCATTTTATTTTCAAAATTCAAATGATGTTGCCATATTTCATTGACTGTAGCCTTATCTTGAATTTTATCTTTCGTATACATATATTTTTGCATATATATATATATATATTTATATTCTCATATGTATATATATATATTCTTTATTTCCTTATATGTACGTTCTTATCCTTTCAAATTTTGAATTTGTATACGTACATATATTTGCATGTTCAGTTGGCCCTCGCTAAAACAAAGATAAAAAATTATGCCGCCGCCGGGGTTCGAACCCCCGACCTCCATGCTACAAATCCAATGCCTTAACCAACTGAGCTACAGAGGCTTTTGTTAATAAGTCTTAGAACAATAATAATTATTGTTCTCTCCTTACTTCTCTTTTTCATGTTAGTTACAATACTTAAATTAAAAAGAGAAGTAAGGAGAGAACAATAATTATTATTGTTCTAAATAATAATTATAGTGCATACGACAGAATTTATATTTTTATCTAACTAAAAATAATATTTTTATGTCGCTATTCATTATAGAAACCATATTTTCCTATCGCTAATGAATATATAAAAATCGAATTTTTACTTTGCTAATGCATATATAAAAATCGAATTTTTACTTTACTACACATATAAAAATTATATTTTTATTCTTTACATAATATAAAAATTATATTTTTACTATCTCTACTATATAAAAATCATATTTTTATACTACTAAAGATCAAATTTTTATAATTAAAAATCTATTATCTTTTAGTTTAAATATCAAATCTTTCATTATTTAAAAATCGAATCTTTATAGTGACGTTCCTATCATAAAATTCAAACCATTATAATGATAAAAATCAAATCTTTTTATATTTTAAAAATCCCATCTTTCTTTAATTCTCTAACCTATATATGAAAATCGTATTTTTCTATAGATAAAATTATATTTTTCAATATTTAAAGATTCAATCTTTTCCTATTTAAACTATTTTTATACTTATATATATATATATATATTTCATTTTAAAACCATTAACATATATAAAAATCAGAAGAAAACTATATTATCAAAAGAAAAACTGATTTTAATTACAAACATTTAATTTAAACTAAATGAACAAATAAAAACTAACCTTTTCTTGTGAAAAATAAAGGATTTCGGTTGTAGGAGGGCCCATGGTCGGGCTGATTGTCAGAGAGGGCGGCGAAGGGGTTGCTGAGGCATGGGGGTTGGTGCAGGCGATCCGCGGTGGGGCCAGGCGGTGGCTGAAGTGGTGGTTTGCGTGCGATTTGAGGAAGGGGGAGGGCGCGGTGGGTGGCTTCTTGTGAGATGGAGGTTCACGGGGCTGGGGCTGTCGCGGTTTTGGGGGTTCAGGGGATTGGGGTTCGAGAGGGGGCGATCGATTTAGAAGAGGGGGGAGGGGGAGAGGAAGAAGCGGTAGGAGAAGGCAGGTCGAGGGGTGGGAGGCGCGCTCGACGGTGGTGGCCCCTCCCTGGCGGCGCGATGGACGGTGGGGCGGCGCTCCGCCCCCTTTCCCTTTCTTTCTTCTTTTTTTATTTTTTTTATTTCTTTTTTTCTTCGATTGAACGACCCGGGGGGGTATAGGAGAGAGAATGTTTTTTTTATATTAATTTATATTATTTAATTTCAAAAAGTTGACTTTTTAATTCGACCTCTAAACGAGGCCCTCCGCCTGTCGTCCATAGCTAATTACCCCCATTCCAAACACAATGGGATATGTACCGGAAGCTGATTCAACTGTTTCGATCAGTTTTCGTCAAAATCAAAATATAACTCTATATATTGAATTTGAACGCGCATTTCAATTTACCGGGGCCATATACTAACTCGAAAAATCCCAGCAAAATATTTCTAGCCTCGTATTGATGATACGGTCCTAACAAAACTAATTTCGTCGAATTCTGAGACCGTTTGAATAATGGCCATTTTCTGGTCGATTAAATTCAACTGAAACTGGTCAAACACGTTTTCCTTTGCCACGCTCACATATTGATTCGAAAAATTACGAAATTTGAAACCTAGCAATAACTTGACATCACAGATCCAACAAAAGTGGTTTCGTCAAAATCCGAGGTCGTTTGCAAAATTCCCATTTTTAAGGGCCTAAATTCCATAGCGACTATTCTAAATTTTCAACTGGACATATCTTTTGATTCCTGCTATGAAATTTCAATTTTTCCAATTCGTTGGAAAGATATCCTCAAATAGATTCTAATATTTTTGGTTTCACTAAAATCCGGTTTGTTATGCACCCGGTATGTTCAATTGAAATTTGAAATCGAATTATCGAACTACCGTGCCATTTTCAATTCCTTTTATAATTATATATATAATTATTTGTATTCTAACGACGTCGTATATAAATATATACGTTCGAATTCTATTTAAAATAAATTTCTCGTTGTTATTATTTAAAATAATTCATTTTAAATGATCAAAGTTCGCTAAAATTGCCAAAATAAAATTTTTAAATTGGCTCGCATTTCCGGGTTATTACAGCAGAACTGAAGGTTGTTTACGTAACCAATAAAGCCGTTATTCTATCAAACTTAACTCCAAATTTAACTCTATAAGTTATATATGTATATCTCCGAACTAGTATTGATTCCTCGATCTCTTAGTACGGACACTGATCAGGCTTATTTGATCACAAAACTCTAAATTTCCTTGCATGGCTCACAACAATGATAGGAAACACAAGCAACTCACCATGAACCCTCATCCAGGTTTGTCTTCAAACATCGAGTGATAAACCCTTTGCCGTATTGGTGTAAACACACCTCAAGTTTTGCACTCGATTGAATAATTTCGAGGAAATGATCCACATAAACTTATGTAGTTATTCCTATAAGTTTTCCTTCTTTACCCTATCCAAATATTTCATCTGTAACTTAAGCATATACCAGAATTTATCGACTGTCCAAAATCGTCAAGAATTCCAATTTCTTGCCTTAACCCAATTGGTCTATGTATTTTTTTAAGTTTTTCAGCTTTTTAGTTTCCTAAAAATTTCCCAATTATTGAACTTTTCTAATGCTTTAATTTTTTGAAAAATTTCGCCATAACCTCCTTTTTGCGGCTCAATAGGTACAACTTCGAAACACCTCTACGGGCACTCGCCAGTCAAAAAGAAAATTGAAAAGCCGAGTGGCTTGCCAAATAGGCTCATAAAATCATCAAACACGATTAATAGTGTAAACATGTACCTTTTAGATGAGTATCCACATTTATTTCCTACGTCCATTCAATAACCTGTTCAATATATATACATATATATATACACACATATATATATATATATATATGTCCAATTCCAACTAATTTTCAAATCAATTCAACATTAACATTTAATTTACTAATTATTTCTTAATTAGCTCACTTTTAATTTGGCCCGATCATATTTAAATATATTTTTCTTGCCTAGAAACATGTCGATTTTTATTTGGAATTTAAGTTCCATATTCACAACTTAACTAATTATTTACTTCTTTCTTAAGTACACTTATACTTTTCTTAACTAGTTTGGACTAATTATCACACATCACATCCAGCAATCAATTGGTTGATTAGCTTTTAGTCAAAACATACACCTTTTTATATATTCAAAATGCATTAAAAAAATTGTATATTAAAATCTTAAATATGTCTCTCATATGTAATACTATCAACTCATTCTAGGGTATTACTAACCCTATCTCAAATGGGTTACTCGTTCTAGAATACTACTGATCCAATCCTTAACGAGTCTTTACTCCACATAGTTCAGGTTTATTGCAAAACCAAAACTCTGGTACCACATGTAATGACCTCGAAAATCCTCGCCCTTTAAACCGACTATAAACCACACCAGTCCAGTCCAAAAAGTAAGCATCCTTGAAATGTCTTGCGATAAACCAAATTTTTGATCTACCTACTCGATATTTAACACATCCTCGGTGTTCATATACTGCAAAACCAAATCTCAAACTCAATTCATCTAAGTTTATCAGAGAAAACACAGCTAAACAGAACAAGAGACAAGAACAGAATCTCACAACAGATTAGAACAAATATAATATTCAATATAACTTTAGAGCAAAAAAACATTTGAATAATCAGAGTAAACATACCATGGATATTTATAAACCCTATCCTCACATAATATAACCATAACATCTAAGTACAGATAGTAGAATACGCTCTGCCTTCTGATGAAGAATGCCGGCTCTTCTGGAATCGTTTGGGAACTCCTAGAATCCTTCCTAAACCTAAAATACACTCGGATCTGACCCGAGTGCCAATACACTCGAGTTAGGCTTGGATTAACCAACTTGAGAACTAGGTAATAAACCATGCATATATCAAAACAATCATCAAAAGTGTTTAAAAATTTCATGCATCCTTTTTGGAAAATGAAGTTATCATATGACTCGCATCCCATCACACAATGCAAGCACACACCATTTGGAGCATGTTTTACCTTATGATAACTAAATATGCTTGGTACGCGAAAATCATTTGATATTATCATTAATTTTATCTTTGAAAACCTTTTCAAATAAATGTATAAATCTTAGTAGACATAGGTACCCGTATATTACGTCTACATATGTAACGAGCCGGATTTTGGTCAATTAATTTTAAACATTTAAATTTATTTAAATGTTGAGTTGGTAATATAGAGGAATTTTTATATGGAGTATAGCAATTTAATAATCGTTTACAATTTAATTTCGAGTGCATCAGATTATCAAAATACATAAATGAAATATAATTGAATTTGAGGTTAGAACTGAATCGAAATGATTCAGATGATCGATATAAATTGTATTTAGAATATAAACGATAATAACAATAAATAATTTGTAACAACCCGCATTTTACGTATCGGAGGATCGTAAAATATTTTTATTTTTTTCTCTGAGGGTTGGATCATTCTCATATTTTTATATGTGGTTTTTGGGGATATGAGACATGTCCATTATTTTTACCAATTTTATTTGTGACCATTTTGCCCCTGTCAGTTTTGAATAAGGCATAACTTTGGATTGGGATCGAATCAGGTGCTGAAATCAATTTCATTGGAAAGGAAAGGGTGTTGCCAATTTCATAGTGGTCATATTAAAGATTTGGTTTAGCGGTTTGGGAGGAATCGTTGTTTTAGTGTTTCACAATTTCTGTTTAGGTTTTATAAGTCATTGATGGGCTGATTTAGTGGCACATTAGTGGGCTGATGGGAGGCTATAAATAGGGGATTAAAGGCATGAGAATAGTTTACTTTCTTCATTCTCTCATTTGATTGAGCTCGTGATCCTCCTTGCTTGAATAAATAAACCTTTCCACCATTAAAATCTAGATCTAAGGAAGAAGATCGAAGTTCTACATCAATCAAAGCAAGATCTGCAACAAAAGGAGTGAGATTTCATCAAATTGAAGAGTTTGAAGCTAATTCTTCATTGTTCGGATTTAGAATCAAGTGTTTTCGTGTTGTTTTGAAAATTTGGTGAGTTATAAACATCTCTCACACGGATTCGATCTAGTATGTGGATTGTTTGTTCATATTTTCATCATTTTAAGTTGTTTTCACCTAGATCTACATCATGGTAAGTATATTTTCATTTGAATTAGCATAGGATCTAATCTAGCAACTTAAAATTGGTAATTCTTATGTTAATTTATATGTTTATGCAAGTTAGATCTATTGTTTTGTTTATTCATTCATTTAACATGATTTTGGTGAATTTTATATGATTATCTATGAATAATTGCCATTTTGATGTTGTTAATGATTTCATATGGTTTTTGTGGTTGAATTTGATGATTTTTATGAATGGGTCGCATCAATGTTGTCATTCGGTGATAAGTTTGTCAATATTGGAGCTATTTTGGTTAGATCTCGAGTCGGGTCATTTTTCTTAGGTCAGGTCATTTTTCATAGGTCGGGTCATGTCTTCCTCTCCAAGAAATAAAGCTCACATCGTTGGTTCATAGGTCGGGTTGTTGAAGAGTATAGGTCATTCTTGTTCATAAAGCGTGGGTCGTCCAAAACAGGTTGAAGCTTCGGGTCGTTCGACGATAGGACGGGTCGTAGGAGTTTCTGGAATTGGGTCATTGGTTTTTGGATAAATTCAGGTCATTGGTTTACCTACAAATTTAGGTCATGGGTGACCCATAAAGTCGGGTCGTTGGGTGACCCAGGAAGTTAGGCCGTGGGTGACCCATAAGGTCAGGTCGTTGGGTGACCCAGAATGTTAGTTCATTGGTGACCCATAAAGTCAAGTCGTTGGGTGACTTGATCAGTCGGGCTGAAACACTATGAATCGAATATTGACTAAATGATGTATGTTTTTGGCTCGATGGTGGTTGTGACTTCGAAGTGAATTCAAGGTGGAATGTCAAAGTGATGTGATGCATTTGTTGATCGTCATAATGCAACGAATGTGAAGACGACTCCACGGGGTAAGTTCGTGGATAATGGTTGGTCGGTAATTGAACTTGAGCTTATGAACAATCATCGGGCTAGATGGCTATAGATATCAAAGGCTGAGAAATTATCATTGTCGTAGGTTCTAGCGGATTCAAAGCAGGGGTATAATGGGGACACCCAAAATACAAGAATTGACTGGTCGAGAACCCTGGGCAGCTCAAAAGGCCTAGATACGTTTCGTCGTATGACGTATTGAATTTTGGTAGAAACAGGGTTTACCATTAGCCCTTGACAGTTGATGGCAAATTGTTTAACCGATCATATGATTAACGATGGTTTCAAAGCGGATTGGTGGTGATAGCTAGAGTCATGGATGATGATTGTTTTGCTTGTATTGTCTTATGTAGATTATTCAACATCAGAGGAAATATTTCTTGGGTTCTTGTCTGATGTTGGTTTAGGATTTTGGGGCTTGTGCCTGAGGGATGTCGATATCGATTGGGATGGTCTATGTTTGATAACTAATTGTTATGGATGTATTGTACCTTCTAAAATTTTTGTATTGTAAAGGCTATCACTGTCAGATGTAGGGAAGATGAGTTTGGTTCTCTTTTCTGATGTTTCGGGTAGATTAACTGGTTAATCTACCTATTCTCATACACTTTGTTGATGATGTTAGATAGATTTTTTATCTCTCATTGTCTGACTCAAGGTTTTATGTTTCCTCTTATTACCTTGGGTTGTTCATCCAATTGTGGGAGGGTGGACCGAGTAGCAGGTTGCAGATAGCTGAGCTTAATGTGGACGATGCTGCTATGTGATGGCGAGCATGAGGCTGGTGTATTATTTTGCTATTATCTAGCATTTCTGTTTCCACTGTCTGTTGAGTGTTGTAGTGAGGCCAATTTGTACAGACATTTGTGTTGTGATCCAAAGTCTTATGGATATACTTTCTAGTTGTTATGAAAGTTTCAAGTTTCTACTGGAATGTGTTTCGCTATTATTACCTGTTTTATATGTTGTATTATATATTACCCTTGTGCTGTGAGTTATACGAAAGTTTCTGCATTGTGTTTACCTACCTTGATGATTTTCCAAAGCTGTCTAGCACATCGTTCAGTGCATTATTCATCTTGTTTAGTGAAGAAGTTATGGGCAGTCATCACATTTGGCATCAAAGCTCTAGTTATTGATCTTAGCTAATGTTCAAAGACGTAATAACGTATGAGAGACGTACTTGTAAATTCCTAATGGATGCATACAATATATATTAGTATATAATAATAGCGTTTGAACACCATTTGCAGTTTTTCTTGTAAGTGGTTGATTCTATATTGCAGATTTAGAATGAGTCGTCAACCATCAAGACACACTGCTAGGGAGGAGACTGTTCCTAGAGGGGATATGGCAGTATACCGAACAACCCAGCTCTGAGGCCATGATGGCATCAATCATGAGGAGGGATCCTGCTTTAGATACAGCTGCGATAGATGTAGGGGTTCAAGTGCAGGTCCCCAGGGCTATGGATTTCCAAAGCTGTGCATGGACTACACATCTTTGAGAGGGAATCCGTTTAAGGGGACAAAGCCGACTGAAGAGGTTCAGAGATGGTTGGATTCTTGTGTGAGGATTTTTGGAAACTTGGGAATAAATGATGCAACAAATAGGAAGCTTGCATCGAGACAATTGGATGGTAGAGCCATGGACTGGTAGAACTCTATCATGTTGGAGACTCCAGAGGATGAGATCACATGTGATCAGTTACGAGTCAAGTTCAAGACAAAGTTTATCTCTACTACTCAAAAGTTTGTTTTGTTCAAAAAGTTTGTAGAATTGAAGCAAGATGGTCGACCAGTGCTTGAGTGTGTTTCTGATTTTAAGGCCTTGTCCAAGTATGCTTATTCGTATATTGACTCTTCATATCATAAGAATGAGAAGTTTGTTATGGATTTGGATACATACATTGGGATGCCATTGGTTGATCATCTGGATGACCCCTATGAGAAGATAGTGAAAAAAGCCGTGAGACATGAAAGCTTGTTCCCGAAGGAAGGAACTGTTGTTGCTACAACCAAGAAAGATCCAAAACCACAACAGGATGGTAATAATAATCTATTGCTTGTACTGGAAAGCAGAAACCAAGACATTTAGGTTGCGACATCTGCCCTTTTTATTTTCGAATCATGCCTTCTTTCGATTCATTAAACGGTACTATTCTTTACATACGTCTCCTAGTCTAGTGCTTTCCCCTCCGAATAACCACATCTTTCTCCACACCAATTTCCCCATGGGCCATACGTCTGGAGATTTGTAGAACTGCCTCCATCAATTTCTCTTCGCTTTGATTCTTTGACACACTTGCGAGCGTCGATTGTTTATCCTCCCTTGGCATACAGATGATTTTTAAAATCAGGTATTTTGCAAATTCGTAATTTTCATGTTTGTACCTGATTGCTACTTGCTGCATCTAATTGAAAATTATGTTTTCTCAAAATTGTATGCCTTTACTTTGTTTTACTTCTGACCAGCCAGCAGGCGATTTATCTAATTAACAATTGCGAGCATCGATTGTTGGTCCTCCCCTGGCTTGCAGATGATTTTTAAAATCAGGTATTTCACAAATTACTAATTTTCATGTCTGTGCCCAATCGCTACTTATGACATATAATTGAAAATTATGGTTTCTCAAAATTATCTTATTAGGGATTGTTTTAGTTTTGACCGGCTTGCAGATGATTTGTCTAATTAGGGATTTTCGATGTTTGTCGTTTTGGCATCTGTAATTGAATTCTGTCCTCTTGCTCTTCACTATTCACTCTTCCCTCTGTTTAAACAAGGGTTATGGTAGGTTTAAGTCCTTTTGAGTTTTAAGTGTGATAATTCTGAATTTACTTCTTTTCTGTTACTCTTCCCCCTTTTTTTCACCCGCAAATAAATTTGTTACAATTTATTCTCATTTTGTCCTCAAAGTCAAACCGTCTTCACTTATTCTAACTGCATAATTATTATTATTTTCTGTTTCAAGTAAATTTGTCAGAGTTTGATCTCATATTGATAAAGTTTTATCAAAAAAGTATAACATATACTTTCTTCTTACACACAACGCAGAGGAAATATTTATATGATTACTCAAAGCACTAACAACAAAACAAACAACTTATTTTTGGACCATGTAAACGATCAATATTCACATAACTATTCAATATCATTTTATTTTGACACAGTTAGTACGTACATCAGTATACCTTTTTGATGTTGCATATGATGTGATTGGGTTTCAATTTATGCTTACGAGTTTGAAATAGGAGATAAACGCCTAATTTTTTTACTGTATGTCTGTAGGTTTCAGTGTGATTATAATTTTAAACGCCTAAGAAGATCCAAAATATTTCACAAAAACTCATACATTAGTTTTACTCATGTTTATTTTACTCTTCATAAGTCCACCCTTTTTATGGCTTAATTACAGTATGTATGAGCTGCAAACGTGTCAGGCTCCTTATGTTAATTTTTTTGTATGTTACATCTGTACCATGCATGGGAATATGAGGTACCATATGTGTTTTAAGAAAATTCCCCTTCCTTACTTTTGGTGGTTTCCTAAAACATATAGTGGTTTGTATCGTTCATAGTTAAAAATAGAAGTTGACCAATATGTTGTAATGTAATACGGAAAAAAGAAGTAAATACAATTATCAAACATGGGAACTGATAGCCCATAACATCAAACAAAAAAACAGATTCTATCAAAGAGCGTAAAATATTTGATTTATTAATGTTCTTTTCTTCCATGCATTAATACGTTTGTCAATGGTTTTTCGTGATATGGAATCTGTTCGTTACATGGATGGAAGATAAAGAATATAAATTTAAACCAGTTGGCGTACTACTTATAAAAATAGAACTATGTGTTTGTCTGAAGAACATGTGACGACAACACGACAAAAGAATATGGAATCTTAGTTATATTTGTTTCACAAATTTTCATTTTCATAAATGCATTCATTTCCTATTAGTTAACCACATTCATTAACCTCTTCTTTGCATATTCACATTCGTTAATACTTCTTTTTCCCCCAAGAAACAAATCTGCTTTGATTTCCTTCCACTACCAACTATTCACGGTCCATAAAGGAGTTCGATTCTTCACCCCGAGTTTATTGCTTACGGCAAGGTTCATTAAACTAGGGTTAGGTATATGTGAAGGCCAGGAGCTTCAAGCGTAGAAACAAGAAGTTATGGAAGGTAAGACTCATTTATCTTCATCTAGCCACTCATCGTTCATGCTTTATGAGTTTATTTCCTTTTTCTTACCATATTTTAAATGAGGTTTTCAACAATATTAAATAGTTTGAAACTATTGCTTAAAATTTGGATCTCAACTTAAATCTACTGGAAACCAATATATCATGTATCTGCAACTTCTGTCTTTTGTAAATTGTAGATGAGTCTGATAAAAATAATAAAGTCGTATGAACTATTATAAAATCCTAATTTTCCCTATTCACACATGTTAGACTCTGACTTTGAAAACATTGTTGGCATCGATTCTTCACTTTAACAGGAAATCACTTTTTTGTTATTTTTATTATTTTCATTGGAAATATTTTTTGCATCTTCATGGATTAGTTTGATGCGGGTTTGACATTTTTTTGATGGTTGTTACTGTAAACTAACCACAAATTTATTTATCGAAAATTAGTATTTTTTTTGGACAATTTAAAACATGATTCATTGTTTCATTACTCTTTTATATTAGTTCAAATGGTGGAAGTAATCTCCCTGTAGTTATAAACCCTTATGCCAGTTACTAGATTGTATCTGTGATATAAGGTTTTGATGGAAGATAGACAATGCTACACTTGAAAAAAAAAAGATAACCTTAAGGAGTGGTTCTTTCTTTGTCTGTTCAGAATGGGAAAGTCTAATATGAACACAAAATTGTAATACAAAATTGAAAGAAACGATTCTCGACCATTAGATCATCTCCTGAATTCTACCTTCCACATAATGACAAACAAATCTAATGGTCCATTATTTGTGTCCCTAAATTTGTGTTTAATTTTGTGTCCCATTAGCCGCTCCCTTTCAGCATACCATTACCGCAAGTCTCTTAATTTTTCTCACAACTTAGAACAACGGATTTTACAAAAGCATACGACATATGGCACATTTTGCATCGGTAATGCATGTAATGTGTATTGCTTGCATCCCACAGAGCGCTGACTTATAAGCTCTATAGGTTGTTCTCACCGTCTGAAAGGAGGCACATGGCTAAATGTGTCATAAGCAGACAAATTTTTTGAATACCCACAGTACAAAGAAAATCTACATATAACACAAGACCATTTGCATTAGTAATGAACACAAAAAGTTAAGAAATATTGGAATAAATTACATGTTACAGTTAGTCATGGGTGATTCTGTAGGCCCATCGAAACACTTGATGTATGCATGTCATCTTTGTATGGTAGGATTATAGAATGATGTGAATACAACTTATTAAAGCATGAGTTAGAAAGTAATCTCTAGATTCTATAATATGTACAATACAAATTTACAAAACTTCAATGTATTTAGCACTGGATATAAGCATTTCATCTTTGTAGTTGTACGATTGTAGCATGATGAAAATAGTATTTAGGAAACCTCTGAGTCTGATAACTAATCTCCTTAGTTTAGAATGTGTGTGTACAATATTTTGTAATAGAACATGAATTTAATGTAATTCATTGTTCTTTTTTTATAGAAAAAACTAGATTACATTCAATAGAGAAGCCCATGATTCTTTTGCATTCTTGAAAAGTTTCTTTATCTTCGGTTATTACATGAGAGAACCAGTTATGCAATACATACTTTTTTCTATATGAAATGAGTTGCCTACCTTCTGTCAGTATAGGTGCATTGCAAGTGTTGCTCATATTACTATATCTATATAAGAATGAATTCAACTGATAAAAAAGAACTTTAAATATGAGTGTGCATGTATGAAATACCACACATGGCAGACAATGAACGTTCATCAAATAGTATTTGTCCAAAACTATTTCCAAAAGCATTCAAATAAGAAAATTTTCTTTTGATTATCTTTTAAAGGTGCATAATCTTTTCTTAAACCAGTTTAAAGATAGTTTTTTATGTTTACTTTTTAGAATCAACTGGCCTTCGAAAATACAAAATAGAATATAAGATAACGCACTTCTGCCAAATTATCAGTGTAAGAAGGTCATATTTGTTTATATACAAGTATTAACATAAGTTCTGATTATGTTTTTACCCTCAGTCTTAAGTATATTAAACCATTTTTGGTATATTCTAATAGTTGTTTCTTTAAATAACTTGCCTCTGAATTTTTTAAACATATGCAAAATTGTACACCGGGTCCTTCATACATACTTTATGATTGAACATGAGGTTTCCAGAATATTGAAATTACTAAGTACTACAATGATAATACCTAAGGAAAAATCTTTGCTCTAATGACAGTTTAAATTTATGGATGATCGAATGATATTCCTATCAAACTACTGCAGTTTTAAGGCAATTAGAGCATAAGCACTTACATATTAACAAGTCCACAAAAGTTTTGTTCTAACACAGCTCTATGTTTTCATTAATCAAATAAAAGATTTGATACCCTATAAATGTAGTTTTCCTTCATCACTAGGGCATGTCATAGTTATATATTGACTGATATGACTTCAGCATGTCTGCTAACAGGGTTAGTTTATGTATAGCTGAGTTAAGCATCAAAATATGTTATAAGATGCAAGATATGTAATATGTCCAGGTGAAAATGTTTTGAGAAATCATAAATGTTATATAATTTTATCTTCACCATATGAACTTTTATGATTTCTCACTATATTTTGTCAACCATCATGATGGAAAGTGTTTAAATTGTCTCAAATATCTTTTGAAATTTAGCAAGTCAAGCGCACAACTATTTTTGCACTTTAGTGTCCGAGTTTTGATGCATTCACATTTTGTGTTACTTGAGAACCAAAAAACGACATCAAAAACAACAAAACTATAATTTATTCATCCACTTAATATTTATAATAATATGATAGTTTCTACCCTGTTTGAATTATATGTACTCTCTTCTTCTAATTTTTAATTCCATTCAGATCAAATTAATTTATAGTTTATGCCTCTTGCATTTCAAGACAGTTCTTTTTTTTAAGTGAACACCAAAGACAATGGATAACTGCAAATAGCAAAAAAAAAAAAATCTTATTTGATTTTCATATTTGTATGTCTGTATATGTTCCGATACAGTAATCATAAGGCCATATTGATACAGGAATCAGTATATTAATGGTTATACATGTGTTGGCTTTCATAGCATTCTTTGAAGAACATTTGTTTTAAATGAAAAATTAATTTCAACAATCCATGTCTACCACGAAGAATGGTCGAATTTGAGATGATTTGAATGATGGTATGGTGGCGAGAGAGTGCAACAGCTAACAATGAGGTGGATAATAATTTGCTGTTTCAAGAATGAAGCGACTGTTACAAGAATTTCAGCCATGCCATAAGCTAGGAGATGATGATTCAACAGTAAATTTAGTTGAAAAGTTGAATAGAACGTGTGAGGACATAGAGTGAGATATAAGGTTTAGGTCCAAGATTTACATTGTGAAAATGCAGTGGATGACATATTGTATTTCATATTGATTCGGGTAATATAATATAAGTCTACTTTTAAAGGGAAGTACATATGCTAACTAGGACCATTAATAAAGCATCGTGCTAGGATACTCTACGATATTTGTGTCAATGGTATATTATTAATGCATTTTGTCTATCTAACAAAGATGCATAAGTTAACCACTGACTTTTACGTCACTATTATGTGTTATGTGTTTGTACTTTATCTTATTACAAATTAATAAAGTTTAATTTTCAATTTCAAACTTTGCTGAAATTCAGAAGCTTAGTCTAGATCCCTCTAGTTGAATGTTTTCTTGGGATGAAAAATCCGTACTCTTGCCATTGTCTACAAATAATGGGATGTCTACTTGCAACTGTAGGGTGTTTATTTTGAGTGGTTTTTGAAGGACAGGGAGAAATTTCAACAAATGGCTATGAACGTTTATAATCAAATTTGTAGCATTACCCATACTCCATTAGCAAACATAAAATATGCTTTAATTTGGATTTCTCAGTGGCTCTCTGTGCTAATTGATGTGTTATGTTTATAATTCTAAAATTTCCCTAATTTATTATTTTACTTCAGCAATTTTTTTGATTCGTTTCACAAAATTGTATATCGATTAATTACTATCTTATTTAAGTCATATAAAGCATAGTCAAAATAATTTTATAGTACAAAATTATAAACACATGGATACCTCGCTACAAAATTACATAGTGATACCTCAATATCACAGTAAATATAAAGAAGAGAAGCATGAAAATTTAAGAAGATGTATCAATTAATTAATCTATTATCTAGGACAAAAATGTTTGGTTAAAATAATTTTATACTACAAAATAATAAACGTAGTAATACTTGAATCACAAAATAATTATAAGGAAGAAAAAATGAAACGTTTGCAAAAATATCACCACAATTTATCTTTCAAACCTATTGGTTTCTCAAATGTCCGTGTACATAGCACGAGTCACATAGTTTGCATACAATCCTGTTATATTGTCTATGTTACTACATGCCTATTATATTGAAGAGATTGAAGCCTTCTGTTAATTAACCATAATACCCCTATCATTGTTTGTGTTGTTTGAAAGCTCTGGCATAATTCCTTTCTCATCCATCTTATAACCTTCTTCCTTTTGAATTACCCACTACAATATTTTGTTCTATGATAACATAGCTCATATGAACGATAGATTCGAATGAAAATAACTGATAAGATGTGAGTTTTTCCTATAAAGGATTGGGATGTGGATGGTCAACATGATGTTGACGAGGTTCATAACTGATAAGCACCGATACCAAAATCCTATTGCAATAGAACCCATCGCATTGAAGATCGAACCATAGACAAAACTGTGATTGTTCAAGGTCGAATGTTCTGAAAGTTTAACCTGTCGAAATTGTTAAAAGTATGTAGTCCTTTTCTATATAACTTGGGTTAACCTATGCACGAATATAATAATTAACATAAGTTATATTGCAGGAAAACTATATTGAGAAATAATTTTGTAACTTTTTTCGGCTAACGTTTTAAAATTTTAAGGATACTTACTTAAAAGGAAAAATACGTACTTTTAGTTGTTTAAAACCTAAGATGTTGTTCATAATATTACCAACAACTTTAACACCAGTAGGGAACTAACAAAAGTAAAATTGATGCTTAAAAAGCTAAGGCATTTATTCCACATTCTGCATAACGGAATAATAATTGGTCCACTAATTTATATTTATAGCTAACTTGATCTACTAAACTAAGTTCATTGTTGCTATAATCCTACCACGTCTACTTCAAAGCTTGGCATGCATCTTTTTTTTAAACTTGGAATCCTAATTTCAAAGTTCAGAGTATTAGACTGGATGTTTAGACATGCTACTGCAGTTTTTGAACGGTTCATGCAGATAAATGGTGCGTATTCATTCAGGGCCTTTTAGGCTGGTAATCTGTGGTTCTCTATATTTTAACTTGCGCCACGTATGGTTTTTCAGATAGACAAAGAACCGAAAAATGAAAGAGCCTGATCCACTGGAACATTATGTTCATCTGAATGGACGTGCACAAAAGATGTGCACACAGTACACAACGAAAATCAATAAGGAACTGGACTGGAGCCTTAACCACAAAGGCATTCGCATCATCCATTTAGTGAGAGACCGATCTCGCGATCAAAGATAGAGTTTTCAGTAGCATCAGGATGGATAGCTAAGCACGACTGGACATGAACCAAAGTTTGATCAGATGCATTAACATGGCCAATAGAGGCAGCTGTAGAAGCAGCTCTATTAGCTCAAACTTGTTTTATGAGAAATTCCACTTTTAGTAGATGGGTGATGAGGGCATTGATTTGTCATGTGATAAAATACATCTTGGTGACAAAATTTTACAGCTGACTATCTTTTGTTTATTGTCCGTCTCTTTCGACTAATATGGTATCAGCATGTGCCAAACATGGTTGCTACACAATATATGATCAAGCTTTATCATTCAATTTTTTTTTGCATGTAACAATGTGAATCATGAAACTAATAGTTAATTTTTTATATTGTTTTAGTAAGTGGTGCTTGATACAACAACTCTTCTATCTGTATTCACAAAATAATAATTTTTGAATATCTATTTTTACAAAACAATATACGTATAACCTTTCTACTAGACAGTGCCTAACCAGCAAGTCATTAGTAACAATTGCATCACGTATATGATTCAACAAGTAGAAGCCTATGGTATCTTTGTCAATGAGAGAATAGTCGATCACCACTGCTGTAATATTATGAAGCATTTTTGTTAAAAAGGTAATATAACGGACAAGTTCATGTGTAATGTTATATTTTAGATTATTTGGAAGATAATGAGATGAATATAAACATCCAAGATAATACATGAGATTTTATTACCTTTTCTTTTGGTAAATATAAATTACTTATCATCTATAATCAGGTACCTGACATGATATATGTACTTTAAATTTCAACTAGCTGCCCGTATGCGTAGCACGGGCCACACACTAGTAAGAAGAGGAAGCACCAACAACAGAAAGGAAAGGACGATGGTAAGAAGAAACCTAAGAGTGAGGTGGTTTGCTTTAACTGCAGGTAGAAGGGACATTATTCTAAGGATTGTAAGAATTTAAAAGCTGAGTAGAAGTGCTTTAAGTGTGGAAGGCCAGGGCATAACAAGAAGGACTGTCCACAACTAGTTAAGGGTAAGCAGGTTGTGAAGATGTATGCTTTGGAAGTTGTGCCATCGTCTTCAAGTGCTCCTACTGCAGAAGAGAAAGGGAAGGGTGTCGTCGTCCAAGGTAGTCTTTCAGTTAAAGGTGTTTCTGTTTGTGTGTTGTTTGATACTGGAGCATCGCATTCTTTCATTTGTAATGAGCTTGTGTGCCCCTCGGGTTTGGAACCCAAGATTTGTGATAGACCTTTGGTTGTGACTAATCCAGTTGGGGGTTCGCCCATCCTTTGTATGCCTTGTCATGGTCTAGTGTTATCGAGTCATGGTTGCTCTTTTGTGTGTAATTGATTTGTTTTGAACTTCGCTGGTTTGGGATCATCTTGGGCATGGGTTGGCTCAAGAGGTATGCGAGAAGCTTGAGGTGAGAGTCGGGGATGTGGAAGAGAAAAGATTTTGATTTGGGGTAATCCCGAAGATAGTTTCTTCGTGAGCTTTTTATATTTGCTTGGGATTTCACATGAAGACTTGGCATCTGTGCTGATCACTAATGAGCTTGAGGATGTCTTTAAGGATGTCAAAGGTTTGCCGCCGCATCGTGAGATCGAGTTTAGAATTGATTTAGTCGAGGATGTTAGACCTATCATTATGCCTCTTAGGTGGATGGCGCCTAAGGAACAGTGAGAGTTAGAGGTAAAAGTTCACAACCTTTTGGGAAAAGAATTCATTCGAAGGAGTGTATCTGAATAGGGTGCACTAGTTGTGTTTACAACCAAGGCCGGTGGATCTTTGAGATTGGGTGTTGACTAACGTGAGCTGAACAAGGTGAACAAGAAGAATAAGTATCTGTTGCTGAGGACAAATGACTTGTTCGATCAGCTTTACGAAGCCAAAGTGTTTTCTCAGATGGATTTGGCAACGAGATTTCACCAGTTGAGAGTGGCAAAAGGATAGTGCATCGAAGACTGCGTTTAGGACACCATTTGGTTTCTTCAGTGGTCGGTAATGCCATTTGGGTTAACTAACGTGCCAGCATAATTCATGGATCTTATGAATAGGGATTTCAGAGATCGGTTGTACAAGTTCGTGCTTGTGTTCGTGGATGATATTCTGGTTTACTCCCGGAATGAGGAAGAATATAAAACGCACTTGCAAGTTGTTTTAGAAATCTTGCGAAAGCATCAGTTGAAGGCTAAGATTTCGAAGTGTCACTTCTGGAAGAGCTATGTGAGATTCTTAGGCTATGTAGTTTCCGGAAATGGAATAGCGGTTGACCCTGCTAAAGTGGCAACAATCCAGGACTGGAATAAACCTAAGAATGGAACGGACATGAGAAGTTTCCTTGGATTGGCAGGTTATTACAGACAGTTTATCAAGGATTTCTCCAAGATAATTGCACCATTAACAGGATTGACGAAGAAGAACCAAGTCTTCACATGGGATGCAAAGTGTGAGCAAGATTTTTGGAATCCTGAAAGAGAGACTGACGAGTGTTCTCATTTTAACCATTCCGGGAGGGAATGAAGAGATGATGGGATACACCGATGCATGTGGTACTGGACGTGGAGAAATTCTAATGCAGAAGGATGAAGTTGTATCCTATGCAAGTCAACAGCTAAAGTCGCATGAAAGGAATTATCCAACTCATGATTTGGATTTGGCGGCGATTGTGTTTGCACTGAAGATGTGGAGACATTACTTGTTGGGAGTTCGATTCGAGTTGTTTACGGATCACAAGTGGTTGAAGTATCTTTTCTCCCAAAAGGATCTAAATCTTCGGCAATAGCGATGGTTAGATTTTCCGATATCGTATGATTCTGGCATAGCCTACTCCTGGTAAAGGTAACACAGTTGCAGATGTGTTGCGTCGAAGACACGAAATTTTTGGAGCGATGTTTTCAGAATGGAGAAGCGTCAAGTACTTGGCAGGGTTTGATTTCATACCACAGTGTGAGTTAGAAGCTGAAATGTTGGCAATCTTATCGATAAGACCTACTCTCATCGAAAGGATTGGCGAGAGTCGAAAGAGAGATGCAAAGCTTGTCGAGTTTATCCAGAAGTTGGATCCTAAGAATAAAGAGTTCGAGATTGATCGAGAGGGTTGGCTCCAAAAGCAAGGACGACTGGTTGTTCCTGATATCGACAAATTGAGAGATGAGGTTCTAAGGGAATGTCATCACTCAAAGTTGATGATTCATCCTGATGGTAATAAGACTATTAGGACATGAAGCGATCTACTACTAGGAAGGGATGAAAAGAGATATTGGAAAGTTCATTTCCAAGTGTATGAACTGGCAGTTGGTGAAAGCTAAACAGAAGAAGCCAAGTGGATTGCTTCAGCCATTGGGAGTTCCTACGTGGAAGTGTGAGCAGATATCGATCGATTACCTAGAACCAGGGCAGGAAAGAAGGAATATGGGTCATTGTGGATCGCTTGACCAAAAGTATAAGGTTTATTCCTGTCAAATCGAATAGGACAACATCAAAGTTGGCTGAGCTTTATATTAAATGGATAGTTCGATTCCATGGTATCCCAAAGAGGATAGTGAGTGATCGAGACCAATTGTTAACGAGTGGATTTTGGAAAGGTTTGCAAGAGACTTTGGGAACCGAGTTGTGTTTGAGTACGGCTTATCATCCCCAAACTGATTATCAAACCGAGAGGGTTAACCAAGCTTTGGAATATCTCCTAAGAGCTTATGTATTGGATTTTGGGTGATCGTGGGAAGACCATCTACAACTATTTGAGTTTACATATAATAATAACTACCAGTCGGGCATTGGGACGGCACCATACGAGGCCTTGTATGGAAGATCATGTATTCCTCCAGCATGTTGGTTAGAAACTAGAGACAAATTGATACTTGGGCCTAAGATGATTAGAGAGACATCGAATTGTATCAAGATTGTTCGACAATGAATGAAAGCAACCCAAGACCGTCAGAAGAGTTATGCCGATAAGCATCGAAAAGCTTTGGAATTCGACGTTGTCAATATGGTATTCATGAAGATTTCGCCATGGAAAAATGTTTTTCGATTCGGAAGTAAAGGACTTGGCCCTAAGATTCGTTGGTCTGTTTCCGATAATTGAGCGAATTGGAAAGCTCGCGTATAGATTAGAGTTACCTGAGAAGTTGTCAGATGTGCATAATATTTTCCATGTGTTGTTTCTACGGAAGTACGTGCATGATTTAAATGTGGTGGTATCTCCAAAACAGTACGAAGACCTAGAAGTAGAGATCGTCATTGCGAGACCTCGTACGCCACTTCGCTTTGTGGGGAATGACACGAAACAGCTTAGGAAGAAGTCTGTTAAGTTAGTCAATGTACAATGGAGTGAGGATGGTGACGATTGTATGTGGGAGACAGAAGAGAGTATGAAGACAAACCATCTAGAACTCTTCATGGATATGACACATGAGTGTCATGTCATTCTTACCCTGTTACTATTGTTATTGTTGTTGTTGATAGAATTCCGCATGCTAGGATAAGGCTATGGATGCATGGCTTGATGGATGCTAGTCTGGATGGTAAAATTGGTTGTTTATGGATGGTAGACAAGTGGAATTATTTTGGTTGTTTATGTTTGTTTGGAATTTCAAGGGTGAAATTCCTCGGGGGGGGGGGGGGGGGAGAATGTAACTGCCCGCATTTTACATATCGGAGTATTGTAAAATATTTTTATTTTATTCCCTTAGGGTGGGATCATTCTCATATTTTGATATGTTGTTTATGGGGATGTGAGACATATCCATAATTTTTACCAATTTTATTTGTGACCATTTTCCCTCGTCAGTTTTGAACAGGGCATAACTTTTGACTGGGATCGAACTAAGTGCTGAAATCAATTTCATTGGAAAGGAAATAGTGTTGCCAATTCCGTAGAGTGGCCACATTAAAGTTTTGGTTCAGCGGTTTAGGAGGAATCGATGTTTAAGTATTTAACCATTTATGTTCACTTTTTATAAACCATTGATGGGCTGATTTGATGGCCCATTAGTGGGCTGATGGGAGGCTATAACAAGGGGGCTAGAGGCATGGAGAATAGTTTACTTTCTTCATTCTCTCATTTGGTTGAGATCGTGATCCTACTTGCTCAATCAAATACACTTTTCAACCATTCAAATCTATATTTAAGAAGAAGATCGAAGATATACATCAATCAAAGCAAGATCTACATCAAGAAAAGTGAGATTTCATTAAATTGAAGAGTTTGAAGCCTATTCTTCGTTGTTCGGATTTAGAATCAAGTGTTTTTTGGGTTTTTTGAAGATTTGGTGAGTGACAAACATCTCTCACATGAATTCGATCAAGTATATGGGTTGTTGTTCATTTTTCATCATTTTAAGTTGTTTTCACCTAGATCTACAACATGGTAAGTATATTTTCATTTGAATCATTATATGATCTAATCTAGCAAATTAAATCGGTAATTCTTATGTTAATTCAGATGTTTATGCAAGTTAGATCCATTGTTTTGTTTATTCATTCATTTATCTGGGTTTTGGTGAATTTTATATGATTATCGATGAATAATTGTCATTTTGATGTTGTTAATGATTCCATAAAGTGTTTATGGCTGAATTGGATGATGAGTCACATTGATGTTGTCGTTTGGTGATGATTTAGTCAAGATTGGAGCTATTTTAGTTAGATCTGGAGTCGGGTCATTTTTCTTAGGTTAGGTCATTTTTCATAAGTCGGGTCTTGTCTTCTTCTCCAAGAAATGAAGCTCAGGTCGTTAGTGCATAGGTCGGGTTGTCGAAAAGTATGGATCATTCATGTTCATAAAGCATGGGTCTTCCGAAGCATGTTAAAGCTTCGGGTCGTTCGGAGATAGGTCAGGTCGCAGGAGCTTCTCTAGAATCGGTCGTTGGCCTTTTGGATAAAGTTGAGTCATTGGGTGACTAAGGAAGTTAGGTCGTGGGTGAACCATAAAGTCGGGTTGTTGGGTGAACCAGGAAGTCAAGCCATGGGTGACCCATAAGGTCGGGTTGTTGGGTGACCCAGGAACTTAGGTCATTGGTGACCCATAAAGTCAGGTCGTTTGGTGACCTGATGAGTCGGGCTGAAACACTATGAATCGAGTATTGACCAAATGATGTATGTTTTTGGCTCGATGGTGGTTGTGACTTCGAAGTGAATTCAAGGGAGAATGTTGAAGTGATGTGATGTGTTTGTTGATCGTCGTAATGCAACGAATGGGAAGACGACTCCAGAGGGTGAGTTCGTGGATAATTGTTGCTCGAGAATTGAACTTGAGCTTATGAACAGTCATCGGGCTAGATGACTAGAAATATCGAAGGCTGGGAAATTATTGTTGTCGTAGGTTTCAGCGGATTCAATGCAGGGGTATAATGGGGATGCCCAAAAGGCTAGGATTGACTTGTCGAGTACCCTGGGCTGCTCGGTGGGCATAAATACTTTTCATCGTATAACATATGGAATTTTGCTAGAAAAGGGGTTATTGTTAGCCCTTGACGGTTGATGGCAAATTATTTTGTTAGTTATACGATTAACGATGGTTTCAAAGCAGATTGGTGGTGTTAGCCAGAGTCATGGATGATGATTGTTTTGCTTGTATCATCCTGTGTAGGTTATTCGACATCGGAGGAGATATCTCTTGGGTGCTTGTCTGATATTGGTTTAGGCCTTCGGGGCTTATGCTTGAGGGATGTCGATATCTATTGGGATGGTCTATGTTTGATAACTGATTGTTATGGATGTATTGTACCTTATAAAATTCTTGTTTTGTAAAGGCTATCACTGTCGGATGTAGGGAAGATGAGTTTGGGTTACTTCTCTGATGTTTCAGGTAGACTGATTGGTTACTCTACCTATTCTCATTTTCTTTGTTGATGATGTTAGATAGTTGTTTTATCACTCATTAAGACTGTAGTCTGACTCAAGGTTTTATGTTTCCTCTTATTACCTTGGGCTGTTCATCCAATTGTGCTTGGCAAGACTGAGTAGTAGTTTACAGGTAGTAGAGCTTAATGAGGACGATGCTGTTGTGTAATGGTGAGCAGGAAGCTGGTGTATTATTTTGCTCTTATCTAGCATTTCTGTTTCTGCTATCTGTTGAGTGTTGTTGTGAGGCCAATTTGTATAGACATTTGTGTTGTAATCCAAAGTCTTATGGATATGCTTTCTAGTTATTATGAAAGCTTCAAGCTTCTGCTCAAATGTGCTTCACTATTACCGCATGTTGTATATGTTCTATTATGTTTTATCCTTGCGCTGTGAGTTATAAGACAGGTTCCACATTGTGTTTACCTACCTTGATGATTGTCCATAGCTCCATGAACACCTTTCAACACATTATTCCTTTTGTTTAGTGCATGAGTTATGGGTGTCTTCACATTATTTATTATCGAGAAGTTGATTGCTTTGAATTTAAATCATGTTTTATCGATTTAAATTGGTATGTGAAAATAGTTAATTTTGAAATGACCTCGGTTTTTGACGAAACCAATTTTATTGGGTCTAGAACGTCAAACCATAGTAGTGTGTAAAATTTCATCATGATTGGAGCTCAATTGTGGTCATTTAAGCTTGATACTTCAGGTATAAGTTTTGTGAAGATATTATATATAATAATAAAATTATCGGATAAGCTCAAAATCAAATCAAATCTTTTTGAAATCAATTCAAATTAAATTTAAGATCAAATCGTATTAAATATAAGATCAAAGCAAATAAATAAACATCGCTTTCAGTGTACTTTCGCCAACCTACTAACCGACTTTCCACACTTATATGAACGCGACCTTGCCCCTCATTTCTTTTTTCCATTTCGGTCCTCTAAGCCAAAAAAATTATTGATGCCCTCCTATTTATTCCCCTCTGAAAATAAAATTTCCGCCTTTCCTTTGTTAGAATAAATTCATGTAGACGTATACACCATTCATTCTTCTCCCTTTTAATATCGCAATGTCCTCCCCCTTCTATTTCTTTCTTCAGCAAGTTCAAACCAAGATCCCTATTTCTCCTTCTCTAACTAAAAATCGATTCCACCGTACTCAAAAAAGAATCGAATCAAAATCACGAAATCCCTAAAGCCAACCTCGTTCTGGAGAAGCTTGTATCAGGGGGTTGCGATATTTGGGTGCGACGATGGGTTCATACTGGAGGAGGTGTGGTGCGCGACTGTTCTGAGGAAGGGGGCGCTGCGACATTAGAGGAGGCCGACACCAACACTGATTGCAAATTGGGATGGAATTCAAACTAGGCAATCTGGTGTTCGACAGTGGAGCATTGGAGGATATCAAGTCTGTAATATTTTGGTGTTTTTTATGATCTGGGGGAGTTCGAGTATACGAATGATGAACTGGAGTTTGAATTATTGATGGTTGGACTGGAGTGAGTTCGTTCTTACTGGTGATGAATTAGGTGATTAGGGAGTAGGGAAGTTGAATTGTCGGGTCTGTTTTGTTTTGGGGTAGATGGAAGTTCGTAATGGTTTGGAGAAGTTGTTCTGGACATTTGAGTTGAAGCAGGCAATGGTGACTGAGGTGTAGAATATTAGCCGATGATGTTTAATATGAAATGCCAGAATAAATGGAGCAGCACTTTGGGGTTATTTCTGTGGACATGGGTCAGCGATTATTGAATTGGCTTCATATTTGGGAGTGAGGTATATGTTTTGAAAAAAATAATTTCATAAATTATTTTGTTTATGTTATAGTTAATTTAACTAAATAATAGCTTAAGCGATTAATAAAATCAAATAGTCATAGGTGCAAAATAAATTGACTTGAGTGGATTCGTACCTGAGACGATATAAAATTTTTGATTGGATATTCGACAATCGAAAATCAAGGTAAGCAAACTCACTCTCTGGATTCGTTTATAATTTATTATAAATTAATATTTATTTAATATAATGTTATATGTTGTTTGTTGGTTGTTTGGATGCACTGAAATATTATTATGGATATTATATAAAGATTAGTTATATTTAGGCTTAGTGATTGTAACAACCCGGATTTTCAGAACCAATTTAAAATTTTTATTTTGGCAATTTTAATGGATTTTAAATATTTAAAATGATTTATTTTAAAATAATAAGGACTATATATTTATTTTAATCGAAGTTAGAACGAACAAAATTTATTTCAATCATATAACGAGCCTGAAATGGCGCGGCAGTTTGAAAATTCGATTTCAAATTTCAATTGAATGTACAGGATTCAAAATAAATTGGATTTCAGTAAAACCATAAATATTTGAATCAGTTTGAAAATATCTTTCCAATGAATGTGAAAATTTTAGATTTCATTTGGGTATAAAAAGTTATGTCCAGTTGAATATTCAGAATAGTCGTTATGGAATTTTATATAATAAATAGCCCTTAAAAATAGCCATTTTGCAAACGACCTCCGTTTTCAATGCGACCACTTTATTGGATCCAGAATGTCAAATTATTGCTAAATTCCAATTTTCATAATTTTTGGAATTAATATATGAGCGTGGTGAATCTAAACGTGTTTGGTAATTTCAATTTGAATTTAATCGACTGGAAAATGGCCATTTTTCAAACGTTCTCCAAATTCGACGAAATTAGTTTTGTTAGGACTGTATCATCGAAATATAGGAAGATTTATTTTTCTGAAATTTTTGGAGTCAGTATGTGGCGTCAGTAAATTAGAATGTATGTTTAAATTAAATATATAGTGATTTATATTTTAATTTTGATGAAAACTGATTGAAACAGCCGAATTGGCTTAAAAAACATATCCCATTGTGTCCAAAATGGGGGTGTTTGGCTAGCAACGACACTCATTGGGTTCGATTTGGAGTTCAGATAAGAAAACTCTAATTTTCCAAATTAAATAATATTAAAAATTTATATAAACAGAAAAGAAAACCCTAATTTCCTCTAAAATTTCTGTGTCGTCGTTCTAGGCTGATACACGGTGGAATTAGTTCATTTCTTTTCCATTTTTTCCCTCTCAATCCACTCAATGATTTCCCAAACCCTAAAAGACAAAATCGAAGTCAAAAATGAGAGCTTCAAATCCATATAGGCATGATAATTTATCATGCACGATAATGGGAGAAATTGGGGCTCGAAATGGTGGCCATCGCATCGGAATTCAGGGCAATTGGAGGCGGCGAGTTCGCCAGTGGTGTGGCCAGCGGTGCATGGCAGAGCGGCGGAGGGAAAGGCACAAACTGATCGGGGTGTAGGCGATCGTGGGGGGCGCTGTGCTCAACCCTAGTTTAGAGCAACACTTCGAAGGTGCGGTCGACAGTATGGAGGAAGAAGAAGGTCAACGACAACGTATTTGAAAACGTTATTAAAGGGTATAATTAGTTTAATTTAGTACACATTTAATTTTACAATATATTTAATAGCTTAACTTTTCCATACGAGGTCCAAATCGCGCCAAACAGGATCCTTTGCGATCGTGAGGACGAGAGCTTCACAACAAGACTAACCGGGTCCAATTTGGAGCATGTTAGGAATTTAGGCAAATTCAAATCCGAATGATGATGAATTCGCCAGATAAAGACAAACAGAGTGGAACCCACAATGAGAACTCCTTCTCACTCTAATTAATTTATAGTCAAATGTATACTAGAATGCAGACAGTGCCTAGCAGCATCCGACACCATTTATTATACAAACCATGGATGATTTGTGTGATTTGATTATGAAATTGATTGTGGGTGATAAAAAAATATTCATGTGTTGAATAAAATATTTGAACAATAAAAATATCGTTTTTATTGTATATATGAACTGTATAAAATAATCATGTATTGAATAAAATATTTGAATAATAAAAATATCGTTTTTATTGTATATATAAACTGTATAAAATAATCATGTGTTGAATAAAATATTTGAAGAATAAAAATATCATTTTTATTGTATATATGAACTGTATAAAATATTCATGTGTTGAATAGAATATTTGAACAATAAAAATATCATTTTTATTGTATATATGAACAGTATAAAATATTCTTGTGTTGAATAAAATATTTGAACAATAAAAATATCATTTTTATTGTATATACGAACTGTATAAAATAGTCATGTGTTGAAATAAATATACATGAACAAATCAGACGATTTTATATTGTACACCCATTTATCTGATACTGATTGGGACGATATATTTTACACATCGTCCAACTGCACAAATAAAATCTGTGTTTGTTGATTAAAGCCCCACAAGGGTATTGGGATGATATTTGGCGTACACTAATCCCAATTATTTAGTTGTATGTCAATGTATAGATTGACAGACTGCTGTAAGCATTAATTATTTATATTTAATGCTTATGCAGTTGTGTAGTGCACTCTGGCTGATGGTTGATTGTTTGTCATTGTTGATATATACATGTGTTGTATGAATTCCATATAAATAAAAATTTATGGTAATTGATTGGGTCTGATTCCAATTCAATAATAATGAATATTTTAAAATAACAAATATTTTAAAATAATATTTAGAGAAGAATCAAAATATGATTTTGATGTCCGATTTTGGATGGACACGAAAATATTTAAATATATGAAGCTGTGTTGATTAGTTTTTCGCCATTTTGACGCAGACGATATTTATATCGATTTTATTCATTTTTATAATGAATATCGAAAAGGAAATGATTTCAAAATCTGATATTTTGAAAATATTATCATTTTTATATTATAATGATATGGAATATTGAATTTCGATTTAAAATTGAAAATGAAGTTAGAATCATTTTTAAAAGGAATTTAAAATGATTTATAAAATATGTTTTGAATGGAAATCGATGAAATATATTTAATATATATTATATATATTAATGGCCTGAATAGAACGCGCGACGCCGCGACTGTTCGCGAATTTCGACCATTGACTTCGAATTGATATTACGGGAGATCCGACCAACAGATTCTCCTAAAACTGGAACCATTGTATTCGTATCGAAAAGGGCTTTCCAATAAATATAAGATATTTGAAATCTAACTATTGGATTTCGAATTATGTCCAAATAAAATTTAGAAAATGTCGTTGTAAGTGCACTTTGATGACTGTTTATGGAAATCGACTGAAAGGCCCTTAATAAAAGTATTAATAATATCATAATTTGTGTAAAATCATAATAAATGATTTGAAAAGAATTGGAATGAAAAATTCCACATTTGTAAAGATAAAATATATTTTTATCAAAATGAACTAGTTATTAACTAGATGTGAAATCCAATAATTTTTAAATAAAATAAATTGGATTTGTGAATGGTTTTTAAAATAAACAGAAATTTCCAATGAACAAATGGGAATGGATTTGGAATGGAAATAATCTTCGGAATATTTTGATATTGGATTCCGTGATTATACGGATATTGCTATAGGAATTTGGAAGATATATTTATATCATTATTTCCAATATGATATTTGTTGGTTTCAGAATTTGGTATTGAATATAAGACGATATAATTTCTATTTAAAGCCTTGTATTTAATATCAAATGGGATTTTGGGTTTATCGAGAATTGTGTCTTCATTAACATTGTTCTTAAACCCAGTTGAGAAAAGAATAAATCTTTTAAGTAAGATTTAGTGAAGTTTTCCAATTAATTAACATTTAATTGGAATTGAATAAAAGAAATTGGATTTTGAGTTTGTCGTGAACGGTGTCTTCAATAATACTATTCTTAAACCCAGTTGAGAAAAGAATAAATCTTTTAATTATGATTTAGTGAAGTTATCCAATTAATTAACATTTAATTGGAATTAAATTGAAATTGGAATTTCTGGTTTATTGTGAACGGTGTTTTAAATAACACTTATTCTTTAACCCAATTACCAATGAAATATGATTTGGAATTTATAAATCTTTTTATTAAGATTTATTGGGAATTTTCCAAAGTAAAGCATTCCAATTTAATGAAATGAATTGGAATGGAATGGAATTCAATTTGGTAATAATCGAAGGGAGCTTCGTGGAGGAATACCGTTATTGTAGATGGAATTTAGAAGGCTTTGCCATTATTCCATTTATATTATTGGTTGGATACGGAAGTTTATATCGATTATATATATTGATCAGTTTTCCATGAAGATTTCATAATTAATGGAATGGGATTTTGGGTTTATCGTGAACTGTATTTTTAACTGACATTAGTTCTTTAACCCAGTTAAAGATAAGATTAATTTCTTAACTTTGAATAATCATTAAGTAATGATTTTTGAGATTAAAACTGAATTAGAGTTTTAATGGATATTCATGAAATGATCGAGAATGGAGTAACACCAGTATTGCTCCAGAGGATAGTTAAATCTTTAATTAGATTTGAACGTGAAATGGTAATTAAATTTATCGAAGCACTGTGGTGTTAGATATGGAGTATTACCAGTTTTGCTCCATGGGATGAATAGGTTGGGATTGGGAAATTAAACAAATGATTACTTTGGTGAGGTGCGCTAATCCCGATTAGTTTGGATAAACCTTTATTTGGTTTGAATTGATATCCAAAGGAGGATTAAAGAATAAATTTAAAGAATTTGTCTTTGATAAAATTAATGGGAACCTTTCCAAAGGATATGAATATTTAAATAAAAGAAAATTCTGGATTGGAATGAGGCGTATGTTGTGTGTTTACATCACTTGTTTATAATATACACAGGTTATTCAGAAAGGCCGGGTTTATACTCATTCTGAATAACTGATTCGATGATAAGTCGACGATAAGTCGATGATGAAGATGGTGGTTGAAGACCGGTGGTCTTCGCATCATTTGGATGATTACTGATGTCTTGATTGGGTTGTACACCCAAGACAAAGTAATAAGTGGTGATCGTCCAAAGGTACTTGGAGATCACCGGATATGCGAGGACCTCTTCCTGTATTGGACATATGGGAAGAGGAATAAGGTGCCTCCGGTTTCATTCAAACCCAGAACAAAGTTGTAAATGGATGTGTGTCTGAAATTGGATTTTATTCTGTTTTGATTGATCTCTATTAAATATATATCTGTTTGGCGGCGGAGAATTTATTCTCTTGCTTAATGCCCTTCTCTGAGATGTACGAGCTCAGAGGTTATATATCGATAGACATCAGTCGCAGAGCATGAATTGCTTGTGTGGCATGCAGAGATGCAGTGATCAAGGATTCTGTTGAAAGGTAGAGTCTTGTGGTTGATAATCAAAGCACGGCTTTAATATAGCATAGCTTTGTGTAGCGTTAATTCGCGAGCCTCACACCCCGGTGTGAACCAGAAACAGGAGAAGGACTGCAGGGAGGACAGTGCGTTTCTTTCTAGCTAGGAGTGATATCATGGTATGGATCCTAGACATTTTACTCATGTGGATGTTGCATATTAGTTGATGGATAGAGAGGCGCCTTAGTTATATCGGTCACTATGGGGTCGATGGACGTTCTGGTCGACATAATGACCATATTTATGCCCCATAGGGCGGGAAACGCATGTTCAGGAGTTATGAATCCACGTTGCACTTAGTGTGGACTGGCCCTGCAGTTACCTAAGGGTCACTCGAGCTCTGATCCTGGGACATGGTAGGCTAGATTGTCTCGAATCGGTGAGGACGATTCCTTGCCTTGGTTCACAGATGGAATCCAATTTCCAATACGATATTTCGGTGTTAATTGTAGAGCCTAGTATGGTGGCATAGTGGGATGGGGCACAATGTTGTCCATGATTGATACATTTATATTTGAAGTTGATTTATTCACTTATAGTAATAATAAAAGATAAATTTCGCATATCAAGCATATTTGGCTATTATAAGGTAAAACTCTATCCTCCGGCTTGTGTTGCATTGTGTGATGGGACCTGAGTCTTATAATAGCTTCATTTTCTTTAGTTAGCGTTGCGCTGTTCGTTTTATGCACTGGTATTCTTGGGGGTAAACCCGTTCCGTGTTATACGGCATGGTCCCTTGATTTACCTTACTTTAAAAATAAGTTAATAACTGTTTTTAGTTCTCACACCAGTCACATAACTGACCTGGAGTTTATTGTTTTAACCTAAACTCTAGGTACCCCTATTTTCCACACGGGCAGCTAGTAGTTTTGGTTTTGCAGATATTATATTCACAGGGTCATGGTTTACAACTGGAGCTATATTCGGAACGCTCTGTATCCGTATATTTCTTTCAGTTGTGTTTTGTATTATTTTCCACTGCATTGTAATTTGTAAATCTCTAATATTTATCAGATGTATTTTATTTGTTCATACTCTGTAGATTCTTGTACTCTGATGTAAATTGTTGTAATAGCAATGAAATGTTCTTCTGTTTGTGTTCTGATTTGTCGTGTTCTCAACTCAATCCGGGATTTCCCTTGCGGGGAAGTTTGGGTCGTTTCAGTTGGTATCGGTGCTTTGGTTTATGGAGCTCGAGAACAAGGCACATTAGAACTAGACGAAAGAATTCATCAGAGACTAGATTAGTAATATCCAATGAGAATGACTTGTTAGAGATAGGATCAGTAGTATCCTAGACTGAGTCCGAAAAGTGTTATTTTTTGAAATAAAAAAAATGAAACCAAATTTTGCTTTAAAAATTTAAATCTTATTATACATATTTGAATATTCATTTTATATTGAATTTGGACAATCGAGTATATGAAGATTTTGAATATACATCTGATCCACATGTATACGAAGCCTCAAATATACCGGATAGATTTAGAATCACACATTAGTCGCCCGTAGATGATTTTGATAATCGTCCGGACATCATCAGCATTTATATCCGAGTTTCGAAAGTGGGATGTCTATATATTTCCAATTGATTAGTGTGAGAACCAAAAACCAGACAGAGTTACTTTTTGTGTATTGGCATCAAAAACATGATTTTGGATATATACATATATCACAGTTATGAATTTGAAAATTTAATTAACCAACTGATTGTTGATTGTGTTGTATGTTTATTCATTTAAACCAATATGCGAATAAAAAGCTAAATTAATCCAAATTGGATCAAAATAGTGAACTAAATTTAAAATTGTTTGGAATTGCACGCATATACATGTACATACATTGAACAAGTCATAGCAAGGAGGCTAAAGAAGAGGAATAAAATTGTATGCCCGACAAATAGGTACATGTTTACTAATTTATTGGGTTTGGAAGATTTTATGAGCGGCTTGGCTTTTCCTTTTTCTTTTGGATTGATGAGGACCATGTGAGGCTAGTTGCAGTTTTAAATGTCTCCCCGTGCAAAGGAGGTTATGGTGAAATTTTTCAAAAATTTAGGGTGTTAGACAAATTTTTGAAAAATTAGAAATTCTTAGAAACTAAAAATTTGAAGAATGAAAGTTGAGTTGATTAGTTAAACAACTTTCAGCTCCGTTCCTTTTCGAGGACGAAAAGATTTTAAGTGGGGGAGATTGTAAGAACTCGGATTTTCAGAACCAAGTTAAAATTTTTATTTTGGCAATATGAATGGATATTAAATATTTAAAATGATTTATTTTAAAATAATAACAACTAAATTTATTTTAATCGAAGTTAGAATGAATAAATTTATTTTAATTATATAACGAGCCTGAAATGGCGCAGTAGTTTGAAAATTCGATTTCAAATTTCAACTGAATGTACAGGATTCAAAATAAATCGGATTTCAGTAAAACCAAAAATATTTGAATCTATTTGAAAATATCTTTCCAATGAATATGAAAAATCCAGATGTCATAACGGGAATAAAAATTTATGTCTAGTTGAATATTCAGAATAGTCGCTATGGAATTTTATATAATATATAGCCCTTAAAAATAGCCATTTTGCAAACGACCTTTGTTTTCGACGAGACCACTTTTGTTGGATTCGGAATGTCAAATTATTGCTATATTCCAATTTTCATAGTTTTTGGAATTAATATATGAGCATGGTGAATTTAAACGTGTTTGGTAATTTCAGTTTGAATTTAATCGACTAGAAAATGACCATTTTTCAAATGGTCTCCAAATTCGACGATACTAGTTTTGTTAGGACCGTATCATCAAAACATAGCTAGGTTTATTTTTCTGGAATTTTTGGAGTCAGTATGTGGCCTCAGTAAATTAGAATGTACGTTTAAATTAAATATATAGTGATTTATATTTTAATTTTGATGAAAACTAATCGAAACAGTCGAATTGGCTTATGAAATATCCCATTGTGTCCGGAATGAGGGTATTTGGCTAGGGATGGCACTCGTTGGGTTCAGTTTGGAGTTCGGATAAGAAAACCCTAATTTTTCAAATTAAATATTATTAAAAATTTATATAAATAGAAAAGAAAACCCTAATTTCCTTTAAAATTTCTGAGCCATCGTTCTAGGCCGATATACAGCGGAATTAGTTCGTTTCTTTTCCATTTCTTTCTCTCAATCCACTCTATGAATTCCCATATTCTAAAAGACAAAATCAAGGTTCTAAATGAGGGCTTCAAATCCATATAGGCGTGGTAATTTATCGTGCACGATAATGGGAGAAATTGGGGCTCGAAATGGCGGTTGTCGCATCGGAATTTGAGGCAATTGGGGGCGGCGAGTTCGCCAGTGTGGTTGCTAATGGTGCATGGCGGAGCAGCGGAGGGAGTGGCACAGTCTGATCGGGGTGTAGGTGATCGTGGGAGGCGCTGTGCTCAACCCTAATTTGGAGCAACTCTTCAAAGGTGCAGTCGACAATATGGAGGAAGAAGAAGTTTAACGGTAACGTATTTGAAAACGTTATTAAAGGGTATAATTAGTTTAGTTTATTACGCATTTAATTTTACAATGTATCTAATAGCATAACTTTTGCATACAAGGTCCAAATCGCACGAAATTAGATCTATTGCGATCGTGAGGACGAGAGCTTCACAAGACTGACTGGGTCCAATTTGGAGCACGTTAGGAATTTAGGCAAATTCAAACCCGAACGGTGCTGAATTCGCCGGATATAGACTGATGGAATGGAACCCAAAGTGAGAACTCCTTCTCACTCTAATTACTTTACAGTCAAATGTATACTAGGATGAAGACGGTGCTTAGGAGCACCCGACACCATTTATTGTACAAACCATGGATGATTTGTGTGATTTGATTGTGAAATTGATTGTGGGTGATAAAAAAATATTCATGTGTTGAATAAAATATTTGAACAATAAAAACATCAATTTTATTGTATATATGAACTGTATAAATTACTTATGTGTTGAATAATAATTAAAATATCATTTTTACTGCATATATGAACTGTATAAAATATTCTTGTGTTGAATAAAATATTTGAACAATAAAAATATCATTTTTATTGTATATATGAACTGTATAAAATATTCACGTGTTGAATAAAATATTTGAACAATAAAAATATCATTTTTATTGTATATATGAACTGTATAAAATAGTCATGTGTTGAAATAATATACATGAACAAATCGGACGATTTGTTTATGTACAACCATTTATTTGATACTGATTGTGACGATATATTTTACACATCGCCCAACTGCACAAATAAAAACTGTGTTTGTTGATTGAAACCCCACACGGGTATTGGGATGATATTTGACGTACACTAATCCTAATTGTTTAGTTTTATGTCAATCAATGGGTTGACAGACTATTGTAAGCGTTAATTATTTATATTTAATGCTTATGCAGTTGTGTAGTGCACTCTGGCTGATGGTTGATTGTTTATCGTTGTGGATATAATATGTGTTGTATGAAATCCATATAAATAAAATTATATAGTAATTGATTAGGTCTGATTCCAATTCAGAAATAATGAATATATTAAAATAACGAATATTTTAAAATAATGAATATTTTAAAATAATATTCAGAGAAGAATCAAAATATGATTTTGATGTCTGATTATGGATGGACATGAAAATATTTAAATATATGAAGCCGTGTTAATTAGATTTGCGCCATTTTGACATAGACGATATTTATATCGATTTTATTCATTTTTATAATGAATATCGAAAAGGAAATGATTTCAAAATCTTATATTTTGGAAATATTATCATTTATATATTATGAAGTTATGGAATATTCAATTTTGATTTAAATTTGAAAATGAAGCTAGAATCATTTTTAAAACGAATTTAATATTATCTATAAAATATGTTTTGAATAGAAATCAATGAAATATATATAATATGTATTATATATATTTAATGGCCTGAATAAAACGCGTCGCACCGCGACCGTTCGCGAATTTCGACCATTGACTTTGAATTGATATTACGGGAGATCCGATAGTCGGATTCTCTAAAACCAAAACTGTTGGGTTCATATTGAAAAGGGCTTTCCAACGAGTATAAGAGATTTGAAATCTAATGGTTGGATTTGGAATTATGTCCAAATCAAATTTGGAAAAGGTCGTTTTAAGTGCAGTCCGATGACCGTTTTTGGAAATCGACTGAAAGGGCCTTAATAAAATTATTTAAAATATCAATAATTTGTGTAAAATTATAATAAATGATTTGGAAAAAATTGAAATGAAAAATTCCACGTTTGTATAAAAATATATTTTTATCAAAATGAAATAGTTAATAACTAGATTTGAAATCCAATAATTTTTAGATAAAATAAATTGGATTTTTGAATGGTTTTTAAAATAACCAGAAATTTCCAACGAAAAAATGGGAATAGTTTTGGAATGGAAATAATCTTCGGAATATTTCGATGTTGGATTCATTAATTATACGGATACTGTTATGGGAATTTGGATGGTTTATTTATATCGTTATATCCAATACGATATTTGTTGATTTCAGAATTTGATATTGAATATAAGCCGATATAATTTATATTCAGAGCATTGTATTTAATATCAAATGGAATTTGGGTTTTTCGTGAAAGATGTTTTCATTAACACTGTTCTTAAACCCAGTTGAGAAAAGAATACATCTTTTAATTAAGATTTAGTGAAGTTTTCCAATTAATTAACATTTAATTAGAATTGAATAAAAGAAATTGGATTTTGGGTTTGTCGTGAATGGTATCTTCATTAACACTGTTCTTAATCCCAGTTGAGAAAAGAATAAATATTTTAATTAAGATTTAGTGAAGTTTTCCAATTAATTAACATTTAATTGGAATTGAACTAAAATTGGAATTTTGGGTTTATCGTGAACGGTGTTTTAAATAACACTTGTTCTTTAACCCAATTAACAGTGAAATATGATATGGAATTTATAAATCTTTTTATTAAGATTTATTGGGAATATTCCAAAGTAAAGCATTCCAATTTAATGAAATGAATTAGAATGGAATGGAATTCGATTTGGTAATAATTGAAGGGAGCTTCTATGGAGGAAGACCGTTACTATAAATGGAATTTAGAAGGCTTTGTCATTATTCCGTTGAAAAGTAGAGTCTTATGGTTGATGATCAAAACACGGCTTTAATTAGCATAGCTTTGTGTAGCGTTAATTCGCGAGCCTCACCCCGGTGTGAACCAGAAACGGGAGAAGGACTGCAGGGAGGACAGTCCGTTTCTTTCTAGCTAGGAGTGGTGTCATGGTATAGAGCCCAAACATTTTACTCGTGTGGATGTTGCATATTACTTGATGGATAGAAAGGCGCCTCGGTTATATCGGTCACTATGGGGTCGATGGATGTTCTAGTCGACATACTGACCAGATTTACGCCCCATAGGGCGGGGAAACGCATGTTCAGGAGTTGTGAATCCACCTTGCACTTAGTGTGGACCGGCCCTGCAGTTACCTAAGGGTCACTTGAGCTCTGATCCTGAGACATAATAGGCTAGATTGTCTAGAATCAGTGAGAATGATCCCTTGTCTCAGTTCAGAGATGGAATCCAATTTCCAATATGACATTTCGGTTTTAATTGTAGAGCCTAGTATGGCGACATAGTAAGATGGGGGACTATGCCGTCGATGATTGGTACATTTATATTTGAATTTTATTTTTTCACTTATTGTAATAATAAAAGATATATTTCACGTACCAAGCATATTTGTCTATTATAAGGTAAAAATCTATCCTCCGGCTTGCATTGCATTGTGTGATGGGACCTGAGTCTTATAATAGCTTCGTTTTCTTTCATTAGCATTTCGTCATTTGTTTTATGCACTGGTATTCTTTGTGGTAAACCCGTTCCGTGTTATACGGCGTGATCCCTTGATTTACCCTACTTTAAAAACAAGTTAATAACTGTTTTTAGTTCTCACACCAGTCACATGACTGACCTGGAGTTTATTGTTTTAACCTAAACTCTGGGTGCCCCTATTTTCCACACGGGCAGCTAGTAGTTTTGGTTTTGCAGATATTATACTCACAGGATCCTGTTTTACAGCTGGAGCTATATTCGGAACGCTCTATATCCGTGTATTTATTTCAGTTGTGTTTTGTATTATTTTCGGCTGCATTGTAATTTGTTAATCTCTGATATTTATCAAATTTATTCTATTTGTTCATACTATGTAGATTATTGTACTCTGATGTAAATCATTGTAATAGCAATGAAATGCTCTTCTGTTTGTGTTCTGATTTGTCGTGTTCTCAACTCAATCTGGGCTTTCCCTTACGGGGAAGTTTAGGTCATTTCAGTGATTGAATATAAATATATATATATATATATATATATGTGTGTGTGTGTGTGTGTGGTGATATTTTCAAAAAAATAACATAACTGGTGATTGGATATATTCCTATAGTACCATTAGCAGATGATTACAATATATATAGTGGATGACCTTCTATATCGCGATATCCTGCCTTAAAGCAGGATGAGTATTATTTATGTTGTCTAACATATGTGGATGTAAGAAAATAGGTTGGGGGGATCCAACTGGTTTTCTCAAAATTTATTATTGTTTGTTTTCATATATATTATCATATCTGATGTGTTAGAAAACTTGTTATTGATAATTGGGTATTTTGGATGTTTGAATATCACTAGCCCTAAATATTGATATATAAAAATATCATGAAATGGAATTTTATGATTTAAAAGGAAAATCTATTTTTCCAAAATAGGATTTGAATTTCGAATGGGCCAGGAAATATTAACTTGTTTTGAATGATAAAAACAAGTAATGAATTTATAAAAGATGCTTATAAATGAAATGGAGTAATTATCATTGGATAGTTTGGGAATTTGAATTCAAATGCGAATTCAAAAAGGGGAATTGAGAATCATTCCAAATGGGGAATGATGAAATTTTTTCAATGTTCGGAATGTAAATAGAATCGGAATAAATCCATACAGATTTATGATTAGGATTCGACAATGTCGACATTTATAAAATAAATTATTTCCAAAATGGACATTGGAATTGTATTAGATACAAGCTAAAATATAAAATATGAAAATAAATTATGTGTTATATATATATTATGATAAATAAAATATGCCAAAAATAAGATTTGGATTTTAAATATATTTAGAAATGAAACTTGTTTCGATGTATAAAACAAGGAAGTAAATTTATAAATGATGTTTATAAATAATGTGGGACAATTTGGAATTTTAAATTCAAGTATAAATTTAAAAGTGAATTGGAAATCGTTTCGAAAAGGGAACGACAATTTTATTCCGAAATTCAGAATATAAATCGAACTAAAATAAATCCAAAAGATTTAAAATTAGAATTTGATTATGTCGATTTTTACAAAATAATTTATCTCCTAAGGAATTGGAATTTAATGTAACAACCCAGAAAATCGGAACCGATTCAAAATTTTTTTTTAGCAATTTTAATGAATTTTGAAATTTAAAATGATTTATTTTAAATAATAACGACTGGAAATTTATTTTGAATAGAATTAGAACGTATATATTTATTTAAATTGAAATTAGAATATTAATATTTATTTTAATTATAAAAGGAATTGGAAATGGCGCGATAGTTTAAAAATTCGATTTCAAATTTCAAATGAATGTATAGGATTCAAAATAAACCGGATTTTAGTGAAACCAGAAATATTTGAATCTATTTGAAAATATCTTTCCAACGAATCCGAAAAATTGAAATTTCATAGCAGGAATAAAAAGTTATGTCCAGTTGAAAATTCAGAATAGTCGCTATGGAATTTAGCCTTTAAAATAGCGATTTTGCAAACGACCTCCATTTTCGACAAGACCACTTTTGTTGGATCCGGAATCTAAATTATTGCTGGATTCCAATTTTCATAATTTTTGGAATCAATATGCCAGCGTGGCGAAGTTAAAAGTGTTTTGACAGTTTCAGTCAATTTGGATCGACCAGAAAATGGTTATTTTTCAAACGATCTTCAAATTCGATGAAATTAGTTTTATTAGGACCGTATCGTCAAAACATAGCTAGATTTATTTTTCTGCAATTTTTGGAGTTAGTATGTGGCCCCGATAAATTAAAATGTGCATTGAAATCAATTTTGAATGATATAATGGTTTATATTTTAATTTGGATAAAAACTGATTCAAACAGTCAAATTGGCTTACAAAACATATCCCATTGTGTTCAGAACGGGGGTATTTAGCTAGCGGTGACATCGTTGGGTTCAATTTGGATTTAGAATGCAACATCTCTAATTTGGAATTAAATAAATAAGAAAATATAATATAAAATCCTATAAAACCTAACCTAGAGCCAACTAAGCGCAGCCGCCTCTCTCTCGTCATCAACGAATGAAATCGCTCCATAAAAGATCTTCCCCAGTCTCCATCATCGTTTAATAAAATCCATGGCTTCTGAAGGGGAAATCGACAAGCAAGGAGAGGGTTTCCGATCTATATAAGTATGAGCACCTATCATCGTGTATTTTGGAGGGAATCGAGGCTCAGAGAGCCGCCGCCTCGACTAAATTTGCCACCGCCTGGGCCTACCGAGCTCCACCTCGTTCATGGTGGTGGTAGCTTGATCCAAAGCGCACGCGATGATACCCTACGATCGACTTCCGGCGACACCAGGAAGGTGCAGCGGCCAATCAACGATTTGGAGCGATGGTCGGAAATGGATTTGAACGGGAAGATAATTAAAAGGGAATGGTAATGATTTTAAACCGTCGTAAAATTTAATCAATTACCTATTTAATTATCAAAGGTGTTTATAGCCATATATTTACCATACGAGGTCCAAAGCGCGTGAAACTGGATCCATTGCGATCGTAGAGCCGAGAGCTTCGCAACAAAACTGACCGCATCCAAAATGGAGCATGTTGGAATTTCAGGCAAATTCAAATCCAAATGGCGGTGAAATTTAGAAATAAAAGAACTAATGTGAGAACTCCTCATTAAAATTATTTCTGTAGTTATTTATTTTATAACTGCATATATGAACTGCTCCCCGTCGTCCACATACCATGGACGACTTGTTTGCTTGATTGTATTGTGTTGTTTGAAATTGTATGTGATGTGAAATGGATTATATCAAATATTCGCATGTTGAGTAAAATATTTTATCGTTAAAAATATAATTTTTAACAAGTAATTGAAATGAAAATAAATATTCATTTACAAATCGGACGATTCGTTTATGTACACCCATTTGACTGATATGGATTGGGACGATAAATTTTACACATCGCCCAACTGCACAAATAATATTCAGTATTTGTTGGTTGAAACCCCACATGGGTATTGGGATGATATTCGACGTTCACTAATCCCAATTGTTTAGTTGTATGTCGATCGATTGGTTGACAGGCTGTTATAAGTGTTAATTATTTATATTTAATGCTTATACAGTGTAGAGTGCACTCTGGATGATGGTTGATTGTTTATCATTGTTGTTGTATACATGTGCTGTATGAAATCCATATAAATAACATTATATGGTAATTGACTGTGTCTGATTCCAGTTCAGAAAGAAGTAATATTTTAAGATTACGAATTTTTCAAAATAAGGAATATTTTAAAATAATATTCAGTCAAAGATCAAAATATGATTTTGATGTCCGATTTGGGATGGACACGAAAATATTTAAATATATAAAGCCGTGTCAATTAGATTAACGCCATTTTGACGCGAACGATATTTATATCGATTTTATTCATTTTCATAATGAATATCGAAAAGGAAATAATTTCAAAATCAGATACTTTGAAAATATCATCATTTATATTATAATGATATGGAATATTCTATTTTGGTTTAAAATTGAAAAAGAAATTGGAATCGAATTTAAAACAATTTATAAAATACGTTTTAATGGAGATCGATGAAATATATATATATATATTATATATAATATAATGGCTTGAACAGAACGCGCCGCGACAGTTCGCGAATTTCGACCATTGACTTCGAATGGACATTACGGGAGATCCGACTGTCGGATTCTCCTAAAACCGGAACCGTTGGGTTCGTATCGAAAAGGGCTTTCCAACGAATGTAAGAGATTTGAAATCTAACGGTTGGATTTTGAATCATATCCGAAACAAATTTGAAAAAGGTCGTTGTAAGTGCAGTTCGATGACCGTTTATGGAAATCGACTGTATGGGCCTTGATAAAATTATTAAAAATATTAATAATTTGTGAAATCATAATAAATGATTTGGAAAGAATTAGGTTGAAAAATTCTATATTTAAAAATATAAAAATATATTTTTACCGAAATGAACTAGTTATGAACTATAATTATAATCCAATATCTTTAAATAAAGGAATTAGATTTGAGATGGTTTTAAAAATAACCAGAATTTCCAATATATGAACTAGGATGGATTTGAATCAAAATTATCTTCGGGATGTTTCGATGTTGGATTTCGTGATTATACAGATATTGTTATGGAAATTTGAAAGATATATTTATATCGTTATCTCCAATACGATATTTGTTGGTTTCAGAATTTGATATTGAATATAAGCCGATATATTTTCTATTCAGAGCCTTGTATTTAGTATCAAATTGGATTTTGAGTTTGCCGTGAACGGTGTCTTCATTAACACTGCTCTTAAACCCAGTTGAGAAAAGATATAAATCTTTTTATTAAGATTTAATGAAGTTTACCAATTAGTTAATATTTAATTGGAGTTGAATTGAATTTTGGGTTTGTTGTGAATGGTATCTTTAAAAAAGTTGTTCTTAAACCCAATGGAGTTAAGAAAATTAGAAACTAACTAGAGATTAGCTAAGTTGAATTGTTTCCTGGGTATTAATCTTATGTTGGTTTCGGCCTTCAGGATTAATACTTAGGAAATTGTTCTCGTACTAATTTACGGTTAGATACTGATGGAATGGTGTCTTCAGTAATAATGTCCTTAAAACCCCGTGTGAAAATAATAAATCTTTTAATTAAGATGTAGAGAAGAATTACCAATTAATTAACATTTAATTGGATTTGAAATGGAATGCGAATTGGGTTTATTGTGAACTGTGTTTTTAACGACATTCGTTCTTTAACCTGATTTACAGTGAAATGGGATTTGGAATTTATAAATCTTTTAATTAAGATAAAGGGGAAATTTCTGGAGAAAAGTTTTCCAATTTAATAAAATAAATTGGAATGGAATGGAATTTGATTTAGTAATACTCAAAGTGAACTTCTGTGGAGGAAGACTGTTACTGTATACGGAATTTAAAAGGCTTTGCCGTTATACCATTTATATTATCGGTTGGATATGGAAGTTCATATCGATTATATATAATGATTTGTATTCCATGAAGATTCCATTGTTAATGGAATATGATTTTGGGTTTATCATAAGCTGTGTTTTAAAGGACATTAGTTCTCAACCCAGTTAAAGATAAGATTTATTTCTTCACTTTGAATAATCATTAAGTAATGATTTTTGGAAATTAAAAATGAATTAGAGTTTTAATGAATCTTTAAATAGATTGAAAGGTGAATTTGATAACTAAAATTATCAAATTCGAGAAATGATCGAGAATGGAGTACCACAAGTTTTACTCCATGCGATAGTTAAATCTTTAATTAGATTTGAACATGAAATGGTAATTGAATTTACCAATAACACCGTGGTGTTAGATATGAAGTACTACCAGTTTTACTTCATGGAATGAATAGGTTGGGATTGGGAAATTAAACAAATGATTACTTCGGTAAGGTTCGCTAATCCCGACTAGTTTGGATAAACCATAATTTGGTTTGAATTGATATCCAAAGGAAGATTAAAGAATAAATTTAAAGAATTTATCTTTGATAAAATTAATGGGAAACCTTTCCCAAAGGATATGATATTTAAATAAAAGAATATTTAGAATTGGAATGAGGCATATGTGGTGTTTTTATAGCACTTGTTTATTATATACGTGAGTTATTCAGAAAGACCGGGTTTATACCCATTCTGAATGACTGATTCGACGATAAGTCGACGATGAAGACAGCGGTTGAAGACCGGAGGTCTTCACATCGTTTGGATGATTACTGATGTCTTGATTGGGCTGTACACCCAAGATGAGCTAATAAGTGGTGATCGTCTAGACGTACTTGGAGATCGACGGATATGCGAGGGCCTCTCTCCTGTATTGGACATATGGGACGAGGAATAAGGTGCCTCCGGTTTCGTTCAGACCCCGAACGAACTTATAAATGGATATGTGTCTGACATCGGATTTCATTCTATGTGATTGATGGACATCACTTGCATGGTGTGAATTGCCAGTGTGGACTGCTGAGATGCAAATGATCAAGGCTTTTGTTGAAAAGAAGAGCCTTGTGGTTGATGATCAAAGCTCGACTTTAGTACAGCATAGCTTTGTGTATAGCGTTAATTCGCGAACCTCACACCCCGTTGTGAACCAGAAACGGGAGAGGACATTAGGAAGGGCAGGCGTTTCATTCTGGCTAGGAGTTGTGTCTGGGTTTTTCACTCCCAGAAGTTTTACTTATGTGGATGATGGATAGCAAGGCGCCTCGGATATATCGGCATTGCGGGGCCGATGGATGGTTTGGTCGATATACTGACCAATTTTATGCCCTATAAGGCAGGAAAACGTAGTGTTCAGGCATTTTAATCCACATCAAGTGGACCGGCCCTGACGATCCAAGGGCCCACCTGTGTCTGGGTCCTGGGACATAGGCTAGATTGTCTCGAAGCGGTAAGGACGATTCCTTGCCTTGGTTCACAGATGGAAATCCAACTTTCAATACGTGGCATTCGGTTTTATTTGTAAAGCCTAGTATGACGACATGGTGGGATGGGGTACTATGCCGTCTATGATTGATACATTTATATTTGAAGTTGTTTTCGTACACTTTACACTATAATAGTATCAAAATGATTAGTTTTAAATGTACCAAGCATGTTTGGCTATTATAAGGTAAAACTCTATCCTCTGGCTTGCTTTGCATTGTGTGATGGGACCTGAGTCTTATAATAGCTTCATTTTTCCAAAAAGCGTTACGCTGTTCTGTTATATGCACTGGTATTCTTAGGAGGAAACCCGTTTTTTGTTATACGGCGTGGTCCCTTGATTTACTTTTTTTAAAGTAAAGTTTTAAATAACTTTTTTATTTCTCACACCAGTCACATGACTGACATGGAGTTTATTGTTTTAACCTAAACTCTGGGTGCCCTTATTTTCCACACGGGAAGCTAGTAATTGGGTTTTGTAGATTTATTCTTACAAGATCTTGGTTTATAGCTGGAACTACATACAGAAAGCTCTGTATCCGTGTACTTCTTACAGTTGTGTTATGTATTGTTTTTCCGCTGCAGTAATGTATTTAAATCTTTGATATTTATCAAATGTATATTATTTATTCATACTCTGTTATGCTCTTATACTCTGATGTAATTGTTGTAATAAACAATGAAATGTTCTTCTGTTCATGTTCTGATTTGTCATGTTCTCAACTCAATCCAGCTTTCCTTTACGGGGAAGTTCGGATCCTTATATTTAATATAGAAGTTGAGTTTGTAAATAAATTTGTAACTGAGTAATGAAATAATTGACGATTAGGGATAATCGGGAATATTAAGTTGGATTAAGAAAACTGGCTAAATTTATATTAAATTATCGAAGAATGATATTGAAAATTAATAATAAACGAAGTTAAACATTTATATTTAATTAAAACGAGTTCGTCGCGGCGCGGTAGTTCATAATTTGATGATTTGAACTTCAATTGAATGTGTGTGTGTATATATCAATAAAAGTTAGTATTCTTTGAAAATTAGTTGTTTATTCCCCGATGCTTTGTCATTCCCCTTTTTTAATTATAGTTTAAGATCCTATTTTATTTTGGAGAACCCTATCCCCTTCTAGGGGTATTTTAGTGATGGGTTACAAGAATCGTTCGGACCTATTGAGTTATAATTTTCTAATGTAAGATAAAACTTTGGATTTCACCTTATATATTGAGTTATTACAAAATCAAATTTCCATAAAAACAGCAGTATAATCGTGTATAAGTTATAACGATTAAATAAATAAATTCAAAGAATTTTAAGTTAATAAAATTTGGATTTTCATTATAAAAACCCAGACTTGAGTTATAAAAAAAATATGAATACAAGTGGAGTAAATGAAATGATTTTTGAATAATAATCATATTTTCAATTATTGAATGGAATTGATTAAGTAGAAGATTAATCAGTTTATCGAGTTTGGATCGAATTTGACTTTGGTTAAGTGAATGGGATTTATGAATTCATATTCGAAATTGAATTAAAACTTGAGTTTAAAATGGAATTCAATTGGTTTATAAGAAAATTAAAAATATATGTGAACGTGATATGTTCAAATAAAAAGTGAAATAGGCAAAAGAGCTAATTAGAGAATTGAGTTAAAAACTATTGGATTGAGTTTGAATGAATTGGGAATGGCTGAATATATGTTAAGCATGTATGGTATGAAGCAAATGGAAGGAGTTTATCGAAATGCTCGACGAAGTGGTACATATATAATTAAATATAAGATTTTATGAGCATATTTGGCAGGCCGCTTGGGTTTTTTATTTTCTTTTTGAATGGAAGGGGCCCAAAGAGAAAATTTATAGTTGTACCGATTGAGCTGTACAAAGGAGACGCTGATGAAATTTTACGGAAATTTAAGGAGATAGAAAAAATTAAGAAAGTTTGATAACTAGAAATAGAATTATCAATTATATATGAAATTTAATAAAAGAATAAACGTATAATGGAAATTTTATAAGAGAAAATGGGAATTTATGAAATTAAATCTTGGGAGGTTGGAATGAGAAATGTATACACGTTTTAAAGAGAATGATGGTTTAAAAGAAAATGTATTGCAAATTGATATGATTTTTTTGATAAGAAGTGAAGAAATGGAGTTAAGGAAATTAGAAACAGACTGGAGACTAGTTGAGTTGAATGGCTTCCTGAGTGTCGATCAAATGTTAGTTTCGGCCTTCGGAGTTGATACTTAGGGAGTTGTTCTTTTACTAGTTTACGGTTAGGGGCAGATGAATGTGGAAGAATTGTGATTTGTGAATATACGGAAATGTTTTCTGATGTTAAAAAGAGATATTTTTTGGAATATAGAAAATAAATAGTTATGATAGATGAAAATGTTTTTCCAAGAATCGTGAGATGCTAAACGGGTTTGGAGAAATATCTGGGTAAAGATATTGAAGACAAATTGGGAAATGATAAATTTAATTATTGAAATATTAATTAACAGGGATCAGTGATTGTTTGATGTTAATCAATAGTATTTCCTTTGGGAATAGGATCTTGAATGAATGTTTGTTTCTTCGATAGTCAAAAACCGACTATCGAAGTATTATCCAATTTAATACCATCATTGTCAATACGGAGAGACGGTTGGATTTATTTTTCAAAAACCAATATATAGGCATAAGCGTTACGAATCAAATTATGCTGAAGATAATTGAAGACTGAGTAAAGTGCAAGGGTTATTTCATTAATCCGAGGTAAAATTTGCCTAAGATGGATTGATGAAATAGTGCCTTCGGTTTGTCCAGTCCTAGGACAACTTGTATGTACGAATGTCTGACAGAGTATGCCTAACAAATCATCTACATTTATCTCTTCAAACGTATTTACATTGGTGGTAAAGGAATTCTTTTTTCTTAGCTTTATGCCAAGATATTTTTGGAGAAATCAATTAATGATTTGGCAGGTTTGACGATGTGGCATTCAAAGTGAATGATGTTGTGATATTAAAATTTTAAGGCGTAGCCTCAAGCCTCACAAACAGGAAATGGTATAAAATCAGGTAGGTCGCATCGCTAAAGTGGTTCACTCCCAGTTAGGGTGTACTGTCACCTAGTCTAGAGAAAAACCATTTTCTACTTTATTCTATCGATGTTGTATGCTTCAAAACGGTTGTTGATCCCAACTGTTAGTGATAATACTTTCGGTACACTCAAGTGAAGTGAGTGGCTGGTCATGTATAGCCTGGGTTGCAAGATGTTCTTGTTAAACCCGATGTATTCATCTCTAGAGATCAGAAGGTGGTCCCATATCTTACCATAGTTGGAATCCATTCTCCAATAAGCGCTCGTGGTTTTGATTATATACTATCTATGTGGAGCGTGAGATGCAAGCGTTCCGCTAGATTGTCATTTACTTGATTAAGACATTATCATAATATCGGAATATTATTGATTTAAAATAAATTGGGTTATCATAAGGTAAAAGCGATCCGTATTTATGTGTGGATCGGTCTTACGATTATCCTTTCTTTCTAAAAGATTTTTAAAAGTTAAACCAAGTGGTTGGAGTTTACTCACACCAGTCCCATGGCTGACCCAGAGTTTATTTTGTTTTGTTTTACCTAAACTCTTGGATGCCCAAATTTGTATGGAAAGTCAAGTAGTTCAAGTATTTACAGATAACCATGGAGAAGCTTGGAGCAGGAGGCTTCAGTATTAGATATATAGAGTTTATTCCGATGTGTTGTATATGTGATGTACTCTGATGATGTATGTAAGTACAATTTTTTTATTTCAAAGGTTGTTACATATATATATACACACATATATATACATATATATATTATTCTGTTCTGCTGCGATGTAAGGCTCTGTGTTGTTAATTTTGTTCATGTTCTATCTTTTTATTCTTTGTTTCATAATGATTCGTATTTCTGTGCAATTTGGGTTGGACGTGTGGCGTATTTAGTTAACTCAGATAGTACGGAAATTCGGGTCATTACAACAACATATATTACAACTTAAACCGTAAATGTTCGTTATTAGAAATTGGATTCCAACAATGATCAAGGCAAAGGATCTTCCTTAACCGATTCGGGTACACCTCTAGCTGGATGTCCCAGGGACCAACAGTTCTCTGTAGCAGCAGAGTCGGTCCACGTATACTGCAGTTTGGGTTTATCCTAAACTTAACGTCTCTCGTCGTAACTGACCATTATTCGAGGCCTCGATCCATCATCCACCAGGTAAATTGCCTGAGTTCCATACCATAGCATCACTTTCTCAACGAAGGAAACATTTGTCCTTAACTCTACGGTAATTCATCCTGTTTCGGCTCGTTACCGGGTTGTGAGGCTCTGAAGTCACGCTTCCACACAAAGCTATGATATTTAGCTATGCTTTGATCATCACTTTCTTAGCACTTTGCATGCCACATTGTCAATTCACAACATATACTCGGTATATATTAATATATAACCTATGAGCACACATGTCCCAAAGGAGGGTGTTAAGCTAAGAGGATAAATCATCCGCCACCTATCTGATATATCATCAATAAAAACCAATTTATTATGCTGTAAAATACAACATAAGACATACATCCATTTACAAGTTCATTCTGGGTTTTTAACGAAATTGAAGGCACTTTATTCCACGATCCCACCTAGGTGTGAAAGCCTTTGCAATCAAAATCACTTCCAGTATGGTCAGATCGCTGCTACTTAAATCTCATAATAGAGGATCAATCCGAGACATCAATGAGAAACCCATACAATGTGAAGATCTACGGTCTTCAATCACAATCATCGCCATTTTCAATTTCTTTTATTACGTCGTACAGTTATTCATAATGGGTTGAAACCTAGTCTTTCTGAATAACTAGCGCATCTTTAAAATCAATAGATATGAAAAATATCATGAGTCTCATTCCTTTTTCAAATATTCTTTTACTCAGATCATTCATTATGTTGGGTATACCCATTTAAATCTTATAAAATATTTACACATTTTAAACTCTTGTTTAAATCTTTCCTTGGAAATCATTTCAAATGATTATAAAATCTCTTTTCACAAATTTAACACAAACCAAGGTTTCTATGCTTTTCCGTTATTGTTGAACCTCATGAAAAGGTAATTTCTCAAATCATTATCCCATACCCATCACATTCATCCCATGGAGAAAATAGCAATACTCCATATCTAGTACCCCTCGTATTTTGGTAAGTTTAATTACCTTTACTAATTCCATTCTTTCATTACAAATATGATTAAAGATTTCATTTATCTTTACGGGAAAACATATTTACCGAAACCCAACTCATTCATTGATTATTGATTAGGGTAAATTACTTTATCTTTCCTTGATCGCATTCTAGCCCAAAATCGTATTTAAGGTTTTTTAATCTTATCTTTACTTGGAAAACACGCTTATCTTTTTTTAAGCGATCCTTAAACTTTGTCTCAATACTGTTTGATGGGGGAAACTCTTTCATTAAATCTTTATATTCAAATTTAATAAATATTTATCTTCAACTTAACTTGGGAATCATCTTGTCCCTTAAATGGGTTAAAGAAAAAACATTACTTAAGACATCGTTCATGATAAACCCCAAATCATTCTTTTATTCTAAATGACATCTTCATGGAAATCATATCACCTCATAATCGATATGAATTCCCGTTTGGACTAATACGACAATGTCTTTTAAATTCCTTAAATAGTTAATGTCTTCATCCATGGAGACTCATCTCAGTTATCACCAAATCGAGTCCCATTTAACTCCAATTTAATTCATTAATTGGAAGACTTAACTTTGGTACATGCTTCTCAAATTCCAAATATCTTAAAATCCTCATTTTAATCCTTTAGATATGTTTGCAAAATCTTTGGATAACATTGGTTATATCAAATCCTATTATTTAAACCCGTTCCATAACCCATTGCAAACAGCGTTGCTAAAATAGCTCATTTTCATAAAATTGGCTTTTTATCTTTTCAAAACCTAGTATATTCAATCCAAATCACTTTTAAACCATGATGATTTATCATAATTTATCTATATTTTTAATAATTTAAAATAGCTTATTTCGTAAAAATCCAATTTTGGGTCTTGAACTGCACTGGCCCGATTTTCATTCAAATTTGATTTGGACTTATTTCAAGATCTAACTGTTGGATTATAAAACTATCCATTGCCTTTGAAAACACTTTTAATTTCAAAACAAGCGCTTTTTATTTTGGGAAAATTCGATGGTCGGACTCTCGGTATGTCAATTTGAAGTTAACAATCAAAATTCGCGAACTACCGCTACGCGATTCTATTTAGACCAAACTTTGACTTATATTTGAAACCAAGTCAAATTGCTTTCGAAATAATTTATTAATTGTATAAAACATATATAATTTCCTTTGGAAACTATACATCCAATATTTAACTTTAGTTTCAAATATTCCATTATTTAAATATTATAATATTATTTAAATCATTAAAATAATATTATTTTTCAAACTTCATCTTTTGAAACCCAAACTTTCCTGAAACCTATAATAAAAATAAATAAGATAGTTTGGATAATAAAATCTAGTTAAAACTCTTTCTACATATCCAAACTAAACTTAGCTTTATAAAGTTATTATTCACAATTAAATTTTTAAATTTAAACATGCCTTAATTACTTGAAAACTAAATGCGATCAGCCAATCTTGTACGGGGATTTCAGACCGATTAGTCTTTGTAACTTCTCTAACAAGGTCATTTCTAAGGTCTTAACCTCGAGGTTAGCACCTTTTCTTGAGCGCATTATTTCTTCCTCTCAGGCCGGATTTGTGAAAGGACAATTGATCATGGATAACGTTCTGCTTGCCCAGAAGCTAATCTCTCAGTTAGATAAGAAGGTTCGTGGTTCTAATGTGATGGTTAAGATTGATATGGCTAAAGCTTACGACCGCATGTCTTGGTTCTTTATCATCAAGGTTCTTAGGGCTTTTGGTTTTCCTGAACCCTTTATTGATGTGGTTTGGAGGCTCATTTCCAACTGCTGGTTTTCCGTCCTCATCAATGGTTATGCTGTGGATTTTTCAGATCCGGAAGAGTTCTGAGGCAGGGAGACCCCTTGTCCCCCTCCCTCTTCGTCATCGCTGCCGAAGCATTCGTTCGAGGGCTTCAATCCCTAAAGATTGCGGGCCAGATTCATAGGTTCGGCATTCCTAGGGGCTGCCCGCTTGTCTCTTCCTTGTCTTCGCGGACGACGTTATCATTTTCACGAATGGCTCCCGTCGTTTAATCCGGTCACTTCTTGCTTTTATTCGTTAGTATGAGAGTAGCTCGGGGCAACTCGTAAACTCTTCTAAAAGCTGCTTCATGGCCGCAAAAGATCTCTCTTCAGTTAGGTCCGCTTGGATTGAGTCCACCACAAGCTTTATTGCTGCCAACCTTCCTCTTCCATATCTGGGAGTTGTTCTTTACCGTGGTAGGAAGATTAACACTATATTTGATCCCCTCACTGATAGAGTCAAGGGCAAGATTATTCGGTGGAACACTTCCCTTATTTCCCAGGCTGGAAAACTTGTCCTCATTCAGTCTGTCCTTGACTCTATAGGGTCCCATATCTTTGCTGCTATGACTCCCACGGCCTCTTTCTTTCGCTCCTTCCGGTCCCTGGTTTCCGCATTCTTCTGGGGAAGCACGGAAGGCTCTTTGTGTCACCATTGGGTGTCCTGGAACACCATTTGCCGTCCCAAATGTGAGGGAGGTCTTGGTCTCCGTAATCCTAAAGACATTTGTTTGGCCTTTGCTTGCAAGCTATGGACAAGGTTTGAAGTGAAAAACTCCTTCTGGGCAACGTTTCTCCATGCCAAGTACCGTAGGCTTTCTACTGCGAATTACTCCGGAATCCCTTCTTTCGCCAGTGAGACATGGAAACGGATGCAATCCGTAAATGGCATTATGGATGCTCATGGGGATGGAACCATTTGGGACGGCAGCCCCTTCTCGCTAAAGGCGGCGTGGAATTCGATTAGGACTCCTAATCCATGTCTGCCAGTTTTAAGCTCTGTCTGGAATGTCTGTATCCCTTCGAAGGTATCTCTGTTTATGTGGAAAACCTTTCATGAAGGTTTGCCGATAGACGAGAATCTCCAGCATATTGGTATCCCTCTTGTGTCCAGATGCAGGTGCTGCAGCGCCGGAAGAACCGAATCCACTTCTCATCTTTTATTAGCAGGCTCTTGTGCCCGGACTGTTTGGAATTACTTCGGGAACCTTACGGGATGCCGATGTAATGCCAATCGACGGGAGAATTACTTCAAATGTGGTGGGCAGGTGTCTTAAGCAATACTTTTCGCTCTATCCTTCTGCGCCTCGTTCCTTGCCTTATTTGCTAGCACATTTGGTGTACCAGGAATAAGGCGATCTTTGATGATGTGCTGATGGATCCTCCTACCATTATCCTGAAAGTGAAGAACGATGTGTTCCTTGCCTTCCGTGGTAGGCCATTCAGAGGTGTCATTGGTACCCGCTCTAGGAGGTTAGCTATTGCATTCGACGTTTTGTCGATGGGGACCACTCCAAGGGTAGGCATTGGTTGAGTGCTTGTTTCCATGTACTTTGGTTTTTCTGGCTTTCTTGCCTTCTGTTGCTTTTTGGTCGTGTTGCTGCTTTCCCCCTTTTTCCCTTTCCACCCCCCTCCCAAGGACTTAATTATTTTTTCCTAGTTGCAGGTCGCATTTTTAGGTTCTGGAGTTGCTTGGACGTGAGACTCAAATGGTTATTGAGGATCCACAGTGAGGCAGGAGTGGCTCTGGATCTTGGCAGAGCTAGAGGATTACTGCTAGGCAGTCAGCTTGGGTTCTTCCAGTCCGTCCCTCCATGTCTCATTTCGTGACCTAGTTCTTTGTGATAGTCTAAGTCCTGCGTGGAGGGATTCGGTTTGCTTTGCAGTACAGTGGGTTTTGGCAGTCGCTCCGTCCTCCCGATGGCTTGCAATGTTTCCTTTTTCTTCTCTTTGTCTGTGTTTGCATTGTCTTTTTTATTTCACCAGCCTGTGTGTGCACGGTTTCGCTTGCTGAAATCCGTTTTTGTGAGCCGTTAGAGAAAGGCTAGTTTCTCCATTTTGGTATATATATATTTTTCTTATTAAAAAAAATTACTTGAAAACTTATTCCAATAAAATTTCCACCTTTATGTAAACTACATGTAATTACTTAAATTATCTTTCCAAATCATTTTGGATTAAAAAATTAAACTTTTGTTTTACTTCATTTATTTAATTAATAAAATATTCAATTAAATTTCGATTTGGAATAAGACTCAATCAATCACTATATAATCCAACTTATATGGGTTTAACACATCGCTAACATTCATTAACAATCATTAACCACCATTAACATCCAATTATCACTAAATGGCATCATTAAAAATAAGTGTTGTGGTCACTAACACTTAAAATCATAACCGACCATCTTTAACTTAAGTATTAATTATTATTAATACTTTATTTACTATTATTATCAAATCCAACCATGTCTAATAATTGACAACAAACATCACATCAAGTTATCAATAAATGTCACATCAATATTGACCAATGTCACGTCAATATTAGTTAATGTCACTATTCATCCATAACAACCACGTTATCAACCAAACTAATCTATCATTTATTTACGGTTTAATTTTATAATTATAAAGAAATCCACTTTAATAATTATAAAGAAATCCACTTTAATTAATAAACCACTAAGTAATTAAATTTTTTAATTAAACCATTAACATCATTAAACCCATAATTACTTAACAAACTAGCAATTATTAAACATAACATAATTAGCTACATGAATTATTATGGTTAACCAATCGTGAGAAATATTCGCTTACCATAGCTTCTCCACTCCTCCAAACTTTAGCATAAGACTTCTTTAGCTTCTCTACGACTCCAAACTCCACTTAGCAGCCAAGTTAGAATCCTTTTCACTTAAAACTCATCACGAACACTATGTATATATATATACATATACATTTAGGGGGTAGGGGACCAACGACTTGGGGGTGTTGTATAGGGTGTGTGGGATCGAAGGGAGGGTGTAGTGGTGATGAGAGGAGGTGGAAGAGCTCGGGTAGTGTAAAAATGAAGTAAAGGTGGAGTTTTCGACTTTAAGGAGGGAAAGGGGAGATCTTTGGCCAAAGGGGGGCTACGTGGGGGTGGTGGGGGATGTGCATGGTTGTGGGGGTGGTGATGGTGGTGGTAGGGAGAAAGAGGGTGAAGTTTGTGGAGAGGAAGAAGAAGAAGGAAAAGAAAAAAAATTGAAAATGAAAATAAAGTGAAATGAATTTCTCACTTTACTTAAGGAAGTGGAAAGGTGGAAGAAAGTGACAAGTGGAGGGGAGAGGGTGTGAGTTCTCAAATGAAGGGGAGGTATAGGAAGTTGTGCAGAAGGGTTGACTTTGATTTGTTTCAATTCAAATTTAATTAAGCGATCTTTACACGTTTTAACACGCACGAGCGAACCACAAGTCCAATCGATACGAAACTTAAAATCCTACTATATTTCGCAGATATAGATCCAATGAAACTAGTCTCATCGAATTCTGAGTCTGTGTCAAATATTCCTTTTTTAAGGCTATTAAAATAATACTAAATTATCGAATTTTAGGATATTTACTTTTAATTCATATTTAAAAGTTTGCTAACCTTCTTTTAATTTCAGTAAAATATAAAATGAAAGTATAACTCATTTTCTATAGTTATGGGGTCCAGATTCAAACTTACCGTTTAAAAATCCACTTAAAATATATTTCAATTCATATTTCTAAGTGACTAAAAATACAGGTCGTTACAATGTGTTTATATTTGAAATTTTTGGTATTTCAGATTAGTGGATTAGGCGCTAGGGACTTATAAATTGAGAAAAGATTCAGAAAGAGAAAAATGGATTAGGAATTTATATATACACATTTGGTGCAAAAGTGGCACTAGTCTTATTTTTCAGTTTAGACATGGTTTGGCAGAAATTTATGTAAAGGAGAAATTTAGGACTAAAGAATGTAATTTCGCGCAAAGAATTTGGAAAATTAAAAAGTTAGAAACCACTTTGTATTTAGCTCCACAGTTAGAACTTGAAAATAATGAAAATGTAGAAAAGTTTTCAAGTTTCAAAAATTTAAAGTTCACAATTTTAGAAATTTACCGGTTTGTAATATTAAGAGTTGCAATAAAAAGATTTTTGAGAAAAAATTTGAAACTTGTTTTCAAAAGCATAGAATGCGTAAGCAAGTCGCGGGGTTAAGCGATATAAGTGGTTAAGAGAAAGCGCAAATAAATGAATTGCCCGTATGAGGTGCATAAGTGACCTTGAGTGAAATGAAATATAAAAGTTTTCATAAAGGACAAATTGTGACACACTTCAACTTGTTGGAACAAGAAGAATTCTTAGATAAGTTTTCTTTTGAATCAGCAGGCTTGTAAGTAAGCATGTTTTGTTAAAGTGGCAAAGAAATGTGCGGTGAAAGAGATGTACAATATGTAGATGAAAGGGCTCATAGAAACTTAATCTTATTTGATCAAAAATAATTTAGTGAGAAAGGGTCTAATTAGTGTGCATGGACAGTTAAATATGTTTGAGGAAATATTGAAAAAAATGTTTCAAGTGGTTGCTGTTTAATAGAAAGAAATAAAAAATAAATTCAAAACTTGCATGACTCAAGAGAAAATGATAATGAGGGTATGAATAGGGAAAAAACAAGTTGAGATTTTTATAAGTAAATTTATGACGTGGTTAGTAGTAATAGAAATCCTTTGTAGCACCCTTTGACGAAATAGGAAAGTTTTCCTTTAGTATATATTTGCACTCCTATCTAGTGATCTATTTTAGAAAAATAGAATAGTAGTGGGATATTTTCTCCCTATGTGTTTGTGGTGATCGCTAGATAAGAAAAAAACGTAGGATATTATGAATTAAATGAGAATGAAGATAAAGGATGAACAACTAAGAGAAAGAAAACAAAGATGACAACTGCAAATATAGAAAACAATTAAAGAAGATGAATTCTTCCAAAGTAAGTTCGGAAATCAGAAAAGAAAATTTTCTTATGTAAACTATGCTTGGAATAGAAAATTTGTAAGATTAGTTATTAAGGTTTCCAAGTACGGGGGGAAAGGTGAGTAAAAGTAGATGGAAATATGTGATCTTCCATTTTCTAACATAAGAAGCCGAATTCAGAAAATTAGATTTTTCTGAAATTTGCAAATTTAAAGTTGGTTGGAAGGATTTGGAAGCAAAACTAGATGAACTACGCTCTTACCCTGTAAGAGTACGAGAGAAATTAAATGAAAAGGTATTTTTTATTTTCAAAATATTGCATTCATATAGAAATTTCCAATATACTTAGGATGTGTGCATCGTGTTTTCAAGAAAATTTGCATTCATATAGGAGGTACCGCTTAGACATTCATGTACTTTGGTGTTGTGTTAAAATTTTGCATAAGTGCATAAATGGTTGCAAAACTGGATGTAAACACAATGGTTGTAAATTATGCGAGGAATTACTTAATTTTACTCTTACCAAATTTCGAGGAAGAAATTTCCTAAGGGTGGGAGAATATAACACCCCATGTATTTAAATTAAATATAATTTGTAAAAATTTCATAATTTTGTCATGGAAGTAGCATCATTGCATTCGTGATGATTTTCAGATCAGTTTAGACCTATGGTTTACAGAAAATGGGCTTAGGACGAAGAAGATATCATTAAATGTAGTTTTAAAACAAACATGAAAAAGAAGAAATAAGAGAAACACAAATAAGATCAATAGCTACCAATATTTCAATCTTGTGAACAAAAGGTAAGTTAAGTAAGGTGATAGAGCATGCACTTTCCCAGGTAGATGTCTGGAGTTCGAATCCCATCAACGTCATGTTTTAAATTTTAAAAGGGCTAACCAAAAAGATGCATGTTTTAAGAGGGAAATATATATGTATGTACATATAAGGAAAAATTATATATATATATATATATGAGTGTGTGTGTAGTGTATGTATATATATGTCCATGTGTATATATATATATATATGTATATATGTATTGGCATTCAAAAGTAACATGCAATTAGTCAAAAAAGTAAGAAATATATGTCAGAATAGTGTTGTTTGAATTTCGATAACAACATTCTATATCGTTTGATTCATGTTAAAATTTACAATATTTTCTTCTTCTTTTTCCTTTTTCTATGATACAATATACAGTTATGTTAAATTTCAGTTATGTGCCAAATAATTGAATCATAGTTATGTGATAAATTAATGGAATTGTGGTTATGCGCAAATCAAATTGAATTATCATTAAGCACAATTCAAGCCAAACTTCGTTATACGGCTGGAGACCGTTAATGGTGTCAAGGTTCCAATCTAGCAACCTTCTTCACCACAAAACTCTTCTTTCCTACCCACAAAACTCACCATTCTCACTACCTTGCTTATGCTATGCGTGGTCTCCACAATTAACCTATTTTCTCCTTTAGATCTTAGCTTGACATGTAATCTGACCTTAGATCTAATTTCCCCCAATTTTTTCTGCCTCATCTCTTTGATACTTATCTACTTGTAACCGTTACCGATTACCCTTCTTTCCTCTGCAATGGACATTTTAGGCAACTCTTGCCTTCTGAATCTTCGATTTCGGAGCTGCAGTCCGCAAGTATTCAACTAGTGGTCAGAGTGAGGTAGGAAGGTTGTCACTGATGCGTAGTTTCAAGGAGATCGATGACTCCTACTTTGTTTGTTTTGTTTTCACGTCTCGACGACAGTGTATGTGATGGTACTTAATGGCATCTTGGGCCTTCAATGTTCATCTGAATTCGTCTGGTTCGTAGGCTTGTACATTGATTTTGCGTTTTGGTAGGATTTTGTATTGTAGAGGTGTTTGGTTGCTTGCTCTGGAAGTTTGGATCTTGTTAATGCTTTGTTATGCTATTTTTTCTTCCGTGTCATTGTCGCTTTTGTTTGGTTGGGTGTTCTCCATAGTATGACAGCAATACACGAGATGCCTCGGCACTGACCATTGTCTGCCTGTTAGGTAGAGAATATCACCTGTCTAAACTACTTTCGTGCAACGACGGGTTGGATATCTCAATCTATTGTCTCAATGGGGATGTAGTGAGTTTTTGCACACTGGTACACTACTTCTTCACCTAATGGTCAGTATCATTGCCGAGCTTTTAGTGAAATCTTCGCCTTCCATTCTCATGGCATTGCCTGGTTGTGGCCACAATGTCAAGTCGTGCTTATTGGAATCTGTGCATGAAAACTGCTCCATTCTAAGGTGTAGTGCTCGAGTTACTTTTTACAGATGCAGTATGGTCCTCTCTGTTGCATCGATTCGCATGCCTGATGTTTATCTTCTGTTGTCCTGTTATCTCGCCCGTGTCATGTCATAGGAAGAAATTGGGTGCGACTTGTTGTACCCCCACAAAATGGATTTACAGCTACATTTCATCATGCTACTTGGTCCACTGTACTTGGTTATTTAAATTAGCTTGTAAACAAATGTATATGTATCCCTGTATGGAGCTACTTTGTAGTCTAGTATATTAGCTTGCTCCAGTGCTCTAAGCCTGTCTAGGTAAAGTGGGCGGTCCACCTTAAAAATCGAAAGTAGCTGACTGCTAACTACAGTCACCTGTACCATATTGTTATTTTTATTATTAGTTATAATAAAAGGTGTTTGCGGTCACCTTAAAACCGAACAGTTATGCCAAAAAAAATTAAGTGAATTGTGGTTATGCGTGAAGTAAGAAAATTGTGGTTAGGCACAAATCAATTTAATTACAGTTATGTGCAAACTAATGGCAATTGTAACAAAAAAGGAAAACTTGATGATTTGATAAAAAGGAAAATTTAAAAGTTGTCCAATTTGACCTAAGTAAGATTTTGCGCAGTGAATTTTGTAGTTTAATGGTAAATCTAACAATTTCTATATTACTTGTAGGAAATTACATTTCAGATCTAGAATGGAACTAATATCAGAATTGTTGGAATTGAAAGTAAGAAAGGCATAAACTCAAATTATGTTTAGATTTACTGTAGTTATGTCAAAAGGAAAAATAAGCGAAAAGAAGAAAACAAGTTAGAGCAGTGATTGATATTTATTATCAATCAAATCTAAAAGTTAGTAGTAGCCTAGATTGATTGGTTAGGAAAGAAAAAGGAATGCATTTTAATAGTTTGGGTAAACAAAGAAAAATAGGAAACATGATTGCAAACTGAAATTATGAATAAATAAAGATTAACATGAAATAGGGAGTTAACCGTATTACGCACTAATTTGACAACCTCAAAAATAAGAAAATTAATATTTTGCAATCATGAGTTCCTATTATAATAATTACTTGAAATTATTGAGATAGATTTTATTGTAGTTTTGGTAACCAATCAATTTGGAATATGCCTAACTTTCTAAAAAGAATAAATGGTCAAGACGAAAGAGAAAGGTAACATAACTGAAATAAAATAAGGACTTATTGTAAGGTAAACTTATAATTGGAATATGATAAGCACAGTTCATTGGTAATAGCAAATAACAAAGATTATAACACAAAGGTTATAATTTGGAAAGTGAAAATAAAGGAACAATGCTTATTATAAACAAACATGAAACTTGAAGTTTAGTTTAATAAGCCTAAAGATATTCTATAATGGCCTTCTAATTAGGCAATATTCTATGGTACCCAGCTAAGTTGATATAAATAATTGGTATTTGATTGAATAGATTAATGAATATTGTAAATCAACGAAAAAGGGAATTAAGCTAAACGCATAAGAATAAATTAGACATGGGGTCTAATAAAATGATGATATGCGTTAGGTCCAGCTCGTAAGGATAAAGAACCCGATAGGGTAGATCATCGAAGGTGTTGAGAGACATGGCGGGAGCACGTCCAACTTATTCGACAGGATTGGAGCAAAGTGTGAGGATTCTATAGGACGTGAGGATACTCTATGATGATCCTCTGTGGTAGGTTTCGTGATGTGCTCACAAAGGCATGGTTTGTTCGGTACCACCCGGTGAGTATGCCTTGGCTGCGTTTGTTACACCTGTAGTTGTGGGGCAGCCTAAAGACTGATCAAATGATTTCTAGGGTGGTTCGGCGGAAGCTTCAGCTCGTGAAAGCAGACTTCATGGTCAGGACCCAACTAAGGATAGCGGTCGTCTAACACCTATCATCGTCAGTCAAATCATGTATGGGAAAGACTGGAGCTATAACCAAGAGGCTAATGGTCTTCTCTATCGGGCCACTAGATGAGGGACCACATGTCTTTTTAAATTGGTTATTAGGATCGTTCACTTAGCTCTTTTGAATAACCTTTCATTAGGGGATAGGCTGGTGGGGCCTTGAAGAGCCACAGAAGAGACGGACCAACTTTAGATATATGTATTTCGGGCCTACGAAGCCATTTTGTTTTGTTATCCCAAGGCATTCTTGACAGATATAGTAAAGCCCTTGCCGAGTTTCATTAAGAACTCAGGCATTCTTGATAGATATAGATACACCTTCGTAGCGTGAAGTTGGAGGTCCAGTACGTTTTCATTGTACGACGATGGGAACCACTCGAGGAGAATATTACAGAGAGTAGCTCGGTTTATTGGGTATATAACTACATATATATTACTTACTAGGTTAATATAATAGGGAGTAGATGGGTACAATCTATGTGGAAAGATTGAAAGTATAATGCGAAATAAATTCGAACAACTTAATCAATAAAGAACTAGTGATAGAATAGTTTGTGTATATATATAGTGTTATTGTAACAGCCCGTATTTTGAAAACGTGTTATAACTATAAATCAAGGCAGAATTAATTTTTAAAATAAGAATCAAGGGCAATGGGTTACGCCATTGCGTTCGTCTCGAAATTCTGCTTGGAAACGAGTCCGGGTTTTCGAAAATCAAAATCCGTATGACCAAGTTATGACCTTTCAAAGTTTTCAGAAAATTTCGTGTTCAAAACAGCTCAGAACTCGAATTCAAATTTCGAATTTAAACCACAGAACAGACTGGGCGGGAAATTTCCCGCCCAGGACCAAGTCGACCTGGGGGTCGACCATAGAGTCGACCTGCCCAGGACCAGGTCGACCATAGTGTCGACCTGGTGGCCGAGCCCACTTTTGAAGCTGGATTCACTTTGATGTTTCTAGCCTCGTTTCTGTCTACATTCGTTGACCTGACCCTATATAAACGGCCCCTAACACTAGTCTCTCTACACAAAATTCTCTCTAACCTTATGCTGCTCTAATTCTGTTTAAAAAAGTTAGAGAAAGGTACTACTTCTTCTACGTCGAAACTACGTTAAGAGAATTGCTGATTTGGGGATTTCTGTTAGGACTTGACTAAGCATATAAAGATTCAACATCGACTTTCTTTTTCTAATTCTCGAACCACGATCTGAAAGCCCCAGTTACATTTAGATTTAAACTATAAATGTAATATGAATATGTTGTAAATTGAAATTGGACCTGTGTATGATGACTGTTTTACATCCATGCTTGCTCATCTTGGATCTTGACTTTTGGGTATATTACTATGACATTGATTTGGGGCATATTCATGTTGTAAACCAAAAAGAAAACCCCCTCATATTATCGTTCCTACAATGTTGAATCTGCTATTAGTCACAAGTTTATGACTATCATCTTATGTCAACCGTTACCATGACTATACTATCACCTTATGTCACTGTTATCTTGACTAGTACCTTATTTTGCTAGATTTGGAATCTTTATGTTCAAGTCATACCATGCTATGCTAGTAATCACTTTTGCCACCTTATACCTGTCCCTTTTTATGTTATTCCCTAATTAGATTAATTTGTATCGATTCGAGTTTATGTGCGATGGGAATACGATTTGGGTAGATTAGGTAAAACATGAATTGGCTTTGAACATGAACGTTATTATAACTTGAACCTGGATTTGGACATGAACTTGACACGATTCGACATGAAACATGACCTGAAAACTTGACATGAATTTAAACTCGAAACTTGAATCTAGGCGTGACACTTAGATAAACTTGAAAATGGCCAACTCGAGGTTGGGTTGAGTTTGCAGTGTAAATCTTCCCGGAACCGCCCGACGAATCCAGTGACTTGCAAACAATAGGATCCAATGTGGGTAGTTGGTCATATCGCACGTAAAACCCGAGGTTAGACTATGTTGTGGTGTAAATCTGCCCGGAACCGCCCGGCAAATCCAGTGACCACAACAATTAGTCCAATGTGAGAGGTTGGGGTGCATTAATGAATTAATGCCACATGATAGGGTTAGGTCATGAACCACTTGAATATACTTAACCAACTTGACACAATGATTTGATAGGGTTAAGTCATGAACCGCGTGAACACACTTAACCAACTTGATACATGATTTGGATAGGGTTAAGTCACGAATTTGAATGACAACACTTAACCCATTAGAAACCCTAGTTACGCGGTCCTTTTCAGCAGTAACCCACTTAGATGTATCACGATACCTTGGGACTAGGCAGGGTGGGGCTCGATTACTGAGTTGATTGTAAGCGACCAGAACGACGGTTGAGTAGGTGCGCCATTGTAGGTTCAGGCGTACTATGGTCGTGCACGTAGTCCGGAGTAGAAAAAGCAGGCATTGGGCACCAGTAGGTTTACACTGTGCGTGTTTGATTCATGTCGGTGATTGGCACCATAGGGCTTGATGCACCCTATGGTGGACCTAACACATGTGACTACATTTCAGGATAGGGCCGTATGACACAGACACATGACAAGCTAGAACTTGTAGGGAGCCGATCGATTAGTAGATCGTATCGTAGGACCCCGTAATGGGTCACTTCATGATATCGGGCCAAGGGATCATTTCATGGTTAATACTTGACATGGGTTAGAATACTAGTACAGTTGGTGCAGCGAATCTTGAATATGCGATGCTAGACTTGACTTATCTTGTTATCTTAATTGTCATACCAGTTATCATCCTTATGTTTAATTCCAGTTTTCACATGTCATGTTACCTTTACTAGTTTTTATACTGAAAGTCACTAGGGCTTACCAGTCTTATGACTGACCCTTTTCCTTTCGCCTCTTTTTCTTCCGTTCCCCCCCCCCCCTCCCCAGGTTCTCAGGGAGGAAACACTAGCTCTTAGCTTGGACTTAGCTTGCTTTCTGTCAGCTCATGTACGGTTTGGTCTTGAGCTATGCTATGGCTGCTTCTGCTATTTATGGGGAATAATTTACTTTTGTTATCTTAAGTTTATGCTTCTTTTGGAACTTGATGTAATGGAATAATTTGTACCTTGGATATATGGGGTTTTGACTCTTTTCTTGAAAGTAATAAAAATTTGGTTTTTAATTTCTACCGCTGCTTTATTTATGTTCTGTCTTGTGACATCTCTGTGTATGTTTACCTAGATAATACTCCACCAAAACTAGTGCATTCCCTTTGTGAGTGACCCTAGCGGAGGTGGGGTGTTACATTTGGTGTCAGAGCAGAAGGTTACCAGGCTGGGCAAAAGTTTTAAAAACCTTCTGAAACTATTTTGAAAACCATTTATAAAGAAGCATTTTTCAGGAAAAGTTTTATGTTTAAAAAAGGCTATTCCCCCAAAGCCATTAGCACTTTCCTCGGTTTTCTCGTTTGAATCTTTTTCTTTTCGTTTTTTAGCATGTCTGATCTTAACCTTCCTGAGGGAATACCCGTGCTTGGATGGTTCCGAAGGTACTTAGATGCTTGGGCCAACAGCGCGGGCCCGGCAGACATCCCTCCTCCTCCCCCCCCAGTGGCTGCGGTTCCATCTCCTCCTGGTACCGCCTTTGCCAAAATATGCAAAGACTTTAAAGCAATGGGCGGCAAGAACTTCGTTGGAACTGAAACCTATGTTGAGGCACGAAACTGGCTAAAGGAGACTGAAGACTTGTTCATTATCTTTGATGTGGAGGACCATAGGAAAGTTCAGTTGGCAGCATGGTTGTTGAAAGAGGAAGTTGCATTTTGGTGGGAAGTCACCAACGCTACCAGGCCAGTTGAGACTTAGGCAAACTTTAGAGAAAGGTTTGGGCTCAAATTCCTATCGTCGGCAGAGGAGAACCTTCAGATGGAGAGGTTCCTAGCACTCAAGCAAGGGCATATGTCTGTGAGGGAGTACGTGAATAAGTTTAATCAGCTTGCTCGGTTCGGTTTGGATTTGGTCAACACATCCCAGAAAAAGGCTGTACGCTTTGCTCGAGGATTGAACGAGCATGTAACACCCCGAATTTCAATTAACACTAATGGTTAGTAATTAAAGTATAATTAATCTCAGATGTGAGAATCAGGGGAAACGGGCTGCGTCATTGCGTTCGTCTCGGAAAAATACGCGAAATAGAGTCCGAGTTTGCGTAAAACGGGTACCGTATGAAAGAGATATGGACGAACGAAGTTAGGCAGAAAAACCCGAAACAGGCCAGAAATGCACTGGCGCACTTGTGAAGTGCGCCAGCACAAAAATACACTGGCGCACTTGGGAAGTGCGCCCATGTCGGGACAGGAAACCTGCACAGTTTCTAGAGAGTTCTGTGGTTGGGTGCACCAGTTTGGGGTTTGGGCTTGGTCTTAGGGCTGGTTTCTGGAAGGTTCCGAAATCTAAGGGTCCTAATCTAATTTAGGGTTAATCTAAGGGCCTAAAACACTCACCTAATCTATAAATACACCCTAAACCTACCCTAATCCATACTAAAAATAGAATTGAGGGCTACATGCCGCCAAATTAAATCTTAGAAGGAGCCTCCACTAATTTATGAAGAGGGTTGCAAGCTAATCACTCTCTAATCCACCTCTAATCCATTCTAAGCATCTTAATCTTCTTCATTTGGAGTGCAAATTGGCTAGTTGTGAGTTTCTATCACTCTAATGATCAATTGCTAAACTAAGTAGATGAGATATGATGAGATCATATGGTTTTGTTTGTGGATTAATGAGTTTTAAGTCATATGACATGATGTTAGTTTGCTAATGTATGTGGGTTATGCAAGTTTTGTGCTTTGTGATCATATGTTAATATGCAAGTTACATGTATGATAATATGCAAGTTACATGTATGATAATTATGCAAGTTGTATGTTTCTTCATATGCAAGTTTATGAGTTCATATGCAAGTTATGTAACATGTTATGCAAGTTCATATGCAAGTTATGTGACATATTATGCAAGTTCATATGCAAGTCATGTATTGGTTAATATGTAAGTTTATGTAACATGTTATGCAAGTTAATATGCAAGTTATGTGACATGTTATATAAGATTATATGCAAGTTATGTGACATATTATGCAAGTTCATATGCAAGTCATGTATTGGTTAATATGTAAGTTTATGTAACATGTTATGCAAGTTAATATGCAAGTTATGTGACATGTTATATAAGATTATATGCAAGTTATGTGACATATTATGCAAGTTCATATGCAAGTCATGTATTTGTTAATATGTAAGTTTATGTAACATGTTATGCAAGTTAATATGCAAGTTATGTGACATGTTATACAAGTTAATATGCAAGTTATGTGACATGTTATACAAGATTATATGCAAGTTATGTGACATGTTATGCAAGTTCATATGCAAGTTATGTGTTTGTTAATATGCAAGATGGCACCTTTGAAACATGTTCATACATATGCAAGTTGACACCTTTTATATGTGTTATGTCATGAGAACGAAATTACGTGGGAATGATGGGGTTAATTAAATGCATATGTTAATAAGATTGTGTGAAATTAATATAATTATGCATAACATAAAATAAATGAACATAGTATGGGAATTTGCCTATTAAGTTAGGTGTACCCATACTATGTGTTGGGAATTTGCCTATTAAGTTAGGTGTACCCACACTTTGGAGTTGGGAATTTGCCTATTAAGTTAGGTGCACCCATATTCCTAAAATAAACATGATAATTAACACAAATTATGGGGGTGATTAGTTAGGAGTAATTAATCGATTAAGACACGAGGTTGGACCCGTTTGTAGTGTAAGACTGCCCGGAGTTTACCGGCTTAACCAGGCATCTACAAATGACGGTCCAATGTGAGGGGTCTTAATCATAAATTAAATACGTAACAAGGGTAAATGACACGAAGTTGGACCCGTTTGTAGTGTAAGACTGCCCGGAGTTTACCGGCTTAACCAGGCATCTACAAATGATGGTCCAATGTAAGGGGTCCTTTACACGGTTACGGTGTTAATCAATTAAGAAACACTTAACCAGATAAGCATGTAGTGGGGCATGGGGGTTAAGTGGGTACCTTGGGTGGTATGTGGAAATTGCTAGTGGTTGCCAATAGAAAATATGATAAAATACTTAACCAAGATGAAACATGTAATTAAACATGATTAAAGGGTTAAGTGGGAAACACTAGTGTGTGGGCCAAGCTTAGGGGGATGGCTTGTGCTGAGGGCCCATTTCAACCAGTAACCCATACGTATCTTAGTGGGCTCGACCCATGTCGAGGACGGGACACGCATACTGGGCTTGACTATAAGAGGCCAAAATGGGTTAGTGGTGGCAACGCATGACCAACGGGTTTCATATGCGTGTGTGGACCCGGGCTGGTAAATAAGACGTTGTTGCATCGTGTAGATATAAGCCGTGCACCGGTAGTTTTATCAGGTTGCCACGTGGGGAATGGTACACCCCACGGTGGGGCCAGCACGGGTATCTACGTTAGGGAGCCGATCGAATGGGGAGTAGTGTGTACACCTAGTGGATTGTAGGGCCCCGTGGCGTCTACTTAGTCACCTAGGGGTACGCGAGAACTATTAAGTTAATTTTATAAGTCCATGGGTGGGATCAACCTTTAAGTTAGGAATGACTGGTGTGGTGCAGTTTAGTAATTTACCTTTGGAAGGGTAGATGCGTCTTTATCTTTTATCTTAGTTTAGTTGACTGCTTAGTGTAGCCATTCATCCCCATTAGTTACCGTATATCAGTTTATGTCTTCTCTGGTTACTTTAACGATTGTATTGTTAAAGTTATAGGGCTCGCTCAGACTTATGTCTGACCCCGTTGTTTTTATCTTTTTCCCAACCCTCAGGTCCTACGGTGGATCCTAGCAGTAGTGGAGCTTGATCGGATTGCTGTTCCAGTCTTTAGGAGCTTGGATAGATGTAAAGCTCCAGTTACCCAGTTATCTTTTCTTTTGTCATGGCTATTGTATGAGAGTGGGATTATGTACTTCTTTATTTTGATGGATATTGTACTTGACTTTTATTGTGGTTTTATGATGTAACCAGACATGTTTTACTTCCGCTGTTATGAGATGATGTTTTAAATTTCAAGTACTATTTATATCTGTCTTGTTGTAATTTTTCTGTTCTATATTCACTAAAATACTCCACCGATGCTATGGCATTCCCTTAGTGAGTGACCATGGCGGGAGTGGGGTGTTACACGTGGTATCAGAGCTTAAGGTTACCAAAACAGATAAATTTTTCTTTTTTTTTAGAAAAATTATTTTCTAAGAATATTTTTGAAAGGAGTATTTTCAAAAGCATGTCTTTTAAGAGAAAAGTTTTTGAAAGAAAAACATAATCCCCGATAGCCATATCTTTATCTTTCGAATTCTCCGTTTTGAATCTCTTCCTCTCTCGTTTTGAGCTTCCCCTCCGTGTATAGATGATCTTTCTAAGATAGATAAGAATGAAAAACCACTTCAAGGGACTTAGACGTTAGTCGGATTAGAAGTTGGTTCAAGAAGGAGGAGGACTTGTAGGTACCTATTGGATGGACGATGGGAGGAAGGCTCAAATAGTTGTTGTTTAATGAAGGACGAAACCTCATTTTGATGGGAGGTTACGAGTGGAGAATGGGAAGAAGAAGGCGAGTAGTTATCCTTTTGGAGGGTAGTTGTATTCCCTCGCGGCTAGTGTACCAGATGGGGATAGGACCGTCTAGGTTGGAATTTGGATTCCTTTATTTTCCGGTTCGAACTTTGTTTGACTCTGGCGCATCGCATTCGTTTATCTCATCATTTTTAGTTGAGTCACTGCACTTAGGCAACAGTTTAGTTGATGATCCCTTGGTTGTTTCAAACCCAATTGGGGGCTCCATATATCTGTCTATGATATGTTTGGGTTTGAAGATTTCTATACTTAGCGTTGAGTTTGGATGTGATGCTTTTGTATTGGGCTTCACGGGCTATGGGTTGATTTTGGGCATGGACTGGTTATCCAGTAATGGTGCCGTTCTTGATTGTGAAAGGAGAGTTGTCAGGCTTATGACCCGCTTGGGTAATACTCTCGAGATCTCTTGTAATCCCATGGAATCTGTTTTGCTAAGTTATCTTGAATCGCTCGATGCTTCGGTCGAGAGTTTGCGTTCTGTCAGAGTGGTCCGGGAATATCCGGATGTGTTTGAAGAGGTGAAGGGTTTGCCTCCGAAGAGGGAGATAGATTTCCGAATTTATTTGGTGGATAATGGCAAACCAGTGTCTTTGCCAGTGCGCCACATGGCTCCTCGTGAGAGAATAGAACTTCATAAGCAAGTAGGGGAGTTGCTTGAGAAGGGGTTCATAAGGCGAAGTATATCGGAGTGGGGAGCTCCAGTAGTGTTTGCCATGAAGGCGGATGGGTCCCTCAGACTTTTTGTGGATTATAGAGAACTTAATAAGCTCACACCCATTACCGAGGATAGATGATCTCTTTGATCAGTTGGTTGGCGCCTCAGTGTTTTCGCAGATGGACTTAGCTACAGGGTTTCATCAGTTGAGAGTGGCGGAGGACAGTATAGAGAAGACTGCTTTCCGGACTCTGGATGGTTTTTATGAGTGGCTTGTGATGCCATTTGGGTTGACAAACGCCCCTGCATACTTTGTTGATCTGATGAGTAGAGTGTTCAGAGAGTATCTGAATAAGTTTGTAGTGGTCTTTGTGGATGACATCTTGGTCTCTTCCAAGAGTGAAGAAGAGCATGCCTTACATCTCAGAGAAGTGTTGGAGACTCTTCGAGCACATAGTCTTAAAGCTAAATTCTCTAAATGTCATTTTTGGAGAAGAGAAGTGCGATTCTTAGGGCATGTGGTCTCTAAGGAAGGGATAGCTGTGGATCCCGCAAAGATAGTATCTATCCAGGATTGGAAAGTTCCTAGAAATGCTACCGAAGTAAGAAGTTTCTTGGGGTTGGCAGGATATTATAGGAAGTTCATCAAAGACTTCGCGAAGATATCAGCCCCATTAACCCGCTTGACGAAGAAGAATCTGGTTTTCTCATGGGACGTAGATTGTGATGATGCTTTCCGACGGTTAAAGAGAGCTTTGACCACCGCTCCAGTTTTAGTGCTTCCAGATGGGAGTAAGCCATTTGTTGTTTATACCGATGCTTGTGGGACAGGATTAGGCGCAGTCTTGATGCAGGAGGGAAGGGTAATAGCCTATGGAGGGAGGCAATTGAGAGTGCATGAGAAGAATTACCCTACCCATGATCTAGAGTTGGCCGCGATTGTTTTCGCACTTAAGTCTTGGCGCCATTATCTTCTTGGTGAGAGATTCGAGTTGTTCACTGACCATAAATCATTGAAGTACTTATTCTCTCAGAAGGATTTAAACTTAAGACAGCAAAGGTGGATGGAGTTCTTAGCATCCTATGATTTCGAGATAGCGTATACCCCTGGCAAGGGTAACGTGGTGGCGGACGCCTTGAGTAGAAAAAGGCTATCTTTGAGTCCATTGTTCGTGGAACGGCGAAGCTTGGAGTTTCTTTCTTTGTTCGACTTCAGACCTTCTGTTGACTTTGTACCTGGTTTGTTAGCATCCTTGGAGGTTAGACCTAATCTTTTGGGACGGATTGGCGAGGCTCAGCGAGACGACCCGCAGTTGGTTGAGTTGGTAGAGAAGCTTATAAGGGGGGAGTCGTCCAGCCATTTGGGTAGATACACCATAAATGATAGGGGATGGTTGCATAGAGACGGTAGACTTTGTGTACCGCAAGATGAGGGTTTGAAGAAGGCTATTTTGGATGATGCACATCGTTCAAGAATGACTATTCATCCCGGTGGAGACAAAATGTACCAAGACATGAAGAGAGTTTTCTTCTGGGCCGGTATGAAGAAAGATGTGGCCGAGTATGTGGCTAGATGCTTAGTGTGCCAACAAGTTAAAGCGGAGCAAAGGAAACCCGGTGGGTTGCTACACCCATTGGAAGTTCCGCAATGGAAGTGGGATAGTGTCTCGATGGATTTCATCGATGGGTTACCGAGATCGAGGAAGGGCAATACGGGAATTTGGGTTGTGGTAGACAGACTTACCAAGAGTGCCCATTTTATACCCGTGAAGAGTAAGAGGACCGCTCCATGGCTTGCTTCAGTCTATGTTAGAGAGATTGTTAGATTGCATGGTGTACCATCCAGCATTGTGAGTGATCGAGATCCTATCTTCACTAGTGAGTTTTGGAGAAGTTTGCAAGAGGCGGTAGGGACTCAGTTGTGTTTGAGCACCGCATATCATCCTCAGACGGACGGTCAGACCTAGAGGGTGAACCGTATCTTAGAAGATCTCTTGAGGCTTTGTATCTTGGATTTTGGAGGTACATGGGAAGAACATCTTCCTTTGGTGGAGTTCGCATACAATAACAGCTTTCAGTCTAGTATTGGCATGGCACCTTTCGAAGCTCTTTATGGAAGGCCTTGTCGATCTCCTACATGTTGGTGGGAATCTACGGATAAGATCTTGCTTGGGCCAGATATGGTTAGAGAGACTTCAGAGAAGATTGATTTGATTCGAAGAAGGATGAAGGCAGCGCAAGATAGACAGAAATCTTATGCGGATCGGAGAAGGACGGATCTTGAGTTTGAGGTTGGGGACATGGTTTTTGTCAAAGTATCTCCGTTGAGAAATGTTGTTCGCTTTGGGTCCGTTGGGAAGTTAGCACCGAGGTTTGTTGGGCCGTTTCCTATTAAGGAAAGGATTGGATGGATGGCATATAGGGTGGAGTTGCCCGACAGACTTAGTGGTGTTCATGATGTATTCTATGTATCACATTTGAGGAAGTGCTTACATGAGACCGCAGAGGTGGTAGAGCCGAGCTTGCTTAGAGATGTAGAGGTAGAGCGTGATGCGACGATTCGACGAGCTCCTACTTGCATCCTTGGGTCATAAACTAGGAAGTTGAGGAACAGAGAAGTTCAGCTAGTTAAAGTGCAATGGGGAGATGACGAAAGCAATGCTACTTGGGAGACGGAAGCGAAGATGCGTTCTTTGTACCCATTTCTTTTTGAGAGTATGTCTTTTAACTTCTCCTTTATCGCTTGTCTAGTACTTATCTTATCTTTAGTATATCCTCTCGCTAGTACCTATGACCTTTAGATAGGGTAAAACCTATGGTTGAAACATGTGTTTGAAACATGTTATGGTTGATGGATGCATGTGGATGCAATTGTTTCCTAGTGGTTGCTCGTGGATGCATATACACACACATTAGGCACTAGATCGGCTTAGTCACTTCATGTTGCATATCGCATAAATGGATGTGGTAGTTAGATTGATGGATGTATCATGGCTGTGTTATCATGTGGATGATGCATTTTTGTGTATGGTTGTGCACGCATATAGAAATTGTATGTGTCAATAGGGTTTCGCATACATATTGGATGCATGGCACTATCATGGTTTGCATTAAGGAGGTCGACTGAATCAGTAGACCGCCTGATTTTGCATTAGTATACGGACATATACACACACTTTCTGCATATGTTCATACATCATTAGAAGTTTCTAAGGATAATGGTTGCTTGTGGTTGATGGTTTAGTAGATGGTTGTTTGGTTGGTAGGATACGTTCTTCTTGACTTAGAGATTTCGAGGACGAAATCCTTTAAGTAGGGGAGAATGTAACACCCCGAATTTCAATTAACACTAATGGTTAGTAATTAAAGTATAATTAATCTCAGATGTGAGAATCAGGGGAAACGGGCTGCGTCATTGCGTTCGTCTCGGAAAAATACGCGAAATAGAGTCCGAGTTTGCGTAAAGGGTACCGTATGAAAGAGATATGGACGAACGAAGTTAGGCAGAAAAACCCGAAACAGGCCAGAAATGCACTGGCGTACTTGTGAAGTGCGCCAGCACAAAAATACACTGGCGCACTTGGGAAGTGCGCCCATGTCGGGACAGGAAACCTGCACAGTTTCTAGAGAGTTCTGTGGTTGGGTGCACCAGTTTGGGGTTTGGGCTTGGTCTTAGGGCTGGTTTCTGGAAGGTTCCGAAATCTAAGGGTCCTAATCTAATTTAGGGTTAATCTAAGGGCCTAAAACACTCACCTAATCTATAAATACACCCTAAACCTACCCTAATCCATACTAAAAATAGAATTGAGGGCTACATGCCGCCAAATTAAATCTTAGAAGGAGCCTCCACTAATTTATGAAGAGGGTTGCAAGCTAATCACTCTCTAATCAACCTCTAATCCATTCTAAGCATCTTAATCTTCTTCATTTGGAGTGCAAATTGGCTAGTTGTGAGTTTCTATCACTCTAATGATCAATTGCTAAACTAAGTAGATGAGATATGATGAGATCATATGGTTTTGTTTGTGGATTAATGGGTTTTAAGTCATATGACATGATGTTAGTTTGCTAATGTATGTGGGTTATGCAAGTTTTGTGCTTTGTGATCATATGTTAATATGCAAGTTACATGTATGATAATATGCAAGTTACATGTATGATAATTATGCAAGTTGTATGTTTCTTCATATACAAGTTTATGAGTTCATATGCAAGTTATGTAACATGTTATGCAAGTTCATATGCAAGTTATGTGACATATTATGCAAGTTCATATGCAAGTCATGTATTGGTTAATATGTAAGTTTATGTAACATGTTATGCAAGTTAATATGCAAGTTATGTGACATGTTATATAAGATTATATGCAAGTTATGTGACATATTATGCAAGTTCATATGCAAGTCATGTATTGGTTAATATGTAAGTTTATGTAACATGTTATGCAAGTTAATATGCAAGTTATGTGACATGTTATATAAGATTATATGCAAGTTATGTGACATATTATGCAAGTTCATATGCAAGTCATGTATTTGTTAATATGTAAGTTTATGTAACATGTTATGCAAGTTAATATGCAAGTTATGTGACATGTTATACAAGTTAATATGCAAGTTATGTGACATGTTATACAAGATTATATGCAAGTTATGTGACATGTTATGCAAGTTCATATGCAAGTTATGTGTTTGTTAATATGCAAGATGGCACCTTTGAAACATGTTCATACATATGCAAGTTGACACCTTTTATATGTGTTATGTCATGAGAATGAAATTACGTGGGAATGATGGGGTTAATTAAATGCATATGTTAATAAGATTGTGTGAAATTAATATAATTATGCATAACATAAAATAAATGAACATAGTATGGGAATTTGCCTATTAAGTTAGGTGTACCCATACTATGTGTTGGGAATTTGCCTATTAAGTTAGGTGTACCCACACTTTGGAGTTGGGAATTTGCCTATTAAGTTAGGTGCACCCATATTCCTAAAATAAACATGATAATTAACACAAATTATGGGGGTGATTAATTAGGAGTAATTAATCGATTAAGACACGAGGTTGGACCCGTTTGTAGTGTAAGACTGCCCGGAGTTTACCGGCTTAACCAGGCATCTACAAATGACGGTCCAATGTGAGGGGTCTTAATCATAAATTAAATACGTAACAAGGGTAAATGACACGAAGTTGGAACCGTTTGTAGTGTAAGACTGCCCGGAGTTTACCGGCTTAACCAGGCATCTACAAATGACGGTCCAATGTAAGGGGTCCTTTACACGGTTACGGTGTTAATCAATTAAGAAACACTTAACCAGATAAGCATGTAGTGGGGCATGGGGGTTAAGTGGGTACCTTGGGTGGTATGTGGAAATTGCTAGTGGTTGCCAATAGAAAATATGATAAAATACTTAACCAAGATGAAACATGTAATTAAACATGATTAAAGGGTTAAGTGGGAAACACTAGTGTGTGGGCCAAGCTTAGGGGGATGGCTTGTGCTGGGGGCCCATTTCAACCAGTAACCCATACGTATCTTAGTGGGCTCGATCCATGTCGAGGACGGGACACGCATACTGGGCTTGACTATAAGAGGCCAAAATGGGTTAGCGGTGGCAACGCATGACCAACAGGTTTCATATGCGTGTGTGGACCCGGGCTGGTAAATAAGACGTTGTTGCATCGTGTAGATATAAGCCGTGCACAGGTAGTTTTATCAGGTTGCCATATTGGGGAATGGTACACCCCACGGTGGGGCCAGCACGGGTATCTACGTTAGGGAGCCGATCGAATGGGGAGTAGTGTGTACACCTAGTGGATTGTAGGGCCCCGTGGCGTCTACTTAGTCACCTAGGGGTACGCGAGAACTATTAAGTTAATTTTATAAGTCCATGGGTGGGATCAACCTTTAAGTTAGGAATGACTGGTGTGGTGCAGTTTAGTAATTTACCTTTGGAAGGGTAGATGCGTCTTTATCTTTTATCTTAGTTTAGTTGACTGCTTAGTGTAGCCATTCATCCCCATTTGTTACTGTATATCAGTTTATGTCTTCTCTGGTTACTTTAACGATTGTATTGTTAAAGTTATAGGGCTCGCTCAGACTTATGTCTGACCCCGTTGTTTTTATCTTTTTCCCAACCCTCAGGTCCTACGGTGGATCCTAGCAGTAGTGGAGCTTGATCGGATTGCTGTTCCAGTCTTTAGGAGCTTGGATAGATGTAAAGCTCCAGTTACCCAGTTATCTTTTCTTTTGTCATGGCTATTGTATGAGAGTGGGATTATGTACTTCTTTATTTTGATGGATATTGTACTTGACTTTTATTGTGGTTTTATGATGTAACCAGACATGTTTTACTTCCGCTGTTATGAGATGATGTTTTAAATTTCAAGTACTATTTATATCTGTCTTGTTGTAATTTTTCTGTTCTATATTCACTAAAATACTCCACCGATGCTATGGCATTCCCTTAGTGAGTGACCATGGCGGGAGTGGGGTGTTACAGAGCCACTACACAGTTTGGCCATAACTCATATACCCATGGGGGCAACCTTTGAAAGATTGGTGGATATGGCTCTATTTCATGAGGAAAACAAGAATAGCAAGAAGGAGGTTAAGCCTAATGAGACTCAGAATAAGAAAGTTGACTTCAAGAAGGGGGGCAACAAGAATAACAAGAGCAACAACAAACCACGTGAGACGAGGAAGTGCAACTTTTGTAGTATTACGGGGCATCTAGCTAAAGACTGTAGAAAGAAGAAGAGGATGTTGGGTGAATGCTTTCATTGTGGAGGTATTGGATACATTAGCAAGGATTGCCCTAAGAAGCAAGGACAAGGGCAAGGGCAGACCCAGCGAGCAGGACTTTCTGGAGGGTAGTTGCATGCTCTCAATACCACTCCAGCCCTTGAATAAGGTAGTAATATTTCCATAGAAAGCCTTGTTTACATTTCTGACTTTCCTGTTTGAATCTTATTTGACTCTGGCGCATCGCATACTTTTATTTCTTCTGATATTGTTGAAAATTTGCACATAAGTACTAGTCTGGTTGAGGATCCCGTTATAGTTTCAAATCCAATTGGGGGCTCCGCCCATTTATCTATGATGTGTATGGATTTGAGGATCTCTATCTTAAGCGTAGAATTCACGTGTAATGCTTATGTTCTCGGATTTATGGGATACGGTTTGATCCTAGGTATGGATTGGCTGTCCGATTATGGAGCCATTCTTGATTGTGAACGAAGGGTAGCGAGGCTTATGACTCGCCTCGGTAATACCCTTGAAATTTCTTGTAACCCTAAGCGTCCGGTCATGTTGTGTTATCTTGAATCTCTTGACTCGTCCGTCGATAATTTGCAATCTGTAAGAGTGGTCCGAGAATATCCAGATGTCTTTGATGAGGTGAGGGGGTTACCTCCTAAAGGCGAGATAGACTTCCGAATTTATCTTGTTGATAATGCCAAGCCAGTTTCATTGCCCGTTAGGCACATGGCTCCGCGAGAAAGAAGAGAGCTCAGTAAACAAGTTAAGGAGTTGCTTGAGAAAAAATTCATAAGGCGAAACATTTCTGAATGGGGTGCTCCGGTGGTATTCGCTACTAAGGCGGATGGATCGCTTCATCTATGCGTACATTATCGTGAGTTAAACAAGCTGACAAAAAAGAATAGGCACCCACAACAAAGAATCGACGATTTGTTTGACCAGCTTGTGGGAGCATCTGTTTTCTCTCAACTCGATCTAGCCACAGGATTCCATCAGCTTAGAGTGGCTGAGGATAGCATTGACAAAACTGCGTTTAGGACTCCAGATGGTTTCTTCGAATGGCTCGTCATGCCGTTTGGGTTAACGAATGCACCCGCATACTTTGTAGATTTGATGAGTAGGGTGTTTCGGGAGTTCCTTAACAAGTTTGTGGTAGTTTTCGTGGATGATATTTTGATCTTCTCAAAGGATGAAGAAGAGCATGCTAGACATCTCAAGGAAGTCATGGAAACACTTAGAGCACACCAGTTAAAGGCTAAGTTCTCCAAATGCCATTTTTGGAGGAAGGAAGTTTGGTTCCTTGGACATGTAGTTTCTAAGCAAGGCATAGCCGTGGACCCAGCAAAGGTAGTTGCGGTACAAGACTGAAAAATTCATAAGAATGCAATGGAGGTGAGGAGCTTTCTCGGTTTGGCGGGCTACTTCAGGAAGTTCATTAAGGACTTCGCTAAGATTTCAGCCCCTCTTACTAAGCTAACAAAGAAGAACCTAGCTTTTGCATGGGACATAGAGTGTGACGTTGCTTTTCAGAGACTCAAGAGGGCCCTCACCACAGCTCCAGTTTTGGCATTACCTAACGGAGGCAAGGTGTTTATGGTGTACACAGATGCGTGTGGCACAGGATTAGGCGCTGTCCTAATGCAAGATGGAAGAATAATATGCTACGGGGGCAGACAACTTAAAGTTCATGAGAAAAACTATCCCAAGCATGACTTGGAGTTGGCCGCGATTGTTTTTGCACTTAAAGCTTGGCGCCATTATCTTCTAGGGGAGAGGTTCGAGCTGTATACCGACCACAAATCGCTTAAGTACCTCTTCTCACAGAAAGATTTGAATCTGAGACAACAGCGGTGGATGGAGTTCTTGGCATCATATGACTTCGATATAGCTTATACCCCTGGCAAGGGTAATGTGGTGGCGGACGCGCTAAGTAGAAAAAGGTTGACTTTGAGCCCCTTGTTTGTTGAAAGGAAAAGCCTTGAGTTTATAGCAACCTTTGATTTTACACATGCTGTTGAGTCATTGACTGCTACGTTAGCATCTCTTGAGTAAAGACCTACACTTCTAGATCAAGTAGGGACTTCATAAAAGGAAGACCCACAGATAGTCGAAATCATGGACAAGCTGATTAGTGGTGAGACGTCAAGTCACCTCAGTAGGTATGCCATAGATGACAAGGGATGGCTAAGGCGCGATGGAAGGCTATGTGTCCCACAAGTGGGAGACCTAGTAAGGAAAGTTCTCGAAGAGGCGCATCACTCGAAGATGACCATACATCCTGGAGGGGATAAGATGTACAGAGATATGAAACGCATTTTCTTTTGGGCTGGAATGAAAAAGGACGTGGCAGAGTTCGTTTTGAAGTGCATGGTGTGCCAACAAGTAAAGGCCGAGTCGAAGAAGCTCGGTGGGCTATTACATCCTTTGGAGGTTCCACAATGTAAATGGGAGAGTATCTCGATGGATTTCATGGATGGACTGCCTAGGTCAAGGAAGGGAAATACTAGCATATGGGTCATAGTTGATAGACTCACGAAAAGTGCTCACTTCATTTCGGTGAAAAGAAAGAGGACCGCATCATGGCTAGCGTCTATTTAGCTTCAAGAGGTAGTACGGTTGCACGGGGTTCCTTCTAGTATAGTTAGTGATCGTGACCCGATTTTCACTAGCCAGTTTTGGAATAGTCTGCAAGAAGCAATGGGTACACGACTGAGTTTAAGCACGGCCTATCACCCATAGACGGATGGACAAACCGAAAGGGTAAATAGGGTACTAGAAGATCTCCTGAGGCTATGCATTCTTGACTTTGGTGGTACTTTGGAAGACCATCTACCTCTCGTGGAGTTTGCATGTAATAATAGTTACCAAGCTAGCATCGGAATGGCACCGTTCGAAACCCTGTATGGAAGACCATGCAAATCACCAACTTGTTGGTGGGAGATGACAGACAGGCTTATACTTGGGCCCGACATGATAAGAGACACTTCTGAGAAGGTTGAGTTGATACGAAGACAGATGAAAATGGCCCAAGATAGACAGAAATCTTATACGGACATGAGGAGGACAGACTTAGAGTTCGAAGTCAGAGATATGGTCTTTATAAAAGTTTCTCTATTACGTAATGTAGTTCATTTTGGAGCGGTTGGAAAGCTAGCACCAAGGTTCGTAGGACCGTTCCCTATCACTGAGAGGGTTGGGCGGATGGCCTATAAGGTAGAATTACCCAAGAGGCTGGCCGGAGTACACAATGTCTTTCATGTCTCGCATCTCCGAAAGTGCTTACATGAATCAGCCGAAGTGGTTGAGCCAAGTATCCTTGAAGACGTAGAAATGGAAAAAGAAGCAACATTGAGGCGAGTTCAGGTTCGTATCTTAGGAATGGAGATTAAGAAGCTAAGGAATCGAGAAGTCAAGCTAGTTAAAGTGCAGTGGAGTGAAGCCCAAGAAGACGCAACTTGGGAAACCGAAGAGAAGGTACATGCGCTTTACCCATTTCTTTTTGAGGGTACATTCTCGATCTCTTTTCCTATAAACTTGAAAACCTTTTCGTATCATGCTTTTACTGCCTACGTTTGTCTTGTTATCTTCTCGATCTTATCTTGAGAACCTTAGGTAGAACCATATGGATGTAAACATGTGATTGAAACATGTTATGGTTGATGTTTGCAAATGGTTGCAAGTGTTTGCAAGTGATTGCTAGTGGATGCATGACACACATTAGGCACTAGATCGGCTCAGTCACATTTTCATGTTGCATATGCATGAGTGCTTATACTTGTACATGGATGGAACTTGTTATGCTATCACTTGGATGTTGCATATGAATGAATGTTTGTGCACTCATGTAGTGATTATAAAGTATGTTAGGAATTTTTGCATACAAGTTGGATTCATTACACTAACATATTTTGCATTAAGGAGGTCTACTGAATCAGTAACCGCCTGATCTTTTGCATTAGATAAGTACATATACACACGCTTTCTGCATATGTTCATATAGCACAAGGAATCTCTTAAGGACAATGGTTGCCTGTGGATGATGTTTTGAGTAGATGGGTGATGGATGGTAGGACACATCCTCCCTAACTTAGAGATTTCGGGGACGAAATCCTTTAAGGAGGGGAGAATGTAACAACCTGTATTTTGATAACATGTTATAACAATAAATCAAGGCAGAATTAATTTTTAAAATAAGAGTCAAGGGCAACGGGTTACGCCATTGCGTTCGTCTCGAAATTCTTCTTGGAAACGAGTCCGAGTTTTCGAAAATCGGAGTCTGTATGACCAAGTTATGACCTTTCAAAGTTTTCAAAAAATTTCGAGTTCAAAACAGCTCAGAACTCGAATTCAAATTTCGAATTTAAACCACAGAACAGACTGGGCGGGGAATTTCCTGCCCAGGACCAGGTCGAACTGGGGGTCGACCATAGAGTCGACCTGCCCAGGACCAGGTCGACCATAGTGTCGACCTGGGTGTCGACCTGGTGGCCGAGCCCACTTTTGAAGCTGGATTCACTTTGATATTTCTGGACTCGTTTCTGTCTACATTCGTTGACCTGACCCTATATAAACAACCCCTAACAATAGTCTCTCTACACAAAATTCTCTCTAACCTTATGCTGCTCTAACTCTGGTTAAAAAAGTTAGAGAAAGGGACTACTTCTTCTACATCGAAACTACGTTAAGAGAATTGCTGATTTGGGGATTTCTGTTAGGACTTGACTAAGCATATAAAGATTCAACATCGACTTTCTTTTTTCTAATTCTCGAACCACGATCTGTAAGCCCCAGCTACTTTTAGATTTAAATTGTAAATGTAATATGAATATGTTGTAAATTGAAATTGGACCTGTGTATGATGACTGTTTTACATCCATGCTTGTTCATCTTGGATCTTGACTTTTGAGTATATTACTATGACATTGATTTGGGGCCTATACATGTTGTAAACCAAAAAGAAAAACCCCTCATATTATCATGCCTACAATGTTGAATCTGCTATTAGTCACAAGTTTATGACTATCATCTTATGTCAACCGTTACCGTGACTATACTATCACCTTATGTCACTGTTATCTTGACTAGTACCTTATTTTGCTAGATTTGGAATCTTTATGTTTGAGGCCGATATTCCATATGCCAGTAATGTTATAATCATTTATCTCAAGTCATACTATGTTATGCTAGTAATCATTTTTTCCACCTTATACCCGTCCCTTTTTATGTTATTTCCTAATTAGATTTATTTGTATCGATTCGAGTTTATGTGCGATGGGAATACAATTTGGGTAGATTAGGTAAAACATGAATTGGCTTTGAACATGAATGTTATTATAACTTGAACCTGGATATGGACACGAACTTGACACGGATTGACATGAAACATGACCTGAAAACTTGACATGAATTTAGACTCGAAACTTGAATCTGGGCATGACACTTAGATAAACTTGAAAATGGCCAACTCGAGGTTGGGTTGATTTTACAGTGTAAATCTGCCCGGAACCGCCCGGCGAATCCAGTGACTGCAAACAATAGGATCCAATGTGGGTAGTTGGTCATATCGCACGTAAAACCCGAGGTTAGACTATGTTGTGGTATAAATCTACCCGGAACCGCCCGGCAAATCCAGTGACCACAACAGTTAGTCTAATGTGAGAGGTTGGGGTGCATTAATGAATTAATGCCACAAGATAGGGTGAAGTCATGAACCACTTGAATATACTTAACCAACTTGACACGATGATTTGATAGGGTTAAGTCATGAACCGCTTGAACACACTTAACCAACTTAATACATGATTTGGATAGGGTTAAGTCACGAATTTGAATGACAACACTTAACCCATTAGAAACCCTAGTTACGCGGTCCTTTTTAGCAGTAACCCACTTAAATGTATCACAATACCCTGGGACTAGGCAGGGTGGGGCTAGATTACTGGGCTGATTGTAAGCGACCAGAACGACGGCTGAGTAGGTGTGCCATTGTAGGTTCAGGCGGATTATGGTCGTGCACGTAGTCCGGAGTTGAAAAAGCAGGCATTGGGCACCAGTAGGTTTACACTGTGCGTGCTTGATTCGTGTCGGTGGTTGGCACCATAGGCCTTGATACACCCTATGGTGGACCTAGCGCAGGTGACTACATTTCAGGATAGGGCCGTATGACACAGACACATGATGAGCTAGAACTTGTAGGGAGTCGATCGATTAGTAGATCGTACCGTAGGGCCCCGTAATGGGTCACTTCATGATATCGGGCCAAGGGATCATTTCATGGTTAATATTTGACATGGGTTAGAATATTAGTATAGTTGGTGCAGCGAATCTTGAATATGCGATGCTAGACTTGATTATCTTGTTATCTTAATTGTCATACCAGTCCTGTTATCATCCTTATGTTTAATTCCAGTTTTCACATGTCATGTTACCTTTACTAGTTTTTATATTGAAAGTCACTAGGGCTTACCAGTCATATGACTGACCCTTTTCCTTTCGCCTCTTTTTCTTCCGTTCCCCCTCCAGGTTCTCAGGGAGGAAACACTAGCTCTTAGCTTGGATTTAGCTTGCTTTCTGTCAGCTCATGTACGGTTTGGTCTTGAGCTATGCTATGGCTGCTTCTGCTATTTATGGGGAATAATTTACTTTTGTTATCTTAAGTTTAAGCTTCTTTCGGAACTTGATGTAATGGAATAATTTGTACCTTGGATATATGGGGTTTTGACTCTTTTCTTGAAAGTAATAAAAATTTGGTTTTTAATTTCTACCGCAGCTTTATTTATGTTCTGCCTTGTGATATCTCTGTGTATGCTTACCTAGATAATACTCCACCAAAACTAGTGTATTCCCTTTGTGAGTGACCCTAGCGGAGGTGGGTGTTACAGTTATTGTAGAAAGTATAATTTGTTCATTTACCAGAACTTTTGTTCTAATCCCCTCATTATAACAAACATGCAGGTTAGACAGGTGGTAGAGATTCTAAAGCTTTTATACACTTGCTAATTAGTGTCATTATATTGGTAGGTTATGTATTTACTATTATATTTTATTCATTTCGTTGTGAAATATTTTATCGTGAGCTCTGATATATTTATCTTTGTCTTTCTACAAGATACCAGACAATTCGACTCGAGCTTCAGTAAATTTAGGTTTTTGAAAAAAAATTAGATCTGTCAAAATTCAGGTTGTTATGCACAATTACTTTTTGTTTCTTGAACTCTTGTACTCTTGATACTCATGAATCGTGTATCTTGAACTCTACTTCTTTGAAATCTTGATTCTCTAAACTGTACAGTCTTCAATAATCAATACCTGCATAGAATTCCTATATATATTCTATAAAATAGTGTTAGTATATACTTTATAATAATTATATTTGAAACAAGGTTGTTGTCATCAAAATGATCATTCAACCATCTCATTTCCTAACAATCTCCCCCATTTTGATGATGACAACCTTGGTTTATAAAATAATCATACCTGATGTCTTGATTCTCCAGTTACTTCCCCTTACTCCATTAACTCCTTCAGAAACTGCCAACTCCCCCTTAATCTAAACCTTTTTATATAATTCTCCCTCATTGTCGTCAACAAAAACTACATATTTCTAGTTAGAATATAATACTCCCTCTAAAACTAAGACATAGCTCTAGAAACAGAAACTAAAACCTAAAACTAATACAGTCTAGAATAAGTTCTAATATATTAAATTATCCTTAAGTAAATGAACTAGAGAACTGCCTTAGGAAACTTTCTAAGACCATAAATATGAATATAAACTTCATTATTGTAAATTGTTGTTACAAATATACGAGAATGTACAACAAATATATACATAAATAGTTACGAACAATAGCAAATACACGAATATTACATGAATTTACGATACCTAACTAGTAAGTGCTTGTGAATTGGACAATTAGGGTAATGGAGGCAAAATTCTCCATTTTTCAATCACATTTTCTTCCTTACCAAAACACGCCTCGCCAACACAAATAACTCGATCGTTTTCTTCCATTTCTTGATCTTTTTCCTCTACTTCTTCTTCTTTCATAGGATTATGAATACGAATATTGAAGGAATCATCTTCAATAAATATTTGAATTAGTTTGGTTATCCATTATGTATTTATGAAGATTCTTAACGATCTTCCCATTCTTTTCTTATTCTTTTGCCATTCAAAGTTGTAGAAATTGTATTTCAACAAGCATTGCAGGGTATTTTTCATAGATTCCTCTAATTTGATAACCATTGCATGCGTCGATCGTTGAAAAGGGTCTTGGGGAGGCATAGGAAATGAAAAGGAGTTTTGTTGGTTGGTATTTGAAGTGGATTATTTATTTCAAAATTTTATTATAGAGAAAAATGAGTAGGAAGAGAAGAATTTTCGAAGTGAAGAGTTTAAATAAGATTAATAACTAACTTTGGAGGGAATCTAATTTTTTAAAATTTTCAGTTATATGTCAACATAAACTTTTATATATGTCGACATATATATTAAATTTTTAAAATTTTCAATTTATCCTATATTTTCTTATATATTTATACAAATGCATTAAATTACTTTACTTCGACCAATGAACAAATGCTAATTCTCTTCTTAATTTAGTAAATTTCGCTTTGTTCAATTATTTAGTTAATATATCAGCAGTTTGATTTTTTTGTTTTAATAAATTCTATTGAAATGTTTTCTTTATTTACGTTATCTCTACGAAAATGATGTCTTACATCAATATGTTTTGTTCTAGCATGATGTATAGGATTTTTGGATAGATTTATAACACTCGTATTATCGCAGTAAATTGATGATTTAGTTATATTTAATCTGATATCTCTAAGAGTTTGCTGCATATATATTACTTGAGAACGAGCCAAAGCAATGAATATATATATTCTGCTTTAGTTATTGAGAAGGAAACAATATTTCGTTTTTTTACTAAACTAAGAAACCAGACAATAACACAAAAAAAGACAGGTTCCACTCGTACTTTTTCGATCAACTTTACAACCAGCACAGTCAGCATCGCAATATGAAATTAAATCGAATGAATCATTTTTAGGATAAAATAAACCAAAGTCTAATGTATGTTTGACATACCATAAAATATGTTTATGACTTTTAAGTGAGTTTCCTTAGGTTGTGATTGATATCTAGCACAGGGATAACCGCTATGCATTATGTCTGGTCTACTCGCAGCTATATACAATAAAGAACCTACCATACCTCTATATAATTTCTGATCTACATATTTTGAAGAATCGTCTTTACTTGTGGCTTCATTGGTTGTCATGGGTGTGGGTTTTCCTTTCGCACTTGCCATGCTAAATTTATTAATTAAATCCCTAGCATATTTTTCTTGATTAATAAGTATTCCTTTATCTAATTGCCTTTTATTTGTAATCCTAAAAAGAAATTGAGTTCTCCCATGTGACTCATTTCAAATTCTTTTGTCATGATTTCTGAAAATTATTGATTCATTTTATGGTTTACTGATCCAAAAATTATATAGTCAGCATAGATTTGTAATAATTGAATACCATTTTTGTTTCTTTCAATAAATAGAGTATTATCTACTTTACTAATTTTAAAATTTAATTGTAACAAATAGGTTCTTACTTTATCATACTAGGCTCTATGAGTTTTTTTTTAAACTATATAAGGCTTTCTTTAACTTATAAACTTGATTTAGAAATTTTTCATCTTCGAATAATGAGAGTTGTTCAACATAAACATCTTCTTTAATAGACCCGTTTAGAAAAACACTTTTTACATTCATTTGAAATAGTTTGACATTATTACAATTAGAGAAAGCAATTAGAATTCTAATATTGTCTAATCTTGCTATGGGGCAAAGGTTTCATCATAATATATTTCTTCTTCTTGACTGTATCCTTGTGCAAGTAATCGTGCCTTATTTCTAGCGACCTCACCAAGTTCAATCGTTTTATTTTTATAAATCCATTTAGTTCCGACTATAGTTTTATCCTCTAGTCTAGGAATAAGTTCTTATGCATCATTTCTGGTGAATTGATTCAATTCCTCTTGCATGGCGAATATCTATGATTCATCAGACGATGCTTACTTTGGATTTTTAGGTTCAATAGTTGATATAAATGCTACGTTGCTCATGTTATTTCACTGGTTTCTAGTTCTAACTACAGATTCAATATCTTTTAGTATATTTTTTCTACAGGATGGTCTCTTAGAAGTTCAATTCTTTTATTAGGTTGATTAATTTCATTATTAATTTCATTATTAATTTCATTTAATTTTTTATCACTATCACATTCATCTTCATTATGTTTTTGATTTAAATCTTTATAATTTTGATTGAAAGATACATCTAGAGTTTATTCAGTAGTATTAGTCTTTAAATTAAAAATTCTATATGCTTTACTTCTATTTGAATATCCAATAAAAATTCCTTTAATCAATTTAGGAACAAACTTATCTAGATTTTCTATAGTATTTAAAATAAAACATTTACTTCAAAAAAAATCTAAAATAAGATAACTTTGGTTTCTTATTATAAAGAAGTTCATGTGGAGTTTTTTTTGCTTAATTGACATGACCCGAACTTCCCCGTAAAGGAAAGCCCGGATTGCTTTGAGCACAAGACGAATCAAAACACAAACAGAAGAACATTTCATTGCTTATTACAACAATTTACATCAGAGTACAAGAATACAGTATGAATAAATAATATACATTTGACAAATATCAGAGATTTACAAATTACAATGCAGCGGGAAATAATACAAAACACAATTAAAGGAGATATACGGATACAGAGCTTTCCGAATATCATTCCAGCTGTAAACCAGGATCCTGTGAATATAAATCTGCAAAACCAAAACTACTAGCTGCCCGTGTGAAAAATAGGGGCACCCGGAGTTTAGGTTAAAACAATAAACTCCAGGTTAGTCATGTGGCTGGTGTGAGAACTAAAACAGTTAATTAAAACTTTACTTTAAAAATAAGGTAAATCAAGGGACCATGCCGTATAACACGGAACGGGTTCCCTCCCAAGAATACCAGTGCATATACAGTTGTAACCAGTGCAATGCTTATTGGAAAATGAAGCTATTATAAGACCCAGGTCCCATCACACAATGCAACGCAAGCCGGAGGATAGGGTTTTCCCTTATAATAGCCAAACATGCTTGGTAGTTTAAAACAAATCATTTTTATACTATTATAGTGTAAAGTGTATGAAAACAACTTCAAATGTAAATGTATCAATCATAGGCGGCATGGGTACCATTTATCATACCGCCAATACTAGGCTCTACAATCAAAACTGAAATGTGACGTATTGGAAATTGGATTTCCGTCATGAGTCTAGGCAAGGGATGTACTTCTTTCCGCTTCGAGACACTCTAGAAAATGCCTCAGGACTATGCACTTTGGGCAACCCCTTCATCCTCCAAGACCTCCACACTTACGTTAGTGGATTGGCAATTCCTGAACACACATTTCCCGGTCTTATAAGACCTATCAATCGGCTCTGTAGAGACCGATATAACCGAGGCGCCTCGCAACCCAACAACCACAAAGGTAAAAATATATATAAATGTCAGGGCTTGCAAAACGCTGGCACCACCCATAGCTAGAAAGAAATGTCATGTCCTCCTTGGGTCCCTTATCCCGTTTTTAACTCATACCGAGGTGTGAGGCTCGCAAATTAACGCTATAAACAAAGCTATGCTATATTAAAGTTGTGCTTTGATCATCAACCACAAGACTCCGCTTTTTAACAAAAGCCTTGATCATTTGCATCTCAGCATGCCACATAGGCAATTCATGTCAAGCGACTGATATCTATCGACATATAACCTCTAAACTCGTACGTCCTAGGGAAGGGCGTTAAGCAAGAGAATAAATTCTCCATCGCCAAATAGATATATATTTAATAGAAATTAATCAACAAAGAATAAAATCCAATGTCAGACATACAGTCCATTTACAAGTTCGTTCTGGGTATGAACGAAACCGTAGGCACCTTATTCCTCGTCCCGTATGTCTGATATAGGAGAGAGGTCCTAGGTCCTCGCATATCCAGTCGATCTCCAAGTACATCTGGACGATCACCACTTATTACCTTGTCTTGGGTGTACAGCCCAATCAAGACATCAGTAATCATTCAAATGATGTGAAGACCTCTGGTCTTCAACCACCATCTTCATCATCGACTTATCGCCAAATCAGTTATTCAGAATGGGTATAAACCCAGCCTTTCCAAATAACTCATGTATACAATAAACAAGTGTTATAAAAACACAAGATACGCCTCATTCCAATTTTGAATATTCTTTTATTTAAATATTCATATCCTTTGGGAAAGGTTCCCATTAATTTTATCAAAGATAAATTCTTTAAATGTATTCGTTAATCTTTTTTTGGATATCAATTCAAACCATATACAGATTTTCCAAACTAGTCGGGATTAGCGAACCACATCGAAGTAATCATTTATTTAATTTCCCAATCCCAACCTATTCATCCCATGGAGCAAAACTGGTAATACTCCATAACTAATACCACGGTCTTATTGGTAAAATTAATTACCATTTCCCACTCAAATCTAATTAAAGATTTAACTATCGTTAGGAGCAAAACTGGCGATACTCCATTCTCGATCATTTCCCAAATTTGATAATTTAAATTATCACATTACCTTTTTCAATCTATTTAAAGATTCATTAAAACTCCACTTGGTTTTAATCTTCCCAAAAATCAATATTAATAATTAATTGACTTTGGAAACACAAACATGTCACATCGACAATCTACACCATACTATTGATTTCTGCCGATATATAACCTCTAAGCTCGTACGTCTCAGAGAAGGGTGTTAAGCAAGAGAATAAATTCTACGCCACCAAACTGATATATATTTAGCAGAGATCAAACAAACAGCTCGAAATACAATGACAGACATGTAATCCTGCCTTTAACTAGGTTAAAGAACTAATGTCATTTAAAAACACAGTTCACGATAAACCCAAATCACATTCCATTAATTATGGAATCTTCACGGAAAAACAAATCAATATATAATCGACATCAATTTCCATATCCGACTAAAAATATAAATGGAATAACGGCAAAGCCTTTTAAATTCCGTATGTATTAATAGTCTTCCTCCACAGAAGTTCAATTCGATTATTATCAATCGAATTCCATTTAATTCCAATTTAATATATTAAATTGGAAAACGTTACTTTGGAAAATTCCCGTTAAATCTTAATAAAAGGATTTATAAATTCCAAATCACATTTCACTGTGAATCGGGTTAAAGAACGAATGTTGTTAAAAACACAGTTCACAATAAACCAAATTCACATTCCATTCTTAGTTCCAATTAAATTTTAATTAATTGGTAATTCTTCTTTAAATCTTAATTGAAAGATTTATTCTTTTCACACTGGGTTTAAGAACAATGACATTTAAAACACAGTTCACGACAAACTCAAAATCCCATCAGTCTCTAACCGTAAATTAGTAAGAGAACAATTCCCTAAATATTAATCCCGAAGGCCGAAACCAACATCAAATCAATACCTAGGAAACCATTCAACTTAGCTAATCTCCAGTCAGTTTCTAATTTTCTTAACTCCACTGGGTTTAACAACGGTATTATTAAAGATACCATTCACGACAAACCCAAAATCCAATTTGATATTAAATACAGGGCTCTAAATAGAAAACATATCGGCTTACATTCATTACCTAATTCTGAAAATAAAAAATATCATATTGGAATAACGATATATATATATATATATATGTGTGTGTGTGTGTGTGTGTGTGTGTGTGTATCTTCCAAATTCCTCCACAATATCCATATAATCACGGAATCCCATATTGAAATAATCCGAAGATAATTTCGATTCAAATCCATTCCAATTCATATATTGGAAATTCCAGTTATTTTTAAAACCATTTCAAATCCAACTTAATTATTTAAAAATATTGGATTATAATCCTAGTTCATAACTAGTTCATTTCGATAAAAATATATATCTTTTCAAATACGGAAATTTTCATCCTAATTCTTTCCAAATCATTTATTATAATTTTACACAAATTATTGATATTTTTAATAATTTTATCAAGGCCTGTACAGTCAATTTCCATAAACGGTCATCAAATTGCACTTACAACGACCTTTTCCAAATTTGATTTGGACATAAATCCAAATACAACCGTTAGATTTCCAATATCTTGTATTCGTTGAAAAGTACTTTTCGATACGAACCCAACGGTTCCGATTTTAGGAGAATCCGACGGTCGGATCTCCCGTAATGTCCGTTTGAAGTCAATGGTTGAAATTCGCGAACTGCCGCGGCGCGGCGCGTTCTATTCAGACCATTATATATATATATATATATATATATATATATATATATATATATTGTCAATTTCCCTTTAAAACGTATTTTATAAATCGTTTTAACTTCGTTTTCAAAACGAGTTCAACTTCATATTCAATTTCAAATCAAAATTGAATATTCCATATCATCGATATATAAATGATAATATTTTCAAAATGTTAGATTTTGAAATCACTTCCTTTTCGATATTCATTATAAAAATGAATAAAATCGATATAAATATCGTTTATGTCAAAATGGCATTAATCTAATCAGCACGACTTTATATATTTAAATATTTTCGTGTCCATCCCAAATTGGACATCAAAATCATATTTTGATCCATTACTGGATATTATTTTAAAATATTAATTATTTTAAAATATTCGTTATTTTAAAATATTTATTCTTTCTGAACTGGAATCAGACACAGTCAATTACCATATAATGTTGATTATATATATTTCATACAGCTCATGTATAGAACAACAATGATAAATAATCAACCATCATCCAGAGTGCACTACACAACTGCATAAGCATCAAATATAAATAATTCGCGCTTACACAGTTTGTCAACCAAACGATCGACATACCACTAAACAATCGGGATTAGTGTACGTCAAATATCATCCCAATACCCGTGTGGGGTTTTCAAACAACAAACACAGATTTATTTGTGCAGTTGGGCGATGTGTAAAATATATCGTCCCAATCCATATCACTCAAATGTGTGTACAAATACAAATCGTCCGATTTATAAATGAATATTTATTTTATTCATATACACGTTAAAAATTATATTTTTAACTATAAAATATTTCAACACATGAATATTTAATTCATTTCACTTCACATCACAATCAATTTAAACACATCAATCAACCAAACCAAACAATCAAACAAGTCGACCATGGTCTGTGGACGACGGGGAGCAATTCATATATGCAGTTATAAAATAAATAAATGAACAGAAAATTTTAGTGAGGAGTTCTCACCTTGATCGGTTTAAGGAATTGTTTTATTTCTGAATTTCTAGTACCATTCTGTTTCAGTTTACTTCCTCACGTAGTATTCTTTACCGTGTTTCCAAAGCCATCTGTTTCACACCGTTTATATTAAAAATCACATTTTTATTATAACGTTATACATATAAAAATCACATTTTTATTCTTATACTGCTCGTATAAAAATCACATTTTTATCCTCTCTCCATATATAAAAATCATATTTTTAATTCGCTACATGTGAAAACCCGCCCTGCACCAACCGACATTTACTCCATAAATGCGTTGTACACATGTCCAGTTAGCACGGAACGGTCGTCAGAAGGAAAGAAAGAAGACGAAGAATCAACAAGGAACCTGTAGAATGTCTCACAGCGCATGGAATAAAATATAATCGTAACATATACTTGACATAAAACAGGTGAGACAGTGCATAAGCTGAAAACAAACTATCATAGCAGCGGAAAATCCAAATACAGCTTATGTTCCACATCATTATTACAACTTTTCAAACTGTCTCTAAAGATAAAAGCAAGATAAGGGATGTACAATACTAATGCCCAAGTAGTGACCACGAACGACAGAGGGAGAATATCTATGTATATCATATGTGGAAGCCTCCTGCTCATCTCCGAATCTGCTACTCGTGCATCACCAGCTAACCTGTCTCTAGTCTGCTCGTGAGAACACCCAGAGTAATAAGAAGAGACATAAAACTCTGGGTCAGACGAAAAGTCTGGTATGAGCGATAAGCAACAAGACAGAACAATAACAGGTATAATCCAATCATACTTGAACCTGCACCTGCAACCAAAGAGTTAGCACTACATACTGTACAACACTCCAAGGTGCCACTAACATATGGTGTACAGACACACGGGGGTGGGGGTGTACATGTCATAGTGATGGCAAACAATCAAGCATAGCAACCATCCTCACATCTCTCACTCAGTGCGTAAAGCATACGATATCCGCTACCTTAGTCACCTATCCATTGGGCCATGACGGAATCCAATCCCGTACAACTATCATTACAAGCCCACTATCCGTCTCTCAGAGGTGAACCAAAGTTATGAATACCGACAACCCCTTTGCACACGTCCCGCAGCAAAGCCCAATCATGAAGTGAACTCATTGGTTCCCAACTGGATCCTGAGTCAAAGCTCCTCATTTGGACTTCCTTTGCATCTCGAGTTTGGTCGAATTGGAGTTGGTCTTCAAAAGAGTCGTTACGTGGAAGAGATGGGAGTTCAATCCGGTTTGATCTAATCTGCTTCAGTCGGTTCGGTTCGGATAAATCATCTCCAGGCTTCCCATTCGGTTCGGTTCGGGTGCCACACTCCATTCGGTTCAGTTCGTCCCTCTTTCTCCAGCTTGCCTGCTCCGATCCGATCCCGCTTGCTTGCCTGCTCCGATCCGATCCCGCTCCCTAGCTCCGATCTGATCCCGCTCCTTAGATCCGATCTGATCCTCTGTCTAACTCCAACTCTAAGCAATGGCCTTCCTTCTTGCCAAACTTCCTTTGTGCCAGACTTCAGTTCGGTCCGGATTCCTTGCCCAGCTCTCCTATCCGATCCCATCCTCTAACCCGATCCGATCTGAAACCCTGCACAACTTTCTGCAACTTTTTCCAGCGACTTGTTTACGCTGTTCGACCACATTTTCGACCAATCTAACTTTTCTAAACAACCACAAATCATTCCAAACAGTCATAACAACAAATAGAAGTGACCTCAAACACCAAAACAACAATCATAGCATGTAAAATGGATCAAACATAGCCAAAATCCCATATTTTCCCCTTTAGCATGTTTAAGAACAACTAAGCATAGGATTAACAAAACTTAACCAAATTAACCCAAACTTCTAACGGAGGTCTAAAACATTATTTAAGAATTTATAAATATTTTTCCAGAATTTATTAATGTATAAATTCACTAATCTTCACGAATTACCCTTAATTAACCATAATTAGTGAGGAACTATTCAAATCGCTCACCTTAGCCCCAAATAAACCTTAGATCTGAAATAAATCTCTGTTTGGGCGCGAATAACAATGCAAATTAGCAGCTCTAATCTTGATTTGGTGAAGATCTCCCTTGATTTTATGTTGCTAAGCCTAATCCTTGATTAGAAAGTGATTTGGGGTGATTTAGAGGTTGGAGGCCATTTTTAGGGTTTCTAAGAGGTAAGTGGAGGCTAGAAAACTAAAATTGAATGAATCCCTAACTCTTTTCAGCCTCCCCATAATCCTAATCCCGAAATGGGTTATGGGCCCATTCACTAATCACCCTATTTGGCCCGGTTAAGGAGTTTTTCACCTTCCAAACCTTATTTCAGCCATATCTCCCAAACGGTAAGTCCGTTTGGCTATTATGACCAGTCTACGGAAAGGTAAACCATTAAACGAATCTAATGGAAGTGATTTCAGGTAAAAATTCCTTTTTAGTCAATAGTTACGGACAAAACAGTATCAACTAGGGGCAAAATAGTCATTTAAAAATCGGCAAAAATCATGAACATGGGAAATGACCCCAATGGTCGTTTCCCAAAGCCACATGACCATATGACTTCATATAAGAAAGAATTAAATATTCTATGATCCTCTGATGTGTAGAATGCGGGTTGTTACATTCTCCCTCCTTAAGAAATTTCGTCCACGAAATTCCCTAACCAAAACACACAAAGGGTTCCGCATGCTTTTCAGTCATAAAACAACAATCAAACATGCAAAACATGTCTATCCTAGCATGCAGAATAACTAAATTGCAAAGTAAATCTTACCAGGCAAAGAGTTTTGGATACGACCTTCTTATATCATTCTTTACTTCCCAAGTATAGTTGTTCTCTCGCCATCGATTCTGACCTCTACCCTAGAGGTAATTTCTAATACGTTGGGATCGTCCCTCTGACTGGAACCGATCCACTTAATCTGGATCGATCTAATCGTCAAGCTTACTAGCGTTTTTGAATCCAATTCACACTTAGGTCTGAAGTCATCTCCCGTGATATACTCTAGTTGCTTCCATTCCAGAAACATAGCCCCTAAACTGGCATGTCTCCTACCCAATGCATCAGCTACCGCACCTAGTCCGGTACTATGGCATTCGTCTATACTGTCATTTTCTTAGGTAATCCAACCCTATACGCCAAATTTTCAACTACATTCCAAATGTCCTTTCAAGTCCAACTTGAGTCCTTCCTACATTCGTACTGTACGTCCAACGTACATTCACATCCTAGAGGCAAACTAGACCCATCCAATGAACCTAGGTACACCACTTATACTCGTACTGCACGTCCAACGTCTTCTAAAGGTGAACTAGACTCATCCAATGAATCTAGGTACCCTACCTTCGAGTCCAAGTCCAATTTGAAACTCCTATGTCCGCTGAATCTCCAAGGTCAACGGACGCTCCACAATGCCCACCATACTTCAAGTCTAACGTAAAGTATCTTATGCCCGTCATATCACCATGATCAACGAACTTATACTATTTCCATTCAACAGGATCCTACAGGTGATACTCAAGAGAACAAAGGTAGGAGCAAACACAACAATCATAGCATTCATCAAACAAATCATATCTATCACCTGTCAAAGCCATGAATACGTCGATACCTGTATGTCTGGTCCAACCAACATCAATAATTAATGGAAACTCTGCCTCCAAACGGACTACCATACGTCCAACGTACGTTTATCCTCCAAGGATAACTAGATCATGTCCAACGGATCCAAGGTAAGTGGGCGTCCCCAGATACCCCTGCTTTTAGTCCGCCTGAAACACTCGAGTTCCACCCAAGTCTATCCATTATCTTGCTGCCCTCTCGAGTCCAACTCAAGCCCATCCAATTCCTTGTAGCCTTCTCGAGTCCTACTCAAGTCAATCTATTACCCATAAACTCAGACCCAGTCTTGAGTATCCATTACCTACAGAACCTAGTCCAACGTGAGTCGTCTCCCTATTCATTGCATCTCCAAGATCAACGAACACCCATTTTCTTTTACGAGTTCAAGTACAAATGGAATCGTCCTAATCTTCGTTGCATCTTCCATGATCGACGAATACATCCTATTTCTTCAAAAAGAACATCAACATAAGGTCCTAAACAATCAATTACTTTGCATCTTTCTCGAGTCCCACTCGAGTCATCTCATAATCCTATCGAGTCTAACTCGGGGCGGTCCAAACCACTGAATAGTCTTATCCTGTCACAGCTGCCCATTACTCCTTGAGTAAACCAAGATATCATCCAATGAAAAATCGAAACAACTAATTATCTATTACGTGAACCATCCTAATCGAACTCAACATTCCCTAAGCACAAGCCCCAAAGGCCTCAACCAATATCAGACAAGCACCTAAGGAACATCTCCTCCGAATTCGGACAATCCATGTGAGGTGATACTAGAAAAATATCCAAACACTCAAGCATCCATAACTAACTCTGGCTATCCTTGCCAATCTCGCTTGAAACTGTCGTCGATCGCATGGCCAAGTCCTGACCAAACTGATGTACATCCAATGTACATTCGCTTCTCTAACTCCCGTTATCATCTTCATCATAAGGTAGGCGATCCAATACCACCTTTCGTCCATCATCCATTATAATGGTCGTCAAAGACTCTTCACAATCTACTATCACTCTATACCTTTGAGGTCAGTCGGCTCCCAAAAATCAAGCTAGACCTAGTAAAGCTCAAAATAAAGCAATCACAACAAACATGCATCCATGACTCGATAAGACCAAATTACGACAAATCCTACAAAGGCTAGTCAAACCACCTATCGGGTTTGTCACTACTAAAGGTCAATCGACTAACTCAGGTTTGTCAAACAAAACTCGATCAAAAACATCTTAAATAGAAAGCATACCTCAAATAACGACACCTTTTTCCTTCTGTGCCGCAGCTGGGGCATTCGACGAAGAAGGAACAGCGTTGATAGCATATGCTTTCACGATCTGCTTCTCCCTAGGAGGTTGTGGACATTAATTCTTGTGATGTCCCGCTTGGCCACAATTAAAGCACTTCCTTTCCCCAGGCTTTTCCCGACAATCTCTGGCATAGTGGCCCTTCTTACCACAGCTAAAGAACTCGCCATCTTTCTTATTTTTCTTATTATGACCATCCATGGTTTGGTCTTGTTTCCTCTTATTCTGGGAATTATTCTTGCCTCCACCGCCTGCTTGTGGCTTTGGCTCCTCTGCAGATGCAATAGAAACCTCAGTCTTTGGCTTAGGGTAAAGACTCTCTGACCTTAATGCTTTCCCCACAATCGATTCAAATGTCTCATCGATATGGTTAATAAGCTTTTCCCCCAAGTATCCATCCAAACCAGTAATGAACTTCTCATTCTTCTTCTCAGGAGTATCGATAAGGGATAACCCATACTTCAACAAGGTGTCGAACTCAGCAATATAGTTCGAGACTGCCCTACCATTATGCTTAAGCTCCAAGAACTTCCTAAACAATTCCGATTTCTGAGCAGCTGTGATAAACTTGTCGCTAAAGCGAGCCTTAAACTGATCCCAAGTAACCTGATCCTCTGGAGTGGCTGTCTTAATAGCATTCCACCAATTCATCACTCGTCCTTGTAGCTGACAAGACGCTAGCCTTCTCTTCATCGCATCCTCGATACCCAAGTCGTCGAAGATATGATTACAGCTATCCAACCAATTCTGAACATCCGTGACCGACTCCGTTCCGTGGAACGGCTTCCCACCAAGACTAGTATAATCCTTATTCAGCTCGGCGAAATCGGCCCTAGGCGCCTGCACTACTGGACCACCACCATTACCAGCATTAGGAGCTGCCCTTTGAACATCTCTAAGCATCTCTCTCATGAGGTCAGTGAACATCGTCCTCATGTCAGGAGCATTCCCATTATTGGCTCCTCTACCGGTACCCCTTACGTATCGGCTCGTCGTTCAATCTGGACAGAGAAAACGATTAACCATCTCCATAGTGGTGCCAGTGTAGTGCGACTTCATCCTTAGCTATACTAACAATATATATATATCTTTTGAAAACCAAAATAATCACAAATACGCGCTCTCATATACGTATACTATCTCTCCCTGATGACTTCCCTAGGTTAACTACGCAACCTAGAGCTCTGATACCAAATGTGACAACCCGACCCGCACCAACCGTCATTTACTCCATAAATGCGATGTACACATGTCCAGTTAGCGCGGAACGGTCATCAGAAGGAAAGAAAGAAGACGAAGAATCAACAAGGAACCTGTAGAATGTCTCACAGCGCATGGAATAAAATATAATCATAACATATACTTGACATAAAACAGGTGAGACAGTGCATAAACTGAAAACAAACTATCATAGCAGTGGAAAATCGAAATACAGCTTATGTTCCACATCATTATTACAACTTTTCAAACTGTCTCTAAAGGTAAAAGCAAGATAAGGGAGGTACACTACTAATGCCCAAGTAGAGACCACCAACGACACAGGGAGAATATCTATGTATATCATACGTGGAAGCCTCCTGCTCGTCTCCGAATCAGCTACTCGTGCATCACCAGCTAACCTGTCTCTAGTCTGCTCGTGAGAGCACCCAGAGTAATAAGAAGAGACATAAAACTCTGGGTCAGACGAAAATTCTGGTATGAGCGATAAGCAACAAGACAGAACAATAACAGGTATAATCCAATCATACCTGAACCTGTACATGCAACCAAAGAGTTAGCACTACATACTGTACAACACTCCAAGGTGCCACTAACATATGGTGTACAGACATACGGGGGTGGGGGTGTACATGTCATAGTGATGGCAAACAATCAAGCATAGCAACCATCCTCACATCTCTCACTCAGTGCGTAAAGCATACGATATCCGCTACCATAGTCGCCTATCCATTGGGCCATGACGGAATCCAATCTCGTACAACTATCATTACAAGCCCATTATCCGTCTCTCAGAGGTGAACCAAAGTTATGAATACCGACAACCCCTTTGCACACGTCCCGCAGCAAAGTCCAATCATGAAGTGAACTCATTGGTTCCCAACTAGATCCTGAGTCAAAGCTCCTCATTTGGACTTCCTTTACATCTCGAGTTTGGTCGAATTGGAGTTGGTCTTCAAAAGAGTCGTTACGTGGAAGAGATGGGAGTTCAAATCGGTTTGGTCTAATCTGCTTCAGTATGTTCGGTTTGGATAAATCATCTCCAAGCTTCCCATTCGGTTCGTTTCGGGTGCCACGCTCCATTTGGTTCGGTTCGTCCCTCTTGCTCCAGCTTGCCTGCTCCGATCCGATCCCGCTCCCTAGATCCGATCCGATCCGATCCGATCCGATCCTCTGTCCAACTCCAACTCTAAGCAATGGCCTTCCTTCTTGCCAAACTTCCTTTGTGCCAGACTTCAGTTCGTTTCGGATTCCTTGCCCAGCTCTCCTATCCGATCCGAGCCTCTAACCCGATCCGATCCGAAACCCTGCACAACTTTCTGCAACTTTTTCCAGCGACTTGTTTACGCCATTCGATGACATTTTCGACCAATCTAACTTTTCTAGACAACCACAAATCATTCCAAACAGTCATAGCAACAAATAGAAATGACCTCAAACACCAAAACAACAATCATAGCATGTAAAATGGATCAAACATAGCCAAAATCCCATATTTTCCCCTTAAGCATGTTTGAGAACAACTAAGCATAGGATTAACAAAACTTAACCAAATTAACCCAAACTTCTAACAGAGGTCTAAAACATTATTTAAGAATTTATAAATATTTTTCCATAATTTATTATGTATAAATTCGCTAATCTTCACTAATTACCCTTAATTAACCATAATTAGTGAGGAACTATGCAAATCGCTCACCTTAGCCCCAAATAAACCTTAGATCTGAAATAAATCTCTGTTTGGGCGCGAATAACAATGCAAATCAGCAGCTCTATTCTTGATTTGGTGAAGATCTCCCTTGATTTTATGTTGCTAAGCCTAATCCTTGATTAGAAAGTGATTTGGGGTGATTTAGAGGTTGGAGGCCATTTTTAGGGTTTCTAAGAGGTAAGTGGAGGCTAGAAAACTGAAATGGAATGAATCCTTAACTCTTTTCAGCCTCCCCATAACCCTAATCCCGAAATGGGTTATGGGCCCATTCACTAATCACCCTATTTGGCCCGGTTAAGCAGTTTTTCACCTTCCAAACCTTATTTCAGCCATATCTCCCAAACGGTAAGTCCGTTTGGCTATTAAAACCACTCTACGGAAAGGTAAACCATCAAACGAATCTAAAGGAAGTGATTTCAAGTCAAAATTCCTTTTTAGTCAATAGTTACGGACAAAACAGTATCAACTAGGGGCAAAACAGTCATTTAAAAACCGGCAAAAATCATGAACATGGGAAATGACCGGAAATGACCCCAATGGTCGTTTCCCAAAGCCACATGACCATATGACTTCATATAAGAAAGAGTTAAATATTCTATGATCCTCCGATGCGTAGAATGCGGGTTGTTACATTCTCTCCCCCTTAAGAAATTTCGTCCCCGAAATTCCCTAACCAAAACACACAAAGGGTTCCGCATGCTTTTCAGTCATAAAACAACAATCAAACATGCAAAACAAGTCTATCCTAGCATGCGGAATAACTAAATTGCAAAGTAAATCTTACTAGGCAAAGAGTTTTGGATAGGACTTTCTTATATCATTCTTTACTTCCCAAGTACAGTCGTTCTCTCGCCATCGATTCCAACCTCTACCCTAGAGGTAATTTCTAACAGGTTGGGATTGTCCCTCTGACTGGAACCGATCCATTTAATCTGGATCGATCTAATCGTCAAGCTTACTAGCATTTTTGAATCCAATTCTCACTTAGGTCTGAAGTCATCTCCCGTGATATACTCTAGTTGCTTCCATTTCAGAAACATAGCCCCTAAACTGGCATGTCTCCTACCCAGTGCATCAGCTACCGCACCTAGTCCGGTACTATGGCATTCGTCTATACTGTCATTTTCTTAGGTAATCCAACCCTATACGCCAAATTTTCAACTACATTCCAAATGTCCTTTCAAGTCCAACTTGAGTCCTTCCTACATTCGTACTGTACGTCCAACGTACATTCACCTCCTAGAGGCAAACTAGACCCATCCAATGAACCTAGGTACTCCACTTATACTCGTACTGCACGTCCAACGTACATTCACCTTCTAAAGGTTAACTAGACTCATCCAATGAATCTAGGTACCCTACCTTCGAGTCCAAGTCCAACTTGAAACTCCTATGTCCGCTGAATCTCCAAGGTCAACGGACGCTCCACAATGCCCAACATACTTCAAGTCTAACGTAAAGTATCTTACGCCCGTCATATCACCATGATCAACGAACTTATACTATTTCCATTCAACAGGATCCTATAGGTGATACTCAAGAGAACAAAGGTAGGATCAAACACAACAATCATAGCATTCATCAAACAAATCCTATCTATCACCTGTCAAAGCCATGAATACGTCGATACCTGTATGTCTGGTCCAACCAACATCAATAATTAATGGAAACTCTGCCTCCAAACGGACTACCGTACGTCCAACGTACGTTTATCCTCCAAGGATAACTAGGTCACATCCAACGGATCCAGGGTAAGTGGGCGTCCCCAGATACCCCTGCTTTTAGTCCGCCTGAAACACTCAAGTTCCACCCAAGTCTATCCATTATCTTGCTGCCTTCTCGAGTCCAACTCGAGCCCATCCAATTCCTTGTAGCCTACTCGAGTCCAACTCGAGTCAATCTATTACCCATAAATTCAGACCCAGTCTTGAGTATCAATTACCTACAGACCCTAGTCCAACGTGATTCGTCTCCCTATTCGTTGCATCTCCAAGATCAACGAACACCCATTTTCTTTTACGGGTTCAAGTCCAACTTGAATCGTCGTAATCTTCATTGCATCTTCCATGATCGACGAATACATCCTATTTCTTCAAAAAGAACATCAAAATAAGGTCCTAAACAATCCATTACTTTGCATCTTTCTCGAGTCCCACTCGAGTCATCTCATAATCCTATCAAGTCTAACTCGGGGCAGTCCATACCACTGAATAGTCTTATCCTGTCATAGCTGCCCATTACTCCTCGAGTAAACCAAGATATCATCCAATGAAAAATCGCAACAACTATTTATCTTTTACGCGAACTATCCTAATCGAACTCGACATTCCCCAAGCACAAGCCCCAAAGGCCTAGACCAATATCAGACAAGCACCTAAGGAACATCTCCTCCGAATTCGGACAATCCATGTGAGGTGATACTAGCAAAACATCCAAACACTCAAGCATCCATAACTAACTCTGGCTATCCTTGCCAATCTCGCTTGAGACTGTCGTCGATCGCATGGCCAAGTCCTGACCAAACTGATGTACATCCAATGTACATTCGCTTCTCTAACTTCCGTTATCATCTTCATCATAAGGTAGGCGATCCAATACCACCTTTCGTCCATCATCCATTATAATGGTCGTCAAAGACTCTTCACAATCTACTATCACTCTACACCTTTGAGGTCAATCGGCTCCCAAAAATCAAGCTAGACCTAGTAAAGCTCAAAATAAAGCAATCACAACAAACATACATCCATGACTCGATAAGACCAAATTATGACAAATCCTGCAAAGGCTAGTCAAACCACCTATCGGGTTTGTCACTACTAAAGGTCTATCGACTAACTCAGGTTTGTCAAACAAAACTCGATCAAAAACATCTTAAATAGAAAGCATACCTCGAATAACGACACCTTTTTCCTTCTGCGCCGCAGTTAGGGCATTCGACGAAGAAGGAACCGCGTTGATAGCATATGCTTTCACGATCTGCTTCTCCCTAGGAGGTTGTGGACATTCATTCTTGTGATGTCCCGCTTGGCCACAATTAAAGCTCTTCCTTTCCCCAGGCTTTTCCCGACAATCTCTGGCATAGTGGCCCTTCTTACCACAGCTAAAGCACTCGCCATCTTTCTTATTTTTCTTATTCTGACCATCCATGGTTTGGTCTTGTTTCCTCTTATTCTGGGAATTATTCTTGCCTCCACCGCCTACTTGCGGCTTTGGCTCCTCTGCAGATGCAATAGCAACCTCAGTCTTTGGCTTAGGGTAAAGACTCTTTGACCTTAATGCTTTCCCCACAATCGATTCAAACGTCTCATCGATATGGTTAATAAGCTTTTCCCCCAAGTATCCATCCAAACCAGTAATGAACTTCTCATTCTTCTTCTTGGGAGTATTGATAAGGGATAACTCATACTTCGACAAGGTGTCGAATTCAGCAATATAGTCCGAGACTACCCTACCATTCTGCTTAAGCTCCAAGAACTTCCTAAACAATTCCGACTTCTGAGCAGCTGGGATAAACTTGTCGCTGAAGCGAGCCTTAAACTGATCCCAAGTAACCTGATCCTCTGGAGTGGCTGTCTTAATAGCATTCCACTAATTCATCGCTTGTCCTTGCAGTTAACGAGACGCTAGCCTTCTCTTCATCGCATCCTCGATACCCAAGTTGTCGAAGATATGATCAAAGCTATCCAACCAATCCTGAACATCCGTGGCCGACTCCGTTCTGTGGAACGGCTTCCCACCAAGACTAGTATAATCCTTATTCAGCTCGGCGAAATCGGCCCTAGGCGCCTGCACTACTGGACCACCACCATTACCAGCATTGGGAGCTGCCCTCTAAACATCTCTAAGCGTCTCTCTCATGAGGTCAGTGAACATCGTCCTCATGTCAGGAGCAAACGATTAACCATCTCCATAGTGGTGCTAGTGTAGTGCGACTTCATCCTTAGTTATACTAATAATATAAATATAGCTTTTGAAAACCAAAATAATCACAAATACGCACTCTCATATACGTATACTATCTCTCCCTGATGACTTCCCTAGGTTAACTACGCAACCTAGAGATTTGATACCAAATGTGACAACCCGCCCCGCACCAACCGTCATTTACTCCATAAATGCGCTGTACACATGTCTAATTAGCGCGGAACGGTCGTCAGAAGGAAAGAAAGAAGACGAAGAATCAACAAGGAACCTGTAGAATGTCTCACAGCGCATGGAATAAAATATAATTGTAACATATACTTGACATAAAACAGGTGAGACAGTGCATAAGCTGAAAACATACTATCATAGCAGCGGAAAATCCAAATTCAGCTTATGTTCCACATCATTATTACAACTTTTCAATCTGTCTCTAAAGGTAAAAGCAAGATAAGGGAGGTACACTACTAATGCCCAAGTAGTGACCACCAACGACACAGGGAGAATATTATGTATATCATACGTGGAAGCCTCCTGCTCGTCTACGAATCAGCTGCTCGTGCATCACCAGCTAAGATGTCTCTAGTCTGCTCGTGAGAGCACCCAGAGTAATAAGAAGAGACATAAAACTCTGGGTCAGACGAAAAGTCCGGTATGAGCGATAAGCAACAAGACAGAACAATAACAGGTATAATCCAATCATACCTGAACCTGCACCTGCAACCAAAGAGTTAGCACTACATACTATACAACACTCCAAGGTGCCAGTAACATATGGTGTATAGACATACGGGGGTGGGGGTGTACATGTCATAGTGATGGCAAACAATCAAGCATAGCAACCATCCTCACATCTCTCACTCAGTGCGTAAAGCATACGATTTCCGCTACCTTAGTCACCTATCCATTGGGCCATGATGGAATCCAATCCCGTACAACTATCATTACAAGCCCACTATCTGTCTCTCAGAGGTGAACCATAGTTATGAATACCGACAACCCCTTTGCACACGTCCCGCAGCAAAGCCCAATCATGAAGTGAACTCATTGGTTCCCAACTGGATCCTGAGTCAAAGCTCCTCATTTGGACTTCCTTTGCATCTCGGGTTTGGTCGAATTGGAGTTGGTCTTCAAAAGAGTCGTTACGTGGAAGAGATGGGAGTTCAATTCGACTTGGTCTAATCTGCTTCAGTCAGTTCGGTTCGGATAAATCATCTCCAAGCTTCCCATTCGGTTCGGTTCGGGTGCCACGCTCCATTCGGTTCGGTTCGTCCCTCCTGCTCCAGCTTGCCTGCTCCGATCCGATCACGCTCGCTTGTCTGCTCCGATCCGTTCCCGTTCCCTAGCTCCGATCTGATCTCGCTCCCTAGCTCCAGTCCGATCCTGCTCCCTAGGTCCGATCCGATCCTCTGTCCAACTCCAACTCTAAACAATGGCCTTCCTTCTTTCCAAACTTCCTTTGTGCCAGACTTCAGTTCGGTTCTGATTCCTTGCCCAGCTCTCCTATCCGATCCGAGCCTCTAACCTGATCCGATCTGAAACCCTGCACAACTTTCTGCAACCTTTTCTAGCGACTTGTTTACGCCATTCGACGACATTTTCGACCAATCTAACTTTTCTAAACAACCACAAATCGTTCCAAACAGTCATAGCAACAAATAGAAGTGACCTCAAACACCAAAACAACAATCATAACATGTAAAATGTATCAAACATAGCCAAAATCCCATATTTTCCCCTTAAGCATGTTTAAGAACAACTAAGCATAGGATTATCAAAACTTAACCAAATTAACCCAAACTTCTAACAGAGGTCTAAAACATTGTAACACCCTGTAATTCTGTTAATATTAATATTCACAAATAAAAGAATAACTAATCTCAGACGTGAGAATTAAGGGAAACGGGTTGCGCCATTGTGTTCGTCTCGGAATTCTGGTTGAAATAGAGTCCGAGTTTGCGTGATTTGGACTTCGTATGAAGGAGATATGGCCATCGGAAGTTTCAGAAAATTCAAAACAGATTTCAGAAAATTCAAAATTCAAAATTCGAAGTCAAACAGGCTAGGCGGGAAATTTCCCGCCCAGCACCCAGGTCAACTGGGGAGTCGACTGGGCAGTCGACACCCCAGGGACCAGGTCGACTGCGCAGTCGACCTGGGTGTCGACCTGGTCCAGTCGGCCAGGTTTTGGCAGAGCCCAATCTTGAGCTGCTGATGTGTCTTTAGGGCTGAGTTGGCTAATTTAACGGTTCAGGTTAGTTCTGTGTTGATCTGATGGTCTAAATAAATCCCAAACTCTATATATACCTAGGTAGTCTCTCACTCTAAAATCACATGAAAATAGAATAGCCACCGTCATACCGTCGCCATGGAACTCAGTGTAGCCGCCGCCAACTAAGAAGGAAGAAAGCTAATCAAAACCCTAATTCTGCTCAACTCTAAAGCAAATCAAGACTCTCTTTCTTTTCTAATTGTGAGTATGATGATCTTAACAAGATTATTAGCAAACTAATTAGATTAAGATGTGATATGGATCATAAGACAATGATGTGAATTGTCATATATGTTGTTGTAAACCTTATGCTATCATGTATGTTGTAAATCCTATGTTATGTAATGATGATATCCTATATGTTGTAAATCATGCTATGATGATATTATATATGTTGCAAGTTTCTATGCTAAGTTGCGATGTTACAAAGTCATGAAGTTATTATTTATGTTATAGTTAGCTTATGCTTGATCAAATCATGATGTTGATTATATATATGTTTGGGGTTATGATGATTCACATGATAAATCACATGTACCTATGCAAGTTTAGATTGATTAGTATGTATAATCTCACATATCCTATGACATCTATTTAGATCTAAAATTTCGTTATAACATGTGTGAGTTCTATGGGTTAGATGCTAGTTTACACCATCATTATGTTGCATAAACCACATACGCAAGTTTATACATGAATTTGGATTATGATCATATTATGTAAATTGTGACATTTTACCAAACAAGTTGACACCTTTAGATCCATGACATGTGTAGCTTTATGCAAGTTGTAGTTTTTTCCTATGCAAGTTTAGGTGTTGGACATCTATCACACATGCAAGTTTCACCCCGTTTATGATTAGATCTATCTTATTTGTCTATATGTTGTGATAATTTATCTTTGTGCTATGAGTTAGACTATTCGAGTCTAACGTATATTTTGCGTTGAATAAGCGAACGTATAATGTGGGGTAGGGGTAATATTAAGGATTTAATATTAAGAAATTGGGGGTGAAATTGATATGATTTTGCATACCGTAAGTGGATGGCCATAATTGAGTCAATTATGGACATCATTAAAATTGGAATTAATTAATGATTTGAATAGGGATATATTTAAAACTAGGGTAAAAGATTATAAGTGTTAATCAATGCTTAGGACACGAGGTTGGACTCGTTTGTGACGTAAAACTGCCCGGACCCGACCGGCAAATCCAGTAGTCACAAATGTCAGCCCAATGTGAGAGGTCCTAGGCCCAAATTAAAGCATAACAGTTGTAAAGACACGAGGTTAGACTCTTTTATGGTGTAAGACTGCCCGGACCCGCCCGGAAAATCCAGCTACCATAAATGCCTGTCCAATGTGAGAGGTCTTTATAAGATTATGACCTTAATGAATTAAGAAATACTTAACCAGATAAACATGTGAGGTGGGACATGGGGGTTAAGTAGGTGCCTTGGGTGGCATGAGGAATCTAGTGGGTTCCTTTGGTGGCATTTGAAATACGATTAGTAAGACTTAACCAAACACACATGTGAATGAACATGACTAAGAAGAGGGTTAAGTGGGATATACTAGTGGGGACAAGCTTAGGTGGATAGCTTGTGGGGGCCCATTTCAACCAGTAACTCAAACGTATCTTTGTGGGCTCGACCCAAGTCGAGGACGGGACACGCATACTGGGCTTGACTGTAAGAGGCCAAACGGGTTAGAGGTGGCAACGCAAGTCCAATGGGTTTCATATGCGTGTGTGGACTCGGGCTGGTAGGTAAGACGTTGTTGCATCGTGTAGGTATAAGCCGTGCATCCTCAAGTTGTATCGGGTTGCCACTTTAGGGGAGTGATACACCCCACTGTGGGGCCAGCACGGGTATCTACGAGTAGGGAGCCGATCGAAAGTGGGTAGTGGGGTACACCTAGCGGAGATAGGGGTAGGCGGCACCTATGTAGTCAGCTAGGGGTACACGAAGCTATTTATATAATTTCTTAGTGAAGCAAGTGGGATCAACCTTTAGGGTGACTGGTGTGGTGCAGTGTAGTAATTATTCGTTAGTATTAGGTGTGCCTTTAACGTTATCTTTATCTGCTCTTCCATACCCAATAGTTCATAGACATTTCCTTATTTTCCAGTTTGTGCCTCAGTCTAATTATTTTGATAATAGTATTGTTAGAATTATCATACTCGCCAGACTTTATGTCTGACCCCCTCTATTTCTACCCTTTTTCTCCCTCCAGGTCCTCAGGGTGGACACAGCTCTAGTGGAGTCTGATTGAATTGCTTATTCTCTCTTTTGGAAAGCTTGGACCGCTGAAGTAAAGTCCAGCTTGTTATCTTCTTTAATGGCTATTTATGTAATGGGATTATGTATTTTGTTTTATCAAGATGGATATTGTACTTGACTCTGATCTATGGTTTTATGATGTAACAAACATATTTAATTTCCGCTGCAATGAAATAAAGTTTCAGATTTCCAAGTACTACTTATTATCTGTCTTGTTGTAATTTTTCTGTTCTATATTCACTTAAAACCTCCGTGGAAGTTAATGCATTCCCTTTGTGAGTGACATTAATGGACGTGGGGTGTTACACGTGGTATCAGAGCTTAAGGTTACCAGAACAGATAATTTTTTTAGAAAAACTATTTTTCTAAAGTATTTTTTCGAAGAAGTGTTTTCAAAAACATGTCTTAATGAGTGATTTTAAGAGGAAATTTTTTATGAAAAACATAATCCCCAATAGCCATATCCTTATCTTTCGAATTCTCCATTTTGAATCTTTCCTTATTCGTTTCAGCATGGCTGAAGATCTTAACCTTCCGGAGGGTGTAACGATACCAGGATGGCATAGGAGGTTATTAGAGGCTACGGCCGCTGCAGGTACAGCCAATGTTCCTCCACCACCAGTTGCACCCGCTCCTCCTCCTCCTCCCCCTCCTCGCACTGATACTTTTGCTAAGACATGCAAGGAATTTAAGGCTATGGGTGGAAAACCTTTTCAAGGGTCAGAAACGTTTGTGCAAGCTAGAGATTGGCTTAAGGAGGTGGAAGAATTGCTAGAAATCTTTGAAGTAGAAGAAGGGAGGAAAGTCAAATTAGCAGCTTGGTTAATGAAGGGAGAGGCCTCGTTTTGGTGGGAGGTCACTAATGGGGAGCGTCCTGTTGATTCTTGGGCGGATTTCAGACATAGGTTTGGGGAAAAGTTTCTCTCAAGGGCAGAAGAGAATCTATATATGGAAAGGTTCTTGACATTAAAGCAAGGAAGCTCATCAGTGAAAGAATATGTCAACAGATTTAATTAGTTAGCAAAGTTTGGCTTGGACTTAGTGAACACGCCGGAGAAGAAGGCTCTGAGGTTCGCTAAAGACTTGAATGAGCCGTTGCAAGGGTTGGCTATGACCCACATCCCTATGGGGGCCACCTTTGAGAAGCTAGTAGACATGGCACTCATGCACGAGGAGAAAGGCGCTAATGCTAATAAGGTACCCGAGAAGAAAGAGGATCAGAAGAAACCACAACAGCAAAACAAGAAGGGTGGTAAAGACAATAATGGCAAAGGAAAGAAAAGATGCTTTAACTGTGGGACACCAGGTCATCTCAGCTAGGATTGCAGAAAGAAAAAGAAGACTGGTTGTTTTCACTGTGGTGAAGCGGGACATCTAATGAAGGACTGCCCAAAGAAGGGGCAGAGGGCAAGGTCTACCTCGGGAGGACAGGTGCAGGCTCTTATGGCACCAGGGTAGGCAAGGGGACAAGTTCAGGTTCTCGCGGTCCCACCACTGCAAGAACGAGGTAGAACCATTTCTGTTGAAAGCTTAGTTTTTCTGTTTGATCATCCTGTCTGTACCTTATTCGATTCGGGCGCATCGCATCCGTTTATCTCTACATCATTAGTTGAATCACTGCACTTAAACACCAGTTTAATAGAGGATCCCTTAGTTGTTTCGAATCCAATTGGGGGCTCAGCTTATTTGTCCATGATGTGTTTGGATTTGAAAATTTCTATACTTAGCGTTGAGTTTAGATGTGATGCTTATGTTTTGGGCTTCACGGGCTATGGGCTAATTTTAGGAATGGATTGGTTATCCAGAAATGGGGTCGTTCTTGATTGTGAAAGGAGAGTAGTTAGGCTCATGACTCGCCTTGGTAACGCTCTCGAAATCTTTTGTAATCCCATAAATTCCGTTATGCTAAGTTATTTAGAATCGCTTGACGCGTCGGTGGAAAATCTACGATCTGTTAGAGTAGTCCAAGAATATTCGGATGTGTTTGAGGAGGTGAAGGGCTTGCCTCCGAAGCGGGAGATAGATTTTCAAATATATCTTGTGGATAATGCAAAACCAGTATCTTTGCCAGTACGCCACATGGCTCCTCGTGAAAGGAGGGAACTCAATAAGCAAGTGAAGGAGTTGCTTGAGAAGGGGTTCATAAGACGAAGTATATCAGAGTGGGGTGCTCTAGTAGTATTTGCCACGAAGGCGGATGGTTCCCTTAGACTTTGTGTGGACTATAGAGAACTTAATAAACTTACTAAGAAGAACAGACACCCACTGCTGAGGATTGACAATCTCTTCGATCGGTTAGTTGGCGCCTCAGTGTTTTCGCAGTTGGACTTAGCCACTGGTTTCCATCAGTTGAGAGTGGCTGAGGATAGCATTGACAAGACTGTCTTTAGGACTCCGGACGGTTTCTATGAATGGCTAGTGATGCCCTTCGGCTTGACAAACGCCCCCACATACTTTGTTGATTTGATGAGTAGGGTGTTTAAGGAGTACCTTAATAAATTCGTGGTGGTCTTTATAGATGACATCTTGATCTTTTCTAAGAATGAAGAAGAGCATGCCCTACATCTTAGGGAAGCGTTGGAGACTCTACGAGCGCATAACCTTAAAGCTAAATTTACTAAGTGTCACTTTTGGAGGGAGGAAGTGCGATTCTTAGGGCACGTGGTTTCCAAAGAAGGGATAGCTGTGGATCCCGCGAAGGTGGTGGCCATCCAAGATTGGAAAGTCTCTAAAAATGCTACCGAAGTAAGGAGTTTCTTGGGGTTGGCTGGCTACTATAGGAAGTTTATCAAAGACTTCGCAAAAATATCAGCTCCATTGACACGCCTGACGAAGAACCTAGTCTTCGCATAGGACGTAGATTGTGATGATGCGTTCCAACGTTTAAAGAGAGCTTTGACTTCAGCCCCAGTCTTAGTGTTGCCTGACGGGAGTAAGCTATTTACTGTTTATATCGATGCTTATGGGACAGGACTAGGCGCAGTCTTAATGCAAGAGGGAAGGGTAATAGCCTATGGGGGAAGACAGTTGAGAGCGCATGAGAAAAATTACCCTACACATGACCTAGAGTTGGCCGCTATTGTTTTCGCGCTTAAGTCTTGGCGCCATTATCTTCTTGGGGAGAAATTCGAATTGTTCACTGACCACAAATCTTTAAAATACTTGTTCTCTCAGAAGGACATGAACTTAAGGCAGCAAAGGTGGATGGAGTTCTTAGCGTCCTACGATTTCGAAATAGCATATCCCACTGGCAAGGGTAACTTGGTGGCAGACGCCTTAAGTAGGAAAAGGTTGTCCTTGAGTCCGTTGTTTGTTGAGCGTCGAAACTTAGAATTCATCTCTATGTTTGATTTTAGACCTTCCGTTGACCTTGTACCCGGTTTGTTAGCATCCTTGGAGGTCAGACCTACGCTTTTGGGACGGATTGGTGAGGCACAGCGAGACGAACCACAATTGGTTGAGTTAGTAGAAAAGCTCAAAAGAGGGGAGTCATCAAGCCATCTCCGTAGGTATACCCTAGATGATAATGGTCGGTTACGTAGGGATAGTAGACTTTGTGTACCTCGAGACGAGGGTTTGAGGAGGCTATTCTTGACGAAGCACGTCATTTGAAGATGACCATTCATCCCGGCAGGAATAAGATGTACAAAGACATGAAGCGAGTTTTCTTTTGGGCCGGTATGAAGAGGGATGTGGCCGAGTATGTCGCTAGATGCTTGGTGTGCCAACAAGTAAAAGCGGAGCAAAAGAAACCCGGTGGGTTGCTTCACCCATTGGAGGTTCCACTATGGAAGTGGGAAAGTGTCTCGATGGACTTTGTGGATGGATTACCAAGATCAAGGAAGGGTAATACGGGGATTTGGGTTGTAGTAGACAGACTTACTAAGAGCGCCCATTTCATTCCCATGAAGAGTAAGAGGACTGCTCCATGGTTAGCTTCTGTATACGTCCGAGAGATAGTTCGTTTGCATGGTGTTCCTTCTAGCATAGTAAGCGACCGTGATCCTATCTTCACTAGCGAATTTTGGAGGAGCTTACAAGAAGCAGTAGGGACTCAGTTATGTTTGAGCACCGCATATCATCCTCAGACGGATGGCCAGACTGAGAGGGTGAATCGCATTCTAGAGGATCTTTTGAGGCTATGTATCCTAGACTTTGGGGGTACATGGGAAGAGCATCTTCCGTTGGTAGAGTTTGCGTATAATAACAGCTTTCAATCTAGCATTGGCATGGCACCTTTCGAAGCTCTTTATGGACGACCTTGTCGTTCACCTACGTGTTGGTGGGAATCTACGGATAAGATCTTACTTGGGCCCGATATGATTAGAGAGACTTCGGAAAAGATCGACTTGATTCGAAGGAGGATGAAGACGACGCAAGATAGGCAGAAATTTTATGCAGACAAAAGGAGGACGGATCTTGAGTTTGATGTTGGGGACATGGTCTTTATCAAAGTGTCTCCATTACGGAACGTTGTTCGCTTTGGGTCCGTTGGAAATTAGCACCAAGGTTCGTAGGGCCGTTTCCTATTAAGGAGAAGATTGGACAGATGGCGTATAGAGTGGAGTTGCCTGAGAGACTTAGTGGTGTACACGACGTATTCCATGTGTCACATTTGAGGAAGTGCTTGCACGAGACCGCGGAAGTGGTAGAGCCGAGCTTGCTTAGTAGAGAGGTGGAGATAAAGCGTGATACGACGATTCGACGAGCTCCTACATGCATTCTTGGGTCGGAGATCAAGAAGTTGAGGAATCGAGAGGTCAGACTAGTCAAAGTGCAATGGGGAGATGATGAGAGCAACGCCACTTGGGAGACAGAAGAGAAGATGCGTTAGTTGTACCCTTTCCTTTTCGAGGGTATATCTTTTAATTTCGCCATTATCGCTTAGCTTGTACTTATCTTATCTTTAGTATGTCCTCTCGCTAGTATCTTTGACCTTTAGTTAGGATAATCCTATGGTTGAAACATGTGTTTGAGACATGTTATGTATGATGGATGCAAAGTGGATGCAAGTGTTTGCTAGTGGTTTCTCGTGGACGCATATACACACATTATTAGGCACTAGATCGGCTCAGTCACTTCATATTGCATATTGCATATATATGGATGTATTTAGTAAAATGGATGTATGAGGATTTTTTTATCATATGGATGCTGCATTCAGATGATGATTGTGCACACATATAGAGATAATATGTAGCATTAAGGAACTTTTGCATACATAATGGACGCATGGCACTATCATGATTTGCAATAAGGAGGTCAACTGAATCAGTGGACCGCCTGATTTTGCATTAGATATGGACATATACACACACTGTGCATTTAAACATGAAAGCATTAGAAGACTATAAGTACAATGGATGCCTGTGTTTGATGGTTGAGTAGATGGACGATTGGATGTTAGGATATACATTCTTCTTGACTTGAAGATTTCGGGGTCGAAATCCTTTAAGGAGGGGAGAATGTAACACCCCGTAATTCTGTTAATATTAATATTCACAAATTAAAGAATAACTAATCTCAGACGTGAGAATTAAGGGAAACGGGTTGCGCCATTGTGTTCGTCTCGGAATTCTGGTTGAAATAGAGTCTGAGTTTGCGTGATTTGGACTTCGTATGAAGGAGATATGGCCATCGGAAGTTTCAGAAAATTCAAAACAGATTTCAGAAAATTCAAAATTCAAAATTCGAAGTCAAACAGGCTAGGCGGGAAATTTCCCGCCCAGCACCCAGGTCAACTGGGGAGTCGACTGGGCAGTCGACACCCCAGGGACCAGGTCGACTGCGCAGTCGACCTGGGTGTCGACCTGGTCCAGTCGGCCAGGTTTTGGCAGAGCCCAATCTTGAGCTGCTGATGTGTCTTTAGGGCTGAGTTGGCTAATTTAACGGTTCAGGTTAGTTCTGAGTTGATCTGACGGTCTAAATAAATCCTAAACTCTATATATACCTAGGTAGTCTCTCACTCTAAAATCACATGAAAAATAGAATAGCCACCGTCATACCGTCGCCATGGAACTCAATGTAGCTGCCTGCCGCCAACTAAGAAGGAAGAAAGCTAATCAAAACCCTAATTCTACTCAACTCTAAAGCAAATCAAGACTCTCTTTCTTTTCTAATTGTGAGTATGATGATCTTAACAAGATTATTAGCAAACTAATTAGATTAAGATGTGATATGGATCATAAGAAAATGATGTGAATTGTCATATATGTTGTTGTAAACCTTATGCTATCATGTATGTTGTAAATCCTATGTTATGTGATGATGATATCCTATATGTTGTAAATCATGCTATGATGATATTATATATGTTGCAAGTTTCTATGCTAAGTTGCGATGTTACAAAGTCATGAAGTTATTATTTATGTTATAGTTAGCTTATGCTTGATCAAATCATGATGTTGATTATATATATGTTTGGGGCTATGATGATTCACATGATAAATCACATGTACCTATGCAAGTTTAGATTGATTAGTATGTATAATCTCACATATCCTATGACATCTATTTAGATCTAAAATTTGGTTATAACATGTGTGAGTTCTATGGGTTAGATGCTAGTTTACACCATCATTATGTTGCATAAACCACATATGCAAGTTTATACATGACTTTGGATTATGATCATATTATGTAAATTGTGACATTTTACCGAACAAGTTGACACCTTTAGATCCATGACATGTGTAGCTTTATGCAAGTTGTAGTTTTTGCCTATGCAAGTTTAGGTGTTGGACATCTATCACACATGCAAGTTTCACCCCGTTTATGATTAGATCTATCTTATTTGTCTATATGTTGTGATAATTTATCTTTGTGCTATGAGTTAGACTATTCGAGTCTAACGTATATTTTGCGTTGAATAAGCGAACGTATAACGTGGAGTAGGGGTAATATTAAGGATTTAATATTAAGAAATTGGGGTGCAATTGATATGATTTTGCATACCGTAAGTGGATGGCCATAATTGAGTCAATTATGGACATCATTAAAATTGGAATTAATTAATGATTTGAATAGGGATATATTTAAAACTAGGGTAAAAGATTATAAGTGTTAATCAATGCTTAGGACACGAGGTTGGACTCGTTTGTGACGTAAAACTGCCCGGACCCGACCGACAAATCCAGTAGTCACAAATGTCAGCCCAATGTGAGAGGTCATAGGCCCAAATTAAAGCATAACAGTTGTAAAGACACGAGGTTAGACTCTTTTATGGTGTAAGACTGCCCGGACCCGCCCGGCAAATCCAGCTGCCATAAATGCCAGTCTAATGTGAGAGGTCTTTATAAGGTTATGGCCTTAATGAATTAAGAAATACTTAACCAGATAAACATGTGAGGTGGGACATGGGGGTTAAGTAGGTGCCTTGGGTGGCATGAGGAATCGAGTGGGTGCCTTTAGTGGCATTTGAAATACGATTAGTAAGACTTAGCCAAACACACATGTGAATGAACATGACTAAGAAGAGGGTTAAGTGGGATATACTAGTGGGGACAAGCTTAGGTGGATAGCTTGTGGGGGCCCATTTCAACCAGTAACCCAAACGTATCTTTGTGGGCTCGACCCAAGTCGAGGACGGGACACGCATACTGGGCTTGACTATAAGAGGCCAAACGGGTTAGCGGTGGCAACGCAAGTCCAACGGGTTTCATATGCGTGTGTGGACCCGGGCTGGTAGGTAAGACGTTGTTGCATCGTGTAGGTATAAGCCGTGCATCCTCAAGTTGTATCGGGTTGCCACTTTAGGGGAGTGATACACCCCACTGTGGGGCCAGCACGGGTATCTACGAGTAGGGAGCCGATCGAAAGTGGGTAGTGGGGTACACCTAGCGGAGATAGGGGCAGGCGGCACCTATGTGGTCAGCTAGGGGTACACGAAGCTATTTATATAATTTCTTAGTGAAGCAAGTGGGATCAACCTTTAGGGTGACTGGTGTGGTGCAGTGTAGTAATTATTCATTAGTATTAGGTGTGCCTTTAACGTTATCTTTATCTGCTCTTCCATACCCAATAGTTCATAGACATTTCCTTATTTTCCAGTTTGTGCCTCAGTCTAATTATTTTGATAATAGTATTGTTAGAATTATCATACTCACCAGACTTTATGTCTGACCCCCTCTATTTCTACCCTTTTTCCCCCTCCAGGTCCTCAGGGTGGACCCAGCTCTAGTGGAGTCTAATTGAATTGCTTATTCTCTCTTTTGGAAAGCTTGGACCGCTGAAGTAAAGTCCAGCTTGTTATCTTCTTTAATAGCTATTTATGTAATGGGATTATGTATTTTGTTTTATCAAGATGGATATTGTACTTGACTCTGATCTATGGTTTTATGCTGTAACAAACATATTTAATTTCCGCTGCAATGAAATAAAGTTTCAGATTTCCAAGTACTACTTATTATCTATCTTGTTGTAATTTTTCTGTTCTATATTCACTTAAAACCTCCATGGAAGTTAATGCATTCCCATTGTGAGTGACATTAATGGACGTGGGGTGTTACAAACATTAGTTTAGAAACTATAAATATTTTTCCAGAATTTATTAATGTTTAAATTCGCTAATCTTCACTAATTACCCTTAATTAACCATAATTAGTGAGGAACTATGCAAATCACTCACCTTAGCCCCAAATAAACCTTAGATCTGAAATAAATCTCTGTTTGAGCGCGAATAACAATGCAAATCAGCAGCTCTAATCTTGATTTGGTGAAGATCTCCCTTGATTTGATGTTGCTAAGCCTAATCCTTGATTAGAAAGTGATTTGGGGTGATTTAGAGGTTGGAAGCCATTTTTAAGGTTTCTAAGAGGTAAGTGGAGGCTAGAAAACTGAAATGGAATGAATCCCTAACTCTTTTTAGCCTCCCCATAACCCTAATCCCGAAATGGGTTATGGGCCCATTCACTAATCATCCTATTTGGCCCGGTTAAGCAGTTTTTCACCTTCCAAACCTTATTTCAGCCATATCTCCCAAACGGTAAGTCCGTTTGGCTATTATGACCACTCTACGGAAATGTAAATCATCAAACGAATCTAATGAAAGTGGTTTCAGGTCAAAATTCCTTTTCAGTCAAAAGTTATGGCCAAAACAGTATCAACTAGGGGCAAAACAGTCATTTAAAAATCGGCAAAAAATACGAACATGGGAAATGACCGGAAATGACCCAAATGGTCGTTTCCCAAAGCCACATGACCATATGGCTTCATATAAGAAAGAATTAAATATTCTACGATCCTCCGATGCGTAGAATGCGGGTTGTTACACTACATATATAAAAATTGTATTTTTAATTCACTACATATATAAAAAACATATTTTTAATTCACCACAAATATAAAAATCATATTTTTAATTCGCTACATATATAAAAATCATATTTTTATAATGCTCCTTATGAAATAAAGATCATGTCTTTACATCGCTACTTATAAAATGGAGTTCATATTTTTATATCGCCACTTAGTAAATAAAAATCTTAATTTTATATATATAAAGATCTCAAATTTATGTATATAGAATTCTTAGCTTTCATACATATAAAGATCTTAGCTTTCATAGTTAAAGATCAAATTTTTATGCAAATAATAATCATATCTTTATGTAGAGAAAAATCATATCTTTGTGTAGAGAAAAATCATATCTTTCTATCATGAAAATATAGCCTTTTCATTTATATTGAAAACTCTATTTTTTTTCTTTTCTCATTTCATCAAAGAAACTAAATACAAAAATGAAAAATAAATAAAAACTTACATTTTTAATTGGAGGATGGGGTTCAACGTCGGTTTTGGATCAGGGGGTGCTAGTGACTCGCGGTGTGGCAAGGGGTGGTGTAGGCCGGAGCTGGTGGCGACAGGGGCCCCACGGCAGGTTTTTCGATGGGCTAGGGGGTTTCGATTGGGGAAAGGATTCGATGGGGAGGGGCAAATCGGAGGCGCACAGGGAGGGGGTCCGGCCTCCGGAGCGGCGCAGCGCTGGAGGTCCGCCTGGGGCGGTGCGGTAAAGGCTGCGATCGATCGTGGTTTTTTTTGTTTTTTTTTTCTGTTTTCTGTTCGTTGACTTATGAAAGAGGAGAGAGAGGAGGGAAAGGTTATATAATTTATATATATTATTATTTTATTTTATTCTTAAAAGTTACTTTTTCATTTGAACCCCAAATCGAACCCACCGACTGTCGTCCTAGCTAATAAACCTCATTTCAAACACAATTGGGTATGTTTCGTAAGAAAATTCGACTGTTATGATCAGTTTTCGTCAAAATTAAAATATAAGTTAATATAATAGCCAATATTGATTTTAATGCACATTTTAATCTACTGGGGCCACATACTGACTCCAAAAATTCCAGAAAAATAAATCTAGCTATGTTTTGATGATACGGTCCTAACAAAACAAATTTCATCAAATTTGGAGACCGTTTGAAAAACGGTCATTTTTCAGTTGATTAAATTCAAACTGAAAGTGCCAAACACGTTTAAATCCATCACGCTCACATATTAATTCCAAAAATTCTGAGTTTTGGAATCTAGCAATAATTTGACATTCCGGATCCAACAAAAGTGTTTTCATCGAAAACGGGGGTCATTTGCAAAATCGTTATTTTTAAGGGCTATATTTCCATAGCGATTATTCTGAATTTTCAACTAGGCATAACTTTTTATTCTCGCTATGAAATTTCAATTTTTCGGATTCGTTGGAAAGATAATTTCAAATAGATTCTAATATTTCTGGTTTCGCTAAAATCCGGTTCATTTTGAATCCTGTAGATTCATTTGAAATTTGAAATCGAATTTTCAAACTACCGCGCCATTTCCAATTCTTTTATAATTAAAAATAAATATTTATATTCTAATTTCGATTTAAATAAATATATACGTTCAAATTCTATTCAAAATAAATTTCTAGTCATTATTATTTAAAATAAGTCATTTTAAATATTCAAAATTCATTAAATTCATTTCAGTTAACATAGTTAAAATGTTATAGCTAACCCTAAAGGATCTTAAAGAATCGATTTGCCAAAATAAAAAATTTAAATTGGTTCTGATTTTCCGGGTTGTTACATTAATGGTCTAATTAAAATTCTATTTAAAATATAACAAGCTTTAGCAACTACTTCAACCCAAAAGCTTTTTAGTAAATTACTATTAGAAAGCAATAAAGCATAGTTCTCGCACACTCTTAGATCGTTCTATTTTTACGCTCAACTACTCTGTTTTGTTGAGGATTTTTTGGAGAAGAAATATTATGAGTAATTCCTTTTTTACTACAGGAATTCAAAAAAAAATCATTTTTAAATTCTCCACCGTTTTCACTACTTATAGTTTTGATTTTTAAAGATAATAGATTTTGAATCCTTTTAGCAAAAGTTTTAAATCGATCAAAAGCATCGCTTTTATGTTTGAAAAAAAAAAGTCTAAGTAAATCTAGAGAAATCAATGACAATTATGAAAACATGTTTGCTATGGTTTATTAAATGTGTTTGAGATGGACCAAATATATCCGTATGAAGTAATTCTAATGGATGTGGAAATTTCATCTTTTAATTTGAATGAACTTTTTATAATTTCCCTAATTGAAAGCCGCCACATAAATTATTTAATTTAAAATTTATTTTGGGAAGCCCTTTAACTAAATCTAACTTGGAAATTCAAGATAGGTTTTTGAAATTTAAATGACTGAATCTTTTTTGTCAAATCAAAGGGTCACTTGTATTGGCCAAAAGACATGTTATCATCTGATGTTTTCATACTTAATATGTAAATATTTTTCTTTCTATTTCTTTCAAAAAATATGTTTGAATTATTATCTTTAGTAAAACACTTATCTTTCTCAAATTTAATTTTATAAACTTTGTCACATAATTGATTTATACTAAGCAGGTTATGTTTTAAATTCTTAGCTAATAAAACATCATAAATAGTAGGAGTTTTAGAATTAACGACAACGCCGATGCCAATCACATATCCTTTCAAGTTATCACCAAAATTGACCATTCCTCCATCTTCATAGTTTGTATTATTCAGTATGTCCGGATATCCCATCGTATGTCTCGAACAACCACTATAAGGTATCCATTTATCTTTCTTGATTTGCACCATTTGTCCGTCAAGTTTTGAATCATCAATAGCCATGTAACACAGTTGTTCTTGTACAACGCACTGATCCAGTAGATAACTTGATTTTTCAAAAACATTAACTGCAAACTTATGAAACAATAATGAAATGCATATTTTTGAAATAGTGTTATAAAAATCTTCAATAATTGCCATTTAAACTTTTCAGAATTTCGGATTATGAAAACTTTGAAAACCAATGCTCTGATACCAATTGTTGGGGATGTGGATTAAGGATCTTAAGGAAAACTAAACACCGTAGGGGGTGAATAGTGCTTTATGGATTTTATTAAATTCTTAAAATCATTTTAAGTAAATCGGAATGTTATAAAAATCACATATATCAACAATCATAGAGTCAACCATAGATGCAGATAATAATAATAAAAAAAGCAGTAAAATGAAAGTATACATAGGGATTTTATACTAGTTTGGAGTTACCCTACATCCAGTCCCTCACAGCACTAAATTGATGTGGATTTCTTTTCAACTAATATCTAATATTACAATCCTTGAATTCAGGGAAACAAGGGCACACCCCAATTGATTTCCAAAGTACAGTGAGACTTGGTTGATTTCCAGGCCACAACTTACACCCAACTGATTTCTAGGACACAATCACATCCGGTCGATTTATACGGGACAAGACCACGCCTTTCTCAGTGTCAATTTTGAAGGAGATACTCGATAGAACTTGATTTTGCGATCGTTGATTACAGAAATCCTACAGCTCTTGAGTAGCACTTGAATTTCAGAGAGAGTTTGATACAAAATTGAAATAGAAAGAGATTGATGTAATTCTCTTTGAAAATTGGCAAAATATAAGTATGGAATTTAAGAATTTAAGATGAGTAATGGAGAGAAGAGAAAGGAGGAAGAAGATAATGAAAAGTTAGTTCAAAAATTGAATTTAAAAGCCTATTTATAGTCCCCCAATTGTCAAATCCTTTCAAAATAGTTTTGAATTCAAAAGACATAACTTTTAAAAATTTGAAATTAAAATCAAAGGCACATATGTCGATATATAATTTTGGGGATGTCGACATACCTTAGAAAATTTTCAAAAATAAAAATTTAAATCAAATCAAATAATGATTAAATAAATTATGGTGATTTCTGTATTAAATCTAGTTACTGTCAATTCAAGTTTTTGAACTTTAGGACTAAGGGCGTTATTTTCATTCAACCATAAGACAAATTTCTTAATGGAAAATTTTCTTTTTGTGTCTTCATTTTTCTTCAAAATCAAAAGCTCATTTTCAAGAGTTTCAAGATTAGTCTTATATTCAATAAACTTTTTATTAGAAAATTGGCATTTTTCATATTCAAGGTTTTGAAAACTTTCAGCTTTTTCAAGTTGGTTTCTAACCTATCATTTATGAAAAGTAATTCAGTTCTTTCAGTTTTAGTTTTTCATTTTTAAGTTCAAGACTATCAATAGTTCTTACTAGTTCATGACATAATAAGAGTAAGTCTTTAAAACTATAACTTGATACCTCACTAGAATCGTTGTTGTTATCGTCATGATTCAATTGACCCAATTAGACTTGATATGACCTAGTTTCTTGCATCTGAATAGATGATTTCTTATTTTTCAAAATCATCTGATTGGTCTAAGTATTTGTCCTCCTTTTATTTTAGATCCTTTCTTTTGATTGGAGCTTTGCAATTTTTATTGTACCATTTGTTGAGATCATTCAATAACATGGACAATTCATTAATATGATGGCCTTCCTCGTCATCATCATGGATACTGTTCAGAGTAATCGGTTTTTCTTTAACTAATAGTTATCACGTTCTTCTCTAACTTTCAACTCCATCTCGAAGTCATAACTTTTCCAATATGTTCTTCCATGCTCTACTTGCTGATTCGATTCTTGAATAATTGTGACTTTTGCCTCAAAATCCCTAAGGAGAGTTTTTAGCATTTTTTGAACCAATTCAACTTCAGTGTGAATTTTTCCAACATCTCTTAAATTGTATACTAAGGTCGAAAACCCTCCATACATCTTTTTTATACTTCCATTTTTAAGCATCGATAATTTTTCTTATTCATTGTTGAGCAAAGCAAGACGGGACTTCTTAACTTGAGATGTGCCATTATGAGTGACATCTAGACTGTGCAAAATTTCCTATGCAGTCGAACAATGAGATATTTGGTTAATTTCAGTCTTACCAAGTGCATATATAAGAGGATTCTTTGCTTTCGCATTTAATGAAAATAATTTCTTATGGCTTGCATCCCATTTATCTTTGGGTGTAAGAACTTCCACATTATTAATTGTCACAATATATGGGTGTAACCTGTCTCAACAATATCCCAAACATCATAATCAGAAGAAGTTAAATAATTTTCGTCATAACCTTCCACTATACATAATCGATTCCGTTAAATATGGGTGGCCTAGCTATAGATAGGCCCTCGAAAAAAGCACATTTTGAGATATTCATGACTATAAAGTAATCCTAATAACCTGCTCTAATACTCCTTATATGATCGAAATTAACCCTAGAGGGAGGTGATGGGGTGAATAGGGTTTATTATAATTTCCCCAGAATTATATTGCAAACACATATATCAACAAAATAATTACAGAAAATAAATCACATACAGAAATTACCCAGCTACGCAAAGCCATGCCTGCTGTTGTTCAAAGTTTTCTACTAGAATTTAAATAATCTGACGCTTATAGATATTGTAAGCCGGCAAGCCTCGCTCACCTGATTGTTCTAACCATACGTTCAAAACTCTATCTCAATGTTTCTAGTAGGAGTTAAACAATACGACGCTTACATACATAATAAACTCGCAACTTATTGCTTACTTGGCTGTTTCAACCCTACGCTCAAAATTCTACCATAACTTAGCTATTGAGGTGAATGCTCAAACTACACCTCGCAGTTTATATCATAGAAAAAAAATCAAGAATTTGCAAATTATAAATTACAACTTAAATTAAAAAAAAACATTTTACCCTAATGAATTGGCCAAAATAATTATTTATATCAATTTTCCCTTTCTAATATTATAACACTGACCTCCTTTCTTTTAAGTTCCGACCAATGGCTTTCTTCGGTCCTTCCAGCTAGTTTTTTCTTGAGAAAAAAATAGCACCGCCGATTCTTCACTTCTCAATCGAACTACTTGGTTTGTCTTCGATTGTTTGGTCAATCTTCAACTTGATTTCTTGTTAAAATAATATCACCGATGATTCTTCATTTCTCAATGAAAATACTTGGTTTGTCTTTGACTGTTTGATTGATCTTCAACTTGATTTATACTCGGTGGCTTTGTCGAGATTTGTTGCTTTGATAATCAGTATGATTATCCCCTTTCCGATTTTAACCTACTTGGCTTTCTTCTTCTTGTGTTGCATGTGATGAATTTGGATTTATATATGATTTTTAAATCTTAATATTTCTTTGATTTCTACTGACTTGAAAGAGTGCGTATTTCATGAAATATGTGTTTGTATATTTTTGAATTTCTTTTATTTTTGTTTTGGCTTTGGTTTTTTATTGTTGTACATTGTTAACTCATTCAACGTAGCTTTGAATTTGAAAGTTTGAATTGTTTCACTTTTCATACTGTGATTTTTTTTACTGTTGTTGGAGAACTTTTTGGTTTGAGGCTATTTGATGATGAATATTGTCATCTTCAAACTTTAAGAATTTGCGGAGCAAATTCTTTCAGACAATAGTTCAATCCACCAGGTACAAACGGATTATTGAACTATCGACTTTCAGGATTCAATAAAGCCTTGGAACAGTGAAATCGGATTTAAAGTTTATATGGCTTTGATCTGATCAAGAACAATCTATATACTGATTCTGATGATGCAAGAGAATAATCAGAATGAAAAGAAGAAGAAGTTGAAATCTGCAATGATTTTAGATATTGCAACACCCTGTAGGTGTTACAAATTCACAGCGTTTGTAACGCTTTAATGGCGTCGTAGTTTCAGATGAAGATGATTTTCAAATTAAATTGAAACAGTACTCTGGCGTTGGTATTTATAGCCAGCGGAGGGACACATCCACTCATCCAAACGTCGCATCTGTTCTGTTTGCGACGGTTTTACAACGTTTCAAATTGAAATGAAGCATCTCTTCATTCAAAGTGTCACGCCTTTTTCCTCACATTTTTAAAACATTTCAGAACTCGATCCGCTCTGTTTGATTTTGAATTCGGGTCTGTCCAAAAATATGCTTATTGGATCTTGACCCGAAATGTGAAACCCGTACCCGTCCCGTCCCGATTCGGTTCGGTCAGACAGACAGATGGCAGCGTGCGCGTGCGTGGTCTGCAGATGCATGGTCTCCCTTCTCACAACAAAGTAAACATTTGGGTGCCCCATGGCCCCAACACCTTCTTGAGAAAGCCATAGATATACCTTGCATACTTGCATATTTTCCACAATGTGGGACAATACACTATCCCATTCCTTCTTCCTTCTTACTTCCCTCTTTAAAAACAAAACCCCATACCCAAAGTTATGTTTTGAATTTTTTTTATCAGTATCCCCCAATTTTCAAAATAAAGAAATAAATAAAATGGACGGCTGAATCACAACTGTGACTTACTACATACCCAAGTAGGATCAAGCCTATGTAGTTCTAAGATCAAGTTTTGCATCATCGTGGGAACAACACATAAAGAAAAGGTATCTTTTGGATTTGAACCTTTACTTAGTGTAAACCATTCAAAGTTCTATCGAGATTCTATGGTGAACGAATCTTGAACCAAGTATCCATTAATGATAAAACCGGAACAATCAGACATGTTTTATTCCTTAGTGAGAGTGTTCTATATTGCTTAGCATGTTAACGGCCATGTACTTTAATTCTGGTTCATAAGTCTGCTTTAGAAAGCGGTCTTACTTTCCTAGGAAACGACCTGATTTCCATACTCACACAGGTAAGTCTCTTAAGGTGTTTCTACGACACAACTTTTAAGGTTTCTAGACTTATTAAGGATATTATCCATGCTTTGTTCATGCAGAATCCAACACTAAGTATTATAGGATTATTGATTTAGTGTTCCATAATCATACTCTTAACTTGTTGGTACCCACTGAACTTTGTCTATATTTTTCAAGACACAAGTTGGGTTTCTGTCAAGGATGATCAATCTTCATTCATAGACCTTAGTCCCATTTCTTTTGATTTATAGAAACCATAGCCTTTGGAAAACCTTTTGTAAGTGGGTCAGCCAAGTTTTTCTTCGTTTCTATGTAGTCAACAGTTATAACTCCACTTTTGAGTAACTGTCATACCATCTGATGTCTTAGACTCACATGTCTAGACTTCCCATTATATGTCTTATTAGCGACATTATATATCGTTACTTGATTATCATAATTAATCAAGACTGCTGGAGATGGCTTCTTTTACAATAGGATTTCCATTAACAAATTCCTAAGCCATTTCGCTTCCCTACATGGATCTGCTAATGCAATTAATTCGAACAATATAGTTGAATCAGATATACAAGTCTGCTTCTTGGAACCCCAAGATACAGCAGCGCCTCCTAATGTAAATATCCATATAGTCGTAGACATGGATTTGGATTATTCTACATTGTTCCAGGTTGCATCACTATATCCTTCTATTACAACAGGATATCCTTTATAAGGTAAACCATAGTTAATGGTTCCTTTCAAATAAGTTAAAACTCTGGAAATGACTTTCTAGTGTTCGAAACCTGGATTACTCGTAAATCGACACAATACACTTATAGCATGTGCGATGCCAGGTATAGTGTAATGCATAGCATACATGAGACTCCCAATAACACTAAAATACTCAAGTTGAGAAATGGTATGTCCAGTGTTCTTTTCTAATTTGATACTTGGATCTAAAGGAGGTGGTGCTGGTTTGTCATCATAATGACCATACTTCTTTAGGAACTTCTCAATGTAATGAGATTGGGTTAGTAATAAGTCCCTCGCTTTCCTAATAGTCTTAATTCCTAAAATTATATCAGCCTCTCCTAGATCTTTCATATCAAATTTAGAAGATAGAAACTTCTTTAGTTTCATTCACACATGATATATTGGAACCAAATATTATCATGTCATCAATGTATAAACATATTATAACATAACCGTTGTTATCCGATTTGTTATAAATGCATTTATCTACATCATTAATTATGAATCCAAATGACAATGCAACTTTATCAAACTTCTCATGCCATTGCATGGGAGCTTGCTTCAGGCCATAAAGAGATTTGACTAATTTGCAAAATTTCTTTTCTTGGCCTAGGGTTATATAACCTTCAGGTTGGTCCATATATATCTCTTCTTCTAAATCTCCATTTAGAAAAGTTGTCTTTATGTCCGTTTGATGTATGACCAAATTATGAATTGATACAAGTGCTATTAAACAGCGTATTGAAGATATGCGAGCAACCGGAGCATAATATCAAAATAATATACTCCTTATCTTTGTTTATATCCCTTAGCAACTAATCTGGCTTTAAACTTATCAATGGATCCATTTCTATTTAACTTCTTCTTGAATATCCATTTACATCCTATAGGTTAAGCACCGGGAGGTAAATCGGTAAAAACCCAAGTTTGGTTTAACATTATGGAATTCATTTCGTCATTGATAGCTTCTTTCTAGAAATTAGAATCTCTAGAACTCATAGCCTCAGAATAAGTTTTGGGATCATCATCGACGTTCATTACATATCTTGCCACATTAAGGACTTCATCCTTATTGCCTTCTACAAGATATGTTATGAAGTCAGGACCATAGTCCTTATATATTCTCGCTCTTTTACTTCTCCTGTGTTCAGTACTAATATCTGGTACTGACACTTCCTTGTCGTTTTGAGCAGGAGCATATTCATCATCATTGATACCATTAGTCTCAGTTGGTTCCGGACTAGATGATATCAATGGATTCTCAATAGTTTAATTTTCAAAGAATTCTTCATCTACAGATTCTATAACTTCTAAGGTGTCAAGAATAAGGAACTTATAAGTTATACTATTTAGATAATATCCTATAAAACACACTTAAATGCGCTATTTCCTAACTTTGGTCGTTTAGGATCAGATTTTCTAACATATGCTAAGCAACCCCAAACATTAAGTCTAGTAAGGTTTGGTTTTCTATTAAACCATAATTTATAAGGGGAAATATTATTCTTTTCAAGTGGTATTCTATTTAAAAGTAACATGCAGATAACATAGCATCACCCGAAAGGTTATAAGGTAGAACTTATGAGCATGGCATTAACCATTTCTACTAACGTTTTATTTTTCCTTTCAGCAACACCATTTTGTTGTGGAGTATATGGAGCGGTACATTGGTGAACTATACCATTTTGTTTGCAAAACAAAGTATACTCATTTGAAAAATATTCACCACCACGATCTGAATGTAACATTTTAATTTTAATTCCTAGTTGTGTTTCGACTTATACTTTGTAAATTTTGAATTTATCAAAGGCGTCATCTTTCGATTTCATTAGATATACATATGCATATCCAGTATAATCGTCTATAAATGTTATATAGTATTGGTTACTACCTTAGGTGATATGACTCTTTAAATCACCCACATCACTATATTCCAATTCAAGCAAACCAGTTTTCCTTTCTACAGATTTAAAGGATTTCCGATGTACTTTTTCATGAACACATAATTCACATTTAGAAATAGAATTGAAATCACAATCAGAAATTAATCCTAATTTATGCATATTTCTAAGAGACTTATAATTAACATGTCCTAATCTACCATGCCATAAATTAACAGAATCAACAATATAAGCAGAAGATTTCTTTATTAGATTCAACTTAATCATGCCATTACAAGAATATCCTTGTCCGATGAATTTTTTTGTTTTGGACAACAATAACTTACACCATCTTGAATCCTCCTATCCAGAAACCAAATTCTTACACCTATCGGGTACATGAAATACATTGACTAATGTAAGAACTTTCCCAGAGGTGAATGTAAGTTCAATTGTGCCTTTTCCCATAACTTTGCTTGCAACATTGTTTGCACCAGTAACTTCACTTGATTCTCCATTATTTTCTTCGTAAGTCTTAAAAAGATTGTAATCTTTGCAAACATGAATGGTTGCTCCAGTATCGAGCCACCAATCATTATCAATGCCACTAATGGAGTTTTCCTCTTGTACGGCAGCCACAAGCTTTTCTTCGACCACATTCATTTTTTGTTGTTTCTTCCGAAGACGACATTCTCGGGCATAGTGGTCGGGTTTATTACAATGGTAACAGAACCCTTTTTTCTTGGAATTATGATTCTTCTTAAACTGTGTCTCATTCTTAGGCTTTAACTTATCAGTAATTTCAACATTATTTGCCTTACACTGAGACTCAGTTTGCGGATTATCATATAGTTCACATTTACGAGAATCCTCTTCAATATGAAGATGACGTTGTAAACCGTCTAAATTATAATCTGTTTCCGCATGTTTCATTTTTTTTCTTATAATCATTCCAAGAATTTGGGAGTCTCAAAATAATAACTCCAATAACAAAAGATTCAGGGAAATCAATACCGGCATCTTTAAGTTGATTCACCAACAGTAAGATTTCACTCAATTGTCCAACTATGGACTTGGTGGCGACCATTTTGAAATCCAGATAACTACAAATAAGAAATTTTTTATTACTTGCCTCGGATATGCTATACTTTCTCTCTAAAGCAGTCCAGAGTTCCATTGCAGTTTCCAAGGTCCTATGAGCGTTGTAGACTAAAGTAGACAATGCATTCAGAATATGCCCTCTGCACAGAAAATCATCCTCTTTGCGCTTTTCCCTTTTTGCCTTTAGAGAGGCATCCTCGCCAGCGGTTTCCTCTGGTATAACTTCCAATCCATCTTCCAAGAGAACAATTTTATGGTGATTAGAAAAAAATTCATTGTCTCTTGCCAACGAGTGAAGTTTTCACCATTAAAACACTCCAATTTCGTTAAATGTTGATTCATAACTTGTAATGCGCTCAAACCTTCCACGACTGAAGATATTGTCTGAAAATTTATTGGGGAATTTTGTGGTTTGAGGCTATTTGATGATGAATATTTCCGTACTTCAGACTTTAAGGATTTGCGGAACAAATTCTTTCAGACAATAGTTCAATCCACCCGGTATAAACGGATAATCGAACTATTGACTTTCAGATTCAATATGGCCTTGGAACATCGAAATCGGATTCAAATTTTGTACGACTTTGATATGATCAAGAACACTGTATATATTGATTCTGATGATGCCAGAGAATAATAAGAAAGAAGAGAAGAAGAAGAAGCTGAAATCTGCGACGATTTTAGATATTGCAACACCCTGTAGGTGTTACGAATTCACAGCGTTTGTAACACTTTAATGGCGTCGCAGTTTCAGATGAAGATGAATTTCGAAGTAAATTGAAACAGTATTCTAGCATTGGTATTTATAACCAGCGAAGGGATGCATCCATTCATCCAAACATGCAACGGTTTTACAATGTTTCAAACTGAAATGAAGCATCTTCTCATTCAAAGTATCGCGCCTTTTTCCTAGCGTTTATAAAACATTTCAAAACCCGATGCGCTCCTGTTTGATTTTGAATTCGGGTCCGTAATGGGCCCAATTCGGCACGTTACCACTTATAAAATCTGTCCAAAAATATGCTTATTGGATCTTGACCCGAAACTCAAAACCCGTACCCGGCCCGATCCGATTCAGTTTGGTTGGACGACAGTGGCGCGCGCGTGTGTGATCTATAGATGCATGGTCTCCCTCCTCACAATAAAGTAAACATTTGGGTGCCTCAAGGCCCCAACACCTTTATGAGAAAGCCATAGATACCTTGCATACTTACATATTTTCCACAATGTGGGACGAATACACTTTCCCATTCCTTCTTCCTTCTTACTTCCCTCTTCAAAAAAACAAACCCCATACCCAAAGCTATGTTTTGAAAATTTCTCGCAACTATTATATATTCTTTATATTGTCTTGTGTTTTCCTTGATCTAATAGATACTACAGTTGATTATCATATGCTATAATTGTTCGCCATGCTTGAATTTGCACTTGTACTGAAACTATGTACCATGCTTGTGAAATTGCAGTTATATGTACGTGCATGCATAAAAATGTGTACATATGTATAAGTGATTGTGCACTTTCTTGTTGTTTGAACTGCATCAGTTTTCACTTGCATTTGCTCCTTGCTTGAACTGCTCCCTATTTTGTGTATTTATCTACACTAGAATTGCATTTACTTGTCCACTTGATTTGTATTATGCACACCATCATGTTTACCTTGCCGCCCTGAACTGAATTTTTCATGTTTTCTTCTTTGAATAGATTAATGTTGTTCCTAAACTGAGGTGTTTATTTTGAACTGCACTCGCCTGTGTTATGTCGAGGCTGAATTGTATTTGTTGTTTGCATGCATCTAGCTGTATTGTGGTTGAACTGCACCAAATTGTTAACTTTTGCTTCGAATTTATGCATCTTGCCTGCACCTGTTTTCTGTACCTGAACTTACCTTAATCCTTTGCACCTGAACCATGCTTGTGTTGTTTTTGATAGTTGTTCCTTCATTTTAGTCCGTGTTCAATTTTTGTTTGCTTTGTACACTTTGAACTGCACTTTGACTTGAATGTTGGGTAAGCGCTTGCTGATATGAACTTATTTTGAGGTTGCACATTTGTGCACTTGTCGAGGCATTTTTGATTTTTGCTTGTCTTCCTTATTTTGCGCATTTTCATGTTTCCACCTGACTTGTTTTGACCATGCTACCTACTTCATATGCACAATCATATTGTTCTTAACTTTTTGGTGGTTTATGCACATGCTTGAGTTGTCTTATGTCAAAGTGTTTTGGTTGGTCTAAAATCTTGTTCATGTTTAACCTATCTTTTTGTTCATGTTGGTCAGTTAGTTTGTGTACATTTAATTTATATAATTTCTGAGTTGAACTTGCTTCTACACTCGATCAAAAATTATGGCTGAGAAACTTTGACCATTTCATGAAGTTTCTTGAGTTGAATTCAAACTTGCTTGAATTTGGCCTCGTGCTCACTTGCACCGAGTTGAGCCAACTGGTTTGACCTTTGAATTTTTCCATGAGGATGATATCGTGTTTGACCTCGTAGTATTTACAGTGTATTACTGTAAATATTATAAGTTAATCAAGCACTTATGTGTGTATATATACATATACATACACATACACATACACACACAGATATATATATATATATATCCTTGTTTAGAAACATAAAAAGAAACACCCAAAAACTGAGGTAAACAAATATTTATATTTGCGCTTTAAATTTGTTTAATTTTCATTTTACTTCATTATTTTATTTGATAGATATAACGGACGATTGGACAAATTCTAAAGCACGCTGTAGAATTTTTTTAATTAGTGTGAATGAGTGAGTGTTATGTTGTATGCGGGTGTATGAGCTGCGGGGAGGATACGTATGCACAAATATAAGTGTTTGTATAGTGATTGTAAGATAGTAAGAACATAAATTTGTACTATTAAATAATGTAATAAAATATTTGTTTGAATAAAATATTTATTCAAAATTAAATTTCGAGTTTAAATATCTTATTCATACAAATATTTATTCACAACTTGTAAAAAATAAAACACTACGTTAAACATATTTGTCGAGCACACACATACACACATGTGTATGTGTTTATTATCTTTAAACAAAAATCATATCGATATACGCAATAAAGATATCCACTCATATAGATCGGATACACGAGAGACAAATAAAGAAGTCTCATTCTTATATGAGGCGCCCTGATGGCAATTCGGGTCTAAACAATGGTGACTCTACTACCTGCTTGTATTTTCATACATCACACTTACTAATGGGGTAAAGCTAAATGGTCACCTCGATGTTATCATAATGTTAACAATTCTTATTGACAAAGATAAAAAAGAAACGTTTAATGCTTTGGAAGATGGTACTACAAGAAGTTAGCTGAACATTGAGATACGTAATACAAGTAATACTTGATTAATAAGTCCAGCCTTAGTTTGTTTTTTTTTTTTGCATTTTTATTTCAATGTATTTTTTAATAGAAGTTACAGTGTATCATTTTTCTTTAATTTATCATTTTTACAATATTAGTAATTTATAATTCAATATCAATTATTCAATGATATTTAAAATAAATAAAGCCACATATAAAAATAAATAACAATCATTCTTGTTTCCACAATTCTTCTACAAAACAAAAAAACACAACCTAATTTCATGATTTTGTGTGACAATGCTTAAATTAGACATGCGACAGCTTGAATATTTGGCATCTTATACAAAAATTAAGCTATACTTGTGATAACTTTAAAAGTGCGATAATAGTCAAATCAGACATGAGACGGACATATGATTGGTTAGAAATGCACTATCCTATTAGGTACCATCCAAAAGAAGAAATTTACCCAATCATCATTTTCAACATGTCCAACTCATGAAGACAACAATATGTCAATTGCTCTATTAGTTAGAAGTAAGGTTCCGCTTTTGACAAATGATACAAAGCAATGGAGTGATGAAATTTGTTAAAAGATAAATGATTTGACGTTGTAAACACGGTATATGACATGATATTTGATAAGAAAGAAGAGTAAACACAGTATAATATGTAACGAACCGTAAATCCGTACTCTTTGAGTTGACTAAATACATCACACGTCCAACCCAAATTGCACAAAAATACGAATCATTATGGGTAAAGAAGAAAATATAGAAGAAGAATAGAAATAACTACATAGAATCTCACATCACAGCAGAAAAAATAATATAATATATGTAACAACTTTTAAACACATAATCATGTATCGTATATACATACCATCATCAGAGTACAACATAACACATCACAGCGGAAATAAACAGTAGATATCTAATGTTGAAGCCTCCTGCTCCAACCTCCTCCAAGAGTATCTGTAAACCCCTGAACTACTTGATTGCCCATACAAATTTGGGCACCCAAGAGTTTAGGATTAAAAAACAAATAAACTCGGGCAATCATGAGACTGCTGTGGGTAAACTCTAATCACTTGATTTACTTTTAAAAATCCTTTTTAAAGAAAATAGAATCATAAGACCGATCCACACATAAACATGAATAGTTTTTACCTTACAATAACCCAAAACATTCTTTGTATCAAAACTATTCTGATATTATAATAGTGTCTAATCAAATAAATAATAATCTAGCGGAACGCTTGCATCTTACGCCCCACATACATAGTATATCATCAAAGCCTCACGCGCTTATTGGAGAATAGATTTCAACTACGAAAAGGTATAGAACCACCTTTCGATAGTGTATCTCTAGAGAGGAATATACTGCGTTCAAGAAGAACATCTTGCAACTTGACTACACATGACCGGCCACTCATTCTGCTTGTGTGTACCGAATGTATTATCACTAACGGTTGTGATCAGCAACCGTTTTCGAAAGCATACAACAGTGATAGAATAAGAAGAAAATGAATTTTCTCTAGATTAGGTGATAATACACCCTAATGGGTGTGACCCACATAGCCATGCTACCTGCCCGATTTTTGTCATTTCCCAGTTGATGAGGCTTGAGGCTATGATTAACTTTTTGGCCATTTCATTCACTGTGAATGCCACATTGTCAGATACATCAATCACTAATAGATTTGCAAAAATATACTCTGGGTGTCAAGCTAAATGAAGTTACCATCTCCGCTACAATACTCGGTATATTTGTAAAACTCGGCATACGTAATCATTGGAAATACTCTGTTAGACATTCGTCCATACAAGCTCGTTTTGGGTCTGAACGAAACCGAAGGCACTATTTCCATTAATCCATCTTAGGCAATTTCTACCAAGGATTAACAGAAAAATCCCTTGCACATTACTCCGTCTTCAACTATCTTCAAATAAACTGATTCACAAAGCTTATGCAAATATGGAGTGGTTTCGGATAATAAATGGAACCAGTCTTTCCATATTGACAACGATAACATCTAATTGGCCAGAATTCTGATAGTCATTATTTAACAATCGAAGAAACAAACATTCATCCAAATACCTTATTTCCAAACGGAAAAACTATTGATTTCACCAAAAAATCATTGATCCCTTTTTAATTAATATTTCATTAATTAAAGTCATCCCAATATTCATTATCAAATATCCTTACCGAGATATTTTTCAAACCTGCTTGGATTCACACAATACCTGGGAAACATTTTCATATTTCACAAGATACTTTATTTTATATACTTAGAAAATATTATTCCAAACCCATTTATAAAATATTGGTTTCAAACCGATAGAAATCCATTTCACTGCTTCTCTTTAAATTTTATTAACCAATTTGGTTTCTAATACCATATGCAATCGATATATTGATTTTTAGTTATCAACTTTTCTTAAAAAAATTCTAACTCTTTAAATTTTCGAAAAATTTCACCAGCGTCTGCTTTGCACAGCTCAATCGGTACGACTACAACTCGCCTATCTAGTTCTTTTCCATTTAAAATGAAAATCAGAAAGCCAAACGGCTTGCTTAATAGGCTCATTAAAAAAATCTCATACTCTATTAAACATGTACCTTTTTTGAGCATTCAATTTATTTTCTTTATCCACTCCATTCCATACTTGTTTAACATAAATTCAACCATTTCAATTTATTCTAAATCTATTCAACACTTTTAATTAATCAATTTCCATTTGCTAATTAATTTTCTAATTAACCCTATTGCTTAGTCCACTATTAGTTTAAACATATCACGTTCAAATATATTTTAATTCGCTTATACTCAAATTGAACTCAAATTCCATATTTTATTCAAGTTTTCATATTTAATTCCCAATTTTAATTCACAAATTCTATTTACTTAACCAGAGTCAAATTCAATCCAAAACTCCATTAACTAATTACTTTTCTAATTAGTTAACTTTATTCAACAATTAAAAAATCTGATTTTTGTTTAAAAATTAATTCGTTTACTCCACTTGAGTTCATATTTATTTTATAACTCAAGTTTGGATTTTACTAATGGAATTTAAGTTTTATTCGCTTAAAATCTTTTTATTTTATTAAATAAATCGTTATGGTTTATATGATTAGAAGGCAATTTTTGTGGAAATTTGACATAACTCAAAATCTATAAGACGAAATCCAGAATTTTCTCTTTCATTAGAAAATTATAATTCAATAGATTTGGACGATTCTTGTTTCAAAGAAATCCGACTTATATTGAGTTCTATATACTCAATTGAAGTTCGAAATGTAAAACTCTGAACTACCGTGCTGCGGAGATCTTGTTTTAATTAAATTTAAATTTATACGTTTAATTTTTTATTAAATAAATTATAACCATATCCTATTTAAACCATTTTCCTTTCGGAATCCATTTGGTTATATTTCAAATATATTCCGAAAATTCCTTTTTGATGCTTAGAAAAATAATTAAAATGTTATTCAAATCATCATTTGAATTTTACTTAGCAAATAATTAACGATTTCCTAGAATATTGTCGGAGTTTGGTATAATTTCCTTTTACCATTTCTAAACGATTATACTCCCTTATAATCTCAACTAATCAGCCCAAATCATTTCCTTTCTACCTTGTTTAAGTATTCAATATCTCTTTTTTAAAAGCTTTCCAAAGCCATAAACTTTATATTTATTTTACTTTTACAAAACTTCCTCATTTATTAATTCCATTTCAAGAAAATATTTTGTTATTATAATACTTATACATATAAATATAAACATAGAATCTAATTTCATACTTTAAATACTTGAAATGCATAACTTCTTAAAATATATAAATTTAAATTATAGTTTTTACTGAATGAAATTCAAATATCCTTTCTGAAAATAAATTGTTTTTATATAATTTGACATATTCGAATTTCAATTATAAATCCCTTGGATTTATCTCAATTCAATTTTTATTCGAACCTCAGAATAAAATATGTCGTTCCCTATCCGAAATGATTCCCATTTCCCCTTATATCCACACTTGAACTTACATTCCCATATTTTTCGATGATAATTATTCCACTTCATTTATGACATCGTTTATAAATTTAACTATTTGTTTTAATTATAAAAAAAGTTATAATTCCTAGCCCATTCAAAATCCAATTTCTTTTTTGGAAAAATAAAATTTTCTTTTTAAAACCCAAATTCTTTTCCCTTCCGTTCGAATATATTTTTACGGTACTTAAATACCAATGTTTTGGGCCATTGCTATTCAAGCACCCAAAACACACACAAAATCAATCCAATTTATTCAACACATTACATATATATACATATCTAAACAAACAATAATAAATTTGAGGAATCCAGTTGGATCCCTCCAACCCGTTTTTGCTGCATCCACAGATGTCAGACAACATATATAATACCAATCCTACTTCAAGGCAGGATATCGCAGTATAGAAGGCATCCGCTATTATGCGGGGCACATAGGGTCTCATCCGCTAAAAATGTGCGGCAATATCCAACTACCAACATTAAATATAACTGATATATATAATAACCACAATTGATAAATAATTTATCAATGCAACCAAAAAACCAACAAATAGCATATATGAAATTATGCCAAATAAAAATTCATTTATAATAAATTGTAAACGAACCAAAGATAGTGAGTTTACTCACTTTAATTTTTAATTGTTGGAATAATGATTTGTTTTCTGTTAAATTAAACAAACGTTTAATTTTAAATAAAATCCAGCTAGCTCAGAACCATGCAATCTAGTTCTTACACGTAGATAACGTTGATATGATTCCAATGCATCTCGTTTGGTCTGATTCTGACATCATATGAAATAATAATATATGTTATAAGTTTAATACAATTTAAATAATCATTAAGTTTTAATTAAAAATGGATTAATACCTAATTCCATTCGAAAAAAAATTCTTCTTCTCCTAGTTTAATTCGAATCCGCTTAATCCTAAAAAACCGAAACTAAATTATGCTTTGACTGTCCATCACAGCTTCCCTGTAAGAACCTGTAACTTCCCTGTGAAGGAAAGAGCGGATACTTTGAGGACAAGACCAATCGGAACACAAACAGAAGAACATTTCATTGTTAATTACAACAACTCATCAGAATACAAGAATACACAGAGTATAAATTACATATTACACATTTACTACACATCAGAGATTTAAATACATTACTGCAGCGGAAAAATAATACAATACACAACTGAAAGAGATATACGGATACAGAGCTTTCCGGATATCATTCCAGCTGTAAACCAGGTTCCTGTGAATATAAATCTGCAAAACCAAAACTACTAGCTGCCCATGTCGAAAATAAGGGCACCCAGAGTTTAGGTTAAAACAATAAACTCCAGGTCAGTCATGTGACTGGTGTGGGAACTAAAACAATTATTTAAAACTTTACTTTAAATCAGATATATCAAGGGACCACGCCGTATAACACGGAACGGGTTTCCTCCCAAGAATACCAGTGCATATAACAAAATATCGCAATGCTTTTTGGAAAAATGAAGCTATTACAAGACCCAGGTCCTATCACACAATGCAACACAAGCCAGGGGATATGGTTTTCCCTTATAATAGCCAAACATGCTTAGTATGTTTAAAACAAATCATTTGATACTATTATAAGTGCATAGTGTTTAAAACAACTTCAAATCATAAGTATCAATCATAGACGGCATGGGTACCATATATCATGTCGCCAATACTAGGCTCTACAATCAAAACCGCAAAGTCATGTATTGGAAGTTGGATTTCCATCCGTGAACCGAGGCAAAAGATAGTCCTCTACTGATTTCGAGACTCTCTAGCCCGAGCCTCAGGACAAGTACTCAGTCAAGCCCTTTGAGCGACAGGGCCAGTCCACCATGTGGATTAAAATGCCTGAACACTGCGTTTCCCCACCCTTTGGGGCGTAAATGAGCCAAATGACCCCATCGGCTCCACACAGTCACCGATATATCCGAGGCACCTCGCAACAGCAACAACCACACAGGTGAAAAATAATATAAATGTCAAGGCTGGTAGGTCACTGCACCACCCTAGCTAGAAGGAAACGCATGCCCTCCTTGAGGTCCTCTCCCGTTTTTGGTTCACAACCGAGGTGTGAGGCTTACGAATCAACGCTACACAAAGCCATGCCACACAGGCCGTGCTTTGATCATCAACCAAAAGACTCTGCTTTTCAACAGAATCCTTGATCATATTGCCACTTAGGCATGCCACACAGGCAGTTCACTCCATGCGTTTGATATCCATCAATATATAACCTCTGAGCTCGTACGTCTCAGAGAAGGGCGTTAAGCAAGAGAATAAATTCTCCGCCGCCAAACAGATATATATTTAATAGAAATCAATCACACAGAATAAAATCCAATGTCAAACACATGGTCCATTTACAAGTCCGTTCTGGGTCTAAACGAAACCGGAGTCACCTTGTACCTCGCATATCCATCGATCTCCAAGTACGTCTGGACGATCACCAACTGATTCCCTCCTCTTGGGTGTACAGCCCAATCAAGATCATCAGTAATCACCCAAACGATGTGAAGACCTATGGTTCCCATTAACTTTATAAAAGATAAATTCTTTTATTCAAATATTCTTATACTTTGTTAAAGGTTCCCATTAACTTTATAAAAGATAAATTCTTTAAATTTATTTTAATCTTCTTTGAATATCAATTCAAACTAGTCGGGATTAGTGAACCACACTGAAGTAATCATTTATTTTATTTCCCAATCTCAACCTATTCACCCCATGAAGTAAAACTGGTAATACTTCATATCTAACACCACGGTGTCATCGGTAAATTCAATTACCATTTCACGTTCAAATCTAATTAAAGATTTAACTACCGCCTGGAGCAAAACTGGTGATACTCCTTTCTCGATCACTCCAATCTAATTAAAGATTCATTAAAACTCCACTTAGTTTTAATCTTCCCAAAAATCAATATCCTGCCTTTAACTGGGTTAAAAAACCAATGTCATCTAAAACACGGTTCACGGTAAACCCAAAATCACATTTGATATTAAATACAAGGCTCTGAATAGAAAATATGTCGGCTTATATTCAATATCAAATTCTACGACCAACAAATATCGTATTGGAAATAACGATATAAATATCTTTCAAATTCCCATAACGATATCTGTATAATCACGAAATCCAACATCGAAATATTCCAAAGACAATTTCGATTCAAATCCATTTCCTCTTTATATATTGAAAATTCTGGTTATTTTCAAAACCATTTCAAATCCACTTTATTTATTTCAAAAATAAATGAATTATAATTCTAGTTCAAAACTAGTTCACATCGACAAAAATCTATTTTTATCTTTTCAAATATGGAAATTTTCATCCCAATTCTTCACAAATCATTTCTTAGGATTTTACACAAATTATTACTATTTTTAATAATTTTATCAAGTCCCGTACTGTAACGACCCGTGTTCTACACATCATAGGATTGTAGAATATTTATTTCTTTCCCGTGTGAAGTTGTATGGTCATGTAATTTTGGGAAACATTTATTAGAGCCATTTCCCCTGTTCATGATTTTTGTCGATTTTTAAATGACCATTTTGTCCCTAGTTAGTACTGTTTTGGCCATAACTTTTGATAGGGAAGGAATTTTGACCTGAAACCACTTCCATTAGATTTGTTTGATGGTTTCTCTTTCCGTAGAGTGGTCATAATAGTCAAACGGACTTACCGTTTGGGAGATATGGCTGAAACAAGGTTTGGAGGGTGAAAAACTGCTTAACCGGGCCAAATCGGGTGATTAGTGAGTAGGCCCATAACCCATTTCGGGATTAGGGTTATGGGAGGGCTGAAATGAGATGGAGAATCATTCCATTTCAGTTTTCTAGCCTCCACTTATCACCAAGGATCCCTAAAAATGACCTCCAACCTCTAGAGCACCTCCAAATCATCTCTTGGTCAAGGATTTGGCTTAGCAACCCCTAATCAAAGAAGATCTTCACCTAATCAACCTTGGAGCTGATGTTAGCATTGGGATTCGCATCAAATCAGAGAATTATTTCAGATCTTAGTTTGTTTTGTGGCTAAGGTGAGTGATTAGCTTGCTTTTTGCACTAATTATGGTTATTTGGGATGATTAGTGCAAATTAGCGTTTTTTTAACGAGAATAAATTCTGGAAAAACGTTTATAAAATCTTAAATAATGTTTTAGACCTCTGATATGAGTTTGGGTTAATTTGGTTAAGTTTTGCTAATCATACCATTAGTTATGCTCACATATGCTTAAGGGAAAACATGGGGTTTTAGGCATGTTTGATCCATTTTACCATGTCATATTGTTGTTTTGGTGTTTGAGGTCACTTGTATGCGTTGCTATGACTCTTTGGTATGCTTTATGATTGGTTTCAATAGTTAGAATGGTCGAAAACGCCGTCGAGAGGCGTATAAACACTTGCTGGAAAGTTGCAGGAATTAGTGCAGGAAATCGGATCGGATCGCCCCCTACCCGATCCGAACCGCCCATTTCTCTTCACCACGAACCGAACCGGATCGTTATAGCGAAGTAAGCTACGCCACGGGCTGAAGGATCCGAACCGATCCGAGAAGTCATGATCCAAGGCTTGGTGATTGAAGACTCCGACCCGACCCGCCTGGAGTGATAGCGACACGATCCGATCTGATCACCTTGAGGACAACGAACCGGAGACTTGAAGGAGGGCGAAGGGCTTGGAGCTATGACCAAGAGGCGTGACCCGAGCCGCGGCGTGGTGGAGAACCCGATCTGATCCAGGTGGGACTGAAAGCCACGAACCGATCCAGTGTACCATGAAGGACCCCGATCCGATCCAGATGGAACTGGAAGCCACGAATCGATGGTGCACTCCGATCCGACCCGAGGTAGCAGTCACGAACCGAGGTGATGGAGACCACGATCCCAAGGATGATGGAAGGAATCCGAACCGATCCAATGGAGATCCATAACCCGAAATGCAAAGGTAGTTCAAGTGGAAGTTCGAGCTCAGGATCCAGACGGGAACCAATGAGTTCACTTCGTGATTGGGCTTTGCTGCGGGACGTGTGCTAAGGAGTTGTCGATGTCTATGACTTTGGATCACTAGGTGTTGGAGGTAGAGAGACAAACTCGGGCTTTGGATATGGTGCGACTAGGGAGCTACCTACCAATGGAGTGGGGTCATGGAAACGTTGGGCGTGATCCCATAGGTATGGCGTTGGTGGTAGTAGGAATGTACATAGTCGTACAAAGTCGAGTTCTGTCGTTTGAGTAAAGTGCTCTAGTGATCGAAGAAGTGGATGTCGTATGCTTTACGCACTGAGTGAGAGATGCGAGGATGGTTGCTATGCTTGATTGTTTGACACACACATCCCCACCCCCGTATACTTATATTATGTGTTTGTGACATCATAGAGTGTTGTACCGTGTAGTACTAACTCTTTGGTTGCAGGTCCAGGTTCAGGTATGACTTAGTATACCTGTTATTATTCTGTTTATGCTTGCTACCACTCATACCAGACTGATGTCTGACCCAGAGTTTTATGTTTCTTCTTATTACTCTGGGTGCTCACACGAGCAGACTAGAGACAGGGATAGCTGGTAGTGCGCTTGGTAGATGGACTGAAGACGAGCAGGAGGCTCCACGTATGATATATAGTTATTCTCCCTGTGTCGTGATCGGTATCTACTTTGGGCATTAGTAGCATACCTATTTTGCTTATCTTAGAGACAGTATTTTGAAGTTGTAATAAGCTGTATTTGATATTTCCGCTACTCTGATGATGTTAGTTCAAGTTTTCAGCTTATGCACTGTCTCATCTGTTTTATGTCAAGTATATGTTGGCTATTATATTTTATTCCATGCGCTGTGAGACATATTACAGGTTCTTTATTTGGTTCCTCTTCTTTCTTTCTCTTCTTTGGCGACCGTCCCATGCCAATTGGACATGTGTACAGCGCACAAGTGGAGTAAACGTCGGTTGGTGCGGGGCGGGCCGTCACACGTAAAGTCGATTTCCATCAACGGCCATCGAACTGCACTTAGAGCGACCTTTTGCAAATTTTATTCGGACACAATTCCAAATCCAACCGTTAGATTATTTGTTAGAAAGCTATTTTCGATACGAACCCAACGGTTCCGGTTTTAGGAGAATCCGACAGCCGCATCTCCCGTAACGTCCATTCGAAGTTAATGGTCGAAATTCGCGAACTGCCGCGGCACGGCCCGTTCTATTCAGGCCATTACATATATATATATAAAATATATATATTATATATATTTCGTCGATTTCCTTTTAAAATGTATTTTATAAATCGTTTTAAATTCGTTTTCAAAATGATTTCAACTTCATATTCAATTTATAATCAAAATTGAATATTCCATATCATTAATCTATAAATGATAATATTTTCAAAACGTTATATTTTGAAATCTATATTCATTTTGAAAACGAATATAATCGATATAAATATCGTTCGCATCAAAATACGCATGTCTAATCAACACGGCTTTATATATTTCAATAACTTCGTTATTCTATTCAACAAATGAATATTTATTCCATTCAACACATGAATTTATTTTCTATTCAACACATGAATTTATTTTCTATATCAACAGATGAATTTATTTTCTATATCAACACATGAATTTATTTTCTATTCAACACATGAATTTATTTTCTATTCAGCACATGAATTTATTTTCTATTCAACACATGAATATATTTTCTATTCAACACATGAATATATTTATTTTCTATTCAACACATGAATATATTTTCTATTCAACGCATGAATTTATTTTCTGTTCAACACATGAATATATTTTCTATTCAACACATGAATTTATTTTCTATTCAACACATGAATATATTTTCTATTCAACACATGAATATATTTTCATAATATTCCTTATTTTCCAAATTGGAATGAGGCCCAATCAATTACCATATAATGTTAATTATATGGATTTTCCACAACACATGTATATAATAACAACGATAAATAATCAACCATCATCCAGAGTGCACCACACAACTGCATAAGCATTAAATATAAATAATTAACGCTTACAAAGTCTGTCAACCTATCGATTGACATACAACTAAACAATCGGGATTAGTGTACGTCAAATATCATCCCAATACCCGTCTAGGGTTTCAAATCAACAAACACAGATTTTTATTTGTGCAGTTGGGCGATGTGTAAAATTTATCATCCCAATCAATATCAGTCAAATCAGTGCATATAAACAAATCGTCTGATTTGTTTATTACTATTTATTTTATATACACGTTAAAAATCATATTTTAACTATAAAATATTTTCCCCTATAAAATATTTTATTTCATTCCACATCACACAATCAAATTTCACAATACAGCAATCAAACAAACAAGTTGTCCATGGTCTGTGGACGATGGGTGTCGGATGTTGCTAAGCGCCGTCCGCATCCTAGTATATATTTCAAATAGAAAAATAAATAAAAGCGAGAAGTTCTCACCGACTAGCTAAACCAATACACCATGACTCTTCATATGTAGAAGTCTTCATCGTTCTCGCCTTTTGTCAATTTCGTTGTCCGTAGCCACAACATATATAAAAAGTTGCATTTTTATATTGTTGCCATGTATATAAAAATCACATTTTTATAATCACTCTTATATGGATAAAAATCACATTTTTATACCGCTACTATATAGATGAAAATTCTATTTTTATCTCGCTAGTAATATAATAAAAATTATATTTTCATTATTCTACATAAATAAAAATCTTATTTTTATTCTTCCTATGATATAAAAATCATATTTTTATTCTAATACCTATATAAAAATCGTATCTTTATATTGCTACATCTATAAGGATCTCATCTTTATATATATTAAAAATCAAATCTTTATTCATTTCAAAATCAAATCTTTCTTCTAACGAAAAATCTAATCTTTCATGAACTAAAATCTTATGTAAAATAGACTGAAAATGATATGCGAATAAACTGAAAACATATATAAAAACAAAGTTTTATATTAAATAAAACACTTACAGTGTTTTTCTTAGCGAGAGGAGGGGGATTCCTGCGGATTTTGGAGAGAAAGGGGGATTAGGGGCGCGGGGTCGGAGAAGAAGAAAGGGAGGAGGGAGAAACGGCGGAGAAGGAGGCGGAAAGAGGGGGTGCGGTGGCTGAGGGAGTTTGGGTGCGGGTAGGGTTTCAGGCGGCGGATGGGGTGGGATTCAGGGGGGACTGCGTGCGAGAGGGAGAAGGAGATGTCGAGGAGGAGGGCGGCGGCCTGAATCGCGGGGCGGCGGGGTAGTGATCGTCGATCGCCTCCTCTCACTTTTTTTCTTTTTCTTTTTTTTTCGTTTACAGAAGAGAACGGGATGGAGGAAGAATAAAGGAGGAGGGGTTTTATATAAATATATATTTTTTTATTATTAAATTAATTCTAAAAAGCAACTTCTACATTCGATCTCCAATCGAGACCCACCGCCTGTCGTCCATTGCTAATTACCCACATTCCAAACACAATGAGATATGTCCCATTAGCCAATTCGGCTGTTTCGACCAGGTTTCGTCAAAATCAAAATAAAAATCTATATATTGAATTTGAACGTGCATTTCAATTTACTGGGGCCACATAAGGACTCTAAAAATTCTTGAAAAATATTTTCTAGCTTCGTATTGACGATACGGTCCTAACAAAACTAATTTCGTCAAATTCTGAGACCGTTTGAAAAATGGCCATTTTCCAGTCAATTAAAATCAACTAAAACTGGTCAAACGCGTTTTCCTTTGCCACGCTCACATATTGATTCAGAAAATTACGAATTTTGAAACCTAGCAATAAATTGACATCACGGATCCAACATAAGTGGTTTTGTCGAAAACCAAGGTCGTTTGCAAAAATTCCATTTTAAGGGACAAGAATTCCATAGCGACTATTCTGAAATTTCAACTGGGCATAACTTTTGATTCCCACTTCAATTTTTCGGATTCGTTGGAAAGATATTCTCAAATAGATTCTAATATTTTTTGGTTTCACTGAAATCCGTATCCTGTACATTCATTTGAACTTTGAAATCGAATTTTCGAACTACCGCGCCATTTTCAATTCCTTTTATAATTAAAAAAAAATATTTATATTCTAACGTCGATTCAAATAATTATATACATTCGAATTCTATTCCAAATGAATTCCTCGTCGTTATTATTTAAAATAATTCATTTTAAATATTCAAAATTCACTAAAATTGCCAAAATAAAAATTTTAAATTGGCTCGGATTTCCAGGTTATTGCAATCTCCCCCACTTAAAACTTTTCGTCCCCAAAAAGGAACGAAGCCGAAAGTTGTTTAACAAATCAACTCAACTTTCATTATTTTCATTACGGCTTAAGTTCTTCAACTTTTCAGTTTCTAAGAACTTTTCAAAATTTTCAAAAATTTGGCTAACACCCTAAATTTTCGAAAAATTTCGCTATAACCTCCCATGCACCGGGGACTTCGGGATATTTCAAATAGCCTCCCATGGCCCTCATCAATCCAAAAAGAAAAAGAAACAGCCAAGCGGTTAGCCAATCGGCTCATAAAATCATACAAAACCCAATAAATTAGTAAACATGTACCTATTTGTCGGGCAAACAATTTTATTCCTCTGCTCTAGCCTCCTTGTTATGACCTGATCAATGTAAGTACATGTATATGCATGCAATTTCAAACAATTTTCAATTCAGTTCAATATTTGATCAATTTGGTTATATGGTTCAAATTCTAATTAATCAACCAATAATCAAACAACACAATCAGCAATCAATTAGTTGATTATCTTTTCAGATACATAACTTTGATACATAGTCCAAAAATCAGATTTTTGATGCCAAATCACAACAATAAGCCCTATCTAATTTTGGTTCTCACACCAGTCTAATGGAAATATATAGATATCACACCTTCGAAACTCGAATACCAATTCTGATAATGTCTAAACTATCATCAGAATCGTCTCCGGGCAACTAGAGTGTGATTCTATATCTACCCAATATATTAAAACTTCGAATACCCATGGATCAGACGTATATGTAAAATTTTGATATACTGGATTATCCAAATTCAATACAAATAATTATTCAAATACGTTGAATAAAGTTTAAATTTTCAAAACAAAATTCGTTTTCAATTTAAAAATATACTCTTCACACTCGTTCTAGGATACTACTGATCCCATCTCCAACGAGTCATTCTCATTGGATATTACTAATCCAATCTCTGATGAATTCTTTCATATGGTTCTAATGTGTCTTGTTCTCTGAGCTATGTAAACCAAAGCTCTGATACCACTGTGATAACCCGTAACTTCCCTGTGAAGGAAAGAGCGGATACTTTGAGGACAAGACCAATCGGAACACAAACAGAAGAACATTTCATTGTTAATTACAACAACTCATCAGAATACAAGAATACACAGAGTATAAATTACATATTACACATTTACTACATATCAGAGGTTTAAATACATTACTGCAGCGGAAAAATAGTACAATACACAACTGAAAGAGATATACGGATACAGAGTTTTCCGGATATCGTTCCAGTTGTAAACCAGGTTCCTGTGAATATAAATCTGCAAACCAAAACTACTAGCTGCCCGTGTCGAAAATAAGGGCACCTAGAGTTTAGGTTAAAACAATAAACTCCAGGTCAGTCATGTGACTGGTGTGAGAACTAAAACAGTTATTTAAAACTTTACTTTAAATCAGATATATCAAGGTACCACGCCGTATAACACGGAACGGGTTTCCTCCCAAGAATACCAGTGCATATAACAAAACATCGCAATGCTTTTTGGAAAAATGAAGCTATTATAAGACCCAGGTCCTATCACACAATGCAACGCAAGCCGGGGGATAGGGTCTTCCCTTATAATAGCCAAACATGCTTAGTACGTTTAAAACAAATCATTTGATACTTTTATAAGTGCATAGTGTATAAAACAACTTCAAATCATAAGTATCAATCATAGACGGCATGGGTACCATATATCACGTTGCCAATACTAGGCTCTACAATCAAAACCGCAAAGTCACGTATTGGAAGTTGGATTTCCATCTATGAACTGAGGAAAAAGATATTCCTCTACCGATTTCGAGACTCTCTAGCCCGAGCCTCAGGACAAGTACTCAGTCAAGCCCTTAGAGCGACAGGGCCGGTCCACTGATGTGGATTAAAATGCCTGAACACTGCGTTTCCCCACCCTTTGGGGCGTAAATGAGCCAAATGACTCCATCGGGTCAACACAGTCACCGATATATCCGAGGCACTTCGCAACAGCAACAACCAAACAGGTGAAAATAATATAAATGTCAGGGCTGGTAGGTTACTGACACCACCCTATCTAGAAGGAAACGCATGCCCTCCCTGAGGTCCTCTCCTATTTTTGGTTCACAACTGGGGTGTGACGCTCGCGAATCAATGCTACACAAAGCTATGCCACACAGGCCATGCTTTGATCATCAAACAAAAGACTCTGCTTTTCAACAGAAGCCTTGATCATATTACCACTTAGGCATGCCACACAGGCAATTCACTTCGTGCGTTTGATATCCATCAATATATAACCTCTGAGCTCGTACGTCTCAGAGAAGGGCGTTAAGAAAGTGAATAAATTCTCCACCACCGAACAGATATATATTTAATAGAAATCAATCATACAAAATAAAATCCAATGTCAGACACACAGTCCATTTACAAGTCCGTTTTGGGTCTGAACGAAACCGGAGGCACCTTGTACCTCGCATATCCATCGATCTCCAAGTACGTCTGGACGATCACAAACTGATTCCCTCCTCTTGGGTGTACAGCCCAATCAAGATCATCAGTAATCACCCAAACGATGTGAAGACCTTTGGTCTTCGACCACCGTCTTCATCCTCGACACCACGTCGAATCAGTTATTCAGAATGGGATAAACCCGGTCTTTCTAAATAACTCACGTATATAATAAACAAGTGTTACACAAACACAACATACGCCTCATTCGAATTCAGAATATTCTTTTATTCAAATATTCTTATACTTTGGGAAAGGTTCCCATTAATTTTATCAAAGATAAATTCTTTAAATTTATTTTAATCTTCTTTGAATATCAATTCAAACTAGTCAGGATTAGTGAACCACACCGAAGTAATCATTTATTTTATTTCCCAATCCCAACCTATTCACCCCATGAAGTAAAACTGGTAATACTTCATATCTAACACCACGATGTCATCGGTAAATTCAATTACCATTTTACGTTCAAATCTAATTAAAGATTTAACTATCTCCTGGAGCAAAACTGGTGATACTCCTTTCTCGATCACTCCAATCTAATTAAAGATTCATTAAAACTTCACTTAGTTTTAATCTTCGCAAAAATCAATATCCTGCCTTTAACTGGGTTAAAGAACCAATGTCATCTAAAACATGGTTCACGATAAACCCAAAATCACATTTGATATTAAATACAAGGCTCTGAATAGAAAATATATCGGCTTATATTCAATATCAAATTCTACGACCAACAAATATCGTATTGGAAATAATGATATAAATATCTTTCAAATTCCCATAACAATATCTATATAATCACGAAATCCAACATCGAAATATTCCAAAGACAATTTCGATTCAAATCCATTTCCTCTTTATATATTGGAAATTTTGGTTATTTTCAAATCCACTTTATTTATTTCAAAAATAAATGAATTATAATTCTAGTTCAAAACTAGTTCACTTCAACAAAAATCTATTTTTATCTTCTCAAATATGGAAATTTTCGTCCCAATTCTTCATAAATCATTTCTTATGATTTTACACAAATTATTACTATTTTTAATAATTTTATTAAGGGTCGTACAGTCGATTTCCATCAACGACCATCGAACTGCACTTACAGCGACCTTTTCCAAATTTGATTTGGACATAATTCCAAATCCAACCATTAGATTTCTAATTTCTAATATTTGTTATAAAGCTATTTTCGATACGAACCCAAAGGTTCCGGTTTTAGGAGAATCCGATGGTCGGATCTCCCGTAACATCCATTCGAAGTTAATGGTCGAAATTCGCGAACTACCGCGGCGCGGCGCATTCTATTCAGGCCATTATATATATATTATATATATTTCGTCGATTTCCTTTTAAAACGTATTTTATAAATCGTTTTAAATTCGTTTTCAAACGATTTCAACTTCATATTCAATTTCTAATCAAAATTGAATATTCCATATCATTAATCTATAAATGACAATATTTTCAAAACGTTATATTTTGAAATCACTTCCTTTTCTATATTCATTTTAAAAACGATTATAATCGATATAAATGTCGTTCGCGTCAAAATGGCGCATATCTAATCAACACGGCATTATATACTTCAATAACTTCATTATTCTATTCAACAAATGAATATTTATTCCATTCAACACATGAATTTAATATCTATTCAACACATGAATTTATTTTCTATATCAACACATGAATTTATTTTCTATTCAACACATGAATTTATTTTCTATTCAACACATGAATTTATTTTCTATTCAACACATGAATATATTTTCTATTCAACACATGAATTTATTTTCTATTCAACACATGAATATATTTTCTATTCAACACATGAATGTATTTTCATAATATTCCTTGTTTTTCAAATTGGAATGAGGCCCAATCAATTACCATATAATGTTAATTATATGGATTTTCCGCAACACATGTATATAATAGCAACGATAAATAATCAATCATCATCCAGAGTGCACCACACAACTGCATAAGCATTAAATATAAATAATTAACGCTTACACAGTCTGTCAACCTATCGATTGACATACAACTAAACAATCGGGATTAGTGTACGTCAAATATCATCCCAATACCCATATGGGGTTTCAAATCAACAAACACAGATTTGTATTTGTGCAGTTGGGCAATGTGTAAAATTTATTGTCCCAATCAATATCAGTCAAATCAGTGTATATAAACAAATCGTCCGATTTGTTTATTACTATTTATTTTATATACACGTTAAAAATCATATTTTTAACTATAAAATATTTTCCCCTATAAAATATTTTATTTCATTCCACATCACACAATCAAATTCACAACACAGCAATCAAACAAACAAGTCATCCATGGTCTGTGGACGACGGGTGTCGGGTGCTGCTAAGCACCGTCTGCATCCTAGTATATATTTCACTAGAAAAATAAATAAAAGTGAGAAGTTCTCAGCGACTAGCTAAACCAATACACCGTGACTCTTCATATGTAGAAGCCTTCACCGTTCTCGCCTTTTGTCAATTTCGTTGTCTGTTGCAACTACATATATAAAAAATTACATTTTTATATTGTTGCCATGTATATAAAAATCACATTTTTATAATGACTCTTATATGGATAAAAATAACATTTTTATACCGCTACTATATAGATAAAAATTCTATTTTTATCTCGCTAGTAATATAATAAAAATTATATTTTTATTATTCTACATAAATAAAAATCATATTTTTATTCTTCCTATGATATAAAAATCATATTTTTACTCTCATCCCTACATAAAAATCGTATCTTTATATCGCTACATCTATAAAGATCTCATCTTTATATATATTAAAAATCAAATCTTTATTCATTTCAAAATCAAATCTTTCTTCTAACGAAATATCTAATTTTTCATAAACTAAATTCTTATGTAAAATAGACTGAAAATGATATGCGAATAAACTGAAAACATAAATAAAAACAAATTTTTATATTAAACAAAACACTTACAGTGTTTGTCTTAGCGAGAGGAGGGGGGATTCCTGCAGATTTTGGAGAGAAAGGGTGATTAGGGGCGCAAGGTCGAAGAAGAAGAAGGGGAGGAGGGAGAAACGGCGGAGGAGGTGGAAGGAGGGGTGCGGTGGCTGAGGGAGTTTGGATGCGGATAGGGTCTCAGGCGGCGGATGGAGTGGGCTTCAGGGGGCGACTGCGCGCGAGAGGAAGAAGGAGGTGTCGAGGAGGAGGGCGGCGGCCTGAATCGCGGGGCGGCGGGGTAGCGATCGTCGATCGCCTCCTCTTTTTTTTCTTTTTTCTTTTGTTTACTGAAGAGAACGGGAGGAAGGAAGTATAAAGGAGGAGGGGTTTTATATAAATATATATATATATTTATATTTTATTATTAAATTAATTCCAAAAAGCAACTTCTACATTCGGTCTCCAATCGAGACCCACCGCCTGTTGTCCAGAGCTAATTACCCCCATTCCAAACACAATGTGATATGTCCCATTAGCCAATTCGGCCGTTTCGACCAGTTTTCGTCAAAATCAAAATATAAATCTATATATTGAATTTGAACGTACATTTCAATTTACTGGGGCCACATACGGACTCTAAAAATTCCCGAAAAATATTTTCTAGCTTCGTATTAGCGATATGGTCCTAACAAAACTAATTTCATCAAATTCTGAGATTGTTTGAAAAATGGCCATTTTCCAGTCAATTAAAATCAACTGAAACTAGTCAAACGCGTTTTCCTTTGCGACGCTCACATATTGATTCAGAAAATTACGAATTTTGAAACCTAGCAATAACTTGACATCATGAATCCAACAAAAGTGGTTTCGTCGAAAACCGAGGTCATTTGCAAAATTTCCATTTTTAAGGGCTAGAATTCCATAGCGACTATTCTGAAATTTCAACTGGGCATAACTTTTGATTCCCGCTATGAAATTTCAATTTTTCGGATTCGTTGGAAAGATATTCTCAAATAGATTCTAATATTTTTGGTTTCACTGAAATCCGGTTTATTTTGAATCCTGTACATTCATTTGAACTTTAAAATCAAATTTTCGAACTACCGCGCCATTTTCAATTTCTTTTATAATTAAAATAAAATATTTATATTTAAACGTCGATTCAAATAAATATATACGTTCGAATTCTATTCCAAATGAATTCCTCATCGTTTTTATTTAAATAATTCATTTTAAATATTCAAAATTCACTAAAATTTCCAAAATAAAAATTTTAAATTGGCTCAGATTTTTGGGTTATTACATTCCCCGACCACCATTGAAACTGCCGGACTTTGTTAATCCACTCACATAAACAATCTTCATCATCCTGCTACCACCGAACGTCAACTCGAGCTCTATACAAATTTGCGACCAAACCATATCAGCACAGGAAGTGACACTTTCCATCACGAACCCCCACCAAACTAACCCTATACGTGTGCCAAATCACCATAATTGCATTGCCTCACACCTTATCATCTACCTCACTCTCAGTCGACGCTAGCACGTAGCCCTAGTCACATTGTTTACAAAATCGAGCATCGGAGAACTAGATTGCAACTAACAATATGTATACGGTTTTGAAGAGGAAGCTTAGACGAACTCAAGGAATCGAGAATCAATCATTTTAATTGAGTATTTGATTTTATATTATTTTCGAAGAATTAGAATGAAAGGGGGTATGACTTCAATTTTTCGATTGTGAATGAAGATGGAGAGGAAAGGAGGTAGCGCTTGTTTAAATAGAAGGAAGAGTAGGTTTGCGTTGGTACAATACGAGGTCTACGCGATTTAATTTCTACGGTGGATGTTTACCAGAGTTTAGAGTGGCTGATGGAAAGTTTTAGGCGGCAGAAATGATGTTTACTTTACTTTGATTTGATTGATGTTCAATTTAAAAACCAAAATATCTTACAGTTCTGAACTCCTTTCAAGGTGTAGCGACCGACGTTTCTAGGGTTATATCGCTATTCTGAATACACTGGAATAGGTTGCAAAGCCTAATTTGATCGTATGGAGAAGATATCAATTTGAGTCAATGGTTAAAAATTAAATTTGATTTAATTAATTCTAGGCATTTTCTCATCGTACGATCAAACGATAAATCCAATGCTATGAAATTTGAAATCCGATAATAATACACTATTACGGATCCGATAGAACTGGTTTCATCGAATTCCAAGACTGTTTAAAAAAGGCTATTTTCACGTACCAAATTAAATCGAGAATATATAAATTAAATTCAAAAAAATCAAATCCTCAATAATAAATTATTATTACCGTTTATATTCAAATAGAATTTATATTGATCATTTGAATCATTTCGATTTAGTTTTAATTTCAAATTCAATTATTTGTCATTTTTCGTATTACAATAATTCGATATATTCGAAATAAAATTGTATTTCATTTATTAAACCGATAAATTCCACAAAAAATCTATTTACATTATCGATTCAACATTTAAAATGAATTTAAATGTTCAAAATTAATAGACTAAAAATTCGGTTTGTTACATTCCTCCTTCCTTAAAAGAATTTCGTCCCTGAAATTACCAAGGTAGGAAAAATGCTACAAACCCATTAAATTTTCAAAAACTCTCTTAGTTGAAACTCAAAATTTCATACTTCTACAAGTTTAGTTCCTTAGTTTTGAGGAAAATCGTTAATTTCACATTCCTTTTTCAAAATCCTTCATATTGAACCCATTTTGAAAATCATCTTTTTTAGTTAACAAAAATTTCTACAATTATGAAATTTCTGGAAAAAATGGGCAGAGTCTACCCTGTACAAAGGAGTTTTTGCAATATACCAAAAGAGATAAAAGAAAGTATATATCGACCCACACGGTCCAAAAACCCTTCATATTGCCTAATTTGGTATTTTTGCATAGACGTACCTTATATAAGCGTTATTTTAGCGGGCATGCTTAGCCAATACGCATCTACACACCCAAAATCAAGTCAGGCAGCTCCATGTACATGTACTTACTCAATTTAAACTCATCACTCTTGTAATATTAAGTTTCAATTGCTTTCGCTCATATTAAATAATTAAACACATGGATTCGAGACAATCATGACATATTATGTATATTTACGAGTTCCAATATTTAGTTTATACCTCGTTTCATTCATATTACACACCATATATGCTTAACTCATTTAGTTTGAATGATTTACAACCAACATATTTACATTCAATTCATATTCCATTCATAAGCATTCAAATTCATTCAAGATGATTCTAAATCAATTTATTCACTTTGTTTACACAAATGAAAATTTTTCTATGCGTATTTGGTGTCATTCAGTTAATAAAATAGACACTTATATTTCTGGCTATATTTTAAATTGATTCCAAATCAATCTATCCATTTCAGTCCATTCAACTTGCTTAAGTTAATTTTAAATTCCAGAATTCAAATTCCTCGATTTTTATTTGGAATATTCTAGAAATCATATAAATATATACATATATTTATAACCATATCAAATTCAAAACATTTGTATTTTTCTAAAATAACTTGTTTTCTGAAATAATTTTCCACTGGAAATTTTAATATGGTAGCAATCCATCACTTAGAAACTTGAAAACCAATGCTGATGATGATGAAGTCATCTTTTTTTTTCCAGCAACTGGTCTAGTGCTTTATCGCTCTAAAAATCCATCTAAAATAATTTTTTATTCAAAAATCCTTCCAAAACAAAGTTATATTATTTTAATATACTTCATAAAATATTTTTCCAACCTCCTAGGCTTTAAATTCCAAATTTTGGTTTGAATCCAATTTTAGTTCATCTCATTTGTATATATATTATCCTTATACAAATTATATTTGGTTATATATAACCATTCAAACTTCTATAATCTCAATTGATTAAAATAATAACAACCAGCATATCAATATACTATAATATTTCAAAAATTGTTCCTTTTATACAAAATATTATTTTGGTCAAAATCATTCCATTTACACATTTTAAAACAATATCATGTCGAATTTCTCTGTTCAAGTATTTAGAAGCTCCTATCGATGTCGTGGCGTCCCACGATTCGACCAGAATTCATGAGCCACTTAATAGATAAGCTAAGACAATATAAAAGAACTTTTATATCAATTATCAAATACACACTCATATATATATATATATATATATATATATATATATGCACACGCACATACTCAGCTCATTCTAGGGTACTAGTGACCCTATCTCTAATGAGTAAACCCTATCAAAGCCCAGGTGTTCACTCAACCTAAACTCTGATACCAACTATAACGAACCACAAATCCGTACTCTTTGAGTTGACTAAATACACCACATGTCCTACCCAATTTTGCACAGAAATACGAATCATTATGGGTAAAGAAGAAAAAGATAGAAGAAGAACAGAAATAACAACATAGAATCTCACATCACCGCAGAATAATAATAATATATAATAGCTTTTAAATACATAATTATGTACCATATATACATACCATTATTAGAGCACAATACAAAACTCACAGCGAAAATAGACAGTAGATATCTGATGTTGAAGCCTCCTGCTCCGAGCGCCTCCAAGGGTATCTGTAAACACCTGAACTACTTAACGCCTGTACAAATTTGGGCACCTAAGAGTTTAGGGTAAAACATAACAAATAAACTCTAGGTCAGTCATGGAATGGCGTGGGTAAACTCTAATCACTAAATTTACTTTTAAAAATCATTTTTATAGAAAAGATAATCGTAAGACTGATCCACAGATAAACATGGATGGTTTTTACTTTATGATAACCCAAAACATTCTTTGCATCAAAACTATTCTGATATTATAATTGTGTCCATTCAAATAAATAACAATCTAGCTAAACGCTTGCATCTCACGCTCTACATGCATAGTATACAATCAAAATCATGGGAGCTTATTGGAGAATGGATTTCCAATTATGAAAAGGTATGCAACCACCTTCTGATAATGTATCTCTAGAGAGGAATACACTAGGTTCAACAAGAACATCTTGCAACCCAGCCTTCATTCCGCTTGAGTATACCAAATTTATTATCAGCAATGTTAGTGATCTGCAACTGTTACCGGAAGCATATAACTATGATAAAATAAGAAGGAAATGAATTTTCTCTATATCAGATGATAATACACCCTATTGGGTGCGACCCACATAGCCATGCTGTCTGCCCGATTTTTGTTATTTCCCAATTAATGAGGCTTGAAGCTACGATTACCATTTTGGCCATTTCATTCACTTTGAATGCCACATTTTCAGATCGATTTGCACAAATACATTCCAGGTGTTAAGCTAAAAGAAGTTACCTTCTATGCCACCCTACTTGGTGTATTTGTAAAAATCAATGTACATAATCATTGGGAATACACTGTCAAACATTCGTCCATACATGTCTGTTCTAGGTCTGAACGAAATCGAAGGCGCTATTTCCATTAATCCGTCTTAGGAAATTTCTACCTAGGATTAACAAAAAAGCCCTTGCACTTTACTCCATCTTCGATTATCTTCAAAATAAACTGATTCGCAACGCTTATGCCAATACGAAGTGGTTTTGGATAATAATTCCAACCGGTCTCTCCATAGTGACAATGATAACAATTAATTGGCCAAAATTCCGATAGTCGGTTATTTAACTATCGAAGAAACAAACATTCATCCAAATACCTTATTTCCAAAAGCAATCACTATTGATTTGCACTAAACAAGCACTAAGCCCTTTTTAATTAATGTTTCATCTAGTAAATTATTCCTAACATTCATCATCAAATCTCCTTACCGAGATATTTTTCAAACCCGCTTGGATTCTCACTATACTTGGAAAACATTTTCATATTTCACAAAATACTTTATTTTCTATACATTGAAAATATTATATTCCAAACCCATTTATAAAATATTGGTTTCAAACCAATAGGAATCCATTTCATTACTTCTCTTCAAATTTTATTAACCAATTTGGTTTCTAATTCCATATGCAATCGATAAATCAATTTTCAGTTGTCATTTTTTCTTAAAAAAATTCTAATTTTTTAAATTTTCGAAAAACTTCGTCAGCGTTTCCTTTGCGCGGCTCAATCGGTATGGCTACAACTAGCCTCTCTAGGTCCTTTCCATTTAAAAGTAAAATCAAAAATCTAAGTGGCTTGCCTAATAGACTCATAAAAATCTCATACTCAATTAAATATGAATCTTTTTTAGCATTCAATTCATTTTCTTCATCCACTCCATTACATACCCGTTTAACATATATTCAACCATTCCAATTTATTTCAAATCAATTCAACACTTTTAATCTAATCACTTTCCATTTGCTAATTAATTTTCCAATTAGCTCTTTTGCTTAGTCAACTTTTATTTTTTGAACAAACACATTTAAATATATTTTAATTCGCTTATACTCAAATTCCATGTTCGATTCAAGTTTTCATATTCAATTCCAATTTTAATTCACAAATCCAATTTACTTAACTGAAGTCAAATTCGATCCAAAACTCCATTTACTAATTGCTTTTCTAACTAGTTAACTTTATTCAATAATTAAAAATATGATTTTTGTTTCAAAAATCAATTCATTTACTCCACTTGAGTTCATATTTATTTTATAACTCAAGTCTAGATTTTACTAATGGAAATTTAAGTTTTATTTGCTTAAATTTTTTTATTTTATTAAATAAATCGTTATGGTTTATAAATGATTATACCGCAATGTTTGTGGAAATTGATTTTGGCATAACTCAAAATCTGAAAGATGAAATCCTGATTTTTTTTCTTTCATAAGAAAGTTATAATTCAATAGATTCGGATGATTCTTGTTTCAAAGAAATCCGACTTATATTGAGTTTTATATACTCAATTGTAGTTTGACATGTAAAACTACGAACTACAGTGCGCAGCGAGCTCGTTTTGATTAAATTTATACATTTAAACTTTGTTTATTAAATAAACTATAACAATATTGTAACGATTCGGAAAATCTGAACCAATTTAAAAAATTTATTTTAAATAATTTGGTGGAAAAATGTGGCAAAAATTAAAATTTTCATTTTTAAATAATATTAAAGCCAGTGAAAATAGTCAATTTCCAAATGATCTATGTTTTCGATGAAACCACTTTTGTTGGAACCGGAATGTCAAATTATTGCTAGATTTCAATTTTTAGAATTTTCCGAGTTAGTATGTGAGCGTGGCGAAAGAAAGTGTGTTTTGTTCAATTCAGTTAAATTTAATCGATTGAAAAATAGCCATTTTTCAAACAGTCTCAGAATTCGACGAAATTAGTTTTGTTAGGACCATATCGTCATAGCGAAGCAAAATATATTTTTTCTGGAATTTTTTGAGTCCGTATGTGGCCTCGGTGAATTTAATTGTACAACAAAATTAATTAAATTAAGGGTTTAAATATTAAAATAAATAATTCAGGCCACAGGCAGCCGTTTGGGCTGACGGGACCTAGCCCGTTGGATCCGGAATAGGGGCTATTTGGTGTGGTAGGCTTCAGTTGGGCTGAAATTGGGTTAGTTTGAAACTTATGGATTTAATTGCAAAAATAACATTAAAATGTTATAAAATGAATGGAAATTCATTCTCAAAACCCTATCCCTAATCAACAGCCGCCGCCGTTCATTGAAATCCATGGCCACCCTTCCTCGATCCTTCTTCCTCAATTTCTCTTCCATCTCTTCGAATTAGACCTCCTCACATACACCATATCGAAGAGAGTTTCCTCCTCTATAAATCCATACGACTTGATCGTCCCCTAGTCGCCCGAACCGAGAGCACCAACGCCCCAAAGGCATCAGTTTTCAACCGCCGCCGTGGTTGAGGGCCACCACCGAGCGGGCTCACCTCGCCAACGGACGTGCGCCTCCCCTTGCTCGTCGACGTCCCATCTCCTGATTGTGACCCGACTGCCTGTGGTGTTCGATAATCGCAGACCTGGTATTGAACCCAATACTGTATAATATCGGCCAAGGATTGAGGTAGAAGAAGAAGGAATATTCCCTTTTGATTCTCTTTCTTTTAAATTTTATTTACACAAATTAAACCATAACTCATTCGTTTGAACTCGGAATTTGACGATTTCAGGACCGTTGGGATCGTAATTAAACCATAACCCAATACTGTATAATAGCGTGACTTCGTGAGCCTCACACTCCGATATGAGTCAAAAAGGGGATATGGACCGTAGGGAGTGCACATGTTTCTTTCTAGCTAGGGGTAGTGTCAGTGCTTAAACTAGCTGACATTTTACTTATGTGGATGATGGATTGAGGTACCTCGAGTTTTATAGGTTGTTAGTGGCCATACTATAGGTTCAAAGGAACCGGGAAACGTGTGTTCAGGAATTGCTAATCCACTACCGTTAGGTGGGGACCGGCCCTACCGCATCCAAGGGTTGCCCATAGGTGTGATCCTGAGGCATTTGCTAGAGTGTCTCGAATCGGAGAGGACGATCCCTAGCCTCGATTTCATGACAGAAAACCAATTTCCAATATGACATTTTGGTCTTGATTGTAAACTTATATATGGCGACATAGTAGGATGGGGTACTATGCCATCTAGGATTGATATATTTATATTGAAGTATTTTAATACTGCTTAGACACTAATAATAATATTAAAATATTATTTTACACGTATTATGAATGTTTGATCATCATAAGGGAAAACTCTATCCTTTTGTTTGCGTTGCATTGTGTGATAGGACTTGAGTCTTATGATGGTTTCATTTTTCAAAAGTCATTTCGTTGTTTTTGTATAAACTTTATTAAATTATGCACTGGCAATCCAATGGAGTAAACCCGTTCCGCGTTAGCGGCGTGGTCCTATGATTCGCCATATAGATAGTTAGTATAGAAAGATTTCTCATACCAGTCCCATGACTGAATCGATGTTTGTTTCACTTTGCAAACTCAGGTGCCCTCTCTTTACACGGGCAGCCAAGTGACAGGTTCTTAAGTAGACATTTCTGGATTGAAGACTGCTTGGAAGGAGAAGACGAAGACTCTCTTTTATCATTATCTTTTACTTTAGAGCCTTTATTCTATCTTGTATTTTGGTGTACGTCACGAAGTTTAGACCTATTTCCTTTGAAACTTATTTCCTTTGATTCAGATTTTTGTTTTGCTAAGTTGTATCCTGTAAACTGTGTACTCTGTGGTTCTGTTGATGTGGTGTTTATGACTTATATCTTTTCCGCTGCAATAATTATGTGTTATGATATTATCTTAGATATGTTGTTGTTATAAATATGTTGTATTCCAAATGATTATCCTTACTTTCGGTCAATGGAAGTTTGGGGTCATCACATATATCCTATTTAAACCATTTTCCGTTAGGAATCCATTTGGTTTTTTACTTCAAATATATTCCTAAAATTCCTTTCTAATACTTAGAAAAAATATTTAATTTTTATACAAATCATGATTTGAATTATACTTAGGAAATATTTCGTGATTTCCTAGAATATTACCGGAGTTTGATTTATTTCCTCTTACCATTTCTAATATATTATACTCCCTTGTAATCTCAGCTAATCAGCCAAAATCATTTCATGTCCTCTTTAGTTAACTATTCAATATCTCTTCTTTTAATGCTTTCCAAAGCTATAAGCTTTATATTTATTTTACTTTTAAAAATCTTCCTCATTAAATAATTCCATTTTAAGAAAATATTTTATTATTATAAAACTTGTATATATTTATATATAAACATAGAATCTAATTTCATATTTTAAATACAGGAAGTGCTTAGCTTCTTAAAATATTCAAATTTAAATTATAGTTTTTACCAAATAAAATTCAAATACCATTTCTAAAAATAAATTGTTTTTATAAAATTTAACATAATCGAATTCCAATTATAAATCCCTTAGATTTATCTCAATTCAATTTATATTCTGAATCTTGGAATAAAATCTATCGTTCCATTTCCAAAACGATTGCCGCTTTCCCTTTAAATTTACACTTGAACTTACATTCCCAAATTATCCAATGATAATTATTCCACTTCATTTATAAACATCATTTATAAATTTAACTACTTGTTTTTATTATAAAGAAACAAGTTTATAATTCCTATCCCATTCAAAATTCATTTTCTATTTTGGAAAAATAATATTTCCTTTTTAAAATCCAAATTCTTTTCCCTTTCATTTCAATATATTTTTACGATATTAAATACCAATATTTTGGGCATGTGTTATTCAAGCATCTAAAACAAATAACAATCTATCCAGTTTATTCAACACATTACATATATATAAATATGTAAACATATAATAATAAATTTGAGGAATCCAGTTGGATCCCTACAACCTGTTTTTCTTGCATCCATGGATTTTAGACAACATAAATGATACCAACCCTGCTTCTAGGCAGAATATCACAGTATAGAAAGCCATCCGCTATTATGCGGGGAGCACGGGGTCTCATCCGCTAAAAATGTGCGAGAATATCCAACTATCAACCTTAAATATAAATGATATATATAATAACCACAATTGATAAATAAATTATCAATGCATCCAAACAGTCAACAAACAACATATATAAAAATTGTACCAAATAAAAATTCATTTATAATAAATTATAAACGAACTAGAGATAACAAGTTTACTCACTTTAATTTTTAATTGTCGGAATAACGATTTGTTTTCAACTAAATTAAACAGATGTTTAATTTAACAGAAAATTCCAGCTAGCTCCAAACCACTTCAATCTAGTTCTTGCACATAGATAACATTGACACGATTCCAACACATCACGTTTCGTCTGATTCTGACATTGTATAAAATAATAATATACATTATAAGTTTGATACAATTCAAATTATCATTAACTTGTTAATTAAAAATGGATTAATACCTAATTCCACTTAAAACTTCTTCTTCTTCTCCCAGTTTATTTCGAACCTTCCTGCTCCTAAAAATCCAAAACTGACGATGCTTTCACTATCCATCACAGCTTCCCCGACCATCATTGATGTTGCTAGACTTCGTCAATCCACTTACATAAACGACCTCCATCATCCTGCCACCACCCAATGTTAACTCAAACTCCATACAAAATCGCGATCAAACCATCTCAGCACAGGACGCGACACTTTCCATCATGAATCTCTACCAAACCCATCCTATATGTGCGCCACCTCACCATAACTGCAATGGCACCCATCTCATTAACTTCCTCTCTCTCAATCGACGCCAGCACCTAGATCTAATCACGTTGTTCACAAAATCGAGCCTCAGAGAACCAGATTACAACTAAAAATATGTAAACGGTTCTGAAGAGGATAACAAATCGAGAATCGATTGTTTTCATTGAGTACTTAATTTTATATCATATTCGAAGAATTCGAATGAAAGGGGGAATGACTTCGATTTTTCGACTGTAAATGAAGATAGAGAGGAAGTAGTGGCTTATTTAAATAGAAGGAAGAGTAGGTCTGCATTCGTACAATATGAGGTCTGCGCGGTTTAATTTCTAGGGTGGCTGGTTTATCAGAGTTTAGAGTGGCTATTGGAAAGTTTTAGGTGGCTGAAATGACGTTTACGTTATTTCGATTTGATTTATGTTTAATTTAAAAACCAAAATATCTTATGGTTTCGAACTCTTTTCAAGGTGTAGCGACCAACGTTTCTAAGGTTATACCGCTATTCTAAATACATTGGAACAGGTTCTGAAGCCTAATTCGATAAAAATTAAATTTGATTTAATTATTTCTAGGCGTTTTCTCATTGTATGATCAAACAATAAATCAAACCGCTACGAAATTTGAAATCTGGTAGTAATACACTATTATGGATTCGACAACACATGTTTCATCGAATTCCGAGACTATTTAAAAAAGGCTATTTTCACGTATTAAATTAAATCGCGAAAATATAATTTAAATTCAAAAAATCAACTCTTCGATAATAAATTATTATTATCATTTATATTCAGATAAAATTTATATTGATCATCTAAATCGTTTCGATTAAATTAACTTCGAATTCAATTATATATCATTTTTCGTATTACGATAATTCGATATATTCAAAATTAAATCATATTCCATTATTAAATCGATAAATTCGATACAAAAATCCATTTATATTATCAATTCAGCATTTAAAACAAATTTAAATGTTCAAAATTAATGGACTAAAAATTCGGGTCATTACATAATAAGTAAGGTTCCGCTGTGTGATTCTATTCTAATTATGTAGTATTCTTCTTCTTCTATTCTAACATTTCTTTCTTTTCCTCACCCTCTTTATTCTTTCTTACTAATGATTCATATTTTCGTGCAATTTTAGTTGGACATGAGTTGTAATTAGTCGACTAAAAGGGTACAAATTTGTAGTCCTTTACATTTAATATCAGAGCAGAAGGTTAAGTAATTACCTTGGCTCTGTGGAGTAACTCAATAGAGATGGAGTTAATAATTCCCTAGATTTAGTTTGAGTGGTATATGAATTCCAAATCGACGCGTTTAGCTGACATGGCCGATAGAGATTTCTAAACACCTGAACAAGGCAAATCAATATAATGCAGTTTTTAAGTGGGTAAATGAAACAATTTACCCAGAATTATATTTTGATATAAAGGAATAATTTTTTGAAATTATTGATATGATTGGTTGTTCTTATTATAATTGAATAAAACTATAATATTAAGATGGTTATCTGTAACCAAATAAATCTTTATAAGAATGGAACATACAAATGAGCTGAGTTAAGGTTGAATTCGGACCAGAATTGAGAATTTAAAATCCCGGATGTTTAGAAAATATTTTTTGAGATATTATAAGGTAATATAACTTTAATTTTAAGGAATCTTTGAATAAGAATTGTTTTAACTGGATTTTGAAAATGATAAAGCATCGAACTCACTTCAGTCACTGGAAAATAGTGTCGATGATGATTGCGACATCATCGATGTTCATTTTCGAGTTTCTAAGTGATGGATTGCTACCCTAGTAAAGTTTTCTAATGGAAAATTTGTTTGAGAAAAACAAGTTTTAAAAATAATTCAAATGTTTGAATTTCAAATGGTTATAAATATATGTGTATGATTATATGATTTTAAACTGATTTGAAATAAATGCCGAGAATATGATTTCTGGATTTAAAATTTAACTTGCGCAAGTTAAATGGATTAAATAGTAAAAGTAAATCAAATTATTAAAATTTAATTTAAGTTTAGTTAAATAAAATAGAAGGATTTTAAGGAATTCAAATTGCGCAGCTTATAAAACGAAAGTGAATAGATTGATTTAGAATCAATTTGGATGAATGTGAATGCTTGTGTATGGAATATAAATTGATATAAAAACATATATTAGAAATTATGGGTTTGTTCAAAATTAAAGAAATGGATGACTATTTAAACTTCATGTTATGAGACTTACATGTTCCAATTGAGTAAGTAGGGGTACTTAGAGCCATTAATTTGCTTGGTTTTGGTTGCGTTTGATTGCATAAATATGAAGCGAGTTCTCTTAATAACGCTTTTATAGGGCACGCCTGCACAAAAATACAAAATTTGGTATATGAATTTAGCATTTCAACCATGTAAGTCGATGTATACATATTTATCTCTCTTGTTATATTGTGAAAGTCCCTTCATACAGGGGATACTCTATCGAAATTTTTCAAAAATTTAAGGTATTAGAAAAAATTCAATTTTTTTATTAACAGAAATTAATTGGTATTTTGATTCAAACTAATTAGATCAGCTAGAACTAAAGGTTGAGAAAGTGAAACAGAAGATTTTAACTAAATGGATTTGTGAGAAATTAGGAAGTTTGTATCAATTTTCTTGCCTTGGTAATTTCGAAGACGGAATTCTTTTAAGGGGGAGGAATGTAATGAGTCATATTTTTAGCCATTAAGTCTGAACATTTAAAATTGGTTTTAAATGTTGATTTGGAAATTTAAATAACTCATATTCCATGATTTTGAGTATTAAATTAATTTGAATAATATAATAATAAATTTAATTTCGAAATACTTGAGAATAAATTGGATTTGAGGTATAATATGAATACGACGATTTATTAAGACCCCATTAGGTTCAGATTTAAATTATAACAAGGGATTTATTAATTAAATGAAGTTTGAATGCATAAATTTAATTAAAAACGAGCTCGTAATGTCATGGTAGTTCGTAATTTTGCATTTTGAACTTTGATTGAGTGTACAAGGTCCAATATAAGTCGAAATTCTTGAAACAAGAATTTTTCGGATCTATTGGATTATAATTTTCTAACGGAAAAGAAAAATCAAGATTTCATATTGTAGATTTAGAGTTATGTCAAAATCAAATTTTCAAAAAAATCGCGGTATAATCGTTATGAATTATAACGATTTATTATATAAAATAAAATGATTTTAAATAAATTGGATATCGATTTAACTCAGAATTTGAAAATTTTGGGTTTAAAATCTAAATTAGTTTATTTTGAAGTTATATAAAAATCTATGTGAATATATATGATAATAATAATTTATTATCAATAGAGTTGATTGTTTTGAAATCAGTTTATATTTTATCGATTTAATTTAACACTTGAGAATAGCCAATTTTCAAGAGACCTCAGATTCCAACAAAACCATTTTTATAAAATTCATAATGGCTAATTATTATAAAGTTCCAATTTAAGGTGTGCGCAATATCAACGTGTATCGATTTACATTGTGAAATTAAAATAGGAGTTTTACAGACGATCTCAAAATTCGATGAAACTGGTTCCATTGAGTCTGGAATATTAGATTATTATGGGAATTCAAGTTTCATCGCAGTCGAAGCTCATATGTTATCGTTTAAGCGTGAAATTTCAGACGTAAATTTTGCATAAATGTTAAAATCAATAAATAAAATTCCCTTAACCCTCGCCTAAAAATAATCATGTATTCCTTCGGAATTCACTCGTCAGTTCTTCGGGTCAACAAACGATAGCCACCACCAAACAATTCCTTTAAAAATTCATATAAATTCAAAAACAAAATGAAATCAAACGAAATTGGATTCATTGATCTTCTATTAGCGAGGGCTTCCTGTCTATACCCTCTGTACTTTGTGCGACGTCAATTGCTGAGTTCAAATTTTTGAATATACGACTAAGTGTTGATATATTCTCGAAATCCAAGCATCGTTTGAAGAATCAGATATTGGATTAGGGTTAGTTGAGGAGTTTAACATCTTGTGGCAAAAATTCATGGAGTTTCGTGAGAATCATTGTCGATGGTTCACTATGCAAGGTGCATGAGTAGGTGAATTCGCGAGTTGTAACGTCCCAGATTTTTAACCATTTAATATTGAACATTTAAATTTATTTTAAATGTTGAATTGAAATATAAACAAATTTTTAATATGGAATGTATCGATTTAATAATCGATATACATTTTAATTTCAAGTATATTAAATTATCGTAACTCGAAATGAGAATAACTGAATTTAATTTAACTTAGAATTTGTCGATTTAAATTTGTATCTTCTTGATACAATTAGATTTAATTTCATATATAACTCGTTCGGTTAGGTTCAGAATAGCAAATAACAGTGGAATATTGGTCGTTACGTTAAAATAAGCGGTTCAGATTTCGAGTTGAGGGACCAAGAGATATTTTGAGTATTATTTAAATAAAAAATAACCTTATAATCGTAATATAAAATCTGAGTCGGTCTATTTCTTCTCGCGCAGACCTATGGATTAACATCACACAGCTATATTTTCTTGAGCACAAATTATTGTCCCCCAACTTCACCATGAAGGAAGACAGAAAATTATTGGCTCGTACTCCTTGTTCCTTCGCGCGACTAAAAATTCAACTCAAAGCCTTTGTTTTACCATTTTATAAAACCACGAAATCAATTCCATTACTATTCCTTGTCCTTCTCTTTCTCCGGTTATAACCGAAATCAAACCACTGATTTAAAAAATAAGAAGAGGGATTCATAATCAAAAATCTCGATCAAATATTGTGAGACCACTGGAGCTGGAAGCCATGCCAGAGGCGCTCGCGATTTAGGGAAAAGATGGTGTATCGGCATGAGTTGTCCGAGTTTTGCTGAAAGGGAATTTGATTATGTGAGGTGCGATTTTAGGGGATGTGATGCTTTTAATTTGGAGTTCGGTTTGATTCTGATTTAGGGGAGTTCGACGATTAAAATGTCGATGACCTGTAGCAGTGAACAAGCCGAGGTCGCGAAGGTCAAAGGGGGGCTGCGAGTTGTAGATGGAGTGTGATGAGGGAGGATTTTGGGTATCAAGATGTTTCTATTTGGGTATGTCGTTGCAAATACCGGTTGCCTCTAAGTGCGTGAACTGTACTGGAGTTAGGAATTTTGAAGGGGGTTCATGGATGCAAGCATGACAATTGAAGGAGATGTTATCCATTCCGAAAGAGATCAATGCTAAAATGATGGGTTCTATATTCAAATTTGTTAAGGAGGTGGCGGGGATCCGATCTGAAATTGTTAATGAGTCGGATGAGGTTAAGAAGACAACTTTGTCTATGGCATGTAAGGAAGCATATTTGAATATGGTAGCTGAGTTATGGCAGCAGTAGCATTTTGGGTTCAGTCGATGGAGTTTGCGTAGTGTGAGAGCATGGTGATTAAGGTAAAATAAATTAATTAATTAATTTTAATTGACAAGTTAATGACTCTTGATAACATATTAAATTTATAAACGATATGTATATATTGTACGATGTCAGTTTTGAGCAATTTAAGGTAAAATGAATTGGTACGGACGTGGACTTCACAACGGGATTCGATTTGGATTTTTTAGAGGCAATCAGACTTGGCCAGAATTTAATTTAAATTGAATCATATTCGTTTAATTTAAATTGGGATATTCGGCAAATAAAAAAATCAAGGTGAGTAAATCTCATTTAGAGTTTTATATCTAAATTTATTTTTAATCGTTAAAAATAAATTGTTGGTTGTTTGGATGCATTGATATGATTGCAATGGTGATTATTATATTATTTATATTTAGGTTTGGTGGTTGTGACTATATATATATATATATATATATATATATATATATATATATATATATATATTCCCGCAGTACCATTAGCGGATGACCCTATCGCCCTACGATATATTGAGTGGACGACCTTTTATACCACGATATCCTGCTTTGAAGCAGGATGGGTATTATTTACGTTATCTAACATCTGTGGATGTAGGAAAAAAACAGGTTGGAGGGATCCAACTGGATTCCTCACAATTTTATTTTATTTTAGTTTCATATATTGTGTTATATGATATGTGACGAATTTTGATTATGTGTTGAATGTTTAAATAACACTGGCCCTAAGTATTGATATTTTAAAAATACCAACAAAGAATTTTTAGGTTTTTTTAAATGGGAAATATATTTTCTGGAATAGAATTTGAAGTATTAATAGGCTAGGAAAATATTAACTTGTTTTTAGTAATAAAGACAAGTAACTGAATTTATAAATGATGTTTGTAAATAAATAGAAAAATTATCATCGGATAATTTAGGAAGGTAAATTCAAGTTTGATTTAAAAAGAAATTTATTAATTGAAATTGTTTCAAGGAAAGGATTCGATGAAATTTATTCCAATGTTCGGAATGTAAAATGAATTAAAATAAATCCATATGGATTTATGATTAGAAGTCGACCATATCGAATTTATAAAATAATAAATTATTTCCAGATAAGATCTTGGGAATATATTAAATAGAACTAAAATTTAAATATGAAAATAGATTCCATGTTTACATATATATATATATATATAAGTTATAAAAATAAAATATTCCGAATGGGAATCGAGCTTCAAATAGATTATTAAAATGGAAGTTTTTCTTTATAAGGAAGTTAATTTATAAACAACATTTATAAATGTGATGAAGTAATTTTCATCAGATAATTTGAAAATGGATTTTTCAAAAGTGAATATGGCTTATAAAACCATATTTTTAATGGACTAGAAGTTGGGATTTTAATCGAATTTTTGTATTACAATCTTTTTTCTATCTCAAGATAAGAACCTTGTCGATCAAGGTTTGAGAGACAAAAAAAATATCCCAATTTGAACGACTTCACCATTATCAAGGGATGATATTAGTTTGTAATGGTGAAGGATGTTGAATTAGTTAATTATTTCCATAAAAGGAACTTATAATTGGAATTCGATGATATCGATATTTTATAAATAATCTAATTCCATGTGAATTGGACATGAATATAGAAATTTGAGTTTTGAATAAATTAATAACTGAGTTATGAATTTGGAATGAAATAATCGACGAATTTGAATAACCCAAATTGTTATGTTAGTTTTGGATAATGGGTTCAATTTATTTTAAAGTATTGAAAATGCAGTTGAAATTTATTTTATAAACAAAGTTAAGGTTTATATTTAAATTATAATTAAAACGAACTCGCCACGGTGCGGTAGTTCACAATTTGACGTTTCAAATTTAAATTGAGTATACATAACTCAATATAATGGAATTCGATGAAATAAGAATATTTCGGACCTATTGAATGATAATTTTCTAATGGAAGAGAAAAACCTAGATTTCGCCTTATAGATTTTTAGTTATGTCAAAATCAAATTTCCAGAAAAACAGCGTTATAATCGTTTATAAACCATAACAGTTTATTAAATTAAATAAAAGGATTTTGAGTGAATAAAACATAGATTTCCATTAGGAAAATCCAGACTTGAGTAAACATTCAAGTGGAGTAAGTGGATCAATTCTTGAAATAAAAATCAGATCACTGAATAAAGTTAAATAATCAGAGGAATAATTAGTTAACGGACTTTTGAAATGAATTTGACTTTGTATGAGTGAATGAGATTTGTGAATTCAAATTTGAAATCGAATATGAAACTCGAGTTAGAAATGGAATTTGACTTATGTATAAGTGAATTAAAATATATTTGAATATGATATGTTCAAATAAAAGTGCATTAGGCAAAAGAGCTAATTAAAGAAGTGGTTAGCGAATTTCGCTAAAAATGATTTGATTGGCTGAAATGGATTGGGAATAGCGAATAAATGTTAAAAAGGTATGAAATGAAGAGAATGGAGATTATATTTTGAGTGCCCAACAAAATGGCACATGTTTAAATTCCATATGAAATTTTATGAGCCTATTGGGCAAGCCACTTGGCTTTTTGATTTTCTTTTTGACTGGGAAGGGCCTAGAGAGGATATTTGTAGTTGTGCTGATTGAGCCGTATAAAGGAGCCGCTGGCGAAATTTTCCGAAAATTTAAGGAGTTCAAATGCATTTTTTAAAGAGAATTTTTGATAGTTATAAATCAATATATATAGAATATCGAAAGGGATTTGGGAAGTGATTTAATTGAAGAAATATTAGAAAGGGCCAGTGATTGTTTATTGGATGTTTGTTTTCCTTTGATAGTCAAATCACCGGATATCAAATATATTTTTGACCATCATTGTCAATACGGGGAGACTGGTTGGATTTATTATTCGAAAAACACTCCATATAGGCATAGGCGTTGCGAATTAGATATTCTAAAAATAATTGGGGACGTAGTAAAGTGCAAGGACTATTCTGTTAATCATAGGTATAAATTGCCAAAGACAGATTGATGAAATAGTGCCTTCGGTTTGTCCAGACCCAGGACAACGTGTATGAACGAATGTCTGACAGAGTATGCCTAACGGATAACATAAGACAATATTTTCAAGGTATTACGTTTGGAGGTGGAGGAATTCATTTCACTTAGCTTTTTATACCCGTAATATTTTTGGGAAGATCAACTAGTGATCGAAAAGGTTTGACGATGTGTCATTCAAAGTGAATGGTCGTCAAATGTTCTAAAAAGATAAACATAGCCGCGAGCCTCACAACCGGGAAATGACAAAAATCGGGCAGGCAACATGGCTAGTTGTGTCATTCCCAAGCAATGTGTATTATCACCGATATACGGAAAATTCATTTATTCTTCTTTTGCTTCTGTATCTTACGGATTATGGTTGGATGGCCAACAATCGTGGGTGATAATACATTCGGTCCACTCAAGCTAAATGAGTCACCGTTCATGTGTGGCCGGGTTGCAAGATGTTCTTGTTGAACCCCAGTGTATCCCCTCTAGAGTACACTAATCGGGAGGTGGTACCATACCTTATCGTAGTTGGAATCCAATCTCCAATAAGCGCCCTGCGGTTTTTGATTTTATACTATGTATGTAGAGCGTGGGATGCAAGCGTTCTACTAGACGGTTATTTATTTGATTAGACATTATTATAATATCATTGGGTTTTGATATCAAAAATGTTTTGGTTATCGTAAGGTAAAAACCATCTGTATTTATGTGTGGATCCAACATATGATTACCCTTTCTTTCAAAAGGTTTTTCAAAGTTAAACAAGTTGGTTGGAGTTTACTCACACCAGCCCCATGACTGACCCAGAGTTTATTTTGTCTGTTTTACTCTAAACTTTTGGGTGCTCAAATTTGTACGGGCAGTCAAGTGTTTCAGGCTTTTACAGATAAACTTGGAGGAGCTTGAAGCAGGAGACTTCACCATTAGTTATTTAGAGTTATTTCCGCTGTGGTGTATATGTGTTGTACTCTGATATGGTATGTATATACAATACAAATTTGTATTTCAAAGTTATGATATATGATATCATATTTTTTTCAGTTCCGCTGTGAGATTCTGATGTTTTTCTTTAGTTCTTCTTCTATCTTTTTTTCATTAACCCATAATGACTCGTAATTCTGTGTTATTTGAGTTGGACGTGTGTGGGGTTTAGCCAACTCAAGTAGTACGGATTTGCCGACGATCGACACTGGTGGTTCATGCGGTATGGAATGCTGATAGGGGGAGGTAGCTCGCGACGAGGAGAAGGATGGTGTTGGGTTCGCCAGGTTACATGGTTCGTAAAAGAAGATATGAGGGTTTATAGCGATCAAAAAAGGGGAGAGTAGCTTTAGCAGGAGTCGAGTTATTGCGAACGTAGAAGAAGGATTATGGACTTAATTATGGTAATTAGAGATTAAACGTAATTAGTGAATTAAAATAATTCTTAATTTAAATCAAATATTATAATACATATATTTTATTCATCTGTTAAAATATTTCGATGAAACAAGAAGTGTTGGGATCGTATGGACAATATCTACGCATACAAGCTGGTACGGAATGATTTGGAACTCATGAAAATTTTGTCTAATTTTAAACACTCATTTAAATTAGATAAAACAACGCAGAATCGTCAAATTGAAATGAAATGTTAGTTAACTCTCAAGCTTTATGAAATACTGGATGTGATTAAAATTCATAATAATTATAATTTATCGTTGCTGGTATAAATTGCATGTTTGGATGCCTTGGATGCTTAATGTTTGTTTGATGGTTGACGATATTTATATTCCTGTCGCCTTGAATGTATTGGATTAAAAATTCTATTTCATATGCATTTATATAATGATATTATAAGCTGTGATGCAGCGAAAACAGGTTGAAAGGTGATTGACAGCAAATGACCTAAAATCCATCTTTTTAAGACGTCGATTTGCCATCGGGCGAATTGTCGAAATTTAAGTTATAAAATTTATTTTTATAACTGAAATAAGATTTTGAACTCTATTTTTCTTTGTTTTATAAATAAATCAATATTTTATAAATTGGGTTTGTAAGATAATTATAAATGTTTTATATAGCAAATTTCTGTATTCTAAATAAATTTTATAAGCAGTGAAGTCAGAAATTAACCTAAGGGTTAATAATTTGAGATAATTGTTTTTAAGAAACAATTAAGTGTGAAGTTACTAAATTAGTTATATTATTATATAAATTAAGAGGAAGGATTAGTGGAAATCATTTAACAAATTAACTAGTGTTTTTAGGTTGACTAAGTCAACTATTTCAATTAAATTTGACTATTAGATTAATATAACGACTCGAACTTCCTCGGTTTCCGAAGAGAAGAGAATGAACGGATTGTCTTGAGAACATGACAAATCAGAACACAAATAGAAGAACATTTCATTGCTTATTACAACAATTTACATCAAAGTACAAGAATATACAGAGGATGAACAAATAATATACATTTGATAAATATCAGAGATTTACAAATTACAATGCAGCGGAAAATAATACAAAACACAACTGAAAGAGATACACGGATACATAGCTTTCTGAATATCATTCCAGTTGTAAACCAGGATCCTGTGAATATAAATCTGCAAAACCAAGACTGCTAGCTGCCCGTGTGGAAAATAGGGGAACCTAGAGTTTAGGTTAAAATAATAAACTCCAGGTCAGTCATGTGACTGGTGTGAGAACTAAAAAAGTTATTATTTTGATTTTAAAGTTAGGTATATCAAGGGACCACGCCATATAACACGGAAAGGGTTTCCTCCCAAGAATACCAGTGCATAAAACAAACAGCGCAATGCTAAATAAAGAACAATGAAGCTATTATAAGACTCAGGTCCCGTCACACAATGCAACGCAAGCCGGAGGATAGAGTTTTACCTTATAATAGCCAAATAATGCTTGATACATGAAATTACATCTTTCACTATTACTGTAAGTGAAGAAATCAACTTCAAATATAAATGTATCAATCATAGACGGCATAGTGCCCCCTCTCACTATGTCGCCATACTAGGCTCTATAATAAAAACTGAAACGTCACGTATTGGAAGTTGGATTTCCGTCTGTGAACCAAGGTAAGGGGTCGTCCTTACCGCTTCGAGACAATCTAGCCCATGTCTCAGGACCCAGACACAGGTGGGCCCTTGGATCGTCAGGGCCGGTCCACACGGAGTGGATTAAAATGCCTGAACAATATGTTTCCCTGCCCTATGGGGCGTAAGCCAGATGACTCAATATCAATCGGCTCCTTAGTAACCAATATATCTGAGGCGCCTCGCTATCCATCATCCACATAAGTAAAAGGTCTGGGCTTGCAAAACCCTGACACCACTCCTAGCTAGACGGAAACGCATGCCCTCCCTGAGGTCCTCTCCCGTTTTTGGTTCACACCGGGGTGTAAGGCTCGCGAATTAACACTACACACAAAGCTATGCTATATTAAAGCCATGCTTTGATCATCAACCACAAGACTCTGCTTTTCAACAGAAGCCTTGATCATTTGCATCTCAGCATGCCACACAGGCAATTCATGCCATGCGACTGATGTCTATCAATCACACAGAATGAAATCCGATGTCAGATACATATCCATTTACAAGTTCATTCTGGGTCTGAACGAGACCGGAGGCACCTTATTCCTCATCCTATATGTCCAATACAAGAGAGAGGTCCTCGCATATCCGGTCGATCTCCAAGTAGTCTGGACGATCACCACTTATTATCTCATCTTGGGTGTACAGCCCAATCAAGACATCAGTAATCATCCAAACGATATGAAGACCTCTGGTCTTCAACCACCGTCTTCATCGTCGATTTATCGTCGAATCAGTTATTCATAATGGAACCCAGCCTTTCCGAATAACTCGCGTATATAACAAACAAGTTCTATAAAAACACAACATACGCTTCATTCCAATTTTGAATATTCTTTTATTTAAATACTTATATCCTTTGGGATAGGTTCCCATTAATTTTATCAAAGATAATTTCTTTAAAATTTATTCTTTAATCTTCCTTTGGAGATCAATTCAAACCAAATTAAGGTTTATCCAAACTAGTCGGATTAGCGATCCTTACCGAAGTAATCATTTGTTTTATTTACCAATCCTAACCTATTCATCCTATGAAGCAAAACTGGGAATACTTCATATCTAACACCACAGTGTTATTGGTAAAATTAATTACCATTTCGCATTCAAATCAAATTAAAGATTTAACTACCGCTTGGAGCAAAACTGGTGATACTCTATTCTCGATCATTTCATGAGTTCGATAAATTTAATTATCCCATTCACATTCCAATCTAATTAAAGATTCATTAAAACTCTAATTCAGTTTTAATCTCCAAAAATCATTACTTAATGATTATTCAAAGTTAAGAAATTATTCTTATCTTTAACTGGGCTAAATAACTAATGTCATTTAAAACACAGCTCACGATAAACCCAAAATCATATTTCATTAACAATGCAATCTTCACGGAAAACAAATCAATATATATAATCGATATAAACTTCCATATCCAACCGATAATATAAATGGAATGACGGCAAAGCCTCTTAAATTCCATATATAGTAACAGTCTTCCTTCATAGAAGTTCACTTCGATTATTACCAAATCGAATTCCACTCCATTCCAATTTATTTTGTTAAATTGGAAAACTTTACTTTGGAAAATTCCATTAAATCTTAATTGAAAGATTTATAAATTCCAAATTACATTTCATTGTTAATCAGGTTAAAGAAAGAATGTCATTGAAAACACAATTCATAATAAACTCAATTCACATTCCATTTTTATTCCAGTTACTAAATATAACTGGAAAATCCAGTAATCTTAATTAAAAGATTTATTCTTTTCTCAATTAGGGGGTAAGAACAGTGTTAATAAAGACACCATTCATGACAAACCCAAAATCCCATTTGATATTAAATACAAGGCTCTGAATAGAAATTATATCGGCTTATATTCAATATCAAATTCTGAAACCAACCAATATCGTATTGGAAATAACGATATAAATATATCTTCCAAACTTCCATAACAATATCTGTATAATCACGAAAGCCAATATCAAAATATTCTGAAGATGATTTCGATTCCAATCCATTCCAATTGATATATTGGAAATTCTGGTTATTTTTAAAACCATTTCAAATCCAATTTATTTATTTAAAAATATTGGATTATAATTCTAGTTCATAACTAGTTCATTTCGATAAAAATATATTTTTATCTTTTCAAACATGGAATTTTTCACCCAAATTCTTTCCAAATAATTTATTATGATTTTACACAAATTACTGATATTTTTAGTAATTTTATAAAGGCCCGTACAGTCAATTTCCATAAACGGTCATCGAACTGCACTTACAGTGACCTTTACCAAATTTGATTTGGACATAATTCCAAACCCAACCATTAAATTTCAAATTACTAATATTCGTTGAAAAGCTATTTTTGATACGAACCCAACGGTTCCGGCTTTAGGAGAATCCGTTGGTCGGATCTCTCGTAATGTCAATTCGAAGTCAATGTTCGAAATTCGCAAACTGCCGCGGCGCGGCGCGTTCAATTCAGACAATTAAATATATGTAATATATATTATATATATTTCGTCGATTTCCATTTAAAACGTATTTTATAAATTGTTTTAAATTCGTTTTCAAAACGATTTCAACTTCGTTTTCAATTTTAAATCAAAATTGAATATTCCATATCATTAATATATAAATGATAATATTTTCAAAACATTAGATTTTGAAATCACGTCCTTGTCGATATTCATTATAAAAAATGAATAAAATCGATATAAATATCTTTCTCATCAAAATGGGGTTAATTTAATCAACACGGCTTCATATATTTAAAATTTTCATGTCCATCCCAAATCAGACATCAAAATTGTATTTTGATCCATTACTGAATATTATTTCAAAATATTAGTTATTTTAAAATATTCAATATTCGTCATTTTAAAATATTCGTTCTTTCCGAATTGGAATCAGACACAGTCAATTACATATAATTTTATTTATATGGATTTAATACACACATGTACACAACAAAAATCAAACACAATCAACCATCATCTAGAGTGCATTACACAGCTACATAAGCATTAAATATAAATAATTAACGCTTATAACAGTCTGTCAACCCATCGATTGACATACAACTAAATAATGGGATTGGTGTATGTCCAATATCATCCCAATACCCGTGTGGAGTTTTCAAACAACAAACACTGATTATTATTTGTGCAGTTGGACGATGTGTAAAATATATCGTCCCAATCAATATTAGTCAAATGTGTGTACATAAACAAATCGTCCCGATTTGTAAATGAATATTTATTGTCATTCATATATTCGTTAAAAATTATATTTTTAACTATAAAATATTTATTTCAACTCATGAATATTTTATACAGTTCATTTATACAATAAGAGTGATATTTTTATTGTTCTAACATTTTTAGAAAATTTCGACAGTATAACGGCGCAATACTAGAACGGGAATAAGGTCTTGCCTTATCCCTCGCCAAATAATGGCTCGTGCCATGTACAAACCAAATTCTAATCAATTCTTTCAACCAAACAACCAAATTCAAACAAATAATCCAATCAACCAAACAAACATGGTTTCAAACAAAGATGTCAGATGCTACTAAGCACCGTCTGCATCCTAGTATATATATTTAACTAGAAAATAAATTAGAGTGAGAAGTTCTCACCTTTGGGATCCACTGCTCCAGTTTTATTTTTGAATTTCTGAACCGTTTGGATTTGCCCGAAATTCCAACTCAATCCTCTTTCACACTGTTCATATTAAAAATCATATTTTTAATATGATGTTTATACATTAGAAATCATATTTTTAATCAACAATATTTATATTCTAAAAATCACATTCTTATATCGCTCATATATATATATATCACGTTTTTATCTAGCTATCATATATATAAGAATCGAATTTTTATTTCACTACAACATATATAAAAATCATATTTTTATATTCACTACTTCATTATAAAAATCAAATTTTTATATTTGCTACTCATATAGTCAAGATCCAATTTTAACATGCCATTCATATAAATAAAAATCCAATTTTTATTTGCCATTTTCATATTAAAAATCATAAATTTGTATAATTAAAAATCAAATCTTTTTAAAAATAAAAATCAAATCTTTTTTATTTCAAAAATCTAATCTTTTTAATTTCTAAAATCTAATATTTTTATATTAAAAAAATATAATCTTTTCACATTAAAAAAAATATAATCTTGTCACATTAAAAAAAATTCACATTAGCCAAAAGCCATATTTTTTTACAGTCGCTACATATACATAAAAATCATATTTTTAAATTCGGTACTTCACTACAAAAATCAAAATTTTACTTTTATAAAAGTTTTACATTTTAAAATGCTATATATATATATAATATTTTTATTCCAAAATTATATATATAAACCATATGAACAAAAACCATATTTTTAAATTGATGTTTACACTATAAAAATCGTATCTTTCCATTAACAAAAATCATAACTTTACTATGATAAAAATCATAAATTTACTGTAATAAAAAGCATAAAAACATAGCAACAAAACTCACTTTCTTTTTATTAGTAAGGATAGGATCTTCAATGAAGGAGGAGGGCGCAGCGGCTGAGGAGGAGGTGGCGCACTAGGTGGCGTGGGTCTGTGGTGCGTCGAAGAAGTGGTGGGCGGCTTGTAGTGGGGGCGCAGGTTGTTTTGGGTGCTTGGGGGCCTAGGGTTTCGAGGAACGATGGAGGGAGGAGGAGGAGTGTTTGACGTGGTGGTGGCGCATCTAGGGAGGGATGGCGGCTCTCCTGGTGGCACGCGACGGTGGATGGGGGGAGCGATGAAGTTTTTTTTATTCGATTTCTGAAATGAACGATAATGGGGGAGGAGAGGAAAGAGATATAAAAGGAGTTGACTAATTGTAATAATATATATATATATATATTTAATTTAATTTAAACCCAAAAGGCAACTTTTTCTTTCGAACTCCAAATCGAACCCACCGACTATCGCCCATAGCTAACTACCCTCATTCCGAACACAATGGCATATGTTTCGTAAGCCAATTCGACTGTTACAATCAGTTTTCATCAAAATTAAAATATAAATGAATATAACGTTCAAAATTGATTTTAACGTACATTTTAATATACCGGGGCCACATACGGACTCCAAAAATTCCAGAAAAATAAATCTAGCTATGTTTTGACGATACGATCCTGACAAAACTAATTTCAACGAATTTGGAGACAGTTTGAAAAACGGACATTTTCCAGTTTATTAAATTCAAACTGAATTGGCCAAACACGTTTAAATTTACCACGCTCGCATATTGATTCCAAAAATTATGAAAATTGGAAGGTAGCAATAATTTGACATTCCGGATTCAACAGAAGTGGTCTCGTCAAAAACGGAGGTCATTTGCAAAATCGCCATCTTTAAGGGCTATATTAATATTAAATTCCATAGCGACTATTCTGAATATTCAACTAGACATAATTTTTTATTCCCATTATGAAATCTGGATTTTTGACATTCGTTGGTAAGATATTTCCAAACAAATTCAAATATTTCTGGTTTTACTAAAATCCAGTTTATTTTGAATCCTGTACCTTCATTTGAAATTTGAAATTTGAAATCGAATTTTCAAACTACTGCGCCATTTCCAATTCCTTTTATAATTAAAATAAATATTTATACTCTAACTTAGATTTAAATAAATTTATATGTTCTAACTCTATTCAAAATAAATTTCTAGTCGTTATTATTTGAAATAAATCATTTTAAATATTCAAAATTCATTAAAATAGCCAAAATAAAAATTTTAAATTGGTTCTGATTTTCCGGGTTGTTACAATCTCCCCCACATAAAATATTTTCGTCCTCGAAAAGGAACGGAGCTGAAAGTTGTTTACTTAACGAACTCAACTTTCAGTTTGTCTTTCATTCTTCAACTTTTCAGTTTCTGAGAATTTTCAATTTTTTCAAAAATTTGGCTAACACCCTAAATATTCGAAAAATTTCACCATAACCTCCTTTATACGGGGAGATATTTAAAACCACAACTAGCCACGCAGGGCCCTCACCAATCTAAAAGAAAAAGAAAAACCCAAGCCACTAGCCAATCGGCTCATAAAAACATTCAAACCCCATAAATTAGTAAACATTACCTCTTTGTTGGGCATACAATTTTATTCCTCTTCTCCAGCCTCCTTGTTATGACCTGTTCAATATATATGCATGTACATGTATGCAATTTCAAACAATTTTCAAGTCAGTTCAATATTTGATTCAATTTGGCTTAATGGTTCAAATTTTTAATTTATCAAACCAATAATCAAACAACACAATCAACAATCAATTAGTTGATTATCGTTTCAAACACAACTTTTTTATATATAAAAATCCATTTTTGATGCCAAGTCACAACAATAGACCCTATCAAGTTTTGGTTCTCATACCAGTCAATTGGAAATATATAGATATCCCACCTTCGAAATTCGAATATAAATGCTAATTATGACGCGTCAATCATCAGAATTATGCCCGAGCAACTACAGTGTGATTCTATATCTATCCAGTATATTAAAACTTCGAATATATGTTTGCTAGGCGTATATGCAAAATCTTTATATACTCGATTGTCCAAATTCTATATAAAATAAATAATCGAATACGTAAAATAAGATTTAAATTTTCAAAACAAAATTTGTTTTTCCTTTTATTTTATAAATAACACTCTTTCAACTCATTCTAGGATACTACTGATCCCATGTCTAACGAGTCATTCTTATTGGACATTGCTAATCTAATCTCTGATGAATTCTTTCGTTTGGTTCTAATGTGTCTTGTTCTCGAGCTCTGTAAACCAAAGCTCTGATACCAAACTATAACGACCCTAACTTCCCCGGTTTCCGAAGAGAAGAGAAAGAACGGATTGTCTTGAGAACACGACAAATCAGAACACAAATAGAAGAACATTTCATTGCTTATTACAACCATTTACATCAGAGTACAAGAATATACAGAGGATGAACAAATAATATACATTTGATAAATATCAGAGATTTACAAATTACGATGCAGCGGAAAATAATACAAAACACAACTGAAAGAGATACATGGATACAGAGCTTTCCAAATATCATTCCAGCTGTAAACCAAGATCCTGTGAATATAAATATGCAAAACAGAGACTACTAGCTCCTCGTGTGGAAAATAGGGGAATCTAGCGTTTATGTTATAACAATAAACAACAAATCAATCATGTGACTGGTGTGAGAACTAAAACGGTTATTATTTTGATTTTAAAGTTAGGTATATAAAGGGACCACGCCGTATAACACGGAACGGGTTTCCTCCCAAGAATACCAGTGCATAAAACAAACAGCGCAAAGCTAAATAAAGAAAAATGAAGCTATTATAAGACTCAAGTCCCATCACACAATGCAACGCAAGCCGGAGGATAGAGTTTTACCTTATAATAGCCAAATAATGCTTGATACATGAAATTTCATCTTTTACTATTACTATTATTGAAGAAATAAACTTCAAATATAAATGTATCAATCATAGACGGCATAGTGCCCCATCCCACTATGTCGCCATACTAGGCTCTACAGTAAAAAACGAAATGTAACGTATTGGAAGTTGGATTTCCGTCTGTGAACCAAGGCAAGGATCGTCCTTACCGCTTTGAGACAATCTAGCCCATGTCTCAGGACCCAAACACAGGTGGGCCCTTGGATTGTCAGGGTCGGTCCACACGGAGTGAATTAAAATACCTGAACAATACGTTTCCCCACACTATGGGGCGTAAATGAGCCAGATGACTCAATATCCATCGGCTCCATAGTAACTGGTATATCCAAGGCGCCTCGCTATCCATCATCCACATAAGTAAAATGTCTGAGCTTACAAAACCCTGACACCACTCCTAGCTAGAAGGAAACGCATGCCCTCCCTGGGGTCCCCTCCCGTTTCTGGTTCACACCGGGGTGTGAGGCTAGCGAATTAACGCTATACACAAAGCTATGCTATATTAAAGACATGCTTTGATCATCAACCACAAGACTCTGCTTTGATCATCAACCACAAGACTCTGCTTTTCAACAGAAGCCTTGATCATTTGCATCTCAGCATGCCACACAGGCAGTTCACGCCATGCGATTGATGTCTATCAATCACACAGAATAAAATCCGATGTCAGACACACATCCATTTACAAGTTCGTTCTGGGTCTGAACGAAACCGGAGGCACCTTATTCCTCGTCCCATATGTCCAATGCATGAGAGAGGTTCTCGCATATCCGGTCGATCTCCAAGTACATCTAGACGATCACCACTTATTACCTCGTCTTGGGTGTACAGCCCAATCAAGACATCAGTAATCATCCAAACGATGTGAAGACCTTCGGTCTTCGACCATCGTCTTCATCGTCGACTTATCGTCGAATCAGTTATTCAAAATGGGTATAAACCCGGCCTTTCCAGATAACTCGCGTATATAATAAACAAGTGCTATAAAAACACAACATATGCCTCATTCCAATTCTGAATATTCTTTTATTTAAATATTCATATCCTTTGGGAAAGGTTCCAGATAATTTTATCGAAGATAAGTTCTTTAAAATCTATTTTTTAATCTTCCTTTGGATATCAATTCAAACCAAATTAAGGTTTATCCAAACTAGTCGGGATTAGCGATCCTTACCGAAGTAATCATGTGCTTTATTTCTCAATCCCAACCTATTCATCCCATGAAGCAAAACTAGTAATACTTCATATCTAACACCATGGTGTTATCAGTAAAATTAATTATCATTTCAAGTTCAAATCTAATTAAAGATTTAACTATCGCTTGGAGCAAAACTGGTGATACTCCATTCTCGACCATTTCATGAATTTAATAAATTTAATTATCCCATTCACATTCCAATCTAGTTAAAGATTCACTAAAACTCTAATTCAGTTTTAATCTCCAAAAATCATTACTTATTGATTATTCAAAGTTAAGAAATTATTCTTATCTTTAACTGGGTTAAAGAACTAATGTCATTTAAAACACAGCTCACGATAAACCTAAAATCATATTTCATTAACAATGGAATCTTCACGAAAAATAGATCAATATATATAATCGATATAAACTTCCATATCCAACCGATAATATAAATGGAATAACGGGAAAGCCTCTTAAATTCATGTATAGTAACAGTCTTCCTCCACAGAAGTTCACTTCAATTATTTCTAAATCGAATTCCATTCCAATTTATTTTGTTAAATTGGAAAACTTTACTTTGGAAAATTCCATTAAATCTTAATTAAAAGATTTATAAATTCCAAATTACATTTCACTATTAATCGGGTTAAAGAACGAATGTCATTAAAAACACAGTTCATAATAAACCCAGTTCACATTCCATTTTTATTCCAGTTACTAAATATAACTCGAAACTCCAATAATCTTAATTAAAAGATTTATTCTTTCCCAACTGGGTTAAAGAATAGTGTTAATAAAGACACCATTCACGACAAACCCAAAATCCCATTTGATATTAAATACAAGGCTCTGAATAGAAATTATATCGGCTTATATTCAATATCAAATTATGAAACCAACCAATATCGTATTGGAAATAACGATATAAATATATCTTCCAAATTTCCATAACAATATCCGTATAATCACGAAACCCAATATCGAAATATTCCGAAGATGATTTCGATTCAAATCCATTCCAATTCATATATTGGAAATTCTGGTTATTTTTAAAACCATTTCAAATCCAATTTATTTATTTAAAAATATTGGATTATAATTCTAGTTCATAACGAGTTCATTTCGATAAAAATATATTTTTATCTTTTCAAGTGTGGAATTTTTCACCCAAATTCTTTCCAAATCATTTATTATGATTTTACACAAATTATTGATATTTTTAATAATTTTATAAAGGCCCGTACAGTCGATTTCCATAAACGGTCATTGAACTGCACTTACAGCGACCTTTTCCAAATTTGATTTGTACATAATTCTAAATCTAACCGTTAGATTTCAAATTCCTTATATTCTTTGGAAAGCTCTTTTCGATACGAACCCAAGGTTCTGGTTTTAGGAGAATCCGATGGCCGGATCTCCCGTAGTGTTAATTCGAAGTCAATGGTCCAAATTTGCGAACTGCATCGGCGCGACGTGTTCTGTTCAGGCCATTATATATATATATATATATATATATATATATATATATATCGTTAATTTCCATTTAAAACATATTTTATAAATCGTTTTAAATTCGTTTTCAAAACAATTTCAACTTCATATTCAATTTTAAATCAAAATTGAATATTCTATATCATTATTATATAAACGATAATATTTCCAAAACATTAGATTTTGAAATCACTTTCTTTTCGATATTCATTATAAAAACGAATAAAATCGATATAAATATCTTTCACGTCAAAATGGCGTTAATTTAATCAACACGCTTTATATATTTAAATATTTTCATGCCCATCCCAAATCGTACATCAAAATCATATTTTGATCCATTACTGAATATTATTTCAAAATATTAGTTATTTTAAAATATTCATTATTCGTCATTTAAAAATATTCCGTAATTTAAAATATTCGTTCTTTCTGAATTGGAATCAGACGCAGTCAATTACCATATAATTTTATTTATATGGATTTCATACACACATGTACACAACAAAAATCAAACATAGTCGACCATCATCCAGAGTGCATTGCACAACTGCATAAACGTTAAATACAAATAATCAACACTTACAACAGTCTTTCAACCCATCGATAAACATACAACTAAATATTGGGATTAATGAATGTCCAATATCATCCCAATACCCGTGTGGGGTTTTGAAACAACAGACACTGATTATTATTTGTGCAGTTGGCGATGTGTAAAATATATCGTCTCAATCAATATCAGTCAAATGTGTGTACATAAACAAATCGTCCGATTTGTAAATGAATATTTATTGTCATTCATATATTCGTTAAAAATTATATTTTTAACTATAAAATATCTGTTTCAACTCATGAATATTTTATACAGTTCATTTATACAATAAAAGTGACATTTTTATTGTTCTAACATTTTTAGAAAATTTTTGCAGCATAACGGCACGATACTAGAACCGGAATAAGGTCTAGCCTTATCCCTCGCCTATTAATGGCTCGCGCCATGTACAAACCAAATTCTAATCAATTCATTCAACCAAATAACCAAATTCAAACAAATAATCCAATCAACCAAACAAACATGGTTTCAAACAAAGGTGTCGGGTGCTACTAAGCACTGTCTACATCCTAATATATATATTTAACTAGAAAATAAATTAGATGAGAAGTTCTCACCTTTGGGATCCACTCCTCCAGTTTTATTTATAAATTTCTAAACCGTTTGGATTTGCCCGAAATTCCAACTCAATCCTCTTTCATGCTGTTCATATTGAAAATCACATTTTTAATATGGTGTTTATACATTAAAAATCATATTTTTAATCAATGATATTTATATTTTAAAAATCACAATCTTATATCGCTCATATATATATATATATTGAAAATGTTATATATATATATATATCACATTTTTTCTAGCTATCATATATATAAAAATCGAATTTTTATTTCGCTACAACATATATAAAAATCATATTTCTATATTCGCTACTTCGTTATAAAAATCAAATTTTTATATTCGCTACTCATATAATCAAGATCCAATTTTTACATGCCATTCATATAAATAAAAATCTAATTTTTATTTGCCATTTTCATATTATAAATCATATCTTTGTATAATTAAAAATCAAATATTTTTAAAAATAAAAATCAAATCTTTTTAATTTCAAAAATCTAATCTTTTTAATTTCTAAAATCTAATCTTTTTATATTAAAAAAATATAATCTTTTCACATTAAAAAAAATCTTTTCACATTAGCTAAAAACCATATTTTTTTATAGTTGCTACATATACATAAAAATCATATTTTTAAATTCACTACTTAATTATAAAAATCAAATTTTTATAATGCTTTTTTACTTCTATAAAAATTTTACATTTTTAAAATTCTATATATATATATATATATATAAATTATATTTTTATTCCAAAATTATATATAAAAAACATATGAACAAAATCATATTTTTAAATGATGTTTATACTATAAAAATCGTGTCTTTCCATTAACAAAAATCATAACTTTACTATGATAAAAATCATAAATTTACTATAATAAAAAGCATAAAAAAATAGCAACAAAACTCACTTTATTTTTATTAGTAAGGATTGGATCTTCAACGAAGGAGGAGGGCGCAGCGGCTGAGGAGGAGGTGGCGCACTGGGTGGCACGGATCTGCGGTGCGTCGGAGGAGTGGTGGGCGGCTTGCTGTGGTGGCGGCGGCAGGTTGTTTTGGGCATTTGTGGGCTTAGGGTTTTGAGGAACGACGGAGGGAGGAGGAGGGGTGTCTGACGTGGTGGTGGCGCATCTAGGGAAGGGCGGCGGCTCTCCTGGTGGCGCGCGCGACGGTGTATGGGGGGAGCGATGAAGTTTTTTTATTTGATTTTTGAAATGAATGATAACAGGGGGAGGAGAGGAAAGAGAAATAAAAAGAGCTGACTAATTATAATAATATATATATTTAATTTATTTTAAATCCAAAAAGCAAATTTTCTTTCGAACTCCAAATCGAACCCACCGACTATCGCCCATAGCTAACTATCCCCATTCCGAACACAATGTCATATGTTCCTTAAGGCAATTCGACTGTTACGGTCAGTTTTCATCAAAACTAAAATATAAATGAATATAACGTTCAAAATTGATTTTAACGTACATTTTAATATACTAGGGCCACATACTAACTCCAAAAATTCCAGAAACATAAATCTAGGTACGTTTTGACGATACGGTCCTAACAAAACTAATTTTGTCAAATTTGGAGGCTGTTTGAAAAACGGACATTTTCCAGTTGATTAAATTCAAACTGAATTGACCAACCACGTTTAAATTTACCATGCTCACAAATTAATTCTAAAAATTACGAAAATTGGAATGTAGCAATAATTTGACATTCCGGATTCAACAGAAGTGGTCTCGTCGAAAATGGAGGTCGTTTGCAAAATCGCCATCTTTAAAGGCTATATTTATATTAAATTCCGTAGCGACTATTCTGAATATTCAACTGGACATAACTTTTTATTCCCATTAGGAAATCTGGATTTTTCACATACGTTGGAAAGATATTTTCAAATAATTTCAAATATTTCTAGTTTTACTAAAATCCGGTTTATTTTGAATCATGTACTTCATTTGAAATTTGAAATTGAATTTTCAAACTACCGCGCCATTTCCAATTCCTTTTGTAATTAAAATAAATATTTATACTCTAACTTCGATTTAAATAAATTTATACATACTAATTCTATTCAAAATAAATTCTAGTCATTATTATTTAAAATAAATCATTTTAAATATTCAAAATTTATTAAAATAGCCAAAATAAAAATTTTAAATTGGTTCTGATTTTTCGGGTTGTTATAATTAATTTGTTTTCAATTAATCTAATAAAAATAGTTTTCGCCAACATCTATTAAACTTAACGAATTTTCATAAAAGTTAATTTATCTTCTAATTACTATGTTTAAAGGTAATCATTGAGTTATTGTTGTTAATAAAGTTAATTGTTATTCTAATAACGTTTTCTAAAAGAATTAGCTATTTATTTTTAGTTAATAAAGAAGTTAACCATTTTTACTGTAGTTAATGGTGAAATTAATTATTATTGTAATTAATAATAATTAAAGTGATTACTTTTTAAATGAAATTCATTTAAGAAAGTAATTGAGTTTGTAATGTGATTTAGTTAAATTTTGAGAGGAGTTTATGAAGAGATTTTGTAATAAAATCTAAGTTATAAAACAAATTGTTTAAAGAAGTCTAAAGTTAAAGGGTTATGCTTTAGTAAGTATTTACTTGATCAACGAATTAAGTAACAATAATTATATTTGAAAAGGGATTTTCAAAAAATAGAAATGATTTATAAAACCATATTTTAAATGGATTATTAAATGATATTTTGTGATATCACGACTAATATCAGTTTTGAGTTATAAGCTTTTATATATCTTAAGATAAGAACATTGTCGATCAAGGTTTGAGTAATAAATAAAATACCACAACTTGAACGACTTCAGAATTATCTGAGGATGATATTAGTTTGTAACGGTAAAGATGTTGGAAATAATTTATTATTTCCATAAGAAAAATAATATTGCAACTTTGTTTGCAAGGTTTAAGAAATACAATAAAACTATTGGGTTTTCCATCAACAATGCATTACTTGACATGGTTGGCTCAGATATGAAGTGTAATTATACTTATACCGTTGGCTAAGCATAAAGCACAATTTCTAAGTAATGAAAATAGTATGTTTTTTAACAGTGTAGTCCAATGGGTATTGGTTCGATGAGCCATCGTTAATGGCGTCAAAGAACTCCCTCTTTGATTCTTCAAACTATCTCCTCTTTTGATCTTTCTACTCCAAATCAACCTCCAATTTCTCTTCGCTCTAACTCTACTTTACTTACGCCTACTTGGTAGCTTTGCCAAATCAAGGAATACTTATCGTCGGATCTAAATCCGTTTTTGCTTCAATATACCATACTTTCTCCATTCCCCTCCTCAATTGATGCACGTCCCTTTCTCGCAATGATTTTCCTTGCCAATGTGTAGGGTCGTGGCCTAGCTCGCCTTTTATTGAACTTCCTGTTGTATTCGCTCCGCAGATCTGCTCCTACTTATTGAGGGCTATTCCACCTCCTGTACTGTTCAGCATCAGGTTAATAGAGAGTGCGGTCCTTCATTGCTAGGTAGTTTTATGTCTGATGTTTGACTGGATGTGCCAGGAGGAGTTGTATGGCCATTACACTAATATAAGGAATTAGAAATGCACAATAGTTTTGGCTTGAAATGGATTAGTAGTGTATGTAGGCTTGCAACTGATTTTCCATGTTTCAGCTTAATTTAAACCGTTCCTTAATTAGATTATTAATTTAAAAATTAAATGTTATTTGTTGTTATTTCGTTCGTACTTCCCAAATCCTTTTTCTCAAACCCTCGGGCCGCTTAACCGTTCCCATCCTTCGCCTTCCCCATCCACTCTATACCATGATTTGAAAAAGAGGAAACTAACCTGAGGTACAAACTTATATTTCAGTCAACTCGAGCTTCATTTGGTTCTAGGCCAAGCTCCTTTCACTTACCTAGGTAACTTTATCCTTTTCAACCTTCTTCTATTTCAGTGAGCAAGGTTCACGGATCGGATTTGAAAAGTGCATTAATGATTTACAATTGATTTGATCTTCATTTTCTAGTGACTTTCGATTCATTTCAAGGGTTTGAATTATAGTTGGTTGTCGCATACCATATAGTAACTTGTAATATCCGGCGAAAGAATTATTGCTGCAAAATTTTGGAGGTGTATGGATCCCTGATTTGCTATAAATCTCAGATTCCTATTAATTTATTTTTGTTAGGAATTTTAGCTTCTAAGTTTAAATAGAGGATCTGTATTGTAGTTGTTGAAGCAACATCTTTCTACGGATAGAACAAAATTCAAACTTTTTTGGGGCTTAATCCTTAAATTTATTTTACTTTTGAACTTCCATATATTGGATGGTATCTCATTAAGATGAAGTATAAAATTTCATATCACACGTTACATATTCTTTATTCACAATATTACCATAGTCGATTTGCAAAAAACTACACCATCATCATCAAATCATGCAATGAACTTTATGCAATAAAAGAAAAACCTCAAAACTCTAGTGATATGCATCACATTATGCTTATATAGGTCCATTTTAATTTCTATTATGTTTTTTAATTTAATGGTTACGTGACTGATCATGTCTTCTTTAATTATTGTCTACATTCTGGTATTTTCAGTACTAATTTAAGCTACAGGTGTATGAGATATTAGTATGATTGTTTTTCAATTTCACATAATAATTTGCATGATTTTACTCATGTTATACATTTATTTCAAAATATTGAGTTTGTTTCTTAATTACTTAAGTATGTGCTGGCGGTAGTGACAAGGAGTGAATCGAACAATTAACTTAATATATGAGACTCCTTGTGCATTTCCATTTGGATTTGCGTATTTTTCTGTGTTATTTGTGATATTTTTTTTACTTAACTTTGAGATTATGTAGTAGTTGGGTATGTCTATGAACACCAGTAGTGGTTTAAAATGGATGGCTAGTACAGTAATACAAATATTTATCTGTGATATCTGGCCATTCATCATTCAGTATAATTTAAACTGATGTATGCATGTTCAGCAAATTGAGTTTTCTTAACTAAGCATGGAAGCATGTTCTCCATTTTTCTGCTCATAAAGTACAATTTCCTGATGGTGGTTATGGGATTTCAGGAGTGACTTGCCATATAACCTAGCTCACTACATTAATAAAGGTATGACTTCATGACTTTCTACATATTCTGGTAATCATTACTACTAATAAAAGCAATTGTTCCCACCATATGACGCTCGCATCACTTTAGGCTATAAATTCATCTATTTGTATAAAATAAATGATATGTAATTTGATAAGATGGTGCTAAATTTGCATGCCTCTTAAAATCAGTGCATGTGAATTCATTTTAAATTTAAATAGTATAATTAGTTCATAGGAAGTAGGAACAAAGAGAAGAAGAAGCTATGCTTTCACCAACGATGCAAAACTGATTACCTTTATTTTTGTAAAAGAGTCATTGGAAGAACACCTATGAATTAGATAATATCCTGTAAGCATTTAAAATAACAGCTGAATAAACATGCTAACTGTTTGTGGTGCAAAGTATCATGAATAAAGACGTTTACTATATAGTAGTATTGCAGCTGAGTGCCAAATGACACTGAACTTGAAATTGGACAATCTTGACCTAGATTTAGAACTTGTTGCTGCACTGTTTTTCCAACTTATTTCATCTTTTCTTCGCTTGTCATCACCTTTTCCTATAACTTTTTCAATTCTACTTCATCTTGTTCAAGTAGCATAATTTTAAGGTACGTGTGATGGTGTATTTTACAATATATGTGTTTGACATGTTGTTAAGATGCTATTGTTGAATAAAGATAAAGCCTACTGTAGTAATTATCTCTAATATGCTATGTGTTTGACATGGTGTATTTTATATGTGTGTGCTAGATGTTTCAGTTGCGATCATTAAAGTTAACCACCGATGATAATTAAGCTACCCAAGATCTTCAATTATGAGATGGTATTTGAGAACTCTTATTTGGTTTGGCATTAATCCCTTTAGATTTCCCACTAATGTCTTGTTTAAATGGTACATTGTGTCCTTAACCTGCATTACTAAACTTGCATTAGTGCTTTGTTTGAAAAATGGTGTGGATTTACATAAGTTTATTTATTAGTTTCGGTGTCACTTATATTTAAACTATAACCATGCCCTACAAGAATTATACTTTTAACTAATATAAAATGAGTACAACCATAACCTATTGAGATGAAGTCATGGATCCACTGAATGAAATAAGAGAATTATCCTTTCATAAATTTTCCACTTTTTTGTTTTAATAGATCACATATGTTGTTTCAGTATCATAATGGAATTGATTCTTTAGGGAAATTCTTGTTGGATTCTTCACTTTAAGTGTATATATGGTCTACAGAGATAGACAACGAATTAATATATGGCAGAATCATCAAAGTGACATAACTTGATTTCTATTCTTAAATTAATGTCGCTGTTTGTGGTAATTTTACAAAACATCACTAGTTTGTTAGCTCTACATATATTTGTTTTCCAGAGGAGCTAAAAATAATACAAATCTGCACATGCCTATTGACAATGCTTCAATCCTCGGTAGTTTATAATTATCAGCATGCTTTGCTTCTCCTAAAGTGGGAAAGTAGGGTCTGATAGTGCATTTTTAAATGCCTTTCTTGGCCCAGCAAGTACTCACTATAATGCATCTTTGTTGCAGTTGATTTATGTTCACTGTAATCTTTTGATCTATTTGGAAATATAAAATATTAATTAGTTAATTTCAAAACACTCAAATTTTGTTGATGTCAATTAAAATTTTGGATCTTTGTATCCATACCAAATGAGTCAATTTCAATTTTTCTATCATGTACAGAAGGTTAGATTGATTTGAAATGTTAATTAATTGGTCTTGAATCATTGATGTATCTTTCTTACAGGACTTGTTGGAAGAAGCTTGCATCCTTATGGCAAGGAAGAACTAGGATTCTACTAATATTAAAGTCATGTGGCGCTTACGTTTTTCTAATGAAAACGAAGGCAATACAGAAGCATTGAAAATATTGGATAAAGATAGTGGATAAAAATACCAAAGTTAAGCAAAATAAACAGTGTAACAACCCGGAATTTTGGGGCTAATTTAAAATTTTTATTTTAGAAATTTTAATGGATTTTTAATATTTAAAAATAATTTATTTTAAATAATAATGACTAAAAATATATTTTAATTGAAGTTAAAACGAATATATTTATTTTAATTATAATAGGAGTTTAAAACAATGCTGTAGTTTGAAATTTTGAATTTGAACTTTGACTGAATGTACAGGATTCATTTTAAATTGGATTTCAGTAAAACAAGAAATATTTGAATCTGTTTAATCATATCTTTCTAAAGAATCTGAAAAATTGAAATTTCACTTTATAGATCAAAAGTTATGTCCAGTTTAAATTTAAAAAAAGTCGCTGCAGAATTTAAATATATTTTAATATAAAATATGGCCCTTAAAAATAGCCATTTTGCAAACGACCTCTGTTTCCGACGAAACCACTTTTGTTGGAACCAGAATGTCAAATTACTGTTAAGTTTAATTTTCCAGAATTTTTCGAATTAATATGTGAGTGTGGCAAAAGAAAACATGTTTTGTCAGTTTCAGTCAAATCAGATCGACTTGAAAATGGCCATTTTTCAAATGGTCTAAGAATTTGACGAATTTAGTCTTGTTAGAACCATATCGTCAAAACATAACTAGAAATAATTTTTCTGTAATTTTTAGAATAAGTATGTGGCACCGATAAATTAAAATGTACGATCAAATTAAATAAGTAAATGATTTATATTCTAATTTAAAGAAAAACATATCGTAACAGCCGAATTGGGTTACGAAACATGTTCCATTGTGTCCGGGATGAGGGTTATTAGCTAGGGGCGACACTCGTTGGGTTTGATTTGGGGTTCAGGACGATGTACGAGTTCTATTGAAATTAAAATGAAATAAATAAATAAATAAAATAGAAAATACTAGTATATATACGGTACATATACCGTAACCCTAATTTCTATTCTCTCAGCCGCCACTGTACATTTCAATGGTTGGTTTCATCCCAACTTCGATCCTCAAATCATCCTATCTTAATTCGAATTAACCAAAATTGGTAAGAGCAATATGGAAGAGCTTGATCCGATACACAAGATGAACGGCTATGATCTTCGTGGGTGCTCGCAGGCGGCCTGGGTGGTGCCTCGAAGGTGGCGCTTTTGGTCTCGGAATTGGAGTAGATGGGCCCACCGAGTGGGGCGGGAGGATGGGTGGAGGACGGAGGCAATGGCGGCTACCCAATGGCGGTTCTGGATCGATGGTCAGGTGGTCCCCTTGAGCGAGCGATGGCGGTTTCAGGAACGATGCGAGATGGGTTTTCTTGGTCCGAGAAGAGCGACGTAGAAGGAGGAGTAATTAACAGAAGAAAAGACAAGGATTTAAGTAAAAGTTTTTATTTAAATTAATTTAGTTAATTATCTATTTTATTGTTTAAGTTCAAAATGGCATAACTTATCCAATCTTGATCAGAATTGAATGATTTAAATTGCATTGGACTCGTGCCGAAGAATACTCCGCGATGACGCTGACCAGAACCGAAACGGAGAAGATCAGAATTCAGAGGAAATTCAGATCTGAATTGTACAGAAATGAAAATCAGAATTCAAAACCCATCGGTGAGATTTCTATTATAAAATTATAAATTAATTGTTCATTTCATTTTGAAATTATATTTATTCTATCTAAAATTCATGATTGGTGATGTATTGATCTATTGGAATGATGATTGTTTATGATTGTGTTAAACCAAATCACCATGTCATGTCGAGTTATTACACTTGTTAATTCAAGAATTAACAATTGTGTTAATTAGATTTGTTGATTCAAAAAGATTAATCAATGGTGTTGATTTGAAAGATAGTTAAAACAAATATATCATATTTGTTAAAATGAAATAATTGAAATAAAATAACATTTCCTTCTAAATGTTACATTGAAATAAAATAGCATTTCCTTATAAATGTTGCCTTGAAATAAAATAACATTTTTTTGTCACTTTAGAAAAATGAATTAGAAAACATTCATTTCGCCACTTTGAAAGAATGAAGTAAAAATGGACCTTTTGGTCACTTTAAAAGAATGAAAATAAAGATGTACATTTTTGTTACATTAGAAGAATTGGAATAAAATATATATTTTGGTTATTTAAAAGGATTACACCAAAATAATCATTTTGGGTCAATAACAAGGGTTACACCAAAATATACATCTTTTGACATTGAAAGGGATTACACAAAAGATATAAAGGTTGATTTTTTTATTGTCGATTTGTTACAATAAAATATAAGAAATAAAGTTAATATTTTTATTATCGATTAGTTTCAATAAAAAGGATTAGAGATAAAAGTTAATATCTTTATTGTCGATTAGTTACAATAAAAAGATCATATGTTAAAAATATGATATTAGCGATGGCTTGAAATATATGTCCATGATGTTGAAATGTGTGATGTGTCAAATATAATATTAGTATATTCAAACTGAATGTTACACCTCCATTTACAAGTTATCCGACTTATTTATGTGATTGGGACGATAATTTTTACACATTGCCCAAGTGCACAAATAATTTATTATTTGTTTGTTGGATAAAACCCCACACGGGTATTGGGATGATATTTGACAGACACTAATCCCAATATTTAGTTGTAGAATCCACTCTAGTTGTTATTTGGATGTTTGATAATTATTTATCATGATTGTTGATTTCATACAATATATGGTTGTTGTTTGGGTCACATTCCAATAAAGAATATCCTATAGAAAGAATATTTTAGAAAATATCCTAGAGAAAGAATATTTTAGAAAATATCTTAAAGAAAGAATATATTTTTGAAATATATTTTTATTGAAATGAACTAGTTATTAACTAGAATCAATCATTAAATTTAGATTTAATGAAGTTTCCCAATTTGCTAATATTTAATTGAGAATGAATTAAATAAATTGGATTTTGGGTTTGTCGTGAATAATGTCTTAAATAACACTGTTTTTAAACCCCGTACGAAAAGAATAATCTTTTAATTTAGATTATTAAAGTTTCAGTTATACTTAGTAATTGGAATAAGATGAAACGTGAGTTGGGTTTATTGTGAACTGTGTTTTTAAGTGACATGTGTTCTTTAACCCAACTGACAGTGAAATTATGATTTGGAATTTATAAATCTTTTATTAAGATTTAAATGGGAATTTACCAAAGGTAAAGTTTTCCAATTTAATATATTAAAGTGGAGTTGAATGGAATTCGAATTAATAATAACCAAGATAAGCTTCTGTAAAAGAAGACCGATACTACATATGGAATTTAAGAAGCTTTGGCGTTATTCCATTTATATTATTGGTCGGATACCGAAATTTATAACGATTATATATTGATTTGATTTCAGTGAAGATTCCATATTTCATGGAAGATGATTTTGGGTTTAGCATGAACTATGTTTTAAATGACATTAGTTCTTTAACCCAGTTAAAGATAAGATTAATTTCTCAAATTTAAAAAAAAAATCTTTGAATAATGATTTTTGATATTTAAAACCCAAATTGGAGTTTAATAAATCTTTGAAAGAAGGATTTAAGAATAAATTTGAAGAATTTATCTTTGATAAGATAATGTGCATATTTTATTTAAAAGAATATTCTGAATTGGAATGATGTGTTGGATGTGTTTTTATAGCGCTTGATTATTAATTATAAAAATACGCGAGTTATTCGGAAAGACTGGGTTTAACCCAATCTGAATAATCACTGCGACGATGAAGAGTCGAAGATGAAGACGCTGGTTGAAGACCGACGATATTCACATAGAATGGATGTGTTGCTACTGATGCCCATGATGGGAGTAGCTACCTTGAAGGGGCTTCAGTGGTAGCCGTCTGGACTATTGTTGATTGTCTGGATATGCGAGGACCTCTCAGGTATCTCCGGTTTCGTTCGGACCCAGAACAGACTTGTAAATGGATGCATGTCCAACATTGGATTTCGTTCCATGTGAATTAAATTGTTTTTTTATTAATGTATATTTGATTGGTGGTGGGGAATTTATTCTCTGCTTAACACCCTGGTATATATTAATAGTGATTGATCGCATGGCGTAAATTGTCAATGTGGCACGCCAAGATGCAAATGATCAAGGATTTTGCTGAAAAGCAAGGCCTTGTGGGATGATTAGAGTATAGCCTATTACGGCATAGCTTTGTGTATAGCATGACTTCACGAGCCTCACACCCCGGTACGAGTCAAAAACGGGATTAGGACTGCAGGGAGTGCACACGTTTCTTTCTAGCTAGGAGTAGTGTCAGTGCTTAAATTGGCTGGCATTTTTCTTATGTGGATGATGGATTTTGAGGCGCTTCGGATTTACAGGCCGTTAGTGGTCATATGGAGGTCCAAAAGGACCGGGAAGCGTGTGTTCAGGCGTAACCAATCCACTGCCATTAGGCGGGGACCGGCCCTGAAGATCCAAGGGTTCACTACGGGGGATCCTGAGGCATTTGCTAGAGTGTCTCGAATCGGAGAGGACGATCCCTAGCCTCGACTCATGATGGAAATCCAACTTCCAATACGACCTTGCGGTTTTGAATGTAGAACTAGTATGGCGACATGATATATGGTACCCATGCCGTCTACGATTGATACATTATGATTGAAATGTTTTTATTAAAACATATACACACTAACATTAAATCCGTTTTATCGTATCAAGCATCTTTTGACCATTATAAGGTAAAACCCTATCCTCCATTTTGCGTTGCATTGTGTTATGGGACTTGGGTCTTATAATGGTTTCATTTTTCTAAAAAGCATTGCGTTGTTTAACGTTTTACTTTATTTTATGCATTGGCAATCCAATGGAGTAAACCCTTTCCGCTTAGCGGCGTGGTCCTGTGATTAGCCTTATTATTAGATAAGTTAAGTTAAGATTTCTCATACCAGTCCCATGACTGACATATAGTTTGTTTCATTGGCAAACTCGGGTGCCCATATTTTCCACACGGGCAGTCGAGTAGCTTTTTGCAGATATATTTACAGGATCCTGACTTACAGCTGAAGCGGTATTCGGAAAGCTCTGTATCCGTGTATTCCTTTCGGTTGTATATTTGTATTATTTTTCCATTGCTATTTAAATGCAATTTAAATCTCTGATATTACTGTATTTCTATTGTGTAATAAGTATTCATACTCTGTTATACTCTTGTACTCTGATGTAATTATTGTAATTAGCAATAAAATGTTCTTCAGTTTGTGCTCTGATGTGTATTGTTCTCAAGGCAATCCAGGCTTTCCTTTACTGGGAAGTTCGGGTCGTCACATGTGGTATCAGAGCCAGGTTTACAGAGCTCGAGAACAAGACACATTAGAACCGTACAAAAGAATTCATCAGAGATTGGATTTGTAATATCCAATAAGAATAACTCGTTAGAGATGGGATCAGTAATATCCTAGAACGAGTAGGAAGAGTATTATTTTCTTTAAAAATATATAAAAATGAAAATAAATTATGTTTTGAAAATTTAAATCCTATTATACGTATTTGAGTATATTATTATATTTTAATGTGGACAATCGAGTATATAAAGATTTCGAATATACGAGTAATTAACGGATATTCGAAGTTTTAATATACTGGATAGATATAGAATCACACTCTAGTCGCCCGGAGATAATTCTGATGATCGGTGCACCATCACTAGTATTTATGTTCAAGTTTCGAAAGTGGTATATCTATATATTTCCATTGACTGGTATGAGAACCAAAACATAGATAGAATATATTGCTGTGATTTTCTCTAAGAATATGATTTTTGAATATATAAAAGTTATATATATATTCAAAAGGTTAATCACCTAATTGATCGTTGGTTGTGATGTTTGATAATTAGTTTCACTAATTAAAATATTAGAATGATAATTAATTAAACCAATAAATAAAAATTTAAAGTTGAGTGGATTAATTAAACAATTTTTAGCTTCGTTCCTTTTCAAGGACGAAAAGATTTTAAATGGGGGAGATTGTAACAACTCGGAATTTTGGGGCTAATTTAAAATTTTTATTTTAGAAATTTTAATGGATTTTTAATATTTAAAAATAATTTATTTTAAATAATAATGACTAAAAATATATTTTAATTGAAGTTAAAACGAATATATTTATTTTAATTATAATAGGAGTTTAAAACAGCGCTACAGTTTGAAAATTTGAATTTGAACTTTGACTGAATGTACAGGATTCATTTTAAATCGGATTTCAGTAAAACAAGAAATATTTGAATCTGTTTAATCATATCTTTCTAATGAATCTGAAAAACATAAATTTCACTTTGTAGATCAAAAGTTATATCCAGTTTAAATTTTAAAAAAGTCGTTGTAGAATTTAAATATATTTTAATATAAAATATGGCCCTTAAAAATAGCCATTTTGCAAACGACCTCTGTTTTCGACGAAACCACTTTATTGGAACCGAAATGTTAAATTATTTTTAAGTTTAATTTTCCAGAATTTTTCGAATTAATATGTGAGTGTGGCAAAAGAAAACATGTTTTGTCAGTTTTAGTCAAATCGGATCGACTTGAAAATGGCCATTTTTCAAACGGTCTCAGAATTTGACGAATTTAGTCTTGTTAGAACCGTATCGTCAAAACATAACTAGAAATAATTTTTCTGTAATTTTCAGAATCAGTATGTGGCGCCGATAAATTAAAATGTACGATCAAATTAAATAATTAATTGATTTATATTCTAATTTAAAGAAAAACATATCGTAACAGCTGAATTGGGTTACGAAACATGTTCCATTGTGTCCGGGACGGGGGTTATTAGCTAGGGGCGACACTCATTGGGTTTGATTTGGGGTTCAGGACGATATACGAGTTCTATCGAAATTAAAATGAAATAAATAAATAAAATAGAAAATACTAGTATATATACGGTACATATACCGTAATCCTAATTTTTATTCTCTCAGCCGCCACTGTACATTTCAATAGTTGGTTTCATCCCAACTTCGATCCTCAAATCATCCTATCTTAATTCGAATTAACCAAAATTGGTAAGAGCAATATGGAAGAACTTGATCCGATACACAAGATGAACGGCTATGATCTTCGTGGGTGCTCACAGGCGGCCTGGGTGGTGCCTCGAAGGCGGCGCTTTTGGTCTCGGAATTGGAGCAGATGGGCCCACCGAGTGGGGCGTGAGGATGGGTGGAGGACGGAGGCGATGGCGGCTACCCGATGACGGTTCTGGATCGACGGTCAGGTGGTCCCCTTGAGCGAGCGACGGCGGTTTCAGGAACGGTGCGAGATGGGTTTTCTTGGTCCAAGAAGAGCGACGTAGAAGGAGGAGTAATTAACAGAAGAAAAGACAAGGATTTAAGTAAAAGTTTTTATTTAAATTAATTTAGTTAATTATCTATTTTATTGTTTAAGTTCAAAATGGCATAACTTATCCAATCTTGATCAAAATTGAATGATTTAAATTGCATTGGACTCGTGACAAAGAATACTTCGCGATGACGCTGGCCAGAACCGAAATGGAGAAGATCAGAATTCAGAGGAAATTCAGATCTGAACTGTACAGAAATGAAAATCAGAATTCAAAACCCATCGGTGAGATTTCTATTATAAAATTATAAATTAATTGTTCATTTCATTTTGAAATTATATTTATTCTATCTAAAATTCATGATTGGTGATGTATAGATCTATTGGAATGATGATTGTTTGTGATTGTGTTAAACCAAATCACCATGTCATGTCGAGTTATTAGACTTGTTAATTCAAGAATTAACAATTGTGTTAATTAGATTTGTCGATTCAAAAAGATTAAACAATGGTGTTGATTTGAAAGATAGTTAAAACAAATATATCATATTTGTTAAAATGAAATAATTGAAATAAATTAACATTTCTTTCTAAATGTTACATTGAAATAAAATAGCATTTCCTTATAAATGTTGCCTTGAAATAAAATAACATTTTTTTTGTCACTTTAGAAAAATGAATTAGAAAACATTCATTTTGCCACTTTGAAAGAATGAAGTAAAAATGGACCTTTTTTCACTTTAAAAGAATGAAAATAAAGATGTACATTTTTGTTACATTAGAAGAATTGGAATAAAATATACATTTTGGTTATTTAAAAGGATTACACCAAAATAATCATTTTTGGTCATTAACAAGAGTTACACCAAAATATACATCTTTGGTCATTGAAAGGGATTACACAAAAGATATAAAGGTTGATTTTTTTTATTGTCGATTTGTTACAATAAAAGATTAGAAATAAAGTTAATATTTTTATTATCGATTAGTTTCAATAAAAAGGATTAGAGATAAAAGTTAATATCTTTATTGTCGATTAGTTACAATAAAAAGATCATATGTTAAAAATATGATATTAGCGATGGCTTGAAATATATGTCCGTGATGTTGAAATGTGTGATGTGTCAAATATAATGTTAGTATATTCAAACTGAATGTTACACCTCCATTTACAAGTTATCCGACTTATTTATATGATTGGGACGATAATTTTTACACATCGCCCAAGTGCACAAATAATTTATTATTTGTTTGTTGGATAAAACCCCACACGGGTATTGGGATGATATTTGACAGACACTCATCCCAATATTTAGTTGTAGAATCCACTCTATTTGTTATTTGGATGTTTGATAATTATTTATCATGATTCTTGATTTCATACAATATATGGTTGTTGTTTGGGTCACATTCCAATGAAGAATATCCTATAGAAAGAATATTTTAGAAAATATCCTAGAGAAAGAATATTTTAGAAAATATCTTAAAGAAAGAATATATTTTTGAAATATATTTTTATTGAAATGAACTAGTTATTAACTAGAATCAATCATTAAATTTAGATTTAATGAAGTTTCCCAATTTGCTAATATTTAATTGAGAATGAATTAAATAAATTGGATTTTGGGTTTGTCGTGAATAATGTCTTAAATAACACTGTTCTTAAACCCCGTATGAAAAGAATAATCTTTTAATTTAGATTATTAAAGTTTCAGTTATACTTAATAATTGGAATAAGATTAAACGTAAGCTGGGTTTATTGTGAACTGTGTTTTTAAGTGACATGTGTTCTTTAACCCAACTGTGTGACGAAAAGGGATTTCGCTCGGTCCGAACCGGTCGCTAAACCGACCCAGACCGTTCGAAACGCCCTATCGTTTGAGAACAGGACAAATCAGAACACATACCAAAGAACATTTCATTGTATATCACAACAATGCATCAGATTACAAGAATATACAGAGTAAAAACAAATGAATAAATATTACACAGAAATATCAGAGATTACAATAAATTACATAGCAGCGGAAAATAATACAATACACAACTAGAAGGAGATATACGGATACAAAGCTTTCCGGATATCGTTCCAGCTGTAAACCAGGATCCTGTGAATATAAATCTCCAAAACCAAAACTACTAGCTGCCCGTGTCGAAATAAGGGCACCCAGAGTTTAGGTCAAAACAATAAACTCTAGGTCAGTCATGGGACTGGTGTGAGAACTAAAACAGTTATTAATCTTTGTTTTTAAAGTTAGGTAAATCAAGGGACCACGCCGTATAACACGGAACGGGTTTCCTCCCAAGAATACCAGTGCATAAAACAAACAGCGCAATGCTAAATAAAGAAAAATGAAGCTGTTATAAGACCCAGGTCCTATCACACAATGCAACGCAAGCCGGGGGATAGGGTTTTCCCTTATAACAGCCAAAGAATGCTTGATACGTTTGAAACAAATCATTTGATACTATTATAAGTGCATAGTGTATAAAACAACTTCAAATCATAAGTATCAATCATAGGCGACATGGGTACCATATATCATGTCGCCATACTAGTTCTACAATTAAAACCGCAAATGTCACGTATTTGGAAATTGGATTTCCGTCTATGAACCGAGGCCAGGGATCGTCCTCTACCTATTCGAGACTCTCTAGCCCGAGCCTTAGGCAAGTACTCAGTCAAGCCTTGGAGCGACAGGGCCGGTCCACCGATGTGGATTAAAATGCTTGAACACTGCGTTTCCCCGCCCTTTGGGGCGTAAATGAGCCAACGAATGGCTCCATCGGACCCGGATCGTCCGATATAACCGAGGCGCCTCGCAACAGCAACAACCACACAGGTGAAAAGTATATAAATGTCAGGGCTGGTAGGTCACTGACACCACCCTAGCTAGAAAGAAACGCATGCCCTCCCTGAGGTCCTCTCCCGTTTTTGGTTCACAACCGGGGTGCGAAACTCACGAAGTAAACGTTACACAAAGCTACGCCACAAAGGCCGTGCTTTGATCATCACCACAAGACTTTGCTTTTCAACAGAAGCCTCGATCAATTGCCACTTAGGCATGCCACACAGGCAATTCACTCCATGCGTTTGATATCCATCAATATATAACCCCTGAGCTCGTACGTCTCAGAGAAGGGCGTTAAGCAAGAGAATAAATTCTTCGCCGCCAAACAGATATATATTTAATAGAGATCAATCACACGGACTAAAATCCAATGTCAGGCACACAGTCCATTTACAAGTCCGTTCTGGATCTGAACGAAACCGGAGGCACCTAGTACCCCGCATATCCATCGATCTCCAAGTACGTCTGGACGATCACCAACTGTTTCCATCTTCTTGGGTGTACAGCCCAATCAAGATCATCAGTAATCACCCAAACGACGTGAAGACTTCCGGTCTTCGACCACCATCTTCATCTTCGACTTATCGTCGTATCAATTATTCAGAATGGGATAAACCCGGTCTTTCCGAATAACTCGCGTATATTTTAAATAAGTGTTACACAAACACAACATACGCCTCATTCCAATTCATCAGTCACTAACCGTAAATTAATCAAGAGAATAATTCCCCAAATATTAACCCCGAAGGCCGAAACCAACATCAGATCAATATCCAGAAAACCATTCTGCTTGGCTAACCGACAATTAGTTTCTAAATTTCACATTCATAGGGAAAGGTTCCCATTAATTTTATCCAAGATAAATTCTTTATATTTATTCTTTAATCTATTTTTGAATATCAATTCAAACTAGTCGGGATTAGCGAACCTTACCGAAGTAATCATTTATTTTGATTTCCCAATCCCAACCTATTCATCCCATGAAGTAAAACTGGTAATACTTCATATCTAACACCACAGTGTTATCGGTAAATTCAATTACCATTTCTCGTTCAAATCTAATTAAAGATTTAACTATCGCCTGGAGCAAAACTGGTGATACTCCATTTTCGATCATTTCAATCTAATTAAAGATTTATTAAAACTCCACTTAGTTTTAATCGTTAACTGGGTTAAAGAATCAGTGTCATTTAAAACACAGTTCACGATGAACCCAAAATCACATTCCATTAATTATCGGGTTAAAGAACGAGTGTTATTTAAAACGCTGTTCACGATAAACCCAAAAATCAATATTAATTCAATTCCAATTAAATATTATTTAATTGGTACACTTCATTAAATCCAAATAAAAAGATTTAATCTTTTCTTAACTGGGTTCAAGAACAGGGTTAGTCAAGACACCATTGACGACAAACCCAAATCACATTTGATATTAAATACAAGGCTCTGAATAGAAAATATATCGGCTTATTTTCAATATCAAATTCTACGACCAACAGATATTGTATTGGAAATAACGATATACATATCTATATCTTTCAAATTTCCATAACAACATCTGTATAATCACGAAATCCAACATCGAAATATTCCGAAGACAATTTCGATTCAAATCCATTCCAATGCAATCATTGGAAATTCTGGTTGTTTTCAAAACCATTTCAAATTCAATTTATTTATTAAAAAAATAAATAGAATTATAATTCTAGTTCAAAACTAGTTCATTTCGATAAAAATCTATTTTTATCTTTTCAAATATGGAGTTTTTCATCCCAAATCTTCAAAAATCAGTTCTTATGATTTTACACAAATTATTACTATTTTTAATAATTTTATCCAGGCCCGTACAGTCGATTTCCATCAATGGCCATCGAACTGCACTTACAGCGACCTTTTCAAATTTGATTTGGACATAATTCCAAGTCCAACCGTTAGATTTCAAATCTCTAATATTCGTTAGAAAGCTCTTTTCGATATGAACCCAATGGTTCCGGTTTTAGGAGAATCCGACGGTCGGATCTCCCGCAATATCCATTTGAAATAAATGGTCGAAATTCACGAACTGCCGCGGTGCGGCGCGTTCTATTCAGGCCATTATATTATATATATAATATATATATATAATATATACTTCGTCGATTTCCTTTAAAACGTGCTTCATAAATCGTTTTCAATTTATTTTCAAAACGGTTTCACCTTCATATTCAATTTCAAATCAAAATTGAACATTCCAATATAAATTCGTTTTAAATTCTTTTCAAATTGATTTCTAATTCATTTCAATTCCATTTCAATTCGAATTCATTTATATTCAATTTCAATTCGAATTCAATTCTATTCTGTTTCAATTCGAATTCATTTATATTCAATTTCAATTCGAATTCAATTCTATTCTGTCTCTATTCGAATTCATTTCAAAACGATTTCAATTCTATTTCAATTCTATTAAATTCGAATTTCAATTCACTTTAATATTCACTTCAATTTGAATAAAATCGATATAAATATCGTTCACGTCAAAATGGCGTCAATCTATCAACGCGGCTTCATATATTGATATTTTCAAATATTCCATTTCGAATATTTCTATTTCAAATATTTCTTTTCAAATATTTCCATTTCAAATATTTCTTTTTCTAAACTGGAATGAGGCCCAATCAATTACCATATAATGTTAAGTATATGGATTTTCTACAACACATGTATTCAATAACAACGATGAATAATCAACCATCATCCAAAGTGCATTCTACACTGTATTAGCATCAAATATAAATATTCAACGCTTATAACAGTTTGTCAATTTATCGATCGACATACAACTAACTATTGGGATTAGTGTATGTCATATATCATCCCAATACCCGTGTGGGGTTTCAAACAATCAAACACAGATTTTATTTGTGCAGTTGGGCGATGTGTAAAATTTATCGTCCCAATCAATGTCCTTCAAATAGGTGTACATAAACAAACCGTCCGGTTTGTAAATGAATATTTATTTATTCACATTTACGTTAAAAATTATATTTTTAACGATTAAATATTTTATTTTAACACATGAATTTTTATTCAGTTCATTTACAAAATAAAAATGATATTTTTATTTTTCTAACTTATTTTAGAAAATTTCGGCGGCATAACGGCACGATACTAGAAACGGGACAAGGCCTAGCCTTATCCCCGGTCTAGTGAAGGCCCACGCCATTCACACATCAATCAAATCCATTCATTTCACCACACAGTTCAATTTCAATCAAATGATCTAACTAATTTTTGCAATCAAACAAACAAGTCCATGGTCTGTGGACGATTGTGTCGGGTGCTACTAAGCACCGTCTGCATCCTAGTATATATATATAACTAGAAAATGAAATTGAAAGGTGAGAAATTCTCACATATAGCTATCCAACTTCACGACACTTCCAATGCAGGAAATCTTCACTGTTCTCGTCTCTTATCACTTTCTTCGCCCGTAGCCACTACATATATAAAAATCGAATTTTTACTTCGCTATTCAATATATAAAAATCATATTTTTACTTTGCTATTCAATATATAAAAATCGAATTTTTACTTTTAAAAATCACTTCTTTTTCCTGGCTAATGAACGAATAAAAATCTATCTTTTACTTTGCAAATCAATGAATAAAAATCCTTCTTTTATTTCGATAAAAATCATAGCTTTTCTATTTTAAAAATCTAGTCTTTTCTATATTAAAAATCCGATCTTTTCTCTATTAAAAATATAGTCTTCCTTCGCTATTGTATGTAAATCAAACCATATTTTATTTCTATAAACTAATAAATTTTAAATAAATAAAATAAACAAGTAATTAAAATAAAATAAAAACTTACTTTTTTTCTGTTTCAAAGAGGGAGGGGCTGCCCGGGCGATGCAGGAGGCGGAGGTGGTGCTCAGGGGGTGGTTTAGTTGGCTGGAGCGACTGCTACTAGGAGGTTTGGGCTGTTTTGGAGAAGAGGGGGTGACGAGGAGGGAAGTGGTGGCTGAGGAGGGGCACGCCGGGTCAGGGGTTGGCCAGTAGGCGGTGGCGGTGGACTGGTTGTGGAGTGGTGGGCCCCGGCGTGGCTGGTTTAGGGTTTGGGGCGATTTGGGCGAGGAGGGAGAGAATGGGAGGAGGAGGGAAGAGCGACGGGGTCTGGTGAGGAGGGCGACGGCGTCAGGCGATGGTGGCGGGAGGGCTGGGGGCGGCGACAGGTCAACGGCGGGCTTGGGAGTTTTTTTTTTATTTCGGGTATGAACGATATGAGGAGAGGGAGAGAGAAGGTAGAGGGGAATATATTATAAATATTTAATTTATTTTAATCCATCGAAAAGTAACTTTTTATTTCGAACTCGAAATCGAACCCACCGCCTGTCGTCCATAGCTAATTACCCCCATTCCGAACACAATGGGATATGTATCGTAAGCTGATTCGATCGTTTCGATCAGTTTTCGTCAAAATCAATATATAACTCTATATATTGAATTTGAACGCGCATTTCAATTTACTGGGGTCACATACTAACTCGAAAAATTCCAGAAAAATATTTTCTAGCTTCGTATTGACGATACGGTCCTAACAAAACTAGTTTCGTTGAATTCCGACACCGTTTGAAAAATGGCCATTTTCCAGTCGATTAAAATCAACTAAAACTGGTCAAACGCGTTTTCCTTTGCCACGCTCACATATTGATTCGAAAAATTATGAAATTTGAAACCTATCAATAATTTGACATCACGGACCCAACAAAAGTGTTTTGTCGAAATCCGAGGTCGCTTGCAAAATGGCTATTTTTAAGGGCCTGAATTCCATAGCGACTATTCAGAATTTTCAACTGGGCATATCTTTTGATTCCCGCTATGAAATTTCGATTTGTCGGATTCGTTGGAAAGATATTATCAATTAGATCCTAATGTTTTTGGTTTCACTAAAATCCGGATTGTTTTGCACCCGGTACATTCAATTGAATTTTGAAATCGAATTATCGAACTACCGCGCCATTTTCAATTCTATTTATAATTATATATAAATATTTATATTCTAACGACGACGTATATAATATATACGATCGAATTACATTCAAAATAAATTTCTCGTCAATATTATTTAAAATAATCTATTTTAAATATTCAAAAATTCGCTAAAATTGCCAAAATAAAAATTTTAAACTGGCCCAGATTTCCGGGTTGTTACAATCTCCCCCACTTAAAACTTTTCGTCCCCGAAAAGGAGCAAAGTCGAAAGTGGTTTGATTAATCAACTCTACGTTCGCTCTGGCTTCCATTCTCCAACTTTTCAGTTTCTGAGAATTTTCAAAAATTTCAAAAATTTGGATAACACCCGGAATTTTTGAAAAATTTCGCCATAACCTCCCCTGCACCGGGAGCCACGGGAAAATCCCGAAATTTCCATATAGGCCTTCTGATCTCAAAAAGAAAAAGAAAAAGCCAAGCGGCTAGCCAATAGGCTCATAAAATCATCATCACCCAAACAAAACAGTAAATTATGTAGTAAACATGTACCTATTTGTCGGGCAAACAAATTTTATTCTCTGCTCTAGCCTCCTTGCTATGACCTGTTCAATGTAAGTATATGTATATGCAAGCAAATGCGACCAATTTTCAATACAATTCAATATTTGATTCAATTAGGCGTAATGGTTCAAAATTATCAAACAAATAAATAAACAACACAAACATCAATCAATTAGTTGATTTATCATTTCAAATGCATAACTTTGATATATAGTCAAAAATCAGATTTTTGATGCCAAATCTCAACAATAAGCCCTATCTAGTTTCGGTTCTCACACCAGTCAATTGGAAGTATAGAAATCTCACTTCCGTTACTCGAAAATAAATACTGGCGACAGTGCCCCATCACCAGAATTATCCCCGGGCAACTAGAGTATGATCCTATAACCATCCAGTATATTAAAACTTCGAATACACGTTTGCAAGACGCATATGCAAAATCTTTATATATCGGATTGTCCAAATCAATTAAATAAATAATCAAATACGAATAATTGATTTAAATTTTCAAAACAAAAATTGTTTTCATTTTTTAAAAATATACTCTTCACACTCGTTCTAGGATACTACTGATCCCATCTCTAACGAGTCATTCCATTGGATATTACTAATCCAATATCTGATGAATTCTTTCGTATGGCTCTAACGTGTCTTGTTCTCTAGCTTTGTAAACCAAAGCTCTGATACCAACTGTGACGAAAAAGGGATTTCGCTCGGTCCGAACCGGTCGCTAAACCGATCCAGACCGTTCGAAACGCCCTATCATTTGAGAATAGGACAAATCAGAACACATACCAAATAACATTTCATTGTATATCACAACAATGCATCAGATTACAAGAATATACAGAGTAAAAACAAATGAATAAATATTACACAGAAATATCAGAGATTACAATAAATTACATAGCAGCGGAAAATAATACAATACACAACTAGAAGGAGATATACGGATACAAAGCTTTCTGGATATCGTTCCAGCTGTAAACCAGGATCCTGTGAATATAAATCTCCAAAACCAAAACTACTAGCTGCCCGTGTCGAAATAAGGGCACCCAGAGTTTAGGTCAAAACAATAAACTCTAGGTCAGTCATGGGACTGGTGTGAGAACTAAAACAGTTATTAATCTTTGTTTTTAAAGTTAGGTAAATCAAGGGACCACGCCGTATAACACGGAACGGGTTTCCTCCCAAGAATACCAGTGCATAAAACAAACAGCGCAATGCTAAATAAAGAAAAATGAAGCTGTTATAAGACCCAGGTCCTATCACACAATGCAACGCAAGCCGGGGGATAGGGTTTTCCCTTATAACAGCCAAAGAATGCTTGATACGTTTGAAACAAATCATTTGATACTATTATAAGTTCATAGCGTATAAAACAACTTCAAATCATAAGTATCAATCATAGGCGGCATGGGTACCATATATCATGTCGCCATACTAGTTCTACAATTAAAACCGCAAATGTCACGTATTTGGAAATTGGATTTCCGTCTATGAACCGAGGCCAGGGATCGTCCTCTACCGATTCGAGACTCTCTAGCCCGAGCCTCAGGCAAGTACTCAGTCAAGCCTTGGAGCGACAGGGCCGGTCCACCGATGTGGATTAAAATGCCTGAACACTGCGTTTCCCCGCCCTTTGGGGCGTAAATGAGCCAACGAATGGCTCCATCGGACCCGGATCGTCCGATCTAACCGAGGCGCCTCGCAACAGCAACAACCACACAGGTGAAAAGTATATAAATGTCAGGGATGGTAGGTCACTGACACCACCCTAGCTAGAAAGAAACGCATGCCCTCCCTGAGGTTCTCTCCCGTTTTTGGTTCACAACCGGGGTGTGAAACTCGCGAAGTAAACGTTACACAAAGCTACGCCACAAAGGTCGTGCTTTGATCATCACCACAAGACTTTGCTTTTCAACAGAAGCCTCGGTCAATTGCCACTTAGGCATGCCACACAGGCAATTCACTCCATGCGTTTGATATGCATCAATATATAACCCCTGAGCTCGTACGTCTCAGAGAAGGGCGTTAAGCAAGAGAATAAATTCTCCGCCGCCAAACAGATATATATTTAATAGAGATCAATCACACGGACTAAAATCCAATGTCAGGCACACAGTCCATTTACAAGTCCGTTCTGGGTCTGAACGAAACCGGAGGCACCTAGTACCCCGCATATCCATCGATCTCCAAGTACGTCTGGACGATCACCAACTGTTTCCATCTTCTTGGGTGTACAGCCCAATCAAGATCATCAGTAATCACCCAAACGACGTGAAGACTTCCGGTCTTCGACCACCGTCTTCATCTTCGACTTATCGTCGTATCAATTATTCAGAATGGGATAAACCCGGTCTTTCCGAATAACTCGCGTATATTTTAAATAAGTGTTACACAAACACAACATACGCCTCATTCCAATTCATCAGTCACTAACCGTAAATTAATCAAGAGAATAATTCCCCAAATATTAACCCCGAAGGCCGAAACCAACATCAGATCAATATCCAGAAAACCATTCTGCTTGGCTAACCGACAGTTAGTTTCTAAATTTCACATTCATAGGGAAAGGTTCCCATTAATTTTATCCAAGATAAATTCTTTATATTTATTCCTTAATCTATTTTTGAATATCAATTCAAACTAGTCGGGATTAGCGAACCTTACCGAAGTAATCATTTATTTTGATTTCCTAATCCCAACCTATTCATCCCATGAAGTAAAACTGGTAATACTTCATATCTAACACCACAGTGTTATCGGTAAATTCAATTACCATTTCTCGTTCAAATCTAATTAAAGATTTAACTATCGCCTGGAGCAAAACTGGTGATACTCCATTTTTGATCATTTCAATCTAATTAAAGATTTATTAAAACTCCACTTAGTTTTAATCGTTAACTGGGTTAAAGAATCAGTGTCATTTAAAACACAGTTCACGATGAACCCAAAATCACATTCCATTAATTATCGGGTTAAAGAACGAGTGTTATTTAAAACACTGTTCACGATAAACCCAAAAATCAATATTAATTCAATTCCTATTAAATATTATTTAATTGGTACACTTCATTAAATCCAAATAAAAAGATTTAATCTTTTCTTAACTGGGTTCAAGAACAGGGTTAGTCAAGACACCATTCACGACAAACCCAAATCACATTTGATATTAAATACAAGGCTCTGAATAGAAAATATATCGGCTTATTTTCAATATCAAATTCTACGATCAACAGATATCGTATTGGAAATAACGATATACATATCTATATCTTTCAAATTTCCATAACAACATTTGTATAATCACGAAATCCAACATCGAAATATTCCGAAGACAATTTCGATTCAAATCCATTCCAATGCAATCATTGGAAATTCTGGTTGTTTTCAAAACTATTTCAAATTCAATTTATTTATTAAAAAATAAATAGAATTATAATTCTAGTTCAAAACTAGTTCATTTCGATAAAAATCTATTTTTATCTTTTCAAATATGGAGTTTTTCATCGCAAATCTTCACAAATCATTTCTTATGATTTTACACAAATTATTACTATTTTTAATAATTTTATCCAGGCCCGTACAGTCGATTTCCATCAATGGCCATCGAACTGCACTTACAGTGTAACACCCCGAATTTCGGTTAATGCTAAAATTCACAAATTAAAGAATAACTAATCCCAGATGTGGGAATTAGGGGAAACGGGCTGCGTCATTGCGTTCGTCTCGGAAAAATACGCGAAATAGAGTCCGAGTTTGCGTAAAACGGGTACCGTATGAAAGAGATATGGACGAACGAAGTTAGGCAGAAAACCCCGAAACAGGCCAGAAATGCACTGGCGCACTTGTGAAGTGCGCCAGCACAAAAATACACTGCCGCACTTGGGAAGTGCGCCCATGTCGGGACAGGAAACCTGCACAGTTTCTAGAGAGTTCTGTGGTTGGGTGCACCAGTTTGGGGTTTGGGCTTGGTCTTAGGGCTGGATTCTGGAAGGTTCCGAAATCTAAGGGTCCTAATCTAATTTAGGGTTAATCTAAGGGCCTAAAACACTCACCTAATCTATAAATACACCCTAATACTACCCTAATTCATACTAAAAATAGAAATGATGCCACCATGCCGCCAAAATCAAACTTGAGAGAAACCTCCACTAGTTTATGAAGAAAGTTGCAAGCTAATCAACCTCTAATCATCATCTTCTTCTTGTATAGCAACTAGTTCTACTACATAAGTTTGCTAATCTTGGTTTTGGTGAGTTTCTATAGACTTAACAATCAATTGTTAAATTGATTATGATAGGATATGATAAGATATGGCTATGTTTGTGGAATCAATGTGTTTATGCAAGTTTAGTATAGTGTATGTTGTGTGCTATATGCAAGTTTAATGCTATGTTTTATGATGCAAAACACTATGTTGAACATTGATTCATATGTAACATGTTATGCAAGCTATATGGGAGATTATATGCAAGTCTATATGTAACATGTTATGCAAGTTATGTATTTGGTTTTATGCATGCTAAGTATTTGGTTTTATGCATGCTATGTATGTGGTTTTATGCATGCTAAGTATTTGGTTTTATGCATGCTAAGTGTTTGGTTTTATGCAAGTTTGTCTCTTTTTATGATATGCATAATATATGCAAGTTTGTCTCTAAGTATGGCATGTTATGCAAGTTCATATGCAAGTTATGATACATGTTCATATGCAAGTTATGATGTAAGTTCATATGCAAGTTATGATACATGTTCATATGCAAGTTATGATGTAAGTTCATATGCAAGTTATGATACATGTTCATATGCAAGTTATGATGCAAGTTATGATGTAAGTTCATATGCAAGTTATGATACATGTTCATATGCAAGTTATGATGCAAGTTATGATGCAAGTTCATATGCAAGTTATGATGCAAGTTATGATGTAAGTTCATATGCAAGTTATGATGTAAGTTCATATGCAAGTTATGATGCAAGTTATGATGCAAGTTCATATGCAAGTTATGATGCAAGTTATGATGCAAGTTCATATGCAAGTTATGATACATGTTCATATGCAAGTTATGATGCAAGTTCATATGCAAGTTATGATGCAAGTTATGATGCAAGTTCATATGCAAGTTTATGTGCAAGTTCATATGCAAGTTGTCTCTTTTATGATATGCATAATGCAAGTTTGGGTTAAATACTAGTTGGGTTTAATGTATGTTCATATATGCAAGTTGACACCTTTTGAACCCATGATAAAGTTATAAGCTATGTTGGTTAAACCCATGACATTTGTGATGAATCTTCCCTTTTATTATGTCACGTTACGAGAACGAATTACGTGGGGAACGATGGGGTTAATATGCATGTTAATAAAATGATGTGGAATGGGTATGCTTAAGAGTAACATAAATTAAATGGACATAATTGGGAATTTACCTATTGAGTTAGGTCTACCCATATTATGGAGTTGGGAATTTACCTATTGAGTTAGGTCTACCCATACTACGGAGTTGGGAATTTACCTATTGAGTTAGGTCTACCCATTTTCTGGAAAACATGATTAATTAATTAGGGATAATTAATATAAATTATGAGGGTGATTAATTAGGTGTAATTAATCGACTAAGACACGAGGTTGGACTCAGTTGTAGCGTAAAACTGCCCGGACCCAACCGGCTTAACCAGTTGCTACATATGTTAGCCCAATGTGAGAGGTCTTAGGCACAAATTAAATACGTGATTAAAGTAAAGACACGAGGTTAGACCCTTTTTATGACGTAAGGCTGCCCGGACCCAACCGGCATATCCAGCAGTCATAAAAGACGGTCTAATGTGAGAGGTCTTTATGAGGTCATGATCTTAATTAATTAAGAAACACTTAACCATATTAGCATGTAGAGGGACATGAGGGGTTAAGTGGGTGCCTTGGGTGGCATGAGGAATCTAGTGGGTTGCCTTGGGTGGCAATAGGAAATACGATCAGAATACTTAACCAAAGTGGAACATGTAATTAAAACATGGTTAAAGGGTTAAGTCAGTGCTTTGGGTGGCATGTGGAAATCTAGTGGGTGCCTTGAATGGCAATTAAAATATGATTAATGACTTAACCAAAATTTATAACATGTAAGTGGACATGGTTAAAGGGTTAAGCGGGATTCACTAGAAATAACAAGCTTAGGTGGTGTGACGGCAAAGGAATTTCGCTCGGTCCGAACCAGTCGCTAAACCGACCCAGACCGTTCGAAACGCCCTATCGTTTGAGAACACGACAAAATAGAACGCATGCAAAAGAACATTTCACTGTTATTACAACAATGCATCAGATTACAAGAATATACAGAGTATAAATGAATAAATATTACACAGAAATATCAGAGATTTAAATTACATTTAAATACATCGCAGCGGAAAATAATACAATACACAACTAGAAGTAGATATACGGATACAAAGCTTTCCGGATATCGTTCCAGCTGTAAACCAGGATCCTGTGAATATAAATCTGCAAAACCAAAACTACTAGCTGCCCGTGTCAAAATAAGGGCACCCAGAGTTTAGGTTAAAACAATAAACTCCAGGTCAGTCATGGGACTGGTGTGAGAACTAAAATAGTTATTAATCTTTATTTTAAATCATTAGGTAAATCAAGGGACCACGCCGTATAACACGGAACGGGTTTCCTCCCAAGAATAATAGTGCATAAAACAAACAGCGCAATGCTAAATAAAGAAAAATGAAGCTGTTATAAGACCCAGGTCCCATCACACAATGCAACGCAGCCGAGGATAGGGTTTTCCCTTATAACAGCCAAAGAATGCTTGATACGATTAAAACAAATCATTTGATACTACTATAAGTGTATAGTGTCAAAACAATTTCAATCATAAATATCAATCATAGACGGCATGGGTACCATATATCATGTCGCCATACTAGTTCTACAATTAAAACCGCAAATGTCACGTATTTGGAAATTGGATTTCCATCTATGAACCGAGGCAAAAGATAGTCCTCAACCGATTCGAGACTCTCTAGCCCGAGCCTCAGGCAAGTACTCAGTCAAGCCTTGGAGCGACAGGGCCGGTCCACCGATGTGGATTAAAATGCCTGAACACTACGTCTCTCCGCCCTTTGGGGCGTAAATGAGCCAACGAATGGCTCCATCGGACCCGGATCGTCCGATCTAACCGAGGCGCCTCGCAACAGCAACAACCACACAGGTGAAAAGTATATAAATGTCAGGGCTGGTAGGTCACTGACACCACCCTAGCTAGAAAGAGACGCATGTCCTCCCTGAGGTCCTCTCCCGTTTTTGGTTCACAACCGGGGTGCGAAACTCGCGAAGCAAACGTTACACAAAGCTACGCCACAAAGGCCGTGCTTTGATCATCACCACTAGACTTTGCTTTTCAACAGAAGCCTCGATCAATTGCCACTTAGGCATGCCACACAGGCAATTCACTCCATGTGTTTGATATCCATCAATATATAACCCCTGAGCTCGTACGTCTCAAAGAAGGGCGTTAAGCAAGAGAATAAATTCTCCGCCGCCAAACAGATATATATTTAATAGAGATCAATCACACGGACTAAAATCCAATGTCAGACACACAGTCCATTTACAAGTCGTTCTGGGTCTGAACGAAACCGGAGGCACCTAGTACCCCGCATATCCATCGATCTCCAAGCACGTCTGGACGATCACCAACTGTTTCCATCTTCTTGGGTGTACAGCCCAATCAAGATCATCAGTTATCACCCAAATGACGTGAAGACTTCCGGTCTTCGACCACCGTCTCCATCTTCGACTTATTGTCGTATCAGTTATTCAGAATGGGATAAACCCGGTCTTTCCGAATAACTCGCGTATATTTTAAATAAGTGTTACACAAACACAACATACGCCTCATTCCAATTCAGAATATTCTTTTATTCAAATATTCCTATACTTTGGGAAAAGTTCCCATTAATTTTATCCAAGATAAATTCTTTAAATTTATTCTTTAATCTCCTTTGAATATCAATTCAAACTAGTCGGGATTAGCGAACCACACCGAAGTAATCATTTATTTTATTTCCCAATCCCAACCTATTCATCCTATGAAGTACAACTGGTTATACTTCATCTCTAACACCACGGTGTTATCGGTAAATTCAATTACCATTTCACGTTCAAATCTAATTAAAGATTTAACTATCGCCTGGAGCAAAACTGGTGATACTCCATTTTCGATCATTTCAATCTAATTAAAGATTCATTAAAACTCCACTTAGTTTTAATCGTTAACTGGGTTAAAGAATCAGTGTCATTTAAAACACGGTTCACGATAAACCCAAAATCACCTTCCATTAATTATCGGGTTAAAGAACGAGTGTTATTTAAAACACTGTTCACGATAAACCCAAAAATCAATACCAATTCAATTCTAATTAAATATCATTTAATTAGTACACTTCATTAAATCTAAATAAAAAGATTTAATCTTTTCCCAACTGGGTTCAAGAACAGTGTTAGTGAAGACACCATTCACGACAAACCCAAATCACATTCGATATTCAATACAAGGCTCTGAATAGAAAATATATCGGCTTATATTCAATATCAAATTCTACGACTAACAAATGTCGTATTGGAAATAACGATATAAATATATATCTTTCAAATTTCCATAACAACACCTGTATAATCACGAATTCCAACATCGAAATATTCCAAAGACAATTTCGATTCAAATCCACTCCAATGCAATCATTGGAAATTCTGGTTATTTTTAAAACCCTTTTTAAATTCAATTTATTTATTTAAAAATAAATAGAATTGTAACTCTAGTTCAAAACCAGTTCATTTCGATAAAAATCTATTTTTATCTTTTCAAATATGGAGTTTTTCATCCCAAATCTTTCTAAATCATTTCTTATGATTTTACACCAATTATTACTATTATTAATAATTTTATCAAGGCCCGTACAGTCAATTTCCATCACTGGCCATCGAACTACACTTACAGCGACCTTTTTCAAATTTGATTTGGACATAATTCCAAATCCACCCGTTAGATTTCAAATTTCTAATATTCATTAGAAAGCTCTTTTCGATACGAACCCAACGGTTCCGGTTTTAGGAGAATCCGACGGTCGGATCTCCCGTAATGTCCGTTTGAAATAAATGGTCGAAATTCACGAACTGTCGCGGCGCGGCGCGTTCTATTCAGGCCATTATATTATATATATAATATATATATAATATATTTCGTCGATTTCTATTTAAAACGAATTATATAAATAGTTTTAAAATTCGTTTCAAAAGCAATTTCAACTTCCATTTCAATTCAAATCAAAATTGAATTCTTCTTTATAAATTCGGTTTAAAATTCATTTCTATTCAATTCAATTTGAATTCATTTCAATTCGTTTTCAATTCAATTTGAATTCATTTCACTTCATTTCGAAATCGTTTCAATTCAATTCATTTCGAAATCGTTTTCAATTCAATTCATTTCGAAATCGTTTTCAATTCAATTCATTTCGAAATCGTTTTCAATTCAATTCATTTCGAAATCGTTTTCAATTCAATTCATTTCGAAATCGTTTTCAATTCAATTCATTTCGAAATCGTTTTCAATTCAATTCGTTTCGAAATCGTTTTCAATTCAATTCATTTCGAAATCGTTCGAATTTCAAATCTATTCAATTTCAATTCCAATTCGAATTCATTTACAATCAATTCTTTTCAAAATATCAGATTTTGAAATCACTTTCGATATTCATTATAAAATGAATAAAATCGATATAAATATCGTTCACGTCAAAATGGCGTCAATCTAATCAACACGGCTTCATATATTGATATTTTCAAATATTCCATTTCGAATATTTCTATTTCAAATATTTCTATTTTAAAACTGGAATGAGGCCCAATCAATTTCCATATAATGTTAATTATATGGATTTTCATACATTACACCCATATAATAGCATTGCAAAATAATCAACCATCAACCAAAGTGCACTACACTGTATAAGCATCAAATATAGATATCTAACGCTTATAACAGCCTGTCAATCCATCGATCGACATATTTAATCAATCAGGATGAGTGAACTTCAAATTTCATCCCAACACCCGTGTGGGGTTTCAAACAAACAAACACAAATTTTATTTGTGCAGTTGGGCGATGTGTAAAATTTATCGACCCAATTAACGTCCTTCAAATAGGTGTACATAAACAAACCGTCTGGTTTGTAAATGAATATTGATTTATTCACATTCACGTTAAAAATTATATTTTTAACGATAAAACATTTTATTTTAACTTATGAATTTCTATTCAGTTCATTCTATAGATAAAATGATATTTTTATTTTTCTAAATTATTTTAGAAAATTTCGGCGGCATAAGGGCACGATACTAGAAACGGGACAAGGCCTAGCCTTATCCCCGGTCTAGTGAAGGCCCACGCCATTCACACATCAATCAAATCAATTTCAATTCACCACACAATTCAATTTCAATCAAATAATCTAACTAATTTTTGCAATCAAACAAACAAGTCCATGGTCTGTGGACGATTGTGTCGGGTGCTACTAAGCACCGTCTGCATCCTAGTATATATATATAAATAGAAAAAGAAATTGAAAGGTGAGAAATTCTCACTAATAGCTATCCAATCATCTTGACTCTTCTTTGATAGAAATCTTCATCTTTCACGCCTTTTTGTCATCTTCGTCGCCCGCTTTCACTACCTATGTAAAGATCGAATTTTTACTTCGCTATCCAATATATAAAAATCATATTTTTATCGTCATTTCGTTATAAAAATTATATTTTTATATTGTTCTCCTCCTAATAAAGATTATATTTTTATTACTCTACATGAATAAAAATCATATTTTTAATGTGCCACTAGTATTAAAATTATATTCTCAAGCCTTCTATCATATAAAAATTTCGCCTTTCACCATTTAAAAATCAAATCTTTACTATTTTTTTCATCCCAATAAAGATCGCCTTTTTATACTCGAGATAAACGAATAAAAATTGAATTTTTATACTAGAAAATATAATGGAAAACTCACATTTATTGGTGGTGGGATCGGCAAAGGGGCGCAGGGTGCTGTGGTGTCTCGGCAGGTGGGGGAAACAGCAGGAGTTAGCGGGTTTTGGTGAAGAGAAAAGGGGTTTTTAGAAGAAGAAAGGGAGTGAGAGGTGAAGGGCGTCGGAGGGGGAGGGTCTGCAGTAGCGGCAGGGATAGGCGGAGCTTTAGGTGGCGGTGGCGAGCCTGCAATCGGCGGTGGTGGCTCCATGTCTGGGGCGGCGCTGCTCAGGAGGTTTCAATCGAAGGGGGGAACTGGCGGTATTCGAACTAGGCATGGAGGGAGCGAGGGGGCGACGGAAGGGGAAGGGATGGTCAGAGGGGAGGCGCGAGGCCAGGCGGTGGCGGTGCGACATCGACAGCGGCGGGCTAGGGTTCACGCGGTTTTTCTTTCTTTATTCATTTTTGATTTTGAACGACGAGTGGGGTTGACCGGTTTTAAAAGGGAAAGGGGGATTGACTTTTAAATATAATTATATTTTTAATTTATATAATCTCTACCAAGTTATATTTCCATTCGAACTCCAATCAAGACCCAACGACTGCCGCCCCTAGCTAATTACCCCCATTACGAACGCAATGGGATATGTATCGCAAGCCAATTCAATTGTTTTGATCAGTTTCCGTTAAATTTACATTTAAATCACTATATTGAATTTTAAACGTACGTTTCAAATTACCGGGGCCACATACTAACTAGAAAAATTCCAGAAAAATATTTTCTAGCTTCGTATTGACGATACGGTCCTAACAAAACTAGTTTCGTCGAATTCTGAGACCGTTGGAAAAATGGCCAATTTCCAGTCGATTAAAATCAACTTAAACTGGTCAAACGCGTTTTCCTTTGCCACGCTCACATATTGATTCGAAAAATTATGAAATTTGAAACCTAGCAATAACTTTACATCACGGATCCAACAAAACTGGTTTCGTCGAAATCCGAGGTCGTTTGCAAAATTTCTATTTTTAAGGGCCTGAATTCCATAGCGACTATTCAGAATTTTCAACTGGACATATCTTTTGATTCCCGCTATGAAATCTTGATTTTTCGGATTCGTTGGAAAGATATCATCAATTAGATCCTATTATTTTTGGTTTCACTAAAATCCGGATTATTTCGCACCCGGTACATTCATTTGAAGTTTGAAATCGAATTATCGAACTACCGCGCCATTTTCAATTCTATTTATAATTATATATAATTATTTATATTCTAACGACGACGCGTATAATATATACGTTCGAATTATATTCAAAATAAATTTCTCGTCGATATTATTTAAAATAATTCATTTTAAATAATCAAAATTCGCTAAAATGGCCAAAATAAAAATTTTAAACTGGCCCAGATTTTCCGGGTTATTACAGGTGGTAGCTTGTGGGGGCCCATTTCAACCAATATCCCAAACGTATCTTAGTGGGCTCGACTCTAGTCGAGTGACGGGACACGCAAATTGGGCTTGACTATAAGAGGCCAAAATGGGTTAGCGGTGGCAACGCATGACCAACGGGTTTCATATGCGTGTGTGGACCCGGGCTGGTAAATAAGACGTTGTTGCATCGTGTAGATATAAGCCGTGCACCGTTAGTTTTATCAGGTTGCCACGTTGGGGAATGGTACACCCCACGGTGGGGCCAGCACGGGTATCTACGTTAGGGAGCCGATCGAATGGGGAGTAGTGTGTACACCTAGTGGATTGTAGGGCCCTGTGGCGTCTACTCAGTCACCTAGGGGTACGCGAGAACTATTAAGTTAATTTTATAAGTCCATGGGTGGGATCAACCTTTAAGTTAGGAATGACTGGTGTGGTGCAGTGTAGGAATTACCCTTGGGTGGGTAGATCTGGGGTGGTGTAATCCAGTAATTATCTTTGGGTGGATAAATGCGTCTTTTCGGTTATCTTAGTACGTCCTGTGTTTAGTTGGCTACTTAGCGTAGTCATTATCCCCAGAGGTACCGTACCTTGTTTATATCATACCCTAATTACTTTAATGATTGTATTGTTAGGGTTATAGGACTCACTCAGACTTATGTCTGACCCCGTTGTTTCTTTATTTTTTTCCCAACCCTTAGGTTTTCAAAGTGGGCCTAGCACTAGTGGGCTTTGATCAGACTGCTTTATCTATCTTTTGGAGCTTGGACCGTGGATGTAAAGCTCAGTTTATCTTTTCTATTATGGCTATTAGGTTATGTAGTGGGATTATGTACTTTCGTTTTTATCAGGATGGATATTATGTACTTGACTCTTATTTATGGTTTTTGTGTAACCAAACATGTTTTACTTTCCGCTGAAATGAAATGATGTTTTAAATTCTCAAGTATTACTTGTATCTGTCTTGTTGTAATTTTTCTGTTCTATATTCACTAAAAATACTCCACCGATGTTATGGCATTCCCTTAGTGAGTGACCGTAGCGGGAGTGGGGTGTTACATACAGCGACCTTTTTCAAATTTGATTTGGACATAATTCCAAATCCAACCGTTAGATATCAAATCTCTAATATTCGTTAGAAAGCTCTTTTCGATATGAACCCAACGGTTCCGGTTTTAGGAGAATCCGACGGTCGGATCTCCCGCAATATCCGTTTGAAATAAATGGTCGAAATTCATGAACTGCCGCGGCGCGGCGCGTTCTATTCAGGCCATTATATTATATATATATATATATAATATATATAATATATACTTCGTCGATTTCCTTTAAAACGTGCTTTATAAATCGTTTTCAATTTATTTTCAAAACAGTTTCAACTTCATATTCAATTTCAAATCAAAATTGAACATTCCAATATAAATTCGTTTTAAATTCTTTTCAAATTGATTTCAAATTGATTTCAATTCCATTTCAATTCCAATTCATTTATATTCAATTTCAATTCGAATTCAATTCTATTCTGTTTCAATTCGAATTCATTTATATTCAATTTCAATTCGAATTCAATTCTATTCTGTTTCTATTCGAATTCATTTCAAAACGATTTCAATTCTATTTCAATTCTATTAAATTCGAATTTCGATTCACTTTAATATTCACTTCAATTTGAATAAAATCGATATAAATATCGTTCACGTCAAAATGGCGTCAATCTATCAACGCGGCTTCATATATTGATATTTTCAAATATTCCATTTCGAATATTTCTATTTCAAATATTTCTTTTCAAATATTTCCATTTCAAATATTTCTTTTTCTAAACTGGAATGAAGCCCAATCAATTACTATATAATGTTAAGTATATGTATTTTCTACAACACATGTATTCAATAACAACAATGAATAATCAACCATCATCCAAAGTGCATTCTACACTGTATAAGCATCAAATATAAATATTCAACGCTTATAACAGTTTGTCAATCTATCGATCGACATACAACTAACTATTGGGATTAGTGTATGTCATATATCATCCCAATACCCGTGTGGGGTTTCAAACAATCAAACACAGATTTTATTTGTGCAGTTGGGCGATGTGTAAAATTTATCGTCCCAATCAATGTCCTTCAAATAGGTGTACATAAACAAACCGTCCGGTTTGTAAATGAATATTTATTTATTCACATTTACGTTAAAAATTATATTTTTAACGATTAAATATTTTATTTTAACACATGAATTTTTATTCAGTTCATTTACAAAATAAAAATGATATTTTTATTTTTCTAACTTATTTTAGAAAATTTCGGCGGCATAACGGCACGATACTAGAAACGGGACAAAGCCTTATCCCCGGTCTAGTGAAGGCCCACGCCATTCACACATCAATCAAATCCATTCATTTCACCACACAGTTCAATTTCAATCAAATGATCTAACTAATTTTTGCAATCAAACAAACAAGTCCATGGTCTGTGGACGATTGTGTCGGGTGCTACTAAGCACCGTCTGCATCCTAGTATATATATATATATAACTAGAAAATGAAATTGAAAGGTGAGAAATTCTCACAGATAGCTATCCAACTTCACGACACTTCCAATGCAGGAAATCTTCACTGTTCTCGTCTCTTATCACTTTCTTCTCCCGTAGCCACTACATATATAAAAATCGAATTTTTACTTCGCTGTTCAATATATAAAAATCATATTTTTACTTTGCTATTCAATATATAAAAATCGAATTTTTACTTTTAAAAATCACTTCTTTTTCCTAGCTAATGAACGAATAAAAATCTTTCTTTTACTTTGCAAATCAATGAATAAAAATCCTTCTTTTATTTCGATAAAAATCATAGCTTTTCTATTTTAAAAATCTAGTCTTTTCTATATTAAAAATCCGATCTTTTCTCTATTAAAAATATAGTCTTCCTTCGTTATTGTATGTAAATCAAACCATATTTTATTTCTATAAACTAATAAATTTTAAATAAATAAAATAAACAAGTAATTAAAATAAAATAAAAACTTACTTTTTTTTCTGTTTCAAAGAGGGAGGGGCTGCCCGGGCGACGCAGGAGGCGGAGGTGGTGCTCAGGGGGTGGTTTAGTTGGCTGGAGCGACTGCTACTAGGAGGTTTGGGCTGTTTTGGAGAAGAGGGGGTGACGGGGAGGGAAGTGGTGGCTGAGGAGGGGCGCACCGGGTCAGGGGTTGGCCAGTAGGCGGTGGCGGTGGACTGGTTGTGGAGTGGTGGGCCCCGGCGTGGCTGGTTTAGGGTTTGGGGCGATTTGGGCGAGGAGGGAGAGAATGGGAGGAGGAGGGAAGAGCGACGGGGTCTGGTGAGGAGGGCGACGGTGGCGAGAGGGCTGGGGGCGGCGACAGGTCAACGGCGGGCTTGGGAGTTTTTTTTTCGGGTATGAACGATATGAGGAGAGGGAGAGAGAAGGTAGAGGGGAATATATTATAAATATTTAATTTATTTTAATCCATCGAAAATTAACTTTTTATTTCGAACTCGAAATCGAACCCACCGCCTGTCGTCCATAGCTAATTACCCCCATTCCGAACACAATGGGATATGTATCGTAAGCTGATTCGATCGTTTCGATCGGTTTTTGTCAAAATCAATATATAACTCTATATATTGAATTTGAACGCGCATTTCAATTTACTGGGGTCACATACTAACTCGAAAAATTCCAGAAAAATATTTTCTAGCTTCGTATTGACGATACGGTCCTAACAAAACTAGTTTCGTTGAATTCCAACACCGTTTGAAAAATGGCCATTTTCCAGTCGATTAAAATCAACTTAAACTGGTCAAACGCGTTTTCCTTTGCCACGCTCACATATTGATTCGAAAAATTATGAAATTTGAAACCTAGCAATAATTTGACATCACGGACCCAACAAAGATGGTTTCGTCGAAATCCGAGGTCGCTTGCAAAATGGCTATTTTTAAGGGCCTGAATTCCATAGCGACTATTCAGAATTTTCAACTGGACATATCTTTTGATTCCCGCTATGAAATTTCGATTTGTCGGATTCGTTGGAAAGATATTATCAATTAGATCCTAATGTTTTTGGTTTCACTAAAATCCGGATTGTTTTGCACCCGGTACATTCAATTGAAGTTTGAAATCGAATTATCGAACTACCGCGCCATTTTCAATTCTATTTATAATTATATATAAATATTTATATTCTAACGACGACGTATATAATATATACGTTCGAATTACATTCAAAATAAATTTCTCGTCAATATTATTTAAAATAATCTATTTTAAATATTCAAAAATTCGCTAAAATTTCCAAAATAAAAATTTTAAACTGGCCCAGATTTCCGGGTTGTTACAAACTGACAGTGAAATTATGATTTGGAATTTATAAATCTTTTATTAAGATTTAAATGGGAATTTTCCAAAAGTAAAGTTTTCCAATTTAATATATTAAAGTGGAGTTGAATGGAATTCGGATTAATAATAACCGAGATAAGCTTCCGTAAAAGAAGACTGATACTACATATGGAATTTAAGAGGCTTTGGCGTTATTCCATTTATATTATTGTTCGGATACAGAAATTTATAACGATTATATATTGATTTGATTTCAGTGAAGATTCCATATTTCATGGTAGATGATTTTGGGTTTACCGTGAACTATGTTTTAAATGACATTAGTTCTTTAACCCAGTTAAAGATAAGATTAATTTCTTAAATTTAAAAGAAAAATCTTTGAATAATGATTTTTGATATTTAAAACCCAAATTGGAGTTTAATAAATCTTTGAAAGAAGGATTTAAGAATAAATTTGAAGAATTTATCTTTGATAGATAATGTGAATATTTTATTTAAAAGAATATTCTGAATTGGAATGAGGCGTTGGATGTGTTTTTATAGCGCTTGATTATTAATTATAGAAATACGCGAGTTATTCGGAAAGACTGGGTTTAACCCATTCCGAATAATCACTACGACGATGAAGAGTCGAAGATGAAGACGGTGGTTGAAGACCGACGATCTTCACATCGAATGGATGTGTTGCTACTGATGCCCATGATGGGAGTAGCTTCCTTGAAGGGGCTTCAGTGGTAGCCGTCCGGACTATTGTTGATTGTCTGGATATGCGAGGACCTCTCAGGTGTCTCCGGTTTCGTTCAGACCCAGAACGGACTTGTAAATGGATGCGTGTCCGACATTGGATTTCGTTCCATGTGAATTAAATTGTTTTTTTATTAATGTATATCTGATTTGTGGTGGGGAATTTATTCTCTGCTTAACACCCTGGTATATATTAATAGTGATTGATCGCATGGCGTGAATTGTCAATGTGGCACGCCAAGATGCAAATGATCAAGGTTTTTGTTGAAAAGCAGGGCCTTGTGGGATGATCAAAATATAGCCTATTACGGCATAGCTTCGTGTATAGCGTGACTTCGCGAGCCTCACCACCCGGTACGAGTCAAAAAGGGATTAGGACTACAGGGAGTGCACACGTTTCTTTCTAGCTAGGAGTAGTGTCAGTGCTTAAACTGGCTGGCGTTTTACTTATGTGGATGATGGATTTTGAGGCGCGTCGGATTTACAGGCTGTTAATGGTCATATGGAGGTCCAAAAGGACCAGGAAGCGTGTGTTCAGGCGTAACCAATCCACGGCCATTAGGCGGGGACCGGCCCTAAAGATTCAAGGGTTCACTATGGTGGATCCTGAGGCATTTGCTAGAGTGTCTCGAATCGGAGAGGACGATCCTGTAACACCCCGTAATTTTATAACATTAAAATTCACAAATTAAAGTATACTTAATTTTTAGAAAAGAATTAAGTGAAATGGGTTGCGCAGAGAAATATATATATATATTGACATATATATATATATATATATATAAATTAAAAAAATAAATAAATAAATATGCGAAAAAGTTCAAAACAGCGAATTGGGAGGGGAAATAACCGAACCGGCCCATTTTTTAGGTCGACCCAAGCCCCGCTGGGTCGACTAGGGGTTAATCCAGGGTGTTTGGCTGTCAACCCGTGGGCCGATTCGCTCAAATGCAGATTTTGCATTTGATTGGTTCTCATGGTTCAGGGTTAATCTAATGGTCCTAAATAACTTCCTACACCTATAAATACATCCTAATGCTAACCCTAAACCTAATTAAAATAGAATAGTTACCATCGCCATGGGAATCAATGGAGCCGCCGCCAACTAAGAAGGAAGAAAAGCAAATTCAATTCTAATTCTCTTAACCCTAAAGCAAAGCAAAACTCTCTCTTTTCTTCTCTAAATTGTGAGTATGATGATCTTAACAAGATTATTATCATTTTAATTAGGTTGAGTTATGAATGGATTATGAGTAGATGATGTGAATTATCATATCCCTTTTGCTATCATATATATTGTAAATCCAATGTTATGTGATGATGATATCTTATATGTTGTAAATCATGCTATGATGATGTTATGTATGTTGAAAGTTTCTATGCTAAGTTGTGATGAATCATACATGTTAAAAAGGCCATGATGTTACCATCTATGCTAGTTAGTTCATATTAATTAAATCATCATGTTTGGGTTATGTTGATCTATATGACAAGTCACATATGCAAGTTAGATTGATTAGAAAAGTTATGAACATATGACAAGACATCTATTATGACATCTAGAATTATGCTATGACATATGTGATATCCTATGCTAGTTCACACCATCATTTTGTTGCCTAAAAACCCCATATGCAAGTTTATGTATAGATTTGGGCTATGATCATATCATGTAAATTGAGACATTTAACAAGTTGACACCTTTTGATCCTTAACATGTGTAGTTTATGCAAGTTTCACCCCTATTATGATTAGATTTATTTTAATTGTCTATATGTTGTGATAATTTATCTTTGTGCTAGGTGTTAGACTATATAAGTCTAGCCTATATTATGCGTTGAATAAGCGAACGTATAAACGTGGGGTAGGGGTAATATTAAGGATTTAATATTAAAAAGTTGGTGTGCAATTGATATGATTTTGCATGCCATAAGTGGATTGCCATAATTGAGTAAATTATGGACATCATTAAAAGTTGACTTAATTAATAATTTGAATAGGGAATTATTAAAACTGGGGTAAAAGATTTTAAGTGTTAATCAATGCTTAGGACACGAGGTTGGACTCGTTTGTGACGTAAACATGCCCGGACCCGCCCGGCAAATCCAGTGGTCACAAATGTCAGCCCAATGTGAGAGGTCCTAGGCCTAAACTAAAGCATAACGGTTGTAAAGACACGAGGTTAGACTCTTTTATGGTGTAAGACTGCCCGGACCCGCCCGGCAAATCCAGCTGCCATAAATGCCAGTCTAATGTGAGAGGTCTTTATGAGGTTATGGCCTGAATGAATTAAGAAATACTTAACCAGATAAACATGTAAGGTGGGACATGGGGGTTAAGTAGGTGCCTTGGGTGGCATGAGGAATCTAGGGGTTGCCCTTAGTGGCATGTGAAATACGATTAGTAAGACTTAACCAAACACACATGTAAATGAACATGACTAAGAGGGTTAAGTGGGATATACTAGTGACAAGCTCAGGTGGGTAGCTTGTGGGGGCCCATTTCGACCAGTATCCCAAACGTATCTTTGTGGGCTCGACCCAAGTCGAGGACGGGACACGCATGCTGGGTTTGACTATAAGAGGCCAAAACGGGGAGCGGTGGCAACGCAAGTCCAACGGGTTTCGTATGCGTGTGTGGACCCGGGCTGGTAGGTAAGACGTTGTTGCATCGTGTAGGTATAAGTCGTGCATTCTCAAGTTGTATCGGGTTGCCACTTTAGGGGAGTGATACACCCCACTGTGGGGCCAGCACGGGTATCTACGAGTAGGGAGCCGATCGAAAGTGGGTAGTGGGGTACACCTAGTGGAGATAGGGGCAGACGGCGCCTATGTAGTCAAGTAGGGGTACGTAAGGCTATTTATAAAGTTTCTGTGTGAAGCAAGTGGGATCAAACAATAGGGTGACTGGTGTGGTGCAGTGTAGTAATGTGCGATGCAGTGTAGTAATCATTCGTTAGTAATTAGGTGTGCCTTTACCGTTATCTTTAACGTTATCTTAAACGATATCTTTATCTTCCTAAGAGTTCATAGACATTTACTTGTCTTCCAGCTTATGCCTTAGTCTAGTTTTTTTGATAATAGTATTGTTAGAATTATCATACTCGCCAGACTTTATGTCTGACCCCCTCTATTTCTATCCTTTTCCCCCTCCAGGTCCTCAGGTTGGGCCCAGCTCTAGTGGAGTTTGATTGAATTGCTTCATCTCTCTTTGGAAAGCTTGGACCGTTGAAGTAAAGTCCAGCTTGTTATCTTTTTAATGGCTATTTATGTAATGGGATTATGTATTTTGTTTTTATGAAGATGGATATTGTACTTGGTTATGATCTATGGTTTTATGATGTAACAAACATGTTTAATTTCCGCTGCAATAAAATGAAGTTTTAGATTTCCAAGTACTATTTACTATGTGTCTTGTTGTAATTTTTCTGTTCTATATTCACTTATAACCTCCATGGAACTTAATGCATTCCCTTCGTGAGTGACATTAATGGACATGGGGTGTTACACGTGGTATCAGAGCTTAAGGTTATCAGAACAGATAAAAATACTTTAGAAAAATAGTTATTTTTGGAAGAAGTGCTTTCAAAAACATGTTTTAATGAGAAATTTAAAGAGAAAAGTTTTTAAGAAAAAAAAACATAATCCCCAATAGCCATATATCTTTATCTTTCGAATTCTCCATTTTGAATCTTTCCTTTTTCGTTTCAGCATAGCTGAAGATCTTAATCTACCCGACGGTGTAACGATACCAGGATGGTATAGGAAGTTATTAGAGGCTAGGGCCGCTGCAGGTCCAGCCAATGTTCCTCCACCACCAGTTGCACCTGTTCCTCCTCCTCCTCGCGTAGATACTTTTGCAAAGACGTGCAAGGAATTCAAGGCTATGGGTGGAAAACCATTTCAAGGGTCAGAAACGTTTGTGGAAGCTAGAGATTGGCTTAAGGAGGTGGAAGAATTGCTAGAAATCTTTGAAGTAGAAGAAGGGAGGAGAGTTCGTTTAGCAGCTTGGTTGATGAAGGGAGAGGCCTCGTTTTGGTGGGAGGTCACTAATGGGGAGCGTCCTGTTGACTCTTGGGCGGATTTCAGACGTAGGTTCGAGGCGAAGTTTCTCTCAAGGGCGGAAGAAAATCTATATATGGAAAGGTTCTTGACATTGAAGCAAGGAAGCTCAATAGTGAAAGAATATGTTAATAAATTTAATCAGTTAGCAAGGTTTGGCTTGGACTTAGTAAACACGCCGGAGAAGAAGGCTCTAAGGTTCGTGAATGGCTTGAATGAACCATTGCAAGGGTTGGCTATGACCCACATCCCTATGGGGGCCACCTTTGAGAAGTTAGTAGAAATGGCACTTATGCATGAGGAGAAAAGCGCTAAAGCTGATAAGGCACCCAAGAAGAAGGGGGATCAGAAGAAACCACAACAGCAAAACAAGAAGGGTGGTAAAGACAATAACGGCAAGGGAAAGAAGAAATGTTTTAACTGTGGGACATCAGGCCATCTCAGCGAGGATTGCCGAAAGAAAAAGAAGACAGGCTGTTTTCATTGTGGCGATGCGGGACATTTAGTGAAGGACTGCCCAAGGAAGGGGCAGAGGGCAGGGGCTACCTCGGGAGGACAGGTGCAGGCTCTTATGGCACCAGGGCAGGCAAGGGGACAAGTTCAGGCTCTCGCGGTCCCACCGCTGCAAGAACGAGGTAGAACCATTTCTGTTGAAAGCTTAGTTTTTCTGTTTGATCATCCTGTCCGTACCTTATTCGATTCGGGCGCATCACATTCGCTACATCATTAGTTGAATCACTGCACTTAAACACCAGTTTAGTAGAGGATCCCTTAGTTGTTTCGAATCCAATTGGGGGCTCAGCTTATTTGTCTATAATGTGTTTGGATTTGAAAATTTCCATACTTAGCGTTGAATTTAGATGTGATGCTTATGTGTTGGGCTTCATGGGCTATGGGCTAATTTTAGGAATGGATTGGTTATCCAGAAATGGGGTCGTTCTTGATTGTGAAAGGAGAGTAGTTAGGCTCGTGACTCGCCTTGGCAACACTCTCGAAATCTTCTGTAATCCCATAAATTCGGTTATGCTAAGTTATCTAGAATCGCTTGACGCATCTGAGGAAAATCTACGATCTGTTAGAGTGGTCCGAGAATATTCGGATGTGTTTGAGGAGGTGAAGGGCTTGCCTCTGAAGCGGGAGATAGATTTTCGAATATATCTTGTGGATAATGCGAAACCAGTATCTTTGCCAGTACGCCACATGGCTCCACGTGAAAGGAGGGAACTCGGTAAGCAAGTGAAAGAGTTGCTTGAGAAGGGGTTCATAAGACGAAGTATATCGGAGTGGGGTGCTCCAGTAGTATTTGCCACGAAGGCGGATGGGTCGCTTAGACTTTGTGTGGACTATAGAGAACTTAATAAGCTTACTAAGAAGAACAGACACCCACTGCCGAGGGTTGACGATCTCTTCGATCAGTTAGTTGGCGCCTCGGTGTTTTCGCAGTTGGACTTAGCCACTGGGTTCCATCAGTTGAGAGTGGCTGAGGATAGCATAGACAAGACTGCTTTTAGGACTCCGGACGGTTTCTATAAATGGCTAGTGATGCCCTTCGGTTTGACAAACGCCCCAGCATGTTTTGTTGATTTGATGAGTAGGGTGTTTAGGGAGTACCTTAACAAATTCGTGGTAGTCATTGTAGATGACATCTTGATCTTTTCTAAGGATGAAGAAGAGCATGCCCTACATGTTAGGGAAGTGTTGGAGACTCTTCGAGCGCATAAGCTTAAAGCTAAATTTTCTAAGTGTCACTTTTGGAGGAAGGAAGTACGGTTCTTGGGGCACGTGGTTTCCAAAGAAGGGATAGTTGTAGATCCCGCAAAGGTGGTGGCCATCCAAGATTGGAAGGTTCCTAAAAATGCTACCGAAGTGAGAAGTTTCTTGGGGTTGGCTGGCTACTATAGGAAGTTTATCAAAGACTTCGCAAAGATATCAGCTCCACTGACACACTTGACGAAGAAGAACCTAGTTTTCACATGGGACGTAGATTGTGATGATGCGTTCCAACGTTTGAAGAGAGCTTTGACTTCAGCCCCAGTCTTAGTATTGCCAGACTGGAGTAAGTCGTTTACCGTTTATACTGACGCTTGTGGGACAGGACTAGGCGCAGTCTTAATGCAAGAGGGCAGGGTAATAGCCTATGGTGGAAGGCAGTTGAGAGCGCATGAGAAGAATTACCCAACACATGACCTAGAGTTGGCCGTTATTGTTTTCGCGCTTAAGTCTTGGCGTCATTATCTTCTTGGCGAGAAATTCGAACTATTCACTGACCACAAATCTTTAAAATACCTATTCTCTCAAAAGGACTTGAACTTAAGGCAGCAAAGGTGGATGGAGTTCTTAGCGTCCTACGACTTCGAAATAGCCTATACCCCTGGCAAGGGTAACATGGTGGCAGACGCCTTAAGTAGAAAAAAATTATCCTTAAGTCCTTTGTTTGTTGAGCGACGAAGTTTAGAATTCATTTCGATGTTTGACTTTAGACCTTCCGTTGACTTCGTACCTGGTTTGCTAGCATCCTTGGAGGTCAGACCTACGCTTTTGGGACGGATTGGCGAGGCACAGCGAGACGACCCGCAGTTGGTTGAGTTAGTAGAAAAACTCAAAGGAGGGGAGTCATCAAGCCATCTCCGTAGGCATACCCTAGACGATAAGGGTTGGTTACGTAGGGACGGTAGACTTTGTGTACCAAAAGACGATGACCTAAGGAAGACTATTCTTGACGAAGCACATCATTCGAAGATGACCATTCATCCCGGCGGGAACAAGATGTACAAAGACATGAAGAGAGTTTACTTTTGGGCCGGCATGAAGAAAGATGTGGCCGAGTATGTTGCTAGATGCTTGGTGTGCCAACAAGTAAAAGCGGAGCAAAAGAAACCCGGTGGGTTGCTTCACCCAATGGAGGTTCCACTATGGAAGTGGGAAAGTGTCTCGATGGATTTTGTGGATGGGTTATCGCGATCAAGGAAGGGTAATATGGGAACTTGGGTTATAGTAGATAGACTTACTAAGAGAGCCCATTTCATTCCCGTGAAGAGTAAGAGGACTGCTCCATGGTTAGCTTCTGTATATTTCCGAGAAATAGTTCATTTGCACGGTGTTCCTTCTAGCATAGTGAGCGACCACGATCCTATTTTCACTAGTGAATTTTGGAGAAGCTTACAAGAGGCGGTAGGGACTCAGTTATGTTTGAGCACCGCATATCATCCTCAGACGGACGGCCAGACCGAGAGGGTGAATCGCATTCTAGAGGATCTATTGAGGCTATGTATCCTAGACTTTGGGGGTACATGGGAAGAGCATCCTCCATTGGTTGAGTTCGCATATAATAACAGCTTTCAGTCTAGCATTAGTATGGCACCATTCGAAGCTCTATATGGACGACCTTGTCGTTCACCTACATGTTGGTGGGAATCTACGGATAAGATCTTACTTGGGCCCGATATGATTAGGGAGACTTCGGAGAAGATCGACTTGATTCGAAGGAGGATGAAAGCAGCGCAAGATAGGCAGAAATCTTATGCGGATATGAGGAGGACAGATCTCGAGTTTGAAGTTGGGGACATGGTCTTTGTCAAAGTGTCTCCATTACGGAACGTTTTTCGCTTTGGGTCTGTTGGGAAATTAGCACCAAGGTTTGTAGGGCCGTTTCCTATTAAGGAGAGGATTGGACGGATGGCGTATAGATTGGAGTTGCCCGAGAGACTTAGTGGTGTACATGACGTATTCCATGTGTCACATTTGAGGAAGTGCTTGCACGAGACCGCGGAAGTGGTAGAGCCGAGCTTGCTTATACAGGTGGAGATAGAGCGTGATGCGACAATTCGACGAGCTCCTACGCGCATTCTTGGGTCGGAGATCAAGAGGTTGAGGAATCGAGAGGTCAGACTAGTCAAAGTGCAATGGGGAGATGATGAGAGCAACGCTACTTGGGAGACAGAAGAGAAGATGCGTTCACGATACCCTTTTCTTTTTGAGGGTATGTCCTTTAATTTCTCCTTTATCGCTTAGCTTGTACTTATCTTATCTTTAGTATATCCTCTCGCTAGTATCTTTGACCTTTAGTTAGGATAATCCTATGGTTGAAACATGTGTTTGAGACATGTTATGTATGGTGGATGCAAAGTGGATGCAAGTGTTTGCTAGTGGTTGCTCGTGGATGCATATACACACACTATTAGGCACCAGATCGGCTCAGTCACTTCATATTGCATATTGCATATATATGGATGTATTTAGTAAAATGGATGTATAATGGTTGTATTATCATATAGTTGCTGCATTCGGGTGGATGGTTGTGCACGCATATAGAATTAATATGTATCAATAGGAATCTTTTGCATACATATTGGACGCATGGCACTATCATGAATTGCACTAAGGAGGTCGACTGAATCAGTAGACTGCCTAATTTTGCATTAGATATGGACATATACACACACTGTGCATATAAACATTAAAGCATTAGAAGTCTTTTAAGAACAATGGATGTTGGTGTTTGATGGTTGAGTAGATGGACGATTAGATGGTAGGATATACATTCTTCTTGACTTGGAGATTTCGGGGATGAAATCCTTTAAGGAGACGAGAATGTAACACCCCGTAATTTTATAACATTAAATTTCACAAATTAAAGTATACTTAATTTTTAGAAAAGAATTAAGTGAAATGGATTGCGCAGAGAAATATATATATATATATATATTGATATATATATATATAAAATTAAAAAAAATATGCGAAAAAGTTCAAAACAGCGAATTGGGAGGGGAAATAACCGAACCGGCCCATTTTTGAGGTCGACCCAAGCCCCGCTGGGCCGACTAGGGGTTAATCCAGGGTGTTTGGCTGTCAACCCATGGGCCGATTCGCTCAAATGCAGATTTTGCATTTGATTGGTTCTCATGGTTCAGGGTTAATCTAATGGTCCTAAATAACTTCCTACACCTATAAATACATCCTAATGCTAACCCTAAACCTAATTAAAATAGAATAGTTATCGTCGCCATGGGAATCAATGGAGCCGCCGCCAACTAAGAAGGAAGAAAAGCAAATTCAATTCTAATTCTCTTAACCCTAAAGCAAAGCAAAACTCTCTCTTTTCTTCTCTAAATTGTGAGTATGATGATCTTAACAAGATTATTATCATTTTAATTAGGTTGAGTTATGAATGGATTATGAGTAGATGATGTGAATTATCATATCCCTTTTGCTATCATATATATTGTAAATCCAATGTTATGTGATGATGATATCTTATATGTTGTAAATCATGCTATGATGATGTTATGTATGTTGAAAGTTTCTATGCTAAGTTGTGATGAATCATACATGTTAAAAAGGCCATGATGTTACCATCTATGCTAGTTAGTTCATATTAATTAAATCATCATGTTTGGGTTATGTTGATCTATATGACAAGTCACATATGCAAGTTAGATTGATTAGAAAAGTTATGAACATATGACAAGACATCTATTATGACATCTAGAATTATGCTATGACATATGTGATATCCTATGCTAGTTCACACCATCATTTTGTTGCCTAAAAACCCCATATGCAAGTTTATGTATAGATTTGGGCTTTGATCATATCATGTAAATTGAGACATTTAACAAGTTGACACCTTTTGATCCTTAACATGTGTAGTTTATGCAAGTTTCACCCCTATTATGATTAGATTTATTTTAATTGTCTATATGTTGTGATAATTTATCTTTGTGCTAGGTGTTAGACTATATAAGTCTAGCCTATATTATGCGTTGAATAAGCGAACGTATAAACGTGGGGTAGGGGTAATATTAAGGATTTAATATTAAAAAGTTGGTGTGCAATTGATATGATTTTGCATGCCATAAGTGGATTGCCATAATTGAGTCAATTATGGACATCATTAAAAGTTTACTTAATTAATAATTTGAATAGGGAATTATTAAAACTGGGGTAAAAGATTTTAAGTGTTAATCAATGCTTAGGACACGAGGTTGGACTCGTTTGTGACGTAAACCTGCCCGGACCCGCCCGGCAAATCCAGTGGTCACAAATGTCAGCCCAATGTGAGAGGTCCTAGGCCTAAACTAAAGCATAACGGTTGTAAAGACACGAGGTTAGACTCTTTTATGGTGTAAGACTGCCCGGACCCGCCCGGCAAATCCAGCTGCCATAAATGCCAGTCTAATGTGAGAGGTCTTTATGAGGTTATGGCCTGAATGAATTAAGAAATACTTAACCAGATAAACATGTAAGGTGGGACATGGGGGTTAAGTAGGTGCCTTGGGTGGCATAAGGAATCTAGGGGGTGCCCTTAGTGGCATGTGAAATACGATTAGTAAGACTTAACCAAACACACATGTAAATGAACACGACTAAGAGGGTTAAGTGGGATATACTAGCGACAAGCTTAGGTGGGTAGCTTGTGGGGCCCATTTCGACCAGTATCCCAAACGTATCTTTGTGGGCTCGACCCAAGTCGAGGACGAGACACGCATGCTAGGTTTGACTATAAGAGGCCAAAACGGGGAGCGGTGGCAACGCAAGTCCAACGGGTTTCGTATGCGTGTGTGGACCCGGGCTGGTAGGTAAGACGTTGTTGCATCGTGTAGGTATAAGCCGTGCATTCTCAAGTTGTATCGGGTTGCCACTTTAGGGGAGTGATGCACCCCACTGTGGGGCCAGCACGGGTATCTACGAGTAGGGAGCCGATCGAAAGTGGGTAGTGGGGTACACCTAGTGGAGATAGGGGCAGACGGCGCCTATGTAGTCAGCTAGGGGTACGTAAGGCTATTTATAAAGTTTCTGTGTGAAGCAAGTGGGATCAAACAATAGGGTGACTGGTGTGGTGCAGTGTAGTAATGTGCGGTGCAGTGTAGTAATCATTCGTTAGTAATTAGGTGTGCCTTTACCGTTATCTTTAATGTTATCTTAAACGCTATCGTTATCTTCCTAAGAGTTCATAGACATTTACTTGTCTTCCAGCTTATGCCTTAGTCCAGTTATTTTGATAATAGTATTGTTAGAATTATCATACTCGCCAGACTTTATGTCTGACCCCCTCTATTTCTATCCTTTTCCCCCTCCAGGTCCTCAGGTTGGGCCCAGCTCTAGTGGAGTTTGATTGAATTGCTTCATCTCTCTTTGGAAAGCTTGGACCGTTGAAGTAAAGTCCAGCTTGTTATCTTTTTAATGGCTATTTATGTAATGGGATTATGTATTTTGTTTTTATGAAGATGGATATTGTACTTGGTTATGATCTATGGTTTTATGTTGTAACAAACATGTTTAATTTCCGCTGCAATAAAATGATGTTTTAGATTTCCAAGTACTATCTACTATCTGTCTTGTTGTAATTTTTCTGTTCTATATTCACTTATAACCTCCATGGAAGTTAATGCATTCTCTTCGTGAGTGACATTAATGGACGTGGGGTGTTACAGATCCCCAGCCTCGAATCATGATGGAAATCCAACTTCCAATACGACCTTGCGGTTTTGAATGTAGAACTAGTATGGCGACATGATATATGGTACCCATGCCGTCTATGATTGATAGAATATGATTGAAATGTTTTTATTAAAACATATACACACTAATATTAAATCTGTGTTATCGTATCAAGCATCTTTTGACCATTATAAGGTAAAACCCTATCCTCCGGTTTGCGTTGCATTGTGTGATGGGACTTGGGTCTTATAATAGTTTCATTTTTCTAAAAAGCATTGCGTTGTTTAATGATTTACTTTATTTTATGCGCTGGCAATCTAATGGAGTAAACTCGTTCCGCGTTAGCGGCGTGGTCCTGTGATTAGCCTTATTATTAGATAAGTTAAGTTAAGATTTCTCATACCAGTCCCATGACTGACCTATAGTTTGTTTCTCTGGCAAACTCGGGTGCCCATATTTTCCACACGGGCGGTCGAGTAGCTTTTTGCAGATATATTTACAGGATCCTGGCTTACAGCTGAAGCGGTATTCGAAAAGCTCTGTATCCGTGTATTCCTTTCGGTTGTATATTTGTATTATTTTTCCGCTGCTATTTAAATGCAATTTAAATCTCTGATATTATTGTATTTCTATTGTGTAATAAGTATTCATACTCTGTTATATTCTTGTACTCTGATGTAATTGTTGTAACTGTTGTAATTAGCAACAAAATGTTCTTCAGTTTGTGCTCTGATGTGTATTAGCAACAAAATGTTCTTCAGTTTGTGCTCTGATGTGTATTATGCAAGAACCAAAACCAGAATAGGAAGACAGCTAAGTGCGCTTAAGAAGCAAGAGGAGCTTCAGTTGCGGCAGTACCTCCATTCATAGGTTCTGGTTCTGCTTCAGCTTTGGTAGGAGTACAGCTCTTTTTCGAAACAGTTGAAGCAGTGGCCCAAACAGAGCTAAACGGGTCCTTGACTTCGCCATATATGCCGCCAGCCTCATCTTCGTAGGTCTCACCTTCTTTAGTTGTCCCCACATTCCATAGCTTTTGAGACTGCAGCATTCATGTTATCTGTCTCCAATCATAGCAAAGCCGTAGAACCATTAATAAGTTCATTCTTTGAAGCCATGACCAAGTAAATTCCGATCTTCAATTCAGCAAAACGAGCAAAGGGTCCTCCTGATCATTCTTCCTCTTACGGCATTCGATCCTTTTAACCTCGTACGCTCCAAAACAGCCTTGTAAAACTCCATAGCAGATTCTACATTCTTCCCGTCGACCTCAACAACCGCCTTCATGCCTGTAAATGCCACAATCTCAGCCTTCTCCTCGGCCACAGTGTCAACATTCATAGCTCGCATTTCGCTCGTCATTGACGAAAGGCTAAGTCAAAACCCTGGGAGGGAGAAATATTTGAAAAATATTTTTTAGAGAGAGAAAAGGTACGGTGAAAATAATGGAAACCTTTGGAAATTCTTTGATGAAAACATGCAACAAGAAGAATCATAGGAGCTGCATTGAAAATTGCACTAAAAACAGAGGTCTTTCTTTACATTTTTATTGACTATTGATTTCATATTATAGCTTGCACTGAAACATGCAGACAGAGGATTTCTTGGATTTCTTTCATTGGAGCTCATGGAAGTTCCTTTTTTGCTGCACCTATGTGGTTTACTTCTTAAATAAGATGGGCATGCATACATATTATTTTTACATAATTAAACCAGTGTAACACTAAAAATATTCATCCATTGATTATCTAGGTTTGCACAAGTGCTAGTGATCTAAGTGCATCAGGGGTTCTGATGTTGCTTACTATTGTTATTTACAGACGCCATGACACCAAGTAATAACACTTATTGATATTCCTTTTTCTTATTCTCATTTTTGTTAGAGATACTTGAACTAGTCAGTTTAGAAGAATATATTGCAAAATAGTAAAAGATTAAACTCGTTCAACCTTTAGCTTATGTTGCACTGATGGAATATTATGGACCTGTTTAGACAAGATTGCATTAAAAGTATGTGTGGGCTCTTGGATGAATTTTTTGGTAGCTGATCATGTTAGTTTAAACTTGCGGAAGTCAGAATGTGTTTATAGACACAGAAGTTTAGAATATGTAGACCATGTTTACTGGCAGAAACGATATACAATACCTGTTTTGTGTCTGAATGTTTGAATGTTCAAGCACTGAAACTATTGCAGGTTACAAATTTACCATGTTAATATCATTTACAGGTGAGTCCCTTAGCTTTTTAATGAACATTTCACACATGGGACTAGTAATTGCTTAGTACTTGAAGGATGGGAGCATCTTATTTTCTGCATAATGTTGTGCTTTGCATGTTTTCCAATTATCAAAAGGAATACAGTTTCTTTTCTAGTACGTAATAGCAATCTTGGTGTATACGTATGCACAAGTAATCTTAAGCTGTATATTCAAGGATGACTACTCAAGCAAATTTCTAAAACATAAATGATGCGGCTCATATGAAAACATTTTTCGACAATCTATTCCTGGAAAACTGAAAAGTATTTAAGTGGGTAACGTAACTATAAGCGGAAAATGCGCTAGTGGATTTTTTTGGGGAGGGGAGTGGTTGTATTAGCTTTTGCACATTTTAATAAAAATATTTTCGGGTAAAACAATAATTTGCTAGTTCACGTAATAGATTTCTCCATCGTTACTTCTTTTTTTGAAGGTTCCCATTTGACATTTTTTTCTTATTTGATTCCTACAACAATAACAAAACATGTAGTTTCATTTGGGAATCTGAACCGGAGAACTGGAATATTCTAAATACTACAAATTTGTAATGAGTACGGTTTTATACTGGAACCGTTTATTTGTAATGAGTTCTTGGTTTAGCAACTGGAAACGCTCAATCCCCTAGTGCTTATGTAAGAGCATCTATTATTTATCGTTTCTCTTGCTTATAACTAGTATATGAGTACTGTCGGTTTGCCTGAATTCATCTAAAGCCTGATGATCATGTAATATGAAATAAATTACATCTAGGAGCAGAATATTGACATAATTTAGACAGACTACTCCCTGCTTGAGATGGCTGGCTATGATTTCCTCAAGGCCATTAAGTAATCAATTCTATTTCCTGCTATGGCTAATTTTTCATTATTCATCTGTTTATAATTTGTATGTATGTTACAAGCTCTGCTGCAAGTTTTCAGAAGCACAAATACCCCATTTATATTCCCATGATTGTTATGTTATCTGAAAATGAACCACATAGAATATCCAGGTATTTTTCAATCTTATTTGAAACAAATTCTTGTACCAGTGATGTCTATAAATCGTATTGGGTATTTTACAAGTAACATGTGAGTTTTCTAGTGTTAACGTTAACATGCATTTCAGCCATTAAGTTTAAGCTTTAACAAAGGTTACTGATTAGAAATGTATAAGTTTTAATGGTTATTAATTACAATGATGATGACCGTGTTACATAAACGAGTTTGTTTCCAACCTAATTAATGTTCACAAATGTTAATAGTGTGCAAATTTAAAAGTAGGTTGGTCCCATGAGGTCATACAGAAATGAACAGCTGCATGGGTGAATTAATATGTACGAAGCATATAATATTGGTTGTGAATAAGAGTGCATTTGTTACATAGTTTCCACTTTACAAAATTGACTTGCCTTGCATATATTCTAAATGAATATGTTATCTTTATACATTTTGTGTTCTTTCAATTCAGAGAACAGATATAGCTCCGATCGAGCTCAGAAGTCATTTGGTATGATGTTATGTTTTAGACTTCTGGTCAAGGAATCTATTTATTATTACAATTTATTGCATATGCACAACTTTGTTTGAAGTTGTATTTATACACTTTTAGGTTCTTCAGTCATTTGCACGTAACTAATGAGGTTGACATAGAACAAGACAACATAATATTTGTATAGTATTCATACAGTTGAACTGCAAAACTTATTCAAAGACATTTTACTTGTGTTTGGTACTAAAAAAAGGATCTCTAAGATCATTTTAGTACATGAACTCCTTATGATTTAATTATTTAGAGGTTTGTTTATGAATGCTCCTGCGAACTCATGTAACTTGAAAGATTAGCAGGTTCGAAAGGAGCAACTAAAATTAAAGAATGTCATAAAGTTACAAGCTGTGACACTTAGTCAGGAGAATGGCAGTTGGCAATTGGCACCCTCCAGTGTTCCCTTCCTATTCTTAGAATCAAGCACTTATAAGAGCCAATAAACAGGTGAAGATCTTTGTTCTTATGTGCAAGGCGTGCAATTGCTTTGTGCAAGAATGTGTAATAACTTAAATAATTGTTGTATAAGCACCAATGAGTTGGGCTGTTTTGCATCCTTCTTCTATCTTTTAAGATATTGTATAACATATTTACATGTTATGTATTCTCCTAGGCTCATTTCAAAAATATACTACTAAGCAGGTACATAAGTTTTCGTGTGTGCAGAATAATGGGCTCAGGTACAGAATTTTTTATATGCATAATAACCTGCATATGTGCATACGACATAACTATATAATTGCAAATAATACAACATGTCAATGTTTGCAGACATGTTTCGTGTAGAATTGAAGGAAGGAGAAGCTAAATTCATAGTTTCATGGAAGTGGAATCAAACAATTGGAAATAGAGTAAGAAGGGCAGAAAAAACCGACTTTGAAGAGAAGACAAACGTCAACTCAGGTAAATATCATGTAAATTTTGGATTGTTTTACCATATGCTTTAGTAATTTTTAAATTCTTGGTTCCACATTATATAATTGGGTTACATTTAATGATCATATAAACGTAAGAAAAAAAAGAGGTATACAATAATCTTAAATCTTCACAACACCTTAATCTAAGTTTGGTTTTTTAATTTTAGCACAGGCTATTGTACTTGAACTTTATTAATTTATTTAATCTCGCATTTTACATAGAGAAGAGAATTATGATTTGGCTATCAACTTAGGTAGCGACGCCGACTTTGATGATGTCAATTTTGATTGTACGTTATTTTCCTACTATTTCAAATATTTTGGAATATTATTTTGGCTATCAATGATTACTTCCTTTTTTGATTGTAGAATACATGTAAAATTATATGTTGATTGTTGAACAACCTATGGAGTCATAACATTTATAATAGAACACTTATTTATGATAATGCAAGTTCAGTAGAGCACTTATTTGTAACTTGGTTGAATTTTCATATGTTTCAGGTTGTAGCAGAAATGACTTAACCATATTTTTCTAACAATGATTTATATTGGTATGTTATCTTTCTTTTTTGTTTATAATTGATGTTCAGTTTACAAATTTATTTTAAATAAACTACCTATGTTCTAAGCAACTCTAAGTCAATTAGAAATTCGATCATTGGAAAAATAGTAATCCTTTATCTGATTAGAATTAGATTTGAAGGTTTAGGATTTTCCTTATAGAAAGATTGAGTATAATAAATGATTTTTTTTTGTTTTACAGTAAAATTTTAATTTCCCTTACCCACATCAATAAACCTATATTATATATTAGACCGTTAAATATATCACACTTTTGAAACTCTCGATCAAAGCTTTAATAGAGTGCTTGATTTTGTATTTGCAGGATATATTTCTGCTTAGCCTACCAGTGCTACTCGCATAAATTTGTCATTTCGAATTAATTTTCAGCCTTCAGTATGATGTAATCATATTGGTAATGACATAGGATTTGATGAGAAATTGATTTTTAATGTAATTCTGAAATTAAAGTTGTGGCTTTGTTTTTTCATATTTTCATATTTCAATGTTGGATGAGTTAATGTATGTGTATATGTATATATAATTTCTAGATGTGTTTATATGTTGGTTACATATATATTTTTGATATGGAATGAACAATTTACAAGAATTGTTTTGAATTGTAAATTCGAAACTCTCGGTTATTGCTGTAGATAGTAATTAGAGAATTGTATAAATTTATCATTTGAAATTGAAACACCCCACCTCCGTTAAGGTCACTCACCAAGGGAATGCCTTAACTTCGGTGGAGCATTTTTAGTACAAGATGCAGAAAAAATACAAGATAGACAAATAAAACAGCGAAAAATAAATAACCTTTATTGATTAAAACAACTTGTACAAATATTGTTTTACAACACCAATACTTATTACCAGAAAGCATCTATCTTGTTTAATATATAAGAAGCACAAACTGACAATGATATTCCCCAATAAAGCATGAGCCAGCCATAGCAGTAGAAAATGGAGTTCAAAGCAATGCACCAAAGAATATTCAAGCTCGGAAAGAGTAACGGCCCCAAAATGAGCTAAGCTTTTCCCTCCCTGACTACCCGGGGGGAACGGAAGAAAAGAGGCGAAAGCAAACTAGGTCAGACATAAAGTCTGGTAAGTCCAGTGATTCTTAGTATTTAAACGAGGAAAAGGGTCATGACATGAATAAACTAAATATAAGACTAAACCATGGTAACAAGATAACATGGGGGTAAGCATGGGATATGGCAAGATAAACTGAATGTACCGATAAACTGAATGTACTGATAAATTGAATGCGCTTCTACTCCTTCTCTGCTTCGCAACTACCATGTTATACTGATTTCTGTATCTCTGCACTACCTACTAGTGCCCAAACTAGTAATCTATGATCATATGATAATGTGATCCCATTCCCCGTATTTGCAGTTGCCTTCAGGTGTACATCTATTATAGGGATTCCATTTATTACCTAGATCTAATCTAGGGTTTACTATCGAGCGCTTCCTAGATTCAACCAGGGTTTACGCTACCCAGGGCCACTGGGGTTTATGCTACCTATTGAACGCTTCTCGGATTCAGGGTTTACGCGACCTAGGTCCAAATAGGAATTATGCTACCTACTTTATATTAATTTTCCATGTGTCAGTCTACCCTCTCTTGCATGTAGATACTCTGTGCTGGCCCCATCATAAGGTGTATCAAGCCTTATGATAGCGACCCGACACGATTCAAGATGCACAGTGTATAACTACTAGTACCCAGTGCCTTCTTTTTCCACTCTGGAGTACGTGCACGCCCGTAAACCGTCAGAACCTACACTGACGTACCCCCTGCCGCTATTTTGACCGCTTATAATCAGCCCAGTAATCGTGCCCCACCCTGCCTAGCTCAGGGTACCGTGATACATCTATGTGGGTTACTGCTGAAATGGGTCCCCGTTACTAGGGTTTCCTATTGGTTAAGTTTGTGGGCCTATATATATACAATATTACCCACCTACACGTGATTTACTTAACCCTCCCACTGATTCAAGCATGTTTATTTAATGGTTAAGTTTGTGGGCCTATATGTACTAATATTACCCACCGATCCCGATATGTACTTAACCCTTCTACTGGTTCAAGCATGTTTATTTAATGGTTAAGTTTGTAGGCCTATATTACTAATATTACCCGCCAACCCGATATGTACTTAACCCTCCCACTGATTCAAGTTGATATATATTCTTGGTTAAGTGTTATCCATTCATTCAAGTTAACTTAACCTGCCCACTCATCATGTTATACATATACATATATATATATATATTGGTTAAGTGTTACCCTTGTGTTACTTAACCCCTATCACATATCATGTTATATATATATATATTGGTTAAGTGTTCCTCTTGTGTATCTTAACCCTATCACACATCATGTTATACATATATATATATTGGTTAAGTGTGTCCTATTAACTTAACCTCACCCACTTGTCTAATTAACATGTTATGACGGTTAAGTGTTCTAATTTTACTTAACCTCACCCACTTGCCTAGTTAACATGTTATGACAGTTAAGTGTTCTAAATTTACTTAACCTCACCATCTAGTCTAGTTAGCATGTTAAACACTTACTTAACCCTACCCACTTGTCTAGTTAACATGTTATTATGGTTAAGTGTTCCCTTAGTTACTTAACCCCCTACAAGTCTTGCCTTGTTAATATGTTAAGTTGGTTAAGTGTCCAAATTAACTTGACCTCTATCAATCTTGTCTAGTTAACATGTTGAATTGGCTAAGTGTTTTCTCGATTACTTAACCCCACCCCTCTTGTCTTTGTTAACATGTTATTACGGTTAAGTGTTTCCCTATTTACTTAACCTCACCATTTCTAGCTTGATTTATTCACGAGCCTTAATTAATTAATTAATTAATTAAAGCACCAACCACTCACATTAGACAGATATTGTTGTGGTTACTGGATGTGTCGGACGGTTCCGGGCAGGTTTACACCACAACTCAGTCTAACATCGGGTCTTTCTGGGCTTGATGCACTAACCACCCACATTAGACAGGTATTGTTATGGTCACTGGATGTGCCGGTCGGTTCCGAGCAGTTTTACATCACAACTCAGTCTAACCTCGGGTTAGGCATATTCGTCTTTTACTAAATTTACATATTTACTATTTATGTAAATTTTCCGTAAATCAATTTAGCCTAGATCATATTCAACTGTCATGCAAATTAACATACTTATATTCTATGCCAAAACTTGATTTACCAATCAATTAACCCAACTTGCAGTTTATACCAATTTAGATTTAATGTTCCCTTTTTTCAATTCATGCCCAATCTAGATTAATATTCCAATTTACGGTTCGTGTCAAAACTAGATTTAATATTCTAGTTTACCGTTTATGTCCAAAACTTGGTTTACACGCCAATTACACACTTTGCGGCCAATTAAATTTATCAATTTATGCCCAAGTCTAATATGCATGTAAATCCTTCACTATTATAGCAAATTTAGATTATGCCAACATATTTATTATGCCAAATTAACTTAACTAAGCTACGCCCAATCCCCGCATCATAATCGTACGTATAACATGATTTCACAAGTTTTCCATGTACTCATGAAATGGCACTACTCAAAAGGAATAGGGGATAAGCACAAGAATTGATATAAAAGATTAGGCATGCAAAAAATAATGGCTCCAACAGGTTCGATGTACATAATAGTGAATAGGAATAAACTAGCCAAGTTACACACTAAATATGAGATCCACATAATCAAGGGAATAGGCATAGGTGATTTGGTCTAACATAATGCCAGTTCAAGGTACAACATGATCGGTTAATTGTAACAATGGTAATAGTCATAAGCAGCTAACTACAATAGTCATAGGCAATTAACCACAATAGTCATGGGCGACTAATCACAATGATTTCTTAATCAATGTCATAGGCAATAGTCTCATAGTTATGATTCATAGTCATAGGCAATAATTTCATAGGCGACAGTTCATGGCCATAGTTTAGACAAAGGTCTCATAGTCATAGTCATAGGCAATAGCTTCATAGGCAACAGTTTCATAGTCATAGTCTTAAACAAAAGTCTCATAGTCATAGTCGTAAATCAGATCCAAAGTCATAGATAACTATCGATACGACATAAGCATGAATCAAAGATAATTTAACTTGCAAATTGGTATAGTTCTATATTTTGATTCATTACATTCATAATTCCAATTACACGTTCAAATATAAGGAATAACCGAACTTACAAAGAAGGAATTTTTGCTTTCTGAAATCTGAATTCTGAAATTAGTAAGCTCGCCTTTGATGTAGATCGTTGAATTTGATTACTTTTAATTTGATTTTTGATTCAGGTTCTTATCTTGTCTTTGAATTGGTGACGGCTACTCCAAGTTCTCTATTGACGGCATGATTGTTCTAGGATTATTTTTGTGTGATTTTTAGGTTGGAGCATTGGGTTGTTTATATAGAATTTTAATTTACTTAAGAGTCGTCAGATTATCATAGGAGCAATCTCAACTGCCTAGACTAGACAGAGTTATCCTAGTGACTCAGCAACAGGTCAGGAATGACTCAGCATTTGTATTAATAACCTTCTACTTTAATGTTTATGTCCCAAATGTTCACCTTTTCTACAATTTACGTATTTCTTATTTATGACGAATTCCATATGTAAATTATTCCAAATTTAATTAAGCTATAATTATCCTTTTAATTATACTCACAAATAATGGTATACTAAATATATCATTTCATGAACCAATCTGTGCCATGTAATTTTTCATGTTTATCCTTCATATTTATATGTAGATTATAAATCAATTATTGTCAATTTCATATTCTCCCCTTTACTGTATACATTAATTACCCATATATAAATATCTATTTATACATGCATAAATCTTTTTTTTCACTGTATGCATCCATATATTTTTATTAAATTTGTCACAAAAGACAATCAGAGAAGGCCACATAAAAAAACAATCATTGACAACCAAAAAATGCGCCACGTACGCCACATGATGCGTACACGTCATATATATATAAATGCATATATATATATATACATATACATGTTATATATATATAAATGCGTATATTTATATATATATATATATATATATATATATCTTCCCAATTACCCATTTTCACACTAAACCACTTTTTGAACTGCGTTCACACTAAGCCACTTTTAAGTCATTCCCCTAAAACAAAAATATGGCGCTGGCGGAGATCGAACTCTGTACCTCTTATATGCAAGTCACATGTTCCAACCAAATGAGCTACTAAGTCTTTTGCTTACAAATCTTAGAACAATGCTAAACATTATTCTTTTCTCATTCTTTTTTTTTCATGTTTTGCTGCAATATTTAATTTAAGGATATCTTTTTCATCCGGAGTCCAATTTACGCAAACTCGGACTCTATCTCAAGCAGAATTCCGAGACGAACGCAATGGCGCAACCCATTTCACCTAATTAATTATACCTTGATTTGTTATCTTTATGTTCATAGAAAATACGGGGTGTTACAGGAATAGTAGGTGTTGTGATTGTCAATTTGAAACACTTAGTAAGCATTGCAGTTTATTGATCTGAAACACGTAGTAAGTGTTTCAAATTGATAAACTGTAAATCTTACTTAGTGTTTCAGATTAACAATTTGAAACACTAAGCACATGTTTCAAATTGATAATTTGCAATACTTATTAAGTGTTTCAATTAATCAATTTGAAACACATACAAAGTGTTTCAGATTCTTAACCTGAAACACCTTATAAGTGTTGCAGATTTACAATTTCAAACCCCTAGTAGGTGTTCCAATTTGTTCATCTAAAACACTTAATACGCGTTTCAATTTGTTTACCTGAAACACTTAGTTGGTGTTTCAATTTATTAATCTGAAACTGACTATAAGTGTTGCAAAAATCTGCAACATACTAATCTGCAACACTGGAAAAGTGTACCTAATATTTTTAGAAACATTTGGTTACCATTTCAATTTGATCTTTTTGCTGTAGTGGGCCTTAGATTCATTTGTTCTATCCTATAGTGTTTTGGGTAGTTATTTTTGTATTGTGCGGCTTTGGTCTGGCTTGTTCAGTCGTGGTGAGTTTGGTTTTAACATAGAGTTTCATCATTTTGCAACCTTCTTGTTGTTGTTTTCACTGTTTGGGTTCAACGTAAGGCCTTGATATTCAATGTGTTTGGTAATATCGTCTTGTTGGGATCAATTTGAAAGTTGTTGTGTAATTTTGGGCAATGGTGTGTAATTTGAGTGAACTCTTAGGATGTTATATATCGGTATTTTGGAGTTTGACATGATGCTCTTGGAATTGACAATGGACTTAGTTTGGTTTTTGCATGGTTTGGTTATCTTGCTCCTCTGTTTTCATTGGCTCTCCACGAGAAGCTTAGACTCTAAACTGAGCTAATCTAGACAGTGGAGATCTGCCTGATTGTGGTTGCACCAAGCTCTGTCAATATTCTTGCAATGTCAGTATGTACTCATGGAGTGCTGCTTTAGTATAGGTTCATTTTTATGTCAACTGTCATCTTCCTATGCTTTTTGGATCACCTTTGTCGGTGTTTAGCTTTGAGACATGATGGAATTATTGTTATGTTGTCATGGAAATTGCTTTGGTATTACTGTGCCATGCATGTGAGTCATACCGTTGGTTCTACTACAGCTGCCATGTGCTTTTTGTGGCTCAACATGACAATTTTTCCAGGAAGCTAAGTCTTGTTCTGCTCCTACTGTTCCATGTCCTAGGGTAGTGGCATGAAGTGTAGACATAGGGTAATTATCAGTGTTGTCTGTATAGAGTAACATAGGTCATACTTGATGGAATCGATAGTTCCCAGTGTTGTACAAAATTGGCTGTCATATTTTATTTTTGGCAGTTGTGTAATTTAACTCCTTATGTGGAGTATGTAATTTCGTAGTGCAGAAATAGTGTCTAGCTCCTGTACTGTAACCAACATAGGATGGCGATGGGTGGGCAACCTTAAAAACCATATTTATAGTAGACTGATGATTGGCTGATCTCCTGGTATTATTGTAATTATTATTTATTATAATAACTAGTGTTTGTAGTCACTTTAAAAATCGGTCGGCTTTGCCAAAAAAGATATGGTTTTGGGAATTCGCTTATTCCAAGAATAAGTAAATGTCTAAGGTTTTCGAGGAAATGAAATGAGTAGTTATATTAATTTGAAAGCGGAAGTATATATGGAAATTTAAATTATTATTTCCATAAGTGATAGTGTAAACTTCAAGTTATAAAGTTTTGAAGTTAAATAAAAACCATTTAGGTTTACTTAATAAACAAAATGTCGCATGACATTGTTTTAGCCAAAATAAGTTTTGATGATTAAATCTATATCAATTGGGTATGAATATGTAGAGATATTTACAAAGTAAAGAAATTTAAAAGAGCCTTTGTGAATATATAATGATATTTTAAAGTAAAGGAAATAGAAATGGATTTTATGTATAATATAACGGTATTTCCAATGTAAAGGAAATAAAAAGAGGCTTTGTGAATATATAATGATATTTCGAAGTAAGGAAATAGAAAGGGATTTTATGTATATATAGCTATATTTCTAAAGTAAAGGAATAAAAGGAGGTTTTGTGAATATATAATGATATTTCGAAGTAAAGGAAATAGAAAGGGATTTTATGTATATATTGCGATATTTCCAAAGTAAAGAAATTAAAAAGGGGGTTTTTCAAAATATAGCGATATTTTCGAGGTAAAGTAAACAAAAAGGTTAGTTTTGTGAATATGCCTGTTATAAAGAGATAAGAGTATGATTACTGTTTTCAAAGTAACGAAAACAAGTGAGATTTGGGAATATACTTATTCTGTTAAAATAAGAATATGGAATTTTATTTTTAAGAATCGACAAATGAGTTTTAATGAATGGTTTTAAATTAAAAGGGCCTGAGCTGCTAATGTACTTAATGGTATTGTTTGAGTTGATAACTAAAGAACCGGCTATCAATGAATATTGCTTTTTGACTTTTGACGTGTTAGTTTGAAGAGATCGGGATGAGAACTAGACCCAAAACCACTTCGAACCTTTGCGTTCAAAAACTAACTTGCAGGGATGGTTATGGTATTATTTGAAGACATGGATCTTTAGATCGAGAGAGATACTCGCTGGTATCTCTGGTTAACCACTAGGATTAAACTTATAGCGGTAAACCTCTAGGTTCTGAGGTATCTCCGATTTCGTTCAGTCCCAGAACAAACTTATATTGATGAATGTCTGACAGGGTATTTCCTAAAATCACGTAGTTTGGTTTTTACAAATATACCAAATATGGTGGTGGAGAAGGTGACTTCTTTTAGCTTTACACCCAGAGTAATTTGTACAAATCAATTAGTGATTTACGGATCTAACAATGTGGCATTCAAAGTTTGATGTGCTGTCTCAAAAAGGTAATCATGACCTCAAGCCTCATCAATTGGGAAATGACTAAATTAGGACAGGCAGCAGGGCTATGTGGGTCATACTCATTAGGGTATATCATGACCTGATCTAGAGAAAATCGATTGTCCCTTTTATATGCTTCGGAATGATACAGTTGTTGATCCCAACTGTGGTGATGATATATTTGGTACACTCAAGTTGAATGAGTGACCAGTTCTATGTAGCCGGGTTGCAAGATGTTCTTGTTGAGCCCAAGTATTTATCTCTAAAGAACACTGATCGAAAGGTGGTTCTATACCTAGTCATGTTGGAAATCCAAACTCCAATACGAGCCATACGTTTTTAGTTGTATACAAACTATGTCGAAAATTGAGATGCAAGCTTTTCTGCTATATTCCTATTTATTTGTGTTTTGATAGGCGTTATTATAATATCACGGGATTTTATAATAAAAAGTGATTTGTTTATCATAAGGTAAAAACACATGTCATGTTTATATGTGATCATATCTTACGAGAGTCCCATTCTTTTAATGGATTTCTAAAAGTTAAGCAAGTTGGTTATGTTGTGAGTTTTATCCCTAAAAGTATTCTAAATTGATCCAGGTGATTTTGCTTTTTTTTTAAATGTGCTTGGGTCAGACGAAGTATATTGTCCGGGTTAGGTTTTGCTTGGAGCTTCAGGAGAGGAGCCAGAGTCGAAACGTATTCCTGTGTTTTCTAGTGTTAATTTATTTCTACCGCGTGTGTTGTATTGATTAGTATTATATTGACTAGTTATGTGCTCTGATTGTATTATCATACATATATAATTTTCTCTTTATATAAAGATTATTGAGATATTATATGGTATTCGTTCCGCTGTGAGATTCTATTCTAATCTGATTCTGTAGTGTTCTTCTTCTTCGTCTTCTATTATTCTAACATTTCGTTTTTTCTTTTCCTCACACTTTTTATTCTTTTTTACTAAAAATTCGTATTTCCGTGCAATTTGGGTTAGACGTGAGTTGTAATTAGTCAACTCAAAGGATACAGATTTGTGGGCCTTTACATTGCCAATGGAGTATTGGCCACTGCCATTTCTGATGCATCAGCAACCATGATAGGGCAATTTCTCTTTGTCAATGATATTAAACGCTTATCTCGTTCATATCATTTCCTCTTCGTTTTTGTCATACGTTGTACTCGTTTACTTTGTTCAAACACAACGTTAAATGCATTTCTTTTTCAATTAAATTGCTTTGTTAGAGCCCTTCGGAGTGTCCATTTGTTAAACAAAAATGACACTATACGACCAGTCTTGATTAAAGGGATTGCTAAAGGGACTCTACATTTGGTTAAGGGGGTGGTAATTTTAAGGGCACTCCAGCTTAATTTTTTGCTTGTTAAGGGGGGTCTAGATTATTTAAAAAGGGAAAGAAAAGGAGACCTAAATGCCCCTGACTCGTCACTTATGGTAAAACCTAACGTACTAAATTCAGCGCAAATTACAAAAGTGTGCTTCCAGAAATTAAAAAAACAATTACAAACAAAAAAAAATCGTTAGCAAAATTAGGGTTGGGCGCAGTCGGTTAACCGAACCAATCGGTTAATTTGACCGGTTAATCGCATAAAATTCATGGTTTGGTTAATTGTTCATCAGTTAATTTCACTAACCAGTATTGACCGAACCGTGAAAATCTAATCATGGTTAACCAATCAAATTCACCAATTCGGTTAATCTTCGGTTAACCATTAGAACTGAATGGTTAACCGCAGATTTAACGAATCAAATAAATGCTGAAATAACTAAGCACAACATAGATTGAACTCGAACATACAGCTCGTAACATTAAACAGTTCACCAAATGCTGAAACACGCAAACACAATAGTTCAACATAATTCATCAGCTCATAGGAGTTACATTCCACCAACAGTATAAAAACAACACAATATAATAGTTTACAGTAGTAACACCAATGGTTAATAGTAATACAATAAAACACAACATAGATAAGTTCTTCTAGAATCGTAAGACCAAGTTTGAAGCCTTCAAGTCCATATATCATTGACTGCAAAACAAATAACATATCACAAACTTGCAGTTAGTGTATACATGAGAAACATATGTATATACAGTTGAATAATTAAAATAAGTTTAAGTAGCTATTATGTGGTGCAGCACAGTGGTGCAGGTGCACTATGATGCAACACAGTGGTGCAAATAATGATAGCAAATTAAAATTGATGTTTTAACTGGAACTAAATGATCTCCCAACAAAACATACAGAGTGAGAAAAAAATGTTTTATGACCTAATATTAGATTCAAAAAACAAAATACAAATATAACCTACATTTTTTTCAGTATTTTATTCCAATTCTACAAACAACATCAATTTTCATTTTGCAACCTTTTGAATGAATGGCCAACTTTTAGTGACTGAAGAGTGAAATGTCAATTTAGTATTACTTCATATTTTGAGTCATATGAGCATTGCACAATGTCAATACATAGTAGGAGTGATAGCAACAATACACAACTAAAAGAAATGTAATTCTTGTCAAAAAAAAGGGATCTGCCTCAGTGATGCCGATGCACCACTGCAATGCACTGCTACAACATGCTTATTTGTGAAGTTATGTAAATGGAGGCAGAATTAAACTGTAAAATCTGAATCAAGGGAAACGGGCTATGCCATTGCGTTCGTCTCGGAAAAATACGCGAAATAGAGTCTGAGTTTTCGAAAATCGGAGTCCGTATGACCAAGATATGGCCTCGCGAAGTTTCACGAAAAATTCCCAAATTAAAGTATACTTAATTAAGTGAAATGGGTTGCGCAGAAATATATATATTGATATATATATATAATTGAAAATTTAATAAATAAATATGCAAAAATGTTCAAAACAGCGAATTGGGAGAGGGGAATAACCGAACCGGCCGATTTTTGAGGTCGACCCGAGCTCGCTGGGTCGACTAGGGGTTAATCCAGGGTGTTTGGCTGTCAACCCGTGGGCCGATTCGCTCAAATGCAGATTTTGCATTTGGATGGTTCTCATGGTTCATCTTTAATCTAAAGGCCCTAGATGGTTCTTACACTTGACTTCTTCCCCAAGACATGCTTTGATGGCTTGGATTGAATCTAGGTTTAATCCTATGGCCTAAAACACTTGCCTAATCTATAAATAAGACCCTAACCTATCCTAAACCCTCATTATTCATTCATGTAACTAAACTATGGCAAAATTGCTACTCTCATGGCCTCCACTCAACTATCCTAGCCTCCACTTCATTTCTATGAGAGGTTTCATGATCATGAGAGTATTAGAGAGTCCCTATGTTAGTATGAGAACTTCTCAAGTTGATCTCAAGGCTAAAGCTTTGATCTTTGTTCATAAAGATGGTGTTTTTAGTGATTTGGTGCATCCAACTTTGGGTTTTTGGGTGATGGCATGCATAGGCTTCATCATAAGCTTTGGTTTAATTGATTTAGGCCTTCATAGCAAGGTAAGCCCTTCTCCTACTATTAGATATGAACTTTAAACTTAATATGACATGTTGTAAGTGGGTTTAAACATTAGTATGTAGCATGCTATCATCTTATGCAAGCTTATAAAGTCATTACCTTGGTCTTGTGGTCATAAAGCTTTGACCTTTATGTTGAAATGTTGCATTATGCAACATGAGAACCCTTATAACCTTCATGTCAACTTGCATATGAAGCCATAACCCTTATGTGAGGTCATATGTGAGTTACTTGTCATCATTCCATGTTGTTTATCACCATGATTCGCTTATGTGCCAAGTTTGGGTTTATGCATGTTTTTGAGGCTTAACAATGGTATATGCAAGCTAATGAACACATTTGTGCCTCATTCGCCACCATGATTAATTTGTGGCTTAATATCCATCTTTGTCATGCTTTTGCCAAGTCTCTTCTTTTAATCCACTACGTTGTTGCGAACGTATATGCGAGTTTAAAAGCGTTGGGTTATGTTATGGGTAATTTCTAATGGCATGAAAATACAACTTGAAAACATGACTTGAAATATAACATGAAAGTTGACATGTAAGTATGCATAAAACATGAGCTTGGGAATTTACCTATTAAGTTAGGTCTACCCTTTGGGAATTTTCCTATTAAGTTAGGTCTACCCAAATGCTTGAAAAACTTGTAACATGTTTTGGAAACATGATGAACTTAGATAATATAAGTGTGGCCAACTCGAGGTTGGGTTGAGTTTGCAACGTAAAACTACCCGGAACCGACCGGCCTAACTAGTAGTTGCAAACAATAGGACCCAATGTGAGAAGTTGGTCATGTCGCGCTTAAGACCCGAGGTTAGACTAGGTTGTGGTGTAAATCTACCCGGACCCGCCCGGCTTAACTAGTAACCACAACAAGGTCTAATGTGAGAGGTTAAGAGTGCATTAATTAAATTAATGCCACATGATAAGGTTAAGTAAATTTGACTAATGACACTTAACCGATATGACACGAACGGGTAGGTTAAGTGGGACCGGGCTTGATTTCCTTAATGACACTTAACCATGCAAGATGATTAGGGGATGGGGTTAAGTAATTTACACTTAACTAATCCGACTGGGTAATTAGATGAGGTTAAGTAATTAAGACTTAACTAACCTAACCACGGTAATTAGATGGGGTTAAGTAATCCACACTTAACTAATCTAAACACAGTAATTCGATGGGGTTAAGTTAAATACTTAACCAATTTAAACTTGGTAATTCAATGAGGGTAAGTAACCAATACTTAACCAACTTAACGTGATAATTTAATGGGGTTAAGCAACTTATACTTAACCAATTATACATGAAGATTTGATGTGGTTAAGTGACCTAAACTTAACCAATCTAACTCGTTAATTTGATGTGGTTAAGTGACCTATACTTAACCAATCTAACGTGAAAACATGATAAGGCTAAGTCACGAATCACTTGAATACGCTTGACCGATTTGACTCGGTAATTTGACAAGGTCAAGTTAATTTATATAATTAACCAATCTAAAATGATAATTAGACGAGGTTAAGTTATGGATTGCTTAATATACTTAGCCAACTTGACACATGGTTTGTAGGGTTAAGTCTTGGACTTGGATACTTAGCCAATTTTGACATGGTTTGTAGACGAGCTAAGTTATGAACTTAAGTGACACCTAACCCATTAGATAAACCCTAATTCGGAGGATTAGGTAAATAACCGTAGTTAACAAGGATTATGGAAATAAGGCTAAGTGGTAAACCTTAGTTAAAAGAAACTAAGTAATAATTCTTAGCCAAGGAAATTTGGACCACCTCTTAGATAGATGAGTAACCCGATACGGTAGGTCATCGTTTAAGTATACGTGTAGGAGCAGGCTATCTGATTTAGATAACGGCTCCAGCGAACTGGGTAACGAAGCAGCGGCTTCAGGGAACGTGAGGATATTCTTGGGATCCCTCTGTGAGCTGCCAGGTCATTATACTAGGCTCACGAGAGGTTGAGGTCTGCGGTAGAAGAACCAAGAATATGCCTTGGTTGCTATGCGAGCGACCTAAAGACTGGGGTGGATAGCAGTGAGTCGACGAATACATAAGGTGCCCGAGATAGCAAGTTCGTCGATCATCTACCATCTTGAGTCAAGCGTGTACGTACGGAAAGGCAGGGAACACCCAACAGACCATAATTGCTATCTAATTATGGGTGAGGTAGGCCGTAGGATGTGGGCTGGCCGGAGTGTAGTTCTCATGCAAGATTTTCTCTTGTGTTGCCTTTCACTAGTTGAGGGAGGGGTCTCGTGGGACCATAGCCACGTGTAGAAAAGCAGACCTTAGTATCTGCATCGGCAGATAAATCTAAAGCTCCCGACCGAGTCCTGTATTTCTTGTTTTGCCCTGTGACAGGACTCGGATGGCACGATGTGATACATGTGCATACAGTTATAGAAAAACGATTCACGATGAATGCGTGGGAAAAAGGGCGCGGTTGAGGGTTAGCGTAATCCCTAGTGGCCTAGGTGGTTTAACCCAAACCAAAATACGAAAGCGTGCAATAGGCAAGCGTAATCCCTAGTGGTGCTAGGTGGCGTAAGTCCTAGTAGTTCAAACGATGATTCATATGGAAGAGCCTAGCTAGAACAAGGGTGACAGTCCAAACGATTTCAAGGATAATACGACATGAGGAAGCCCGTACGAGGTACGGCAAAGGACTGAACTTATATACATGGAAAGAAACATATGATTTGAGTAACCTATATATGCGATATGTTAGGTTGACATGGACCATTACAAGATTTTGAGTAAGGGACATTCATGGTTAACACATAACAAGGCTGGGATACTAGTACGGAGGGTGCAGAGCAAATATACATGTTAGAACCAGGAAGAATATACGGAATAGATACCGTGGGATGTTAGACGGGGTAGATACCTTGGGATAGTATACTTGATAGAAGTATGGCGATATGATACCTTGATTTATCATGACACCGTAGTTTATCATGATACCTTAGTTCGGTAGTTATCCTGTTATTCTGATTTAGCTTATCTATCTTGTTATCATGCTTATGTTCATCTCAGTACCTCATGCCAGTTAACTTTACTAGTTTATATGTTGATAGTAGATAGGGCTTACCAGTCTTTATGACTGACCCCGTTTTCTTTCGCTTCTTGTCTTACGTTTCCCCCCAGGTTACAGGGAGGAAATACTGTTGTTTAGTTCAGACTTCTTCTGCTTGAAGGTCATCATGGATGGCTTGGACTTTTCTTGGCTATGGCTACTTTACTGTTTTATTTGGGGAATAACTTATGGAAAAGTCTTAATGCTTCTTTATTATTGCAAGACAGGTTTTGATGTACTCTGATGTAAAAGGCTTTAGACCTTAATTATTAATGTTTATGAAAGTTCGATTTTACTTCCGCTATTTTATATGTTCTGTCTTGTGATATTTCTGTGCATGTTTACCAATAATGCCCCTCTAAAGCTAGTGCATTCCTTTGCGAGTGACCCTAGCGGAGGCGGGGTGTTACAACAGTAGTAACACCAATGGTTAATAGTAATACAATAAAACACAACATAGATAAGTTCTTCTAGAATCGTAAGACCAAGTTTGAAGCCTTCAAGTCCATATATCATTGACTGCAAAACAAATAACATATCACAAACTTGCAGTTAGTGTATACATGAGAAACATATGTATATACAGTTGAATAATTAAAATAAGTTTAAGTAGCTATTATGTGGTGCAGCACAGTGGTGCAGGTGCACTATGATGCAACACAGTGGTGCAAATAATGATAGCAAATTAAAATTGATGTTTTAACTGGAACTAAATGATCTCCCAACAAAACATACAGAGTGAGAAAAAAATGTTTTATGACCTAATATTAGATTCAAAAAACAAAATACAAATATAACCTACATTTTTTTCAGTATTTTATTCCAATTCTACAAACAACATCAATTTTCATTTTGCAACCTTTTGAATGAATGGCCAACTTTTAGTGACTGAAGAGTGAAATGTCAATTTAGTATTACTTCATATTTTGAGTCATATGAGCATTGCACAATGTCAATACATAGTAGGAGTGATAGCAACAATACACAACTAAAAGAAATGTAATTCTTGTCAAAAAAAAGGGATCTGCCTCAGTGATGCCGATGCACCACTGCAATGCACTGCTACAACATGCTTATTTAAAATGCATGCACATGAATGAAAACAAGCACTAGAATATTTACAAATAGTGGAATGAAAATACATGAACTATATTCTTGGTTCAAATAAAGCTAAAACTATCATAGGTGCTTATCCATCCAATGTCTAGATGCACCTGAATATTGTTACGAAACGACCAGAATATTGCCATGTGAGAAGAAAAACTAATATCAGCCCAAACGGGAACAAGTGTGTATTCAACTTAACATAAGTAAACTAAATTCAACTTAACAAAAGTAAACTATCTTAGCATTTTAACACTTAACATTGCTAGTTGCACTTCAGTCACCTTCTATTATGTGGCTTACTAGTGTCTCAAAACTTCATAAAAGCTCAATATTTAGCATATACATTAAACATATGTATATGCAATTAAATAAGTTTAAAATAAGTTTAACTGGGCTAGACAATTAGTGCATACCTTAATTGTTAATAACATATGAGTTGTCAAAATCTAACCGCTACATAAAATGGTATAAGGTGTGATTTAGAGCTTGGGCTTAATCAAAAAACATGGATACGATAAACATATATTCCATCATTTATATCGAACTATGACTTAGAGGTCTTTAATGCAATTTGCCAATTCAAAAACGCACTAATGCTTGTTTAGCTTTTGTGACATCCCGGATTTTTAGAGATTAAATAATTAATTTATTTAATTATTTAGATGTTGATTTGGAGATTTAAATGGTTTGAATTAAATAATATGGAATATTTAATTAATATAAATAATAGAATAATATATTTATTTTCGAAATAGTCGGAAATAGCGGAATTCGCAATATTATGTGAATCAGATTATTAATAAGATTTAATTCAGTTTAGAATTGAATTATAATACGAATTTATTTTTTAAACAAAGCTTGAACATATAATTATGATATAATTTAAATCGAGCTCGTAATGGCACGGTAGTTCATAATATGGAGTCTTGAAATTCAATTGAATATACAGAATCTGTTTGAAGTCAGATTTCTATGAAACAAAAAGCGTTCGAATCTGTTGAACGATATTTTTCTAATAAAAGAGAAAAATCGAGATTTCATTGTGTAGATTTTGAGTTATATCCAAATAAAATTTGAAAACAGTCGCTATTGAATTCGTTATAATTTATAATGATTTATTTATATTATAAATGGATTTTTAATATAAATCGAATATCGATATAACTTGTTGTAACACCCCACGTCCGTTAGTGTCACTCACAAAGGGAATACACTAAGTTCTGTGGAGCATTTTGGGTAAAAGATGCAGATAAATTACAAGACAGACAGAAATTAAACAGCGGAAAATAAAACTTTGCTTTATTGATAAAATAGTTTGTACAATGATTTCTTTACAATATCAGAGTATCATCTGTCTTACAAAATAAAGAAGCATAAAAATACATTTATATTCCCCAATGTAGCAAGAACCAGCCATAGCATCTGAAAAGAGAATCCATGCAAACATCGACAAATCTTCAAGCTGGGAAAGAGTGACATTCCAACTAAACCTGAGCTATACTATTCCCTCCTCTACTACCGGGGGGGAAACGGAAGAAAAGAAGACGAAAGAAAAACAGAGTCAGACATCCAATAACTTCTAGCATGTGAACATGGAACAACAACAATACGACATGAATTAACTGAATACTAGATAACACCATGATGATAGGGTTGGCAAGATTAGACAAGATTAACACAAGATATGCTAAGATAAGATTAACTGGATATGCTCTAATACTTTCGCCGCTTCGTTATTTCCTAGTTATACTGGTTTCTATATCTCTGCACCGCCTAACTTGTGTCCCAACTAGCAACGATAACGTGATCCCAATCCCTGTAGTTTCCATTGCCCTCAGGCATACATTTATTATTTATTTGTTACCTAGATTTAATCTAGGGTTTTCTACCAAGTGTCTTCTAGATTCAACTAGAGTTTACGCTGTCTGCTGAACGCTTCTCGGATTCAGGATTTATGCCACCTAGTTCAACTAGGAATTATGCTACCTGTCGAACGATGCCCCAAGTCTAGGACATACTACCTAGACTGGTATATGTTCCTATACTTCCCCACGCATGTATCGCGAATCGTTATCGCTTGTCTAGATGCACATGTCCTGTAATGTGCGACCTGAGTCCTGTGTCAGGGCAAATCAAGGAATACAGAACTCGGTCGGGAGCTTTCAGATATCTGCCGATGCAGATGCTAAGATCTCTTTTTATTTCAGTGGCTATGGTCCCACTTGACCCCTCCCTCAACTAATGAAAGGCACACCTTGAAAAATGAGAACTATACGCCGGCCCCCGTTGCCCCACTATCCTATGGCTATCCTCACCTATAACTAGATAGCAAGTATATGGTCTTTTGGAGTTCTCCGCCTTTCCGCTTCACGTATCTCGATTGACTGAAGATGGATGGTAGACGACGAGTCACTATCACAGGGCTACCGTTTGCTCGCCGAATCACGTCGGTCCATCCTAGTCTTTAGGTTGCCATGTATTGCAACCAAGGCATACCCCTGGTTCTTCTACGCAGACCTTAACCTCTATGGGCCCAGACGGATCATCTGCAGCCTCACAGAGGGATACCAAGAGTACCCTCACGTCCCCTCGAAGCCTCTGGCTTCGTAACCCAATTCGTTGGAGCCTTCTTTCTACTCAGACGGACATTCGCTCCTTCCCATGTTATACTAAGAATTACTACTTAGTTTTACTAACTAAGATTTACCACTTAGTTTCCAGAATCATTGTTTTCTTAACTAAGGTTTACTACTTAGTTCCCTTTCCCGTCAATTTGGATTGGTTAAGTGTCATTAGTCAATTCTTAACCCTCTTCATTCATCCTGTTATACTGGTTAAGTGTTATCAGTAATTCATGTTGACTTAACCCCACCACAAACCAAGTTATATTGGTTAAGTATTTCTTATTACTTAACCCTACCCATTCACCCTGTATTGGTTAAGTGTTCCTTTTTAACTTAACCTTGCCCGTCTGTCTTAACTAACATGTTATTAATGGTTAAGTATTATCCCTTCATGTTTTAGACTTAACCTCATTCCTTTATCACAACCTGATGGCTAAGTGTTCAGGTTTACTTAACCCTGCTGTCTAGCCCAGCTAACATATCAAAATTGGCTAAGTGTACTAGATTTTACTTAACCCCAACCTCTAGTCTAGTTAACATATTAATTTGGCTAAGTGTATTAACTTTACTTAACCCCTACAAGTCTCGTTTTGCTACCTTGAGTTTGGTTAAGTGTCTCTATGGACTTAGCCCTCCCATTATAGCTTAACTGTGTTAAGTTGGTTAAGTGTTCCTATGGACTTAACCCTCCCATTCTAGCTTAACTGTGTTAAGTGTCAGTCTGAACCTAACCCCACCCATCAGTCTAGTTATCATGTTGAACTGGTTAAGTGTCTTAGTTAATTAACCCTACCATTCTTGTTCTAGCTTTAACTAAATAAATTAAAGTCGCTACCACTCACATTAGACAGATATTGTTGCGAATACTGGATGTGCCGGTTGGTTCCGGGCAGGTTTACATCGCAACTCGGTCTAACCTCGGGTTAGGCATATTCGTGTTTTCCAAGTTCAAAGGGGTTTTGATTAGTTTTCAAATCAGGTTTTGAAAGTAACCATCCCGTCCGTCGGATCAGTTAGGGATAGCCAGGGAGAGCAGGAAACTTGTATTTTCCAAACCTAAGCCTAGACATTATCCTTTCTGTCACCCTAGAACTTTCTGGTGTGTCATTAAAAGAGAATGTCGTTAATAAACCTTTAATTTGTCTAAATTTATATTTCCTCATTCAGGCCAAATTCTATAAGTAAATTATTTCTAATTTACTTATTTCCTAATTACTCTTTTAATGTAAATTGTCTACATTTATTCCTATGGCTCATTTCCCCTTCTAAATCACATTTATGCTTTTTGGTATGTGGACTATACCAAATTAAGTGTCACTAACCATGATTTTGCTAAACCTGCCAATTACTCCCAATTATGGCCAATTTCACATTTATGCCAATATACTTACCGTGCCAAATTAGCTAATCCAATTCCGATTCAATATTCTAATTCCCGTCAAACTAGGCTTATTACTCTAGTTCACTATTTATGTAAATGCTAGATTTACACGTCAATACTAGATTCAAATTACACATCTTATAATTCATGTCAAATTTATCCAATTTGCATTTCTATGAACATGCCATAATACATGTTCCCAATTTATGCCAATTTCCAAGTTAAACTACGTTTTTAGTAAATTTCATATTTTGCCCAAACCGCATTCCCACCGTTCATATAATCGTGATTCAGTCTAGATTAAAGCTAGGTTCGTAGAAAATAGGGAATGAACCAAAGATGCTATGCAAAAGATGGACATACTAACTGGCATAAAAAGGGTTGAATAACGACGTCGGTTCAAGAACATGGGTAGACCTAACTTAATAGGTAAATTCCCAAGGTCTAAAACCAAGAATAGACAGAATAAAGGCGTAGGTTCAAGAACATGGGTAGACCTAACTTAATAGGTAAATTCCTAAGGTCTAAAACCAAAGAAAACAAAGAACAGACAGGATAGATAATCGGGTTTAGACCCAATTTCATAGTCACAAAACTTAAACACTTTTCTAGTCATGAACCATAGGTGCTTAATCACAGTTGTCCCATTTATGTCATAGACAATAGTTTTGCTTCCTAATCAAAGGTATAGGCTTGTGTTCATAGTCATGGAAATAATTCTCATGGTCACAGTCACAGTCATAGGAAATGTTCATAGTCATAGGCAATGTTCATAGTCATAGGAAATGTTCATAGTCAAAGAGGCATATGGTTCTAAGGTCCATAGTTTCATAGTCACGGTCTTATCGGTCATCGAATCATAACAGTTCTTGATTAAGTCCAAAGATGTAGGCACAGATTTGAATAGAAAGATTTGGCATATTCTTTTATTCCTTTAATTCATGTCATGACAGAGAGAAACATTCAAATCTAAAAAGTAAACGACTTACAGAGATTAGATTAGATTCGTAGAAAAATAGCCGTTGCAGTCGTTTGAATCTTCACTTGAATTCTAGCTTGAATCTCTTCTTCTTGAAAGTCTTTGAGCAGCATCTCCTCGTCTTGATTTATTTTATATATATTATTCTATTTATTATTTAATTAAGAGGAGGAGAAGAAGCCATGTTCACTAAGTATCTTTGCAGCATAAGGGTAGAGAAGAATTGTGAATAGAGAAGAAGACCAGGGCTGTTTATATAGTGTTAGGTGGACGAACCTGGTCAGAAAACGTGACCAGATACATCAGAACGAACCAGTGTAGAAAGCTGGAAAAAGCAGGGGGTCGACCCCCAGGTCGACTACCCAGTCGACCTGGGTGCCTTGGGCGGGAAAATTCCCGCCCAGCCTATTCTGGGTCCGATTTGAATTTTGAACCTGACCTGTTTTTGAAATTTGAACTTCGCTGAATCTTCCGAAGGCCATATCTTCCTCATACGGACTCCGATTTACGCAAACTCGGACTCGTTTTTATGCAGAATTCCGAGACGAACGCAATGGCGCAACCCGTTTCCTTTGATTTTGATTTTAACTTTTAATTCTGCCCTGATTTGTGAATCCTAGTGTTACAGAATTACGGGGTGTTACATTCTCCCCCACTTAAAAGGATTTCGTCCCCGAAATCTTCAAGTTAGGAAGAATGTGTCCTACAATCCCATCACCCATCTACTCAATCATTCAACCACATGCATTCATTGTCCTTAAAAGATTTTTAATGCTTTCATGTTCATATGCATAGTGTGTGTGTATGTCTTTATCTAATGCAAAATCAGGCGGTCTACTGATTCAGTTGACCTCCTTAATGCGAATCATGTCAGTGCCATGCGTCCAATCATGTATGCAAGCATCCCTAGTTATGTAAATACTACATGCGTGCACAACCATTCATCCATATGCAACATCCATATGATAACATATCAGGCTCAACTTACAAACAAATACATATCTGTAAATGCAATATGAAAGCGTCCGAACTGATCTAGCGCCTAATACGTATGCATATGCATCCACGAGCAACCATTAGCAATCACTTGCAACCACCAACCATAACATGTTTCAAACACATGTTTACATCCATTGGCTTCTACCTAAGGATCGAAGATACGACCTAGGTGATATACTTCGGAAAGAGAGAAACAATTATGCGTAAAGCTCCTACATAAAGAAATCAAGGATGCACCCTTAAGGAAAAAGGGTATGATGCTAGTATCTAGCCTTCTTGAGCTTTACTCCATTGTATCTTGACTAATTTAACTTCACGATTGTGAAATCATAGTACCAGGTATACGTACTAAGATGATTAGAGGTTTCCCTCTTATCTGCCATGCCACAACTATAAGAGTCGGAAGGTCACTACATGCTCTTTGGAGTGCCTGCCACAACTATTCATCTCTCACGCAAACCATCCAAACCGAACTCGACATTCCTCAAGTACAAGCCCCAAAGGCCTAAACCAATATCAGACAAGCACCCAAGGAATATCTCCCCCGAATTTAGACGATCTACGTTAGATGATATAAGCAAACTCGATAGCTATTCTCAAATCCCTACTAACCAAAAATAAACTGGTCGGACCACCAATTGGATTTGAGAATCTGGTGGGATCTTTCTACTATACAAGTACTATGGTGCAGAGACTCAACTATGGAAGTGGATATGAACAAATGAGAAGCACTAGAACCTAAGTAAATAGTACGAACAGAAAACTAGACTCATCCAACCGGACTACCTTTCTCCTAGGTACGCTTGGTGGCGAAAGCATGTACTTGTCCTTCTGAAAATCTCGTCCTCGTTCTTGCCCTTGTCCTTAAGTATATGTCCTATCATACCCTAGTAAAGATACCTCCTCTTGTCTTAGGTTTTATAATTTCTTCCTCCTTCGTGAGATAAATCTACATCCATGAATTCCTCATCCTAGGGTTGTGCTCCTTAGCCAAACTCCTCATCCCCTTCTGTGTGTAGTCATGTTGACAAATCTCTCGAAAGTTGCCTCCATCGTCCGGAAAACCCTATAAGCTTTGAAAGCAAACTGCCCGTAGGTGAAACAACTACGGCTTTGGATGGAAGCCGGGCACTACTTTGCCCATCGATGAGGTTATCTCCCAAAAAGCCAGGAGCCCCAGAGACTCAAGAAAGAATGAAACAAGGATTCAAATAGAGGAAGAGAAGATAGTGCGTATGGCTTTGGGGAATATGCCTTTAAAACAAATCTTTTCTTTTAGAAATTCTTCTTTTAAAACCGTTTTGAAAATAATTTTTCAAATCTTTTATCTGATCCGGTAACCTTCAGCTCTGATACCACGTGTAACACCCCACGTCCGTTAGAGTCACTCACAAAGGGAATGCACTAAGTTCTGTGGAGCATTTTGGGTAAAAGATGCAGATAAATTACAAGACAGACAGAAATTAAACATCAGAAAATAAAACTTTGCTTTATTTATAAAATAGTTTGTACAATGATTTCTTTACAATATCAGAGTATCACCTGTCTTACAAAATAAAGAAGCATAAAAATACATTTATATTCCCCAATGTAGCAAGAACCAGCCATAGCATCTGAAAAGAGAATCCATGCAAACATCGACAAATCTTCAAGCTGGGAAAGAGTGACATTCCAACTAAACCTGAGCTATACTATTCCCTCCTCTACTACCTGGGGGGGAAACGGAAGAAAAGAAGACGAAAGAAAAACAGAGTAAGACATAAAGCCTGAGCAAGTCCGGTAACTTCTAGCATGTGAACATGGAACAACAACAAAATGACATGAATTAACTGAATACAAGATAACACCATGATGATAGGGTTGGCAAGATTAGAAAAGATTAACACAAGATATGCTAAGATAAGATTAACTGGATATGCTCTAATACTTTCGCCGCTTCGTTATTTCCTAGTTATACTGGTTTCTATATCTCTGCACCGCCTAACTAGTGTCCCAACTAGTAACGATAACGTGATCCCAATCCCTGTAGTTTCCATTGCCTTTAGGCATACATTTATTATTTATTTGTTACCTAGATTTAATCTAGGGTTTTCTACCAAGTGTCTTCTAGATTCAACTAGAGTTTACGCTGTCTGCTGAACGCTTCTCGGATTCAGGATTTATGCCACCTAGTTCAACTAGGAATTATGCTACCTGTCGAACGATGCCCCAAGTCTAGGACACACTACCTAGAGTGGTATATGTTCCTATACTTCCCTACGCATGTATCGCGAATCGTTATCGCTTGTCTAGATGCACATGCCCTGTAACGTGCGACCCGAGTCCTGTGTCAGGGCAAATCAAGGAATACAGAACTCGGTCGGGAGCTTTCAGATATCTGCCGATGCAGATGCTAAGGTCTGTTTTTATTTCAGTGGCTATGGTCCCACTTGACCCCTCCCTCAACTAATGAAAGGCACACCTTGAAAAATGAGAACTATACGCCGGGCCCCGTTGCCCCACTATCCTATGGCCATCCTCACCCATAACTAGATAGCAAGTATATGGTCTTTTGGAGTTCTCCGCCTTTCCGCTTCACGTATCTCGATTGACTGAAGATGGATGGTAGACGACGAGTCACTATCACAGGGCTACCGTTTGCTCGCCCGGTCCATCCTAGTCTTTAGGTTGCCATGTATTGCAACCAAGGCATACCCCTGGTTCTTCTATACAGACCTTAACCTCCGTGGGCCCAGGCGGATCATCTGCAGCCTCACAGAGGGATACCAAGAGTACCCTCATGTCCCCTCGAAGCCTCGGGCTTCGTAACCCAATTCGTTGGAGCCTTCTTTCTACTCAGACGGACATTCTCTCATTCCCGTGTTATACTAAGAATTACTACTTAGTTTTACTAACTAAGATTTACCACTTAGTTTCCAGAATCGTTGTTTTCTTAACTAAGGTTTACTACTTAGTTCCCTTTCCCGTCAATTTGGATTGGTTAAGTGTCATTAGTCAATTCTTAACCCTCTTCATTCATCCTGTTATACTGGTTAAGTGTTATCAGTAATTCATGTTGACTTAACCCCACCACAAACCAAGTTATATTGGTTAAGTATTTCTTATTACTTAACCCTACCCATTCACCCTGTATTGGTTAAGTGTTCCTTTTTAACTTAACCTTGCCCGTTTGTCTTAACTAACATGTTATTAATGGTTAAGTATTATCCCTTCATGTTTTAGACTTAACCTCATTCCTTTATCACAACCTGATGGCTAAGTGTTCAGGTTTACTTAACCCTACAGTCTAGCCCAGCTAACATATCAAAATTGGCTAAGTGTATTAGATTTTACTTAACCCCAACCTCTAGTCTAGTTGACATATTAATTTGGCTAAGTGTATTAACTTTACTTAACCCCTACAAGTTTTGCTACCTTGAGTTTGGTTAAGTGTCTCTATGGACTTAGCCCTCCCATTCTAGCTTAACTGTGTTAAGTTGGTTAAGTGTTCCTATGGACTTAACCCTCCCATTCTAGCTTAACTGTGTTAAGTGTCAGTCTGAACCTAACCCCACCCATCAGTCTAGTTATCATGTTGAACTGGTTAAGTGTCTTAGTTAACTTAACCCTACCATTCTTGTTCTAGCTTTAACTAAATAAATTAAAGCCGCTACCACTCACATTAGACAGATATTGTTGCGAATACTGGATGTGCCGGTTGGTTCCGGGTAGGTTTACATCGCAACTCAGTCTAACCTCGGGTTAGGCATATTCGTGTTTTCTAAGTTCAAAGGGGTTTTGATTAGTTTTCAAATCATGTTTTGAAAGTAACCATCCCGTCCGTCGAATCAGTTAGGGATAGCCAGGGAGAGTAGGAAACTTGTATTTTCCAAACCCAAGCCTAGACACTATCCTCTCTGTCACCCTAGAACTTTCTAGTGTGTCATTAAAAGAGAATGTCGTTAATAAACCTTTAATTTGTCTAAATTTATATTTCCTCATTCAGGCCAAATTCTTTAAGTAAATTATTTCTAATTTACTTATTTCCTAATTACTCTTTTAATGTAAATTGTCTACATTTATTCCTATGGCCCATTTCCCCTTCTAAATCACATTTATGCTTTTTGGTATGTGGACTATACCAAATTAAGTGTCACTAACCATGATTTTGCTAAACCTGCCAATTACTCCCAATTATGGCCAATTTCACATTTATGCCAATATACTTACCGTGCCAAATTAGCTAATCCAATTCCGATTCAATATTCTAATTCACGTCAAACTAGGCTTATTACTCTAGTTCACTATTCATGTAAATGCTAGATTTACACGTCAATACTAGATTCAAATTACACATCTTATAATTCATGTCAAATTTATCCAATTTGCATTTCTATGAACATGCCATAATACATGTTCCCAATTTATGCCAATTTCCAAGTTAAACTACGTTTTTAGTAAATTTCATGTTTTGTCCAAACCGCATTCCCACCGTTCGTATAATCGTGATTCAGTCTAGATTAAAGCTAGGTTCGTAGAAAATAGGGAATGAACCAAAGATGCTATGCAAAAGATGGACATACTAACTGGCATAAAAAAGGTTGAATAACGACGTCGGTTCAAGAACATGGGTAGACCTAACTTAATAGGTAAATTCCCAAGGTCTAAAACCAAGAATAGAAAGAATAAAGGCGTAGGTTCAAGGACATGGGTAGACCTAACTTAATAGGTAAATTCCCAAGGTCTAAAACCAAAGAAAACAAAGAACAGACAGGATAGATAATCGGGTTTAGACCCAATTTCACAGTCACAAAACTTAAACACTTTCCTAGTAATGAACCATAGGTGCTTAATCACAGTTGTCCCATTTATGTCATAGACAATAGTTTTGCTTCCTAATCAAAGGTATAGGCTTGTGTTCATAGTCATGGAAATAATTCTCATGGTCACAGTCACAGTCATAGGCAATGTTCATAGTCATAGGCAATGTTCATAGTCATAGGAAATGTTCATAGTCAAAGAGGCATATGGTTCTAAGGTCCATACTTTCATAGTCACAGTCTTATCGGTCATCGAATCATAACAGTTCTTGATTAAGTCCAAAGATGTAGGCACAGATTTGAATAGAAAGATTTGGCATATTCTTTTATTCCTTTAATTCATGTCATGACAGAGAGAAACGTTCAAATCTAAAAAGTAACCGACTTACAGAGATTAGATTAGATTCGTAGAAAAATAGCCGTTGCAGTCGTTTGAATCTTCACTTGCATTCTAGCTTGAATCTCTTCATCTTGAAAGTCTTTAAGCAGCATCTCCTCGTCCTGATTTATTTTATATATATTATTCTATTTATTATTTAATTAAGAGGAGGAGAAGAAGCCATGTTCACTAAGTATCTTTGCGGCATAAGGGTAGAGAAGAATTGTTAATAGAGAAGAAGACCAGGGCTGTTTATATAGTGTTAGGTGGACGAACCTGGTCAGAAAACGTGACCAGATACATCAGAACGAACCAGTGCAGAAAGCTAGAAAAAGCAGGGGGGTCGACCCCCAGGTCGACTGCCCAGTCGACCTGGGTGCCTTGGGCGGGAAAATTCCCGCCCAGCCTATTCTGGGTCCGATTTGAATTTTGAACCTGACCTGTTTTTGAAATTTGAACTTCGCTGAATCTTCCGGAGGCCATATCTTCCTCATACGGACTCCGATTTACGCAAACTCGGACTCGTTTTCATGCAGAATTCCGAGACAAACGCAATGGCATAGCCCGTTTCCTTTGATTTTAATTTTAACTTTTAATTCTGCCCTGATTTTTGAATCCTAGTGTTACAGAATTACGGGGTGTTACACTTGTAATTTTGAAATATCAAGTTATAAATCCCGATATATTTATTTTGGAGTCGGATAATATTCTATGTGAATATATATGATAATATTAATTTATTAATACTAATTTTAATTGTTTTTAAATATATCGATATATTTAATTGGTTCATTTAGACCTTAGAAAATAGCCATTTTTGCAAATAACCTCCGTTTTCGATGAAATTAATTTTGTTGATCTGGAATATTAAATTATTGTTATATTTCAATTTTTGTAATTTTTGGAGTCAATATGTGGCCTTGCAGAATTTTAATGTGAAAAACAGTCGATAATTTGACTTTAAAAATCTGTTGCATGAGCAAACGGATTCGGAATTCGACGAAACAAGTTTCGTTGGGTCCGTAATGTCAAACTGTAGTTGCATGCCCAGTTTCATTGAAATTAGGTATCATATGTAATCATAGGAATTTTTAAACGATGAATTGAGCTAAAAATTTAATATAAATTATTAAAATAAAATATGAATCTTCCAGTACAAGCGAACTGACCTAATAAATATACCATCCTTTTTAACCTAACCTTATTATTTTCCTCCCAATGGTCAACATAAATTTCCGCCGCTTCTTTTCTTAAAAACATAACCTCATTTGATTTTTAGAAAATTATATCAATCCAAATATAAAGCAATAAATCGAAAGAGATTTATATTTGGATTTTTGTGTGCTTGCTCTTCACAACCGTATAAGATTTGTTATGTTCAACGTCCAGATTTTCCGCTGGTTTATCATCAGCGTCTTCTAGGGTTGAGAGATTCAGGAAATTGGTGCATAGATGGATGTTTTGGGGATCATATGTGAGTTTGTCGTAGTGTTTAGCTTGGATTTTGAAATTTTAGGGAGATTCCGCACTGAAAAATGTCAGTACTATTATTGTACCTTTGTGATGTCGCGATTCATTTGAGAGGAGGGTGCAGCGTTTCGATCTGTTGAGGAGGAGACGAAGGCGATGAGATTGGTGCAACCGATTCTTTTTTCCGTGAATCATGTAAGGAGAACGTGTGTGTTTACATTGGGAAAATGGTGTTGGCATAGGAAACTTGCGGGTTATCTGTGAAGGAAAGAAATCAATGAGGAATGAGTTATAGCGGCTAATTGTGATTAAGAATAGATTACGGTTAAAATATTTAATTAATTATTTAGTTAATGACCATATTGTGTATTCAAACTTCTAAAATACATATTTTTGTCACACATTATCAGAATTCAACAAAACAAGATCCATTAGGATCGTTTGGATGAGAGCTACACAATGGAACTAATTTGGAGTAAATTTGAGCTCATTACAAATTACAGCAGAATAAAATGTCCGTCTGAATCAAAGATAGTTTATCATTATTTAACGATAAACTACCAAAGTGAGTAAATCTCACTAACTCTGTTCAGTTTATATTTTTATAACGTATTTTTAGAATTGATAAATGATGGTTGATTGTTGTGTGTTGATTGTTTGGATGAACTGATAATTGATTGGCTGAAATTATAGTCTAGTAATATATATAAATATATATCGTTAATCAAATGTTGATTCTGTTTATCAGAATATTTCATATTGAAATGAGATTGATGTTAATTATATTTTTTAACATCTGTGGATGTAGAGAAACAAGTTGAAGGGATCCAACTGGATTCCTCAATATTTGTAATACTGTTTTTTTCATATATGATGTGATATATAATATGTAATTGATTATGATGACACAGGTCTTATTATTTGGTATTTTAAATAGCATAAGTGATACTGGATTGTAAAAAGGGAATTTTCAAAAATATTAAAATAAAATATTTATATAAAATCAAAGGATTTTATAATAAAGGAAATTGTGAAGTGGATATTGAATTTTAGAATTTTATAAAATCAAATGGATTTTATAAAGGGAGATATTTGAAAATTAAATAAGAAAATTCTGTATAAATTTATTAACAGTTATATGGAAGTTGAAAAGATCAATTTTGGTTAAAATACATAATAAAAGAAATAAGAAGAAATTAAATAGAATTATAAAAGAAATAAATAGAATTATAAAAGGAATTTATTTGGGAAATAAATAGAATTATAAAAGGAAATTGGCGAGATACAAAAGAACTACGAGAAGATGGTTTAAAAGTAGATTTTAAATAGAACTGTTTTAATAGGTAAATTGAGAAGATTAATTTATAAATAATGTTTTATAAATTAAATAAATATCTATCATTTGATAAGTGGAATATATAAGTCTGAAATTATATAGAGAAGTAAAATCGGTTTCAACACCTATATTTGAAATCAAACGTGAACGTAGCAGTGTAAAGGGAGTTATAAATAAGATTTTTACAAATATTCTAAAAATAGAAGTATAAATAGAATTTGGAAATTTGGATATTGTTTTTAAATACGAAATCAAACTGTTTGATTTGATAAAAGAAATATTTTTTGCATTTGATGTGAATAAGGGATTTAAGTAAATATTTTGCGAAATGAAAATATTATAAAGGAAACTGGTATTGAAATAGGAATTTAAATTGGAGTTAATCGAATATAAATTATTCGAAGAGAGTTAATCGAATATAGATTATTCGAAGAGAGTTAATCGAATATAAATTATTCGAAGAGAGTTAATTGAATATAAATTATTCGAAGAGAGTTAATCGAATATAAATTATCAGAAGAAATTTAATCGAATATAGGTTATTCGAGAGAGAGTTAATCGAATAACGATTATTCGAAGGAGAGTTATCGAATAAAGATTATTCGAGAGAGAATTATGCATTAGATTTCGACTGTATCGAATGTAGGAAAGTACTATTTACTTTCCAGTTTTAAACCGATGTTTATTTATTTAATAAATTTATTAATTATTATTTATTCAAATTAAAGAATAAAAGTAATATTTGAAGTTAGATATTTCGAAAGTAGGGATTATAGCATTATCGTTATAACCAATGTTTTTATAAAAGAAGTGGAATCGTAAACTGAATCTGAGCGTTGCGTAAGTAATGATTTGATAAGAAGATTTAAATGGAGTTAAGGAAATTAGAAACTGATTGGAGATTAGCAAGTTGAACGGTTTTCCAAGCGTCGATCTAAAGTTGGTTTCGGCCATCGGGATTGGTATTTAGGGAATTGTTCTCTTACTAGTTTACAGTTAGAGACTGATAGTCGTAAGAGGATAGTGATGCATTAATAAGAAATGGAAATGTTTTGCAGTGTTAATAACGCAGTTTCTAAATTTTGAAAACATGAATTTACGAATATGTGGAAAGGTAAACGGAGAAATGAATAAATAAATGAGAAATTTATTTAAAACGGAAATGTTGATTGATAATTGATCGATAAGGTTTCCATTTGGAAATGAAATCGTTATGTGTATGGATGTTTCCTTTGATAGTTAAATAACCAACTATCAAAGTTTTGACCATTTTTCCGTCGTCAATACGGAGATATCGAGATCAGATTCATTATCTGAAAACCACTCCATATGGGCATTGGCGTTGCGAATCAAATATGATGAAGATAATTGAAGACGGAGTTATGCAAGGGTTGTTTTGGTGATCCTAGGTAGAAATTGCCTAAGATGGATTTAAAGAATAGTGCCTTCGGTTTTTCCAGTCCCAGGATAACCTGTATAGAAGAATGTCTGACAAAATATATTTAATGGATCGCGTAAGTTGATCTCTTTAAACGTATTTATGTTTGGTGGCGGGGGAATTCGTTTCTCTTAGTTGTATACCTATGGTATTTTTGGGGAAACCAATTTGTGATTTGTCGGGTATGACGACGTGACATTCAAAGTAAATAAAGGTGTGATCTATACGTTATGGCCTCTAGCCTCACAACCAGGAAATGGTATAAAATCGGGTAGGTCACATGGCTAAGTGGTTAGCTGCCAATTAGGGTGTATTGTCACCTGATCTAGAGAAATTCCATTTACTTCTACAATCTATTTCGATGTTGTCCTTCTAGGGAAACGGTTGTTGATCCTAACCGTTGGTGATAATACATTCGGTACACTCAAGCAAAATAAGTGACCAACCTGGTGTGTTCCTATCTAGAGATACATTGTCGGAAGGTGGTCCCATACCTTGCCAGTTGGAATCCATTACCCAATAAGTGCCCGCGAATTTTAATTTTATATTATGTATGTGGAACGTGAGAAGAAAGTGTTCTGCTAGATGATTATTTAGTTGTGGTTGATAGACACTATTATAATATCATAAGACTTTTGATATAAAGATTGTCGTTTCTTTCAAAAGGATTTTGAATGTTAAATCAAGTGTTTTGGATTCTCATAAGGGAAAAACTCTTTCCATGTTATACGGCGTGGTCTTATGAGATATCATTTATTTTCTCAAACTATTTTAAATTGTTTACTCATACCAGTCCCATGACTGACCCAGAGTTTTTTTTGTTTTGTTTTCCCTAAACTCTTGGGTGCCCAAATTTGTACGGGCAGTTAAGTAGTCAGGATGTTATAGATATACTAAGAGCTTGGAGCAGGAGGTTTCCGGATTTTATAGCAATTATTTATTTCTGTTGTGTTGTAAGTGTTGTACTTTGATAATGATATGTATATTCAAGTACAGATTTGTATTTCAAAGTTATGTTATATAGTATATTTTATTCGTTCCACTGTGAGGTTCGTGTTACTCTGATTCTGTTGTTGTTCCTCTCCTTCTTCTATTCTAATTTTCTATCTTATATATTCTTATCCTCTAACTTCTTTCTATTAATGATCTGGAATGTTCGATGCCTAAATAATTGACATGGGTTTTATGTTGATTTTCTGGCTCGAAAATCTTGGTTCGTTACAGTGGTATCAAAGCTGAAGGTTAAGTGATTACCTTGGCTCTGTGGCATAACTCGATAGAGATGGGGTTAGTAATGCCCTAGATTGAGTTGAGTGTATGTTGACGTCAAAAGTTGGTCACTAGTGACGTTCAACCCCCAATCGTGTGAAGGGAACACGAATACCGATTATAAAATACAGAAAAAGGTAAAGGAAATGGGGGAAACACACAGTCTTTTTATAGTGGTTCGGCGAAGACTGTGCCTACGTCCACTTTATATGTTATTTCTGCTTTAGATTACAAGTACAATGCTTTTTCTGTTTGAAGGAAAGAAAGAAGACGGCTATTTCCTCTTCCAGACAATGCTTTTCTGGGAAGAAGAAGTATGAACCGAAAAAGATTAGGTCCCTCTCCTCTTTATGCTTTGAGGTATTTATAGGTGGAGATGACAGCTTGGGCTGTTGTGACATGGCCCGACCTTTCTAGGAAGAGTCGGACACGTGGAGTCCATTACTTGGTTAGAATAGCGACTGGAAGACCGATTCTACTATTCATAAATAGTATCCTCAGAAGTTATGGCCGATGTGGCATCCACAGTGAGGTGTATCAAAAGTTGAGCCTTGTCCGGATGTGGTTGACCGCCTTTTCTTCCTTGAGAGTCGGGCCAAGTATTTGAACAGCTCAGCTGGATATTTCATGTGGATCTAAAATACTCGGTCGATATTCCCTGTGTGATAGCAGTTCTCTCAGTCGACTGGAAAAGCGAGTCTTCTGGAGGGATATATTGACTTGATTGGCCCGATACGTGGTTACTTCGGGCCGAGCTTCTGTTGGGCTTCCTGGAATGCGATCTGTCTAACTTGATTGGTTGCGTGATTGGGCTTCGATTTGGCCCGTGGCGTCTTTCACCAAAAAGAAGGTTAACATTTTGCCCCTCAAAATGCATCTTCTTCGATAGAGGGAGGTGTATTCTGAAATGTGAATCGAAGCATAATTGTTCGAGCAGCTATGGTTGCGCCGGACCATATTAAGGCCAGAAATTCAACGACTCCGATGCTGTATTAAGGCCAAAAAACCGACGACTGAACTGGGTCGTATTAAGGCCGGAAAACCGATAATTATTGGAAACCATATCAAGGCCGAGATGATGATCGTCTTTATGAGAGTTAATTCCTACAAAGACAAAAATAAAACCGTTCTCGGCTTGGAGAAGGCTGATGGGTCGAGCATTTTATTTCACTTGGCTTTGAGGCATGGCGAGTATCAACCATACTCGGCTTGGTGGCGAGTATTAACCATACTCAATTTAGTGGCGAGTATTAACCATACTCAATTTAGTGGCGAGTATTAACCATACTCAGCTTAGTGGCGAGTATTAACCATACTGGGCTTAGGGAAAGTGTTTTTCATGCTCGACTCATATTAGATTAGTGTGTCCAACGAGCGGTAAAAGCTCATGGTGTAGAAAAGAAGGGGCGAGTATCGTCCATACTCAGCTAAAAGAAATATACCACACTCGGCTAGGGGAGTAGGCGTTAAGATATGGTAGTAGGCTTTCGCGCTGACCACATTAAAAGAGGGGGGCGAGCATTATCCATGCTCGGCTTTAGAGTTTCCCAAACATTGTCCATATTTGTAAAAGAACATTCATAGCAACTAATGAATTATTACAAAGAAATTCTAAGAGGACATTGATTGATTCCAGAGCATGCCTAGGAGCTATATCCTGATCCCATACATATGTACATCAAGGTGTCCTTTTGATTGAAAGAAATACATCAGAAAAAAATCTAATTAATGACAATGCCGTGAGTGCTAGTCTAAGGTCCTTTTCCTTTCTAGGAGCTTATGGATCGACGTGAGGAGCTTGGGCAGAAGATCGTGGCGACAAGGCCGGGGCACTATTTTTGACATATTCGGGAAGTTCTCCTTTTCTAACTCGATCCTCGATGAGATCACGCAGATGCCGGCATTCATTGGTGATATGTCCAGCTACGTTGTGGAATATGCAACGTTTGCCAGAATCAAGCTCCATCTGTATTGGCTCTCGTCGAGGTGGTCTCGGAGTGGGCAGGGATGCTCGTATGTCAAGGTAGATATCGATCAGAGAGGAATTGAGTTCGGTGTATTGATCGTACTTACTTTCGATCCGAGGTCGTACATGATGCTTGCTCTTCTCCAGGGCATTTCCTCTTCCTTTATTCTGGCCATTGCTGTGGGATGGACCTTGTTGTTTGGCGGCTAAGACCTCTAGGCTCTCTATCTCAATGTTGGCATCTTCTTGTCGGAGGAATCGCTCGGCCTCAGAATAGAAATCATCTATATCCTTGGGGGGATCTCTGGTTAAAGAGATTGAATATTCTGATCGATTCTGAACTCACACAATGGCGGCCATAAGTACCATCGACGACTCAGGCCGATCGAATGACGCTACAGCTGCATTGAATCTTTCGAGGAAGGATTTGAGCGTTTCTCCTGATCGTTGCTTGATGGTGGATAAGAACATAACGCTCTTTGGTCGAGAGATATGTACTCTGAATCGTTCGATGAAGCGGGTGACCAGAGTGTTCCAACTGCTGATCGACTCTGTTGTCAGCTGTCGGAACCACATTCCAGCTATGCCTGTAAGAAAGAGTGGGAAGCACATAGCCATGACGTTGGTCAATGCGCCAAGTACTTCCATATGTCGCATGTATCGCATGAGGTGGATGGTTGGATCAGTGCGGCAGTTATATGGCTCGATAGATGGAAACTTGAAGTCCGGAGGGTTTCAGGAATTTCTGATTTCCCTGGTGAAGGGGCTGCGATTGACATTATCTATGTCTTGCTGCGAGGAAGTGCCCCGAGTGAAGCGTCAGATAATGCTTGCCAGTTGGCTTCCATCTCTGAGGAGTCGTTGCCATGAATTTAGCCCAGTTTGTGGGGGAACTTCGGTGCGAGGATCTGGCAAAAGCATGCTCGGAATGGCGGCCATTTGCTGGGCCCATCTTCCAAGAGTTGAGTGAAGGCGTGAGGGAAGGTGAGCTCTGGTAGGTGGTTCTGGGGAGAATGGCCCCTCTTGAACCTGAGGAGTAGTGGGTCGAGCCGTACCCGTAACAGAGGGCCTAGGCTGATCCAGCATAGCATGTGATGTTCAGAGCTCGAAGGTTCCCCTGGTGGGAGCAAGGTTAGTGGGGTCTACGGTAGTGTTTTCTTCTACCGCTGTGAGGACCGGTGTAACAGCCTGCACCTCCGTTCGCGCAAGATATTGCCCCCAATTTAGCCACCGTGTAGGTGTGGGGTTTCATTCCTCAAAAGGCCTCAGCGTTAGTAAGAGATGGGCTCTACTATATATTAGTACCCACTTCACACAGGCTTCCACGATGTGGGACTTAGGGGTGTTACATTCTCCCCTCCTACAGAGCCCAACGTCCCCATTGGCTCACAAACACCTCACCCAGTCGCTGTGGTCCACACAGGAGCCACAATTCCGGCTGGGTATTGGCTCTGATACCACTGTAACAATCCGTACCTCCGTTCACGCAAGATATTGTCCCCAACTTAGCTACCATATAGGTGTGGGGTTTATTTCCTCAAAAGGCCTCGACGTTAGTAAGAGATAGGCTCTACTATATAAGTACCCACTTCACACAGGCTTCCACGATGTGGGACTTAGGGGTGTTACATTTTCCCCTCCTACAGAGCCCAACGTCCCCGTTGGCTTACAAACACCTCACCCAGGCGTTGTGGTCCACACAAGAGCCACAATTCCGATTGGGTATTGGCTTTGATACTACTGTAACAGCCCACACCTCCGTTCACGCAAGATATTGTCCCCAACTTAGCCACCGTATAGGTGTGGGGTTTTGTTCCTCAAAAGGCTTCGGCGTTAGTAAGAGATGGGCTCTACTATATAAGTACCCACTTCACACAGGCTTCCACAAAGTGGGACTTAGGGGTGTTACAATCGGTATGGCGAGGTAGCTTCCTTGGTTCGAAGGGAAGGCCACACCAGCTCTTCGTTGAAGGGGAAGAGTGGTTAGACTGGTCTGCGGTAAGATTCCTGGGTGTACTGGGAATGGGGTTGATTCTGATGGACCCGGTGGTTGCTCGACTTGTTCGATAGGTCGAGCTATTCCCAAGAGTGGGCGCAAAGCGTTCGGCCGATCTGGATCTTGATCGCGAGCCTCTTAAAGTTCTGCTGCTACAACTGCGCTGGTTGCTGGAAGTGATACTCCTGGTTGTGATCGATCGGCTGGTGGGACCAAACCAAGATGAAATAAAGGTGTAGCCTAATCAGTGGCCTGATTCTGTGTAGATCGAAGACCAGTTGTTGTCCCAGTCCCGGCCGGTGGAGGAATTGATGTTGAAGAGTTCAATCCTGTCTCTAGTCGACCGAGACGATGATCCATCAACTGCTGTTGTTGTTCGAGGAGTTTATCCTGAGATGTCATATGGTCTCTGAACTCGACCATGATTTCATCCATGACATCCTAGGTAAGAAATCGAGACATATCTTCACGAGAGGAAACTTCGTGGCTTGCTTCTGCAGCACTAGTATCGGCTGCATCAGCGTTTGCGGGACGAGAGGATGATGTACCTTTCTTTCATTTGTTCACCATGGACTAAGGCAAGTGATCCCCTACCTGGCGCACCAAAGTGTTGACGTCAAAAGTTGGTCACTAGTGGTGTTCAATCCCCAATCGTGTGAAGGTGTAACGCCCCGGAATTACAGACCAGTCAAAACTTAAAATTTCCAAATTTAAAATACTCCTATATAATTTATAATAATTTTGCATAATTTTTCCATATTTTTGGTGCGTTAAAAATGGCTATTTATGGTTACGGTCGATAACTGCACTTACAACGTCTTTTTTTTTCGAAACGGTTTGAAACATAGCTTGAAAATTATACCCCGAAATTAAAATCTGCTTTCTCTCATTTGAAAGCTCTTGTCAATATAATTCAAACGTTCTTCGTTTGGTGGAAATCCGATTTAGATTCCAAAAGTTATAAGCATTTAAAGTTTATAACTCAAATACGCAAATTTGCCATTGAGTAATAGCTCTATTTTGTATTGTCAACAAAAAAAATATTTTTATAAATAAAGCAGCTGCATCACTACCCCTTGTGACTGCCTATGTACCTTTATCTATTTAGGTAAGCAATTAGATATAGGATTAAGCCAACGTAGTTCTTCTTTACACAAAACCTTTAAAATCAATATTTACTTTCAAAATACTCTTTATATTATGTGGGGGTAAAATACTTTTGTAGATACTCATTTTGAAAGATATTTATACATCACTTGTAAAATTTCCTTTCAAAAGATAGACCTATTTTATTTTAAATACTAATCCACTTCTTCATCCCAAACAAACTCTTTATAAACAATCTCAAATCACCTTTATATCTCTCTAATACATGTTTGGAAAGATCTTCAAATATTGAACTGGAATAGTTAAGATCAGTACCATTCATACCTCGTTAAAACAGACCCTATTCATACCTCGTTTAAAACACTAGTCACACCTCGTTCAAAAACACACTAATCATGCCTCGATCAAACAATATTCATACCTCGTTTATAGACTATTCATACCTCATTTAAACTTTCCACTAATGATTAGAAAATTCATATAAGTTTACTAATAATAGTTAATAATAAACAATCCCTTTTCGATTAATAGCTTCTCACATACTTAAGTGACTATATGTATATTACTCGAAAATTGAATCTTTCCCTTACTAAGCATCATTAAACCGTCTCATCAACTCATATTATTAATCAGAAGTCAATGGATAATCAATCAAGTGCACAAACATTAATCAATAACTAACTAGCCCTTAAAATCGTTTAAGAGTTCTCACATACTTAAGTGGCTTCACCAATGTTATTTAAAGATCGAATCTTTAAGGGTTTAATTTCTTTTACCATAGCAAATCCCTTGCAAATAATTCAAACATATCACCACAAATCAACTAAGACATGTATATAACTATTATTCCAGAAAAGTGTAATTTTGTGAACTATCATAAGGTGTTTTACTCCTAAATTCCATAAAGATGTCAATTTTACTCCATGAATCTTTTTAAGAATCATTAGCAAACTTATACCATCAATATAACCACATATAAACCATTAATTTCCTAAGAGACATATCATCAAATACCTTGTAGGCATCATATAAACTAGCATATAAAACCCCTTTATAAGTTGAGATTTCCTCACCCAAAAGCTACCATACTCCACCAGAATTTAGATAAGGGTTGTATGCTCCTAGATCTATGGCTTTCCTTCCCTTTTCTCCTTTTCCTTTTGCGCTCTCTCTCTCTTTATCTTTTTTTATTTAAAGAGGGGTTCGGCCGAAAGGTATAAGGGAGGAGGAAGGAGAAGAAGGAAAGAGGTAAGGATGCCCTCAAAATGAGAAGAGTAGGTGCCTTTATATAACCATGTATAAGGGCATTTATGTCATTAACTTAGGGACACTTGTCATGTTCCTACCATTACTTAACATTATGTATACATGTGTTAAGGCTTCCTTAAGAAGCTATGGAATTAAGGAAGAAAAAAACCAAATTGTCTTCTAAAGCTTCCTTAAGAAGTAATAAGCTTAAGGAATAAAAATTCAATTTGTCTTCTTACACCTATTACTCTCTTTAGCTTCTTTGAGAAGTTATGCACTTAAGAAAGAAGGCACTACGAATAACTTAAGGAGGACGGCACTAAGAATTGGCTTCAAAGAGAAGCCACCAAGATTTGGCTTCCAAGAGAAGCCACTAAAATATGATTGGCTTCTAAGAGAAGCCACTAAGAATTGGCTTTCAAGAGAAGCCACTAAGTTTGGCTTCTAAGAGAAGCCATTAAATCCTATCATTCTTCTTTTTTAAGACACTTGTCCATCATCATTCATGCAAATCATAAGATGATGACACATGCTTACTTAGGTGTCCTAAGATGTTTCTACACATGGACACCTAAGAGGGTTATGTGTCCTTATCATTATTTACTTACAAGACATGTGTTCCATTCTTTTGGTGACACGTGTCCCTATCATGTTAAGCCATTTTTCATTTTCTAAAATATGTACACATATATCATTTGTATGTTGCTTCTATGATATGTACATACACATATATGTGTTCTTCTAATGTTACCACATGCACATGATGTTCTAACAACTTTTTATAAGGAAAATATTGTTTATCGACAAAACTGTTTTCGGTCACATTGTCTATATTTCTTCGAACTACATATCTTTGTAAACAAAATTTCAACAATATGTTTTCTCCTCATCAATTATTATTTAAAAAGGGATTCAATCAAGGTTATAGATCCATTAAATCCAAGTTTTAAATATTTAAATAACCTTGATATTTAAACATTTACTGCCTGAAGTTTCAGGTTGTTACATTCTTTCCCCCTTAAAAGGAATTTCGTCCCCGAAATTCTATGCAATATTTAATAAAAAGAAAACCAGATATTCCACGAAAGAAACTCCTTGCATCCAGGAAATTTTCTTGTAATTTTCCAGATAATTTCATAAATTTGAAATCGTACCTGGATATTTTATGATTCGATCCTTTTAATATTCTGTCACTTCTGATAGTTGTTACTGAATCAGGCACACCATAGCTTCTTTTTATGCCCAAATTCAGGATCATGTTCTTTGCAATCCACATCGATTCCTAGTCTCCTTTTCTCCTTTCGTGGTACCCATTGAAATGTACCAAAGATTCATCATGCTTTGGCTCATCCGACTCATCGTCATCAAGTAAGGATGTATTCTCCTTATTGCGGTACTCATCAAAATGTACCAGAGAGTAATATTTTCAAAATAGACTCTAATCAATTATATATATATAATATGATTATATTCATCAAAGTGGATCCATGCCACGCCCTCAATTTAGGCTATTGCAGCCGGCATCCCCTCACTAAGTAGAGATGTACTCTACTCAGCTCTATACCAACATAGAGTAATAGTTATGTCGGCATCCCCTCACTAAGTAGGGATGTACTCTACTCGGCTCTATACCAACATAGAGTAATAGTGCACTACCCAAGATCTATTGTCTTATATCGCAAATCGAAGGTATCCATCATTGATGAAATAATCAATAAAATCTTCCACAAGTTTGAACAAAGTATTCTCTCTAAACACTTTTATACTTTTTAATCATTACTTCCACATGGATACCCATTTTCTTTTAGGAAATCCACACTCCCAACTTTGAAAATCATCTCAAGTATAAACCCCGCCCCCTTTTTTTCCAAGCACATAGTCAGTTTGCAATAGTGGTTTGAAATAGCAAACTGTCAAAATTTAATCTGTCTTCCCAATAAGATACTTCGACCAAACCTAATCAAAAGTTATGGCTAAATTGTTAGATCTTTTAGCAGCTTTAAGCTAACATCATCGATGTTAAACAATTCCAATATCACATTATATAATAATATAAATATTTAAAGAGATTTTCTCACCTCGGTTTTGCATGAAGTATTCAATTTACTCCTCTTAGTCTTCTTAAATTTTGTCTGCCCAAGCTCATTCAATTGCTTCCTCGACAAGTTGCTATTCCACATTCGGTTTAAGCCATTCCATTGCATCTATTTCATGCTACTACATACCCCTCTTTATAAGCCGGTTCATTCCTTCGCTACTTAACTTCATTAAACCTCTTTATGTGGTGCTTATAAATGAATCCACACGTTATCATTATTAGTATAAACACTAAACAAAAGTTAAACCCACAAATAAATATTACTCATAACCCTGTTCAGAGGAACGGTGCCTTACCTTATCCAGTTTTATTCATTAAATTAAGGTAACTTCATTTTAAAATTTCTAAAAATGATTTTCTAGGCACCTAACCTAAGCTCTCATACCACTTTGTAACGCCCCAGAATTACAGACCAGTCAAAACTTAAAATTTCCAAATTTAAAATACTCCTATATAATTTATAATAATTTTGCATAATTTTTCCATATTTTTGGTACATTAAAAATGGCTATTTATGGTTACGGTCGATAACTGCACTTACAACGTCTTTTTTTTCGAAACGGTTTGAAACATAGCTTGAAAATTATACCCCGAAATTAAAATCTGCTTTCTCTCATTTGAAAGCTTTTGTCAATATAATTCAAACGTTCTTCGTTTGGTGAAAATCCGATTCAGATTCCAAAAGTTATAAGCATTTAAAGTTTATAACTCAAATACGCAAATTTTCCATTGAGTAATAGCTCTATTTTGTAATGTCAAAAAAAAAATTATAAATAAAGCAGCTGCATCACTACCCCTTGTGACTGCCTACGTATCTTTATCTATTTGGGTAAGCAATTAGATATAGGATCAAGCCGATGTAGTTCTTCTTTACACAAAACCTTTAAAATCAATATTTACTTCCAAAATACTCTTTATATTATGTGGGGGTAAAATACTTTTGTAGATACTCATTTTGAAAGATATTTATACATCACTTGTAAAACTTCCTTTCAAAAGATAAACCTATTTTATTTTAAATACTAATCCACTTCTTCATCCCAAACAAACTCTTTATAAACAATCTCAAATCACCTTTATATCTCTCTAATACATGTTTGGAAAGATCTTCAAATATTGAACTGGAATAGTTAAGATCAGTACCATTCATACCTCGTTAAAACAGACCCTATTCATACCTCGTTTAAAACACTAGTCACACCTCGTTCAAACACACACTAATCATGCCTCGATTAAACAACATTCATACCTCATTTATAGACTATTCATACCTCATTTAAACTTTCCACTAATGATTAGAAAATTCATATAAGTTTACTAATAATAGTTAATAATAAACAATCCCTTTTCGATTAATAGCTTCTCACATACTTAAGTGACTATATGTATATTACTCGAAAATTGAATCTTTCCCTTACTGAGCATCATTAAACCGTCTCATCAACTCATATTATTAATCAGAAGTCAATGGATAATCAATCAAGTGCACAAACATTAATCAATAACTAACTAGCCCTTAAAATCGTTTAAGAGTTTTCACATACTTAAGTGGCTTCACCAATGTTACTTAAAGATCGAATCTTTAAGGGTTTAATTTCTTTTACCATAGCAAATCCCTTGCAAATAATTCAAACATATCACCACAAATCAACTAAGACATGTATATAACTATTATTCCAGAAAAGTGTAATTTTGTGAACTATCATAAGGTGTTTTACTCCTAAATTCCATAAAGATGTCAATATTACTCCATGAATCTTTTTAAGAATCATTAGCAAACTTATACCATCAATATAACCACATATAAACCATTAATTTCCTAAGAGACATATCATCAAATACCTTGTAGGCATCATATAAACTAGCATATAAAACCCCTTTATAAGTTGAGATTTCCTCACCCAAAAGCTACCAAACTCCACCAGAATTTAGATAAGGGTTGTATGCTACTAGATCTATGGCTTTCCTTCCCTTTTCTCCTTTTCCTTTTGCGCGCTCTCTCTCTCTCTCTTTATCTTTTTTTATTTAAAGAGGGGTTCGGCCGAAAGGTATAAGGGAGGAGGAAGGAGAAGAAGGAAAGAGGTAAGGATGCCCTCAAAATGAGAAGAGTAGGTGCCTTTATATAACCATGTATAAGGGCATTTATGTCATTAACTTAGGGACACTTGTCATGTTCCTACCATTACTTAACATTATGTATACATGTGTTAAGGCTTCCTTAAGAAGCTATGGACTTAAGGAAGAAAAAAACCAAATTGTCTTCTAAAGCTTCCTTAAGAAGTAATAAGCTTAAGGAATAAAAATTCAATTTGTCTTCTTACACCTATTACTCTCTTTAGCTTCTTTGAGAAGCTATGCACTTAAGAAAGAAGTCACTACGAATAACTTAAGGAGGACGGCACTAAGAATTGGCTTCCAAGAGAAGCCACCAAGATTTGGCTTCCAAGAGAAGCCACTAAAATATGACTAGGCTTCTAAGAGAAGCCACTAAGAATTGGCTTTCAAGAGAAGCCACTAAGTTTGGCTTCTAAGAGAAGCCATTAAATCCTATCATTCTTCTTTTTTAAGACACTTTTCCATCATCATTCATGCAAATCATAAGATGATGACACATGCTTACTTAGGTGTCCTAAGATGTTTCTACACATGGACACCTAAGAGGGTTATGTGTCCTTATCATTATTTACTTACAAGACATGTGTTCCATTCTTTTGGTGACACGTGTCCCTATCATGTTAAGCCATTTTTCATTTTCTAAAATATGTACACATATATCATTTGTATGTTGCTTCTATGATATGTACATACACATATATGTGTTCTTCTAATGTTACCACATGCACATGATGTTCTAACAACTTTTTATAAGGAAAATATTGTTTATCGACAAAACTGTTTTCGGTCACATTGTCGATATTTCTTCGAACTACATATCTTTGTAAACAAAATTTCAACAATATGTTTTCTCCTCATCAATTATTATTTAAAAAGGGATTCAATCAAGGTTATAGATCCATTAAATCCAATTTTTAAATATTTAAATAACCTTGATATTTAAACATTTACTGCCTGAAGTTTCAGGTTATTACAGAACGGCACACGAATACCTATTATAAAATACAGAAAAAAAGGTAAAGGAAACAGGGGAAACACACAGTCTTTTTATAGTGATTTGGCAAAGACTGTGCCTACGTCCACTTTATATGTTATTTTTGCTTTAGATTACAAGTACAATGCTTTTTCTGTTTGAAGAAAAGAAAGAATACGGCTACTTTCTCTTCCATATAATGCTTTTCTAGAAGAAGAAGTATGAACCGAAAAAGATCAGGTCCCTCTCCTCTTTAAGCTTTGAGGTATTTATAGGTAGAGATGGCAGCTTGGGCTGTTGTGACATGGCCCAGCCTTTCTGGGAAGACTCGGACACGTGGAGTCCATTACTTGGTTAGAATAACAGCTGGAAGACTGATTCCACTATTCATAAATAGTATCCTCGGAAGTTGTGGCCGATGTGGCATCCATAGTGAGGTGTATCAAAAGTATATCCTTGTCCGGATGTGGTTGACCGCCTTTTCTTCCTTGAGAGTCGGGCCAAGTATTTGAATAGCTCAGCTGGATATTTCATGTAGATCTGAAATACTCGGTCGATATTCCCTATATGATAGCGGTTCTCTCGGTCGAATGGGAGAGCGAGTCTTCCAGAGCGAGATATTAGTTTGATTAGCCCGATACGTGGTTACTTCGGGCCGAGCTTCTGTTGGGCTTCCTGGAAATTGGTTGCGCATTTGGGCTTCGATTTGGCCCGTGGCATCTTTTACCAAAAAGAAGGTTAACAGTGTATATATATAAGAAAGCGTATTTGTAGATTTATAAAAAAATGTTTTATATTGTGGTGATTTATTGGTTGAGTTGTTTATGAGTTCTGGTTGATCGGTTTGATCCATTGTATCAGTAGGAGTTTCTAAACACTTGAATACAATGAACCGACACAGTATGTCTTGAAAAGAGGGTAAATGAATTAATTTTACCCAAAATTATATTTGATATAATAGAAGTATTTATATTGGAATTATTATAGTATATTGAGTGTGTAGGTTGTTATTATAATCGGGTTGGATTATAATTGAGATTGTTATAAATAACCAATCAGAATTCATATAAGTGTAGTATATGGAATCAGATGAATTAAATCTGACTTTAAATTACAACTCTGGAAAGTTGGAAAGGTGTTTGTAAATGGACTTGGATTAAATATATGATAATTTTAAAATCCTGGGAGAATTTAAATTGTTTTACAAGCATTGTGAAGGATATTTTGAAATAATTTCAAAATGAAAGTGTTAAAAAAAATGGTTTTGAAAAGTGATATAATATTGAGCTCACTTCAATCGCTGGAAAATAACTCTTATGATGCTGGCCACATCATCAGTGTTCATTTTTGAGTTTGTAAGTGATGGATTGCTACCAAAAATATGTTTTGGAAATGTTTTGAGAAAACAAGTTGTTTTGATTCCAAAAGGGAATATCTGGTTTTAGAAAAGTGAAGTTGTTTAAAAAAACTCCCAGGAAAAAGGGTGTTGAATTAAAATGGACTGGTTGTTAAAATAAAAACCAGAATTGAATTAAAGCCATTTAAGTGGAATCTGAATTGGAATAGAGTGATATTAAGTAAAAACTGGATTGGTCTCAGATGAGTAAATCGTTTGATTTTGAAATAAAAATCAAATTTTTGATTTGAGATGAAGATAACTAACTTGAGAAATAAATTAGTAAATGGGATAATGGATAGAACTTAACATGGTTAAGTAATTGGATTTGTGAGATAGAAATCTGAAATGGTATTTGGATTGGTGAGTTAAGAGTTTGGAATCGAGGATGGAACTCGAGTTTGAAATGAGATTATGGTTTGGATATAAGCGAATAGCTGCGTTGAGGATAAACTGATTGGAGTTTGACTAGGATGACCATGGTATATGCTGATTTGGTAGCAGATGGAAAGGATACAATGTTATACCCGACAAAAAGGTACAACTTTATTTTTATATAAGTTTGGTGATTTTATGAGCCTATTTGGCAAGCCGCTTGGCTGTTTGATTTTTTTTTAGGTTGGAGAAGGCCTAGAAAGCGAGTTGTAGTTGTACCAATTAAGCCGTACAGAGGAGGTGTTGGCGAAATTTTTCGTAAATTTAAGGTGTTAGAAAAATTTCAGGATTTTTGAAAATTTTCGTTAATAGAAATAAGTTAATATTCTAATTGGAATTGATTGGTTTAGTTGAAACTGAAGTTAATGAGCAAAATAAAATAATTTTAACCCAGTTAATAGGGTTTGTTTCCTACCTTAGCAATTTCGAGGACGAAATTATTTTAAGAGGGGAAGAATGTACGCCCCGGATTTTCAGAGATTAAATAATTATTTTGTTTAATTATTTGGATGTTGATTTATAGATTTAAAAGGTTTGAATCAAATAATATTGAATATTTAATTAATATAAATAATAGAATAATATATCTATTTCAGAAATAGTAGGAAATAGTGGAATCCGCAATATTGTGTGAATTAGATTATTTATAAGATTTAATTCAGTTTAGAATTGAATTATAATAACGAATTTATTTTTTAAACGAAGTTTGAACGTATAATTATAATATAATTTAAATCGAGCTCGTAATGGCGTAGAAGTTTGTAATATGGAGTTTTGAACTTCAATTGAATATACAGAATCCGTTTGAAGTCGGATTTATGTGAAACAAGAAACATTCGAATCTGTTGAACGAAATTTTTCTAATGAAAGAGAAAAATCGAGATTTCATTGTGTAGATTTTGAGTTATATCCAAATAAAATTTAAAAATAATCGTTATGGAATTCGTTATAATTTATAATGATTTATTCATATTATAAATGGACTTTTAATATAAATCGAATATCGATATAACTTGTAATTTTGAAATATCAAGTTAAAAATCTTGATATGTTTATTTTGGAGTCGGATAATATTCTATGTGAATATATACAATAATATTAATTTATTAATATTAATTTTAATTGTTTTTAAATATATTAATATATTTAATTGGTTTATTTAGACCTTAGAAAATAGCCATTTTTGCAAACAACCTCCGTTTTCAAAGAAATTAATATTGTTGGATCTAGAATATTAAATTATTGTTAGATTTCAATTTTCGTAATTTTTGGAGTCAGTATGTGGCTGTGCGGAATTTTATTGTGAAAAACAATCGATAATTTAACTTTAAAAATACGTTGTATGAGCAAACGGATTCGGAATTCGACGAAACAAGTTTCGTTGGGTCCTTAATGTCAAACTATAGCTGCATGTCCAGTTTCATTGAAAGTGGGTATCATATGTAATCATAGGAATTTTTAAACGATGAATTGAGCTAAAAATTTAATATAAATTATTAAAATAAAATATGAGTCTTCCAATACAAGCCAGCTGACCCTATAAATATACCATCCTTTTTAACTTAATCCTATTATTTTCTTCCCAAAGGTCAACAGAAATTTTCGCCGCTTCTTTTCTTAAAAACATAAGCTCATTTGATTTTTAGAAAATTATATCAATTCAAATAAAAGCTATAAATTGAAAGAGATGTATATTTGGATATATGTGTGCTTGCTCTTCACAACCGTATAAAATTTTCTATGTTCGACAACAAGATTTTCCGCTAATTTATCGTCAGCGTCTTCTAGGATTGAGCGATTCAGGAAATTGGTGCATGGATGGATGTTTCGGGGATCATATGTGAGTTTGTCGTAGTGCTTAGCCTGGACTCTGAAATTTTGGGGAGATTCCGCACTGAAAAATGTCGAAACTGCTATTGCACCTGTGTGATGTCGCGATTCATTTGAGAGGACGGTGCAGCGTTTCGATCTATTGAGGTTGAGGAGGAGACGAAGGCAAGGAGATTGGTGCAACCAATTCTTTTTTTCGTGAATCATATTAGGAGAATGTGCGGGTTGACATTGGGAAAATGGTGTTGGCATAGGAAACTTTCGGGTTATCTGTGAAGGGAAGAAAGCAATGAAGAACGAGTTATAGCGGCTAATTATGATTAAGAAGAGATTAAGGTTTAAATATTTAATTAATTATTTAGTTAATGACCATATTGTGTATTCAAACTTCTAAAATACATATCTTTGTCACACATTATCGGAATTCAGCGAAACAAGATCCGTTAGGATCAGATGGATGAGAGCTACACAATGGAACTAATTTGGAGAAAATTGGAGCTCGTTATAAATTACGGCAAAATAAAACGTCCGTCTGAATCAGAGATAGTTTATCGTTATTTAACGATAAACTACCAAAGTGAGCAAATCTCACTAACTCTGCTCAGTTTACATTTTTATAACATATTTTTAGAATTTATAAATGATGGTTGATTATTGTGTATTGATTGTTTGGATGAACAGCTAATTGATTGGTTGAAATTATAGATCTAGTAATATATATATATATATATATGAATATATATCGTTAATCAAATATTGATTCCATTTATCAGAATATTTCATATTGAAATGAAATTGATGTTAAATATATTGTTTAACATCTGTGGGTGCAGAGAAATAGGTTGGAGGGATCCAACTGGATTCCTCAATATTTATAATACTGTTTTTTTTCAAATATTGCGATATATGATGTGATATATAATATGTGATTAATTATGATGACACTGGTCTTGTTATTTGGTATTTTAAATACCATAAGTGATACTGGAATGTAAAAAGGGAATTTTCAAAGTGCATATTGAAATAAAATATTTATATAAAATCAAAGGATTTTATAATAAAGGAAATTGTGAAGTGGATATTAAATTTTAGAATTTTATAAAATCAAATGGATTTCATAAAAGGAGATATTTGAAAATTAAATAAGAAAATTCTGTATAAAATTATTAACAGTTGTATGGAAGTTGAAAAGATCAATTTTGGTTAAAATACTTAATGGTAGTAATAAGAAGAAATTAAATAGAATTATAAAAGGAATTTATTTGGAAAATAAACAGAATTATAAAAGGAATTTATTTGGGAAATAAATAGAATTATAAAAGGAAATTGGCGAGATATAAAAGAACTACGAGAAGATGGATTTAAAGTAGATTTTAAATAGAATCTGTTTTAATAGGTAAATTGAGAAGATTAATTTATAAATAATGTTTTATAAATTAAATAAAATATTTATCATTTGATAAGTGGAATATATAAGTCTGAAATTATATAGAGAAGTAAAATCGGTTTCAACACCGATATTTGAAATTGAATGTGAACGTAGCAGTGTAAAGGGAGTTATAAATAAGCTTTTTACGAATATTCTAAAAATAGAAGTATAAATAGAATTTGGAAATTTGGTTATAGTTTTTAAATACGAAATCAAACTGTTTGATTTGATAAAAGAAATATTTTTCGCATTTGATGTGAATAAGCGATTTAAGTAAATATTTTACGAAATGAAAATATTATAAAGGAAACTGGTGTTGAAATAGGAATTTAAATTGGACTTAATCGAATATAAATTATTCGAATAGAGTTAATCGAATATAGGTTATTCGAAGAGAGTTAATCGAATATACATTATTCGAAGAGAGTTAATCGAATATAAATTATTCGAAGAGAGTTAATCGAATACAAATTATTCGAAGAAAATTAATCGAATATAGGTTATTCGAGAAAGAGAGTTAATCGAATAACGATTATTTGAAGGAGAGTTATCGAATAAAGATCATTCGAGAGAGAATTATGCATTAGATTTCGACTGTATCAAATGTAGAAAAGTACTATTTACTTTTCGGTTTTAAACTAATATTTATTTATTTAATAAATTTATTAATTATTATTTATTCAAATTGAAGAATAAAAGTGATATATGAAGTTAGATATTTCGAAAGTAGGGGTTATAAAGTTATCGTTATAATCAATGCTTTTATAAAATAAGTGGAATCGTAAACTGAATCTGAGAGTTGCGTAAGTAATGATTTGATAAAAAGATTTAAATGGAGTTAAGGAAGTTAGAAACTGACTGGAGATTAGTAAGTTGAATGGTTTTCCGAGCGTCGATCTGATGCTGGTTTTGGCCTTCGAGATTGATATTCAGGGAATTGTCCTCTTACTAGTTTACAGTTAGAGACTGATAGATGTGGGAGGATAGTGAAGCGTTAATAAGAAATGGAAATGTTTTCCAATATTAGTAACGTATATTTTCTAAATTTAGAAAATAAGAATTTACGAATATATGGAAAGGGAAATGGAGAAATGAATAAATAAATGAGAAATTTATTTAAAAGGGGAAATGCTGATTGATGATTGATCGATAAGATTTCCATTTGGAAATGAGATCATTATGTGTATGGGTGTTTCCTTTGATAGTTAAATAACCCACTATCAAAGTTTTGGCCATTTTTCCTTCGTCAATATGGAGAGACTGGGATCAGATTCATTATCTGAAAACCTGTAACGACCCACATTCTACGCATCATAGGATCGAACAATATTTATTTCATCGCCATAGAGAGTCGTATGGTCATGTAACTTTGGGAGACGACTATTGGGGTCATTTCCCATGTTCATAATTTCTTCCGACATTTAAATGACCGTTTTACCCTTAGTTGATCTTGTTTTGACCATAACTTTTGTCTGCAAAGGAATTTTGACCTGAAACCACTTCCATTGGATCCAGATGATGGTTTACAATTCCGTAGAGTGGTAACATTAGCCAAACGGACTCAACGTTTGGGAGATATGGCTGAAACAAGTTTCAGATGGTGAAAAACAACTTAATTGGGCTTAACCGGGTGATTAATAGCTAGGCCCAAAGGGGAATTTCGGGATCAAGAGTTTAAAAGGGCTGTTAGGGTTTAGAGAATACCTTTTTCTCATTTTTTCAGCCGTCACTATTCATTCCTCTCAACCTAGCCATGGCATCCAACATCTAAAACACCTTCTAATCACCATTTAGTCAAGTATTGGCCTAATCTACATCAAATTGAGGCGGATTAGCAAGGAGATTGAGATAGAGCTACTGTGTTGCCTTGGGAACAACTCCAAAATAGAGAATCATTTCAGGTCTAAAGTTTATTTGGAGCAAAGGAGAGTGATTAGCATTGTTTTTGCACTAATTACAGTTAATTAGGGTGATTAGTGTTAATTAGCGAATTTATGCATAAATAAATTCTGGAAAAATATTTATAAATTTCGAAATATTGTTTTAGACCTATGTTAGAAAATTTGGCTAATTTGGTTAAGTTTTGTTAATCCTATCATTATATTTGCAAGGGGAAAATATGGGTTTTTGGGTATGTTTGATCCATTTTACATGCTATGATTGTTGTTTTGCTATTTGTGGATGATTATACAAGTTGCTATGACTGTATGGTATGCTTTTTGATTGCCTAGAAGAGTTAGATTGGTCGAAAACGCCGTCGAATGGTGTAAAACAGTCGCTGGAAAGAAGTGCAGGAAATTGTACAGGACCAGGATCGGATCGCCCCCATTTGCCACGAGCCGCTCCTCCGAACCGAACCGCCTGCATGAAACTCACGAGCTGATGCACCTGAAGCTCCGATCCAATGCACTATGTTCCGATGCACCATGAGCCGATCCGATATGATGACGCCGATCCGAACCAGGAGGAGGAGCCACGAGCTGATCTGTGTGTCATGACCCGATCCGTATGCAGCAACCCGATCCGACCCGAGGGGTGAGCATGACCCGACCTAAACAGGGGTGGTGACCACGGACTGAACGAGGAAAAGAGAACCGATCCGAACCAGTATAGTGACCATGAACTGAACCAGGAAGCTTGAACGCGAGGCATAAACTATGAACCAAATGAAGGCCGATCCGGAGGAGAAGACCAGAACCCGAGATGCAAAGGTAGTCCAAGTGGGAAATTTGTACTCAGGATCCAGTCGGGAACCAATGAGTTAACTTCATGAGTTGGGCTTTGCTGCGGGACGTGTGCTAAGGGGTTGTCGATGTCTGTAACTTTGGATCACTATGTGTAGGGGTACGTGAACGGATTCAGGGCCACAGTGGCCTAGGTACGACTAAAGAGCTATAGACCAATGAAGTGGGGTCATTTGTAAAGATTTGGTCATGACTCCATGGGGTAAACTTGGTAGAAGCAGTAGTTGTACAGGTCGAACTCCGTCACTACTTCGATGGGTCTAGTGATTGACAATGGTGGACATCGTATGCTTTACGCACTGAGTGACAGATGTGAGGATGGTTGCTATGCTTGATTTGGTTGCCATCACTATGACACGCACACCCCCACCCCACCCACCCCGGTATTCTTTACACCATCTGTTTAGTGGCACCTTAGAGTATTGTACGGTATGTAGTGCTAACTCTTTGGTTGCAGGTTCTGGTATGGTTTGGTATACCTGTTATTGTTCTGTTTTGCTGCTTATTGCTCATACCAGACTTTTTGTCTGACCCAGAGTTTTATGTCTCTTCTTATTACTCTGGGTGCTCTCACGAGCAGACTAGAGACAGGTTGGCTGGTAATGCACGGGTAGCTGTACCGGAGACGAGCAGGAGGCTTCCACGTATGATATATAGATATTCTCCCCATGTCGCTGCTTGTCACTACTTTGGGCGTTAGTAGTGCACCATTTCTTTCTTTTACTTTAGAGACAGTTTTAAAGTTGTAATAATGATGATGTGGAACATAAGTTGTATTTGGATTTTCCGCTTCTACGATGTTTAGTTTTCAGCTTATGCACTGTCTCGCATGTTTTATGTCAAGTATGTTGTTATTATATTTTATCCCATGCGCTGTGAGACATTCTACAGGTTTTCGATTAGTTCATTCTCTTCTTTCCTTTCTTTGGCGACCGTTCCGTGCTAGTCGAGCAGGTGTACAACGCACTTTCGGAGGAAATGCCGGCTGGTGCGGGGCGGGCCGTTACACTTGGTATTAGAGCTCTAGGTTGCGTAGTTAACCTAGGGAAAGACACCAGCGAGAGATAATACATATATGTGAGCACATATTTGTGATTATTTTGGTTCTTAAAAAGCTATATATATATATATTATTAGTATAGTTGAGGATGAAATTGCACTGCACTGGCAACACTATGGAGATGGTTAATCGTTTTCTCTGTGCAGATTAAACGATGAGTCGATGCGCAAGGGGTACTGGTAGAGGAGCCAATAATGGGAATGTTGCTGATATGAGGACAATGTTTACTGACCTCATGAGGGAGATGCTTACGGATGTGCGGAGGGCATCTCCCAATGCTGATAATGGTGGTGGTCCAATAGTGCTGGCGCCTAGGGCCGATTTCGCCAAGCTGAATAAGGATTATATTAGTCTGGGTGGGAAGCCATTCCATGGAACGGAGTCGGCTACGGATGTTCAGGATTGGTTGGATAGCTGCGAGCGTATATTCGAAGACTTGGGTATCGAGGATGCGATGAAGAGAAGGCTAGCATCCCGTCAGCTGCAAGGACGGGCAATGAATTGGTGGAATGCTATAAAGGCAGCTACTGCCGAGGATCAGATTACATGGGATCAGTTTAAGGCTCGCTTTAGCGATAAGTTCATTCCAATTGCTCAGAAGTCAGTGCTGTTTAAGAAATTCATGGAACTCAAGCAGAATGGCAGAGCTGTCTCGGAGTATATTGCCGAATTTGACATTTTGTCGAAATATGGGTTATCCCTAATAGATACTACCGAGAAGAAGAACGAGAAGTTCATAACTGGCTTGAATGGATACTTGGGGGAAAGGCTTATTAACCACATCGATGAGACGTTTGAATCGATTGTGGGGAAAGCTTTAGGATCGGAAAGTCTTTACCCTAAGTTGAAGACTGAGGTCGCATCTACAGAGGAGCCAAACCCGCAAGCAAACGGTGGAGGCAAGAATGGTTCTCAGAATAAGAGAAAGCAGAATAAAACCAAGGATGGCCAGAAGAAAAAGAATAAGCAAGACAATGAGTGCTTCAGCTGTGGTAAGAAGGGCCATTATGCTAGTAATTGTTGGGCCAAGCCAGCGGATAGGAAGTGCTTCAACTGTGGCCAAGTGGGACATCACAAGGACAAGTGTTCGCAACCCCCTAAAGAAAAGCAGATGCTGAAAGCATATGCCCTTAATGCTATTCCTTCTTCGTCGAATGTCCCAACTGCGGCGGAGAAGGGAAAGAATGTCGTTATTCAAGGTATGCTTTCTGTTTATGATGTTCCTGTTCGAGTATTGTTTGATACCGGAGCTTCAGGTTCCTTCATATCTAGTGACCTGGTAGATAGGCTGGGATTGGAGCCCGAGATTGTCGATAGACCTTTAGTAGTGACAAACCCGATTGGTGATTCGACTAACCTTAGCATGATTTGTTGTAATGTGGCCTTATCGAGTCATGGATGCATGTTTGTTTGTCATTGCTTTGTTTTGGGCTTTACTGGGTTTGGCATTATTTTGGGAGTCGATTGGCTCCAAAGATACGGGGTGGTGGTAGACTGTGAGGTTTTTTTGGTGACAGCTAGAGCGGATGATGGGCAGAGGGTAGTGTTTTGTGGTCTACCTAGTGATGGGGTAGTGACTAGTTTTCTAAATTCCCTCGACATCCCATATGGTGAGTTGTCAGGTTTGCCCGTGGTTGGCCAGTATTCAGACATCTTTGAGGAAGTGACCGGGCTTCCACCACACCGAGAGATTGAGTTCCGTATTGATTTGGTGAAAGATGCCAGACCTATAGTGATGCCACTTCGTCGTATGGCGCCAAGGGAGCAGCGAGAGCTCGGGGTGCAAGTAAGCGATCTTTTGAAGAAGGGATTTATCAGAAGAAGTGTTTCTGAGTGGGGAGCACCAGTTGTGTTTACTGCCAAGGCCGATGGTTCCCTTCGATTGTGTGTAGACTACCGCGAGTTGAATAAAATGACGAGGAAGAATAAGTACCTTCTACCGCGGACAGATGATTTGTTTGATCAGTTGAGTGGCGCGAGAGTATTCTCCCAGTTCAATCTCGTGATAGGTTTTCATCAGCTTAGAGTGGAAGCTGAGAGTGTAGCTAAAACGACATTTCAGACGCCGTTTTGATTTTATGAGTGGTTGGTCATGCCATTCGGGTTGACCAATGCCCCAACATATTTTGTGGATCTTATGAATAGAGTATTCAGAGATCAGTTGAATAAGTTTGTTCTTGTGTTCGTGGACGATATACTTGCTTATTCGAGCACAGAGGAAGAACACAAGGAACATTTGAGGATAGTGATGGAGGTGTTGAAAAAACACCAGTTGAAAGCAAAGTTTTCTAAGTGTCACTTCTGGAAAAGGGAAGTGAGATTCTTGGGCCATGTTGTTTCAGAGAATGGTATTGCCGTGGATTCTGCGAAGGTGGCTACGGTACAAGATTGGTCTACGCCCAAGAATGCAATGGACATATGAAGTTTCTTGGGATTGGCTGGATATTATTGTAAGTTTATCCAAGACTTCTCCAAGACAGCAGCACCGTTGACCCAGTTGACCAAGAAGAATCAAGCTTTCGTCTGGGACGAAAAGCGTGAAAATGCATTCAAGAGTCTAAAGGAAAAGTTGACATGTGCACCTGTGTTAGTCATTCATAAGGGGAATGAAGAGATGACAGTATATACGGATGCATGTGGTACAGGACTAGGTGCTGTATTGATGCAAGGAGGTAGGGTTGTAGCTTATGAAAGTCGACAACTGAAACCGCACGAGAAAAGATACCCTACCCATGACTTGGAATTAGCAGCGATCATATTCGCATTGAAGATGTGGAGACATTATCTCTTGGGAGAAAGATTTGAGTTGTTTACCGATCATAAATCATTAAAATATCTCTTCTCCCAAAAGGATCAAAATCTCCGACAGCAAAGATGGTTAGAATTCTTAGCTTCCTATGATTTTGACATCGCATATACACCGGGAAAGGGCAATGCGGTGGCTGATGCATTAAGTAGAAGACATGCCAGTTTAGGAGCTATGTTTCTAGAATGGAAGCAACTGGAGTACATAGCTGGATATGATTTCAGACCAAAGTGTGAATTGGATCCAGAAATGTTAGCAAGTTTGACGATCAGACCCACTTTGATTGTGCGGATTGGTTCTAGTCAGAGGAACGATCCTAACCTATTGGAAATCATCTCCAAGTTAGAGATGGGTATCGATGAGGAGATGAACAAGTATGGGCTTGATCAAGATGGATGGCTTAGAAAGAATGGAAGACTAGTTGTACCCAATGTCAATGGATTGAGAGATGAAGTGCTTAGAGAATGTCATCACTCAAAACTGACTATACACCCTGGTCGTAACAAGATGTATCGAGACATGAAGCAGACCTACTACTGGGAAGGGATGAAAAGGGACGTTGGGAAGTTTATATCCAAATGCGTGAATTGCCAGCTAGTTAAAGCTGAGCAAAAGAAGCCTAATGGGTTGTTGCAACCATTAGAGATTCCAGAATGGAAACGGGAACAAGTCTCAATGGATTTTATTGATGGGTTGCCAAGGACTAGGTCGGGCCATGATAGCATTTGTATGTTTGTGGACCTATTGACCAAAAGTGCAAGATTTATATTCGTCAAGTCGAATAGAATGGAAGCTAAGTTAGCTGAACTATATGTAAAGTGGGTAGTGAGATTTCATGGAATACCCAAAGGCATTGTGAGTGATCGAGATCCGTTGTTCACTAGTGGATTTTGGAAAAGCTTACAAGAGGCGTTAGGATCAGAATTACATCTCAGTACCGCCTATCATCCTCAAACCGACGGTCAAACGGAGAGGGTGAATCGAGTATTAGAAGATCTCTTGAGAGCTTGCATATTAGACTTTAGTGGATCATGGGATGACCATTTACATCTAGTAGAGTTTGCATATAATAATAGTTATCAATCCAGTATTGGTATGGCTCCATTTGAAGCTTTGAACGGAAGACCGTGCAACTCATCGTCCTGTTGGTTAGAGACCGGTGAGAAATATGTGCTTGGACCAGAAGTAATAAGAGAAACATCAGACAAGATTAAAGTTATCCAACAGTGAATGAAGGCTGCCCAGGATAGGCAGAATAGTTATGCCGATAAGAGGAGAAGAGATTTAAAGTTCTCCATTGGCGACTTGGTGTTTGTCAAGATATCTCCGTTGAAGAGCGTAATACGATTTGGCTGGAGAGGCAAGTTAGCACCAAGATTCGTTGGTCCATTCCCAATTCTAGAGCAAATTGGGAATTTGGCATACAAAGCTGAATTACCAGAAAAGATGGCAGGAGTTCATAACGTATTTCATGTTTCCCAGTTAAGAAAGTTCATACACGACCCAAATGTGACCATTTCACCTGATCAGTTGGATGATATCGAAGTTGAACCCGAGGCGGTTGGGAACCGCAAGCCTATGCGTATTGTTGGGAAGGATACGAAGCAACTTCGAAGGAAAGCGGTGAATCTAGTCGAAGTACAGTGGGGCGAGGATGAGAATGACTGTACTTGGGAGACAGAGGAGAGCATTAGGAAGACGTATCCAGAACTCTTCTCCTGGTAAGATTACAGTTTCAATTTAGTCTTTCCGCATGCTAGGATAGGTTTGTTTTGTTTGTTTTGCATGATTGATTGTTGTATGTAGTTGGTAGGCATGCGGGATCCATTGTATGTTTTGGGTTAAGGAATTTCTGGGATGAAATTTCTTAAGGGGGAAGAGTGTAACGACCCGCATTCTACGCATCATAGGATCGTAAAATATTTATTTCATCGTCATATAGAGTCGTATGGTCATGTAACTTTGGGAGACGACTATTGGGGTCATTTCCCATGTTCATAAATTCTCCCGATTTTTAAATGACCGTTTTGCCCTTAACTGATCTTGTTTTGACCATAATTTTTGACTGGAAAGGAGTTTTGACTTGAAACCACTTCCGTTGGATCTGGATGATGGTTTACAATTCCGTAGAGTGGTCACATTAGCCAAACGGACTCACCGTTTGGGAGATATGGCTGAAACAAGTTTCAGATAGTGAAAAACGGCTTAATTAGGCGTAACCGGGTGACTAACAGCTAGGCCCAAAGGGGAATTTCGGGATTAGGAGTTTAAAAGGGCTGTTAGGGTTCATAGAATACATTTTTCTCATTTTTCAGCCGTCAGTATTCATTCCTATCAACCTAGCCATGGCCTCCAACATCTAAAACACCTTCTAATCACCGTTTAGTCAACTATTGGCCTAATCTACATCAAATTGAGGCGGATTAGCAAAGAGATTGTGATAGAGCTGCTGTGTTGTCTTGGGAACAACGCCAAAACAGAGAATCATTTCAGATCTAAAGTTTATTTGGGGCAAAGGTGAGTGATTAACATTGTTTTTGCACTAATTACAGTTAATTAGGGTGATTAGTGTTAATTAGCGAATTTATGCATAAATAAATTCTGGAAAAATATTTATAAATTTCGAAATATTGTTTTAGACCTCTTTTAGAAAATTTGGCTGATTTGGTTAAGTTTTGCTAATCCTATCATTAGATTTGCTTAAACATTATTAAGGGAAAAATATGGGTTTTTGGGTATGTTTGATCCATTTTACATGCTATGATTGTTGTTTTGCTATTTATGGATGATTATGCGTGTTGCTATGACTGTATGGTATGCTTTGTGATTGCCTAGAAGTGTTAGATTGGTCGAAAACGCCGTCGAATGGTGTAAAACAGTCGTTGGAAAGAAGTGCAGGAAATTGTACAGGACCCGAATCAGATCGCCTCCATGTGACACGAGCCGCTCCTCCGAACCGAACCGCTTGCATGAAACTCATGAGCTGATGCACCTAAAGCTCCAATCCGATGCACTACGATCTGATGCACCACGAGCCGATCCGATATGATGACGCCGATCCGAATCAGGAGGAGGAGCCACGAGCCGATCCGTAGCAGCAACCCGATCTGTATGCAGCAACCCGATCCGACCCGAGGGGTGAGCACGACCCGACCTGAACAGGGGTGGTGACCACGGACTGAACGAGGAAAAGAGAACCGATCCGAACCAGTATGGTGACCACGAACTGAACCAGGAAGCTTGAACGCGAGGCACAACCTATGAACCAAATGAAGACCGATCCGGAGGAGAAGACCAGAACCCGAGATGCAAAGGTAGTCCAAGTGGGAAGTTTGTACTCGGGATCCAGTTGAAAACCAATGAGTTAACTTCATGAGTTGGGCTTTGCTGCGGGACGTGTGCTAAGGGGTTGTCGATGTCTGTAACTTTGGATCACTATGTGTAGGGGGTAAGTGAACGGATTCAGGGCCACAGTGGCCTAGGTACGACTAAAGAGCTATAGACCAATGAAGTGGGGTCATTTGTAAATATTTGGTCATGACTCCATGGGGTAAGCTTGGTAGTAGCAGTAGTTGTACAGGTCGAACTCCGTCACTACTTCGATGGGTCTAGTGATTGGTGGACATCGTATGATTTAGCACTGAGTGAGAGATGTGAGGATGGTTGCTATGCTTGATTTGGTTGCCATCACTATGACACACACGTCCCCACCCCCCGTATTCTTTACACCATATGTTTAGTGGCACCTTAGAGTATTGTACAGTATGTAGTGCTAACTCTTTGGTTGCAGGTTCAGGTATGGTTTAGTATACCTGTTATTGTTCTGTTTTGCTGCTTATCGCTCATACCAGACTTTTGGTTTGACCCATAGTTTTATGTCTCTTCTTATTACTCTGGGTGCTCTCACGAGCAGACTAGAGACAGGCTAGCTGGTAATGCACGAGTAGCTGTACAGGAGACGAGCAGGAGGCTTCCACATATGATATAGAGATATTCTCCCTATGTCGCTGCTGGTCACTACTTTGGGCATTAGTAGTGTACCCTTTCTTTCTTTTACTTTAGAGGCAGTTTTAAAGTTGTAATAATGATGATGTGGAACATAAGCTGTATTTGGATTTTCTGCTGCTACGATGTTTAGTTTTCAGCTTATGCACTGTCTCGCCTATTTTATGCCAAGTATGTTGTTATTATATTTTATCCCATGCGCTGTGAGACATTCTACGGGTTTTCGATTAGTTCATTCTCTTCTTTCCTTTCTTTGGCGACCGTTCCGTGCTAGTCGGGCAGGTGTACAACGCACTTTCGAAGGAAATTTTGGCTGGTGCGGGGCGTGTCGTCACAAAACCACTCCATATGGGCATTGGCGTTGCGAATCAAATATGATGAAGATAATTGAAGACGGAGTTATGCAAGAGCTGTTCTGGCGATCCTAGGTAGAAATTTCCTAAGATGGATTTAAAGAATAGTGATTTTGGTTTGTCCAGTTTCAGGACAACCTGTATGGAAGAATATCGAATAGAGATATTTAATAGATCACGTAAGTTGATCTCTTCAAACGTATTTATGTTTGGTGGTGGGGGAATTCGTTTCTCTTAGCTTTATACCCGTGATATTTTAGGGAAATCAATTTGTGATTTGTTGGGTATGGCGACGTGACATTCAAAGTAAATAAAGGTGTGATCTATACGTTATGGCCTCTAGCCTCAAAACAGGAAATGGTATAAAATTGGGTAGGCCGCATGGCTAAGTGGTTAGCTGCCAATTAGGGTGTATTGTCACCTAATCTAGAGAAATTCCATTTACTTCTATAATCTATTTCGATGTTGTCCCTTTCGGGAAATGGTTGCTGATCTCAACCGTTGGTGATAATACATTCGGTACACTCAAGCGTAATGAGTGACCGGTCATGTTTAGCCTGGGTTACAAGATGTTCTTGTTGAACCCGATGTATTCCTCTCTGGAGATACACTGTCGGAAGGTGGTCCCATACCTTGCCAGTTGGAATCCATTATCCAATAAGCGCCCACAGAATTTAATTATATATTGTGTATGTGGAACTGAGATGAAAGATTCTGCTAGATGATTATTTAGTTGTGGTTGATAAACACTATTATAATATCAAAAGAGTTTTGATATAAAGATTGTCGTTTCTTTCAAAAGGAGTTTGAATGTTAAATCAAGTGTTTTGGATTCTCATAAGGGAAAAACCCATTCCATGTTATACGGCGTGGTCATATGAGATATAATTTATTTTCTCAAACTGCTTTAAATTGTTTATTCATACCAGACCCATGACTGACCTGGAGTTTATTTTGTTTTGTTTTCCCTAAACTCTTGGGTGCCCAAATTTGTATGGGCAGTCAAGTAGTCGGGATTTTACAGATATACTGAGAGCTTAGAGCAGCAGGCATCAGGATTTTATAGAAATTGTTTATTTCCATTGTGTTGTAAGTGATATACTTTGATAATGATATGAATATTCAAGTACCGATTTGTATTTCAAAGTTATGTTATATAGTATATTTTATCCATTCCGTTGTGAGGTTCGTGTTACTCTGATTTGTTGTTGTTCTTCTCCTTCTTCTATTCTAATTTTCTATATTATCTATTCTTATCCTCTAACTTCTTTCTATTAATGATCTGGAATGTTCGATGCCTGAATAATTGACATGGGTTTTATGTTGATTTTCTGGGTCGAAAATCTTGGTTCGTTGTAGTTTTCCTTAAGAATGGTATGAGCATTTCCAACGTTAAGATGCTCAGATTTATTAGAACAACTTAATAAAGTATAATATGAAATAATTAAGTAATTTTGACCTAAGCGATGTCTAACATTGTATGTCCAGTAAATGTTATGCATCCATTAAATGACCTTATGAAAGTTTTGTCTGGTAAATGCTATGCATCCAATGAATAAGAAGAAATTACAATGATAAATTTCCAAGATACAGATTAGTAGTCATTATTATTGATATTAAAAACTTGAACTCATAAAGGTCACAGTTTGATCCATAATGCTACTATGTTGCATATTAGATAATATACAAAAACAATAAACATGCAAGGATTTTTTTAACTATTACTAAGCTATATTTCAAAGATATATCATATTAATATTGGATACATATGATCGAATCTTGAGGGACGTTTAATACGTAATCCAAACTATTGACCTGGATGCTAACTTAAGGGTTCTAACATCACTACAAATAATATTCAAAATGATACAAGAAAAATAAATTTTAGTGTTTCAACATTGTAATCGAGTCTTTAGTTGGATAGATGGTGTTAGAGTTTATGCCCTAGAAGCAATCCATTTGATGTGATTAATAACACTGTTAATGTTATTATTTTATTTTCAATAAAAGATTCTATTATATTATATTTACTGCGTAATATAAATATTAACATAATAGAAGTCCTTAGAATAATAATACAGAATTATATAGTTCAAGTAAGTGACTTGAACATGAGATTATATGATATAATAATAAGTATTATAATTCTTAAATGCCCCTAGTCAAGTTTTATTTTTTTATATAGGACAATAATAAAACATTGAGACTAGTATAATGATTGACTGATCGATGATCATATCTCATTGATCATTAATATACATGATATTAATGTCAATACATAAATATGCATTGGACAATAGTATATTGGGCTGAAACAACATGAGAAAACTACATGGAATATAATTAACAGTATCATAAGTTATTCTGAAAACTACATGGAATATAATTAATAGTATCATAAGTTATTCTCATAGTGACAGTGATGTAATGATCCTCAGACCTGAAATCATTATAATTTTATTCGAGGATATTTTTGTTTTGATATCATCAAAATTTACTTTTAACCGAGTAGACGATAAAGGTGATTATCAGACACATCTCGAATCGATTGAAAATTATGAATGATCTAGATAGAATTTAACCCTACAATATAAGTAGTGATATCCATAAGCCTCTTGATCGAATGAGACTATGAAATGCATGGTCGTGCTAAAATATTGATTTTTTTATATAGTTTACTCATCGATCAAGTTAAATGAATTAAATTATAAAGAGGATGATATCTTTCGTGACTCGAGTTTAATCTTGGATATATTGGTTAAAGGGTTAAATTACGTTGAGACACTGGCCACGTAAAAGGTTATATCGAGTCGTTGATTTTATTATTATAACTTGGGTAATGGCGATGTATTACTAGATGCCAATCACTATTTATGATTATAAATACGATTTACAATCATTGCCAACATTGTGATAATCTATAGGGTCACACAACAAGAACGTTTATAAAGAAAGAACCGTTCTAAACGAATAATATTTCAAACGTTGATTTTATTTTGTTTGAAACGGTATATACCGTGATTCCGACAAATCTTTCTGCTAGAACAAGAAGCCAAAATCGACGCTTTCTTCATATTTTTGGATAACCAATCCATTTTCAAATATAGTTGGGGAACTTTCCCTAAGAAATGGATACGTATAACGATTTACTCTATTTTCCTCGATATACAAAAGGGGTGCCGACCCTCTTTTTCATTATCTATCAGATAAGAAATATTCAAGATGAAATAATTTTTTTTGGGGAAAATCGAAATCAATGGCTATTGGCTAGTAATAGCTCCTTTGATCTTCAATCTCGTGTGACGTTGATGGAGCAGACGTTCGTGGATACCAATAAATGCAGTGTGTTTTGCAATGCTAGGGTTCGATACAATGCAGACACAATTCAATTTTGTGGATACTTCCAAAAACCTAGAGGTATGATTTTGATTTACAACAATTCGCATAGATCGTAATTTATACGTATTGAAATTCGTTAAAAATACGGTTTACAATTAGATCTTAGAAACCTTTCTGATGGTGCATATGTACCACTGAGCAGTCATGCAGATGCACCATCTATCCAATTGTTGCCTACTACACAATAATATTATACCAGAAAAGGGTTTACATGATTTTTCCATATTTTTTGTTGTGTTTTTTATATGTTTTTATATGTCAAAGCTAAAATAAGCAAATACATTGAAACTTTAAACTTAAGGTAACTGACAAGGGCTATATCTATATTCAAAATAGTATTACACTATTACTAACCTTGGTGAATACGTTGATGGTGGAGATGGACTGTTTATGTTAAAAATGCAAGAAGATGCGATTCACTTCGACGTCCATGTAAAAATTCTACATAGTAAACAAAATAATTAGAGTGAGTGGTGTATGTAAAATCAAATAAATGTGGAAGTGGCTAGATTATTTTACAAATATTAAAATCACTTGAAAAGGCATCATCATAGAAGTAAACATCATCAAAAGAAACCTCAATCCAGTCGTCTACAAAAATTGGTTTGGACCTTAACCAATTTTGAGTACAAACTAATGCCTCAATCATTCGTAGCTTCAAAGTACTGCGAAATGATATAAAATCCGTCCTTTTGGTGCTAAATACAGATTCAGAAGCAACCGTGGAAACCGGAATAGCTAGAATATCTCGAGCGACTAAAGATAAAACATGATATTTGGTACAATTTACCTTCCAGCATAACAAAATATCAAAATTATTTGGCACATCCTCAATCGGTGCATTTAAGTACTTTTTTAATTCGTTGCCTTCGTTATCTCATTCTCGAACACCTTTTAGAAAAGTACTCATTCTTCCAGCAAAACCCGAATCATGATCGGCCTCATTATCAATAGTAACTAGCGGGTTAGGTCGTTGTACACCACATGTTTGTGTTCCAAATGTAGAATCGTTTACATAAAAGTTAAACAATCTTATCAAAATATCTTTCAATCTTTTCGATATATCCACCGCAACTGTTTTTCCATATATATCTTCAACCAACTCCTTCAAAAACTCAGATTTATATCTTGGATCAAGTACACATGTAATAAGTAAAATTTTGTTCATACTGCCCACACTTCGCCAATATTTGTCAAACTTAGCTTTCATATTGTGTGCCATTTTTCCAAGAAATGGATTTGGTTCCTTCGTCAATTTTCAAAGTTGTCCTTGAATTATTACGTATGGCTCGCTCTCATTGCCCCTATGTCATTCGCTCTCATTGAATATCCCATCGATAAGGGGGGTCTTGGTATAATAAACATGGTACTGTGGAACATTGCAGCTTTCGGGAAACATGTTGATGATATCTTGAACAAAAAAGAAAGCTTATGGGTTCAATGGTCTTATAGTCATGTTCTTAAAAATGAAACATTCTGGACTGTCGCCATTAGCACCAATCTGAGTTAGACATGGCGTAGCTTACTTAAGCTAAGGCATGTCTACCTTCCTTCAAATACGGGAAGAAATCTTTGCATTATATCAAGTTTTGCAAAGATCTGTGGTGTGACTATGGTGTCATTGCCTCGGATTCTTTATCCTCCCTTGATATGAATAATACTGGCATTTGTATTAACAGTAATGTTGCAAGTTATGTGCATGAGAATCAGCTCCGCCTTCCTACCTCTTCCAACCAGAACGTTACAAGCTTGTGATTGCTAACAGTTGGAAAGCTAGTGATGTAAATGTGACCACTCACTGGAAATTTAAAGGTGAAAAGTTTACAATTCATAATATGTATCACTTTATTCTTGGTACTGTTGCTATCCCTTCTTGTAGTTGGCATAAAGTGGTTTGGAGAAGAGACAATGTGGCAAAAGAAAATATGATGCTCTAGAAAATCGTTCACTGTGCATTAATGACTAAACACAAGCTCCGCAGTCGTGGAATGGACGTTGATCAATTATGTGGCCTCTACAACAGTATGGATGAAACTGTTGCTCACCTTTTTTCCGAATGTGCTACTGTGCGCAAGCTTTGGGATGAAATTCTAGTGCAAATCAATAACCCAAATACTCATAGACAAAGCAGGCATGAACGGGATGAAATAAAAGCTAAAGTGAGAGGGAAATCTAATAAAGCAAGACTATTCTCTTTTGTTCTCAAGAATTTTGTCTGTCGTGTTTGGGTACAAAGGAATGCTTTCACATTTGATCAGGCGCACGCTTTTAGCATTGTCCAGCTGAAACACCTTATATGGCACGATATAAGAGACGGTCTGAAATCCTTGAAGTTCACTTATGACCCGGGGAATTTTGGAAGCTAACATTTACTGCTCCTTGCAGATTTTGTAGATAAGTGCTTTGTCTAGAATCTATTAGAGTTGATATACCGTGTGTAATGTCCCGTATTTTCTGGCCATTTATTGAAATATTTTTTTATTTAAAATATTGATTTGTGTTTATATAATGGAATTTAACCATTTTAATTTGAATATTTATTTATTTTGAATATTATAATAATATTTTATTTTCGGCATATTTAGGAAAAATGTTGATTTGCCGTATAATGTGAACAAATGATTTTATATGGTTAAATATTTGTTTATGTTGAATTTTAATAATGATTTCGTTTATTTAACGACGTTATAACGTTTAATTTATAATTTAATTATAAAACGAGCTGCAGCGGCGTGGCAGTTCGTAATTTGGCATTTTGAACTTTAAACGGCTGTACAGGGCCTAATATGAGTCGGATTTTCTCAAAACAAGAAACGTCCGAATCTGTTGGATAATATTTTTCTAATGGAAGAGAAAAATCGAGTTTTCGTGTTGTAGATTTTGTTTTATGGCTAAATCAAATTTTGAAAAGGTCGATGTGGAATTACTTTATTAATTATAACGTTTATTTATATTAAATAAAGGGTTTTTAAATTTATATAATATCGATTTGGCTTCAAACTCAACCCGGGATATTTTATCTTGGTATTGTATGAAATTCTGGTCGTGTATTGCCACTTTTAATATTTTAATATTATTATATTGAGGTATTTTAAAATTGGTTTATTTTATTTGAATTGGGCAGTTATAAAAGGGCCTTTATTCAAACAACCTTCGTTTTCGACGAAACAAATTTTATTGGGACCGCAACAATAAATTATTGTTAGATTTCAAGTTGCGCGTCAATCGGGGTTAATTTGTGAGCGCAGCAAAATAAAATACAAATAAAAACAACCATTTGAACGTGAACGAGCGCCATTCGAGCAATCGAACTCGGAATTCGATGAAACAAGTTTCATTAGGACCGTATCGTCAAATTATACTATGTCGTCCATTTGCATTTCGAACGGGGTTTGTACGTGAGCACAGGAGCGAATAAACAACGTTAAACATAGCGATAGGTACGAAATAAAAATCGTTAGTCAACATCGCTCGTCACGTCAACTTAAATTATATTATTTTCATTTATATAAACACCTAGAATTCAGCCTAAACTCATCTCCTCCAAACCAAAGCAAACAAATTTGCAAGAAAGCCCTCAAACACAAATCGATTTATATCTCCAAATCTGTCAAGAATTTGAGGGGTTCCAATGGCAAAGTGGTAGATCGGGGCGATACCTAGCTACCGTAAAAAGTCGGGGACCTATTGTGGTCGGAGGTGGCCGGAATCGGCTGAATAGTGAAGAATTCCAATTTCGTTCTTTGCCAAAATTCGAGGGATTGGTCCAATTTTAGAGGCCGAGACCAGGGGGAGATGGAAGAGGGGAGATGGAAGAGGGGAGTTCAGGCTTCGATTTGGTGGTGGTCTCGAGTCTTACGGTGGTCGGGGGTGAGAGAATTGATGAGATGAACGTGGAGATATATTTTGGGTTTGGTTTTTCAGGTGGTGGTCGGATTTGAGGGATTTCCGGCATCGACGTTGGGAGTTGGGCTGGGGGTCTAAAGGGGATCGGAGCGCAGGTGGCAGGCGCAACGATTGGAGGAGGTCCGATCATCAATTGGTGTCTGCGGTAGCGGTTTTTTGGGGTTGATCAATTTCCGTTCATGGCTCAATTGACGGCGACGGGGGATGACTTGGGTGGCGTCGTTAGCGGCTTTAGCTGCTGACGGTCAGGGGGTTTCGGTGGCGTTATCAGGAGGGTGGCCAGTGGCGTACAGCGATGGCGGGGACGCTCTGATGGTGAGGAGCGTTGTACATGAGGATGGGTTTCTCGTTTCAAAGAGACAGGTCGGGTATCACGGTTGGAAGAAAGTGAAAACGCGTTTAACAGATAACGATGCTGATGTGGACAGAGTTAGTTAGGTAATTAGTATTAATTTGTTTTAATTAAATTATTTATTTGTTTATTAAATAATCGATATATATATAACTTGAATCAAGCATAACTTCTCCATACGATAACGGATTTCAGCGAAATTGGATCCGTTGGGATCGCAGGGACGAGGCCTAGGTGATGGCACTGACTGGGCACTGATCTGACGTAGTTGAAAATTCAGCTAATTTTGAACGCTCAACTGAAATAAAAAGGAACAAACGCGTCAACCGTTCACCGTAACGATCTGGTGAGTTAATTCTCACACCATCTGGAATCCTGTGATGTGGTAAATTCATAGAAAAAAATATAATTTACAGTAAACAATATAAATTGGTTGATTGGATGCGATGGATGCAAATTGGTTGTTTACTGTTGTTTGATTGCTGTTATTTCATTGTTTAAATGCATTATATTTCATTCGAATATTTTTATCAACTTGTCTGTGATGCAGATAAGGACAGGTTGGAGGGATCCGACCGGATTCCTCAAATAAAACTGTATTTTATTTGTGGTCCATTTTATTCATATATGACTTATACACTCAACTGACACAAAAACCCATTCGAATGTTGATGGTTGAATATATATTCATCATTGTTGCAATTGAAATCAATCGACAATGCTAGTTTGGTAATTGGCAGGGAATTGCCTAAATTATATCGTTTTAAACATCGGTCTACCATCAAGGGGATTGATGTAATTTTAAAGATATAAATTATTTTATAAATGAGTTGAAGTTATTTAATTATTCTATATCAATTATTGAATTAGAAATTGAGGAATAAATATTTTAAATTGTGTTTATCAAAGAAATTATTTAATAAGCTTTTAAAAATGATAATCATACCATTTTCAGTTAATGGCCAAATTTACTATTTTTAAAATAGTTAATGTTAACTTTAATGGTTATTCTAAGTAAGAGATGACTTTTAATTGGAATTCAAATTAAAAGTAATTAAGGGGCGATAAGTGCTTGGTAAAGGGATGTAAAATCCAATTTTAAAACGAGATTTGTAAACAGAATTTATAAATGAAATACATGGGTTTAAAGAAGGTTTTACTTAATTTTTTTTATTTAAGTAATGTGAATTCAAAAGAAATGAAAACTTTAAGAGAAATGGATAAATTGATTAGTAATAGACAACATATGGCAATGGCTTTAGAATAAAATATAAGAATGGGTTAAGATGCTTAGCGGATTTTCATAAGTGATTTGGAAACAATCCAAATAGAGTTTTAAAAGTGTTTTTAAACCAAAATGGTGACCTTAAAGATTAATGTATTGAATTGAGCGAACGTTGTAATTGAAATAAGGATTACAAACGTAAAGAGAAATATATATGATAGAGTTGTGTTAAATACTGGTAAATGGCTTTTGGAGAGAAAATCCAAGCAATTAGGTCGAGTTGTAAAGAAAGGGGAAAGCGGGTTTTAAACCAAGATAAATTATTATTAAAATGCCGAATATAGGGAAGTAGATTATTCGATGTGCGATTTTATTAAAAACACAAAAGTTGTTAGGGAAATAATGCTTTAAGATAAAAGTTATGTTTTAGTGGATATTTACTTAAATAAAGGAATTAAGTGAAAGATTTATCGAACGAGGATTTCAAATGTAAGAAACGATTTATAAAGACAGATTTGAAATCGAGATGGTAAATAAGAATGTATGAGGTGTTTAAGTTTCAAACTGGTACTTATTCTGAGTTAAGAACGTTGTTGATCAAGATCTGAGAGGTAATAAAATACCCCAACTTGAACAGCTTCACTATTATCGAGAAATGGTATTAGTTTGAAACAACGAAAAAGGTGTTGTAATTGGTTAAGTATTCCATACGAGGAATATTGAACATGAGTACGAGGGTTTTGAATATAAATGTTAGTTACAAGATAAATAAGGATATTTGATTTATAAATGAACACTTGATTTGTCATATCAAAATTGGTAATTTGGTTTATTCCATTTAGTGTTATTTATATATAAATATATATATCGTGATGCTAAGATTTAAGAAAATGGGAAAAATGGTTGGAAAAATATAATGACAATTCCAATAGTAATTGAAATAGGAAGTTAGATATATATATATATTCATGTTCTAAAACATACCAAATAGCCTTGGTTGTAGTAAAATAAGGATATACAAAAGGTTTAATATATAGGAGGAATTAAAGGTTGAGTTACCATATATTTTAAAAAGGGCCAAGTAATGCCAAGTACCGAATCAATGATCTCATATTCACACATTTGTTATTTGATAGTTAAATCACCGACTATCAAACCAGACCAATATAATTGTTGGTACGGAAAGACCGGGATCGAATTTATATTCGAAAACCATCCTGACCAGCAAATACGTGAAGACGTCGATTGAAGACGGAGCAAGTGAAGACCGTGGATCTTCATAAGCGGAAGGATTACTTGACGAATATTCTCTGTGTTGCAACACAGAGATATTCTGACGTGATTTGGTCATGATTGAGAATTTGCGGATTGCAAGGACTACTCGCTACTGATCCTTGGGGTGATTCCTATATAAGGATGTAGTAGGAGGGTGCCTTCGGTTCATCCTGTTCGTGGATGACTTGTATGGACGAATGTCTGACAGAGTATTTCCAATGGGCCACGTACGTTGATTTCTCCAAACGTATCATAGTTGGTTAGCTTCCAACTAGGGTATTTTTGTGGATGTCAATTATTGATATCCAGATGATCTGATGATGTGGCATTCAAAGTGAATGATGACCAGATGTTCTAGAGATAAATTCTAGCCTCAAGCCTCATCAACCGGGAAATGACAAAAATCGGGCAGGCAGCATGGCTATGTGGGTCGCTCCCATTAGGGTGTATAATCACCTATCTAGAGAAATTCCATTTGTTTCTTTAATCTATATTCGATGCTGTCCCTTTTCGAGAAACGGTAGTTTGAGCCCAACCGTTGGTGATATACATTCGATACACTCAAGCGAAATGAGTGGTCGGTCATGTGTGGGTCGGTTGCAAGAAGTTCTTGTTGAACCCAGTGTATTCGCCTCTAGAGATGCACATTCGGCAGGTGGTCCCATACCTTGTCAAGGTCGGAACCCAATTTCCAATAAGCGGCCGCGGTTTTTGATTGTATATTATATGTGGAGCGTGAGATGCAAGCGTTCCGCTAGATTGTTAATTATTTGTATTTAGAAACTATGATAATATCAGAATAAGTTATGATTTCAAAAACATTTTGGGTTATAGTAAGGTAAAAACCGTCCGTGTTTATGTGTGGGCTGGTCTTACTATTATCCTTTGATTTCAGAAAGGATTTTCCAAAGTTAAACAAGTTGCGTGTTATGTGAATTTATCACTGAAAGTATTCCAGACTGACCTGGTGTAATTTGCTTTTCCTCAAATGTGCTCGGGTCAGACCGAGTATATTTCCAGGTCAGGTTTCGCTTGGAGTTTTAGGAGCTGGCAGCAGGCGGCTTCACCGCTAGTTATATAAAGTTATTTTCTGCTGTGACAGATATCTATTGTACTCTGATGATTGGTATGTATATACAGTTCTTTTGTATAAAAAGATTTGATATATTATATTTTATCCGTTCCGCTGTGAGATTCTGATGTGGTGTTCTTCTTCTTTCTTCTATTCTAATATTCTTTATTTCTATTCTCACCCTCTAATTTCTTTCTATAAACAATCTGGGACTCGTCTTAGGTTTTTGGAAAGTAATATGGGTTTATATATTATTGTTGAAAATTTGAGCGTCGAGTTTTCCCCGGGTCGTTACAGTGGTATCAGAGCTATTGGTTTAGTGATAACCTTGGCTCTGTGGCGTGACTCGATAGAGATGGGGTTAACAATTCCCTAGATTGAGTTTGTGTATATATATGAGGGCACGTATTTGTAATTTGATATAAAATTATTTTTGAAATTTGTTTTGCCCAATTTATTTTATAAAATAATAAAAGTAAGGATTTTTACAAATTATTACAGTATGGGTAATCGATTGATCTGTTTGTATGGTATGTTTGGATTGTGTTGTTGGTTGCTTGAATATGAACCTGAACCTGAACCTGAACATGAAACAACTTGGTTGAAAACCAAAATAAATCCAAATGTAATAAGTCCGAAAGGATAATTAAAGATATAAATTGCTAAAGACGTGGTTATAATCTCGTGTGGACTGAATTGTGTGTATAATTGGTTAATGTGAATGATATGGATGTTTTGAACATAATTAACATTTGTTTGTTAACTTATGAGTTCATCTGAGTTAAGAACAGGTGCAGAAGAGGTAGTTTAACTTCAAAATCCACCCGAGAGAAAATTCTGGAGTTAATCAGATCCAGTTTGAATAGAGCTGTAAAATAACTAAGCAAGCTCGAGTATAATATATCGCTTATCGCATAATAACGCTCGTAAAGAGGTACGCCTACGCAAATATGAAATTTTGGTTTTTATTTGGATTTTGGGTTTGGATTTTGATTTTTCCGACCATGAGAGTCGATGTATAAATATTTCTTGAACCTACGATATTGCAGATGTCCTCCGTTCAGGGGAGACTCTGCCAAAAAAATTCCAAAATTTAACGTGTTAGAAATTTTTGAAGATTTTTGGAAAATTCCTTTATTTGAGTCAAATTGGTTTTAAAACCAATTAGATTAGTTTTGAAAATGAAAATCGAGCTTTAAATTAAATATTTTTGTAAAGATAATGGGTTTTAGCGTTCTTTCTACCTTAGCAATTTCGAGGACAAAATTATTTTTAAGGAGGAAAGAATGTAATGTCCCGTATTTTCTGGCCATTTTATTGAAATATTTTATTTATTTAAAATATTGATTTGTGTTTATATAATGGAATTTAACCATTTTAATTTGAATATTTATTTATTTTGAATATTATAATAATATTTTATTTTCGGCATATTTGGGAAAAATGTTGATTTGTCGTATAATGTGAACAGACGATTTTATATGGTTAAATATTTGTTTATATTGAATTTTAATAACGATTTCGTTTATTTAACGACGTTACAACGTTTAATTTATAATTTAATTATAAAACGAGCTGCAGCGGCGCGGTAGTTCGTAATTTGGCGTTTTGAACTTTAAACGGCTGTACAGGGCCTAATATGAGTCAGATTTTCTCGAAACAAGAAACGTCCGAATCTGTTGGATAATATTTTTCTAATGGAAGAGAAAAATTGAGTTTTTGTGTTGTAGATTTTGTTTTATGGCTAAATCAAATTTTGAAAAGGTCGTTGTGGAATTCCTTTATTAATTATAACGTTTATTTATATTAAATAAAGGGTTTTTAAATTTATATAACATAGATTTGCCTTCAAACTCAACCCAGGATATTTTATCTTGGTATTGTATGAAATTCTGGTCGTGTATGGCCAATTTTAATATTTTAATATTATTATATTGAGGTATTTTAAAATTGGTTTATTTTATTTGAATTGGGCAGTTATAAAAGGGCCTTTATTCAAACGACCTTCGTTTTCGACGAAACAAATTTTATTGGGACCGCAACAGTAAATTAATGTTAGATTTCAAGTTGCGCGTCAATCGGGGATAATTTGTGAGTGCAGCAAAATAAAATACAAATAAAAACGACCATTTGAACGTGAACAAGCGCCATTCGAGCAAACGAACTCGGAATTCGACGAAACAAGTTTCATTAGGACCGTATCGTCAAATTATACTATGTCATCCATTTGCGTCTCGAAATGGGTTTGTACGTGAGCACAGGAGCGAATAAACAACGTTAAAAATAGCGATAGGTACGAAATAAAAATCGTTAGTCAGCATCACTCGTCACGTCAACTTAAATTATATTATTTTCACTTATATAAACACCTAGAATTCAGCCTAAACTCATCTCCTCCAAACCAAAGCAAACAAATTTGCAAAAAAGCCCTCAAACACAAATCAATTTATACCTCCAAATCTGTCAAGAATTTTAAGAGGGTTCCAATGGCAAAGTGGTAGATCGGGGCGATACCTAGCTACTGTAAAAAGTTGGGGACCTATCGTGGTCGGAGGTGGCCGGAATAGGCTGAACAGTGAAGAATTCCAGTTTCGTTCTTTGCCAAAATTCGAGGGATTGGTCCAATTTTAGAGACCGAGACCTGGGAGAAATGGAAAAGGGGAGTTCAGGCTTCGATTTGGTGGTGGTCTCGAGTCTTATGGTGGTCGGGGGTGAGAGAATTGATGAGATGAACGTGGAGTGATATTTTGGGTTCGGTTTTTCAGGTGGTGGTCGGATTTGACGGATTTCCGGCGTCGACGTTGGGTGTTGGGCTGGGGGTCTGAAGGGGATCGGAGCGCAGGTGGCAGGCGCAGAAATTGGAGGAGGTCTGGTCGTCAATTGGTGTCTGTGGTGGCAGATTTTCGGGGTTGATCAATTTCCGTTCGTGGCTCAATTGACGGGGACGGGGGACGACCTGGGTGGTGTCATTGGCGGCGTTAGTTGCTGACGGTCAGGGGGTTTCGGTGGCGATATCAGGAGGGTGGACAGTGGCGTACAACGACGACGGGGACGCTCTGATGGTGAGGAGCGTTGTACGTGAGGATGGGTTTCTCATTTCAAAGACACAGGTCGGGTTTCACGGTTGGAAGAAAGTGAAAACGCGTTTAGCAGATAATGATGCTGACGTGGACAGAGTTAGTTAGGTAATTAGTATTCATTTGTTTTAATTAAATTATTTATTTGTTTATTAAATAATCGATATATATATATAACTTGAATCAAGCATAACTTCTCCATACGATAATGGATTTCAGTGAAATTAGATCCGTTGGGATCGCAGGGACGAGGCCTAGGTGATGGCACTGACTGGGCACTGATCTGACGCAGTTGAAAATTCAGCTAATTTTGAACGCTCAACTGAAATAAAAAGGAACAAACGCGTCAACCGTCCACTGTAATGATCTGGTGAGTTAATTCTCACACCATCTGGAATCCTGTGATGTGGTAAATTCATAGAAAAAAATATAATTTACAGTAAACAGTATAAATTGGTTGATTGGATGCGATGGATGCAAATTGGTTGTTTACTGTTGTTTGATTGTCGTTATTTCATTGTTTAAATGCATTATATTTAATTTGAATATTTTTATCAACTTATCTGTGATGCAGAGAAGGACAGGTTGGAGGGATCCGACCGAATTCCTCAAATAAAACTGTATTTTATTTGTGGTCCATTTTATTCATATATGAGTTATACGCTCAACTGACACTAAAACCCATTCGAATGTTGATGGTTGAATATATATTCATCATTGTTGCAATTGAAATCAATCGACAATGCTAGTTTGGTAATTGGCAGGGAATTGCCTAAATTATATCGTTTTAAACATCGGTCTACCGTCAAGGGGATTGATGTAATTTTAAAGTTATAAATTATTTTATAAATGAGTTGAAGTTATTTAATTATTCTATATCAATTATTGAACTAGAAATTGAGGAATAAATATTTTAAATTGAGTTTATCAAAGAAATTATTTAATAAGCTTTTAAAAATGATAATCATACTATTTTCAGTTAATGGCCAAATTTACTATTTTTAAAATAGTTAATGTTAACGTTAATGGTTATTCTAAGTAAGGGATGACTTTTAATTGGAATTCAAATTAAAAGTAATTAAGGGGCGATAAGTGCTTTGTAAAGGGATGTAAAATCCAATTTTAAAACGAGATTTGTAAACAGAATTTATAAATGAAATACATGGGTTTAAAGAAGGTTTTACTTAATTTTTTTAATTTAAGTAATGTGAATTCAAAAGAAATGAAAACTTTAAGAGAAATGGATAAATTGATTAGTAATAGACGGCATATGGTAATGGCTTTAGAATAAAATATAAGAATGGGTTAAGATGCTTAGCGGATTTTCATAAGTGATTTGGAAACAATCCAAATAGGGTTTTAAAAGTGTTTTTAAACCAAAATGGTGACCTTAAAGATTAAAGTATTGAATTGAGAGAACATTGTAATTGAAATAAGGATTACAAATGTAAAGAGAAATATATATGATAGGGTTGTGTTAAATACTGGTAAATGGCTTTTGGAGAGAAAATCCAAGTAATGAGGCCGGGTTGTAAAGAAAGTGGAAAGCGAGTTTTAAACCAAGATAAAGTTATTATAAGAATGCCGAATATAGGGAAGTAGATTATTCGATGTGCGATTTTGTTAAAAACACAAAACTTGTTAGGGCAATAATTCTTTAAGATAAAAGTTATGTTTTAGTGGATATTTACTTAAATAAAGGAATTAAGTAAAAGATTTATCGAACGAGGATTTCAAATGTAAGAAACGGTTTATAAAGCCAAATTTGAAATCGAGATGGTAAATAAGATTGTATAAGGTGTTTAAGTTTCAAACTGGTACTTATTCTGAGTTAAGAACGTTGTCGATCAAGGTCTAAGAGGTAATAAAATACCCCAACTTGAACAGCTTCACTATTAACGAGGAATGATATTAGTTTGAACGAGGAAAAAGGTGTTGTAATTGGTTAAGTATTCCATACGAGGAATATTGAACATGAGTACGAGGGTTTTGAATATAAATGTTAGTTACAAGATAAATAAGGATATTTGATTTATAAATGAACACTTGATTTGTCATATCAAAATTGGTAATCTGGTTTATTCCATTTAGTATTATTTGTATATAAATATATATATCGTGATGCCAAGATTTAAGAAAATGGGAAAAATGGTTGGAAAAATATAACGACAATTCCAATAGTAATTGAAATAGGAAGTTAGATAGATATATATATATATATACACACACACACACACACACATATATTCATGTTCTAAAACATACCAAATAGCCTTTGTTATAGTAAAATAAGGATATATAAAAGGTTTAATATATTGGAGGAATTAAAGGTTGAGTTACCGTATATTTTAAAAAGGGCCAAGTAATGCCAAGTACCGAATTAATGAACTCATATTCACACATTTGTTATTTGATAGTTTAATCACCGACTATCAAACCAGACCAATATGATTGTTGGTACGGAAAGACCGGGATCGAATTTATATTCGAAAACCATCCCGACAAGCAAATACGTGAAGTCGTCGATTGAAGACGGAGCAAGTGAAGACCGTGGATCTTCATAAGCGGAAGGATTACTTAACGATTATTCTTTGTGTTGCAATGCAGAGATATTCTGACGTGATTCGGTCGTGATTGAGATTTTGCGGATTGCAAAGACTACTCGTTACTGATCCTTAGGGTGATTCCTATATAAGGATGTAGTAGGAGGGTGCCTTCGGTTCATCCTGTTCCTGTATGACTTGTATGGACGAATGTCTGACAGAGTATTTCCAATGGGCCACGTACGTTGATTTCTCCAAACGTATCATAGTTGGTTAGCTCCCAATTAGGGTATTTTTGTGGATGTTAATTAGTGATATCCAGAGGATATGATGATGTGGCATTCAAAGTGAATGATGACCAGATGTTCTAGAGATAAATTCAAGCCTCAAGCCTCATCAACCGAGAAATGACAAAAATCGGGCTGGCAGCATGGCTATGTGGGTCACTCCCATTAGGGTGTATAATCACCTATCTAGAGAAATTCCATTTGTTTCTTTAATCTATATTCGATGTTGTCCCTTTTCGGGGAACGGTGGTTTGAGCCCAACCGCTGGTGATATACATTCGATACACTCATGAGTGGTCGGCCATGTGTGGGCCGGGTTGCAAGAAGTTCTTGTTGAACCCAGTGTATTCGCCTCTAGAGATACACATTCGGCAGGTGGTCCCATACCTTGTCAGGGTCGGAACCCAATTTCCAATAAGCGCCCGCGGTTTTTGATTCTATATTATATGTGGAGCGTGAGATGAAAGCGTTCCGCTAGATTGTTAATTATTTGTATTTAGACACTATGATAATATCAGAATAAGTTATGATTTCAAAAACATTTTGGGTTATAGTAAGGTAAAAATCGTCCGTGTTTATGTGTTGGCTGGTCTTATTATTATCCTTTGATTTCGGAAAGGATTTTCCAAAGTTAAACAAGTTGTGTGTTATGTGAATTTATCACTGAAAGTATTCCAGACTAACCCGGTGTAATTTGCTTTTCCTCAAATGTGCTCGGGTCAGACCGAGTATATTTCCAGGTTAGGTTTCGCTTGGAGTTTCAGGAGCTGGAAGCAGGCGGCTTCACCGCTAGTTATATAAAGTTATTTTCCACTGTGACAAATATCTGTTGTACTCTGATGATTGGTATGTATATACAGTTCTTTTGTATAAAAAGATTGATATATTATATTTTATCCGTTCCGCTGTGAGATTCTGATGTGGTGTTCTTCTTCTTTCTTCTATTCTAATATTCTTTCTTTCTATTCTCACCCTCTAATTTCTTTCTATAAACAATCTGGGACTCGATTCTTGGGTTTTTGGCAAGTAATATGGGTTTATATTTTATTGTCGAAAATTCGAGCGTCGAGTTTTCCCCGGGTTGTTACACCGTGTTTTCCTTGTATCGCTTTTTCTTGTTTTTTCTATCTTGCTTTATATGTACTCGTCTTGGTATATCAATAAAAATGGTAGGGGCCCATTCAACCCCGTCGGCTTTGCCAAAAAAAACATTCATTTGAAATAATTGATAAAGTTTTGCTAAAGTTTAAAGTAATATTATAAAAATACTTTAAGAATTCAACAAAGAGTTCGGCATTTTTTCAATCTACATAATCTGGAGGATCGGTCTCATCATCAAAGTATGCAACAACAATACCATCATTTTCTTTCATGTCATTGAAAACCCTTCTGTATTTTAAAGCCGATTCAAGCATCAAATAGTTGAATTTCACCTAGTAGGTACATCTAAAACAGGCATAGATTTATCTTTAATTTTTAATATTCGACTCAACTCTCTAAATTTAGCAAACCGTGATGGAGATGATCTCATAAATCAACGACATTATAGATTCAAGTATGGTATTACCAATTCCTTTTAGTCCATCATGAACAATTAAATTGATTATACGAGCACAACAACGTAAATGAATGAATTCACCATTCATGACACAACCACCATCAAAATCATTCAGTTTATTTCTCATGTAATTAATTGTCACTTCATTTGCACTAGCATTATCAATCATGATAGACACTATTCTTTTAAGCTCCCATTTTTTGATACACTGAATTATAAGTTTTCCAATATTTTCTCTTTTATGACTAGTAATCACACAAAATTTTACAATCCTCTTATGTAAATTCCAATTTCCATCGATAAAGTTGCGGTTAAAACCATATAATTCACATTTTGAATAGAAGTCCATATATCGATAGTTAGACTAAAACCGTGCAATGATTCAGAGAACAACTTTTTAAGAGACTCTATCAAGTCCGCATATAATTGAAGTACATCCCTACAAATTGTTCTACGTGAAGGAACTTCAAAACTAGGACACAACTGTCAACAAAATTCAAGGAAATTTTCACCCTCCACAAAACTAAAATGGAGTTCATCAATAATTAGCATTCGAGCTAATGCTTTTCTAATAGCTCTTTGTTAAATGACCATGCTACGAGACTGTTACCACAATCATTGTCGCTTTCAATAACTAAGGTTTTTTTGTCTCTTATCACTATCACGTGGAATTGGCCAACATGAATTTAATATGTGATAATTTAAATATGTAGTGTCATTTGATCTAGAATCACATGCAAATTTTGGACCACAACAGTTGCAAGCACATTTATGGATATTCAGATTAATATCTTTACTTAAATGTAGCTACACCGTAGAAGGCTTTCTACTAGACCTAGGGGTAGAGGCGGTCTTCCACTTCTAACGGTGAATTGTTCATCGCCGGTTTCCTCGTCATCGGCTTCTTCCACATATTCAATAGCTCTTGTTTCTCTAAACGATTCCTATATTTGTACCTGTTAAACAAATTATTATTATATCAACAAACTTGTAATATTGCATACATGCTATGATAGCTTAGCAACAAGTAAGGTGGTGAACAAAAATGCATTGATCAATTAACTTCAACATTAACCTTAAGATCAAATACAATTAGATTCATACAAGCAGTACTACAATAAAATTATCATATTACTGTAATATAGCAGATTCTAAAATAATGACTAGTACAATGAAACCACTACTCCAGTTGTACAGATGATGCACCACTGGTGCAATGGTGCATATGCACCACTAGTGCAGTGGTATTGTGACGGCCCGCCCCGCACCAACCGACATTTACTCTAATGGTGCGCTGTACACATGCCCGACTAGCACGGAACGGTCGTCAGAAGAAAGGAAAGAAGAGAGTAAAACAAACAAAGAACCTGTAATATGTCTCACAGCGCATGGGATAAAATATAATCATAACATATACTTGACACAAAACAGGTGAGACAGTGCATAAGCTGAAAACAAACTATCATAGCAGCGGAAATCCAAATACAGCTTATGTTCCACATCATTTAATTATTACAACTTTTCAAACTGTCTCTAAAAACAAAAGCAAGATAAGGGAGGTACACTACTAATGCCCAAGTAGTGACCACCAACGACACAGGGAGAATATCCATATATATCATATGTGGAAGCCTCCTGCTCGCCTCCAGATCAACTACTCGTGCATCACCAGATAACCTGTCTCTAGTCTGCTCGTGTGAGCACCCAGAGTAATAAGAAGAGACATAAAACTCTGGGTCAGACAAAAGTCTGGTGTGAACGATAAGTAACAAAACAATAACAAGTATAATCCAATCATACCTGAACCTGCAACCAAAGAGTTAGCACTACATACTGTACAATATTCTAAGGTGCCACTAACATACTGTGTAAGAGATGCGGGGGTGGGGGTGTGCATGTCATAGTGGTGTCAAACAATCAAGCATAGCAATCATCCTCACATCCTTCACTCAGTGCGTAAAGCATACGATATCCACTACTTTGGTCACTTAATACTTTGGGCCATGACGGAATCCAATCCCGTGTAACTATCACTACAAGCCCACTATCCATCTCTCAGTGGTGAACCAAAGTTATGAATACCGACAACCCCTTTGCACACGTCCCGCAGCAAAGCCCAACCATGAAGTGAACTCATTGGCTCCCATCTGGATCCTGAGCTCTAACTTCCATTTGGACTACCTTTGCATCTCGGGTTTTAGTCATCATCTTCATCCGGGTCGGTCTTCACTACAAGTCCAAGCATCTCGGATCGGGTCGGTCGTGATCCCTCCATCGGATCGAGTCGCGCCATACGGATCGGGTCGTGCTCCATACTCCAGCTCCTGGTGGTTCGGATCGTGGCCATGCTCCGGTCGTATCGTCCCATCGTTCACGAACGGATCGGTCAAAGAACTTCAGGTGAAAGGAGTCGGTTTTCATCATCTCTACCCTGGTCGGTCGGTATTGCCCCCTGGTCAGTCGAACACTTCACCATTCCTGGTCGGTCGTACTTCACCATCCCAGGTCGGTCGGTATTTCATCATCGTATGGGGTCGGTCGAACATCGCATAGTGGTCGGTCTTGCCCAGCCTAGTCGATCTCCCTAGTCGGTCGAACACTTCATACAGGGTCGGTCAGTCAAAACCTTCCCCTGGTCGGTCTAACTCGACCCAAAGAAAACCTGCACCATTTCAGCAAGCTATTTTCGCCTCTCGACAGCATTTTCAACTATTTAAACTATTCTAAACAATTTATAAAGCATACCATACAGTCATAGCAACATGTATAAACATCCACAAACAACAAAACAACAATATGGTACGTGAAAACGGATCAAACATAGCCAAAAACCCCATATTTTCCCTTAATCCCTCTTAATCACGTTTAAGCAAATCTAATGATAGGATTAACAAAACTTGACCAAATCATCCAAATTTTCTAAAAGAGGCCTAAAATAATATTTAGCAATTTATAAATATTTTTCCAGATTTTTAACATGCATAAATTTGCTAATTTCCTCTAATCACCCCTTAATCCCCCAAATTCCGGGATTTGCAAAAGTAATCGAAATTAACCCAAATTCATATCAGAGGCATAAAATGATATTTTAGAATTTTAGGAATTTTTTTAGATTTTTCTGAGCCAAAATTTCGCTAATCTTCGCTAATTACCATAATTAGCCGTAATTAGTGAAAAACAATGCAAATCACTCACCTTTGCCACAAAGTAAACTTTCAGAACTGAAACTCCTTTGATATAGATCCAATCTCTATGTATTCCAGCAGCTCTATTCCAATTCATATGCTAATTCGCCCTGGTTTGATGTAGATTAAGCCAATACTTGATTAAACGGTGATTAGAAGGTGTTTTAGGAGGTAGAAGCCATTGTTAGGGTTGAAGAGAAAGTTTGTGGCGGCTGGAAAATGACTAAAAACCGAAATTTCTAACCCTATCAGCCTTTAAATACCCCTAAACCCGAAATCCCCCATTGGGCCTAGCTGCTAATCACCCGGTTAAGCCCAATTAGCTGTTTTTAACCCTCTAAACCTTAATTCAGCCATATCTCCCAAACGGTAAGTCCATTTGGCTATTATGATCACTCTACGGAAAGAGAAACCATCATTCGAAGCTAATGGAAGTGGTTTTAGGTCAAAATTCCTTTCTAGTCAAAAGTTATGGCCGAAACAAGATCAACTAGGGGCAAAACGATCATTTAAAAATCGGCAAAAATCATGAACATGGGAAATGACCCCAATAGCCGTTTCCCAAAGTTACGTGATCATACGACTTCGTATAAGAAAGGAATAAATATTCTACGATCCTCCGATGCGTAGAATGCGGGTTGTTACATTCTCCCCCCTTAAGAAATTTCGTCCCCGAAATTCCTTACCCCAAAACATACAAGGGTATTCCGCATGCCTACCAGTCATTTATAAACAATCAAACATGCATAACAAGTCTATCCTAGCATGTGGTTTACTAACAAGGGAAGAACTATCACTACCAAAACCTTACCAGGCAAAGAGTTCTGGATACTTCTTCCTTATACCCTCCTCTGTTTCCCAAGTACAGTCTTTTTCATTCTCACCCCACTGGACTTTGACTAGTTTCACCGCCTTCCTTCGAAGCTGCTTCGTATCGTTCCCAACAATACGCATTGGCTTGCGGTTCTCAACCGCCTCGGGTTCAACCTTGATATCGTCCAACTGATCTGGTGAAATAGCCACATTAGGTTCTTGCACAAACTTCCTTAACTGGGAAACATGAAATACGTTGTGAACTCCTGCCATCTTGTCAGGTAGCTCTACTCCATACGCCAAATTCCCAACTTGTTCGAGGACTGGGAATGGACCAACAAACCTTGGTGCTAACTTACCTCTCCAACCAATCCGAATCACATTCTCAATGGAGGGATCTTGACGAACACCAAGTCGTTAATCGAAGAATTCCAAATCTCTTCGTCTCTTATCGAGATAAGTCTTCTGCCTATCTTGGGTAGCCTTCATTCTCTGTTGGTTAACCTTGATCTTACCTGAAGTTCCCCTTATTATTTCTGGTCTAAGCTCAAATTTCTCACCATTCTCCAACCAACATGATGGTGCCTTGCACAGTCTTTCGTATAAAGTTTCAATTGGAATTATACTAATACTGGGCTAATAACTATTATTATCCATTTGGGACTTGTTCTCATTTCCATTTAGGAATTTCTAATGGTTGTAACAAACCACTAGGCTTCTTTTGCTCAGCTTTAACTAACTGGCAATTTATGCATTTGGACATAAACTTCCCAACGTCTTTCTTTATCCTTTCCCAGTAGTAGATCTACTCCATGTCTCAATACATCTTGTTACCACTGGGATGTATAGTCAGTTTCGATTGATGATATGCTCTAAGCACTTCATCTCTCAGTCCGTCTATGTTGGGTACAACTAGTCCCTTATTCTTTCGAAACCACCCTTCTCGATCAAATCCTTACTTGATCGTTCTCTTTCCATCGATACCCATCTCTACCCTAGAGATGATTTCCAATAGGTTAGGATCGTCCTTTTAACTAGAACCAATCCACTCAATCAAAATCGATCTAATCGTCAAGCTTACTAGTGTTTCTGAATCCAATTCACTCTTGGGTCTGAAATCATATCCTGTGATATACTCTAGTTGCTTCCATCCTAGAAACAAAACCCCTAAACTGGCATGTCTCCTACTCAGTGCAACTATTACCGCACCCAAATCCTTTGCTATGTCCATTTTGCCCCATGAAGTCATGACAACTTCACTACACTGGCTCATAGCCTTACTAATCCTTTACTATGTCCACTTTGCCCCTCGAGTCATGACGACTCTACTGCACTGGCTCATAGTCCTACTACAATCACTTTGTTCCCCATCGCTGGAACCCTACAGGTGATAGTTTACTCAAGGGAAGAAAAATAGGAACAACATAGCAACCATAACATCCATCAAACAAGTCCTACCTATCACCTGCTAAATTCATAAACACATCAACACCTACATGACTGGTCTAACCAATCCCAATATGCCGATTCTAGTATGTCTGGTCCAACCAACATCAATAACTAATGGAAGCCCAACCTCCATACATACACCGATGCCTACTTGACTGGTCCAACCAATCCCAGGCCAATGGAAGCCCCGCCTCCCTACGGACTACCGTACGTCCAACGTACGTTTATCCTCCAAGGATAACTAGATCACGTCCAACGGATCCAGGGTAACGGGCGTCCCCAGATACCCCTGCTTTTAGTCCGCCTAAAATACTTGAGTCCAACCCAAGTCTATCCATTATCTTGCTGCCCTCTCGAGTCCAACTCAAGCCGAATCCAATTCCAATTCCTTGCAGCCTTCTCGAGTCCAACTCGAGTCAATCTATAACTCAGACCCAGTCTTGAGTATCCATTACCGACAAACTCTAGTCCAACGTGAGTCGTCGTCTCCTTATTCGTTGCATCTCCAAGATCAACGGACACTCATTTTCCTTTTACGAGTTCAAGTCCAACTTGAATCGCCCTAATCTTCGTTGTATCCTCCATGATCAACGAACACATCCTATTCCTTCAAAGTCCTACTATCCAAAGAGAACATCAACATAGGGTTCTAAACAATCCATTACTTTGCATTTTTCTTGAATCCCAGTCGAGCCATCTCATAACCCTATTGAGTCTAACTCGGGGCAGTCTATACCATTGAACAGTCTTATCATGTCATTGCCGCCCATCACTCCTCGAGTAAACCAAGATATCATCCAATGAAGAATCGCAACAACTATTTATCTCTCACGCAAACCATCCTAGTCGAACTCGATATTCCCCAAGCACAAGCCCCAAAGGCCTGAACCAATATCAGACAAGCACCCAAGGAACATCTCCTCCGAATTCGAACAATCCACGTGAGGTGATACTAGCAAAACAAGTAAGCACTGGAGCACTCATTTGCCTCCCAGAGACAACTAGAACTTATTACAACGATAACTTCTCAGCTTCCTTAACTCCAGTTACTATCGCCATCATTAGGTAGGTACCTAATACCACCCTATTCCTTTAGAGTAGATCGTCTCCCCAAAGTAATGCTAAACCCAGTAAAGCCCAAAACAAAGCAATCACAACAAACATACATCCATGACTAGATAAGACCAAACCACAACAAATCATGCCAAAACTAGTCGAACCACCAATCGGGCTCGTCACAATTAGAGGTCTATCGACTATCTCGGGTTCCAGTCCCAACCTATCCACCAGGTCACTAGATATGAAGGAACGGGAAGCCCCAGTATCAAACAAAACTCGAACTGGTACATCATAAATAGAAAGCATACCTTGAATGACGACATTCTTTCCTTTCTCCGCCGCAGTTGGGGCATTCGACGAAGAAGGAACAACATCGATAGCATATGCTTTCACAATATGCTTCTCCTTAAGAGGTTGTGGACACTTGTCCTTATGATGTCCCACTTGGCCACAGTTGTAGCACTTCCTTTCCGCTAGCTTGGCCCGACATTCTTTAGCATAATGGCCCTTCTTTCCACAGCTGAAGCACTCAACATCTTTCTTGCTCTTTTTCTGGCCATTCTTAGATTGGTTCTGTTTCCTCTTATTCTGAGAGCTATTCTTGCCTCCACCGCCTGCTTGCGGCTTCAGCCCTTCTACAGATGCAGCTTCAGTCTTTGACTTAGGGTAAAGACTCTCTGATCTCAAAGCTTTCCCCACAATCGTTTCAAAAGTCTCATCGATTTGGTTGATAAGCCTTTCCCCCAAGTACCCATCCAAACCAGTAATGAACTTCTCATTCTTCTTCTCAGGAGTATCAATAAGAGATAGTCCATACTTCGACAAAGTGTCGAACTCAGCAATATAATCAGATACTGCCCTACCATTCTGCTTGAGTTCCAAGAATCTCTTAAACAAACTGACTTCTGGGCAGCTGGAATGAACTTCTCGCTAAAGCGAGCCTTGAACTGATCCCAAGTAACCTGATCTTCTGGATTTGCTGTTCTAATGGCATTCCACCAATTCATCGCTCGCCCTTGCAACTGACGAGACGCTAGCCTTCTCTTCACCGCATCCTCGATATCCAAGTCTTCGAAGATACGATCACAGCTATCCAACCAATCCTGGACATCCGTGGCCGACTCCATTCCGTGGAACGGCTTCCCACCAAGGTTAGTGTAATCCTTGCACAACTTAGCGAAATCGACCCTAGGCGCCTGCACTACTGGACCACCACCATTAGAAGCATTAGGAACGACTCCCCGAGCATCCCTAAGCATCTCTCTCATGAGGTCAGTGAACATAGTCCTCATGTCAGGAGCATTCCCATTATTGGCTCCTCTACCAACACCTCTGGTGTCTCTACTCATCGTTCAATATGTAAAGAGAAAACGATTAGCCATCTCCATAGTGGTGCCAGTGTAATGTGACTTCATCCTTAGCTATACTAATAATATATATAGATATAGCTTTTGAAAACCAAAATAATCACAAATACGCGCTCTCATATACGTACTATCTCTCCCTGGTGTCTTTCCCTAGGTTAACTACGCAACCTAGAGCTCTGATACCAAATGTGACGGCCCGCCCCGCACCAACCGACATTTACTCCAATGGTGCGCTGTACACATGCCCGACTAGCACGGAACGGTCGTCAGAAGAAAGGAAAGAAGAGAGTAAAACAAACAAAGAACCTGTAATATGTCTCACAGCGCATGGGATAAAATATAATCATAATATATACTTGACACAAAACAGGTGAGACAGTGCATAAGCTGAAAACAAACTATCATAGCAGCGGAAATCCAAATACAGCTTATGTTCCACATCATTTAATTATTACAACTTTTCAAACTGTCTCTAAAAACAAAAGCAAGATAAGGGAGGTACACTACTAATGCCCAAGTAGTGACCACCAACGACACAGGGAGAATATCTATATATATCATACGTGGAAGCCTCCTGCTCGCCTCCAGATCAACTACTCGTGCATCACCAGATAACCTGTCTCTAGTCTGCTCGTGTGAGCACCCAGAGTAATAAGAAGAGACATAAAACTCTGGGTCAGACAAAAGTCTGGTGTGAGCGATAAGCAACAAAACAAAACAATAACAGGTATAATCTAATCATACCTGAGCCTGGACCTGCAACCAAAGAGTTAACACTACATATTGTACAATACTCTAAGGTGCCACTAACATACTGTGTAAGAGAAGCGGGGGTGGTGGTGTGCATGTCATAGTGGTGTCAAACAATCAAGCATAGCAATCATCCTCACATCCTTCACTCAGTGCGTAAAGCATACGATATCCACTACTTTGGTCATTTAATACTTTGGGCCATGACGGAATCCAATCCCGTGTAACTATCACTACAAGCCCACTATCCATCTCTCAGTGGTGAACCAAAGTTATGAATACCGACAACCCCTTTGCACACGTCCCGCAGCAAAGCCCAACCATGAAGTGAACTCATTGGTTCCCATCTGGATCCTGAGCTCTAACTTCCATTTGGACTACCTTTGCATCTCGAGTTTTAGTCATCATCTTCATCCGGGTCGATCTTCACTACAAGTCCAAGCATCTCGAATCGGGTCGGTCGTGCTCCCTCCATCGGATCGAGTCGCGCCATACGGATCGGGTCGTGCTCCATACTCCAGCTCATGGTGGTTCGGATCGTGGCCATGCTCCGGTCGTATCGTCCCATCGTTCACGAACGGATCAGTCAAAGAACTTCAGGTGAAAGGAGTCGGTTTTCATCATCTCTACCCTGGTCGGTCGGTATTGCCCCCTGGTCGGTCGAACACTTCACCATTCCTGGTCGGTCGTACTTCACCATCCCTAGTCGGTCGGTATTTCATCATCGTATGGGGTCGGTCGAACATCGCATAGTGGTCGGTCTTGCCCAGCCTGGTCGATCTCCCTAGTCGGTCGAACACTTCATACAGGGTCGGTCGGTCAAAACCTTCCCCTGGTCGGTCTAACTCGACCCAAAGAAAACCTGCACCATTTCAGCAAGCTATTTTCAACTCTCGACGGCGTTTTCAACTATTTCAACTATTCTAAACAATCATAAAGCATACCATACAGTCATAGCAACATGTATAAACATCCACAAACAGCAAAACAACAATATGGTACGTGAAAACGTGTAACAACCCGAAAATCTGGGCCAGTTTAAAATTTTTATTTTGGCAATTTTAGCGAATTTTAATTATTTAAAATGAATTATTTTAAATAATATCGACGAGAACTTTATTTTGAATATAATTCGAACGTATATGTTATACGTGTCGTCGTTAGAATATAAATATTTATTTATATATATAAATAGAATTGAAAATGGCGCGGTAGTTCGATAATTCGATTTCAAACTTCAATTGAATGTACCGGGTGCAAAACAATCCGGATTTTAGTGAAACCAAAAATGATAGGATCTAATTGATAATATCTTTCTATCGAATCCGAAAAATCAAAATTTCGTAGCGGGAATCAAAAGATATGTCCAGTTGAAAATTCTGAATAGTCGCTATGGAATTCAGGCCCTTAAAAATGGACATTTTGCAAACGACCTCGGATTTCGACGAAACCAGTTTTGTTGGGTCCGTGATGTCAAATTATTGCTAGGTTTCAAATTTCATAATTTTTCGAATCAATATGTGAGCGTGGCAAAGGAAAACGCGTTTGACCAGTTTCAGTTGATTTTAATCGACTGGAAATTGACCATTTTTCCAACGGTCTCAGAATTCGACGAAATTAGTTTTGTTAGGACCGTATCGTCAATACGAAGTTAGAAGATATTTTTCTGGAATTTTTCTAGTTAGTATGTGACCCCGGTAATTTGAAATGTACGTTTAAATTGAATATATAATGATTTATATTTTAACTTAAATGGAAACTGATCGTAACGGCCGAATTGGCTCACGATACATATCCCATTGTGTTCGGAATGAGGGTAATTAGCTAGGGATGACAATCGGTGGGTTCGATTTGGGGTTCAAATAAAAGGGGTACCTTTTGTGGATAATAAAATATAATTAAATAATAAAATTTATTAGTCAACCCTCTTTATTCCTTCTCTCTCCCCCCTCCTTTTCGTTAATTTCAGATCAGAATATGATAAAAAAAAACCCCTCGAATAATGAAACCACGTCGCGCTCCTCCCGGCTCCGCACCCCACCAGCGACGGTCGAGCCCTCCTCCCCCACCGGTCCTCCGCCATCTCCAGGCCTCCTCCCTCTCCAATTAAAACCCGACGCCCTAAAACCCTACAACCCGTCGCCGCTGTTTTCCTTTCCCCTGCCGTCGCGTTTCAGGCCGCCTTACCCCCGAGCTCCGCCGCTGACCTTTCCTCCGGCCACCTGGGGCGTCACCGACGACGGGGTGAAAGGGGGGGATTGATTTCCAGGCTAGAACGTGAAGAAAATACAGTGAGCATTCCTTATTTTTTTTAATAACAAAGTTGTTGTTTTTATTTTAGTTTCTTTTATAAAATTAAACAGTGATTTCAAACCAGTTTAAAAATATTTATACCAAGTTTAAAATCAGTTTCATTTTATAGAAAGCATAGTATAAAGAACAGATTTTTATATATATGTTAGGAGTATAAAGAACAGATTTTTATATATATGTTAGGAGTATAAAGAATATGATTTTTATATATTGAATAGCGAAGTAAAAATTCGATTTTTATATATTGAATAGCGAAGTAAAAATTCGATTTTTATATATTGAATAGCGAAGTAAAAATGTGATTTTTACATATGTAGAGGATACGGGCAAAGAAAGTGAAAGGAGGCGAAACGACGAAGACTTCTGCAAATGAAGAGCCGTGGAGCTTGGATAGCTATCAGTGAGAACTTCTCACCTTTCAATTTAATTATTCTAGTTATATATATATACTAGGATGCAGACGGTGTTTAGTAGCACCCGACACAATCGTCCACAGACCATGGACTTGTTTGTTTGGCTGTTTGGTGATTGATTGCGATATTGGTTTGAATGTGGTTTGTGGTGTGAAAAATCGAATCGATAAATTGGTTAGGATTAGACGTGCGCCGTTATAAGGCGAAGGAGTAAGGCTAGGTTAGACTCTTACTCCAAATTTTGTGGTTTGCATAACGAATTGATTTGATTGATGTGTGAATGGCGTGGGCCTTCACTAGACCGGGGATAAGGCTAGGCCTCGACCCGTTTCTAGTATCGTGCCGTTATGCCGCCGAAATTTTCTAAAATATGTTAGAAAAATAAAAATATCATTTTATTGAATAAATGAATTGAATAGAAATTCATAGGTTGGAATAAAATGTTTTATCGTTAAAAATATAATTTTTAACGTGAATATGAAAATAGTGAAGTGAACAAAATAAAATATTTATTTGCAAACCGGACGGTTTGTTTATGCACACCTATTTGAATGACATTGATTGGGACGATAAATTTTACACATCGCCCAACTGCACGAATAAAATCTGTGTTTGGTTGTTTGAAACCCCACACGGGTGTTGGGATGAAATTTGAAGTTCACTCATCCTGATTGATTAAATATGTCGATCGATTGATTGACATGCTGTTATAAGCGTTGAATATCTATATTTGATGCTTATACAGTGTAGTGCACTTTGGTTGATGGTTGATCATTTTTCAATGCTATTATATACATGTGTTGTATGAAAATCCATATAATTAATTTTATATGGTAATTGATTGGGCCTCATTCCAGTTTAGAAATAGAAATATTAGAAATAGAAATATTCGAAATGGAATATTTGAAAATATCAATATATGAAGCCGTGTTGATTAGATTGACGCCATTTTGACGTGAACGATATTTATATCGATTTCGAAATGAATTGAATTGAAAACGATTTCGAAATGAATTGAATTGAAAACGATTTCGAAATGAATTGAATTGAAAACGATTTCGAAATGAATTGAATTGAAAGTGATTTCGAAATGAATTGAATTGAAAATGATTTCGAAATGAATTGAATTGAAAGTGATTTCGAAATGAATTGAATTGAAAACGATTTCGAAATGAATTGAATTGAAAACGAATTCAAATTGAATTGAAAGCAAATTGAAATGAATTCAAATTGAATTGAATAGAAATGAATTTTAAAACGAATTTATAGAGAAGAATTCAATTTTGATTTGAATTGAAACGGAAGTTGAAATTGCTTTTGAAACGAATTTAAAACTATTTATATAATTCGTTTTGAATAGAAATCGACGAAATATATTATATATATATTATATATATATAATATAATGGCCTGAATAGAACACGCCGCGCCGCGGCAGTTCGTAAATTTCGACCATTTATTTCAAACGGACATTGCGGGAGATCCGACCGTCGGATTCTCCTAAAACCGGAACCGTTGGGTTCGTATCGAAAAGAGCTTTCTAGCGAATGTTAGAAATTTGAAATCTAACGGTTGGATTTGGAATTATGTCCAAATCAAATTTGAAAAAGGTCGCTGTAAGTGCAGTTCGATGGCCATTGATGGAAATCGACTGTACGGGCCTTGATAAAATTATTAAAAATAGTAATAATTTGTGTAAAATCATAAGAAATGATTTGTGAAGATTTGGGATGAAAAACTTCATGTTTGAAAAGATAAAAATAGATTTTTATCGAAATGAACTAGTTTTGAACTAGAAATATAATTCTATTTATTTTTAAGTAAATAAATTGAATTTGAAAAAGGGTTTTAAAAATAACCAGAATTTCCAATGATTGCATTGGAGTGGATTTGAATCGAAATTGTCTTCGGAATATTTCGATGTTGGGATTCGTGATTGTACAGATGTTGTTAGGGAAATTTGAAAGATATAGATATTTATATCGTTATTTCCAATACGACATTTGTTAGTCGTAGAATTTGATATTGAATATAAGCCGGTATATTTTCTATTCAGAGCCTTGTGTTTAATATCAAATGTGATTTGGGTTTGTCGTGAATGGTGTCTTCATTAACACTGTTCTTAAGCCCAGTTGAGAAAGGATTAAATCTTTTTATTTGGATTTAATGAAGTGTACCAATTAAATGATATTTAATTGGAATTGAATTGGTATTGATTTTTGGGTTTATCGTGAACAGTGTTTTAAATAACACTCGTTCTTTAACCCGATAATTAATGGAATGTGATTTTGGGTTTATCGTGAACCGTGTTTTAAATGACACTGATTCTTTAACCCAGTCGAAGATTAAAACTAAGTGGAGTTTTAATGAATCTTTGACTAGATTGAAATGGTCGAGAATGGAGTATCACCAGTTTTGCTCCAGGCGATAGTTAAATCTTTAATTAGATTTGAACGTGAAATGGTAATTGAATTTACCGATAACACTGTGGTGTTAGATATGAAGTATCACCAGTTTTACTTCATGGGCTGAATAGGTTGGGATTGGGAAATAAAATAAATGATTACTTCGGTGTGGTTCGCTAATCCCGACTAGTTTGAATTGATATTCAAAGGAGATTAAAGAATAAATTTAAAGAATTTATCTTGGATAAAATTAATGGGAACTTTTCCCAAAGTATAGGAATATTTGAATAAAAGAATATTCTGAGTTGGAATGAGGCGTATGTTGTGTTTGTGTAACACTTTTATAATATATACGCGAGTTATTCAGAAAGACCGGGTTTGTCCCATTCTGAATAACTGATTCGACGTGGTGTCGAAGATGAAGGCGGTGGTCGAAGACCGGAAGTCTTCACGTCGTTTGGGTGATAACTGATGATCTTGATTGGGCTGTACACCCAAGAAGATGGAAACAGTTGGTGATCGTCCAGACGTACTTGGAGATCGATGGATATGCGGGGTACTAGGTGCCTCCAGTTTCGTTCAGACCCAGAACGGACTTGTAAATGGACTGTGTGTCTGACATTGGATTTTAGTCCGTGTGATTGATCTCTATTAAATATATATCTGTTTGGCGGCGGAGAATTTATTCTCTTGCTTAACGCCCTTCTCTGAGACGTACGAGCTCAGAGGTTATATGTTGATGGATATCAAACGCATGGAGTGAATTGCCTGTGTGGCATGCCTAAGTGGCAATTGATCGAGGCTTCTGTTGAAAAGCAAAGTCTTGTGGTGATGATCAAAGCACAGCCTGTGTGGCACAGCTTTGTGTAACGTGAATTCGCGAGCCTCACACCCCGGTTGTGAACCAAAAACGGGAGAGGACATCAGGGAGGACTTGCGTTTCTTTCTAGCTAGAAGTGGCGTCAGTGGTTTTACACGCCCTGACGAGTTTGACTTATGTGGTTGTTGCTGTTGCGAGGCGCCTCAGTTATATCGGTTTCGGCCGATGCATTCTGGTCGGCGGATGGACCAGACTTACACCCCATAGGGTGGGGAAACGTAGTGTTCAGGCATAATAATCCACATCGGTGGACCGGCCCTGACGATCTAAAGGGTTGATGCGTTCTGATCCTGAGGGGCGGGCTAGAGCGTCTCGAATCGGTTGAGGACTATCTTTTGCCTCGGTTCATAGACGGAAATCCAATTTCCAAATACGTGACATTTGCGGTTTTAATTGTAGAACCTAGTATGGTGACATAGTGGGATGGGGCATTTATGCCGCCTATGATTGATACTTATGATTTGAAGTTGTTTATACACTATGCACTTATAATAGTATCAAACGATTTGTTTTAAACGTATCAAGCATTCTTTGGCTGTTATAAGGGAAAACCCTATCCTCGGCTGCGTTGCATTGTGTGATGGGACCTGGGTCTTATAACAGCTTCATTCTTCTTTATTTAGCATTGCGCTGTTGTTTTATGCACTGGTATTCTTGGGAGGAAACCCGTTCCGTGTTATACGGCGTGGTCCCTTGATTTACCTAACTTTAAAAACAAAGATTAAAAACTGTTTTAGTTCTCACACCAGTCACATGACTGACCTGGAGTTTATTGTTTTAACCTAAACTCTGGGTGCCCCTATTTTGACACGGGCAGCTAGTAGTTTTGGTTTTGCAGATTTATATTCACAGGATCCTGGTTTACAGCTGGAACGATATCCGGAAAGCTTTGTATCCGTATATCTACTTCTAGTTGTGTATTGTATTATTTTCCGCTGCTATGTATTTAAATGTAATTTAAATCTCTGGTATTTCTGTGTAATATTCATTTATACTCTGTATATTCTTGTAATCTGATGCATTGTTGTAATATACAATGAAATGTTCTTCTGTATGCGTTCTGTTGTGTCGTGTTCTCAAACGATAGGGCGTTTCGAGCGGTCTGGATCGGTTTAGCGACTGGTTCGGACCGAGCGAAATTCCATCTCGTCACAGTTGGTATCAGAGCTTTGGTTTACAAAGCTCAGAGAACAAGGCACATTAGAACCTTACGAAAGAATTCATCAGATATTGGATTAGTAATATCCAACGGGAATGACTCGTTAGAGATGGGATCAGTAGTATCCTAGAACGAGTGTGAAGAGTATATTTTTGAAAATGAAAACAAATCTTATTTTGAAATATAAATCAATTATTCGTATTTGGTTATTTATTTATATTGATGTGGACAATCCAGTATATATAGATTTTGCGTATACGTCTGATCCGCGTGTATTCGAAATTTTAATATACTGGATAGATATAGAATTACACTCTAATCGCCCGGAGATGATTTTGATGATGGAGCTCCATCATTAGAATTTATGTTCGAGTGACGAAAGTGGGCTTTCTATATATTTCCTATTGACTGGTGTGAGAACCAAAATTTGATAGGGCTTATTGTTGTGATTTGGCATCAAAAAATCTGATTTTTGTATATGTATCAAAATTATCAATTTGAAACTCTAATCCACTAATTGATTGATGTTTGTGTTGTTTGTTTATTTGTTTGATAATTTTGAACCATTATGCCTAATATAACCAAATATTGAACTGTATTGAAAATTGGTCGCATTTGCTTGTATATGCATATATATCATTGAACAGGTCATAGCAAGGAGGCTAGAGCTAGAGAATAAAATTTGTTTGCCCGACAAATAGGTACATGTTTACTACATAATTTACTGTTTTGTTTGGGTGATGATGATTTTATGAGCCTATTGGCTAGCCGCTTGGCTTTTTCTTTTTCTTTTTGAGATCTGAAGGACCGGGGAAGCTATTTGAAATTCCCCGATGCTCCCGGTGCAGGGGAGGTTATGGCGAAATTTTTCGAAAATTTAGGGTGTTAGCCAAATTTTTGAAATTTTGAAAATTCTCAGAAACTAAAGAGTTGGAGAATGGAAGCCAGATCGAGCGTGGAGTTAATTAATCAAACCACTTTCGACTTTGTTCCTTTTCGGGGACGAAAAGTTTTAAGTGGGGGAGATTGTAACAACCCGAAAATCTGGGCCAGTTTAAAATTTTTATTTTGGCAATTTTAGCGAATTTTAATTATTTAAAATGAATTATTTTAAATAATATCGACGAGAACTTTATTTTGAATATAATTCGAACGTATATGTTATACGCGTCATCGTTAGAATATAAATATTTATTTATATATATAAATAGAATTGAAAATGGCGCGGTAGTTCGATAATTCGATTTCAAACTTCAATTGAATGTACCGGGTGCAAAACAATCCGGATTTTAGTGAAACCAAAAATGATAGGATCTAATTGATAATATCTTTCTATCGAATCCGAAAAATCAAAATTTCGTAGCGGGAATCAAAAGATATGTCCAGTTGAAAATTCTGAATAGTCGCTATGGAATTCAAGCCCTTAAAAATGGACATTTTGCAAACGACCTCGGATTTCGACGAAACCAGTTTTGTTGGGTCCGTGATGTCAAATTATTGCTAGGTTTCAAATTTCATAATTTTTCGAATCAATATGTGAGCGTGGCAAAGGAAAACGCGTTTGACCAGTTTCAGTTGATTTTAATCGACTGGAAATTGACCATTTTTCCAACGGTCTCAGAATTCGACGAAATTAGTTTTGTTAGGACCGTATCGTCAATACGAAGTTAGAAGATATTTTTCTGGAATTTTTCTAGTTAGTATGTGACCCCGGTAATTTGAAATGTACGTTTAAATTGAATATATAATGATTTATATTTTAATTTAAATGGAAACTGATCGTAACGGCCGAATTGGCTCACGATACATATCCCATTGTGTTCGGAATGAGGGTAATTAGCTAGGGATGACAATCGGTGGGTTCGATTTGGGGTTCAAATAAAAGGGGTACCTTTTGTGAATAATAAAATATAATTAAATAATAAAATTTATTAGTCAACCCTCTTTATTCCTTCTCTCTCCCCCCTCCTTTTCGTTAATTTCAGATCAGAATATGATTAAAAAAAAAAACCTCGAATAATGAAACCACGTCGCGCTCCTCCCGGCTCCGCACCCCACCAGCGACGGTCGAGCCCTCCTCCCCCACCGGTCCTCCGCCATCTCCAGGCCTCCTCCCTCTCCAATTAAAACCCGACGCCCTAAAACCCTACAACCCATCGCCGCTGTTTTCCTTTCCCCTGCCGTCGCGTTTCAGGCCGCCTTACCCCCGAGCTCCGCCGCTGACCTTTCCTCCGGCCACCTGGGGCGTCACCGACGACGGGGTGAAAGGGGGGATTGATTTCCAGGCTAGAACGTGAAGAAAATACAGTGAGCATTCCTTATTTTTTTTAATAACAAAGTTGTTGTTTTTATTTTAGTTTCTTTTATAAAATTAAACAGTGATTTCAAACCAGTTTAAAAATATTTATACCAAGTTTAAAATCAGTTTCATTTTATAGAAAGCATAGTATAAAGAACAGATTTTTATATATATGTTAGGAGTATAAAGAACAGATTTTTATATATATGTTAGGAGTATAAAGAATATGATTTTTATATATTGAATAGCGAAGTAAAAATTCGATTTTTATATATTGAATAGCGAAGTAAAAATTCGATTTTTATATATTGAATAGCGAAGTAAAAATGTGATTTTTACATATGTAGAGGATACGGGCAAAGAAAGTGAAAGGAGGCGAAACGACGAAGACTTCTGCAAATGAAGAGCCGTGGAGCTTGGATAGCTATCAGTGAGAACTTCTCACCTTTCAATTTAATTATTCTAGTTATATATATATATACTAGGATGCAGACGGTGTTTAGTAGCACCCGACACAATCGTCCACAGACCATGGACTTGTTTGTTTGGCTGTTTGGTGATTGATTGCGATATTGGTTTGAATGTGGTTTGTGGTGTGAAAAATCGAATCGATAAATTGGTTAGGATTAGACGTGCGCCGTTATAAGGCGAAGGAGTAAGGCTAGGTTAGACTCTTACTCCAAATTTTGTGGTTTGCATAACGAATTGATTTGATTGATGTGTGAATGGCGTGGGCCTTCACTAGACCGGGGATAAGGCTAGGCCTCGTCCCGTTTCTAGTATCGTGCCGTTATGTCGCCGAAATTTTCTAAAATATGTTAGAAAAATAAAAATATCATTTTATTGAATAAATGAATTGAATAGAAATTCATAGGTTGGAATGAAATGTTTTATCGTTAAAAATATATTTTTTAACGTGAATATGAAAATAGTGAAGTGAACAAAATAAAATATTTATTTGCAAACCGGACGGTTTGTTTATGCACACCTATTTGAATGACATTGATTGGGACGATAAATTTTACACATCGCCCAACTGCACGAATAAAATCTGTGTTTGGTTGTTTGAAACCCCACACGGGTGTTGGGATGAAATTTGAAGTTCACTCATCCTGATTGATTAAATATGTCGATCGATTGATTGACATGCTGTTATAAGCGTTGAATATCTATATTTGATGCTTATACAGTGTAGTGCACTTTGGTTGATGGTTGATCATTTTTCAATGTTATTATATACATGTGTTGTATGAAAATCCATATAATTAATTTTATATGGTAATTGATTGGGCCTCATTCCAGTTTAGAAATAGAAATATTAGAAATAGAAATATTCGAAATGGAATATTTGAAAATATCAATATATGAAGCCGTGTTGATTAGATTGACGCCATTTTGACGTGAACGATATTTATATCGATTTCGAAATGAATTGAATTGAAAACGATTTCGAAATGAATTGAATTGAAAACGATTTCGAAATGAATTGAATTGAAAACGATTTCGAAATGAATTGAATTGAAAGTGATTTCGAAATGAATTGAATTGAAAACGATATCGAAATGAAATGAATTGAAAGTGATTTCGAAATGAATTGAATTGAAAACGATTTCGAAATGAATTGAATTGAAAACGAATTCAAATTGAATTGAAAGCAAATTGAAATGAATTCAAATTGAATTGAAATTTGAATTGAATAGAAATGAATTTTAAAACGAATTTATAGAGAAGAATTCAATTTTGATTTGAATTGAAACGGAAGTTGAAATTGCTTTTGAAACGAATTTAAAACTATTTATATAATTCGTTTTGAATAGAAATCGACGAAATATATTATATATATATTATATATATAATATAATGGCCTGAATAGAACGCGCCGCGCCGCGGCAGTTCGTAAATTTCGACCATTTATTTCAAACGGACATTGCGTGAGATCCGACCGTCGGATTCTCCTAAAACCGGAACCGTTGGGTTCGTATTGAAAAGAGCTTTCTAGCGAATGTTAGAAATTTGAAATCTAACGGTTGGATTTGGAATTATGTCCAAATCAAATTTGAAAAAGGTCGCTGTAAGTGCAGTTCGATGGCCATTGATGGAAATCGACTGTACGGGCCTTGATAAAATTATTAAAAATAGTAATAATTTGTGTAAAATCATAAGAAATGATTTGTGAAGATTTGGGATGAAAAACTTCATGTTTGAAAAGATAAAAATAGATTTTTATCGAAATGAACTAGTTTTGAACTAGAAATATAATTCTATTTATTTTTAAGTAAATAAATTGAATTTGAAAAAGGGTTTTAAAAATAACCAGAATTTCCAATGATTGCATTGGAGTGGATTTGAATCGAAATTGTCTTCGGAATATTTCGATGTTGGGATTCGTGATTATACAGATGTTGTTAGGGAAATTTGAAAGATATAGATATTTATATCGTTATTTCCAATACGACATTTGTTAGTCGTAGAATTTGATATTGAATATAAGCCGGTATATTTTCTATTCAGAGCCTTGTGTTTAATATCAAATGTGATTTGGGTTTGTCGTGAATGGTGTCTTCATTAACACTGTTCTTAAGCCCAGTTGAGAAAGGATTAAATCTTTTTATTTGGATTTAATGAAGTGTACCAATTAAATGATATTTAATTGGAATTGAATTGGTATTGATTTTTGGGTTTATCGTGAACAGTGTTTTAAATAACACTCGTTCTTTAACCCGATAATTAATGGAATGTGATTTTGGGTTTATCGTGAACCGTGTTTTAAATGACACTGATTCTTTAACCCAGTCGAAGATTAAAACTAAGTGGAGTTTTAATGAATCTTTGATTAGATTGAAATGGTCGAGAATGGAGTATCACCAGTTTGCTCCAGGCGATAGTTAAATCTTTAATTAGATTTGAACGTGAAATGGTAATTGAATTTACCGATAACACTGTGGTGTTAGATATGAAGTATCACCAGTTTTACTTCATGGGCTGAATAGGTTGGGATTGGGAAATAAAATAAATGATTACTTCGGTGTGGTTCGCTAATCCCGACTAGTTTGAATTGATATTCAAAGGAGATTAAAGAATAAATTTAAAGAATTTATCTTGGATAAAATTAATGGGAACTTTTCCCAAAGTATAGGAATATTTGAATAAAAGAATATTCTGAGTTGGAATGAGGCGTATGTTGTGTTTGTGTAACACTTTTATAATATATACGCGAGTTATTCAGAAAGACCGGGTTTGTCCCATTCTGAATAACTGATTCGACGTGGTGTCGAAGATGAAGGCGGTGGTCGAAGACCGGAAGTCTTCACGTCGTTTGGGTGATAACTGATGATCTTGATTGGGCTGTACACCCAAGAAGATGGAAACAGTTGGTGATCGTCCAGACGTACTTGGAGATCGATGGATATGCGGGGTACTAGGTGCCTCCAGTTTCGTTCAGACCCAGAACGGACTTGTAAATGGACTGTGTGTCTGACATTGGATTTTAGTCCGTGTGATTGATCTCTATTAAATATATATCTGTTTGGCGGCGGAGAATTTATTCTCTTGCTTAACGCCCTTCTCTGAGACTTATGAGCTCAGAGGTTATATGTTGATGGATATCAAACGCATGGAGTGAATTGCCTGTGTGGCATGCCTAAGTGGCAATTGATCGAGGCTTCTGTTGAAAAGCAAAGTCTTGTGGTGATGATCAAAGCACAGCCTGTGTGGCACAGCTTTGTGTAACGTGAATTCGCGAGCCTCACACCCCGGTTGTGAACCAAAAACGGGAGAGGATATCAGGGAGGACTTGCGTTTCTTTCTAACTAGAAGTGGCGTCAGTGGTTTTACACGCCCTGACGAGTTTGACTTATGTGGTTGTTGCTGTTGCGAGGCGCCTCGGTTATATCGGTTTCGGCCGATGCATTCTGGTCGGCGGACGGACCAGACTTACACCCCATAGGGTGGGGAAACGTAGTGTTCAGGCATAATAATCCACATCGGTAGACCGGCCCTGACGATCTAAAGGGTTGATGCGTTCTGATCCTGAGGGGCGGGCTAGAGCGTCTCGAATCGGTTGAGGACTATCTTTTGCCTCGGTTCATAGACGGAAATCCAATTTCCAAATACGTGACATTTGCGGTTTTAATTGTAGAACCTAGTATGGTGACATAGTGGGATGGGGCATTTATGCCGCCTATGATTGATACTTATGATTTGAAGTTGTTTATACACTATGCACTTATAATAGTATCAAACGATTTGTTTTAAACGTATCAAGCATTCTTTGGCTGTTATAAGGGAAAACCCTATCCTCGGCTGCGTTGCATTGTGTGATGGGACCTGGGTCTTATAACAGCTTCATTCTTCTTTATTTAGCATTGCGCTGTTGTTTTATGCACTGGTATTCTTGGGAGGAAACCCGTTCCGTGTTATACGGCGTGGTCCCTTGATTTACCTAACTTTAAAAACAAAGATTAAAAACTGTTTTAGTTCTCACACCGGTCACATGACTGACCTGGAGTTTATTGCTTTAACCTAAACTCTGGGTGCCCCTATTTTGACACGGGCAGCTAGTAGTTTTGGTTTTGCAGATTTATATTCACAGGATCCTGGTTTACAGCTGGAACGATATCCGGAAAGCTTTGTATCCGTATATCTACTTCTAGTTGTGTATTGTATTATTTTCCGCTGCTATGTATTTAAATGTAATTTAAATCTCTGGTATTTCTGTGTAATATTCATTTATACTCTGTATATTCTTGTAATCTGATGCATTGTTGTAATATACAATGAAATGTTCTTCTGTATGCGTTCTGTTGTGTCGTGTTCTCAAACGATAGGGCGTTTCGAGCGGTCTGGATCGGTTTAGCGACTGGTTCGGACCAAGCGAAATTCCATCTCGTCACAAAACGGATCAAACATAGCCAAAAACCCCATATTTTCCCTTAATCCCTCTTAATCACGTTTAAGAAAATCTAATGATAGGATTAACAGAACTTAACCAAATCAGCCAAATTTTCTAACAGAGGCCTAAAATAATATTTAGCAATTTATAAATATTTTTCCAGATTTTTAACATGCATAAATTTGCTAATTTCCACTAATCACCCCTTAATCCTCCAAATTCCGGGATTTGCAAAATAAGTCGATATTAACCCAAATTCATATCAGAGGCATAACATGATGTTTTAGAATTTTAGGATTTTTTTAAGATTTATCTAAGCCATAATTTCGCTAATCTTCGCTAATTACCATAATTAGCCGTAATTAGTGAAAAACAATGCAAATCACTCACCTTTGCCACAAAGTAAACTTTCAGAACTGAAACTCCTTTGATATAGATCCAATCTCTATGTATTCCAGCAGCTCTATTCCAATTCCTATGCTAATTCGCTTGGTTTGATATAGAGTAAGCCAATACTTGATTAAACGGTGATTAGAAGGTGTTTTAGGAGGTAGAAGCCATTGTTAGGGTTGAAGAGAAAGTTTGTGGCGGCTGGAAATGACTAAAAACCGAAATTTCTAACCCTATCAGCCTTTAAATACCCCTAAACCCGAAATCCCCCATTGGGCCTAGCTGCTAATCACCCGGTTAAGCCCAATTAGCTGTTTTTAACCCTCTAAACCTTAATTCAGCCATATCTCCCAAACGGTAAGTTCATTTGGCTATTATGACCACTCTACGGAAAGAGAAACCATCATTCGAAGCTAATGGAAGGGGTTTCAGGGCAAAATTCCTTTCCAGTCAAAAGTTATGGCCGAAACAAGATCAGCTAGGGGCAAAACGATCATTTAAAAATCGGCAAAAACCATGAACATGGGAAATGACTCCAATAGCCGTTTCCCAAAGTTACGTGATCATACGACTTCGTATAAGAAAGGAATAAATATTCTACGATCCTCCGATGCGTAGAATGCGGGTTGTTATAGGTACATCATTTGCACCACTGGTCTCTGCACCACTGGTGTAGTGGTGCATCATCTGCACCACTGGTGCAGTGGTGTAGATGCGCACCGGATTATTAAACGATATTGAAGAAAGATTTAGGTATACTTCAAATTCTCCGATTAATTCCATGATATAACTATTTATTACCTATGCCTAAGAGAAATCCATCATCAAGTACTATCAATCAACGAATTATGCTTATTTGAAGCTGATATTCTAATTAAAATAAAAGAACTCTGCATCCTCCTTCAGAATGGTTTTCATAGGAACGAAATAGCATTTGAATCACGACCACAAACATTACATGAAAAGGAAACCAAGAATTTCCATTGAGTTACTTCGTCCTCACAATTATTAAATGAAGAAATACTTGAAGTCATTTAGGATCAAATGAGTCTGTTAGACTTTAAAGACATTATAATTCGAACTACTTCAGATATAAGATATTGATATTCTTAGACTTGCTTCTACATGGAACAATCATATGACTGTGATGTGCTAATAAGAATGGGGCAACCGAATTCCACAATCACTTAATTATATTGTCGGCTATCACCCAATGCAGAGGAAACTAGAATAAAACAAGAGGACAGTTATTGCTAAATTCTTAAATCCCAAATTTACAAAAAAAAAAAAAAAAAAAAAAAAAAACTCAATAAAGAAACCTAGAAGTGGTTTGAAGGCAAAAACAATTAAAATAGCGACAAATACTTGTTCAAGTCATACACGCCAAGCATAAAAGGAAGATTCTATACATTTTAAATCAGGTCAACTCAGTCAAGGATAATTTATAGTAAATACTCCATGTGCATCTGCACCACTACTCCGTGCAGATGATGCACTGCACAAACTAAGGTTTAGCTAAAGTAAGACTCATGCTTGAAAAATTACATTAAACATTGGAATATAACAACTATACACCTATACAAACTTCAAAGCGTACCCATAACTTCAAAGCAGTCCTTTTCCACAATGTCAAATTGCTAACTTAAACTATATACTTACCTACGCTACGGGTTTACTTTGGTAAAGTGGATGCGTTGATATTTTTTGCCAATGCAACGAATTTACCAAAATCAAAAGCTAGACATTTGTAAACAAAATGATTATAGGTTTCATTGAGTTAGTTAACATGTCATAAAGATTGTCAAGATTGTCATGCTTCGTAAGTGCTAAGAATTTGTAAACAAAAACACTAAATGAAACCATAAAAACTGATTTATCAAGCACAAGAAGCTTAAAGAACATTCGAACAAAATAATAAATTTGAAAATTAAATTAAAACCTTCGCTTTTGGAGATAAAAGGATTAACTTTGCTTGGATTAATGTCTGGATGTATGTAGTGAAAAATAAGAATAAATGAAAATTGTCGAAATTTTAAGTACTTGAAAGAAGAGATCTCACTGGCAATACTTACGTAAAGCAAAATCACAAGAGGTATCATATTAAGTAAGCAATGAGTATAACCAACACTTGTGGACAAAAGTATTTCCATTCTTGTGAATTTGTTTTAGCTAACAAAAGATGGTCGCACAGGGGCTCTTAAAAACTATACAACATATTAATCACGTAATTAACACTGTAATAGCTGAATAAAGCAGATTAACTCTATAAGACCTTAAAGCATAATGATTCAAAATTCACATACCAAAACAAATTAACATGGTAATAACATAATACTACCAAAAAATGAATAGAACGATAAAGCAGATTGATCAATTTCGGAACTGATAATAGCAATAGAATAAAAATAAAAAAAAAAACTATCTTCAGGAAAATCAGATTCAACAAATTTGAAAATACTACGTTAATTTGTAAGTATTAATTAATATTTACATTTTATGGTTTTTATTAATGAGAATTATAAAGGATTAATATCGAAATTTTAGTTTATATGTTAAGGAAAGACTAATTTATTTTGTAAATCCCACAACAATTATATACTAAATTAAAATTGATATCTGTTACCTGGCCGTGGAGTTTTAACCATGCCTAATTAATAAAACGCATGTGGGGAAGCAGCAAAACCTTGTATGTTCGGACTCTACTCGTCGCCAGGCAAGGGAAAGAGAAGCACGAAAGCAACTCGATTAAACAAACCCTAAAAAATTGAAAATTCATACCTACTTCGGGGGAGAAAAAAAAAAAAAAAAAGCTTAAGAAAATACAACTTTAAGTTGTTTAATGGCGTTCCTCTCCAACTCGAAATCTTTTGCCTAGCGGGTTTCGGATCCTGAACCGATCCTCATCGGGTACTACTACCGGATGTTGCAACGGACTCGCCGACGATCGGCGTTAGTTTGTGGAGCCCAGCGCTCTGTCATAGTTAGAAGCAGAAGGGTTTAGAAGAATGAAGAAGGGGAAGGGTAAAAACGGAATTTTGCCGAGCTCGTTAAGGATCATATCGTCTTGCTTGAAAAATGTTTCGAGTAACGCAGGCTCTGTTGCTAGCACAGTCAGATCTGCTGGGGCTTCTGTTGCCGCTTCGGTTACTGAGCCTGCTGTTGAGAGGGATGAGGTTTGAATTAAATTTTAATTCTTCCAACATTTTTTCAGCACTGGTAACATTGTTTTCTATTGCTTGGTTATTGTGGATTTTAGATAGACCGTTAGCATACAGACTTAAAAATGGAGCTGAAGTGAGTGAATAATGAGAAAATATTCAATTTTGAGTTTTGTTTGTGTAGGTTTTGACATTACTGAGGTATGCATATTATATAGTAGTTGCAGGCGAAGGAATAATATGTTTATAAATTGATTTAGGCCAAGTTTGGAATGAGTTTACTGTGGTGTCAAAGGTTACTATTTGACTTGAATTGCTGTAATTATTGAGGAGGATTTGTTACTGGATTTAGAATACTTAAAGAGTACACATTGTGACTTCATATATCTTATTAAGACATTTCCATAAATTGTTTATTTTCTTATTTTAAATTGTTACTCAAATTTTCCTTTCAGATTCTAAACTTCCTCCCAATATTTCCTTTCTTAATTAGAAGTTTGTAAAATTCAATATTGAGCACCACACTCAAAATCATGTTACTGTTTAAACTTGAACAGGTATTATGGGCTGGCTTCGACAAGATAGAGCTCAGTCGGTCTTCTTTCAGGCATGTATTGTTACTTGGTTACTCAAATGGTTTCCAAGTACTTGATGTTGAGGATGCGTCTAATGTATGTGAACTGGTTTCAAAACGTGAGAGCCCAGTCACGTATTTACAAATGCAACCGACACCGGCTAACACTTCAGAGTCAAATGTTGGTTTTCAATCGTTGCACCCTTTATTGATTGTGGTTGCTGGAGATGAAACTAATGGTTCTGGTATGGTCCAAGGTGGTCGACTAAGTGCGCTGATAAGGGAAAATGGTAACAGCGAAAATCATGACAATTCCACTACCACCTCAACTGTTGTTCGATTCTACTCATTGAAATCTCATAGTTACGTGCATGTTCTTAGATTTCGATCCACTGTGTATTTGGTTCGTTGTAGCCCTCGTGTAGTCGTTGTGGCTCTTGCAGCACAAGTAAGCAACAATTTTCCGCTTTAATCTGAAATGAATTAGTGTACATACCCGTAATTGCAGGATATTCATATTCATCATTGGAATCATATCTGCGACTTTCTGTGTTTGTTATTCATATAAGTTTTATACTTAATTCTCTAGTAATTCTTCTATGGAATATCAGTATATCACTATTATAAAACTTAAGCTCAACGGTTTTAATAGGACTTTTCTAAATTTAAAATGAGCTGTTTTCATTCCTGTTGTCCTATTTGACATTGACAATGCGTTAGGATATCGTACTATTTTGGATTCTTTTGATCAAACAGAATGATATATTGCCTTAATACTGGCAGATATACTGCTTTGATGCGGTTTCTCTGGAGAATAAGTTCAGTGTGCTGACATATCCATTACAAGTTCCAGTTGGCTCTCATAATATTGGTTATGGTCCAATGGCAGTGGGACCTAGGTGGTTAGCGTATGCATCCAATAGTCCTCTTTTGTCAAACACAGGTCGACTCAGCCCTCAAAATCTATCACCATCCCCAGGTGTCAGCCCATCCACTTCACCAGGTAATGGTAGTTTAGTTGCTCGTTATGCGATGGAATCAAGCAAACAGTTGGCTGCTGGATTACTTAATCTAGGGGATATGGGATATAAAACATTGTCCAAATATTGCCAAGAGCGTTCACCTGATGGTTCTACTTCTACTTCTCCCTTGTCATCTAATTCCAGTAGGAGATTCGGACGGGTCCCCTCATTTGGTCATCCATTCGAAGCTGATAATGCAGGAATGGTAAGCTGCCAAAGCTAGTATGGTAATATGAAGCGCGTGAAATAGAGTTTTTGAAAGCATTGTAGCTTTTAATATGCTATAAAAGATTGTGATGACTGAAGTGGATATGTGTATAAAACTGTAATCTTATATATGTCTTTGTAGTTGGTTATGAAGTTAATTGTGTTTTGCAGGTTGTGATCAAAGATTTCATTTCAAAAGAAGTGATATCGCAATTCAAAGCACATTCCAGTCCTATATCCGCTTTATGCTTTGATCCTAGTGGCACTCTTTTGGTAACTGCTTCCATCACCGGATACAATATAAATGTGTTTCGGATTATGCCAACATGTCTGCATAACGCAAGGAGTTCTACGCGTTATGATTATAACTCATCACATGTTCATCTTTATAAGCTTTATCGTGGGATAACCACTGCAGTAAGCACTTAGTTACTCACTTCATTTATTTATTCTGAAAAGTTTAATTTTATCAACGCTCTTAGTATATTTCTCATTTTAGGTAATACAAGACATCAGTTTTAGTCATTTTAGCCAGTGGGTAGCGATTGTTTCTCAGAAAGGGACATGCCACATTTATGTGCTATCTCCTTTTGGTGGCGATTCAAATCTTCAACCACAAAATGGTCATAGTGATGGACCATCTCTTGTCCCTAATATTACGTTGCCATGGTGGTCGACATCACAATGCAGTACAGATCAACAGTTGTCCGTCCCGCCACCTCCTGCAATGCTATGTGTTGTTAGCAGGATAAAAAATTCTAACTCTGGTTGGTTAAATACAGTAAGTAATGTTGCTGCCACTGCAACTGGTAAGGTCACTGTACCATCTGGTGCTATCGCTGTTACTTTTCATGACCTGGTTCGCACTAAGGTTAATTCTTTGGAGTATATTTTAGTATACTCACCATCTGGCCATTTGATTCAATATGAACTTTTGCCGTCATCAAGTTGTTCAGAGCTCTCTGATTGCAGTTCAGGAAATAATTCTGGTCAACTTTTGCAAGATGAAGAGTTGCGTGTAAATGCCGAACCAGTTCAATGGTGGGATGTTTGTAGAAGGTCAAATTGGCCTGAGAGAGAAGAAACTATTTATAGAAATTTATCGGGCGCTCATTCATGTGCTGAGACTAAAATGGATACTTCTAATTGTGAAGATGTAGAATCATCATCAGTATCATCTAACAGGATCCAGGATAGGTCACATTTGTTCCTATCTAATGCAGAAGTGCAGATTAATTCAGGGAGGCTTCCTATATGGCAAAAATCTAAGGTATTATTTTATTTGGTTCATATGTTATTGGGACCGGCATAAAGAGGAGCCAGGTTCCGGGTGAGCCTGTCGACCAGGGGAAACCGATTTCATACAGGCTACAACTAGGAATTATTTATATTTAAAAGGTTCTCTGTTGTACTAGTATAGTGGCAACAAACATGATAGATTACCCGCAGCTCTAGTAGGGTTGGCAAGAGTGCCCAACTCCCCAGCAAGAGGGAGATGGTTCTCGCCTTGGCAGCCTCACTTTAGCCGATTGTTATTTGCAGGGGAAAAGAAACGTGGTAGTTTGGGGGCGTCTACTCAAGGTCAATCTTAGATTTAACCTTTTTCAATAGTTTCAGAAGTTGGCTAGGGCAACTAAAACAATAGAGCCGGCCCTGCATTGTTATCCTTTATGATAGATAATACCAGTGGCCAGCCCTGCATTGTTATCCTTTATGATAGATAATACCAGTGGTGAAATAATTTTTCAAATATTAGTCAATATATCAGTCAAAGGCATGTTCGTAGTGTACAAGTGAAATTTGCTGTCTTATCAACTTTATTCGATTGATATTTTAGTAAAAACAATCAAATATCATCATTTTGTATAAAATCTAACACTTATATTTCGTAAACAAACCTCTACAGTATATGTGCTGATTCTTTTTATGAATACATCACCAAACAATTTAACATATGTTTAAAGTGCAAAATAAAGAGGAATTACACTGTTTATTGTTACCCTATTTCATATATAGCTTGCTGGCAAGCATACCTATACTACTTTGAAACTGTCTCGATAATTTCAAATATTACATATCGACCTTTAACCGCTGCCCTTCGATATTAACTACCTGGACATTACATTCTTATGCTATTCTCATACATAATAAGAGTAGTACTTTATTCTAGCATAGTACTCATTTTGATGTCTTAGTGGTTTGAACCCGCAACCTCTATAACCTAAGTCTAGAACGCTGTACCACCAACCAGTTGAGTTAGTGATCCTCGACTTCCTATTGCTATTTAACAGTATGCAATTAATGCATAACCCTTTAATTGCACATAAACCTCTTTTTATCATAGTATAACCAAGGTAGTCAAGGCGAAAAAGCCCCAAAAAGCCCCAGGCTGGCGCCTAGCGCTTTTTGGCGCCTAGGGCTTTTTTGGGCGCCTTGAGCATCAGTTTTGCTGTTTTACAGCAAAAAAAAACTGCATTTAAAAAATCGTATAAAACTCAAATTTTGGCTTTTAAAAAGTGCATATAAATGCAATATTCAGATTAAAACATCATAACATCATCATAAACCAAACAAAGGACCGCAGTTTTAATTTTATAAGCTGCATACTGGAAAAAAAAAACAGAATTTAAAACAAAAAAACCAAAATAACTGCACTTTCTCACTGAGGCGCGCTTTTTTGAACCAGCGCTTTTCTGGGGCTTTGGCGCCTCGAGCGCTTTTCTGGCGCCTCAAGCATGGCTGGCGCCTCGCCTAGGGAAAAAGCCCTAGGCTGGCGCCTAGGGCTTTTTGGCGCCTAGGCGCGCCTAGGCGAGCGCCTTGACTACACTGAGTATAACCACCGCCCACCTTCCAACGTACACATTTTCCCTCAACAGACCAACATCTACTCGGTCACAAACTATATATATTCTCATCAAGGTTCAATTTTTTTTTTCCGTTTTTGTTTTGGTCATTGATGGATTATGAAATTTTGGTAGTTTCGGAAATTCCATTTTAATTCCTATTTGCGGAGTCCAATAATTTTTGTATATAAATACGTTGATACATATTCAGTATTGACATAAATTTATATTGTATTTCCTTAAATTATACATAGGGACATGTTTGGATGAAAAAGCGTACAACTTATAGTAATTTTAATACAAGTTACTAGCTTAAGTTTCATATGACCACTCAATGCAAAAACTATTTATGTTAATTAATCAATACAAAGGCTCAGGATTTTGGATTCTTGTTTTTTGTTTATTTCAATTTCTTTTTTTGAATTTTGGATCAATTTTAGGGATTTCACTTATAATTCCGTTTTGCATTTTGATATTTTCCTGTAGAAATACATGTGTAGACAGTTCATATTTGTATCCAACATGTCTCTTTGTGTGTGTGATATGAAAAAAGTCATTTAGTTATTGATTTTTACTGTTTTTCCTTGCTGTTTTTGCTAATTTGGGTCGGGGTTGACAGAAGTATTATGATATTTTTTAAACCTATTTGATCTTTTGTCCATTTTTTTAATTATCTTATTTGATTTGTTGTCTTTTTAATTCTAATGCATGTCATTGTTTTTCTGCTATATTTAACTAATTTTTCAGCATTTGAAAATGTAATTCCAAAATTTGGATCGGACTTATCCCGATTATGATCAGGACTAGAACTGAATTGCCAGAATTCCACCGGAATTTTAGATCATGATTTTCATACTAGCCTCATTGTCAGCTCTTTATTTGGCTAATATCAAACATTATGATGACTTTTCCTTGGTATTTTCACAAATAATGCTCTTGATAAATCATTCTATTCGTGAATTATTTAGGGTTCGTAGCAAAAACAAATGGAAGTTATGGATTGTAGGTGCCTAGCAGGGGATTATTAAGCTTTATCGTAGGTTCTTTATTTTGGACATGGGACAACAAATCATGTAATGCCAGTGGTCCATGGAAAGGATATGGTGAAGGAAGTACGGTGGGACTTCAAAATGAGAAATAACTACTTGGCTAATTGATGGACTGATGAAAAGTGTAAAAAAATATAAAACTTAGAAAACTTATTCTAAAACAGCATGGGCTTTTGTACCAGCATTTAACCCTTCTAATAGTACTTAAAGTGTCATCATATAGGATTTGAAGGGCTATGACTATAAGAATGTTCTAACCCAAAAAAGTATAGCTCGTGAACACCACCAAATATACAATGTTCCATTGAATACTTGCTGCATCAAGATTTTGTAAGCAAAAATAAAATTAGATTGATGGTTAAATTATATGTAGTGTGTATATGTTGAAAATATTAATTTTAAGATGGGATAAGTAGTTCAAGTGGCAACAAATGGATAGAAAGAGGATGATTCCCTTCATTTCGTCTGTCTTCAGTTTCTACATTCCTTTTAGTCATTGTTATATTTTTTATTCTAAAACAGCATGGGCTTTTGTACCAGCATTTAACCCTTCTAATAGTACTTAAAGTGTCATCATATACGATTTGAAGGGCTATGACTATAAGAATGTTCTAACCCAAAAAAGTATAGCTCGTGAACACCACCAAATATACAATGTTCCATTGAATACTTGCTGCATCAAGATTTTGTAAGCAAAAATAAAATTAGATTGATGGTTAAATTATATGTAGTGTGTATATGTTGAAAATATTAATTTTAAGATGGGATAAGTAGTTCAAGTGGCAACAAATGGATAGAAAGAGGATGATTCCCTTCATTTCGTCTGTCTTCAGTTTCTACATTCCTTTTAGTCATTGTTATATTTTTTATTTTGAGTATATATCCATCTAATGCTAATTCAGTTTTTTACATTCTCTTGTAGATAAGGTTTTATGTGATGGTTCCTTTAGGAAACATTGATTGCACCACTGGAGAAGTAGAAATTGAAGATTTCCCATTGCATGAAATAGAAGTGAAGCGTAAGGATTTGCTACCTGTTTTTGAGCAGTTTCATAGATCTCAACCTCTTTGGAGTGACAGGTAAAATTCATTTCATATGTTTGATTTAGAAGTCCATGAATTTTTGTTGTCAAGAATGTTTCAAGCAACAGTTTGTTATGTTGCGGTATGCTTGGAAACAACAGATGTCATGTTCGGTAGTTCCAACTATGGTTTGCGGGAGTTCAAAAACATACTTTTTTCCAGAAGACCCAAGATTTGAAATTCAGTTTTTGTTTTGTTTTGATGGAAAAACAATTTGCCGGAATACGCAGATCATTCTTGTAACACAGGGAAAAGTTTGTCAAACAATGTTTTTTTGTGGAAATTACTATGAATATCTGAAAAATAAATCATGGTTCTTTGTGGAAATCTTTATAGTAGTTTTTCAGTAAATAAAATCAGAGTTGGTGGTTTGATCTCAACCATCTTTGCTGAAATTTTGATCTAGTGTTTTGGCACTTTTATGAAATGGAACTTCAAATTTCACACTTTTCGTTCGAAACCGCCCCTGCTGAGAATAAAATCAATGTTAAATTTCTGGTCCATATTTTGGTTGGTAATGTGTTTATCCAACATTTTTTTTTTTTTAACTTTCTGCAACTTCATGCAGAGAAAGAAGTGACCACCGTATGTTTAGCATATAGTTTTCATCTTCATAAATCTATTGTTCATCTAGGGTAATGTTAGATATTTTTCTTGGAAATACAACATCACATATGTGGTTACTCTTTAAATATCTTGAATTTTAGCTGCTCGTCTGATTGTTGCAGAAAGCTTTGTTTTTAAACGACATAGCATGCTGAAAACCAATGATCGAAAAGTTTTTAAAACATTTGATGTAGTTCACATTTGTAATAGATCATGAAACTACATTAGATAAGTTTAGGAGTCAATTTGAAAAAACAGTGTGGTTAATGTAAGAAATACACTCTTAAGTAAGCGAGAAAACTTTAATGTAATTGTTCTTCCACTGAACCCTCTACTATGTAGTATGTACTATGTCTTTTCATCGTTGAGCTCAATTTTATATGTCTGAAGTTTATTTCAATTTCTAAATTCTGGTTTAAAAATCAATTAGATTCGCAGTTGGGAAAATTATTCAGTCTATTCCAAAAAAGCTAAATAATATACTTGCTGAATCGTGATAAAAGATTGAACAACAAAACAAATAAAATAAAATAAAACACTGGGTTCAGATGTAAAAGCTTAAGAATCAAAATTAATTTTAAAAATATAAATAAATTATTACCATAAATTAGGAATTAGTGCTTTCGCATACTTGAATATTATTTAATAATCTATATAAAACAAATTCTAGTATACAATAGGTAATACTATATAATAACTTAATACAAAATTAGGGTTGTCAATGGATATCCAAAAAATCCAAGATCCGTCCTCATTTGTATTTGAAAAACAATTAAGCATCTGATATCCGCAAAAGAATGTGGATACATTTGCATCCGAAAACTATCCATCCTTTTTTTTTCTCTCAAAGATTATAGTTTGAAGAGGATTTTCTTTTAAAGGACAAACTTTGGTGAAAAGTATGGAAAGTTTCAAAATTAGGGAGAATGACACATTTACACTAAAGGTGGAATTCAGGGGACCCACTAACTTTTCCTCATTTACACTAAAATTTGGCCTTCTTACTGAATTTTAAACTTTTCATACTTTTCACCAATTTTTTTGTTAAGTTTGTCCTTCTCCCTATTTTCCACTAGTTTAAATTATGTATACTTTAGTATAATGGAAGATATTTATTTGTTGTTTTATTAAATTCGAAGTTCATATTATATGCACTAATGCAAACTAATAGCTCAAAACTATTTATTATCATCACATTGTTTATTTTTAACACTTCAACGATAAATGCGATCAAAAAAGACCATGTCAAACTACAATCTTTTATTTATGATCCTTAATCTATCAATTCGTATCCACGGTATCCAAATATGATTTCGGATGCGGATACAGATACGACACCATCTGCACGTACAAGTATACATATATTCCATAAGATATGAATACTTTGATCAGACATTCCAGATTTAATTGTTGTTCCAGTGAATTTTTTAGAACTTTACGACTTGCATTTGAAATTTTAGGCAACAATAAAAAAATCCTTTTCTTTTTTGTCCAAAATTGAACTTTAAAATGGGAGATATTAATACTAAATTTACATTAACAAACAGAATCTACACTCAGAGGTTTCATACAGTATGTAAATTAATATGTAAATATCTTGAGACGAGATGCCATTGAAGTTCGAGATTTGAATCATGCAGATGTTGGGTGATGCCAATTAATTTGGATGCAACCAAGCTTTTAAAATCTGGGATGTAAGATAGAATCTCAGGCTGACATCTCGATTTGTATTTTGGTTTGAATTTTTAACATCTCGGGTGAGATGAGATGATGAGCGGCCGAATAAGATAAGAAGTACGTTTGAAGTTTTGTCTCGTCCAAGTGCTGAAAGGTTGAGGAAGATATTCGACGAAATGAAGGAGATTTAAAACTCAAGTTGGAACAGTTAGATGCACGTCAAGCCATCCATCAATTAACTACCTAGTTGGTTTTAAAAAACTAGCAGTTAGAGTTCTTGAAGTGTTTTGTTTGAGTTGGCAAATGTTAATTCTTAACTTGAGTTACTAATTTGCTTGATCTGAATTCGCTTGCATATACCTAAATATAATTACCCACATAAAGCAATTTCAAGTGCATTAAAATATATATATATTTATGTGTGTGTGTTTTGTATATTTATGCAAGTATGTATAGATCTTAAAATTATGATTTTTTGAACATATGATCAAAAATTTAATATACTTTCCATTTAGATTTTAAGCACTGTGATTTTCAATCTGAAAACATTCCTTATATACGATACTCATTTGTTTTTTAGGTAATAACTAACAAAATAAAAGTATTTTTCAATGGCCAGTTTATCCTGAACTGTACTTCTAAAATCTGAGACGTTAGTTTGAAATGTGCATTAAAATCCAAAATGTACACGTCATTCGCATGTCGCATATGGTATGGAATATCACATGTGGATATCTCTAGACTAGGTGTGACCAAAGTTCAAAATTTTAAACTGTGAATCAGGCAGATGTTGTGTAAAATTTAACTTGATTTTGATGCAACAGCTGGGTACATGCTTATTATTTCTTCGTTGGTTGACTAACATAGTAGGTTAAGAGACTAGGCAAATAATATATACATGCTCATTTGGAGTTCTGGAGATGTTTTATCTAAACTGGAAAAACCTAACGGTTTGTTGGCAACCATTTCGTGCTTAGTTTTGGCATTTAGTGACCCAGATGTGAGCAGACGCATCGGATGTCTGAACTAGGCAAACAACTCTTCACTAAACTGGGTAAAAGTGGTTCGTTGTATATTTTTGGATGCATCAGGCATCATTTTTTATTAGGGATTTTTTAATGTTTAAGACTGTTCTTATTGATAACAAATGATAAATAATGACATTTTTGTACTTCTAAATAACTAAATTCCTCAGAAATATATAAATGATTATTACTTTTTGTTTATGAAAAAACAAAGAATTAGCACCAATATGTTTGTTACTTTTGATTTTCAGCAGGCCATTATCATTAAATGTTGCTTCCTCATAGACCTTTTTGAGTTGTCCAATCAGACAAAACACTGTTATGGAAAGTTACATGACTGATACTTGCAACCCTTGCGATCTATCCGGTCCGATCTGAACTGTTGATTTCCTTGATCTCCTTCATATTGGCACATTATGAAAAATAAATTATTTAATTTTTGAAATTTTAGAGTGAAAGAATATCCATACAGATAAGGTGTATAAAATAATGGTAATAAGTAATATCATCAAACAAATTACTAGTAACAATCAGTTAAATCGTAACACTAATTTATGCTTATTTACCCCCATTCAAATTGTAAAAACAGAAATTCACTTGTTTCGTTTGCGCCTTTTATTATGCCCTGTTGCTTCATCCAAAACACATCGTAACTCTTAAAAAAAAATCACCAGTTAAGTTACTAATTTTCTAAACTTCCTACTCTTTATGTTCCATGCTTTATATATAAGGTAATAGCGATATCATGGTTATAAGGTACTTGTACAGACGATATCAATCAACTTTTTGCAGGGGTTATATGAATGGTTCATTATCACATGGGGCAGAAAAGGATTTCAAAGGCTCCTCAAGTACTACAATTCCCAAGTCATCACCCCATCAAACTCAATCAGATGATGGTAAGATATTAATTCTGTAAACCTGGGGACTGCAGTTTGCTATGTATGTAGTGCGAAACTTTGTCCGCTTTTAATTTTTATGCTGCTAAAACTAGTGTAATGAACCCTATAATATACCAGAAATTTATACCTGCATACAGTCCTGTTATCAGGTTGGGTTCGGTCCTGAATAGTTAAAGCAGAACCCATACAATCCCCAAGCATACCTGGATATCCATTATGTTTTATATTCATGGTACTTTATCAGCCATCTGATCATCCTTATTTAAATTTGAAACAATGTGATATTCTTTCATGACATGGTGGGAGTACGCAAGTGGACTACATTATATTTGTGGTCTGGATTCTAATAATATTTGGACTTAGTGTATTTGGAATATCTGTAGGTTTCACTGCTGAGTTTTGTAGTAGCGACGATGAGGCGTTCTGATAATACCAATTATGATCATCAATGGAAGTTTTGATTTCGACATGTTTGTATGGAGTTTTTATATAATCAGTTCGATCATTCACTAGTTTCTGAAGCTTAATTACAAAACAGAAGTACTTATAGATGATCGGTTTGATGAGTTTGAAATGCATTCAGATTATATCACACTGGTTTGATTGGTATTATAATTTATGTGTGTTGCATCCGTGGTTATCTGGTGCAACGTTTTCAAAAACAAGATCTAAATCGTAAACTGTAAAGTTTGAACTTCAAATCAAAGGGAGATCTAAACTGTAAATTGTTGATTCAAAATTTTATATTTATATTGTACACTGTAGATTGCTGGTTTTGATGTATAAACCAAGGTTCGAGGTTTCGTCCGGTACCCCGAAATTTCGGGGTTACCGGACCGGTGCCGGACTTCGGCGGTCCGAAACCGACGATGAAAATCGATTTCGGATCTAGGGCAGAGAAAAAGATTCAGTCGAATCATTTCAAAATCGAATAATCAAGTAAACTCGAATAGATTTGAACCAAAACTTACACCAGCGAAGGAGGTTTCTTCAGAAATTAAGGCTTCAAAGAACGATAATCGAAAGTTATTTCTTCTCCCATATCTGTTAACTTGATCGAAAATTTCATGATTGAATACTTCAACTACGACAGATTTATCGATTTTAGTTTTCCACTTTTGTTTGATTCGGTGGATTTTATTTTTTTCATTTGTTTTTGTTTTCCTGGAGAGTAGCAAACCGATTTGAAGA